>JAYKKT010000051.1:10885000-12246097 GCA_036023115.1 Brasenia schreberi
TGACCGAAATAGCTAAATGGAGCGAGCCAGTTATTAGAATTCTAACCAAACCATGACCCTAAGGGGTTTAGTGTGGGCCGGATCCAGGGGAGCCGGTTAGCAGCAATAGAGGTTGCATCATGCTCACGTGAGAATGACGCAACAACTAGCATGCCATGCCCACACTGTCAGCACTAAAGGTTGAGCTGGTCATTTAAATGGATTCTGCATCCGCTTTCACCGTGCAATCTCTCTCTCTCTCTCGAAAATGCATGCACACATACAAACACACACAGTTCAATTCCCGTTCATGCTTAAATATTCTTAAATATTTTCAATCTTCCGATCAATATGATTAACTGTGGAAATTTGAATTTAAAAGATAATTTGTACCATTGTACTTTAATGTACAATAATACAATTCACTTTGTATTTCAAATCTCCACATCAAACAATGACAGTGTTTGAGTAGATTTAAGCATGGACTAAATTGAGCATATACCACTATCTTTCTGCCTCTCTATATATACATAAAATTGTGTTATGCATCACATAAACTCACCGTGATAACCTTAGTCAGCAGCTACTTTAAGGAAAGATATGATCATAATATATGTGGCTAAACCTTAGCAAAAGGGTGTTCCATAAGGAACCACGATTTAGGCACTTAGAGGGACCATAGTGATGTGAATCGCGAGTCAAGAGGATCCTAGCTAAGTGAAAAGCATCAACTGATGCTCCAATATGCACACTCTTGAATTTCACACTTGTTGGATGTGACTCACCAACACACACTCTCACCCACAAGTTGGATATGACTCACTAACTCTCACCCACATACACACGGTCTGCCATACAATGGATATGACTCACCAAGGTGATGAAGAGTGACTCACTCACCACTTCCATTTTCATTCATATGGATGGATTTATATATATTAGCACAACCATCTAAGCTGAGCACTAAAACTAAATGTTGCAATTTTCAAAACATTAAAAATTGTGTCCTAATTAATTTAAAACTGCTAACTAACTATTGTTGTTTAGGAGTTGCCTAAAGCGTGTAACGACTACCTGAAAAATGAAAAAAGCATGTAACTCTTAGGGAATCTAATGCTTCTTGGAAAAGTGAGAAATTAACTCTTGTTTTTAATTCAATAGGTTGGTTGATGCTTAGATCTCCTAGAATCCTATTCTTATTTGCTTGAGCTGGTTCTAAGTTGGTATAAATGGATCGATCCAAAGTATTGGGTTGGATAAGTTGGTGCCTGATCAATACATGTCCTATGGATTGACTGCACATCCTGATTGGCTTCGCCCAGCTTATCTCAACTTGCTCTTGGATTTCTATCATACTCCTGCGGTTGGTAAGGATTTGTCCTCAAATCCAACAGTTGGTGATCTTCAATTTTCATGATAATGTGATCTCTGATCAACTACTTTCAAAGAGTTTTTGCCACTGTTTGTTACAAAGTTTTCCTACCAAACACTTACATGACTCGAGACCTACTATAATTAACTAACAAAAGAAACAAGATAAGCAAATACCTACCATGGTGAAACTAGAGGAAACTATGACTCAGAAAGTAAACATATTCTACCCTAGGTACTACGTAAAGAAAAATGGTGGGGTTGATCTTGGAGCTTCAATCTCTATTACGATGATAAAACTTCCACACATTCATCTTCAGTGAATTCATTAGGCCTGCAACAATATCAAGTGGAGAGATACGAAATAGTATGAAGAGATACGAAATAGTATGATTGAGTATATCGTTTCTTGCAAAACAATGATGATATCTTTTGTGGCCAACTCTATCGCAGCATTTCCTTCTTGGTTAAGGTCAAGAATAAACAAGTTCATCTTGAGTTGTAGATAAAGAGTTGCAGCAGGTACTTCAAATATATCATTTACATGCAACAAGGAAAACTCCATTACAACACTTACTCTTGTTGCACAATCATTTGGTGTGATATTCTTGATTATTGAGCTTTAATAGCAAAAGATTTTGCTTCAATTGTTTGCTTGGCATCAGGGTCTTTGCTTAGATGAACCTCATCATTCAAATCAAACTCAGGCAACTTACTTGAAAACAAGAGGCCAAATTCTGAATTCTTTTGCTCACCTTCATTTTTTAGGGCAAAGTTGAAATCCAACTCCTTAAAGAGAGCATCGTTGGTTTCAGGATCAATGACAATCTCTAGTTTCTCATTTGTTATATTCAATGCAACAATTTTGTCACTTAGATTAATGCAAGAAGATCAAGTCTCTTCTGGTGTCCAATACTCTTTCTTGGAATTTTGTTCCAGACTAATAGAAACGAGATTATCCTTCTTCTTTTCTTGCTCAAGAACGATAGGATTTGTCTTAGAATTCTAACTAGTGTTATCGGGCTTCTTTTTGTTATACTCTAGACTAAGTTATATGAGAGTGATTTTCTTTCCATCTTTTATGAAAGAATAGGTATTGTGAAACTCATCATAAGTGGTCCTTCGATCGAATTATCATGACCGCCCGAGTAATAAGTAACCCGCTTCCATGAGAACTATATCACATGGTACTTCATCTCAATAGTTCTTCCCAATGAAGAAGGGAATGCTAACCTCCTTGGTGACGTCAAACCCCTCTTTATTGTTTAACTAATGAATCTTGTACATATGAGGATGATCCTGCACAATCAATTCATGTTTTTGCACAAGCTCAGTTGAAGCCACATTCGTGCAACTCTTGTTGTATATGATGACATTACGGACCTTGTTCTTGATAGTGCAGCTAGTGCATAACATGTTCTCTCATTGTTTGTGTCAAGGTTGATCTTCCAACTCCACAGTTTCAATGACCAACATTTCATACTTTTTTAGCATGATGAGGTTGCCTTTAACTTGAACCCTAAGTTCCATGGCCTTCTAGTGGCATCTCAAGGCCAAGACTGTTTTGGGTCTTGTCCAACGATGGTGACGACTTTGGAGTGAAGTATGATGTCCACCAAGGTATGGTGTTAGTAATGAAAGGAAAAATGTGAGCTACAACTTAGTGAATGTAAGGGTGAAAGAGGCAAGAAGATGGTAATGAGTAGCAAGAGACGTGGGTAGAGTGATAATGATAATGAGAGAGAAAGAAGAGAAGGATGAGATAGATTAGAGAAGGTAGAATGAAAATTGGTTACCTGGTGTTATGAATCCTTTTTATCTTAATGAAAGCACCAAATGATGTGAATTGTGAGTCCAGACGATCCTAGTTAAGCGAAAAGCATCAAATGATGCTCCAATATGCACTCTTGAATTTGGGCTCACCAATGCATCACATGCTTGCACATGGAAGTAGCTAAACATGTTTTGAGTGGTCTCACACTCACACACACTTGTTGGATGTGACTCACCAATACACACTCTCACCCACGAGTTGGATATGACTCACCAACTCTCCCCCACTCATACACGGGCTGCCACACAATGGATATGATTCAACAAAGTGATAAAAACCGACTCACTCACCACCAGTTAAGGATAATTGAGAGATTTTAAAATACAAAAACTCCATAATAAATCACCACTTTCGTTTTCATTCATATAGATGGATTTATATAGATTAGAACAACCCTCAAAGTTGAGCACTAAAACTAAATGTTGCAATTTTCAAAACATTAAAAATTATGTCCTAATTAATTTAAAACTGCTAACTAAGTTGTTGTTTAGGAGTTGCCTAAAGCACGTAACGACTATCTGAAAAATGAAAAGAGCATTTAACTCCTAGGGAATCTAATGGTTCTTGAAAAATTAGAAAATTAACTCTTGTTTTTAATTCAATAGGTTGGCTAATAATAATTGATGCTTAGATCTCTTGGAATCCTATTCTTGGCTGCTTGGGCTGGTTTTGAGTTGGGGTAAATGGATCGATCCAAAGTACTGAGTTGGACCAGTTGGTGCCCAATCAATCCAAAGTACTGCTTGTCCTATGGATTGACTGCACATCTTTATTGGCTTCGCCTAGCTTGTCTCAACTTGCTCTTAGATTCCTATCACATAGAAACATAACTTTCAAGTTGAAGGTCATGAATTTGCTACTTAATAACTAGGGGTTTACCAAACCACAACTTGTTAATTAAAAAGAAAAAGTTAATAAGTTATTTTCCTTGTCCGGCAGTTTAAGTCACCCGAGCATACTCGAGGACAATTGTCCAAATGCAGAAGCAGACATGTAGGTACATAAATTTATTATCTCTTTAGTAAAAATTAAACTATTTTTCTCTTTTTTTCTACTAAAAAAGCTCGGTCATGATTCATGAAGCATTGCAAGAGAAATGGACAGTTCTGTTTCTCCACATGATTCATGTTTTCTTTTTTGAATTGCCTATGATTCAAGTCACTTGGAGTTCTATCCGTGCTTCCAACAATTTTCCCTTTCCCATATTTATCGTATCTCTGTAGTCAATAATTTTTTATATGGAAAACCACTGAACTCAATCACCAGCTTCCATCACTCTTCAGTTCTCTGATGAGGTCTATTTCATGAAAGTGATTGATTTATTGGTTTTAGGAACTCACCGTAATCCAAAACATTCAAGTTGTGAATTCTTTCACATCTTGAATGGTTTACGAGCATCTACATGTTTTCCAATCTAGCTCCCAAATGGGCATCTTTGCCACCCTCTTGTTTCACATTGCAGGTGCGGCCGTCCTGTTTCATCAATTAATTATCACTTAAAGGAAGCAAGGATTGGTCATAAACTGTCTCAATCTGGGGCCTGAAAGAGCTTCGTTTCTTTGCTTGACAACAAACCATGAGGATACCCACATAGTTGCCCTTCTACTCTATAAGTTTTTTTCCTGAACTCTTTTAGTTCTTTTTCCCTGAAAACCAGAACCGTAACAGGTGAACCATGACTAGAACCAGGTGAATTCGGGTTCGATTAGCAGAACAAAACCAGCAGTTTCAAGGATACCCGGGAATCGGCCATGTCTAGGTCACTAATAGGTTATGAGTAGAACACAGTGACGTTACCATAAATGCAACATGGACAAACATATTGAGCTCATGGTGCTTGACAGGTTACAGAGATCAATGAGTACAGAGAACCGGTGATCAAGGTAGACAGGCACGAAAAGTATAATGAATAAAAGGGCAGAGGGAAAGGCAACAAACTTTTTAGCCAAGCGAGAAAGTCTTTTTCTTTGCATTTGAAGAAGGCGCCTAAAGTATCCACTAGAAAAGCTAAAATATAGTGCAACTGACCTAAGACTGCAGTTAACTTCTTCAAATTGTTGAAAGACTCCTTGATTTTTTCTTGATAAAGAACTATGGCCCACGTGTTTAAGTGCAATGAACTTCTTTGAATATATCATTTATCGTTTTAACTTACATAATTGTTTAAAACTGCGACCTTCGCAATCAAAGCGTTAGCTCACCTGACATGGAGCTCGTCTTACAAGATGAAGGTCGTAAGTTGAATAATCAGGACTCCATACTTGGCTTCGAGCCTCATCAGGGTAATTGTACTTAACCAGCTGCCCCTACCATAGAAAAAGTGTGAAGGCAAAGGTATAAACTTAATTAACTAAACCAAGATTATTCGTTGTAACTCCAGGCTAGAAGATTTTTTTATTATAAAAGAAATAAATAAGATGTCTTTGCGGAAGTTTGTTCATTCCTTAAGAGCTTGTGGTTAAGTTTTACCAATTCTAAAATGCATCTTTCATAATATCATGCACATTCTTGGTGTTTTTTAGTATTTTCGACTATATACAACTTATTGAACAAAATAATAGCTTGTTATTTTTTTAATATGGCAATCATGACCTTTCACCGCCAATCAGGAGGAAAAAGAATGCAGACAAGATTCATCATCATTTGCTCGTTATCTAGCGCCATTGTAGAAATGAAAAACAAAAGGAAGAAAGAGTGATCTTTTGGGATACCGTCAGTTCTATTATTATGTACTCATCTGAACCCTCAAATTATCATTCTTTTTGCAGTTTACTTACCTTCCCCATTCCATTTCCTATCCACATTCTTTCCTTTCCAGCATAATTCAGAATCATTGGAGAGAGAGAAATTGATATTTCACAGAAGGATTCGTCATATAGTTTATATGTCGTCGTTCCACAAGAAAAATCATCTTAATAGTTTTAATAGGGAAACACTGGTTAGGACGCGATTGTGTAAGAATTAGACAGTTGACAGTCAGCAGAGTTGAACCTTTCCTTTCCTTTTTTTATCCAGCAGCATGGTTGAACCTTGTACCATATGATTTTCGTACTTGGAAGCCAACATCAAGTAAACCCCTGTGAAGCTTTAGTATTTTAATGGAAAGGGCTCTTAGTGAGTTTTATATTAGGTGTATATAAACCCTTCCAACCCTCTGGAGATAAAATGAGAGAGAGAGAGATTACACCTTTTACTATTGAAAAGAAAGGGGCCCTATCTAATGAGAGAAACGAGCGATTTACAAAAGACGCATCATCTATTGAGAGAGATATTCTTTTTACATTACACGCTTTCTGTCGATTCGGGGACGGAATAGAGAACCGCGTGTGTAGCATCTGCTGCCGATCTTTGTTTTTCCCATTCTGCTGTTTGTCAGAGAGAGAGAAATGTTTCAGGATCAAGCAGGTTATATTCACTCCGATCCTTCGTCCGATGGATATGAGTTTGTGAGAAGCGTTCATGGAGGAGTTGCCGACGGCATCGCGGCGTTGGTAACAGCAGCAGATCGTCATGTTCATGACGGAAAGAAGGAAAACGCCCCTAATTGGAGTCATTATATCATGAATAATAAGGAACGAGCCTGTGGATGCAGCGGTGTTCCCTTGCTTATGCCGCCCATGCTTGCTGCAGGATCTTTGGCCCTTGCCTCTCTTCATCACAAATTCTCTTCGCCACCTGCTGTTACTACTGCTTGGTACTCTCTCTCTCTCTCTAAATGGTGGATGAAAGAAGCGAACGATCAATTCTATTTCTCTTTAAGAAGATAATGACCTAGATTCCAAAGAGAAGTCAATGTATTCATCAAAACTTTTTGATCCGGGAGACATGAGAAAACTATCTTAATCTCGCACCTCTCCATTTCTTTCTAGGAGTAATGTGCGTTGTATTTTATTTCATCAACTCCATGTGACAAGGATCCTTCAATAAGTTCTACTGATTATGGGTGAGCATGGTTTCCTCTGAAGCGTACGGGGCGCCGTACAGTGAATGTCATTGGTCACAACGGACGGATTCAACGTGATGGCTGCATCCTACATTAGATCCGTTTCGGTTATCTTTCATTCTCTCTCACACACACGCTCACTGGATGTTGAATATTTACATGTATAGTTCAAGATCTCTTTGTGTATGCAGCAACATCATTATACATTATCTACAAGACTGCATCATACTACACTCAAATAGTTACTTCTATCAGCAATCAGAAGACCATGGTCTGGCACCAAAGGTCATGTGAAACTCTGTCACCTCATCTACCTGATAACGTGTTACTTGACACCTGGTCGTGTTAGAAATGGCTGCCGGTTGTTTCAAATATTGTAACAGCGATTCGTTGTGGCCTGAGAAACTCCACAACAGTAATTGTATCACTGTCATTTCGATATAGACCATAAAACATCAATCTCTCTCTCTAGAATTGTTAATGTGACAAACTATATATCGTTGATTCTCTGAATGTTTTTGAGCGTGAAAATCACATTTAGCTATTAGGGCTGGTAAGTAAACCAAGCTCGTCCTTACCGGCTAATTCATGTTTGGTTCCTGACTTTAGCTGAATATGACCAGAGTGTGTTTTCTGCTCAGCTCGATGCTTGAATCTTCGAAAAAACAACGGAGCCCAACTGCTCGTCTCTCATTATTAACTACACTAAACATCGACAGTGTAGATCATTTACGTGTGAAATATACACGACAAGTTCCAGGTTATTATTTTCAAAATGAGCTGAAACAAGCACAAGCATGACTAGAAACAAGCTCAAACATGAGATCGATCTAGCGCCTTGAAGAATCGTCAAATAGATGGAATAAGTCTTTTGTTACCTTCATTAACGACTTTAATAGAAGAACGTAGGTTTATTTTTAAAGAACAAATCTCATACTATTGATGCTTTTAAGGAGTTTAGAGCTTACATAGAGAAAGAAAGTAGGCAATCAATACAAATTCTTCAAAGTGATTGTGACACTGAGTATATGGTGTGAAAAAATTCTTAAAAAAAATGACATAAAATGTCAACTTAGAGTATGGATACACGCCTCAACAAAATGGTGTTGCAGAAAGGAAAATTTGTACGGTTCGTACTATGTTGCGGGCGAAGCATCTACTAAAATAATTTTGGCAAGAAACAATTTTGTGTGTCGTGTACATATCTAATCGATGTTCAACTAAAGGACTTGATTTCATGACCCCAATGGAGGCATGGATTAGTTGAATACCATCAGTTAGTCATTTTCATGTATTTGAGTGTATTGCTTATGCCCCCATACCAAAAAAGACTCATAAGAAACTTGATGAGAAAAATGAGAAATGTAATTTTCTCAGATATAATGAAGAAACCAAAGGTTATCGGTTGTATAATCAATAACAATGAAGGGGATAATTAGCAGTGATGTCACCTTTGAAGAGGAAAATGAATGGAATTGGAGCATTGAAGAAAAGAAGTAATATCATTTTATCATGGATAAGAAGGAATAGGTTCAGTCCATCTTGACTCATTTTGATGTTCAAGACGAATCATTACAATCTTTTAACACATTCGATGATCAAACCAGTCCTTTAAGAAATTCTCCAAGCAATTCAGTTGAACCTTCCTCATGTCTAAGATGAGAACGAGTCTTACTTACTCATTCAAAGGATTATGTGTTGTCCAAAGAGGATGATGTTTTTTATCATTAATTATGTTCTATTCACGGATTTTGATCCAATATCATTTCATGAAGCTGTACAAGATGAAGGATGAATTCAAGTTATGAATAATGAGATCCATAGAAACAAGAAAAACAACACATGAGAGCTAACTTCACTTCCAAAATGCAAGTTCATTGGTGTAAAGTAGGCGTATAAGACTAAATATAAGCTCAATAGACAGGTCGATAGGCTAAAAACTCACCTATAGTCAAAGGGTACAAACAAAACTCAGGATTAATTACTTTGAGGTCTGTGCTCTAGTTATAAGATTGGATATAATTCACCTTATTCTTGCTTTAGATGCTCAAAGATAGCAGAAAATACAACAAATGGATATCAAGTTTGCATTTTTAAATAGAGTACTTGAGGAGGAAGTGTATGTTGATCAACCCAAGGGCTATGTGAAAAGAGAACACGAGAGTTTCGTCTACAAGTGTAGAAGAAAACTCTTTATGGCCTAAAAGACACTAAGAACTTGGTATACAAGAACTGATTCATATTTTATGGATATGGCTTTGACCTAATATCTTGTATTTCAAGATTGACTTATATGGAGAACTACTTATAGTTTGTCGCTATGTTGATGAACTAATATTTACTGGAGATAGTAAAGAAATGATTGTTAACTTTAAGTAGGTTATGATACTTGAGTTTGAGATGGTTGACATTGGTCTCATGTCTTACTTCCTTGGCCTTGAAGTGACTCTAAGATAAAGTATATTTGTTTGCCAATGTAAGTGTGCCAAAGATATTGAGCGTTTCAAGATTGTAGCTTGTAAACCAATTTGTACTCCAATGGAGTAAATGTTTAAATTAACAAAAGAAGAGAGTGATGCTAAAATCGATCCTACAGACTTCAAAAGACTTGTGAGAAGTTTACGATACTTAACTTCTACTCGACTGGGTATTATTTATAGTTTTAATAATAGTGAGTAGATTCACATTCTCTTAAACAATCTCACTTGCAGGCAACTAAGAGAATTCTATGATACATCAAAGTTACTTTGGATGATGATATACTTTACTTTTCATCTAATCAATTTTAACTTATAGGATATATAGATAGTGATTCGGAAGGAGATACTGGAGAAAGAAAGAGTACTTTCAGTTATGCCTTCTTTGAGAAATAAAATTTTATTTTTGGTTCTCAAAGAAGCAACAAATAGTAGCTTTATTCACTATAGAAGTAGAATATATAATTACAATATATTGTGGTACTCAAACAATTTGGCTACGTCAAATGCTAGTGGAGTTAAATTGCAATCAAGAGCATTTATGATGATTAAATGTGATAATAAGTTAGCAATTGCCTTAGCAAAAAATCTAGTGTTTCATGAGAGAAGCAAATATATTGATATTAAGTATCATTTCATCAAAGATTTAGTAAAGTATGAAGAGCTAGTACTTGAGTTTTGCAAATCAGAGGATCAAATTATTGATTTGTTTACTAAACTATTAAGGATGAATGCCTTTATTAAGCTAAAGAAAATGCCTGACAAGATTATGTTGAGCTCGGTCTAAGAGGGGCTATTGGAAAATTAAAAATATTATAATTGTCTTAAAATAGTGTAATCGTGTCATAGAAAAACATGTTTTTCTACACCTGTGTATTTTTAACTCTGGAAGCATCAATAAGGAATTCCTTCTTCCTCTTGAGTTCTTTGCCTTTTATTTTCACTAATTTTTTTCTTCCAATAGAGAGAGTGAGCTTCCCTCCCTTGTGATGCATCGTGTACCTATTGAATTATTTGATTCCAATATAATGTTCAGGCATCATTTCTATTTTCAATTGTCCAACATCTTCAAATCAGTTGAAACTTTTGCTTAATCCAGGAGCCTTTCTCTCTCCACACACTCTTATATATATATATATATATATATATATAGAGAGAGAGAGAGAGAGAGAGAGAAATTAATCCATGCATACATGCATATGCGCTTAAGCATTTTAAAGATTTCACCGATTTCACCCATCCCATCTTTAAGATCCATAGTTGAGATCTTATTTCAAAAAGTAAAAATAGTACCGAATGCATTTAATGCACCTACATTGGTTAAGATTCTTGAGGACGCTTAAGCATGGTTTGACATGTGCATGGGCTATACAAAGAGGGAGAGAATTTTGTGGACTTAGAATGTGCAAACCAAATCTAGACCCTCTAAGCAGGTCCCTGTCGATTGCGTTTGTGGAAATATAGCCACTTCCCAAGTTTCCTCTCTACATCAGTACAAGAAAATTTTTAAAAATGGTCAAAACCATTTATAAGAAGAATTTGAAAGGTGTTCTAGAGAGTCTTCCAACCTTATAGCTTTCAACATGAAATCCTGAACGAGTTGGTTTTCATCTTTGAACCATTTTAGTTTTATCCATTAGCGGATCTAGAGTAATTGATTGGTGTAAATAGCCCACAATTATGTAAACTGATTCAATTGAAGGCTACAAAAATACTTTGGCGAACTATGCGGCACTGCCAATGCATTCTGAGCTTTCTGTCCACCTCGTCTCCATGGAGATCCGCCACTGATTTTACGAACTTCAATATTAACCAGATTAGTGGACATTTCAATGTTAAACAAAGGCACTCATCCTTAAGCCTTTTGCATATAGTTTGGCGGTTGATCAGTATCGTATATTCAGTGAGTCACTTCCCCTTCGTAATACTCATCCGTTGCTTCTGATATTCTTTCCCATTTTCTCTTTTCTACTTTACTTTGTTGAGCCATACTTTTCCTATCGTGCCGAAATAACATCTTCGACTTTGATTTAGTTGAGCCAATCATGGTCATACCATGGGCTCTGTATGGATGTTTAGTGTGTGAATCATGAATTTCATAGTATAAACTTCAACCAATCCCTGTAGAAGCGGTGTGAGCTTTATGATAATCAAGATGATGCTTTTGGCAACCCCTTCCTTAACACCATATGTCTTCAACACACCAGGAAGGTTTATTGCAACATTCCAAGACAAATATAAATATTTAAAGCCTGAAAATAATTTGTGCATGTGGCGTTGATGCCCAATATGAGATATTAATTAAGAGAAAATTCGACACGAAATGTGTCTCTTGCAGGTGCTATTATCGTTGTACACAGGACAATTGTCGGGTAAAGAAGCGCGTCGAGCGATTGGCTGAGGACCCTAGGATGGTGATCACAACCTATAAGGGTCGCCACTGCCACAAACCATCCCATGACTTGGAGAACTCCCCAAACTCATCGCATACAAGTTTCTTCTGGTAGACGCTGCCCAACTTTTATTTTAGGCTATAAACCGAAGAATTAATTGCCTGGTGTGTGTATGTTTAAGTTACTCTTCGAATACGTACTTGTTTTGGCTCCTTAAGAATTAGGAGCGTTTGGCATTACACGAAACATGACCAACTTCACTTCATGAACTCTTGATAAAAGATATATCGAGTTCATGAACTTGGTCACCTTCCATGTGATTCCAAACATAGACGATTATTGATCAAATCGTGCTGTTGTGTTATCTTCTTTCTTGTTGTCTATATTAACTGATCTTCAGCTTTTAGCAAAATGGTGAAAGCTAGTTGCATAAAGA
This sequence comes from Brasenia schreberi, assembly GCA_036023115.1. Classification (NCBI taxonomy): domain Eukaryota; kingdom Viridiplantae; phylum Streptophyta; class Magnoliopsida; order Nymphaeales; family Cabombaceae; genus Brasenia; species Brasenia schreberi. Next base: position 10,897,434 of record JAYKKT010000051.1, read on the forward strand.
AATGCAGTTGTTTTGTGCCTCACATGCCCTTTGCCACTTATTTTCCTAATCAAATGCAACCTCAAAGGGCCATATACAAGGAGTTCAACACCCATGTGTGCATCTGGTAATAGTCTGCCTAACACGAGCTTGCTTCTTCAAACAAAAGCTTAACTTGGCATTCAACAATATGAGAAAAGTTCATCCACCCAAGTGTGCATCGTTAACGTTTCCATGATCATCTACATTCCCGATATGGGTGGGGTTGCTAGTGCTTTCTAGGTTCTCTATCCTTTCTAGTACTATTCTTGCCCATTGGGCTCAACTTGGGAGACGGGAGATTCTACATGACAAAGTTTTATACTGACTGTCAGCTACTTAGACGTCCACCATTATCAAGGATTCGTATCTGCTACATTGGGCGGATCTCCCGATATGTACTCTAGTGTCATATCAAATGTATGCTTTCTTTTGTTTTGCTAACAACGTTTAGAAAATGACGGCCACAACTATTACTTCTTAGAGAATGAATTTCAGTCGTGTGTGTGGGCCCGCACGTGAGAGAGAGAGTATGCGCCACGCTCAAAAGGTCCAGATCTAGTTCGGACCCAGGTCCCAAAATTCGAGTATACATAGATCGATCTGACGTGAAAGGGTGCCTTGCTCTACAGGGGTTCGACAGGCTCAAAAGCTGGAGGGCACAAGTTCGAACCTCCAGGCATGATTTTGGTCATGTTAACCCAGCTCAACCCATAGAAGAATAATGAACCTCCAGGCATAGATCATGCGAATCTGTTTCACGTCACAAAAAGAAAAATTGGACTGATCATGTAGTTCAGTCAGTCACGGGTCTGATTCGGGTCGTAGCTTAGATAACCCACTAAAGCACGTGATCTCCAACTAGATAATAGAGAATCTGCCGAGTGAGCTGATGAGCTTTGGGAAATCTTCTCTGGTGGATTCAGACCACTTGCCTACGCTTAGATGAGCCCAACCCATTTGACAGCCGTGCCTTTCAGTGAGTTTCTTTTGTTCTTATCTTTTTCGTTTTCGTTTTCCTTTTTTAAAAGGATTTCATTACGTGTTTTGCTTGTGCTCCAGGTAGGCCTGGTAAACGGGTAGAGATGACAACGTAGCAGGCATTGGTTCGGGTTTTTTTTTCTCTAATGGGTACGAAGCAAAAAAACGGGTCATATCATGTATGTACGGATACTGGTTGGGGGTTCAGGCCATCTTATTCCTGTATCCAGACCCGAATCTGATAAGGTATTCCTGCCCCGTTTGATTGGAGTGAATTGGGGCCCCACAGGTCGGGTCAATATTGCCATCCCTATAAACAGGTCGAACCAACCAAATTGTTCGTTAGTTCAGCTCATTTCCTATAGGAGAGAGCCTAGCTAGCTGCTTACCGAACAACAGTGTCTACCCCAACATGTTGAACTACCACTCATCCTTAGACGTTTCCTTTAAAACTCTATACAAATGATCCGTCTACTTAAAATCTAAACGGTTAAAGCGAAATGGTCCATCATTTTACCTTACGTACCATAACACATTGTCATGCTTTGGATTTTTTTTTTTGTTAGTTACAACAGGAGGCGGAAACCAGGTTTGCATGCACCATGTATGCAACTGGACCATATGTTGTGAGTCGAGTCCCCTGCCAGGTGAGCTAACGACCTGAGTCCAATCTTCCGTGAGTCTAAGTGAGCTTAACATGCCATGTCCAATTTCTGACTCATATGGTTTAATGAACCAAGCACAAAACGAGCCATGGACCACCTAAACCGACCAGAGTTATCAGTGGCTTGTTTCATTTACCAGTCCTAGCTCAAGGATTATGGGCGACAGAGAAAAGTTGGGCCTAGATTATTTAAGATACAGAACCAAAAAGAATTCTCGTGTACACCCCATCTTCTTCTCAAATCTAGGTCAATCCAAGCTTAATCAGAAAAACTAAGAAATTTTTGGAAATAACACAAAATCGTATAATGAGAATGAAACAGGAATTCATCTAAAACAACACCGATAACAACCAAATAGTGTTTTCTCTCTCCAAACATAAATTTGGAGCTTTTTGATCAAGTGAAATTGATCCGTTCAAGTATGCTTTTTAGGTCCAATTAGTGTTAAATGGATCAATTAGTTGTAGGATTGGCTCTATTGCAGATAACTCAGCAAGTATCTGCTAATACGGCTTCACAAGGGGGAGGCCAAAGCCAGTCCCGCGTATCAAACTCGTGACCCGATCCCCCTAGTCGGGTGAGTTATTGTTGGTTGCTTGTTGCACTCTTAACTTTGTCAAGACGCATTATGCACTCCTGCAACCTGGTAAGTTGGCGCTAGCTTGGCTGGTGGTGGTTTTTTTCTAAATTTCAAGGTCACTATTTGGATTGAGGTTCGGGTCGATGTTCTTAGATCATTGAAGGTGGAGAAAAGCAAAGAGGATAAAGTAGTCGAGAGCAAGTACAATCAAGTGTTGAAGGTTTTGAACGCTGGTTAGATTCAATAGATGCAGTATGCAAAGGGACCAAAACTTTTAAGAAATTTGCACTTTAATCGTTTGCATCAAGGAAACTGTTTCATTCGTGAGTTTGTAATTTCTAGATTTTTTTTGGTTGAATTGTTCAATGTAGACTAACTTATTTATACAGGTTAAATGTATAATACCAAGACCAAAACGAAGTATTTTCCCACACTAAGTGCGGTTAGCTGGTTCCATAAAGCTCCATATTTTTTCTCTTTCCTGTTATAACAGGAATTCGAAGCCTAGCAATTTTGGATCTGGGTAATGGGAGTCAGAGAGCTCCTAGTGCACATCTTGCTTTTGCCGGTGCCTCAGTTTCCTACAGTGATGGCTGAAGGACAACGCGTCACCGGCAGCGTATAGCACGGTCATACCGGTTTAGGCCAGCCTTCGGTAAGGTTCGTATTGCAGTCAATGTCTCTGTCTTGCTTGGCAGCGAGTCCCTTCTCTCCTATTTTAAATAATTCTTGTCATTTTCTCTTAGATATTAAAAAATATGATTAAACTATAAAGAATCAAACTTCACATTCGTTTTCACCTTTCGAAAAGTCAAGATGCCAATGAGATTAGATTATTCATTTCTACCCTAATAGGTTGGAAATGAAAATTTGTAGGCACGCGAAGATGCGTTACTTGACCAAACCGCCCTTGTCATTATGTTAAACGAATCTAGCCGCCCCTAGTTAGGCTTGGTTCGGATTGTCCATAGCTAGTTCATGTTTGGTGCATTAGACATTATAAGATGAACATGGTACAAGTCCAGCTCGGTGCAGCTCTTGAAAGCTTGTTAAATGCCATCCTCGAAAAAATCTAAATAGAAGGTGAGGAAGGTTAATCACAGCCGATTAGATATCTCCGGTTCCGGTTAGCTAACCGAACCAGCTCGAGGCTGGTTCCAGTTAGGATTCTGGAACTTGAAAAATTTAGAAAATTTTTAAAAGAATACTGAAATCGGTGGTTTGAAACTGCTAGTTTCGGTTTTATAAGAGGTGAAACAGGAACTGAACCAGGTGATCCTCGGTTCTAGTATCAGTTGGTTCCTGATCTAATTTGATTTCATTTGGAACCACCGAGCCACTTAGGGACTGATTATAAACGTATGTGCATGCATGTGTTCATGTTAGTCGGTAAGTGAACCTAGCAATTTTGGACCTGACCCAGATATGACCCAAAAAATCCAAGTATGGGTCAGGTTTCAAGCGCTTCAAGTCAAATCCATGTCAAGGAAAGGTGACCCAACTTTTGGTTTGGGTTGATAAGGTCGACTAGATTTGACCAGAGGGCGACTAGTATATGCTAGCACACTTGGGTAATAGCATCTCCAAAAAAGTATCAACCATCTATATTTGGTGATGGTTGGTTAAAATCTGAATTCCAGAAGAAAAACAAAAAGTAAATGTTTACATGTGTATTTGGTTCACATGCATACTTTTTACTTTTGTAATTTAAATTTCAATTGTTCATCACTCAAGATGGATTGTTGAGGTTTGTTTGGATATATATCTATATTTGATACGTGGTCCATTGGATCACATGATATTAAATTAGTTTTTGTTGGGGGAGGGTGTTACTGCGATAGCTTGCTATTGGGCCCTTCAGGCGTCGCCCATGCTTTGCACTTCTGAGCTGACCCCGTCTAGTATGGGAAAAGGCATAGTTGTTGTTTGTTTTGTTGTTTATGTGTGTGTCTATGTATATATATATATAATCTACATATCATACATAACTTTTATATTGATAAATATATATATATATATATAAGATATATACATATCTTTTATATTGATAAATGTATATAAGATATATAGATATATAAGTTATAAATATCATAGAGGCTTGGTATATGTTCGCATCATTACATACTAACACATTCAAGCAAATCTAAACTATACAATTTGAAATATAGATGATTGATATTTGAATTTAAATAGCATAAAATATTCTTCTACTTGTAGCAAGTGTAATTAATTCAAAAAACAACTTTTTGCTTTTTAAATTCATATCTCAACCATCGGTTTTTCAAATTGTATGGATGAGATTTGTTTGGATATGCTAGCATGAAATGTTGTTAGCATATACCATGCATGCAATTATATATAAATGTACATACTTAGTGTATTTTACACACATTTGGGTCGACCCAAACCCGACATAGGTCAGGTGCAGGCTCAAAGAATGTGACCCAAGTAAAAATTTGGTGGGATCTAGGTCACCCCAATTTCAACCCAAACCCGACCCGATGAACCCAATTTGCTCGGTCAAATAGGTTGGGGTCTAGGCTCAGGGTTGGTCTAAGTTGTAGACTCAACGCAACCCATGAGAAGTGTCCGAACAAAGGTTACCGGCTCGTTCGTTAATGTTAAGCTTGACTGCTATCCTTCTGGGATAACAACAATCTAGTTAACCTTTTGTCCCCATGCACCTTTTTAACATAATTATCATTGAACTTGTTTCAAAAGATAAAATCAAACTCACAGGACCTATGTGAGGAGGTCTGCTAAAGTGAATTGTACCTATGTACACCATTTGAAATAATCAAATGTTTTCAAATTTGAGATGCTCACTCTTTTCTGGCGTTCATGTACCAATGAATTCTCCTTGCTTTTGGCACTCATTGAACTCTGCGATAGTTAACACCATGGATACCACCACCCATTACCTTTTTCCAACTTCTATGCATGGTTGAAATACTACCACTACTTTGTATCAGGAAAGATCTCCCCACCTATTGACAAAAGATCACGTCTTCATTCACTTTGAGAGAAAACAGCCTATTAACATAACATCAAGTACGCACACCTATTTTACTGCTCATTCACTCTTTGAACTCTTCGATACTTAACACCAAGGATACCACCACCCATCACCTTTTTCAAACTTTTACAATTCAACACCCAGGGTCGAAATACTAGCACTGCTACCAACATTTTATCAGGAAAGATCTCCCCACCTATTGAAAAAGGATCATATCCTCATTCACTTTAAGAAAAGCAACCTATTAATATAACATTAAGTGTGCACATGTTTGCAGTTAGATTATTCATTTAAAGAGTCCCATCTCTATCGTTTCCCAGAAGCAATATGAAAAGGAGAATTTTAGAACCCTATAGCTTTCTTATGAACACACAGAAATCGCCAGCTGCAGAAGACAAAAACTTAAAAATTCTGAAGTCAAGATGGAGCATGGCCTGCAAGTTCACGTCCACGTTCATGAGTAAGTTCGAACCAGTAAACGTTCAGAATTAAAGCTAGATATAGGAAAGTACCTTTATGCACAGAGGCATGCTCGAGACACCGTGTGATCAGCTCTTCACCACAAACATCTCCTTCTGAGAAATGAGCAGTATATCTTGATTCCCTCCAAGTGCTCTCTACAGTTCCACGAACAATGAAAAAAATCTTGTCAACTGCACAACCATAGCGTATAATGTGACTCCCCTGTATGAAGAGTGTCGGTCTAAGTCTTTCGCGAATGGCATCCAAGATATCATCATCCATCAATGTGAAGATTCGAACCTGATAACAGATGAAAAGCTGTGAGAAGTTTGCCAAGACATCGTGAATTGATCACCATCCCTGTAATAGTTTTCTTTTCTAATTATTGAATATTGAATACTCTGGAGAAGTCCTGACGTTACATGGTTCTATTACTTGAACATGGTTCTATTACTTGATTAGCAAGGTCATAATATTTTATTGTTCGTCTAGAGCGGCCACCATCACAGCCACCACTTGATTGGCCAACTCGAAAAAGAATTGCTTTGGGTTCTGCAGGAGGTCTCTCTTACTTGCATGATCATTGTGATCCGAAGATCATTCACGGTGATGTGAAAGCAGCTAATATTTTATTGGAGGAAGAATTTGAAGCTGTGGTTGGGGACTTTGGCTTGGCAAAGCTTATGGATTACAAAGATACGCATGTGACTACGGCTGTCCGTGGTACAATCGGGCACATTGCTCCTGAGTATCTTTCTATTGGGAAATCATCAGAGAAGACGGATGTCTTTGGTTAAGGTATTATGTTGCTGGAGCTAATTACTGGATATATATATATATATATGATGTAGTCCATACACAACACTCAATCACTCGTTTTCGATGGTCCTACCGTTTCAACTACCAGCCGTTGTTTCCCATCACCCTCTATTATTCTATTGCTTGAAACCGCCTTCTAGGGGTCAAAACCACTGTCAACACCATCAAAAACACCTAAAAAACTTAAATAAAAACACAAAACCACTTATATATAAATATTTAGGTTTTCTAAGTGGTTTTGACTGTGGCTGAAAGAAATTTCTTCTATTTTTTAAGGATAGCTAGCCAGACATGTTATGGAGCTGAACCTCATAGGCATTAATTAGTTAAGGTCAGACCAAGCACCATTTCATTATCTCAATGAGTGCAAGTGTGCAACTTTCTTGCATGCCTACTATTTCCACTGGTTGTACACCAGCAGTGAATACTAGGGGTAAATTGTAATGATCTGTATAATAAAGCGAGGTACCCACAGTAATGTCATGAAAACATTACTAGCAATGTATTATACTATGAGTTCTTATGGTTGTGATCTGGATTTGTCAGTTAGGATCCTCTTTAAAGCCATATATTTATGCGTCTCGACTCTTGTCTGAGAACCTATGAAGCCTTTTCCACTTGTACAGTAACTCTTCAATGGTCCTCTTCTCGAGTAGCAGGTTGAACTTTTAACACTGATGGAGCCTTCTTTTGCATTTACACTACACTGAGTCATGTTTCTGATCTTTTTACGCTGTCTGCTTATGTTTCACCTTATATATTGATTTGAACATTTTGTTTCTCGCATAACTTGTTGTGAGGCGATCTTATATTTTGAAGTAAATTTCAGTTCTCTTCATCTTTTTCCTTACATTAGTCAATCAGTAACTAAGTAAAAACATACCATTCTAACAACAAAATGTTAAATTTGTTATGCATGGTATCTTTAGTTCTATATCCCTATTGGTTATGCTCTTCAGCAAGTAATTTGTTGGCATATTTGCCCATGGTTTATTCTTTTCTGAACCCACTCATAGATGCTATGCCAGTCATTCCTGTGGTTTTGTTTCTCTTAGTTTCTACATGGAAATGGCTTTGAACAACGTTTACCAGCTTGCTACCAAGCTGTCAACCCAAAGGCGGATCTAAAACTCTTTTGGGTGGAGCGAATAGCCCCTTGAACAGGTTCGAGTGGGGCGAACTATGTATTATAAGCGACAGACTTTAAATTGATTTTCCAAATGTTAGGTGGGGTGAATGCCCCACCTCAGCTCAATATAGATCCCATCACTGTATGAAGCAACCTTTGCTTGTTATCCATTTAGGAGTTTATAAGCTTGTTATCCATTTATATATCGTTCAAGTTATTTAAGAAATCTCTCTCTTAACTCGATTAAGATCGACTTCTAAAAGGATAATGAGCCGATTATAAGCATGTTCAAACAAAGGTTGTTCGGCAAGCGATTCGTCCGGGTTGTTCATGCAGACAACCAGCCGATGGATGCTATGGACTTAGAGAAGAATCTTGTGGGGGCCTGATGGTCAGGCTGGTGATGGGAGAAACCTAACCAATACAAATGGACAAGCACCCAACACTTAGTTTTGTTTTTAATCGCCAAGTTGTTAAAATAAAAAAAAGATGGGAAATGCCAAATATCTGTCTTGTGCTAATATAGGTCATCCCTGCATATCCTAATCCTTTACTAACTTGCCCTTCTCGGCATTTTATTTGCATATATTTTTTTTGGTACAATGGGTAGGTCGATGACATATGCACGCCCAGCATATCGAACTCATGACCTTCAACTTCTAAGTCGAACCCCTAATCATTTGAAATTTGAATGCGTGTAACTACAGTTACCGATTTTAACATTTCAACAAGTACAAGTTGGAAAGTGCATGCAGCTAGCTAGAATGAGTAAAACAAGCATTAGGGAGCTTTGGAGGAGGAACCCATTAAAAAGTCTGTGAGTGCATGTATCAACAACGATTCCACCTATCTTTATTCTTGCCCTAACCTAACAAGTTGGAAAACTAGGTCGGGGTCGAGTCTAGGCATTGGGTTGGGTCTAAGTTGAATCGAGCAATCCATCAAAAGTTAGGTCAGATTGCGTCTGTGTCTACTTGATTAGGCTCAAACCTAGAGAGAGAATGTGTGTGTGATCGTGTGGTCACATTATTCACTAATGTATTAATCACTGTTTTTTGGAGTAGAGTATAATATCAATGTTTTTCATATTTTTAAAATACTCTTAAAATTTTTAAATTACACTTGTATCATAAAAAATCAATGAATATGATCCAGCTTATATATATTGAGGATCATGCCATCGTTGACAATATATAATCATGTATTCCTTTTTGTTTTTAGGGCATGAGGGACATTTAAAAATTATAAAAAAAAATAAAAATTATAAAAACAATTTTGTCAAATTCATAATCTTAAAAATCAAAGAGAATACATAAGCATAGAGTGTTAGGATAGAATTTATCTCTGTCCATATGAAGTATGGGAAATATATACTATAAAAAATAAAACTTAGGTGTTCCTTTACATTAAAAACTTGCAACGAGTCAAGATGAGCAAGCACACTAGCTCAAAAACAAAAAAGCAGATGAAGAACCAGAATAAAATCATTCTTTTTATCCTCACAAGTTGGAAACAGATCTTATAGGGACAAAAAGATGCATCACTTGACCAAACTACCACGCCGTTGTGCTGTATACCTGAATAGCGTTTAGAGAAAATGTATTAAGGCATAATAGTAATAATGTATTATGAAAAATCTAGGAGCCAACGACACGAAATGTAAGTGGGCTGGCACGATCCTCCAAAAAATCACGATAGATGCGCTGCACATGATGCTCGCTTATATTTTAATTGGCCACCCTACCCACTTGTTAAAAAAAATGGAAAAGAAAATGTCCACTGCCAGTCATGGTCCTCAATCCTAATTCTTCACTAAGTTAAGTTGTATGTCGTCACAAGCATTTCTCCTTCTTCTTAAACAAAAATATGGGTGTTATCAAACACATACTCATTTTTACTAAACATACATTCTCTAATGGTTTTTTTAAACTACCCTCTTCATCCTTCTCGGTGCCCTTCTCTCTTCCATCCTCTCTTACATTTTTCTATTGGTCATGCTCAAATCCAAGGACCGATCTATGTCATTGCTTCTCTCTCTCTCTCCCTCTAACTGGCATTTTTCTTTAAGGAGTGAGCTTGGATTTGCAATTCATCATCCGCAACATATTTGATTGAATGACATCCCTTTACCTTGAACTCTGCTCTGCATGATATGTTCATGACATGTACTTCTACCTTGCATGATGCGAAGTCATGTCTCTTACACTTGGGTCGAGTTGTTTTTTGTTTGATATATATATATATATATATATGTGTGTGTGTGTGTGTGTGTGTGTGTGTGTGTGTTATGAATATAATATATAAAATATTATGTAGATATGATATATACATAATGATATGCATATGTTATATATGTAATACGACCAGTTATATTATTGCTTATGTTATACACTTTGTTGCATATTAACATATTCAAATAAAATATTTGTTTTAGATTTTTGTAATAGGAATGACTCATAGAGGTGATGATTTGTCATATAGAGACGGACGACTAGAAGGTAGAAGTATATGACATATAGCAGATGACAAAATGTGTTTGGGTTGGCATATAGCAGATGACTATGGTGATACAAGGATGAGGGGCATGTGGAGTCATCATAGGTGAATCGTCTTAGAATCTAGTCACACTTCAAAATGGGATTACACAACAGCTTCTTGATGAAACTAGTCCTTTAGAGCTTTGTCCTGATACCAATACTGACAAGTATCTTATAGAGGATGATAATGTTGTTGCTCCCTCTATCTTGGAATTGCTCCACAACTTTGCAAGTCATATTATATATGCAGTTTGGTAGAAATATATAATTTTAAATCTTTTTGTGATATAATATTTTACATATCTAAGTAAAAGATTCTTAAATATGAATATGACTAACAAACATTATGTGTAAATATTTAGGGATTGTTGAACTTGTGACATGTCACATATGATACAAATGTTGTAGTTAAGTAACTGCTTTTCAAGGAGATGGAGTTGTGTTAAGTAGTTGGCAAGATATTATGCAATCGTTTGAGTTACTAAGCATGGAGGTTTGTTGATTCAGACGTTGGATTATTCATTGCTTATTGCCTTTATCAAGAGATGACAATATGATACTAATATGTTTCATATGTCATGGGTGAGATGACTATCACTTTCATGATATCCATGAGATTATGAGCTTTCTGATGGATAGTTGAATTGTAGCCTTCACGTTAGCGATGGAGGAGATAGATATAGTGACAAAACTGATGGACATGTACTACAATGAAGAGAAGTTGCGGATAGAGTAAAGAGGTATAAAGTTCGAGGTGGTCCTACTATATGATCAGAAAAGGGAGATTATGACTAAGCAAAGGGCATATTTTATTGTATCATATCATATGTAACTTGTACCAATATAAGTTGATGATATGCTACCCATTTTTATTATGTAGTTGTTGGTCAATGACTTATGGAGGGTGAGAGAGTACTTGGAGTGTAATGACATTACCCTGTTTGTACAAACAGTTGGGAAAAGTTTCTCATAGTAGCTATAATACTCTATTACAAATAATAATTGCTCATTTAGTTTGTTTGAGTGTAGTAATAATAATTTCATAATCAAGTGATGGAAAAATCATGTGTGTTTTAGGTACAGATCTATGATTATTTTTTGGCCTTTGCAGTAACACAATGACTTGGGGGTTGAGGGCAACCTCTTATTGCTAGGTGGATGAGCAATATCTCTCATAGAGATCATCCTATTATTCGTCTTACTTCATATCATGAATAGTTGGACTTGGTAGAGGCTCATCAAGTATGTGGTTATTGATGTGTATTTGATTGTATAATGGGTAGACAATGAATGTTACTACAATAATGTTGATATAATTTCTTTTTCTTTTTTACATATTACATGATAGCTCATTGATGAAAAAGATACATGAATGATGCCTATATACATTATCAGTGTTTGGTCCTCTCGATTCTAGATAGGATGCAATACCTGTGTAGAATGATAGATCCCAATTAGCAACGGTTTATGTTTATAGTATTGCTAAGATGGAAAGATAGAAGGCATCGTAGATCCAATTGTCATATTTATCTATAGAAAATAAAACATAAGGCAAGTAATAAAATTCAATACAACATTTTAATATATAGCAAGCTGCCAAACATATCGTTATTGTCAAAAAATGTTGTACAAAATCAACATCGCACATCTACTACACGTTTGTTTGCCATTAATAAAAGATACATTGTCGACCCAACTTTTGGGAGTTGTACTATCCATATAATAGTTATGACCTAGGCCATGTCTCGTATCGACATCCAATGCTCAAAGAAACACTGACCATCCTCTCAATATATGCAATACGATAGAGAACCACCTCCCTCCTCTATAAAAACTATAACCAATATATAATATATACCGATGATATGTAACCTCCTTAAAAAAAAAATCTATGAGCCTTAACCTCCTTATAATAGCTCAATACTTTTGAAAAGAATATTGATCTCATTAACATACGACAACCCATGCAACCGCCATAGTATTTACCAACATGACATTGGATCAGTACTTACTATTTCTGCATGATTAATCTCTTTGGCAATTAAATCAAGTGCATGAATTTAGACTCTTCTCTCTAAATTTTTTATCATCTTATGTATAATCAAGGTAATGCATGCTGACAATTTGTGATTTTTCAAATGACTTCTTAAGTTGAATCTTTAACACTAGATGTCTACTCTTGACCCTATTAATAAACACATTATAAGTATTAAAGGATTCAAAATAAATTAATGGTATATATATATGCACAAACAAACAAACTCACTTACTTGTTAGTTGTATGAGTATTGTAATACGTCACCTTGTATATCCACACTAAGACTATCCTCTAATTATATAAGGGTCAAGCCACTATTTCTTAACATAAGAAAGCATTGCAAAAAGGTTTTTCCACTTCCATAGCAAATGCCTACGTATACATGCTCTCATATATAGATTCAATAACATTCCTCCAACTCTCACTAAATGTGGTAGTTATTTCTTTATACCTCGTCAACCGAACAATAAATCTATCGATGTTCTTAACGTAAAAAATGTGTTGTCTATGGTAATATGATCTCAATTGCATCAATAAATGTTAAATCTCAATGAATGCAAATTACTTAAGGGAGCATATTATGTTTGACATATACAATTGCCTAATGCATCTCAACAACGTGTACATAATTATTCTCTTTCTTTGCACCTATGAAAGTAAATGCAACAAAAAAATCTTATTAGTTAATGTAAATCCTATGACCTCAAGGAAAGGCATCATATACTTGTGAATGCCACAACATAATTCTGATAAATTAATATAAATATTTAAATTTATAATAAAAAGTAACTTATATATATTTATCTTATATGTGTAATCAAACTTCAACACCTTTGAAAATTCATGTAATAATTGAATTGATCAAGGATGTGCAAACATATCGCTAACAATTTTGTATCTAGTACCCTTTGATGGAAAGTGTGGTACTAGTGACTATCTAACTCATACAATAACTAATGTAAAACAGCTCAACCACTCATTTACTCTTTCCTAATTTTCATCCTCGCAATGTAAATGTATCTTAATGTACTAAGATTTATATAATGATATGAGGCATTAATATATATTTAATGATTTATTATTAAATAAAACAATATACACAAGAACTGCCCTCAAAACAATATGGGAGCTGGAACTGCCCCTAGATCTGGTCATGAAATCAAACCGGTGGTTCTAAACCGTAACTTGAACAGGCCCCAGGCCAATTCGGTTTCGGGAAAACTAGAATCGCCATGTCTACACAAAGGTAACCTTGCATAATTGCTCTTAAATGGGTGTACACATGTGCATGTACAAGGGTGTGCATGATATATATATATATATATATATATATATATATATATATATATATATATATATATATAGAGAGAGAGAGAGAGAGAGAGAGAGAAAACCTAGTATATGCAAGGATACTTAAGTTGGTCAAAATTTGAATTTAAAAATTAAAAATATATTTTTACATTTTGCTAGTATACTTTATTCACATGCACCTAAGCATTCTAGCATATATATGTTTGTAGGGGATTAGTATTTGAACACCTCTTTTACTATCCACACACCATTTTTTTCAAAAAAATACCAAATTTACTGCTCATATAAATTCTCTCTCCTCTCACACCTAATTCCAGCATTTCTCTCTCCTCTCCCACCCAAATATTGCAAGGGTTTACCCTGTCAATCTCTTTACTCTAGTGACAGATGTTTCATTGAGCGTTGTTATCTTTTTCGTAGTTGAAGAATGCATATTCTTACGAATCTTGTTAAAGAAAAAAGAAAAAGAAGAAGAATCAAGAATAAGAAATATAAAATATAAAATAAAATCAATAACAAGAAAAGAAAAACAACAATAAGAATAAGAATAAGAATACGAATATTGAACAAAAGAAGAATATAAAGAGAATCAAGAAATATACGAAATAACAAGAAAATAGAAAACAATGTCAAGTTCCTGAGGAGAAAGACATGACACAAATGCATCTTTCCAATGAGGGAGATGCACCTCAGCCATGCCTCCCCAGCAAGAGAGACGTGGCTAAGGCGCATCTCCCTCATTAGAGAGACACACTTATGTCATGTGTCTCTCTTCGGGAACTTGGCCTCATTTTTTTGTTTTGATTCTAGCTAAATATGAAAAAATACATCAAATCAATGAAATACGCACATAAATCATTGAAAGCCTCTCTAAATTGGCTCCCTTCTATTTTTCTCTTTTTCTTTTTTTTCTTTTTTCTTTTTCTTTCTTATTTGAAGTACTACGAGAATGGTGGATGGTTTAATATCATGCATTGAACGGAGCTTCAAGTCGTAGGTCACTGGAAAAATTGTATGGAACTGTTGATGGTAAGAGGAAAACCTGCAAAGAGAGAGAGGAGAGAGATTTTCAAACATCACGGGTTTCAGGATAATTTTCAGATTTTAATAGGGTTAAAATTAGAATCACGACAAAAAAAGGATTTGTGAATAGTAAAAAGGGTGTGTATCAATTATGATGTTTGTAGATATCTTTTATTATCACTTTCACTCGTTGTGTACTCTCTTTTATTTAATGTTGCTATTTGAATAACGAATGGAGTATCTTTCAAAAGGGCTTTACTCGATACACTATTTTTACTATTGTCCACCTCTTATGCCTAAGTTTTCGTACTATCCTTGTCAAAGAAAAAACATTTTCTCTTTTTATCAATAGTACTCAAGGGGACGCCACCTACATGCGGTTTTTATATAAAGGAGAAGTGTGAGGCGTGTATATTTTTTACATAGGAGACACTGCGGGAACATTGCTTACTCGTTTATCTTTTCTTCTCCTTTTTAGAGCGGAGAAAGAGAGAGGGTGGAGAGGAAGAGAGAGGAACAAGGTGGGCCATGAGCTTTGATGGTATGAGAGAGAAAGTGGTGTGCTCTAACCGAATGAGAGAACAGGAAAAGATGAGAGAGAAACAGTGACTGACGAACTCATGTGGAAAGAAGAGAGGGAAAGAAAAGAGTGGCAGGCTTCGACAACATGAGGATAGCAGGTTCTAGCAACATGATTGAGAGAGAGAGTATTGAAAAAGAAGAGAGAGGGAGTGTGTTAGGTAAATAGGGCATTATGAAAAAAAGAGTGTTTCCTTAGTAACTTGATTTATGCCTTTAATAATTATGATTCGTAATAATCATCTTATTAGCCAAACCAATGAAATATTAACAATCTTAATTGAACAAATCAACGAACGAACTCTTATGAAGAGGATAGACACAATAACTTTGCTCTAATGTAAGAGAGGTATACATGAAACCCACGTCTTGAGAGAGGTATGTACACGAATCGATTCCTAAGAGAGGCTTACATGCATATTTCTCTAGAGAATTCCTTAAAGTAACGTGGATTGTCCTATCAAATTCAGGTCTGATATCCGAAGTCAATAGCCCTCTACATCTCCAACCCAAAAGTAGCATCATCGCAATTTCCATCTAAAAGAAGGATTAAAAAGTAAGGCCATCACATCACAGTTGTCAATATTTCCACTATCCCTTGGAACCCGCAGTATCAAACTGAATGATGCCCCCATGTGAATGCCATCACCATCTCTGGCATTTCTCATGCCAGAACGAGCACGTGTCATAGCAAGCTTCATTTGACCGTCGGATATTGGGGGTCTTATGCTCCCTTTTTGAGGTGGTGGGTGCGTTGGAGAAATATCCTGATGCAGTGCTGTCGTGGTTCGGCGCTCACCAGATATTTCTTCCCTTCGCGGGCAATTCATAGCCACCGATTCTGCCTTTACGTCATCGGTGAGAAAACCGGGTTGTGAGTCAAGGGGTCTTAACTAAGTAGGATCCTAATTGCTATTTCAGGTCGTGTTAGTATTCGTGTTTTTAGTTCGTTTCTTGCTGGTGTAAAGAAGAGTTCAACCCAAACATGACCCAGCTTTTATGTTTTGTGTCACATTGGGTGATAGTAACACAGTTGGGGTTGCATTCATGTCTGATGTTATATTGCTACCTTCTTTCATGTTTCTTCTCATGGACATGTTGTGTCCTTTCAATTACCAGTTGTCTCGTGCATTGTGTTAATGGTAAGTGGCAGAAACGCAAAAAGGAATCTGACTGTGGAAAAACGTTAATCCCGACAGGGTGAAAAACTTAAAGGGCAAGACCATTGGAACATCCGATTTTGTGAAAATCTCGCATTTTAAAGAGCAAAATAGTTAGATAATAAGAACAAAGTTTGAAGAACATCAAAACATTAAAATATACTTTTGTATTTTTAATTAAAGAATAGGAAAATTATAACAGATGCTTAAATAAAGACTCAAATCAACACACACCTTTTTTATTATCCACACCTTTTTTTTGCAGTTCTTAAAATACCTATGGTCATTTACGTATTTATTAAATTACCCATCATAAGAAAACCTATTTTTTCTCTCTCCTCCTGCATGAACCAGCATACGCCTCCATTTATGCTTGCTCCTCTGTCATTCTTCGCTCTCTGGCCTGTTTCACCCACCTATTACTCGATCTACAACCATTTTCAATAAAAGAATGGATAGAAATCTGTCAGAAAAAAAAAGAAGATAGAAAGAAAGAAGAAGGAAAAGAAAAAAAATTAAGAAAGGTCGATTCATTGATTTATCGTGGTATATTGTTGATTTTGTTTTGATTTTCTATTTTTTAGTTGATTTAAGATTTTAACCAATTTCTTGTCGGAAAGCTTATTTGGTTTTTTGGCTTGTTTCGATTTGATGAACTAATTTTACTTTTTTACTATATAAATATAGCTTATAGGGAAAGAGTCTAAGGTTGTAACATCATTGTTTCATCTAAGAGATGCAATACCGTAAGAAGATATTGAGGCAGAAGCCGACCATTTACGTTATGAGGAGGATATATCAACCATAAAGATTAAGATTAATATTGTAAAAAGTGAGGATAAGGGATCTCTTGATATGTTGATATTGCTCTTAACCTTCAATGTCACATTGCTTATAAGATCTAGTAGGAACAAGTAATTTATAACTTTAGTAAAATTTTATATTTGATATTAATACTCATTATTTCTACTCACTATGTAAATGTATATTTGCAGAAAATACATAACAACCCACACAAGGTATACTGTTGGCAAAGCATGACTAGTGAGGAGGACAAATGCAAGTCCCTGTAATTGGGTTAAGATTGTAGATAAGATTGGGTTGATTGGGCAAGCGAATTTACTATATGAAGTTATAGACCATGTATTGTTAACTGCTTTTATTGAGCGTTAGCAATTACAAACAACTTTTACATGTCATAGGGTGAGATGACTATTATAATGTATGATGTCAATGAGACACTTGGTCTTTCAATGAAGGAACAACTTGTTGCCTTGACACAAGAGATGATTGTTATAAGCAAGGAAGATATTTTGAGTGATATATTGTGATGATTGTTTTGAACTAATTTTTCAAAAAGGATAGTTAGTAACAAAAATAAAGCTTTATTATATTTGATTTATCGACTAGGTTATATATTATATCAAGATAAGTTTATAGATAGAGTTTCAATAGCGATCTTGCTATTGACACATGATGTTTGGAGGATTGACAATTATGTTTGGGGTGCAACAACATTATCCTACTTATACAAACACCTATAACATACATCTCGAATAGAAGCACAACTAAGTGAATATAGTTATTTGCTCTAGGTAAGAACTTGCATTATTGTTGCTTGCTACAATATCTTTCATATATATATTTTTATAATTTAATAAAAAATATGTTTTAATTATAAGCATAAATTTATGAGTATTTCTAAACTTTCCGAGTTAATACACGAGTATACCGATAGATAGGCAATGTTTGTCACAGACAATCTCTTATTGATCAACTTACTATACTATGAAATGACAAAGCATATATTTTTGTGAAATAAAAACTATGTTCTAAATCTTTTAATTAAACATAATTTTATATATTATATATTCTTATATTTTATTTTATTTAATATAGATTGACTGACAGTCATATAGTTCTATAAAATACTCAGATTGTAATGCATATAAGTTATCGAGATACCATGGGTGTATTCGTTGTATAAATGTTATGGAACCTTATATGCAAGATTGTATAGTTTGATAGTTTGACCATCGTCAAGGCATTTGAGTTGCATCAATAAGGTCCTTCATTGCAAATTGACATTCAAAGCACCAGATGTATAAAGTATGGTATAAGCTACATGACACTATTTAGGAGGTACAATGGTTACATTGTTTTAAGCTTGAGCACTTTGACATCCCAACACAGTATCCTCATGGGTACTACAAGTTGTACTACATTCCTCATAAGCATCAATTTATTTTAAGAGAATCTACCAGTCAGTTGCGTTTGACTCGTCTTTTACCATTTCTAACTTTGTTTTGCTTTAATTATAATATTAACTTTCCTTGTAATTACTTTCTTATAACAGTGTCTTACCATGGTACATGACACACTTCTACGACCATTGTCAGGTGACCCTGCATTCTTAGAGTTGTTAAAGACATATGAACAATGTTATCAATGAGTATACCAGTTGACCATATATGAGGATGATAGTGAGGATGCATGACATTTTGGAATGAAGCTTGTATTTAGAATGTTTTTTTATAATATTCATGTATATGTAAATGACTTGTAAAGGAATTTTTTTGGTTTCTTCACTCTTTACTCTCAATATCACAATATTAATACAATCATGGTCTCATTTAAATTGAAAACAATTACATATACAAACTACAAATAACATTTAATCATTGTCTTCAATGTCGTATACAATGTCATCTCCTAATCCTCTCATTTATATATACAACTTGATACAATCATGAAATAAAATATGTCAATTCTCAATGCTTTGATGTAAGTATTGTTGCCACGTCTTTTAAGATAAGAGGTATTGGAGCACTATCGACCATGTGCATCTGCGAAAAAGTATTAGCACAAGAGGAAATTAATCGCTACTTAAATAAATAAAATACTTAAATAACATAATCAAATTTTGAGATATTATAATTAAAAAATATTGTACAACATAATGGTAGCACATGTACCACACATCCCTCACACCTAATTGTTGAGTATTTAACACTAACAACAAATATGTCGTCGACTCTCTCGTAGATAGGAGTACCAATGCGATGTTCCATCGAGTAATGATAATAAAGCCCATGTATGACATGAAAAACAATAATCACTAGGACAAGGATCATCTTTCATATATACAATATGATGAAATAGAAATATCAACACCACTATCCTCTATGAAAATTCATAAATATGTGTCGCATTTATATGTCACTTCTTTAAAGAACTTTTTGTAGTTTCACGCCACCACTCATCCTCTTATCTTGAAAGTGCACTAATGACTCAGTGCCCCCAATTTATATCTCCAATAATATTTACTCATTCATTTATAAAGATGCTAATAAAGCATGATATCACCGCATTGTATGTTAATTCAAAGTTTGACTATCTCAAAATATTCTTCTTAATTGTTGAAAGAGAATCACAACTCCTTGAAGAGGAACGGCTCATCCCAAGAGAGGTTTGCAACTGTATCAACGAATACAATTGCTTGTAAATTGTATCAAATCCCCTAGTTAAACTATCGATGAATCATTTCAATCTTGCATATACACTTTTCACCCTCACAATCATTAATACAATCATTATAAGTTTCAAAAATATTAGATGATATATATGCATTAATAATCAATTTCACATACCTATTAGTTATATGAGTATTATAATAAATCATCATATCTGTTTATTTCGAGATAATTCTCTCTTTACATAGGTCCAACCACTACTCTTTAATGTAAGAGAGTAAAGAAAGAATTTTTTTCTATTTCAATTCTATTACCTCCTTATAATTGCTCTCATCTGATGAGTTAACGATTTTCTTCCAACTTACACTAAATACACTCATTATTTTTTATTTATTATTAATTTAATAATAAATACTTTAATCTTTTTTATTATATGCCGTCTACATAAAAGTGAGCCACATCCAAAAATATTATTTGAATGTCATTAAATAAGCCATATCATGGTCACTACATATGACATGTGAACAATTGTTTGGAGTACATAACTCTCTCACATACTTTAACACCCAAAAATAATCCTCTTTATTTTATGCATTCATAAAAAAAGAAGGCTATAAAGAAGTTTTTGAAAATTGATGTGAATTCAACAATCTCAAGAAAAGATATCTTATACATAGAAGTATATATAACTGTTACACACTATGTATGAGTGAATATTAGAAAATAAAGTGAAACACTTACATGTTTGTCTTATATGTGCTATCAAATTCCAATACTCATGAAAATATATTTAATAATTGTATGAATTGAGGATGTACAAATATAATATCACTGATAGTAGTTATATGAGGGATTTTACGAAGTCAAGTATGATATTGGTAAGTGTCTATATCGTATAATAGTTATTGTAGAATACTTTAAGAACTCTTATGTTCTTTCCTATTTTTTATTTATATATTGTAAATATGTCTTATCGTACTCATATTTGCCTCATCAATCCGCTTTAAATGCATCAAAATATGCTTTGCTTTATAATGACTTTTTATAAGGTCCTTTCTCACACTATACTCAGAGTCACTCAATCTCCCTACAAAAGTATGCCCTTTAAGATACAAACTTAGAGAGTAGTTATGTGTCTCATTCATTACATTTAACTTTCAATAACCATTGACTGAATACTCACCTCTTAATAAAAATAGATAGTATACCTTCTTAGTAGCCGTTTACCTACTATTTTCAACATCAATATTTTTACTCGACTTATATTTGTCATTCCTTTCACACTCAAGCCATATTAGTCTTGTTACGCCTTTACTCTTTGAACGAAGAATAGCAATAACAATATTATGCTTCCTCCTAATATTTCTTATGTACTCAATAAGTTCATTATGACTCCTAAACACATGATCTATCTTAAACATGAATGAATAGTCAAGTCCATCACTCTCACAATCAATAAATTATTCTTCTACCTCATCAGCCAACCCATCAATAAATACATTATCCGATGTACTACAATAACTTACACTCTTCTTTGTTTTGGTATAATAAGTAGTCATCATCTTCTTCGAATCAATTCTATCATAAGTGTTTACACTCCAGTTGTTTGTCACTATACAATATATATACATGAATATAAGCGACAAAGCATAACACATGACAACACATGGTTCGGTTGATGACACATCAAGGAAGATGCGGGACATGGGCTCCTTCTTAAGGGAAAATATGACTCAAGCACAGTTATAGAGAGGCATGCCTATATCGCTTTTTTAATTGAAATTCCTCTGAGTAAATCCTTTGACCCATAATCGTGAAACATTTTCTAAAATAGGAAAAACTCAAAAACAAGACATACCTATGAAAATATTAAGATATTACTAAGAACCAACCTTTGAAAACAAAGAAAAATTTAAAAATTGATTAGATCAATTATCTCTTTTCATTTTTCTTCTTTCTTCTTTCGTTTGAATCTAGTGAGGTTCATAGAGAAATAATCAAGTACTAGTTGGTGGAGAAGAAAGCAACAATAACTCTCAATAGATGAAACATCAATCGTCAGAGTAAAAAGAATCGCCAAAATTAGACGTGGAGATGAGAAAGAAATCATTGTAGGAGTATTTTGGGTATTTTAAAATATGAGGTGTGTGGATAGTAAAAAAAATGTACAAATAGTAATGCCCTCAAGTACCTATACTCGAAGTGAGAAAGTAACATTTTGCTTTTTTAATGTAGACCATTTTATCTATGTTGAGGGTAGAGTTATGGCTTGCATATACTAGCTTCTTTTATATATATATATATATATATATATATATATATATATATATATATATATATATATATATATATATATATATAAGTGACCGTGATTATTGACATTGCCCACTCCTGACTATTGCTTTTCGGTGACAAGAATATAATAATGATTTCTTTCATCATTTTTCAAATATCCTCACAATCTTTGAAAATACATACTTAAAAAGTAATGATTGAGCATCAATTACATCGGTGGTGGACAAAATTCTATTATATATATATATATATATATGTATATATATATATATATATATATGTGTATATATATATGTATATATGTATATATATGTGAAAAGTTATAAATGTGTACACCCATGCTTAAATCCACTTAAACGTTATCATCATTTGATTCATATGATCAACGATGATGATCTTAATTGAAAAAATAAAAAGTATCATTATAACTTTTATACTTTGCATTTTAAGTATATAAAATATTTTTTTTATCACCTCAACAGTTCATTTCAAATATCAAATCATTTAAATGATAAAGTGGATTTGAGTATGGATAGGACATGCACTTGGATTACACACACACACACACACACATATATATATATATATATAGTGATTGGATCTTACCCATATTGATACCTCCTCACACATGCTTATTCGTTGCTTTTGGGTAGTATGTGTATAATTAAAATATCAACATACTTTTTCAAAGCTTCTTACGAATTTTGAAATTATACTTATTATACTTATGCTACTCAAAAGTAATGAGTGGACAGGCGTAAATGTGGGTAAGATCTACTTTTCTTATATATGTGTATAAATATACATACATATATATATATATATATATATATATATATATATATATATATATATATATATATATATATATATATATATATATATATATATATATATATATATGTGCAGTTTGATTGGATGAACATTATAAGGCGATTGGCTTTACCACACCAAGGGGGGTCATCGTGACGGTTTTTCGTCATTAGAGAAGAAAACGACTCCGATGCAGCTTTTGGATATTTTCTAGGACGCCGGACAGTGAAGATCTTGAAAACAGATATCCAGTGTTAAGTTTAACACGTACAATTTTGGGCCATAGAACTATATGAGACTAGAAATTTCGGGGCGTACAAACTTGGGTATTGTAATTGTGGCCTAAAGCTTACATGTCAAAAAGATTTTGAGGCCTAGAAAGTTGATGAGATAACAAGTTACTTTTAAAATATTAATTATAATAGTATAAACATTAAGAAATATCTATTTAATAATTTAATATTAATGATTTTAATTCATTATATAGTGTTTATATATATTATTTATAATATTGTAATAATTTTTAAATATATATTAAATATTAATTATATGTAACGTAAAATTTAATTCGGCATAAGTATCATGTCAACATGTACATGTAGCACCACGTCAGTAAAACTGATGTCTTTATGGTATAGGTCTTTTTTTGATTAATGGTAAAAACCGAAAGTCTCAATTTTTTTGCATGAAGAATTTAGGTCTTAAAGTGTTCGAACTTTTTTCTTCTATTTATGAGAAATTCAAAACCTCCTGGCAAATGATGAATTAGTTGTCTATCTAAAAAAAATAGCAACATAATAGTGAAAGCCAATTAGAATATGCTTTATATTTTACTAGTATCTAGTTTGAACAATTGATTACGGTTGAGACCTGAAGTTAGACGATCGACTTGAAAAGCCACCTACCTAAAGACACTTTACGCTAGACATGGCTGGTTTCAATTTTCTTGGGACTAAGAAGTGGAACCAAACCAAGACTGCGCTAATTCCAGTCCCAATTCGAGTCCTAAATTTTTCCAAACCAAAAAATCATTAAAATTGTTCAATTTTAAAAATAAATAGAAAACATGGAACTGGAACATTGAAATTCTCGTTTCGAAATCCGTGGAAGATGGAACCATAACTGAACGGTTCCTAGCTCGATTAGTTCTGGTTGAAACCATCACATTCCAAATCGGTCATGTCTACTTTACGCCAACTCACTCCTTTTACTATCTAAACTCTTAGTTATAGTACGGAGTTAGCTGATGCTCGTGGCTCGAATTCTTCATTGCTTGCAAGGTTGGTTTGTAGGCCTTCTAGTATTCAGGATAACACTAAGCTATATCTGTTTATCGTGAGAAAGATCGTGATATATCATCCTAAATGGAGCCTTGCAATCAATTTGACGCTTTATGTTGTTTTGGTTTCCACACAATGTCATTTCCTCGCCAAAAAGAAAATTCCCAAGCATGAGTTTCCCACTAAGCCAATGAAAGTAATAAATCCATTTGAATGGAAGTCCACTGGCCATTGCTAGACATCAATTCTAAAGATAGAGGTAGGCATACCCGGGACTTGCCCAAAACCTGAAACCGTAACTGAACCAGTTGGGAGTCGGTTTCGCTTTCGGGACCGTCCTGAATCTGAGGCGGTCAAGTTCTTTTTTTCTTTTGCAATGTGCGCCTATGTAGAATCAAACTCCCACCAACTGGCTTGGTGAGAAAGCTTTCTATTGTTAAGACAACAAGCTAGTTGTGACAGAGTATAAAGGTAAACAAACTTTAAAGCTTTATTTTTGAAATACAAAGATATTTGAACCGTAAGGGCACTGCCCCATGGGAGTCGAACTCCCACCAACTACAAAGGTGCTTCCTACTGATGAGCTAACACTATATGTGATAGAGGAATTTCATAAAAATTATTTAAATCTAAAACAGTTTGGAACCGCTGATTCCTTGCCAGTTTACAAAAATCATGAACCGTAACTGAACTGAGGAGTTCCCAATTCCGGGGCTGGTTCCAGTTACCGACGGTTCCGTGGCAAGTTCGTTCCAGTTTAAACTACCAGGCCGGTTCTAAAACAATTGTGTCTATGTAGAGGTGGCATTCAATAATCAAGATATACTTACTACCCTCAACACACTCTTTCTTCTCTCCACACTGCTTTCTCGTGTTCTCTTCTCTTCACTCCGACAACTAACATTTTGTTCATGTCTTTACTATTGTTGTCTTCTCAACAGTCGAATAATGCATAAGTAGACTCCTCCAAACCCTACCGAATAAGAAGAAAGGCAGAGAATAAGAAGGAAGAAGAAGCTGATTCATCAAGAAATTTTGAGGTTTTTATAGGTTTGTGGTGGATTTATTTTTTTGTCATATTTTGGATGTATGAAGCCATTAGCCTGACGACTTGTTCGGATGGAGATGGGGCTCAATTGCATCTCTCCCAATAATAGAGATGTGGTACATACGCGTCTGTCTTATCGCCCAACCACATTACACATGTTATATATACACACACACATGCTTGGCACCTTATATTCTTATTATAATGTATTATAGAATGACAAATAACTTGAGCCAAAATATTTATTGCAATAGAATAAATTCTAAAAATATGATGAATGATAATGTTTGTTATAGTGAAGTACCTTTTACATCTATTATAAATAAGGTGTTTGGATTTGATTATGGTGGACCCAACAATATATTTTTGGACTGGTTGACTGATAAAGTCAAAGATACATTTGTTAACTATGAGGGTGATAGACTTGATTGCTCACTTGTATTTGCGATATATGACATGTTTTGTAGTTAGAATGAGCTCATTGACTATATCAGAAATGTGAGAAAACTCAATATTATTATTATTCGTTTGTAGAGTAAAGGCATAATAAACAGGTATAACTTTGGTGTGAAAAAAGTAACAAATATATGAAAAGTAAAAATATTGATATTGAAAGTAGTAAGTGAACGAGTATTAAAAAGAAAGAGTACTCATTTTTACTGACATGACAAGCTGAAGTTATTGTTATTAGAAGTTTAATGTGGTCAATGAGATATATAATCATCTTATTGGTTTGTATTTTGAATGTTCTATGGCATGTAAGTTTTGTATAATCATATACAACATCCAAACAATGAGTGCATCCATGACATCTCAACAACTTATATACATTGTTGTCCATATAGTTTGAAGAACCATATAATTATTAGTCTATTGTATAAAATAAAAGATAAAAATGACATAGATAGTTATAATTTGGTAACTTACTGAATCCATCATTATCAAAGTCAATTGCTTATAGAAAATTCCTATGACAAACATTTTTTATCGACCTGCCTACTTGTAGTTCATGGCTCTCAATTTAATCTCCAACATGACTTCATCAATACTCATGTCCAACATATCACTCAATATATTTCTTACTTCGAGTCATCATCTCCAACGCTTGATAAAAGCACTCACATCTCCTCTCTTGGCATGTAGAAATTGTTTTTGTCTAGTTGTCAACCCTTGATAAAAAACACTCAATAATGCATGATCTATAACCTTATACAATAATACTCCTTACCTAACCAACCCACAACTCTATAGAATGTCAATTCAATTATCAGACCTCGCATCTCCTCTCTTGACTGTTAATACTGGAAAAAATTATACCATGTGTGGGTTGTTACCATTTTTAGCATTGTCTCTATATTTACATTTACATAGTTAGTTGGAATTGCGAGTATTATATTTACTTATAGAATATACCATTCAACTAAAGTTTGAAATTACATATTACTACGAGATTTTATAAATGATGTGATCTTCAAAATTAAAAAGTAACCCCAAAATATCAGCGACTCTATTACTACAATCTCTGCAATATCCTTCTCAATCTTTGCATTATGACCAGCTTTATCATTATGATGATAATTTGAAGGATGATATAAGATAGTGTTATATTTTCTAGATGATGCAATGACATTATGCCTCTTCTACTCATTCCTCATGTACCATTCTGGTAGATGAAAAAGAATAATGAGTGCATCAAATAAGTGAGTGTATACTATACATTATATAATATATATAATCTATAGACGCTGCACAAATACATTTCCCAAAACATGACATTATCGCATCTCCCTCGTAAGGAAGATTCACTCGTGTTGGTCTCCAACCGAATACATACAT
Organism: Brasenia schreberi; assembly: GCA_036023115.1. Lineage (NCBI taxonomy): Eukaryota > Viridiplantae > Streptophyta > Magnoliopsida > Nymphaeales > Cabombaceae > Brasenia > Brasenia schreberi. The sequence goes on from JAYKKT010000051.1 coordinate 10,924,497, forward strand.
TGTAACATGGCAAAAAAATACCAAATCAACCACGTACTTGTAAAAACCTTCAAATCTCTTCGAATCAACCTTTTTATTCTTTCTTCTTCTTCTTTGGCTGGATCCGACCCATTGTTTGTGTGTCCACTGGTTGTGGAAGAAGGGAATGAAATTGCTGGTGTGATATAGTGTTGGACCAGGATCAAGACCCGGTTCAAGGCCTACCTACACTCACGATCAGAACGGCCCATTACGACGTTACCTCACCTCAACTTTAAATGAGGTCTGGAGTTCCATACAAAAGAAATTGTGACAAACCGTCTAGCTTTCCCTTTTTTTTCGCTAGAAACAAAAGCCTAAAACACAAACATGTACGTGCCTCGTGGAAATCGAACTTGCCACCTGCTTAGTGAGAGTCTAGGGGCCCTGCCACGTGAGCTGATGCTCTAAGTACAAAAGGAGAACGAAGCTTTTGTCTACAACGGAGGCCGAAGCCAAAGACACACTAGGTGCCTTCTCTATTGTGTAAGGATAATTTAAATTCCCTTAAAACTTTAATTGCTGTGAGTATTTACGATGTTTCCCATAATTATTCACAATATTTAGGATAATTTAGATACGTCTGCTTCGTAAAACTAAGTTATAATTATTTAATATTAAAAAGAGTTTGAATAAAAAATAAAAAATGCAGAGTAAGCTATTTACAAGTAAATGTCGAAGTCCTTTGGGCTTCCGGATACCGGCTGTAGACTTCACAAAAAAGAAAAAGACAAATTGTTTTTCAAAGACAAGCACGGCTTTGAGTTGGCTTTTCTTTGGAAAAATTAAGCTGGAGGGTAAGGCCGAGACTACCAAATGTGTATCCCTTGGGTATTGGTTATTCTCACAAAAAATTAAGCTTTAAGTTTTCCAAATTTCTTAGATCTCCAATATTTACACTCACCACATTTGATTGGTTATTCTCAATCTCCTCTTCGTTTTTTCTTATGGCTACAAGAGGAGGCTGAAGCCTAAAACACACACCAATACATGCACCCTTTAGGAGTCGAACTCCCCACTAGAAAAAGAGCTAGAGCGCCCTGTCAGCTAACACTCTCAGTGCAACCTCGTTTGTGTTTTGGTAAGTGAACTTATGAGCCAAAATAGCATTCATCAAGTTGGCTCGTGGGTAAGGCCTCTAAGCCAGCTGCCTTAGCCAGCTAAAGTTAAACTCGTTATAGTATCAATCTTGTAGGCCCCAAATGACCTCAAAACTTTAAAATGTAGGACCAAAATGCCATTGCTAACGCTATGGGTGAGAACTTAACCTTTTTGGTCACATATAATATCCAATTTTTGCTTTAGGCCTCAACTTTTATTTTAGCCAATCATCATAGTTGAGTTCATTTATGTTGAGGTAGTTGAACTAATGAACCAAATTAGCATGAGCAGCCTGCCCTATATATATATATGTGTGTGTGTGCACACGGAAACATGTACTACATAAAGGAGAAAACAATGCTAACCTACCAAACTGGATGGGATGCATATATTCAATGCGTCTAAACTCATTTTTACTTCAGCGAGCCAGGGCATCACCTTTTTTAGTGGAAAACAAATGATAATTTTTAACCTTAATAAGTACGCTTCTGTTTGAATTGCAGGGCTGCGGCACTTGGCTCAAACACTCAAATAATCCAAGCTTTAAGACCATTAAAGCTTATATAGGACCCAGATAGTCTTTTAAGTTGGAGCAAATTGCTAGGCAGTCTATAATGTAACTCTATCTTATATTGCACATATCAACAATGAGCTATTGTTGATGTGTGAAGTTCATTTTTTGGGGGGGTACAATGGGGAGGCTTAATCCAGATACACATTCTCGGTATCAAACTCACGACCTTCGACTTGTAAATCAACTGACTTAACGGTCGAGCTCTTGTTCATTGTCCGATAGTGTGTACATTTTCTTTTTCCTTTTCTTTAAGATTTCCATAATTGGGCCTGGGGAAGGGAGCACCCAGCCTATTATGGAGATCTGGCACTGTAGAATGAACTTGACCAAAAAGAATGGATGCTTGCATATTGATGATAAACTTATTTTTAATTTACAGAGAATAAATATAATCACTGTTTGGATACAAAAATCCAAGGCAACTATGGAGATTTTGGACATAACATTACATACTGTTTCAAAATGCATTGGTTCTGCGTAAAATATATAGAGCACAAACCTTTGAAACTGAATACCTAAAGCCCCATGCTTATAACAAACCCATAACACAATTGGCATGAGCAATGAGAGTTTGCTATAATTTGTATACATCTTTTAAATTGATTCAATAAAAATTATTAATGAACCGGAGGAGTTCTCTATTAATCAAGATAACCGTGGTTTGTGGGTTTGGGTTTTAAGTTTGGAATTTGTTCATATAGCGGTACTGCAACCCAAACCCGTTGGTCTGCATGCATCAATAAAATTTACTGTACACAACCAGAAACTACATAGGAAGTCCAATTGTGTCAGGATTTTTGTATCTGGATCTAAAATCCGACACTTCTAGCACAGACCCAATTGTATCCGTAAACTACTGAGGAGACACAACGTGACACGACATGACAATACCAATGCAATCAGGGATTTTTGCGATTCAAAGATAATTTTGCGTAGGTTCTGTGCATGCATATTTAAGTACAAATAACAAATTTGTCGCAAACACAATGCACGGATAAGAGAGCCTATGAATCTCCTGAGGTTCGTTTGCATCCCCGGGCGGCATGCTGCCACTTTGTCCGGCGAGATCTTCCTGGGGAGCTCCCTGCTCGCGATGAGCTGGGGCACAATGCGTATGGGGTTTAGTACGTGACACTTTGTTCATAGTTTCAAACACACTCTGAAAGACACTTGGAGCAGTTTAACAAAAATGTCCGTGAAATCTTGCTATTTTTGTTTATTAGACAGACATCGTACTTCTTCAAAACAAATATTCCCGTATCAGTAAGGGTTTCAAGTCACAATTTGAAGGTCATATCATGAGTTCAACAAGGTGCATGCATCTGGCTTCGGTTTGGTCTTCCTATCGTACCTACAATGAAAGCAAATATTTGGGTAGACAAGCCAAACCGAAGAAAAAAACAAGGCCCGTCCCTACCCTAAGTGGTGGGGACGGATCCCAATTTCCCTTTGAGCTTGGTCTTATAATTTTCAAAACATTAGAAATACATACAAAAATATTGTATCAATGTCGAAGCCGAAGCTTAAAGCACCCGTATCGCGTCATAGTGTCGGTAGCGATGAAGACGATGACAAACTCCACCGTTACGTGTCAGCAAATACCGCAGGAGGAGGAATAATAATAAAAAATAATCATCGTGACGTGGTCTAAGCCTTATCGACCTCACGTGGAAGCGACTTGGAGACGTCCAGATGCGCCTCACCACCATCTATGCCATGCCATGTAAGATGGCTCATGATGGCATCATGCGAGATATATAGATAGAGAGAGAAGGGGGGAGGTAGAGAGAGAAAAATATCAACGCCACGTCAGCGAGGGGAAGGCCAGCTTAGGTGAACGCCGTGCTGCCAAATGATTTCCATTCGATAATCGAATCAAAACAAAGGCGAAGCAATGAGAGAGAATGGGAGGCCGCACGGAATAAATAAATCACGACAAGAATAAATCGCGATAAATTAAGCAAAAGACGTGTGTTTTTCCTCTTTGTTTTCCCATTTTTCCGTTCTTAACACCACGCGAGCGAGAGAGATATTTTTTCTGTGCGGTTTTCTTATCGCAAGAAGGAAGGAAGGAAGGACAGAAAAAGGTCAGTTTCTTGTTAGATTTTTTAAATCTGTATTCTCTTCGTGATTTTTTGAGTTTTGGTGCATATTGTTTCATCTTTGCGGTCTTTGATGTAAAATAAGGAAATCACATTTCTTAGCCCGTGTTCCTTTGTTTTCTTTCTTTTAGTCAGAGATTGAGATGAGGAGCCTCGGCCGTCGTTCTTCTGTTCTAGTTTCTACGAGATTTTGTGTATCATGAAGAGTTGAATGATTTAATTTCTGTATTTCGGCTCTTTTATTTTATTTTGTGATCGGAGAATCGTGCTTGGTTTCGATTCACAATATTCACTCTTTATTTTCTCACTTCCGTCTCCTTCTTTTCAAAGACAGTGCTGTTTGACTGGTGAGATCTTTATTAGTTTTTAGAAATTTCCTGAGATTGCAGCTTTTATTTTGTTAAATCCGTTCTCAGGTACTCAGAAAATTTATCTTAAACATGTTCTTGCGTTTCCATAAAGCCAAGATTTTGTGAAATATAGGTCAACCAGAAATTGTAGGTGATTTACGTATTTTATGTGTATTTTATTTGTTTGTTTGCCTTCAGAAGTCGCGTATATTAAGTATCAAAATGCAAAAACTAGGTTCTTTAAAGCTTTTGAACTGCACATGATTTCTTTTAGTAAAATGATTTTGTTTTATTATTATTATTATTTTTTGAGTTTTATTTTTTTTTAACTCCGCCCATCTAAGGGATCACCCTTGCATTGTCGGTCCCAAGTCCGGATAAAGGAGGAGGGTTGTGTTAGGCTTCCGACAGCCAACATAAAACTTTATTAGATTTTTATACCATGTATTACACAAATTATGAGGATTGCTTTGGGGTGTTCCCACCTAGCGACGTGCTGTAGAACCTGAATGCAATGATAAGTAAGCAAGGGCCACTACATTTTGACCTGAATGTAGTGAATCAATTGTAGAGAGGGCTCTCACATCATGGATGGGTGTGGGTAGAGAAGTTAGTCCCGCTACGTTGCCATCCGAATGTAGTAAATAATTTGCAGAGAGAGTCTTCGCATTTTCAATATGGACGGATGCGGGGGATAAGGAAGCTAGTCCTAGATAATAAGATTCGTATTAGTTCTTGGAATATTGAAACATTATCCGGTAAGCTAATGAAGGTGGTAGATACTATGATTCGGAGAAAGATTCATATTCTATGTTTACAAGAGACAAAGTGGGTTGGAGAAAAAGCAAAGGAGATAGAGGATACAAATTTTAAATTATGGTACTCAGGTAAGGAAAAGGCTCGAAACGGAGTTGATATTATCATGAATAAAGATTTAAAGGATAGTGTAGTAGACATACAACAATATGGTGACCGAATCATGATGTTGAAATTAGTATTAGGAGCAGAGGTTTTGAATATAGTTTGTGCTTACGCACCCCAAGTAGGACTAGAAGACAATATAAAGACAACTTTTTGGAAAGAGTTAGATAAAGTGATTCAAAGAATTCCACAAAGGGAGATGATTTGTTTAGGAGGAGACTTAAATGAACATGTCGGTAAAGAGACATTAAGATATCAAGGTATTCATAGAAACTTGGGTTTTGGGGATATAAATGAAGAAGGTAGGGAGATTTTAAATTTTGCTATGGCATTTGATCTCTTTATAGTCAATACAATCTTCAAAAAACAAGATGAACATTTAATTACTTATAAGAGTGGCTTATCACAAACACAAATTGATTACTTTATTTGTAGAAAAAAAGATAGAGCGTGTTGTAAAGATTGTACGGTAATTGCAGGAAAAAGCTTAACCACCCAACATCGACTTTTAGTTATGGATTTATAAATAAAAAATTGGACAAAGAAGAAAAGAATGCATCGAGCATTCGAGCTATTCAGACTAAATGGTGGAACCTCAAAAACGAGAAAGAAGATATATTTAAAGAGAAAGTCCTTCAAGGAGATGCTTGGAATTATGTTGGTACACCTTGTGATATGTGGAACAATATGACTATACATATTAGGAAAGTGGCGAAAGATGTGTTAGGTGTATCTAAGGGAGGTGTACCGACACAGAAAGAAGCTTGGTGGTGGAGTGAAGTAGTGCAAAATAAAATCAAGGCAAAGAGGGTATGTTACAAATTACATTATGCTAAGAAAACTAGTGAAACTTTAGAGGCTTATAAGAAAGCAAAGAAGGAAGCGAAAAAGGCTGTCAACGAAGTAAAAGCTAAAATTTGGGAGGATTTATATAAAAAACTCAACTCAAAATAGGGTGAAATAGATATTTTTAGAATAGCTAGGGCTAGAGATATTTTTATAAGCTTTTTTAATGAAAATAAATATGTTAATATTAGCTTAGGAGAGTTAGCCAAATAAAAAAAATATATAAACCACAATTTCTATCGACGTATTCAAAAGAATGAAGTCAAAGAGGCTCTTAAACATATGAAGGGTGGTAAATCGGTAGGACCAGACAATATTCCTATAGAAGTTTGAAAAATACTAGGAGAAATAGTAATCACTTGACTCACAAAACTATTTAATGAAATATGGAGAAACCAAAAGATGCCTAAAGAATGGAGAGCGAGTACACTTATACCCATATATAAGAACAAGGGAGACATTCATAATTATGCGAATTATCGAGGTATCAAGTTAATGAGCCATACTATGAAATTGTGGGAAAGAATTATCGATCATAGGTTAAGACAAGTATCAAGCATAACAGAGAACCAATTTGGATTCATGCTAGGCAGATCGATTGTTGAAGCGATTCACCTTTTGAAACATCTTATAGAACATTTTAGAGTAAAAAAAAAAGGCCTTCACATGATATTTATTGATATAGAAAAAGCTTACGATATGGTACCGAGGGAGGTTCTTTGGAGAATTTTGGAAAAAGAGGTATCCCATTTACATACATTAACCTTATAAGAGACATGTACGATGGTGCAAAAACATGTGTGAGGACTCATGAAGGAATGACATACTTCTTTGAAGTTAATATTGGGTTACATCAAGAATCAACTTTAAGTTCATACTTATTTATAATGGTAATTGATGAGTTAACAAAACATATTCAAGATGAAGTACCTTGGTATATGTTATTTGCAGATGACATTGTGTTAGTGGAGGAGTCTAAGGAAAAAGTTAATAGAAAATTGAGACTATGGAGAGAAACACTAGAAAGTAAAGGCCTCCGACTTAGTAGAATAGAACAAAGACGGAATATATGTAATGTAAGTTTGATCATTTGGTTACTTTAGAGGACATAGAAATTAAAATTGGCACACATTGCATCCCTCAAAAGGAAAGTTTTAAATACCTAGGGTCAATTTTTCAGAGTGATGGAAGAATTGATTGAGATGTTACGCATAGAATTAATGCGTATTGGTTAAAATGGAGAGGAGCATCAGGTATTCTTTGTGATAAAAATATACCATTAAAGTTAAAAGGTAAATATTATAGAGCAACAATTAGACCTGCCATATTTTATGGTTCTGAGTGTTGGGCAATTAATCATCAACATGTACAAAAGATGTGTGTGATAGAAATGAAGATGTTGAGATGGATGAGTGATCATACAATAAAAGACCGTATACATAATGAGGTTATTAGAAACAAATTAGGAGTGGCTCCAATAGAGGATAAAATGAGAGAATATTGTTTAAGATAGTTTGGACATATAGAAAGAATATCAAAAGAAGAACCTGTAAGAAGGTATGAAAAACTAAATTTGGAAAGTATTAAAAGAGGTAGAGGACGACCACAAAAGTGTTGGAAAGAAACAATAAAGAATGGTCTAGCTTATTGTGAGTTAACTGCTAACATGGCACATGATAGGGCTCTGTGGAAACAAAGAATCCATGTAGCTGACCCCGTCTAGTATGGGAAAAGGCTTTGTTGTTGTTGTTGTTGTTGTTTTATATTTTTGATAATATTTGCACATTATCTTTTCTTTAGCAAATATACTGGTTTTAGGTTTCAAAGGTTTTGTTTAAACACTAAACTCCAACGTTTCTTCCAACTTCTGTGGAAAACCAGATTGGGTTTTCTATGTAAACCAAACCATCTTTTTCTTGCTTTTGTTCTCCACTCTTCAACTCGTTTATTTCTTGAGAAGTTTTCTAACTTGTGAGTTTCCATTATTGATCATACGTCAAACTGTGATGTCAACACTTCATCAGCTACTGGAAACCGCAAAAGACTTGAATAATGTTGGTTGTGATTGTTTCCGATCTTCTTAGGTTGTTGTAAGGATTTGATGGATTGATTACGTTGAACTGAGGATGCATTATGAATCCATGAAACGGTGGTTATTTTGTTAGTCCATTTGCCATTACTATTATCAGCACCGAGGACTTCCATTACATTCAGTTGATGCTGATTCTATTATGTGATAGCGTGAACTAGCTCAAAAAACCTAAAGGCTGGGGAACTTTTGGGGTTCACGATGATTTGTACATTGGTATGCTCAAGTGGAGGAAAACTTGAAGTTACAAGTACCAAATAACTTGTCAGATTTGAAATAAAGGTGAAAAGAACATTTGCCAGGGTAACTATTTAAGTTAATTCTTTTCTCGGAGAGGCGAGGAGCTGACTCAAGATGTTAAACTTTGGAGTTATTTTTATGATAACGGCTGATCCAGACAATACAGTGGTCTTTCAAGGAAGAACTATATTACTTGGTTTTCTTGTTTGAGAGAATCGTGTTTTAGCCCGGTGTAATGTCTGCTTCACATAAAAGGTGGACAGATGGCCTTCGGTTCTCATCACTCTTTTGGCCACCTCCCTTGGATGAGCAACAACACAAGGTATACATGCCTACTTATAATTTTCTGGTTATGGGTTGATAATACTCCCAAGTTTCTCCTTGTTCTTCTAAAATCGACATTTATTGCCTGGATTGGAAATAAAGTTGATGAGATTTACATGGTTATAGTTCATTGAGGTTCCTAATTTAATAGCTATAATAATTGCAATTCCTGTGAATTATTTGTTCATCATCTTTGACATTTATTGCCTGGATTGGAAATAAAGTTGATGAGATTTACGTGGTTATAGTTCATTGAGGTTCCTAATTTAATAGCTATAATAATTGCAATTCTGGTGCATTATATGTTCATCATCTTTAACTTAAAATCCTAAATGGGTCAAAACTTGAGGGTTTCTCCACCGTTTCGGCTTGTTTAGATCTACCTGCAACTCACTCATGAATAAAAGAATTCTTACCTGAATCATATGTACAATGTTGATTCGTATATTCAAGCATATATATATATATGTATGTGTGTTTGTGTGTGTGCAATATGGTTGTCTATGTAGAACAATCTTTTTGTATGTTTAGTCCTTTGTTTTTTATGAGAAGATTGTCAAAACGGTGCTTAAAGAGTAATGCAAGTACTTTTGTTTATCTGAGAGCTGAAAATGACTTAAACTCAGGAGTGATTGTAAAATTTCAAATATGCCACCATTTCTAGTGTATTTTTGGTCACTTTAACCATTTACTTTGATAATTTCCACAATTATAGTGCCAAATTTCAAGGAGATTTAATGTCTGTTGGCACTTTCATGGGTTGCATCACACCAATTCTGAAGTGCACCGACCAACACAAGTGACTCTTCACTTGTCAGTATCACCTGTGAATTTTCATTTCTATGTAAGTAGGATGGTGTGAGTGTGACTCTTTATTTTCGGTTATTTTCATTATGAATTATGGACATATTTTGTGCATACAAAGTAATATATCTATTTACTACCAACAAAGTATAAAACAAGATTTAAGACATGGATTCTATAGTAAGTTCACTAAGTTTATAATGCCAGGATTGGATTGTGGCTTTAAGCCATAAAGAGACTTGTATAGATGCATAACATATCCACCTAGAGTTCTTGGCCAAAGGGGTAGCGATTCAGGAGTATAATGTTCTGGTGTTATGGTTGTATATATAAATCAAGCGAACAGTTTAGCAGGAAACATTTTAGTTTGAGTCTTAACTATCCAAATTTTCCTATTTAAATTTGTATAGGACAACTATAGTAAAGAGGCACTGATGCACAATTATTGTATGATACAGTGTGGTCTTTCATTTTTATTGTCATATGGTTGGAATCTAGAATGGCCTAAAAAATCCTCCAGAAACATGCACAAGCATACCAGTCATACAATGCTTTAGATGGAAGTCATAATACTACTTAAAAATAAACATCATATAAAGTTCAAAACATCAAAAGCGTAAATTGTTGACAAAAAAGAACTTTGAGTCTTTATCTTAGTCATCATCTTCAGATCTGCTTCATTTCCATTCTCCAGCTCTTCCTCTCCATGATTGTGCTCTTCTTGCTCTTAAAATCTCCATGTTCTTCATGGCTCATGCAACTTCAAGATGTAGCTGAAGAGGTAAAGTGCATACTAAGATTGTTTATGGAGAACTCATGGAAACTTGTCATTCTAATGATACACTTTGGCAAAATGATGGTCAAAACCTTCCAGCATGCTGGTCCAATTCCATCTTGCAACAATGTCCCTGACACATGCTCCAAAGATGCGCATAGCGGTGATGACTCTTCCACCACTTCAGCAATCAAAACCTAGATCTTTTTTGGACTATGACTTTGCTTGTACAAGTCACAATTTTGGATTTAAAGGCAAACTTGACAGGAAATCCTGATAGCTTTGTTGGTGACCTCTTCAAAGGTGTGATAATCGAAAAGCTTAATATGTGGCTACCAAGTTGAAAGCTCAGATATCAATGTGGTGGCAAGAGCACAACTGCAGTTGGAATAACTATGAGCACCCTCGAATTATTTTGCAGAAGTGGAATTTAAGCTTCATAAAAGTGCTCTCCTTAAGCTACCCTTAGACTTTCTTGAAGTTCACAAACTGCAATAATCTAGTGACCACTGTGCATTTAATTGCACTCACCCACTTATAAGTTGCTGAATGGTGGCAACGTATTAGTTGGATGAGAGGTCTGTTGGAGATGAAGCGTACATCTATAGTTTCTGCACATTTTCAGTTTATGTATTTGAATTTATGTATGGGTAGTTTAGATCCCTATGGATCAGATTCTGATCTATTGGGAGTTGGGTAGGATTAGTGGTACTAATCAAGGGTGTTTTAGTCATTCAAGTTAGAAGTCTGTATATATAATGCCTTAGGGTTGTTTAGTAGAAACAGAAATAAACGTGAGAGGGACTGCGGCAGCCTTGGGGCCGCCGTCCTCCATTATGTGGACGATGTCTGTGAATATGGTATCAGTGCCTAGTGGTGAAGATCGTGGACGTGCAGATGCGAGGGATGATTAAACCAACGGTGGTGGATGAGTGGAAGGCAGAATCTATCCTGGTATAGACATTTTTCTATAATCTATCATAATATTTTCGTTCAGTTTTGGAACTGAACTGCGGTCAAGGCTGTCGCAATAATCCTTGTTACAGTTAGGGACAAAAAGGAGGGAGGGACACATATCTTGGACGATCCTTCCTTCAATCTGAGAGTAGCCCTTGTTTGTGTTTCACGTGCACCTAGGAAGAAGTCTATTGATGACTTTGAGGCAAAGCCTATTATACACAATCCTTATGCTCTAGAGACCAGCCAAGTAGGAAACGGTAGCACGAGAAGAAGATCCATTGCAGTCGAGAAAAAAAAACTGACTTACCTGTCACAGGTTTTGTTTTTGGTGGGAAAGTTTGTTCAACTAAAGGAAGCTTGCTGACCTAGTATCTTCTCAATGAAAGGGGCAGACCTGAAAAACAATGGATAAGAGTAAGATAGGAGATGGTTGCGAAACCAATTCCTCGGACAAAGGCGAGGGGTTTCAAATCACAAACCTGAAGTTAGATGGCAAGAACTATCTTCAATGGACCAAATCCATTGAATTGACGATGATGACAAGGGCGCGATGGGATTACCTAACTTGTGATATTCTCCAGCCTCCGATTACGGATCCCCTTTATTCATGATGACGTAGGTAAAATGCACTGGTCAGTGCATGACTTATACAATCAATGGTTCCCTCAATTGGCAATACATTCATGTTTTTAGAATCAGCAAAGAATATTTGGCTGACAGTCCAAGATGCCTATGCTTAGAAGAAGAATATAACTAAAAAATATGATATTATTTAGAAGATTAGGAAGTGCAGATAAGGAGGAAGATCAGTAAGCAAATATTATGCAGAGCTTAGAAGTTTATAGGAAGAATTACATGTTTATTCTAACACAAAATGTCAAAGCTGCATGCATGAGCGCAACGAAGAATTTGAAGAATGGAAGTATTTGACCTTTTATGGGACATCTCATCGGAATACGAAGCGGTAAAAATTAATATTCTTAGTAGAGAAGAGCTTCCTTCCTTAAGCACAGTGTACTCTCTATTACTCCGAGAAGAAGACCGAAGACATCTAGGAAGGAAACCAATATTAGTTATGACACAACTGCATTTGTGGGTAGGAATACACTCTTTCTTCTCTTGTGGCAGAGGAGGATATGTGTATGGCTGATGTAAAACCTCATTTACTTCATAAGAGAAGGATAAAATGACCTATTCTCATTATGAAAAATCACGATATACAAAATATACATGTTGGGAGTTGGTGGGCAGACCCACTTACTATCAGAATAGACCCATAAAGCCTACTTCAGCAGTGACCAAGGTAAAAAACAGAATACAGAAAGCAGTGCTACTTCATTGGCTGGCATGAAGGAGATTGAATTACTTAAGGCTCGTTTGATTTATTCAAATCTCCATCCACATCCTCTAATGTTGATTATCAAGCTACAATGACATACCCATTTTCATTTGTGGCTAAGGGTAATGTATTTATTTCTCATTCGAGGATATTGGTTATTAATTCTAGTGCCAGAGATCACATGGTCAGTAGGAGAGATTTTTTTTATTATTATGAGTTGACTTAAGGAAAAATTAATATTAGGTTGCGGATGGATCACACACTCCTATCGTTGAAAAAGGAAGTATTACTACACCTTTTGGCATATTAAAAAATGTCTTACATGTTTCAAATATTTCAGTCAATTTATTATCAGTCTTTACCATGACACAAGATCTAAAATGTTGTATAATTTTTTATTCAACTGGATGTTTCTTTCAGGAACTGAGGACAGAGAAAATCTTTGGTTAGGGTAGTATGAGGGGAGGCCTCTATTTCTGTGAGAAAGTCAAAGGATCAGCAATGCAATTAAGAGTAATTACCGAAAAGCAGAAGGAGGAGCTACCTTTATGACACCAGAGATTAAGACATTTACCTGTATCTAAAATTAGGATGTTATTACCTGAATTTGCACATTGTAATAACTTAAATTTGAACTGTGAAACTTGCCAAAAGGTAAAACATCATCGTGTTTCATTTCTTTTAAATGAATAAAAATCCTCTAAACCGTTTGAGATTGTTCATTTTGATGTTTAGGGCCCTTGCTCTACTACTTCATTGCATGGTCACAAGTACTTTATTTCATTCATTGATGGTTGCACTAGGTTTACCATGATATATCTCATGAAAACCAAGGATGAGGTGAGAGATATTCTTTCCATATACTTTAGTTTGTGCGTACTCAATTTCAACGCACCATTAAAATTCTTTGAAGTGATAATGAAGGTGAATTTATTTCTCAATCACTCCATTCATATTTCTTATATCATGGAATGGTTCACCAAACCTCATGTACTTATTCTCCACAATAAAATGGTGTTTCTAAAAGTAAAAATAGACATATTCTCGAGGTTGCCAAAACTCTTTTACTAGGCTATGATGTTTCAAAATTTTATTGGGGTGAAGCAGTCTTAACAGCAATGTATCTTATAAATCGTATGCCAAGCAGGGTTCTTAATTGTAATATCCCATTTCACTCCTTATGTCCTTCCCAAAAACAATTTCATTTACTTTCAAAAGTATTTGGATGTACTTGTTTTGTTTATATACATTGTGGCTTAAGAGATAAATTAGATGGTAGGTCTGTTAAATGCATTTTCCTTGGATATTCCTCTACTAAGAAGGGGTATAAATGTTATTACCCTATAAAAAGAATATCATATGTTACAATGGATGTTACCTTTCATGAAGATACACCATTTTATAACAGGCAGGAAGCTCAACCATCAAATGTTCATTCACCTAATGTAATACCAATTCCATAAGTTGAAATTCAATCAGAGTCTGAAAGAAAAGAAGAGGAGATGCACTCCTGTCAAGAAAAGAAATTGCAAGTTTATACTAGAGGTGAAAGAATGACCTTCCTCCCTTGTCTGTCTACTACCCTGAATCAAAGTCCTCACCCTGAATTAGATTTGACTCATCTTTAATTAACTTCTCAAAAATCTGATAGTGAACTTGATGATTTACCTATTGCACTTCGAAAGAGAAAATGTGAAATTGTCAAATATTCTCTTCAGAAGATGGTTTCATACACTAATTATCCAAAAAAAATATCAATTGTTTGTGATGAATACAGATAACACTTACATTCCCAAGACATTTGAAGAGGCAGAAGAATATATGTGGAAGGAAGCCATGAAAGAAGAAATTGCAGCATTAGTAAAAAACAAAATATGAGAACTTGCTTATTTACCACCAGAGAGGAAAATAGTGGGATGCAAATGAGTGTATTTAGTAAAGTACAAGGCCGATGGAAATATAAAAAGGTATAAAGCCAGATTAGTAGCTAACGGTTACCGTTAATTATATGGTATTGACTATACAGAAATCTTTGCATCAGTGGCAAAAATGAACACCATTCAAATTATCCTAAGTGTGATCGTCATTAAAGGATGGGATTTGTGGCAGTTAGATATTAAGAATACTTCCTTTAAGGAGACCTTATAGAAGATATTTATATGAACCTACCACCTGGATATGATCATGGACAATAACCAAACAAGGTATGCAAACTAAAGAAACCAATCTATGGTTTAAAGCAATCTCGAAGAGCATGGTTTGAAAAATTCAATGAGGGTGTTATAAGCTTGGGTTTCAAACGGTGTGTTAGTGATCATACACTATTTATCAACCAATGTAAGAAAACCATTTTATTACTGGTATATGTAGATGACATTATTATTACAGGTGATGATACAGAAGGCAGTCATTCTAAAACGATAACTAAGCACATTATTTGACTTAAAGGACTTGGGCAGATTACATTATTTCTTGGAGATTGAAATTATACAGAGCAAAGATTGTTTATTTTTAAGTTAAAGAAAATACATTTTAGACCTACTGGAGGAAAAACAAATAGAGGATTGTCAAATATGTTCTACTCCTATTGAAATGTCGAAAGAAGATACTATTGAGTCAGTTGAGCCATATGAAGATGTTGGTAGGTATGAGAGACTGGTGGGAAAACTGATATATGATGTTACTATCACTAGACCTGACATTAGCTTTGCAGTCAGATATGTAAGTAGATGGATGCATTCCCCATCTAAACATCACATGAGTACAATGTTCCACATCATAAGATACTTGAAATCCTCTATCACTTATGGTTTACTATATGTAACACATTCATCACTTAATATAGAGATTTATTTAGATGCTGATTGGGCGGGCTTCAAAGTTGATCGAATGTCAACTAACGGTTATTTGGTATGTTTAGGAGATAATGTAGTATCGTGGAAGAGTAAGAAGCAATCTGTGGTGACCAGGTCAAGTGTAGAGGTAGAATATCATGCTATCACTCTCGGCATGTGTGAAGGTTTATGGATCATATCACTTATAGAAGAAATTAGCCTGAGAAAAATTATTCTAATTAATTTCTACACCGATAGTAAAGTGGCCCTTCAAATAGCTTCAAATCCAGTCTTTCATGAGAGGACCAAACAAATTGAAATATATTATCACTTTATTAGAGAGAAAGTTTTCCAAGGATTCTTCAACCTTCTTCATGTTCGTTGAGAAGATCAATTGCTGGATATTCTCACCAAATCAGTCACTGTTCATGGATTAAAAAAAGCTCTTGGGAAGTTGGGTGTTTCCTTCAAGACCCAACTTGAGGGAGCGTGTTGGAGATCAAGCATACATCTATAGTTGCTGCACACTTTTTAGTTCATGTATTTGAATTTATGTATGGGTAGTTTAGATCCCAATGGATCAAAATCTGATCCATTGGGAGTTGGGTAGGATTAGTGGTACTAATCAAGAGTGTTTTAGTCATTAAGTTAGAAGTCTGTATATATTCTCTAGGGTTGATTAGTAGAAACAAATTACTGAAAATAAATGTGAGAGGGACTACGGCAGCCTTGGGGCCGCTGTCCTCCATTATGTTGATGTTTTTTGAGAAAATCCAATAAGGTCAGTGTTGGAGAAGTGTTCATCATGCATTTTATAGATTCTCTAAAAGAAGTCATTGGATGATAATGAAGTTGGAGAGGAGTTGCTATAGAACATGCTAAGTGTATGGAGATTTCTTTGTTTTACGAGGACAAAACAATCTCTCTCCTGAAGGGGAATTCTAAGACTGAGCTCTAGAGATATCAACTGAAAAAGGTCTAATATTTAACTTATTACGGATACATTTTATGGAATTTGGTTCTCTCACATAATGTTTATTAGGATTCAAATTTTCAAGTGGATTAAGTAGCAAAAATTTTGTGATAGTTTGGTCTACTAGAAGTTTGTCTCATACAGGTGAATGTCAATCCATTAGGTGGTATAACCAATGTTGTAAAAACCATATTGGTGCCTATATCACACTGGGCACCGATACAACTGTACCGTATCAGTACGATATGCTACTATTTTTTTGTATTAAAAAATAAAAATAAAAATGTAAAAAGTGCAAAAAATAAAATTAATGAACAAAACATATATAACACGATGAAGAAGCATCCATACTATAACAAAAACATAATACTAAATAAAAGTTAAATTCTTTAGAGGAATCCATAAATTTTTTGCATCAAAGTAACGTGAAAAACGTGGTGGAACACTGCACTCATGTGATGCATTTGGCGGTTCCATCTACTATATGCGATGAATATGGAACACTATACTCAGAGCTTTTTTGCATCTAAACAAGGCTACAAGAATCCATAATCCATATTCCATATTCCATATTTCATATTCCATACCATTAACTATTAAGTAACGTGAACATAATACTAAATAGTGAATACAAAAGGGGTTTAACTTAATAAACAACACAGTTACAAGTACAACTTATAATCATCAAAGATGAGAATGTTATAAAGTTATAAATAAAAGTTAAAATAAATTACAATAATCCATAACGTGGATCATAATCAACAAAAGTATTATAATCAACGTAGTCAGGATCACCACCATCACCATCACTATCATCATCATCTCCTCCCTCTTCTTTCTCTATAATATGATCTGCCCATCCAACACCTTCATTTTCATCATCTCCAACTCGAAGTTCTGCTTCAGTTTGGAGTGTCCTCTAGTTTTTATCATCTAAAATGATAGGGAGCTCTTACTCTTCGATCCAATCGTCAAGAATATAACATTTTCCTAACTCAACGGGTCAATGACACCTTCCTTGTCCTTCTTGCATTTGCCTGGAAAGAAATAACATTCAAATTATAAAAAATATCAAATGCAATATAACTACATTAATCATTCATTATTAATAAGATTAAGAAAGAACTACACAACAACAAACAATATATATTTTAAAATTATTACCTTTGCCTTAACTTCATGTTATAGGCAATGTATACCAAATCACGCAGTCGAGCATGCTCCAGTCTGTTTCACTTTTTCATGTGAATACGTTCGAAAAAGCTCCAATTCTTCTCACACCCACTCAAACTACATGTTTGGCTCAATATACGTTGAGCAAACCTTGCCAAGTTCGGTGCATTTATACCAAAACAAGCCCACCATTTATCTGACATAAAACACAAAAATGATTAATAAAAAACATATGGAGTCAATCAATTAATAACTTAGAATATCAATAAAAACACAATACCTGGTCGCATCTGGGAGCGGAGTTGGATTACAATTGGCCTTCCAAAATCTCAAACACTGTATATACTTGCTTAACTCTAAATGGATATTACAATGACTAGATGAATCTTGAACAAGGTCAATGGTATTTAATATATCCTTTTTCATTTCTTTATCCTCCACAAAGTTAGGAGAAAATCGAATAGAAGGGTTAAGAAAATATACATCAACATACAAATCATGATGCATTTGGCGGTTCCATCGTGCATCAATTATCTTCTAAACATTTTTTAGAAGTGACCCCTTGCGGTCAAGGTTTGCTTGTATTTTCATTTTAACTTTATCTATAACATCTATATATAAGGCATAACAGGTCTATTCTCACTATCCACCATCCTCATTACCTTAACTAAAGGTACAATCATCCTAAAAAATTTGTTGCAACTTTTTCAAAAATTAGTATTAAAAACATCTACCACAACAATCTCCTTCCTCTTTCTAGATTAACTAATAGAGCTCCATTCGTCATACGCAAACAATTTTTTCAATACATTTTTTTGTATGATAAGACTTTACACAGTAATAACATTTGTAGCAAATCTTGTCAATGAATGCCTAATCAATTCCCTTCCTATCAAATGCAATATAGAAGAATGATTATAAATAAACTTTATAACATGTTTTGCATGCATCTATAGTACCTCTTATTTCATCCATTACACTCAAATCTTCAAGCATTAAGTCTATGCAATGTGTAATACATGGAGTCCATACTAAGGATGGATGGTTTGCCTCAAGCATCTTATCAGCTACACTAAAATTTACAGCATTATCAGTACAACAGAGAACCAATTTGGATTCATGCCAGGTAGGTCTACTGTTGAAGTGATTCATCTTTCAAGACGTCTTATGAAACATTTTAGAGTAGAAAAGAAAGATCTTCACATGATATTTATTGATTTAGAAAAAGCTTATGATAGGGTTCCGGGAGAGGTTCTTTGGAGCAGTGTTGTCTGACGCTTATCGTATCGTGTATCGCTGGGCTCCACGATATGGGCGTATCGTATCGTATCGTACTTTAATATTAAAATAATACAAAAATAAATTAAAAATTAATAAAAAGTAGTAAAAAATCAAAACAAATCGGAAAAATTTAGGAAAAAATCAGGAAAAATCTGATAATTGCTTTAAATTCATATAATGTAAGTTTAGTATAGATTGAGCATTCAACATTGAACAGTTGCATCCAAATTTACATATTTTGAATCCAAAAAATAAAATACAAACATAGTTTACAGTACACTACAGTTACATATAATGTTACATTTTACAAATTGTAATCAAGATCATCAACTAAATAATCTTCATCTTCTCCTTGTTGCAGATCCTCCTCATCATCATCAGCCACGCCCACACCTTCTTCCTCAAAATCAAATTCTTCATCTCCATAATGTTGTTTCGCTCCTTCCAAATTAATCCAGGCAACGTCTTCTTCTGTTAGGAGGGCATTTTCTTCAGTGTCTTCCATAACCCAATCTTCTAATATATCAAAATTATCCAAACTTATTGGATCGAACTGACTTTCTTCTCTATTTACTTTTTTTAATTGCCTACGACACAAACAAAGATAAACAATTAGTAAGTAATATTAACAATTGAAAACTGAAGTTAAATAATATTGAATTAAAAATTTGAAAGTAATACAACATTACCTTTCATGAAGGTGCATGTTATAACGAATATAAACCAAATCATTAAGCCTTTTGTGTTCCAACTTGTTGCGCTTTTTTGTATGGATGTGTTAAAAAACACTCCAATTTTTTTCACAACCTGTTGCACTACAGGTTTGGCTTAAGACTCTGACTGCAAAATCTCTAAGGTTTGGACAATCACTTCCAAACCTGTTCCACCAAACATCTGTAAAAAAAATACAAACATTAGAGACATAATAATCCACAGTAATGTAAGATGCAACTTAAATATGAAAATAAATAATGTACCTGGACACATCGTAGAGCGGTTGCGAATTGCAATAGGCAAACCCATCAAGTGAAGAGCATTATCATATATCTCCATCTCTCGATGTATCGCATCTGCTATGCTCTTACCAGGGACTAATCTGTCGATGCATTAAATGATTCCTCGATTAACCTCACCGTCCCTTTTGAAGGTTGCTGAGTACCTCAATGATGGGTTTAGATAGTAGGCTGCTGCATGAATAGGCTGATGCAATTGTTTATTCCATCTACTATCAATTATTTTGCACACGGGCACATAATCTCTTTTTTTTCCATTAAAGTTATTTCTGATTGCTTCTTTTGCCTTATCCATGGCTTCATAAAGGTAGCCCATAGATGGTTTCTCCTCGCTGTCAGCCAATCTCAAAACTTTCACTAAAGGATAAGTAATTTTCAATAATCTGATACATGCATTCTAAAATGAACTTCTAAAAACCGTTTCTGCAATCTCATTTAACTTTCTGTTCCTTCTGTTTTGAGGCAACTCTGCAAATTGTTGCCACTCATCTGAGGAGAACAATCTCTTTAAAGCTTGCTTCTGTCTCACAATACTCTGTACAGATAAGAAGTTTGTTGCAAACCGAGTTGCAGCTGTGCGAAGAAGCTCTGCACCATCTGTGTATCTCCTCATCATACATAAAACAAATGCATGGTTGTAAATGAATTTTGTAATATCTTGGCAACACTCAGTTGCTGCCTTTATTTCATCCATCTCACCAATGTCCTCGAGGATGAGATCTAAACAATGGGCTGCACATGGTGTCCAGTAGAAAGTCCCATAAATATCAGCTAACTCCTTTCCAGCTGCTTTGTAGTTAGCTGCATTATCTGTAATCAATTGGACTATATTTTCTAGCCCAACCTTATCAAATTCCTCTCGTAGGATCTTTGCAGTATGCCTCTCCTCTGACATATCTAGAGATCTCAAAAACATTAGTCCTTTAAGACAATATACAAGAAAGTTTAGCAATGTCCTTCCTCGCCTATCGGTCCATCCATGCATCCTGTTTCCTTCCACGATTGTCTCAAAGTCGAACAATATTGCTGCACTTCAATCACTGTCTGATCTAATATCTTCCCTCTCAACTTCTGATAAGAGGACATCCTGTATCCTGGACCAATATTAGCAATTGCATCTGTCATTGCTTGAAAATGAAAACTTTTTGCTGCATTAAATGGAATGCATGCATCATAAAACCATCTGCCCACTACAAGGTCTGCTTGATCATGCAGTTGTCCTGAAACCATAGCAGCATGAATTCTTGGCTGAGCACCAGGTGTAGTGGAAGGAGGAAAGAACGAATGTATGCTAGAAGAAGAAGCTCTTCCTCTACTCCTTCCTGAACTTCCTCTTCTGCCACCTCTAAAGTCTTCAGCTGCAACCCTCTTTCCTCTGCTAGGTGCTTGCGAACTGCTACTATCAATATCTGTTCTAACATCTGAAGGCAAACTATCAGTGAATCCAACTCCAGTGGCAGTAGCATCATCAACTTCTTCACACATTTGGAAATCATCCTTTTGTTGTCTCCTTTCCTGTATGCTCTCAATCATCTACAAGCATTGCCATTTAATACCTTCTGGCACACTTTTAACTCTGCCTGTGCATGGAGCAATTTCTTTCTTGGTTCCTGCTAGGTGGTGTTTCAACCTTGAAATTCCATCACTAACCACCTTTTCACAAAATAAACATCGGATTTTTAACCTTGAATCCTCAACTGGTATACCCCACTGCCATGCTGGATCATCAGACTTTGAACGAGAGTCTCTACCACCCCTTCCTGCCATCTCAATGGAGTACTTTAATTCAAACAAAAACCTGAAAATAAAAGCACTTCGTAAATCCCCCAATCTTCAAATAACACTCAAATCGAGTGTCTCCCACTTCATAAATGCAATAAAAATCGTATACACACACTTAATAACTTCATATTTTGTCATTAAAAAAAAAACCGAAATAACACAAAAAATAATAAATGTAAAGGAAAAAAATGAAAAAAATATTAAAAATATACCAAAATCCAAATTTGGAGGCTTGCACGAACACCGTAGGGTACGATTTTGGAGCTTTAAACACTAAGGAGGCGAAAACCGGCTCTTAGGGAGCTTGAGGAACCCAAGAGGAGAGAGGAAACCCGTGAAAAATCACGGGTTTCAGTCGGCCGTATCACACGATACGGTGCGATACGCTCGCATCTGCGATACAGGCCCCCGTATCGTATCGTGACGCTGCGATACGGACAACACTGCTTTGGAGAACCTTAGCAAAAAGAGGTATCCCATTGACGTACATAAACCTTATAAGAGACATGTACGATGGTGCAAAAACATGTGTAAGGACTCATGAAGGAATGACAAACTTCTTTGAAGTTAATATTGGGTTCCATCAAGGATCAACTTTAAGTCCATACTTATTTATAATGGTGATTGATGAGTTAACAAAATATATTTAAGATAAAGTACCTTGGTGTATGTTATTTGCAGATAACATTGCGTTAGTGAAGGAGTCTACGGAAAAAGTTAATAGAAAATTAGAACTATGGAGAGAAACATTAAAAAGTAAAGCCTTCCGATTTAGTACAACAAAGACATAATATATGGAATGTAAGTTTGATCATTTGGTTACTTCAAATGACATAGAAATTAAAATTGACGCACATTGCATCCCCCAAAAGGAAAGTTTTAAATACTTAGGGTCAATTTTTTAGAGTGATGAAAGAATTGATGGAGATGTTACCCATAAAATTAATGCTGGTTGGTTAAAATGGAGAGGAGAATCAAGTATTCTTTGTGATAAGAAGATACCATTAAAGTTAAAAGGTAAATATTATAGAGCAGCAATTAGACTTGCCATGTTTTATGGTTCTGAGTGTTGGGCAGTTAATCATCAACATGTACAAAAGATGTGTGTGACAAAAATGAAGATGTTAAGATGGATGAGTGGTCATACAATAAGAGACTGTATACATAATGAGGTTATTAGAAATAAATTATGTGTGGCACCAATAGAGGATAAAATGAGAGAATAACGTTTAAGGTGGTTTGGACATATAGAAAGAATCAAAAGAAGAACATGTAAGAAGGTATGAAAAACTAGATATTGAAAGTATTAAAAGAGGTAGAGGACGACCACAAAAGTGCTGGAAAGAAACACTGAAGAATAATTTAGCTTATTGTGAGTTAACTGCTAACATGGCACATGATAGGGTTATGTGAAAACAAAGAATCCATGTAGCCAACCCAGTCTAGTATAGGAAAGGGCTTTGTTGTTGTTGTTGATCAGTAATGAATTGAATAACATTTGAAACACCTACTTCCTCAACAACTTCTTTGAAAATAGGGAGTAAATTATCGGTAGTTTTATCAATATAGGACAAGTCATATGATTTCAAAAATAATGTGCCTTTGAGACAATAGATTAGGAAGTTTATCAAAGACCTATGTTGATCATCTGTCTAACCATCCGCCATAACAGAACATCTAATATCCTTCTACGACTCCCTAAATTCAAAACTCCATGCATTAACAATATCAACTCATTTCTGTAATGATTTGCCCCTCAAAGCATGATAAGTAAGAACTCTATAACCCGATCCCACACTGACAATAGCATTTGCCATACATTGAAAAGAAAATGAGTTAAACATTGAAAGGGAAGCAATTTTCATAAAAAAATTCGGCACACTTCAAATCTACTTTCTCAATTACCTCCTTTAAAGCCATAGGTGATCTAATGTCTAGCTGAGTTCCAGGAGTCATACATGGGGGGAAAAATGAAGGCATCCCACTAGAGCCACTACCTCCTCTGGCGCCTCCTCTAATACCCCTTGTAGGCATTGGGCGAGTTGGAGCTCTTGCAGTGGAACAAGAGCCAACTCCATTGCTACTATTACCAGAACTTATACTTTTTCTTTTTTCTCGTCTTCTCCTCCCCTCTTCATTCATCTCTTCTTCCATATCAGCTGCACCATGAAATTCATCACCACCATTACATCCCTTGAGCAGAAGCATTTTCAAATGGTTGAGACATATCCCAATCACCTATTTCTGCCCTCTCTCACCCTTGATCTCTTCTTCTCCTTCGAAGCTTCCAATACCTGCTCAATCTCATACTTCAATGCTTTGGGAACTCGAGGACATGCACTAGCATCCTTCTTGGTTCTCGCAAGGTGGTGTTTCATACGAGAAATACCACAATGTTTTACAATATTGCAAAACATGCACTTGTTCACAAACCTATTACCTTTATACACCGGAGTGTAATATTTCTATACCGGATCGACTTAATCGAAAGCCATTAAGACAATAGTACACAATCAACAAAAAAGAAAAGGCTTTGTAGAGGTTAAGAATCACGAATCACGGAATCTGTAAAACCCCCAAATTTTTTAAGTAAAAAATCGGGTAGAATGCAAAAGGAAAGATGTATACACATATTTGACAAAAACCCTAAAAATAGGGAGTTGGATTTGGTGAAATACTTGAGAATATTTTGAATAAATCACAAAATCAACAAGAACAAGGTAAGAAGATGATCTAAAAGCAAGAGAATGACGTGAAAAAGTGTTTGGTAAGAAGTAGAAATGAAATCTGCAAGTTTCTGATTTCCGGACTTTATAACAAAAAAATCAACATCGACTTATACGATACAAGGCATATCATACGATACGACACGATAAATCGCGATAAGTGATATGTGCCCCTATATCATACCGTATTTCATACGATACGTGATAAAATCGTATCGTATCATACGATACAATTTTTATAACATTGGGCATGACTAAGGGTGTTGTCGAGTTTTAATGTTCTCACAATCAGATTTTGCAAAAGAGTTTTTATCAAGATTTTGGAATAGAGTTCTTATGAGAAGGAATTTGAGAATTCACAGAAAAACGCAGCATATGATCATACACAAAGAAATGAAAAGAACAATGAAGTAAAATATGGTGGAGATTAGAGGAGAGGGTAGGCCCTCCAATGGAGGCCACCCCCTCTCTTTTTCTCTCTCTATTAATGTGAAACCTTATCCCGTCCTTATATAGTGGACCGTTAAACATAAAATGATTAAAATACTCTTAATAAAATAATACCTAAAACAAAAAAAATACTAAACAACATATTCTTCAACAAAGGCTACATGTTCTTTCTAGTTCATTAAGTGGTAAGCATGCTATATACAAATTTTTATACAGGTTGAATATCCGGCCAAATATTGCTGATACAGTTCCTATTTGGTTTCTGATATGTAATGATGCTTAGGCATTGTCTCCAAATTTGACTCTAAGATGCATTAAGCCAGATCTGCTTTTAGCATATCTGGACCAAATTTGACTCACAAGTTATTAACCTTGACCTAGCAAATCTTGCAACTCTATGCCCTCTATTAGGCGTTATTATATGTGCTTCAGTCTCATAACCACCAGCCAGAAATATAATATAATCATTTTGACCTCGTTGCTTCAGACATGTCTACCAATTTCATACTATCCTTTTAGACTTTGGGAAAATGTCTAACAAAATCACGAATCCATCAACCATTTTATAAATATAATAAAATTAGAAATGATAAGAAAGAATGGTTACTTAGAAAAGGTTTATAAAATGTTCACTCTTTAAAGTATTTCATAAATGTCATAATATTATCACACATTATCTGCAATATTTTCAATGTAGTTGGAAAAAATCATATTATTTTCCTTTTAGACAACTTTAAAATGCCAAAATTTTCATTGCGTATTTTGAATATATTTGAGAATGGTGGCTTTGCTTCACATTCGGGCAGAAGAAATGGAAAAATACAAGATCAGCGTGCCAAAAATATGTTTTTCCTTCACAATGTTTAGAGTGGAATGATTTTGATGGAATGAGAAAGCATGAACTTTAAAGATTTTTGTAGAAGGCTTTTGTTGACACTGATTTACCTATAGGGTTAATTTGTTTTTCTGCATCAAGAGAGTTTTTCTCGTGACATAATGGGGGCAACTTTAAGAGCACCTCTATGGGCCAGATTGGTATATTTTCCTGCTTCTTAATGGTAGAAAAGTATCTTTTTGGGACTTTTCTTGATTTGCTTCTTGCTTGTTCTAGTAAAATTTCATGCTGATCTTTCCTATGCTGCTTCTCTTGTTGCATGCTTTTCTTAGAGCTAATCATTTATTCTAATCCCTATTAAGTGAATCTCTCAACTCTCTCTCTCTCTCTCTCTCTATATATATATATATATATATGCACACACAAATACATGTATGTGTGTATGTGCGAGTGCATATATATATATATATATATATCTGCATGTTTGTATGTGTCAGGGAGAGATGTTTCAATCCAAGTACTTAGCTTGACAGGTTGCACTATCTTAAAATGGGTAGCATATGGCTTAGTACATACTGACATTTTCAATACTTTATTTCTTTTATATTAAGTCTTCTGATCAGCAATTATGGCTGTCACCCTTTAGGCACAAGCTATCGCTTATGTTGAATACTTTGGTCAGTTTACTTCAGAGCGATTTCCTGAAGATGTAGATGAGGTACTTTATCTTTACTCTTGAGAAATTGTGGTGATCTTCCATATAGGAAATTGATGGATTATGCTTATGGTGATCTGTTTTTACTTGTTCTATAGCTTCTTCAATATTGACTTAATGTGTGGGGTATTCTACAGATAATTCGGAAGCACTACCCTAGCAAAGAAGTTTGCCTTCTGGATGATGTGTTGGGTAATGAGTGAAAGCTTATAAATGATACCTTTGGCTTTGTTTGAGTTTATGCGTTGTTCTTGTCATATGGTTATTTGTTTGGCATCAGCTGTTTAATTTCCTAAACTATGAAAGTTTCATTGCAGCAATATTTGTTCTTCATCATCCAGAGCATGGACATGCTGTTATTCATCCAATACTCTCTTGTATAATTGATGGCACACTGCAGTATCATAAGAACTATCCACCCTTTGGTTCTTTCATTTCATTGTTCAACCCAGGAAATGAGGTATGAGCCCCAAAATGTAGCCATTTTCTACTATTGGAACCAGCGGAATTTATAGCAGATACATAGATCAACATATTCTAACATCATTTTTATGAAATTTATTTCAAGATTCAGCTATCAAGTGTGCTCTTATTTTCATGAACTTGATTGACCGGTAATATCCATGAAGATCATTATACTGATCATTGGTTATGATCTTATTTTCAGAAAGATTACTCTGAACAGTGGGCTTTAGCATGTGGGGAAATCTTAAGGGTACTAACTCACTACAACCGCCCTATATACAAGGTTGAAAACCAAAATGGTGAAACTGAAAGGGCCAACAGTGGGAATCATGCATCAACTAGTAACGGGCCACACAAGGAGGTCATTCATCAACGCCTGCTTGAGCAAGAGAGGAGACCATTGAGGCCTTTATCACCATGGATTACAGATATCTTGCTTGCAGCACCTCTGGGTATACGAAGTGATTATTTTCGATGGTAATGAACTGCTAAACATTCTCTTTGCTTTGTTCTACTAAGTAGAAAGCTGTTAGCTGAGAAAGTTTTTCTCTATAGTTCAGTTTCTTACTAATTCCCTATGTCACACGGGTGCGGGATACGGTAAATTTCAAAAATTTTGGGTCCAGCGACACGGTTAAGGTATATAATATTATATATATTATATATATAATATTTAAACTAGAACAAGTGCGACATCAATTAACATAAGTATATGACAATAGTAAGTACACAACTTTATATTAAAGCAAGACTCGTAAACTGTAAACAACTACTTATTTTATCATAATACACAAATCAATCAAAAAGAAATCTTAATGTTTGATAAATGAAATGAACTTATACCTGATAAATTATAGATCTTCACTATCAACAATATTATCAACTGAAGGGACTATCAGATCAGTGAGTTCTATATTAAGGGTATGCAAATCTTGGCTGTCATCTAAATGATATTCCTCCGGATTTGCATCCCAATATTTTGATGCTCCTTTAATGCAATATATTCAAATAAATAATAATAAAAGATCAAATATAATCACCATGATTAATAAAAAAGAAAATAATTTTGAATGATTAGTAATTAGTCACCTGTACGCAGCATTAAATCATAAAACCAAGCTTAGATTTCAATGGACATAAACCAAGTCTTCAACACGACTACTTCAGAGATTTTCCTTTTTATATTGTGAATTTGAGAATATGTACTCTAATTCCTTTCACAATAAAATGAAGTAGTAGGTTGAGATAATAATTTTGATGCAAGGTTTTGAAGAAGAGGTATCTCAAATCCATAACACGCCCACCAATCTAGTGGATCTTGATAATCCCTTGCTTCTAGTGCTCCCACTGCTCTCATGCAACCATTTCTTCTCATAATATCTTGGATTTAAAGAATGTGCTAAACAATGTAAGGGAGTGTTACTTTTGTCCCATCTTGAAACTAATACAGAATGAATATGATCATAAAATGATGTTGTCTCATATTGTTCTTTTTTCTCATGCTTCAAAATTATTGACTTAACTTTTTCAATCATAGTATCCCACATTTCATAAACTTTATGAAGCATTGGTTCATCTTTATCAACTTCTCTTACAATCTCCCAAATAGGCTCTGTGAATTCAAGAAAATATGATACCTTGTCCCACTATAAATCATTAAGAATAATAGTCTTAACTGCTTGGGCCCTTGCTTGATCTTCAACCTTATTACCATGGTATAAATCCTAGCTTGAATCAATATCAAACTGAACCAATGATGTCTTGCTTGTGTTGAATCTTTTTACCATCAAAATAAAAAAAGCAAAACGTGTTTCTGCAACATTTAACAACTTTAAATGAGAATGTCTATTGAATATGACTGAAATTAAATGGTGATTCATTATAAAATTCCTTATCTTTATACAATCTGCTGTCATATCTTCAATCTATGTACACAATTCATATGCACGAAGATTATCTTTATTTTCTGATGACTTACATATACGAGAAAAGGCCAAATTTAAACTGTGAACTACATAAAGTGTCCAAAAAATATATGGATAATCACCTTCCAAACTTAACCTTTCACTTTTACAATTAGCTTCATTATCAGTGATTATTTGTAGAACATTATCTGGTCAAACACTCTTAATAACTTCCACGAATAAATCTTTCAAAGTAACTTGTAATTTTAATTTCTCCAGATGCATTAACAAACTTCAAAAATATTCGCTCACTAATTGAATAAGCAATGAAATTAATGAGTGGACGCCTTTGAATATCACTCCATCCATTAGAAACAATAGAAACTCCATTAGTTTTCCATGAAAACTTCTTATGTTTTAAAAGTCTTTCAATATTGGTTTTTTCTTCTTTAAGAATCATGGTTTGCAATTTTTCAGATCTTAGAGGAACATAACCATGTAAATTATAATTAGCCAATGAAGTGATAAGATCTTTCCAATATGGATTTCTTACTACATTAAAAGGCAGTGAACTTGAGAAGAAAAATCTTCCAACCTTTCTATCCATCTCCTCCCTTCCCTACATTAAATGATTTTTCAATTGCTCTTCTAAAACCTTTAAACTCACTTTGCATTAACTTTTTTTTCTTTTCTGTATTTTCTTTGTATCCACCAAATAATGGAATATTTGTTCCTTTTTCACTCCTTTTGTTCTTCGTTTCATACTCATCTTTTTTTTTCATTAATTGTCTTCGTAAATCCTCATCCACATTCGAACATGCTCGATAATTTCAAAAGATTTGCCTTCACTCTAGTGTACGATCTTGTAAAACTCATGTTGTAAAATTTGCACATAAAATATGTATTACCTCCACCACCTTCGTCTGATTCTCCCCTTTACACGTGCATCCACAATGGTGCATCATCACGAAGTGTTGAAAGTGAAGGTTTTGTAACTTTTGTTGTTGATCCTGAACTTGAAGAATCACTTCCATCAGAACTCCCAGTAGGGCCAGTACCAATTGATACTCCTTTTCCTTTTCTATTGTCGGCCATTTTTAGGATCAACTCAATTCATGATTTCAAAATCTGATTGAAAAATAAAATGTCAAAAACAACAAATAGGTGATGGAGTCAGTCATAACATTGATATACCAGAAGGCTGAATACAATAAATAATTAGAATATGAGTCGACAAGTAGGATCAACAAAAATGCTTTTTACTCATGCAACCATGAACTAAAAATTGCATATGAAGAGAACAAATCGAAGATTGACAGGGATGTGCAACTCTCCCCTGCCAGCGAGCTCAATCCTCAACCCAAACAACGACAGGAAATGGAAGGCGGTGAACTTCACTCTGTTTCGGCAGATGCCGACTTACCAAGATTTCAGGAAGACCAAACTGAACAAGAAGAACAAGAGGACTAAACACGTTCAAGTTTGGATAACAATACATTGGTAAGTTTGCAGCACTTTTGGACAGGACTCAAACCAACACAGATCAGTAAGACCACTGAACTAAGGAAGAACGTTATCAATTCAGATAAAGAAATGATAACAAAGGCCTTTCTCTTTGAGTCGACCAAGGAACATAACCCAACTAATAGCAACCGATATCAGTTCGATAAGTTGGGTAATTGACGCTTAAAACCAACGACTCTGACTCCACAATATGTATCCCAACAAAAATTGCTAGACCCAAGTGAACAATCACAAGAACTGAGAGGCTTTCGGCTGAACTGAATGGGTTATTGGCAAAATGCACCCGACCTAACAGAGATGATTCAATTATTGTCCTCACAAAGAACTCTCTTCTCAGATCCTCCTAGGGTGAACAACAAGTCAAACGGCTAGATACCTGGATGTCATCGTGTGTGAGGGTGTGAGGGAGCGCAAAGGTTTCAGAACTAGATGTTGTCGTCTGCTGGAGATGGTGGAGACGTAAAGAGGGAGTGGGTGAAGAGGCATGGGTGAAGAGGCGCGGGTGAAGAGGCCGAGCCTTTTATACATCTGACCTAAAGAACTTAGACCAAACCCATACTCAGCCTCGACACGTTGACCGTGTCCCAATTATACGACACCGTGTCAATGTCGGTGTCGCACCCATGTCGAGGCCGACACCCCACCTCCTAGAGGTGTTTGTGTGACTTAGCTAATTCCTACTAAATCTAATCCGCCAAAATAATGTCATTTGCAAATAACATGAACCAAGACACTTCATCCCTAACATGCTTCGCTAGTTCATCTGTGATTTAAGTAAAAGAATATGGACTTAATGCTAACTCTTGGTGTAATCCAATATTAACACAAAGAAATTCGATTATCCCCTCATGTTGTTGCTCCATCATCATGTCCTTTAAAAGATTGATGCATGTAAGAGTACTCGTTTCTTTTCTAAGATTCCCTGAAAGGTAATTCCTAGTGGTAAAGTGCTCTATTTTATGTCTTAATAAGTGTAAAGCATAAATGCCTACAGATAGATGGTAGCATTGATTGAAGAGTATGATGCTAGTAATAAGTTCTTTTCTCTTTTTTAGCATATGTGATAGGCTTTCTCTAAGACGATGAATACTACGCGAAGGTTTTGTTTGTTGTTTAGCCACCACTGTTGATTGGTTTAACGATGCCATCAAAACTACCATCCAAATGCCACAAATCCTGCTTAGTCTTTGTTCAGAGACGAGGTCTCATGCAAGACACCATTAGAATTCATTATAAAGATGACACACCATTCAGCCATTGAATGAACACCTATAGAGTTATTGAAGACAAACATCAAATTGCTGCCACTAAGGTGCTAGGGTTCTTTCTTAAACAACATTTAGCCACTAGATTCCCACAAGCTATGGTGGCATGGGACAGATGCCTCTCTAATGCTGGGAAGTCGTCGTTGGCATCATGAGAAGGGGGGCATCAAAATGACATCACTCAGTCCTCCTTTCTCGTCATGCACATAACGAAGGAAATCTTCATGACATACAGATCTGATCTGCTGAATCCCTTAGGCATCATATTATAATACTTCAATATGACTTCATCATTCATAAATTACAAACTACCCAGGGCAAATGACTATCTAGCCAACAAATCACAAATGCATTTTATGCCTAACTCACATAAGTGGCTAATATGAGATAGTACCATCAAGGTCTCCAACAAAGCAAAACGTGATTTTGTGAATCATAAGAATACAAAATTAACTTGAGAGTCAAACAAAAAAAAGTTCAATGATACTTTTCACAAGGATAGTTAAGTTTTCATATTTAAAAAAAAAAGGTTGTCACATACTATTATAACAATCCATGTGTATCAAAGTACCTGTAAGTAAGCCTTTTCCCATACTATAGAAGGTCGTTTACATAGATTTTTTGTTTCCGCAAAACCCTATTAGTATCATGTGCCATGTTAGCAGTTAACTCAACATAAGCTAGATCATTCATTATTGTTTCTTTCCAATACTTTTGTGGTCGTCCTCTACCTCTTTTAATACTTTCAAAATCTAGCTTTTCATACCTTCTTACATACGCTTATTTTGATCTTCTTTCTATATGTCCAAACCATCTTAAATGATATTCTCTCATTTTATCCTTTATTGGTGCCACTCTCAATTTGTTTGTAATAACCTCATTACGTATACGGTCTTTCCTTGTATAACCACTCATCCATCTCAACATCTTCATTTCTGTTGCAGACATCTTTTGTATATGATGATTAACTGCCCAACACTTATAATTTGTATAATCCATGATATAAAAATCCGACAAAGTTTTACACTGGCTGTTGAAAGCCTAACACAATCCTCCTCCTTTATCCAGGCTTGGGACCAGCCATGCACGGGTGATCCCTTACATGGGGCGGAATTGAGTCAGTAATAAAATAATGTGCAATAAATATCTCACAAACCAAACAAGGTCTAAAGACGGTCTATAACAAATAGGCAACACATTTGACCTCGAGTTAACATTCCTTAACCAAACTAATAACATCTGGGTGATACAAGACATCAATCCTTCGAGGATTTATATACCTGAATCAAACAATCCTATACAAGGCTGGAAAATGTTGGAAGAGACATGCACGAATAGGTTGACAAAATTATTTAAATATGAAAAAAATACTAGAACAATCGATAAAAGTACAATTATACTCATGTACGAGATAAATGAGACATCCAAAATTGTGTTAACTATCACTTTGCCCATATAAGGAATCACCCTTCACGGTCGGTTCCAAGCCCATATTTAGATAGCTGATAGCTATCGTAAAACTTTTCGAACATTGACGATTTGTGACTTGGCCACTTCAACATTCATACATCAACAAATATTTACACTTGTGGCATACAATTCATGCACCTTTTTATTTTAACTAAACTTTGTTAAATCCATGTATAACATCTCCCTCAACCCTCCCATTTTGCTAGAATATTGACCATGAGAAATCCTCATGTCATGGAAATACTGAACTTATATTTTGTCATTGTTTTAATAAGTTGAATACTTTATTTCTAAAGTTTTTATCCATAACTCAAGTTTTTTGTTAACTCCTTCCCACGTCCTATCTTGCTAGAGTTCCGACCCAAAGTATTTAAAACCATCGAACTCATAGCCTCAATATCGACAAAAATATTACAATTCTTATATTTTGTCATTATTTTGATAAGCTGAATACTCATGTTCAAGAGAGAGAGAGAGAGAGAGAGAGAGAGAGAGAAGCTGAATACTTTTCATTTCTAAAGTTTTTATCCTTTTTCTTTAACTCCTTTCCACGTCTTATCTACCAATATAATGCC
Source organism: Brasenia schreberi (assembly GCA_036023115.1). Classification (NCBI taxonomy): domain Eukaryota; kingdom Viridiplantae; phylum Streptophyta; class Magnoliopsida; order Nymphaeales; family Cabombaceae; genus Brasenia; species Brasenia schreberi. Next base: position 10,957,925 of record JAYKKT010000051.1, read on the forward strand.
ACATTCATCTTTAAGATGTTTTGTTAGTTCATCCGCAATATAAGTAAAGAGCTTTAAGGATAAAGTTGATGCCTTACGCAATTCAACATTAGCAACAAAAGAAATCAATCATCACATCATTAGATAGTACTAGGCGCTTGCCTTAACCTTCGTTTAATAACTATTTTCGTAGTTAGTCATGATTCATCAACTTCATATTGTTAGGCTTACCTTAGCTAAGCCCATGGGGTCAGCTAGAGGGTTCAATACGAGGACTTCCTAGGAGATCACCTACCCTAGTACTACTCTTGCCTAGCATGCTTAACTAATAGATTTTGGATGAGATCTAGTGCATTTCATGGTAGAAATTTTGCACCCCTTGACATCCAAATATGGATGTTCAAAGTCAAGAACACAAAACTTGAGTCAAGAAGGAGACAAATCTACAAGTCAAAAGGTTGTGCAAGACAACTTAATTTATTGATGGAGTGATGCTCTATTTATAGAGAAATATATACAAGTGGGAGAGAAGAGAGTAGTAAGGAGAGGGCCAGCATCATTCAACTGGTGGGGATCAAGTCTCCCCAATGGCTATATTAACTAGCCATTAGGGAGCCCTGATCCCCAACGACTAACTGGATTGGCAAGACCCTGATGACCTTGGCCATCCATTACCTAATCATGGGTTGGGCCCTAGTGGCCTGTCCTATTACATGTTAACACTCTCCCTCAAACTTACAGTATGTATATTGAAAGTTCGTCAGTATCTAACAAAAAATTAAATCTAGGAGCCGATAATGACTTGGTGAAGAAGTTCGCCAGTTACATTTCAGATGGTACATAACATAAAGTGAGTTTTTCTTCAAGCATTCCTCTCGAATAAAGTGACAATATATCTCAATATGCTTCATTCTTTCATGAAAAGTATTGTTAGATGCAATGTACATGACACTCTTGTTGTCATAAAACAGAGTGGATAGTTGTTCAAGGGTGACCCCATGTCTCTCAACACCTCTCTAATCCATGAGATTTTAGTAGTAGTGGTCACCATGGCTCGGTATTCTGCTTCTGTGGATGAAAGCGACACCTTCTATTGCTTTTTGCATCTCTAAGAGATTAAGGATTCACCTAAAAACATATAAAAACATGTGCTGGAATGTTGATTATTGACATCATCCCAATCTACATCAGTATATACAGTGAAATCAAGTGAAGAGGAAGAAGTCAGAAGTACCCATTTATACAAAGAGTGTGTTAAAAGATATGCATATCTAGTGTTCTTTGTGTTAGTTTTATAATTTCTGATGTTTTTAGGTACTATTGTAATTGCCCAAAATACTAGGGATATTTTGGTAATTTTATATATTAGGGGTATTTTGGTCATTTTATGTTTTACAACTCCTTATATAAGGGCTGATAGGTTGTATTATGGTTTAAGTTGCTGGGATTAAGAAAGAGAGATAAAGAGGGGGGCAGCCTCCATTGGAGGTCCTTTCCCTCTTCCGATCTTCAAATTTCCTCTTCATTGTGTATGATTTTTTTCTTCTCCGCTGCGCAACTACGTTTTCAACAGAGTGCTTGATGTATTTGATGATTCTAATAACCACAGTCATGTGAGGACTAGTAAGAGCTTGTTAAAACTTACTTACAGTGTGTATGGCATGTGATATGTCTGGACGAGTGATAGTGAGATAGGTGAATGCTCCTATAAGTTGTCTGTATTGGATAGGATCGTCTTGTTTCTCTCCATCTGTTGCTATCAATTTTGTTCCAAGAACCTCTGGTGTATCCACCTTCTTCTTATCGGTTAGACCAGTGTTGTCCGTATCGTGGGCCACCACGATACGATACGGGGCCCCGTATTGCAGGTGCGGGCATATCGCACCGTATCGTATGATACGGGCGATACGCCCTAAGACCCTTATAAAGGGTCCCAGTCCGAGAGAAACCTGCGATTTTTCGTGGGTTTTCTCTCTCCTTTTGGGTTCTTCAAGCTCCCTAAGAGTCGTTTTTCGCCTCCTTGGTGTTCAAAGCTCTAAAATCGTGTCCTATGGTGTCCGTTCAAGCCTCCAAACTCGGATTTAGGTATATTTTTAATGTTTTTTTTCATTTTTTTCTTTATATTTATTGTTTTTTGTGTTATTTCGTTTTTTTTTTTTGAATGACCAAATATGAAGTAATTAAGTGTGTGTATACGATTTTTATTGCATTCATGATATATTATACAATTTTTTAAAAGGAGAAATATTTTCAAGACGGGTTGAAGTCATTCTATTAATAAGATATACGGTGGTAAGATTAGCTTCCACCCATAAGAACTTAGAAACATTACTAGCAATTAAAAGTATTATAAAGTTTCTATAATATACCTATGTTTTCTTTCTGCAAACACATTTTGTTGAGAGGATTTGGTGTAAGTTTTTTTATATACAATTCCATTTGTTTAAAAAAACTTTTCAAAATCCTTTGATAAGTATTCTCCTCTCGAGTCGAATCTAAAAATCTTAATAGTAGAACCAAATTGATTATTTACCATATTGTGAAAGATCAAATATTTTTCAAATACTTCTGATTTATGTTTCAATTGATATATCAAAGTAAAGCGAGTAATGTCATGTATAAAGGTTATATAATATTGTACTCCTCCTTTGGAAACAAGAGGGGTCAGTCCCCAAACATCGGAATGTATTAATTCAAAAGATTTACTTGTTACAAAATTTCTTTCTCTAAAAGGTAGATGATGCATTTTTCCAATGATATATTCTTTACAATCAAAATTACGAATCTCATTTTTCTTCAACAAAGGAAAATTATATAGTCTATGCATATTCAAATATCCAAGTCGCTTATTTCGAAGAGTAGTATCATGAACTACATTAGAAGATTCAAAATTTGGTATAACTAAACTATCCATTTTATATAGTCCACTTTCTCTATGGCCTTAACCAATCACCTTCTTCAATTGGTGATCCTACATACAATCATTATCACAAATCTTAGCAACCGAGAGAAGATTTATATTCAACTTAGGTATAAAACCTACATTTTGAATTTTAAAATCTTCATTTTCAAAGTTCTTAATTTTTTTTAATTTGAAGTTTCCTACCATCGGCGGTAAAAACATGTTTTCCCAAGATATCTTTGAGAATTTTTCAAAGATTTTTCACTATGGGTTATATGAAAAGAAGCGCCCGAGTATAAGAAACAAGTCATACCTTGAGAAGTGGAAAGAGCATTTCCGAAAATGCTTATCTTTTCTTTAAACATTTCTTATATGTAGGTTTTGATGTTGGAAGGCAAGAATCCTCCATCCTTGTCTTCCACGACTCCTATGTTTACATATCTCTTTCGAAGAAGAGGACAAGTGGTCTTGATGTAACCACTTTTTTTACAATAGTGGCATATCGTGTTCTTATTTGACCATTGTACCATGGGTTTTTTCCTTGATTAATTACCTTTTTGTTCTTGAAAGTTTTTGACGTGAGAAGACTTTTATGTCTTCATATTTGCTCCTAGCTTTAAAGCGGAAAGAACGACTTCTTTTGTAATATTTATATTTTTTTAATCTAGTTTCCTCCATCGGCCAAAAATGTATCTCCCTTTGGTCTAGGTTTTTATGAATTAAATTTGATCTAATATTTTCAAATTCATTCCTTAATCCCTGCATAAATAAGAAGAAATATTGATTGTCCCAAAACTCTTTAAATTCATCCATTTTTTAAAGTTTTCTAAATTTATCAAAACCTCGAAGTTAGTCCACAACTCAAAAAAACTCATTATAATACTCTCTAATGTTTAGGTTACCTTGCTTAAGCGTTATCATTCTTTCAATCAAATCTATTAAAAACAAAGTGATCTTGAGAATGGATTTTTTTCAAATATTCTCAAGTTTCAAATGCATTTTCAAATGTATTAATTTGATTTCTAATTTTTTTATATACATTTTGGCAAACTATCCGTGTTATTTTTGCGTTCATTTTTGTCTACATTCGCCCGAATATAGTGAATCAATTGCAGAGAGGGTTCCCACATCATGGACGGGTGTGGGTAAAGAAGTTAGTCCCGCTATATTGTCGCCCGAATGCAGTGAATAATTTTCAGAGAGGGTCTCTGCATTTTGAATATGGACGGATGCGGAGGGTAAGGAAGCTAGTCCTAGATAATAAGATTCGTATTGGTTCTTACAATATCGAAACATTATCCGGTAAGCTAATGGAGGTGGTAGATACTATGATTCGGAGAAAGATTCATATTCTATGTTTACCAGAGACAAAATGGGTTGGAGAAAAAGTAAAGGAGATAGCGGATACATGTTTTCAATTATGGTACTCAGGTAAAGAAAAGGCTAGAAACGGAGTTGGTATTATCATAAATAAAGATTTAAAGGATAGTGTAGTACACATACAACGATATGATGACCGAATCATGACATTGAAATTAGTGTTAGGAGTAGAGGTTTTGAATATAGTTTGTGCTTACGCACCCTAAGCAGAACTAGAAGATAGTATAAAGACAACTCTTTGGGAAGAGTTAGATAAGGTGATTCAAAAGATTCCACAAAGAGAGATGATTTGTTTAGGAGGAAACTTAAATGGACATGTCGGTAAAGAGGCATTAGGATATCAAGGTATTGATGGAAACTTTGATTTTGGGGATATAAATGAGGAAGGTAGGGAGATTTTAAATTTTGCTATGGCATTTGATCTCTTTATAGTCAATACAATCTTCAAAAAACAAGATACATTTAATTACTTATAAGAGTGGCTTATCATAAACACAAATTAATTACTTTATTTATAGAAAAAAAGATAGAGCGTGTTGTAAAGATTGTAAGGTAATTCCAAGAGAAGCTTAACCACCCAACATTGACTTTTAGTTATGGATTTACAAATAAAAAAAATGGACAAAGAAGAAAAGAATGCATCGAGCTATTCAGACTAAATGGTGGAACCTCAAGAGTGAGAAAGAAGATATATTTAAACAGAAAGTTCTTCAAGTAGATGTTTGGAATTATGTTGGTACACCCTGTGATATGTGGAACAATATAGCTGTACATATTAGGAAAGTGGCGAAAGATGTGTTAGGTGTATCTAAGGGAGGTGTACTGGCGCAAAAAGAAGCTTGGTGGTGGAGTGAAGTAGTGCAAAATAAAATCAAGGCAAAGAGGGCATATTACAAATTACATTATATGAAGAAAACTAGTGAAACTTTAGAGGGTTATAAAAAAGCAAAGAAAGAAGCGAAAAAGGCCGTGAGTGAAGGAAAAGCTAAAATTTGGGAGGATTTATGTAAAAAACTCAACTAAAAAAAGAGTGAAAGAGATATTTTTATGATAGCTAGGGCTAAAGATAAGAAAACTAAGGATCTTAATTATGTTAGATGCATCAAAGACGAGGATGAAAAAATTCTAGTGGCAAATGATGATATAAGAAATAGATGGAAAAACTATTTTTATAAGCTTTTTAATGAAAATAAAGTTGTTAGTATTAACTTAGGATAGTTAGCCAAATCAGAAAAGCATATAAACCACAATTTCTATCGATGTATTCAAAAGAATGAAGTCAAAGAGGTTCTTAAACATATGAAGGGTGGTAAATTGGTAGGACCAGACAATATTCCTATAGAAGTTTGGAAAATACTAAGAGAAATAGGAATCACTTGGCTCACAATACTATTTAATGAAATATGGAGAAACCAAAAGATGCTCAAGGAATGGAGGGTGAGTACACTTATACCCATATATAAGAACAAGAGAGACATTCAGAAGTGTGCGAAATATCGAGGTTTCAAGTTAATGAGCCATACTATGAAATTGTGGGAAAGAATTATCAACCGTAGGTTAAGACAAGTATCAAGCATAACAGAGAACCAATTTGGATTCATGCTAGGCAGATCGACTGTTGAAGGGATTCACCTTTTGAAACGTCTTATGGAACATTTTAGAGCAAAAAAGAAAGACCTTCACATGATATTTATTGATGTAGAAAAAGCTTACGATAGGGTACCGAGGGAGGTTCTTTGGATAATTTTGGAAAAAGAGGTATCCCATTTACATACATTAACCTTATAAGAGACATGTACGATGGTGCAAAAATATGTGTGAGGACTCATGAAGGAATGACAGACTTTTTTGAAGTTAATATTGGGTTACATCAAGGATCAACTTTAAGTCCATACTTATTTATAATGGTAATTGATGAGTTAACAAAACATATTCAAGATGAAGTACCTTGGTATATGTTATTTGCAGATGACATTGTGTTAGTGGAGGAGTCTAAGGAAAAAGTTAATAAAAAGTTGAGACTATGGAGAGAAACACTAGAAAGTAAAGGCCTCCGACTTAGTAGAATAGAACAAAGACGGAATATATGTAGTGTAAGTTTGATCATTTGGTTACTTCAGAGGACATAAAAATTAAAATTGGCACACATTGCATCCCTCAAAAGGAAAGTTTTAAATACCTAGGGTCAATTTTTCAGAGTGATGGAAGAATTGATTGAGTTGTTACGCATAGAATTAATGCTGGTTGGTTAAAATGGAGAGGAACATCAGGTATTCTTTGTGATAAAAAGATACCATTAAAGTTAAAAGGTAAATATTATAGAGCAACAATTAGACCTGCCATATTTTATGGTTCTGAGTGTTGGGCAGTTAATCATCAACATGTACAAAAGATGTGTGTGACAGAAATAAAGATGTTGAGATGGATGAGTGGTCATATAAGAAAAGACCATATACATAATGAGGTTATTAGAAATAAATTAGGAGTGACACTAATAGAGGATAAAATGAGAGAATATCGTTTAAGATTGATTGAAATATAAAAAGAAGATCAAAAGAAGAACCTGTAAGAAGGTATGAAAAACTAAATTTGGAAAGTATTAAAAGAGGTAGAGGACGACCACAAAAGTGTTGGAAAGAAGCAATAAATGATTATCCAGCTTATTGTGAGTTAACTGCTAACATGGCACACGATAGGGATATGTGGAAACAAAGAATCCATGTGGCCGACCCCGTCTAGTATCGGAAAAGGCTTAGTTGTTGTTGTTGTTTCAAATCTTGCTTGTATTTTTCTTAGGCTTTAAAAGTATCATCATTGTTTAAATTTTTAATATCTAAGATTGGTTCTTGAATTGTCCCGTTTATGTAATCTAAAAAATCTTTAGATAAAAAATACTTTTTTCGTGGTTCTTTCTTAACTTTGGTAGTATTTTGGGTGAAGAATGCATTTGAAAGGCTTATTTTTGCTTTCCATTTCAAGTAACAAACAAGGATTTTGATGTTACTTTAAGTTTGAAACGTCATGCACGCAATATTACAAACTTTTCAATTTTGATATACTTTTCGATATACTCGATTCCTTCAAACCGAGACTATGATACCGTGTAAATATTTGTTGATGCATGAATGTTGAATTGGACAAGACACAAATCGTCAACATGTTGATTGAATCGTTAAAATACCAACACATCCAAATATGGATGGTCAAAGTCAAGAACACACAACTTGAGTCAAGAAGGAGAGAAATCCATAAGTGAAAAGGTTGTGCAGACAGCTTAATTTATTGATGGAATGATGCTCTATTTATAGAGCAATATATACAAAAGGTGGGAGAGAAGAGAGTAGTAAGGAGAGGGCCAGCAACATTCAGTTGTTAACAACAAGAAGATTCTACTCAAGTTAAATGATAAATATTATGAATCACTGATAGGACCAACATTGATTTGTGATGCCAAATTTTGGAAGTGAATGATTGACATGTGCAAAAGTCAATGATGAGGCGGATATGTGTCTGCATCAGAAAAGGTGATGGTGATTAGAGAAAAAATTGGTGTAACACCAGCACAACATAAAATAATAATTCACTTTTATGCCCTTTTGGAAATTCTAGAGGCGGCTTGGTGGAACACAGATGCTGTTTGATAAATTAGAAGGTGAACTCTTCAAGAGAGGTTGAGGAAGACCTCAGAAGTGTTCTGGAGGAAATGATAAAACCTGAATTTGTTTTATGGAATTAAATAAAAATAACACAGAATTGAGTGGAATAGAGATTATTGCCGACCCACTGAGTGTAGGAGAAGTCTTGGTTTTCGTCATGGCTTGGGTATTTCTTTTTAGAACTGATAAAGTTTGTTATGAAAATGCCATATTTGATATTTACATTCATTGTAGAGTCCTACTTTGAGCTCACATCTCGCATTGTATTTTTTAGCTGCACTAGGGCTATCTGAATGATAGCGTGTTCTTTGCTTATGGATAGCTACCTCAGGGTCCTTCCATCAACACCCTTTTCTTTTCTTAATCTATCAGGTGTGGTGGGGTGATGGGGAAGTATGCTGCTGGTGGAGAGCTAAAGCCCCCAACAACTGGTTAGTGGAATTCAAATTTGGGTTCCTTATTTGCTTGACTAATCTTTTCTGATTGATCACAAAATTAACTTGCGTTCTTTTTTCCTAATTGTAATTTGGTCCTGCATTCGGTTATCATCATCATTGTCATCATTATTTCATATTCTACTTTGCATTTATTAACTTTGCCTTCTATTCCTTTATGATTTCTTGTTATTTTAATTACTTTACCTTTTAATTGTTACTGATTTGGTACCTACATAGTGTGCCCAAAGGCAATGCTTTAAATACGGTACTTTATGAGGTGAAGCCAAAAGAATATCTTAAAAGAGTATTATATGCTTTCCCCAAATAAATAAACACCACGCGTAGGTCCTTTACTACACTGTTCCATTTAGTGCTTCATAACCATGTATCCTCAATAGTGGATGTATAGATTACAAACCAAAATTCTTCTCCCTTATGGTAGATACCAATGTTGTTTGTATCATATCGTATTGTGTACCGTTTTTCTCTATAATATGGGGTATTGTATCGTATCATAATTTTTTTTAAAATATTTTTAAAATAAAAAATAAAAAATTAGTAAAAATCAAGAACTATTCTAAGTTAGACTAGTTTCCTAATTTGTTGTATCATGCTGAATGTGGTCATAATTGGTAAGTTGAAAGAAATTGTCTTTTTCATTCTTGAAAACTTCAGAAACTGTGTATTTTTATGGTTCTTATTGTTATTCTTGGGAGGCCACCTTTTAAGGTACCTTGGCTACTTTGGTTGCGTGTTGCAGCTATCACTTGTGGGTCTGGAAAACACCCACAGCTTATGCCATCAACCCCTAGGTGGGCTGTTGCGAATGGAGCTGGTGTAATCTTAAGTGTTTGTGATGAAGAGGTTACACGGTATGAAACAGCAAATTTAACTGCTGCTGCTGTACCTGCCCTCTTGCTCCCACCTCCAACTACGGATTTAGATGAGCATCTGGTTGCAGGATTACCTGCTCTTGAGCCATATGCATGCTTATTTCACAGGTAAATTCCAATTTTCTGTTAGATTTGATGCACTCCTTGAAGAAACGCCAAAATGTCACTTTGGGTCTAATTCTTGGACTTAATATTAAATTTTAATTATCGTTTGCCTAAGGTACTATGCAATAGCAACTCCAAGTGCAACACAGAGGCTTTTGCTTGGACTTTTGGAAGCGCCACCATCTTGGGCACCAGATGCACTCGATGCTGCTGTGCAGCTTGTAGAGCTTCTTAGAGCAGCTGAGGATTATGCATCTGGCATGAGGGTTAGTGGATGCCATTCACACACTATTGTGTTTAAACTGTTTTAATTTGCTTTGCAGTGATTTAAGGTTTTTTGCCTTCATATAGAAGCTGTTTTAAGTTAGAATATTAATCTTCATAAAAGATGTGATTCTCTTAGTTTTTTTTTCTTTTTTTTGGCAATTCATGGCTAGGGATACCTGTTGGGAGCTACAAGTTTCCAGCAGCTAGTAAACAAGCCGCTTGTGGCTAGTTCTACCCCCTTTCCTTAGTGTGGTGCAGTTGTATAATTAGGCCTCCTCTATTGTGCAGCTTTTATACGGTGTGCATATTTAACATTTGATTTCTCCTTTTAAATATTTAAGGTTGGTTATAATCCTGTAATTGACTTCTTAGGCTCATGTTTCTGTTCGAGCTTGTTTGTTGACACGGTTGTGGTTTCAAGAAGATGCACTGAAGATAGGTGCATCTCACAAGTTGGTGGTTTCATTACACATGATATTAAAGCTACAAGGAGAGATTTCAAAGTGTGTTGCTTTAGTATCAGCTAAAGATGCTTTCTACTTTGGTAGCCGCATCAAGTATCTTGTTGGTGTCTTTGTTTTAAAGCATAGGGATATAGATCTTTGCATCTCATTGGTGTTTTCTCGACACTATTATGGAGGTAGGTTAGAGATTCTTTCTCCTATCATCATGGAAGATGATAATGGATTGTATATGTTGATGTTGTTGTATTATAGGAGAAGGATGAATTTTGAAGGTTAAAAATTATATTTACATGAACAATTTGATATTGAAGATATTGAAAAGCTGCATTGATTCTTGGGATTAAAGTCCTAAAGTCTAAAGAAGGTATTCAATTATCTCAAAGAAAATAATGTGATGGATACGTTAAGGGAGACAAGTATGCTTGGCTTTAAAGGTAGTGATACCAATAGATACCAATCATAAGTTGGGACCTTTTAGAATGAAATGTACAAAAGTGTGGAAGATTCAAGGAATGGTAGGCAACCTCATTTACTTGACAATTATCTGTCTTGATATTGCTTAGTCATTAAGTGGTAAGTATATTCATGCATGAACCACAATTGCATGTGTGGATGCAATGTATCTGTTGAAGACAAATTAATTTTTTGTTATCGCATTTATGTTTTTGTTATTTAATTTTTGTTAGTGTAAATTTCTGAAGGTAAATTGAATTCACATCCTCTTCGATCAGATTCTGATACAAGAGGATCCATCTAGCATTAGGATTACTAATTAAGGGTATTTTTGTCTTTCAAGTTATAAGTATGTACTTAAAATACCCTAATTATAATCAGTTTTAAGTAATAGAATGAAATAAGAGAGAGAAGAGGAGCACAACAGTAAGAGAAGCCATCACCCTCGTTTCTAGATGTGTTGCGGATTTGCATTTTATTGATTTTCTTGTTTATTTGAGATGATATTCAACATGGTATCAGAGTCTTGTGTGCAAGATTAACATGTGTTTGCAGCCATCTACAAGGGAAAAACAGGATTAGAGAACAACTTATCAGGTGCCGCCCAGGAATCATTGGTTCAGGTGAGTGATATTTCAAGGATCTTTCATTCCGAAAAAGAATTTGCAGCAAAGTTGAAAGGTTTTCTTCTCAAAACCAGAAAAACAATATCTCAACCCTAAAAACGGGGGACAATTACCATGTTTGATAAAGAGAAGTGTGTAGAAAGTGGGGGAAATCCCTCTTTAGATAAAGATGTAGTATTTCATATCACTAGCCTAAAGCTAGACAGGCACACATAGAGATGCAGACACAAAGTCACTTGTTTTTTGCACTTCTTTGATACTAAGCAATACATACAAGGTTTTTTTTCCCGATAATCATTTTAATTTTGTAGATTACACTCCTCTTTTCAATGGCGAAGACATAAGTGAAGATATTTACTTCTTCCTAAAGAAACCATAAGTAACTTTTAAATGGAATGTTATAGATTTTTGCTATCATTAAAATGGTCCTTTGTTCTTATTATAAAAGCAAAAAATACTTTTATATAGATCTTGCCCACATTAAGACTTGTCCATTAATGTTCATTCATTGCTTTTAGGTGGTGTGAGTGTAATATAAATATCATTCTTACTTTTATCAAAGCCTTTAATTTTTTTTAAAATTATACTCATGCTATCTATTACTTTTGTGTGTCGTGAATATAATTTAAAATTTTTCAAGGAGCTTGCAAAAATTATGAATATATATTTATTATACTCATGCCACTCAAAAGCAATGGGTAGACATGAATGAGCATTTCTAATGATAGAGAGAGTATCCCATCACTTCATATATAAACTCTTTGTTGGAACTGTGACTATAAGAGTAATAAGTCTCATTCTCTTTATACTATATCTATATCTATATGTATATATATATATATAGAGAGAGAGAGAGAGCATAGTCCACGTGCACATTATATTCATGCTCTAACCTTCTTAAGTATTTTAAGTCTTTGATTTTTAATATGAATGATTGAGGTGATAAAGTAAAAAATATTTAATTTATATGAAGCATTAAGTGCAAAGTATGTAAAATTCAATGCTACTATGCATCTTTTAATTAAATCTCTATTATTCATTATGCGAGAATTAAAATTAAAAGTGAAAAGTATCATTGTATACTTTGCTATTTATGTATTGTGTATTAAATGCCTTTTGTTTTATCACTTCAAATGTTCATCTTAAAAGATTAAACTTATATTATAGAATATTAAGGACTTTGTGATTAATGCAATGTGGGCTCACTAATGATTTGAGTGTCATCTGCATATATAATATATATTATGTAATATGTTATCTATAAAGTTAAAAGGAATCGATGGCCATTCATTTCTTCTTTCGAATACATGCCAAGTATTATATATATATAATACATTATATAATAAATGGGAAAATAAGTAACTTGTCATTATGAAGAAATGAAGTAATCGGTCATGATTGGTTAGTTCATTCTTTTTACAATGTTGTATATATTAGTTCAAATTGGGGAGGAAATTGGATCTTTAATACCTTCTATGTTATGACCTCATCCCTTTTTTTATAGTAAAGAGTGATTGTGTAAAATTGACGTTTCAATGCCTGAATCCAGGAACTCGTCATATTATACATTTTTGACATGATATTATATTGGTGGGGATTCCCCACTCCCCGTGGGGTCCTGTCATGAACGTGTTATTTTTGCAGTGGAAAATTGGGGTTGGGGAGGGCCGGAAAATTTCTTGGGGATGTCTTGCTTTGTTAACTTGGGAGTCACTGTGTTCCAAATCCAAGTCAATGTTTGGGGTCCATGCTCTATTACTTCCTTACATGGTTACAAATATTTTATTTCATTTATAGATGATTGCACGCGATTCACTATCATCTATCCCATGAAAAACAAAAATGAAGTGAAGAATATTCTACCCGTGTATTGTCAATTTATTCATACTCAATTTCAGCTACCTATTAAGGTCATTCATAGTGATAATGGAGGAGAATTTTTGTCACAATCTCTACATTCTTATTTTCTAAGTCATGGGATTTTATATCAAACGTCTTGCCCATACTCTCCACAAAAGAATGGGGTCTCCGAGAGGAAGAATAGACATATATTAGAAGTTGCAAGAACTTTGTTAATTGGGAATACCTTCGGGTTATGACCTGAAAAAACAATGTGTGATCACTATACCTATTAATTGCATACCTTCGGGTTATGACTTGAAAAACACACCACATAAGGTATGCAAACTGAAAAAATCTATATATGGTTTAAAGCAATCTCCTAGAGGGTGGTTCGAGAAATTTAGTGATGGAATACTTAGCTTGGGTTTCAAGCGCATAATTAGTGATCACACATTGTTTGTTAAGTAGGAAAAGAAAACAATTCGCTTGATTATATATGTTGATGATATCATTCTTACTGGTTATGATACGGAAGGAATTATTTTATTAAAAAAGGAGTTGCATTGCATACTTTGTTTGACTTGAAAGACTTGGGAAAACTCCATTATTTCCTTGGAATAGAAATTATTAGATGTAATGACGACTTATTTTTATGGACTTACCTTCGGGTTATGACCTGAAAAACATATCACATAAGGTATGGAAACTGAAGAAATCTATATATGGTTTAAAGCAATCTCCTAGAGGGTGGTTTGAGAAATTTAGTGATGGAATATTTAGCTTGGGTTTCAAGCGCATCATTAGTGATCACACATTGTTTATTAAGCAGGAAAAGAAAATAATTCTCTTGATTGTGTATGATGATGATATCATTCTTACTGGTGATAATGCAGAAGGAATTATTTCATTAAAAAAGAAGTTGCGTTGCATACTTTATTTGACTTGAAGGACTTGGGAAAACTCTATTATTTTCTTGGAATAGAAATTATTAGATGTAATGATTACATATTTTTAAGTAAGCGTAAATATATTATAGATCTATTGAAAGAAACCAAGATGGAGGATTGTCGGATATGTATCGTTCCTATTAAAGTACAAAAGAAAGTTGCTGAACATTTTGAAGAACCTTATAAAGATGTGGGCAGATATCAGAGATTCCCCCACGAATTTCTTTACCATATTCTGAATTCAATGGTTTCAATAAATCCCCTACAACAGTTCGTCTTGGACCAGATCTAGAACTACCGTCAACGGTTTGTGTAGCCACCAAGTCCTATTTTTATTCATTGAGATCTGTTGACTTTGTATACGATTCCGCTGTAAATAATAAAAGGATCTTATCAGATCCATTGTGGTCTTGAAATTATATAATAATGGAAACAGCAACCCTAGTTACCATCTCTATATCTAGTTTTACTTGTAAGTTTTACTGGGTATGCCTTATATACTGCTTTTGGTGCAACCCTCTCAACAACTAAGATCCATTCGAAGAACATGGGGACTAGTTGAAGTAATGAGCCTCCCAATATTGAGGCCAGAATGTCCTTCAATTGAATAATTAAAAATCATTTTCATCTAATTTTTTCACAGATCCAGGGGGTTCTCTAAAAAGTTATGTGATTGTAAGGACCCAAACTTTAATTTAATTCGAGACAGTAAGCATGTATATATGTATGGGGTTGAAATAGAAAATATATAATTAGTCAGTTTAAGAAGGAATCATTTCGCCTCTTGATTCTTCTAAAACCTGAGTTCAAGGACACTCTGGAAAAGTTTTCATGGGTATTTCTTTTCATGTCCTAAATGGACAGCTCTTAGTAAAGCTTCAATTGTGGAAGATATTCAGGTGAAAATTGGTTGATTCAATTTCGGTACATTGAGTGAGACCATCTTATTTTTAACCTCTTTTACCAGTGACTCTTTTTTAGAATTGCTGTTCTTCGATAATCTTTTTTCCAGCAATACAAATGAGGGATAATGATTACTTTTACATATATTGTCGCACTATTTGAAAAAATGTTACAGAATATAGTGCCTTACCCTTGAGACTGCTATGAAAAGCACAATTAGATTTGGGGCTGATGGATCCTGGATTTAAAATTTCACCCAGATATGAGCACGTCTAGTCAAAATCATCATTTCACCTAGCGGGATCACTATAAATGACTCCATTAGAGTTCGCCAAGATAGTCACTCAACAGCGTTAACTAACTGGTACTCTGGATCACCACTATATGTATATCTGCCCTTAGTGGTTCAAAAGATAGTACACTATTAACTGGTTTCTGGCTACTGTTAGATGTAGTACACTACAGCTGTCTCTCTTTAAGTAGACTTGTACAGTTAGTATAAATACAGTCAGTAGAAATTACAAAATACTAACTTCAGTTTTATTCATTTTATCCTAGGTTGGGCTTCAGGGTGAGTTTTAAAATTTTACAGTGAAGAGAATGCTCTAAAAAAGCAGAATGGGTTGAATTGACTCCTGATGCCGTTCCATCCATATTTACATGGTACAAGGTACCAAGCTTGAGCTGTTGAAGTGATATATCTATGAGGTATGTTGTATAATGAAATAAAATACAGAAAGAAAAAGTAGATTATAACTAGTTTACGTCGATTTTGTTTGACCTCTATGACCAAGTTAGGCAAGTCAGGAGTCCGATAATTGCACTGAACCATCATGCCCAAGTATACACAGCTACAGACAAAAATCTACAAAAAGACATGATTTCACTGCCAGATTGTAATTGGAATGAAGGTTGCTATATAGGCCCAATATCAATTTTTTCCTAAAGCTATTTTGTTTGGATGCACCACTAAGAAGTGAATCTAAAATAATATGCCACTACTCCTTGTAATATGTATGAGAGGCTATTAGACCCGGAACAAAGGATCAAAACATTTTTCCACAAGCTATTTTGATTTTGAGGTTGTAACCTAATAATAACCATCTCTTTATTCATGCAGACAGGATTCGGACACCCATATGGTGGCACAGATCCAGTTGCTCTTGACTTGGAAAGCATGGGGAAAGGTCATACTTGGAGTGAATGGTCACCATATTGGAAATACTGGACTCTGGTTTCCCCGGAAAATGGATGTGAAGTCAAACTGTGATTATCGTGGAGAATACAAATCAGACAAGTGTTCAACTAATTGTGGAAAACCAACTCAAACCTTGTATGTAGTCTTTAAATTAGCCATAACTGTTGGTTTTCATCTGACTACAAAAACTTGATGGACAAATTATGAAAATCCATTCCAAGTTATCCCCATTGATTTACCCCATCATTATTGTACTATCATTGGAAATAAATCTTATGCCTTTCCTTAACTTTGAGTCATGAAGGGTCATAATCTCCAGGTACCATGTGCCCGCTCTGGTCTCAAACAATTTACTTGTCATTTGGAGGAAACTGGAGTGGTCAATCTCAGGTACCAAATGCCACGCTCATGGTCATATGAGAGCCATCGAACCGGCCCAACCAACTTGTCATGCATTAGATGGAAACTGGAGGAAGCAAACGGCCTTTGGGATTGCATGTCAAATTACATTCGGCCAGAATAATATGTGCTCAAGTGTCAGAATCCTACTATCCACCTTTGCAGAAGTTGGTGAATGCAGATTTCATTGATCAAGAAGTTTCTGTAAATAATATGACACCTGAAATGCACTTTTTCGGTGTCCAAGATGGATTCACATAATTTCCTCCATAACATTTGCTAGCTTTGGAACTCCTGGAGGTAGTTATCAGAGTTTTCTAGAGGGAACTGCCATGCACCTAGTTCAATGTCCATAGTTTCCAAGGTAAACTCTAGCAAGTAGATTTTATACTTAGCTTGGCACGTACTTATGATAAATTTTTGTGTATTGTTCCTGCAGGGCTTGAAAGCTCTAAACTTTTGGCGTTATGGACCTGAATTAGAAATGACTTGGATAAAATTGATGAAGGAATTTTCCAAATGTAACTCCTATTCTTAGGTTAGGTTTAGGATTAAAGATTTTTGGTTATCAGTGAATAGACATTTCTGTACTGGAACTTGATTTATGAAAACTTACTTGGTTAATGAAATTGATGAGGCAGTGATCATAACTTATGTCAATATGCTTAACCCATTCTTACAGTTTGCAGGTTTTATTTGATTAAACCTTATGTGTTATTAAGTGAATAGACATTCTTCTCTGCACATTTGGAATGCAATTGAATGAAAAGACTTCCAAATGTTAAGAAAGTGTATGGGCAAGGTGCATCAACATGTCAGATATGAGCATGCTACTGTACAGTTTTGCAGATATATTGAGCCACAGTTTCTTATTTCCCCGTTGAATTTAATGATTGCAATATCTCTCTCTTTCACCCCCAATCATGATTTGAATGGCTATCAAAAGCTTTTGAGGTTGAAGTGTAAGACTTGGAGCGCAATTAGATCACCTATTTTCGGTGAGAAACTGGAAGCGAAGACTACCTGCAATTCTAGTCTACCTGGCTATACAAGCATTTAATGATTGGCTTGATTTAGTACAAGATCCTAAGTGGCATCCAGGCTCTGTTGTAAGCCAAAATTAACTAATGTGAGTAAGTGACTAATCTACCTGATTTAGGAGTTGCTAGACCCTACTGAATTATGGCTTATACAAGCAATGTCATATATTGGCAGGGATTCACATGATCCTAAAGCCAAAATTAAAAATGTACTAAGTTGATGTTACCTAATTTAGGTTGTAGACCCTCAGAAAAAGTTTTGAAGTCGTATGCCAAGGGAAAAGGACTGTTCGTATTCAGACACTGTATTCGGAGGTGACCCCTGCCAGGGTTGTTGTCAAAACATTGTCTGTGGAACAGATACACATCACCATCAGTGATGGCTTCTTTCAAAACTTTGAGGCTGTAAGCAGCTTCTAAAATGAATTAGGTATGAACCTTGTGAACATAAGCGAACCAACTCGGCCGTGCATTCATCAGAGGTGGCCCTTAATTGTGTTCACTGTTTGATTGTATAAATATGATACTTACGTTGCTAAATGTCATGATTTTATAGTATATAAATAAATAATTTATGTTGCTCAATGCTTATGTCCATTTGCATACAATGCCACGGCATGTTCGATATATAATATAGATCTGTTGGGCTAGTCTGGAAGAATCGTCTTTCTTGAAACCTCCTAAGAATCCATAAGACCTTTGTTAGAAGTTGGAACAATTGAAGTCTCACTCGTTATGAACTGAGGAAATGCAATGCGTTGAAATTTACACATCTAGTTCATTTTTGCGATTTTGGTGAACCGTAGCCATCAAAATTTGCACCATAAAACAGGCTAATTGTTAAGGGATAAAATTTTATCCTAATCAACCCGAACTTTATTGGGAAAGAGTCACTTTTCACTCGTTAAGTTGTGGATAGTTTTGACCTAATATCGAATCAACAGCCCATGGATTGGTAATTCAACAGTTAGGGTCGGGATAGACAAATGTTGTTATCTGTCTTCATAAAATGAGTCAATTGTTTTATACTAAATTTTAGGTAATATCTAATAGGTTGATGAACTCATAATTTACTCAATGCAATTTTAAATCCTAAGTGTAAAGATTGGGTTGACAAGTTATGGTCGGGATAAACTTTAATATGTTTTCCCCTTTATGAGTTGTGTTCAGTAATAAGTTTTGCAAAAGTGTTAATGACATAGCGGTCATATTGAGAATCATGAGCCCAATTTTAATAAAGATCTCAAAGTCTTCGTAAAGACTATCCCAATGGTCGCCATATTGTAATGAAAGTAATTTCCATGGCATTGCATAGTTGATAGAGTATGTTGATTAAGTTTTCAAAAAATATTCTTGATTATATCGATATTGTATGAATGACGGGGTGAACTTTAATTAGTTAATAGAGTGACTTGTCAATCCACTGCCTTGATCCACTTGGCTAAGTTATTGTAATACTTATTTAATGGATTATCTAGACTTATGTTGAACTTACTCTTAAGTTATCATTAAGTTTATATTAGCTTATTATGATCAATTTTTATGTTCTAAGATTAGTTAATGTGAGATCTTTGTTTAATATATAAGACTTTTAATTAAAAGGTAGGACATCTAAGCTGCTTCTAATTTATTTTAAAACATGTATTTCGATACTTTAAGGCTTGTTAAGTTTTATTGTTAAGCTTTGTGAGATCATGGAGCCTTATGATTCAATCCGACTTAGGTTATGTGAGGGAGTCGGGTTGAGCATTACGTTGAATGATATAAATTCCATGACCCAAGGTTTCTTCGGTTTAATGAATGGGCTAGTGTAATTAATTTTAATTTTGTATTCGAATTTACAGATTGGTTAGTATGTGAACACTTTTGTTAAATTTGTCAATCCATAGTTTGATTGATCCATTTATGGCGGAAAAAAGCATTCGGAATATGGGTTAGTTGACCGGCCAATTCTGCAGCCAGGGAATTAAATTCTTAGTAAGTGAGAATAGGTCGAGTACTATAGTATTGGAAGATTGTAAGCTAATTTAACCTATATTCTTTAAATTATAGGTTTCTCCCTCTTGACCGAAAATTATTGTAGCCCATTATAATATTCATTTATGTGGTTTCCTGAGAAAAACATGGAACGTTATTTAGTGAAAAGAATAGTTTATTGTGAATAAAGTAGTCTTGTCATTATATAGTATATATATATAACATATAGGAATATCGGCACTACCTTATAGTTTTATAATTTAAAGCTCAGATTGAAATAAATCATAAAGTTGAAAGTATTAGTAGATTCTAGAGCGCTAATCCGGTCACACACACATTATATTATATATAATTGAGATAGATCAGATTAGAGAGAAACAGTATTTAGTTGAAAAAGAAGTGTAGATATGCAGCAGATAACTGCAGCTGTGAAGTGTCATACCGCAATCATTATATATATATATATATATATATATAGGGATCGAATGCTATCTGTAGGAGTAAATTTTTTTTCTCTTAGACCCATTGGTTATATACCGTTAGTTCTACTTTCGTAGCATGGTTGAGATTATTATAAAATAAAGATAGCAATGAAGAATGAAATTTTTAATTTTTTCAACTGGTTGAATATTCTAGTGTAATTTTAAAAAACTTGTTACTGGTTGGTAAGTAAGTTGATTATCGAAAATATATATATATATATATATATATATATATATACTATCTATTGTATGAGTTCAGATATTTATTAGCTTAATTGGTTATATATTGATATTGTAGCATCTTACGTGTCATCATTATTAAAGATAAAAATGTAAAAAGTAATAATTATTTTTAATTTAAAAACTTGAATATTGCAACGTTGCACCACCTTTTATAATAGTTGATTACTAATAAGAAGTGATTAGATTTTTATTTTATCATAGATATATTTATAGACTTGTATATTTGTGATAGATTGGATAGTTTATTAAATTAATTATTATTTGTATTTGATAACAAATCTGACGTGTCATGATTAGTTAAGATACATCTATAGTTGAGTAGATGGATGAATTTTATAAAAAAATGGTGCAACGTTGCACCCATTTTTTTTAGTATGAATGTATTTTTAATTTTGTATCATCGCGATGTTATTTGTAGACAGGAATATAGGGTATATTCACTGTGATATATTGTGATAGATCTTCGTATTAAAATATATTTGTATTTGATGACAAATATGTGATTTATGAAAAAGTTTGTACCTAAGTAATAGTTGAATTCTCTATGATGGATGAACTTACTTCTTTGAAGTTCTTGATAATTAATAGATATTCTTCGATAATTGGTTAGTATGAATATCCTTGAAGCTTTAAGGAAGCTCGCGATGTTAATAGTAACAGGACATATTGCATGGTTTAACATTCATTACGGTATTCCACATGGAAAAGTGTTCTTTCTTGTTATATTTTGGTTGTCATGTGATTGAAATTGGACTGAACATGGACTTAGGTAAAGTTCTTAAGTGTAATAGTAGTGAACTTCTCTATGATGAGGAACTATACTTCTGTGTACAGTTTCATGATAAACCATTAATCGATAATTCTTCGAAAATAATTGGTTAAATAGTTCTTGAAAAATAAGGAACCGTCTTGATGTTAATATATGGAAGTATAATGCATGGTTGTAACATTCATTCTGTTATGTCTGGAAGTTGTGTATGCACTTTTTATTGGTTACAAATTTCTGAAGTTGTCATGTGATTTTTAAATATTTTTTACAAAACATTTAGGTATTTTTTATTAAAAGTGTTTGTAGTGCTCATGTCAATTCGATAGAAATATTTTCATCTGTACATTTTCTATGAGAACTCATTAATGAAAATTATTGAAAATATTAGATAAATAACTAAAATAAATACACATGTCATGTTTCTATTAGGCTCATGTATGGCATACAAATTATTCACCATAGTTTTCTCCTTTATGTGTATTTAGTCTTACAAATCTGAAATATTATCATGTTTTTAAGATATTTAATATATTTGTTATATTTTTGTATTATAATTTTAATATCTCGCTCTTATATTCGTAGTATTTATTTTTCTTTTATACCATGAGATGTATTATGGTTATTATCATTGGAAATCGACTAAGTATAGACTCTTATTTAATGAAGGAGAAAGATATAATTATTAGAAAATATGTATTATGGATATACTTTTAGAATAAATATTATTTGATGTAAAGAAAAATTAATTTAAGAAGTTATAAATGTGTATTATAATTTTTGTATTGTCTTATATTGATATTTATTTTCTTTTATATATTTTTTATTTTAATTATTAATTTTTAATATATAAATTTTACAAGGCAATCATTAATATTGATAAATATTATTATGGATATATAATAATAGAATTATTATTTTATGTAAAGAAATGGTGCAACGTTGAAGTGCAACGTGCACCAATGAGAAAGAAAAAGTATTTATATTCAATATGGCTATAAAAAAATATTGGGGTAGAATTAAGAGAGGTGCATTTTAATATAAAAATCAGAACAAGTCATGAAAGTAATGAAAGATAAAAGATTTTAGAAAATAATACTATAGATTTGGATAGAAATGGTGCAACGGTCAGGTGCTAACGTGCACCAATGAAAGAAAAGAAGCAAAGTAGCCACTTCAATTGGCTATAAAAGAGAATGGGGTAGAAAGAGAGGTGCAGAGAAATCTGCAATCGACAGAAGAAGCCTGAAAGTGTGAAGTGAGAGAGAGAGAAATTATGACTCATAGATGGAAGAAATAGTGAAAGGTTCAGGTGCTAAGAACGGAGATTTAAAGAGCAAAGGTGAAATTCGTAAGAAGAAAAATTTTTGTCTGCAATCGGTAGAAATGTAAATGTAATGTTACGAAAATTATGACTCATAATGTTTACTATGATTTTATTAATTTATTAAATTTACAAAATTTAAAGTATTATTAAATGTAAATATTAATTCTTGTAGCGAATTCAAGTATATAGCTGTAATATTCTGAAAATTTGATATTTACTTGATTTTGTAATTTATAAAATTCACAAAATTTAAAATAATTAAATCTAAATATTAATTCTTTAACGAATCAATTATAGCTTAAAAATTAAATTAATAATTTCTCTTAATAGTCTACACCACGGTTATAATTTGTCTAAATTTTCATTATAATCTATATTTTGTCAAGTTTTCATTCACGATCTGTAATTTGTCGTTTATAATAAATTCGTTATACAAAAGTCTTTTTATTACAAAAATTAAAATAAATGTCATAAAATTACTCTCAAGTCAAGATAAATATAAAAAAAATCATATAAATCAAGTACATATATTTATTACTTAATATAATTAAAATATTTATTTCACTTAAATTTTTGAATAATATTTTAATCTTTTTCCAATTTTTGACTCTGTATCTGAGGCATTTTTTCTTCACCTAGTTCCTCTGATGGTTTTCAATTTTAGCATGAATCGTTGATGATTTGCTGCTTATGACTTATGCTTCCTTGTAGCTTCCGAGGAACTGGATGCATCTTCATTTCCTTCGTGCCATTGGGACAACAATGTCCATGAGGGCAGGCATTGCTGCAGATGCTGCAGCTGCTTTTCTTTTCCGAATACTTTCTCAGCCTGCACATTACTTTTTCCTCCACTTAGGCAAGTTGATGGAGTTGAAGTTCAACATGAACCTTTGGGTGGTTATATTTCTTCCTACAGAAAGCAGGTTCTGTTCATCTTTTTATAAGTTACCTCTTTCTCTCTTATCTTTTGCTCATTTTGTACGTAGTGTAGAGTAGATTCTTTATGCATAATGAAGATCTATAACACTTATTGTTGATCAGATTGAGGCTCCAGCAGCTAGAGGCCACTATTGAGGCGAACAGCCCAAGGCATTACCATCCATGCTTTTGTGCCCATGGCCCTGATGTTGAATGGAGAATATGTACAATTTGGGAAGCTGCTTATGGCCCTGATTCCCTTAAATTCCTCAGCTGTTACAGTCTTCCAGAAATTGTAGTTGCAACCTTACTGCAACCTCCCATACTCTCATGGAATTTGTACATACCCCTACTTAAGGTGTCTGGAGTATCTTCCTCGTGGAAGCCCATCAGAAGCTTGTCTCATAAGAATTTTTGTTGCTACAGTGGAAGCTATTCTTCAGAGGACATTTCCAACTGAGTCCACTTTAGTGAACAAAACAGAAAAATTAGATACCTCTATGATATAGGGTCTGCTTTCCAAAAACCTTGCTGTGGCAGGAGAGCTTCGTACTATAGTTTCATTCACTTTTCTTAGAATCATGTGCATCTGTAGAGCTTGCTTCACGCCTACTATTTGTTGTCATAACTGTCTGTGTTAGTCATGAAGCCCAATTCAATGGAAGCAAGAAGCCAAGAGATGAAGATAGTTATTCAGCTGACGAAGAATTATTGAGGTGATTTACAAACAATATCAGAAAGCCAGAAAAAGAAAAGAAAAATAGGAAAATGAAGAAGCAAGGTCCTGTGGCTGGCATTTGATTCTTATGTTCTGGCTGCTGTTTGTGCTCACTTGCCTGTGAGCTTCAGTTGTTCCCTTTGGTTTCACAGGGGGACAATCATTCAGTCTCCAATAATGTGCAAGAAATAGCCAAGCCTGTTAAAATACATGGATCTTCCAATGAGTTGCAGAATGGTATAGTTTCAGCAATATTACCATACTCACAGAATTTTAGGAATTTTAGAGGCACTATTTTCATTGAAACCATCCTCAGTTGGCACAACATGGAGCTATGGTTCAAATGAGATTGTTGCAGCTGCCATGGTTGCCGCCCATGTTTCTGAGCTGTTTAGAAGATCAAAGCCTTGCATGCATGCATTAGCTGTTCTGATGAGATGTAAATGGGACAGTGAGATCTGCAATAAAGCCTCTTCACTTTATCACCTTATTGATATTCATGGGAAAACGGTTGCCTCCATTGTGGACAAAGCAGAACCATTGGAGGCAAATGTACTGCGAGTGCCTGACAGAAATGAATCTGATCTTAGCACTAGAGTCAGAAGAGAGCTGAAATCATCAAAGATTCACATGCTTAAAACAAATGAAGAATCTTCCTCCAAGAGGGGAAAAGGAAATGTGACAGAGGCATCATTAAAATGTGGGAAGGCGAGGCTTCTGACTGATGTAATGCTAAGTGCATCCGGGAAAAGCGAGACAGGTCTTCCAGCTGATGCATTAGGTCTTGCTAATTTTCTAACTATGGATGGATATGTTGGATTTAGCTGTAATGTGCAGATTCTTTTAAGATCTGTACTTGCAGAGAAGCAAGAATTATGCTTTTCTGTTGTGTCTCTGCTGTGGCACAAGTTGATTGGTGCACCTGAAATGCAGCCGAATGCAGAGGGCACATCTGCCCATCAAGGGTGGAGACAGGTTGGACTATCATCTGGTTCTCTCATATTTCTTGTTTGCTTCCAACTCTTATCATACATATCTTTGTGGAAACATTAACTTTTTACGAGTTGCTTTCAGATGATGTAATTGTTTCTCTGTTCTCTTAGAATTCTTGTATTGGCTTCACTTACCCTTTTCGAGTAACATTGGTCGTCTTTTCATGCTAATTTGTTTTGCTCCCTTTATTGTTCCATGAACACCATAAGTTCCACCTGATGAATACTAGGATGACTAAAATAGGATTATATCGTCTTCTAATCTTGATGCCATGAGTAATGAAACAGAATCTTCACTGTTAGTTTCAGTTTGTTCAGTATTGCTGCTCTTTCTACTATTTTATGTGGAGAATCCATGTACTTCTTAAACTTTTAGAATTTGCAAGTACATGGAAAATTTCATACTGATTTCTAGATTTTGGAGCTTTGCAACCTTTAGCTTCAACATCTGTCAAGTACCAAAAAAAAATTGGAAACTAAAGATGCCAGAATAAATTTATAAAATTTCCTAGAATAACATCTCTTTCTCTCTCTCTCTCTCTTGTCTGTGATTTTAACCTTGTCAGTTATTTTATTTAATTTATCTCTTTATGTTTGCATCTATAAGTTACATCTCAGATGTAGTGCATATGACATTTCATTTTAGCTTCCATTAATATAATGGCTCGCACTCGCTGATAGTTGATGTGGGTCGAATGTGTTTACCTACCTGTCCAATGGTAGCTGTGTTAGAGAATTGGGCCCGAGTAGCCCGTTCTTGGCGGCCGTGGCCCACTAGCCGTTGAGGGCCTTGGTTCCCAATGGCTATTTACATAACCGTTGGGCCAACCCCCCTTTATCCCCTCTTCCTCGCTTTATCTCAACTCTCTTATAACCTCTTCTATTCTATAAATACCACTTGTAATCCATTGTAAATTCAAGCCTTTTGTGGCTAATGAATAAAGATTATTTATTCAAGTTTGTGTTGTGTTCGTTCTCTTTTTTGTATGCACTTGTTGCTCTCGGCTATTGCTTTTTCTAAGGCTTTGTGATTATTACTTTGTGGTGTTGTTCACTTATCAATCTTCCGTAACTATATTTAAGCATCGCCTTTATTACATGGTATCAAAGCCATTTTTTTATTGTGTGAGTATTGTTATCACCTCAGGAAGCGTGTCGATCATATTTTGTAAGTTTACCTCTTTAGTTTCTTTCTCCTTAAATTATGGATGATAAGGGGGTTTCAATTTTCGTCTAACACCTTTGAACTATAAAACATGGGCCCAATCTATGGAAAACTATTTGTATTTCAAAAAATTATGGGGCTATGTAAGTGGCTCGAAGGTACAACCCTCTATCAATGCCACACTTGAACAAAAAGAGGAATATGAAGGAGGCCATAGAACAATCCTATGGGTGCTCATGAATAATGTAAACGAGTACACTATGGACACTTTGGCCGATTTCACCAATGCTAAAGAAGCATTGGAATATTTTTAAAAAAATCTCATGTTCAAAGCGATGTGGCTCATAAGATGGCATTAAGAGACAAATTGGTCTCACTTAAACAAGGAGATAAAGGGGTAAACGAATTTTTTTGGAAATTTTTTGAAGAATTTTCCAATGTTTGGAATCAATTGTATGGTTACAAAAGGAAATGTACACAATGTCTTAGTGAGAGATAATGTGAAGATAATGAGGATTTTGTATATCAATTTCTAAGAAGTCTTCGGGAAGAATTTGAAGGGGTAAGATCATCGCTCGTTCATAGAAAACCTTTTCCTACAAAAGAAGAGATTCTTATCGATCTTCAAATGGTGGAAACAAGAATGAATGAAGCAAGACTTCAAAAAGACACCGCCTTGGCTGCATCAAAACCCGGAGCAAATATGAAGGCTTACCGACCTCTTCATTTCAAAAGTAAAGAAGGAAGAAAAGACATC
This sequence comes from Brasenia schreberi, assembly GCA_036023115.1. Lineage (NCBI taxonomy): Eukaryota > Viridiplantae > Streptophyta > Magnoliopsida > Nymphaeales > Cabombaceae > Brasenia > Brasenia schreberi. Next base: position 10,984,761 of record JAYKKT010000051.1, read on the forward strand.
ATTTGTCATCATTGTAGAGAACCTGCCCAAAATTGAAAAGAATGTGGCCATAGTAGAAGAACATACTTCATCTTCCATTCTTGCGCTTGAACAAAAATTGAAGCAACTTGAAGCCTAAATGAAGAAAAAAGCAACGATTAGTGTGGCTTGCTCCTCCTCAACAAAAGAAACTCAAGGTATGCTCTCTTTGATTCTTGATTCGGGTGCTTCATTTTATATGACTTGTAATGAACATATCTTAATATCATGTGTTCAAAAACCCTTATCATATGTTTATACGGCGGATGGTACACAATTAAATGTTGATAAAGTTGGTGACTTGCAAAACAAGAATTTCGAAGTTTCCAAAATTAGTGTTGTTCCAAAACTAAATTTAAACTTACTTTCCGTATCTCAAATTTTGGATAAAAATTGTGTTATAACCTTTTCATCCACCGGATGTCTTGTACAGGACTGTATCTCGAAGAAGGTGATTGGGCGTGGCCATAGAGAGGGCGAACTTTACATTATAGACTATTTGCATAGTATAGGATATGTTAATGTTTTGACAAATGATGCCCTTTTATGGCACAAGAGACTTGGACATTTTAATGCTCAAAAATTGTATCAATATCCTCTTTGAATGAAATCTAACGAATCTTTTTCTTGCAAAGATTGTGTTCTTGGTAAAATGCAATATCCCCCATTTTCAAACAAAACACATGTTACAACAATACCCTTCAAAATAATTCATTCGGATCTATGGGGTCCAGCACCTGTTTTGTCTAAAGAGGCATTTCCTATTATGTTATTTTTGTAGATGACTTTACAAGGTATACATGGGTATATCTTTTAAAAGCAAAATCCGATGTCTTTCAAAATTTTGTTATTTTTCATAATCTTGTAAAGAATCAATTTGATTTCAAAATCAAAATTTTTAGATCTGACTCAGGAAGAGAGTTTATGTCAAAGGATTTTGAAAACCATCTTAATACATTTGGGATTATACATCAAACTTCATGTTCTAAGACTCCTCAACAAAATGGTGTTTCCGAACGTAAGCATAGACATATTTTAGAAACCACAAGAACTTTGCTTTTGTCAAGCGGTGTTCTTAAAAATTTTTGGGCAGAAGCTATTATGACTGCAATCTATTTAATTAATCGGATGCCCTCTTCGGTTTTACAAAATATGTCTCCTATAGAAAAACTTTTTAAAGTTTCTCCTAACTATTCTAGATTGCATGTTTTCGGATGTAAATGCTTTGTTTATATTGACAAAGATGATAAATTATCATCTTGGGCCATAAAATGTGTCTTTCTAGGATATGAAATAACCAAAAAGGGATATAGGTGTTATGATTGTAAAAATGATAAGCTTTATGTATCTCGAGATGTTAGATTTTTTGAAAATGAATATATTTTTAAAAGCATGGATGATGATAACTCTATTAATGACTCCTCCTACTCCTTTAATGATATTTTAGGTGAAGAGGTAATTCATGAAGAAAATGATCTTGATGAACCTATGATTACCAGACATTCTATTACTCCTTTTGATCAACATTATAATAGGAGATCTATACCTATTCCTAGAAGGTCAAATCGTGATTCTAGACCTCGTGAAAGATTTGTCTCATATGATAGTTTTTCACCAAGGCATAGAGCTTTAGTAACAAATATTTTAGCTATAAAGGAACCTAGAACCTTTAAAGAAGCTCAATTATTACAAGAATGGACTCATGCAATGAATGAAGAGTTGGATGCTTTGTTTCGAGCCCAAACTTGGGATATAGTCTCTAGACCATTAAACAAAAAGACTATAGGTTGTAGGTGGGTTTATAAAATCAAGACTAATGGTGATGGCTCATTAGATCATTATAAAGCTAGATTGGTTGCCAAGGGTATTCTCAAGAATATGGAATTGATTATAAAGAGACCTTTGTTCCTGTAGTTAGAATGACAACTGTTAGAATACTTATAGCTGTATGTGCCATTCATCATTGGAATATCTATGAGTTAGATGTTAAAAATGTTTTTTTGAATGGTTGGTTAAAGGAAGAAATATATATGGAGCCTCCTCCTGGTCTCAATCTTCCTAGAAACAAGTCTTAAAGCTCAAAAGAGGTTTATATGGTCTCAAACAAGCTCCCAAGGCTTGGTTTGATAGAATGGCTGAATTCATGACATTGCATGGCTTTACTATCTGTTATACTGACACAACCTTGTTTATAAGAAAATCCTCTGCAGGTATTGTTATCCTTTTGCTCTACGTCGATGATATGATTATTACAGATAGTGATGACACAGGTATCTAACAAATCAAGCAAGAACTTGGTAATGTGTTTGAAATAAAGGATCTTGATCAACTTTCCTATTTTCTTGGCATGGAGATAACCCGTGATGATAGAGGTTTCTTTTTATCACAAACTAAGTTTATTAATGATGTTATTGTTAGATCAGGTATTACAGATGACAAAGTTGTTGAGACACCAGAAGTAATCAACCAGAAGATGCGCCTAGTTGATGGTGAACTTCTGAGTGATCCCACACCTTATAGACAGATGGTTGGAGCACTCACATATCTCACCATAACACGGCCTGATATTACTCATGTTGTTCATACTGTAAGTCAGTTTCAGCATGCACCCACCTCAGTGCATATGAGTGATGTTATGAGGATTGTTCATTATATTCGACAAACCTCAACTAAAAGAGTATTTCTATCTTCTTCCTCGTTATTTCAGTTGCTTGCATATACTTATGATGATTGGGGTGGTGATGTGAATGACAGACACTCTACTACCGGATATTGCATATTCCTTGGTCACTCACTCATCTGATGAAAATACAAGAAATAACAAAAGGTGTCTCTTTTGTCTGTTGAAACCGAGTATCGTGCCATGACCAACACTACTATAGAACTAACTTGGTTGCGACAACTATTTCAAGACTTGGGCATACAATTGAAATCTCCTACAATAATATTCTGCGACAACAAAAGTGTTATATATATAGCTAATAACCATACCTTTCATGAGCGCACAAAGCACATAGAGATGGATTGTCACTATGTTCGTGAAGAGCATCTACAAGGCAATTTGACATTACAGTTTGTAAAATCAGAATATCAACTTGCAGATGTGTTCACCAAGTCTTTACCCGCTCCTCGGTTTCAATCTTTAATTGGCAAACTTCAGGTCATGGAGCTATCAGTTTGAGGGGGTGTTAGAGAATTGGGCCCGAGTGGCCCGGCTCTGACCCACTAGGCCATCAGGGCCAAGGCCCCAGGGCCACTTTCTCTCCTCTTCCTCCCTTTATCTCCTCTCTCTTATAACCTCTTCTACTCTATAAATACCATTTGTAATCCATTATAAATTCAAGCCTTTTGTGGCTAATGAATAAAGATTATTTATTCAAGTTTGTGTTGTGTTTGTTCTCTTTTTCGTATGCACTTGTTGCTCTCGGCTATTGCCTTTTTTAAGGCTTCATGATTGTTACTTTGTGGTGTTGTCCACTCATCAATCTTCCGCAACTATATTGAAGCATCACCTTCATTACAAGCTGTATTGTGATTAGGTTATACAAGTTGACCTGTGGCCAACATAAGCTGTACTAAACAAGTCAAATTTTCTCCTCCCAAAAAGCAGAAAAAGAAGAGAGAAATTATCACAAATCTCCAATGCAATAGCATATGATGGAGCACAGTCAAATCACTAATAAATCAAGTTCTAAATAAACTGGCAAATGTTATACACCTTCATTGATTCTACTTATCTGAGAGGATAAGTACTAGCTAGCAATCCACTAACGGGACACGAGTTGTGAGCAAAGGAAAGTTTTTATTGCCTTCCAAGCATGAGCATATGTGTTTCATCTTTTAACGCTACAGGAGTTGAGAGCAAAGGGAAGTTCATCTATAGAAATGCTACAAAGAAAGTTGAAAGAAATTTTATCTGTATCCCCAAAAGTGGAAACCTACAGCATCCTTAGTTTTGCATTTATTACTATTAAGACCTATTTATTTTTGCACAATTCTGGTGATGGCATTTATTTCTTATATCTTGCATTATTTTTCCCATGATTTATGAGCACATATTACCAGTCTAATGCCTTTGCCGTTTTCCCTCCTCTTTCATTTTCCTCTTATTGAGAGTCTCAAGAAAATCAAAATGATCTACAGATTGAGAAGTTCTATTAACATGTTGCCTTATGTTTATTAAGTTGTTGTTTTTAAAGGTAGCTTTAAAATAAGTTCATTAATGGCATAATTGTAAAACTAAACTTTATAATACTTGTCTTTAAAGGGGGGAAACACTACGTAGAATAGAAGAAAGAGAAAAAGGGGGAAAACGGCTGCACCTTGAGTTGTAAATCCTTCCTACCATCTTCTATTATATTTTTATTGCATATTAGTTGATTGTTCGTTGTTGTTTTACGTGGTATCAGAGCATTTCACGATAGATTTAGACGAGAAAGGTAAGTAGACATCTCATTGACAGTATTGTGTTGACACACCAATAGTCTTACAAGAGTAAGATCTCACGACAGACCTTGTGATGTCTTGATGTAGCTAGCAGTGGCAGGTGATCAACCTAGTGATAGCGGCACAACATAGCGAAAAGAAAACAAACAACAATTATTCCCTGTTGTGGCATTAATTTCTGATCTTTGAAGAAGATCGATAACATATTAAAGGAGAAATCCCACGTCGCTGCATATGGCAGCGATCATAAATTAAAACTCTTTTAAATAATAAATATGTGGTTGGAAGGTAGAAATTATAGAGAATGGGCATGATCTATTGAAGTTGTCATAAGATCTCGAAGAAAACTTTAACTATCAATGATCAAGGCAAATAAGATTTGACCAAGCAAAGATAGTTCCCGATTTTGAGGGATGATCTAAAGATGATGCATTGGTGAGTTTTTCGTTGATTCAAGGAATGCATCCCTTCATTAGCAAAACATTTATGTACATAGAATCGGTTGTCAAAATCAGTATGTAGTGGAGGAAGCACGTATTCCAAACAAAGAAATATAGCCAAGGAGTATAAAATTCTCAAAAAAATAAGGAAATGTCGCTAAGGAGATAGATCTATAAGCGAATATTGTGAAGAGTTCTTGGACTTTAGAATGAACAAAGATATATTATGGAAAATAAGTGCAGCTACTATAAAAGAGAGAACAGCTAATGGTGAGCTTCAAAAGGTGTTTGATCTCCTATGAGGAATAGCTCTTTAGTATGAATCAATTAAGCTGAATATTCTCAACAAAGAAGAATATTTCTTTTTGTTGAGAGAAGAAGGAAGGAATTTAGAAAAAGAAAAGCATATTCAAACTGAAAAATCTTCATTTGTTGGTAGATGACAGATCAATTTTCAACGAGAAAGAGATTCAACTAGAGGTAGAGAAAGAAGACGAGCTCAAAATTGAGGATAAAAGCAAACTACAATGCACACATTGCGGGAAAATGAGATACCTACAAACATTGCTGAGAAATTATTGGAAGGCCAACAGACTATAAAGACTGGCAATCATGTTGCATCCACGAGTGTGAAGAAAGTTGAATCTAGTTCGATGGATGAAATGATAGAACTAAAGAAGAAACTTGCAAAAATTGAATCCAGACTGCATGAACAACCCTCTATGTCCTCACCTAAAAATGAAACAAATCTCTCCACTTCGGACAACATTAGTGGTAACTCATTTCTTAAAATCTTTGTATGTTCTAATTTTTGGGTTATAAATTCTAGAGCCACCGATCACATGGTAGGTGATAAGGCAAACTTTATAAAGTATGAAACTACTCTCATACTACAGTACGTGAAAGTGATAAATGGCTCCTTAGTTCTCATAGAAGGAAAGGGAGAAATTCAAACAAAAAATTTCATACTTAAGTCAAGTGATTTATATTCCCAAATTCTCAGTTAATTTATTGTCAGGAAGTTTCTTGATCAGATATTTGAATTGTTTAATTACTTTTTCTCTATTTGGATTTGTATTTAAGGATTTGAGGATGGGAAGAACCTTTCGACGTGGTGAACTAAAGAATGAGCTATACATACTTCTTGAGCATCAATCTTCAGAGTTGAGAAGAGCTCTATCAGCCATTACTGCTGAAGAATAATTGAAGATTTAGCATAGTCGGTTAGGATATTTGCTTGCATCAAAAGTTAGAGAGTTTGTTCCCTTTGCCATTCCTAGTGATTTAGTCCTTTAGATACTTGTCAAAGGGCTAAACATCACATAGTGTCTTTTCTAAGTAGTGAGTCAAGATCGTTAGTTTCATTTGTATTAATACACTTTGATGTATGGAGTCCTTGTTTGATATCGTCATTTGAAAAATTCAAATACTTTGTAACTTTTATTAATGATTATTATAGACTTACTTTTGTTTATCTCATGAAATCTAAGTTTGATGTCTCCTCAATTTTTCCTATCGTTCGTAGTCTCATTAAGACTCAATTTGGATTCACCATTAAGACTCTTAGATCATATAATGGTGTTGAGTTTATTAATTTCCAATTACAAGTGTATTTTCAAACTCATGGTATTTTGCATCAAACTTCTTGTGCTTACACTCCACAACAAAATGGAGTAGCTGAAAGAAAAAATAGTCATATTCTAGAAATTGCTAGAACCTTATTCCTATAACATAATCTTCCTAAATATTTTTGGCCAGAAGTTGTACTTACAATTGTGTATCTCATAAATAGACTTCCTTCTATGATACTATTTGGAAAGTCACCCTTTAAGTTGCTTAAACCAAAAGACAATCCATTCTACATCACTCCATGGTTTTTGGATTGCTATGTTCATGTCCATAATCAATTTAGCAAGTACTTCTTAAGAATACTACAAACGAAGAAATATGTGAAGATAAAGATGTCATCGAAGAAGACAAACCATACGAAGAGCAGGATCGGTAAGTCTACACAAAAGGAGAGAAAGATATTCATGCCCATTCTTGTGGATACCACAGACCAAGGGGAAGAACCTACCTCAGATCCAAGCGTTAAACGATAAAGTGAAAAGGATTTGGACATGCCTATCGCACTTCGAAAGGAAAAAAAGGTTACGTGGTATTTATCCTATTTCACAATTCATGTCATGTCATATGATCAACTATCATTGAATTATCATAATTATTATGTGTTAAATGTTGAAACTTATCAAGTTTCTAAGGATTTTGTTGAAGCATCAAAGCATAAATACTAGGTTAAAGCAATGAAATCTGAACTTCAGGCCCTTAAAAAAACCAGACTTGGAAAATCAATGACTTACCAATAGGAAGGAAAAATAGTTGGCTGCAAGTGGGTCTATACCATAAAGTTCAAGGCAGAAAAGTTTCTTTTAAGTTATAATGTGTATATTATTAAGTAGGGGTAGAATAGTCTTTCAAGTTATAAAATATATATAAATGTAAACCTGGCATTAGGTCAAGATAAGTAAGAGATAAATAAAAAGAGGAGTCGTTGACTCTATTAGGAGGGCAGGTTGCCGCTTAAGTACATTGGAGATTGTGTAGAAGAGGTGTTTTTTCAAGGAAACTAGGGTTTACACCAGGGAGTAGTCCAGTTTGTGTTGGAAGGTAATGCGCATCAAAAAAGATGGTGATACAAAAAAGAAATTGAAGGAAATACAAAGATTGCAACCTAGACTAAGGGGCGATCATGGCAGAAAATAGGAAGTTGTTGAAAATTAGAGAAAATTCCAACATAGATAAATCAGAAGCATTCCAAATCACAAATTTGAAACTGGATGGCAGAAATTATCTACATTGAGCGAGATCTATTAAACTCATAGTGTTGGCTAGAGGAAAATAGGAATACTTGACGTGAGAAATTCCCACACCCATGACCCAACACTATTAATCTCTCTTACTCTAAGTGGCGTAGAGTAAATATCTTGATAAGTGCTTGGTTAATTTAGTCAATGATACCTTCTATTGGGAGTACATTTATGTTCTTGGAATATGCTCATGAGATTTGGCTAGCTATCGAAGATGCCTATGCTCATAGGAAAAACATTGCCAAGAAATACGAAATTATAGAGAGGATTCGTAAATATAGAAAAGGAGGGAGAACGGTAAGTGAATATTATGTAGAACTTCGAGGATTATAGGAGGAACTGAATTTTTATTTGAAAACGAAATGTCAAAATTGCAAGAAAGAAAGAAATAAAGAATTTAAAGAAAGAAAAGTGTTTGACTTGTTATGGGGTATCTCCTTAGACTTTGAGGCTGTGAAAAATAATATCCTAAGTAGGGAAGAGTTTCCCTCACTTAGCATAGATTATACACTACTTTTGAGAGAAGACAGGTGACACCTTGAGGAAAAAGAAAAAAGTAGAAGTGCAAAAACCTTAGCCTTTATTGAAAAGAATTCTCAGCCTACCTTTGGATTTAGAGGTGGAAGAGGAGGTTATAATGGAAGAGGAAGAGGTCGAACACAACATTCTTCATATGAGAAAGACAAACTCTCGTGCATTCACTACGGGAAAGCCAGATATACTAGAGAGACATGTTGACAATTGATTGGTCAACCAAACTATAATCAAAATCAGCAATCTAAGGCTTATGTGAGTGACCAAAATATTGTTATGCAGAATCTTAATGCTACATTGAATCAAGATCCTCACCCTTAAATATTATACTCTAATTTTTTTAAAAAATATCAATTATTTATCATGAATGCAAAAAATACTTAGGTTTCCAAGAGTTTTAAGGAAGGCAATCAGAGTTCCACATGGCGTGCAACTATGGAAGTGGAAATTGCAGCGTTAGAACAAAATCAAATATGGGTTATTTTAGACCTCCCACCAAAAAGAAAAACAGTGGGATGCAAGTCGGTGTACACTATCAAATTCAATGCGGATGGAAGTATAGAGCGGTACAAAGCCATGTTAGTGGCTAAAGGTTATAGTCAATCATATGGAATTAACTATAACAAGACGTTTGCCCTGGTGGCAAAGATGAATACCATACGAATTTTGAGTGTAATTATGAATCATAAGTGGGAGTTATGACAGCTCAATGTTAATAATGTTTTTCTTCAAGATGACCTTTCTATGGACATGTCACTAGGCTACAATCAAAGAGTTTCAGTAAGTAAGGTATTCAAATTGAAGAAGTCTCTTTACGGGTTAAAACAATCTCTTAGAGCGTGGTTTGAAAAATTTAGCAAAGGAATTCTTGGTTTGGGATTCAAAAGTGTGAGTAATCACACTTTATTTGTAAGATAGGGTGAGAAAACAATTTTATTGGTTGTATATGTTGATGAGATCATAATTACAGGCAATGATGTTTAAGGAATTATCTCTCTAAAGAAGAAACTTAATTGCTTGTTTGATTTGAAAGATCTTGACAAATTTCATTATTTTCTTGGAATTGAGATTATTCTCAATGTTAAGAATGCTTTTCTTCAAGATGATCTTTCTATGGATATGTCACCCGTCTACAATCAAAGAGTTTCAGTAAGTAAGGTATTCAAATTGAAGAAGTCTCTTTACGGGTTAAAACAATCTCTTAGAGCGTGGTTTGAAAAATTTAGTGAAAGAATTCTTGGTTTGGGATTTAAAAGTGTGAGTAATCACACTTTATTTGTAAGATAGGGTGAGAAAACAATTTTATTGGTTGTATATGTTGATGAGATCATAACTGCAAGCAATGATATTTAAGGAATTATCTCTCTAAAGAAGAAACTTAATTGCTTGTTTATTTGAAAGATCTTGACAAATTGCATTATTTTCTTGGAATTGAGATTATTCGAAAGGATGGTTGTCTCTTTTTATGCCAGAGAAAGTATATCTTGGACTTGTTAAAAGAAGCTAAGAAGGAATCAGTTGCGATAACAGATAAACCTTACGAAGATGTGGGCAAATATCAAGGAATAGTAGGTAAACTAATATACTTACTAATACTCGACCAAATATCAGTTTAGCAGATGGATGCATTCTCCCATGTGACATCATATGAACTCAATTTTCCATATTATTAGATACTTGAAATCTTCTATTACTCATGGTTTGATATATTTACATAATAGTTCCTTGGGAATTGAATTTATTCAGATGTTGATTGGGCAGGTTCTACTGATAATAGAAGATCAACATCAGGATATATTGTGTGTGTGGAAGGGAATTCAGTTTCTTGAAAAAATAAGAAACAATCAGTGGTTGCTAGATCTAGTGCAAAAGCAAAATATAGAGCAATCACTTGGGGAATGTATGAAGGTTTATGGGTGGTCTCTTATGAGTGAAATTGGTTTCAAGGTAACTCCTTCAATTAGATTTTATACAGATAGCATGACTGTCCTATAGATTACCTCTAATCTAATGTATCATGAGCGTACCAAACATATTGAAGTGGATTGTCACTTCATTCGAGGAAAGCTATCATCTGAAATATTTGATTTTAGCTATGTACATTCTGAACAACAATTAGTTGATATTCTTATAAAGTATGTTACAACCGACTGCAATAAGAGAGCCTTGGACAATGTGGGAATCATGAGCATTCAAAATCCAACTTGAGGGAGCATGTTGAAGAGATGGGCCATGATCCAAGATCTACTGCGTCAATCCAGTATCCACATGAGGGATACCAGAAAAGTTTCTTTGAAGTTGTAATGTGTATATATTACTAAGTAGGGATAGAATAGTCTTTGAAGTTATAAATTATATATAAGTGTAATCCTGGCCATTAGGTCAAGACAAGTAAGAGAGAAATAAAAAGAGGAGCCACCGACTCCATTAGGAGGGCAGACTGCCATTCCAAAATCTCATGATGTTTGCTGTATTTTTTTATGATTTGAATGTTTGATTTCTTCAACACTTATTACTAAGGGTATTTTAGTTTTTTTATCTTTAACAGTCCACTATATAAAGATTGGATAACTTATATTAAGTTAAAGGGTTTCAAATTAATAGAGGAAGAGAAAGAGAGGTGGCGGCCTCTATTGGAGGGTTTGCCCCTTCCTCCAATCTCTACCATTTTTTTCTTCACTGATTCATTATTTCTCATGTTCGTTCATCCGTTGCATTTTCCTGCGAATTCCAACATAGTATCAGGGTTTTTTTATCAGTGGGAGCCATGGTGCAGTCCTAAGTCATCAGCCATAGAGGTGGTTTAACCCTTAACCTTAGACATAAGAAGGAAGAAGAAGGTGGTCGATCCCTTTTCCAAGAAGGATTGGTATCAGTGTTGTTTGACGCGTATCGTATCGTGTATCGCTAAGCTCCACGATACGGGCGTATCGTATCGTATCGTATCGTACTTTAATATTAAAATAATGCAAAAATTAATAAAAAATAGTAAAAAATCGAAACAAATTAGGAAAAATCTGATAATTGCTTTAAATTCATATAATATAAGTTTAGTACAGATTGAGCATTCAACATTGAACAATTGCATCCAAATTTACATATTTTGAATCCAAAAAATAAAATACAGACATAGTTTACACTTTACAGTACACTACAGTTACATATAATGTTACATTTTACAAATTGTAATCAGGATCATCAACTAAATAATCTTCATCTTCTCCTTGTTGCAGATCCTCATCATCATCAGCCACGCCCACACCTTCTTCTTCAAAATCAAATTCTTCATCTCCATAATGTTGTTGCGCTCCTTCCAAATTAATCCAGGCAACGTCTTCTTCTGTTAGGAGGGCATTTTCTTCAGTGTCATAACATACGTATCGCATCGTATCGTACGATACGGTGCGATACGGACAACACTGATTGGTATGATGTGAAGGTGCCATCTGTTTTTAATGTCTGCTTGGTTGAAAAAACTCTAGCCACCCATACCCAGGAAACCAGATTGCTTCAGAAGGTCTGAAGCAAAGAGATTAACTTGGTTGACCTTCAAGTTGATGAGGATCAGTCGTACAGGAAGATCCTTCTGCAGGGTGAGGATGTCAAGGGAGGAATGTTCTTACTAACTTCTGCGCTATGAACTTCACTACATACAAATTGAGATCTTTAGTTCGCAAGTGGCAGATCTTGATTGAAGCATATGTAGATGTCAAAACCACTTACAATTATATGTGAGAATGTTTTGCATTGGCTTTACGAAGAGAAGGCCTAATCATGTCAAGCGTACGAGCTATGCAGAATCTAATCAAATCAGGCAGATTCGTCGCAAGATAAGGGAAATCATGATCAACCAAGCGACATCCTGCTATCTGAAGGAGTTGGGCTAGAAGAGAAAGAGAGCAATGGAGAGTGAGGGGAGAGCAAATGCAAAAGGTAGAAGATGACGAAGAAGGAAGGTGGTTGGTTGCCAAAAGTGATGATAGTGAATGACCTATCCTTTCCGAAAAAGGTTATATAAAAATATGGAAAGGAAGATGAGTTTTTTTAAAGAGGTAATTTTATCTTTTGTTTGAATATCAAATGATGGATAAGTAACTTACAGATTACTTTCCTAATTTTGTGAGAAAGCAAAACAAAAAAATGGTTATGGAAGATCACCTTCCTGATTTCATGGAAAAGATAAGGATGATCCAAAAAAAGAAGGGATTATCCCTATAATTTTAGGAAAGAAAGTTGATAACCACTCCCCATCATCTGGATAAAGAAAGTGACTACATAGCCATGAAGGATAATCCCACGATTTTACTAATTGCTTCTCTTGCTGATGTAACTCTCAATACAACAAGTGAAAGCACAACCCTTCCTAAGGGTGAGACATGGTTTATCCATAAATTTGGTAGTAGTGTTACAAAGGGTTATCACTCACTTACCAGAGTTGTTGCTACAAGAGAGATATTGTAGATTCAGTGTCATGATGTACATATGTTGATGATGCAAAGCAGTTCGGCTACAAGAGTGTCATCCTATCTGTCGAATGTGAAGGAAGGTAGATGGTAGTAGATGTTCCTATTGATGTTGTTGTATGGAAGATCATTGAAGTGCTATAAATGCTGCAAAGAAAACGGTTGTTGCAGAAGTGATTGTTGAACCATGAGGGTTGTAGTAGATTGCTGGAAGTTTGCAACCATAAAGGTTGCTCAAGTGAACAACCATATAGGCTTAGTGAAGGATTATTGCAACCATAATGGTTGCTGAAGTTTGCAGTCAATAGGACTTGAAGTGAATGTGCAGCCAATAAGGTTGCTAGAAGTTTGCAACCATGAAGGCTGTTGAAGTGAACAGTCATGTCAGTGAAGAGTCATGTCGGCTGAGTGAAAGGATGTTTCAGCTATGAAGGTTGCTGGAAAAGTGTTACAACTAGGAATGTTGCTTAAAAGTGAACAACCAAGAGGGCTAGAAAATTCAGGAAAAGATATAGAAAGTATGATGTAGTATTTAATGTTTTCATTAGGTTAACAATAGAATTGCATATAGAAGAAATGATAGTGCAAAAAATTAGTTTTTTCACCACATATGCTTGAAAATCAAAACATAGAAGAGATATGCATTGATTCTTATGGAATGTAGCAGTATCACCAAGAAGGATGAAGATTAAGACCTTGAGGTGCTTAAGTGAATAGCCAGGAGGGCTGGAAAAATCAGTTGCAGCCACCATGTGAAAGGGCACATAATTGACTAGTATGAGCATATGTTTGTCTTATGTTATTATTTGAGTGGTAGAGAGACGACACTCAACCAACAAACCGACAACAGCTACCATGTAAAGGGACGTAAGAAAAGCTTATTAAAGTGTGTATGGTGGAGATAGTACCTCCTACCATAAAAATCAACTTTCTCGAGAGGATGCCCAGTCACTTCAAGGAGAAGAAAGAAGGGGAGCAACTGATACCTATAGAAGGGTCGTGTGCTACCCAAGTGTGTTTGTAATTGTTCTAAGTTGATTTAATGAAGCCTCATAGAGATCATTGTTGGAAGTGTGGTGAAGAAAGAGCTAATTTTTTCGGCAAGTTTGGAGTTTGAAGTATCTCACTCTCAACTTGAGGGGGTATCGAATAATCTGTTGTTTAGTGTTGTTTTAGTATTTTTTATGTTTTAGGTATTATTGTAATAGTTCAGGCATTTTAGTCACTTATGTTTAACAATCTTCTATATAAGGATTGGACAACTTGTATTAGGTTCAAGGGTTTCAGATTAATAGCGAGAGAAAAAGAGGGGGGCGGCCTCCATTGTTGGGCCTGTCTCCTTCTCTAATCTCCACCATTTTTTCCTTTTTGATTCATTATTTCTTAGCCGACCCCGTCTAGTATGGGAAAAGGCTTAGTTGTTGTTGTTGTTGATTCATTATTTCTCATGTTTGTTCTTCCGCTATATTTTCCCATGAATTCCAACAATAGTCAGTCATATGAAATTGACTATGTGGAGATATTTGCCCTAGTGGCAAAACTCACATCCATACGAGTGATTAGTAGTGTTGCTGCTCAGAAAAATTAGACGATGTGGCAGCTAGACGTGAAGAATGTATTTTTGGAGGGGAGCTCAAAGAGGAAGTTTATATAGAACTACAACCTGGATACTCTAATAAGGAAAACAAGTTATGCATATTGAAAAACAATCTATGGGCTGAAACAGTCCCTTAGAGTATGGTTTCAAAAATTCAACAAAGTGACCATACATTATTCATCAAGAAGGGAGTAAAATTGATGTTATTACTTGTCTATGTTGACGATATAATCGTGATAGGTAATGATATTGAAGAAATTCAAAGACTAAAGCAATAACTTTGTCGGTTATTCGATATCAAGGATCTTGGAAAGCTACACTACTTCTTAGGCATTAAAGTGGCATACTAAGGTACTAATATTTTCTTAAATCAAAGAAAGTATACGTTGGATTTATTGCGAGAAGTTAAGATGGAAGATTATAAATCAATCCATACGGAGGTGAACCATAAATTGCAAATTAAAGATGAGTGTCTAAAGTAGACACAGGTAGATATCATTAGCTAGTTGGAAAACCAATTTATTTGACTATTACTCTCCCTGATATAGCATATGGAGTGAGTATAGTAAGTAGATTTATGCAGTTTCCTTCAAAACAATATATAGATGTAGTTTTTCATATACTTAGATACTTAAAAACTACTCCAGGACATGGAGTGATGTATAGAGCTAATAGCCACACAAAGATTGAAATTTTTACAAATGCCGATTGTGCGTGCTCCTTGGAAGATTGAAAGTCTACATCTGGATATGTATCTCTACTTGGAGGCAAGGTTGTTTCATGGAGAAGTAAAAAAAAGTCAATTGTGGCCAGATCAACAACAGAGGCTAAATATAAGGCAATTGCCTCGGGAATATGTGAAGGAAAGTGGTTGCGGTCTTTATTAATGGAAATTGGTCTACTTATAGAAGATTCTATTCTAATATATTATGACATTAAAACAACAATTCAGATCGCATCAAATCTGCATCAAATCTTGTGTACCACGAGAGAACGAAAAACATCAAAATCGATTGCCACTTTATACGAGGCAACATGGGCACAAAGGAATTTCAGCTAGAATATGTGAAGTCGGATGATGAGTGTGCAGATATTTTAACTAAATCCCTTAATAGAAATTCATTGATGAGACTATGTAGCGAATTGGGAGTCACTTCTATCTTTCACCCAACTTGAGGGGGAGTGTTGAGAGTATAGAGAGAATCAAGATGATCCGCAGATTGAAAAGTTCTATTAACCTATTGTTTTATGTTTATTAAGTTGTTTTTAAAGGTAGCTTTAAAATAAGTTCATCAATGGCATAATTGTAAAACTAAACTTTGTAATGCTGGTCTTTAAAAGGGGGAAACCTACCAGCAGTTTGAGTTTTATCGTGAAATACAAGAAAGAGAAAAAGGGAGAAAACAGCTGCACCTTGAACTGCAGATCCTCCCCACCATTATCTATTATATTTCTGCTGCATATTAGTTGATTGGTCGCTGTTTTTCTACACCTCTCACATTTGGATATGAGCTAATCATTCCTTTATACTTTTAGGTAGTTGACGCCTTGTGCAATGTTGTGTTGGCATCACCGACAAAAGCATCAACAGCAATCGTTCTTCAGGTGCTAAAATTTTCAAGCTTGGTTGTTTTAGTTCACGTTAGGATTTTCTTTGAATCTCCTTATCATAATTAGCTGCATATTTGGCTTTCTGTTGAGTTGAATGACTGTGTTACTTTGACTTTGTAGGCTGACCTGGATTTGCAACCTTGGATTGCAAGAGATGATGAGCAAAGCCAGAAAATGTGGAAAGTCAACCAGAGAATTGTTAATTTGCTGGCTGAACTTTTGAGAAACCATGGCACCCCAGAATCTTTAATGATTACTGCCAGTGCTTCGGATCTTCTTCTTCGTGCCACTGATGGAATGCTTGTCGATGGTGAAGCATGTACATTGCCACAACTAGAGGTATGGCTTAAATACAATGCTTTCATATTCTACCTTGATCTATTTTCTTCACACCAAGTGAACTGCATGATCTAGTCATTCAGAAATTCTATGTTTATGCAGCCCCTCTATTAGTACTAAATTAATCCTTGTTTTAGATATGATTGTTTCCTAAATGTATTCTTAATTCCTGCATGCTGATTCTTTTATGGTTACTTATTATATGGCTTTTATTTCTGAGATCGATCTTCTACTCTATGAAAAAAAATAACAGCTCTTGGAAGCAACGGCTAGAGCAATTGAACTCGTTCTTGACTGGGGTGATTTGGGATCTTCTGTTGCTGATGGTTTATCAAATTTATTAAAGGTGATTGCTTACAAACTGCCTTCTTCCTATAATGCTATATGAATTATGCTCCTGATGAAGATATTCATCATCCTACTATATTGCAGTGCCGTCTTCCTGCAACTGTTCGCTGCTTGTCTCATCCTAGTGCACACGTGCGAGCATTGAGCACATCACTTCTCCGGGACATCCTACTTGTTGATTCCCTCAAGTCCAGTCCTGTGCAGGAGGATGTAAGGGGAATCCCTGTGCCTCCATATCGGACACTAACTATTGGCACCATCAACTGGCATGCTGATGTCGAGGAATGTCTGGCGTGGGAGGTCCACAGCAGACGCGCAACTGGATTAACCCTCACTCTGCTTGCTACTGCGGCAAATGAACTTGGTTGTGCTGTTCCAGTGTGAATTCATTTGGATTGTTCCTTGGATGTCCTAAAAGAGCTTTCCACATTGTTGCCGCTGCACCCACTTGCATATACATCACATGATCGATGTGGCTAAGGAAGTCTATTTCTTAGCTTCTCAAGTCCTGCATTGGCATCCGCGCTCGCATGTTACCCAAAACTTTCCTCATTCTTCATGTGTAATATTAAGTTGTTAACAACTGTGGCCTCAAAATAATTTCTAGCATTTTTTTGTTAGGCCGGAGGCTCAATTGTAATTTGAAACTTGATCTCTTCCCATTGTTAATTATACACTTCGATTTGCCAGGAGTAAATCATGTTTCAGTGCTAGTACTCTTATCATTTGTTTTGGAATGTTACCGACCATCATGTATATCAGCAACATTTTTACCCCTTCATGATTTTCCATCTGCAGCAAAGCTAGAAAGGCAAGTTTTTTCGTAAATATCATATCAGGTCCTGTATAGGAAAAGGGACTGATAGAGGATAATTGTACCGTATCAGACTATACAATATCTATTTTATTTAATTAAAACAATATTTTAAAATCATTATTTTAAAACTTCTTTTGTTAAAATTGTTATATATTAATATATTAAGCTAGATTTTCTAATTTCTTATACTTTTTTAGGATGACAGGCACCTTGCTCATATAATATATATAGTTAGTACATAGCAATACAGTAGGTACTGCTATTATTGTACAACAGGCTTAATGAGCCTGTTAGTATACAACCTAACTTGTCTTTCTATAGTAGGTACAATGGACCTAACAGATGGCTGATGGTACTTTAGTTGTTTGTTGTAATAAATGTAGTTAAATATTTATATATATATTTTAAATATCATTTTATATTTATATTATTCGAATATGGTACATTGTATACTGCAATGATATAATAAGCTATGCAAGTGATACATAACGGTAAATGAACCCCAATGATATAGCTACTTGGATCGTATCGATTGAGCTATTGACATGATATTATCGTATTGTACAATATTTATAACATTGGTTTTAGTTGAACAAAGTTTTATTTTCTTACTTTGGTCTAACTGATAAGCATATTTGTAAACTACAAATATCAGACACATGGTGTAAGTTAGGTAGCTCTTTACATGTTTGCGGTTATAATTGCAATTTTGCTGGAACTTTGATGATTTTCAAAAAAAATATCTAGTTAAAAATAAGATCAATAAGAGGTTTGTCATAGGACTTTCTTGGTGCCGTAGTTTTTTCGTTGCCTATGTTTCTTTTGAATCGTCTGCGGTAAAACGTAAGAGTACTTAAGACTGGGTTTGCTCTTCTGGTTAAGAAATGCGGGACGATGCTTAATAACTCTTACAGAGGTGGGTTACTTGAAGTTGATCGTCCACTTTGTGAGAGGCTATAGTTTTTAATCTAACACATCAATTCATGATAGTGATAATAACTCGAGTTGCTAAATAATCTTAAGTGTACACAATGGAACATCAAGGAAAATTGCTACTTGGGTTGCTTTTCTGTAGCATCAAACCATTTGTAGCCAATTTGAAATGCATTTGAGGGTGTCTTTTTAGGTTGTTTTTTATTTGGGTGAACAGATACGTTGAGAACTTCTAGACAATCTTTTGTAGTATTAGAAAATTGAGCAATGAATACCCGGGAGCAGATCGGGGCCTTCATGGAACACCTACGAGATGTGAAAGACAACAATATACCGAGACTGCAGACCTACCTGCGTCAAAGCAGATTTGGTGATGTTGCAAAGAAAAAGTGATAACAGAAGTGTCAGAACTTCCTGTTCTTACAATCTACGAAGGCAAAGAAAGAAGTGCAAAAATCAGTTTTTTGGTTGTGGTAGTTTGCATACAAGGTTCAGTTTAAAAGGTCAGAAAGGCAATACTTTCATCAATCCAAATTTATGGAGGGAAGAAGTTATTTAATGGAAACTGGGATGTGACAATAGCTTTGGCGGAAAGTAACCAACTTGGAAGCGTAAAAAACCTTGATGAGGATTACATGGACCTCTACCGCTACAAATAGCTGCATTTTGCCTGTTTATACTAGAAAGAATGATAGGAAGACATACCTTGACAACACTCAAGACTATCTTGGAGGTTTTCTATTTTGTTACCGATGGGTACGTATTAAACTCTTGAGCTTTAAAACAACTCCAAGGGTTCAGTCTTGTTGGTAGCATGACAACCGTGTCGTTATAATTTGTGGACAATGAGGGAAGTCACAAGGATCGCCAAGCAAATATGTGTGGTATGTTAGTTTACTGCACCTTTTTATAGTTTATTTGCTCTCAAGCAGTATTGAAGAATAACTGAAAATTGGACCTGCAAGTTATGTCACTGGTGGTGCTTCAAGTAAAAAGTGTTGACCAGCAGCTAGTGAGCTGCGCATGCTTGAGATTCGTAAATTCTAGCAAGAAACCTGGAGGTGTAGTTGGTTTTAGCCTGAGAGAAAAATTGCTGGCTGCTAGATGGGCTGTGACGGTTAATTTCATATGCGGGCTCCACTCTAGGGAGGCCCTCCACCATTGATAGGTTAGGTTATCCAACCGCCTGAAAAGTGATTTATCTGACTTACCATTGGGAAAAAAAAATGCCCCAAATTCACAATATCGCTAACCTATGCTAAATTATTGACTCGAATGTGTAATGCAGTTCACATACAGGATTAAAATGAGGTGCTTATAAGTAAAAATGCACTCATGCTCTTCTCTGGGCATTCACAATAGCCATTGGCAGTCATGAAGCAACATGTAATGCAATCCAAAATAGGGTTGTTTCAATCCATGTTGATATGGGTTAGTGCCTAGTTGAGGTCTGATAATTTTATGTACGCCAGTAAAAGCAACAGGACATGGTTTCCCTGTATGCTAGATACAACGACTTTGGCATTCACTACGTGGATGAAAAATTGTAACCAAGGGGTTTTCCTTTTGTTTGTGAGGCATACAATAAAGCCTATATCTTATACTCCACACTTTTAAGTTGATTATGATTAGATCATATAATCTTTCTTATGTAATTTCATTTTCAACAGTACATAATGTAATAAGTGGGTGCTAAGAATCAGGGACCGTTCCCTTTTGGATAACGTGGACAAAATGAGCCGTTTGAAGAAACCAATCCAAGCACAGTGCGAATATGACAAGTATGGGTAATTATGTTTCACCCTAATCCGGAAGGCATATTCCTATGAAAGAAAAGATTAGTTGGTGTGCTAAATAGTGTTTGATAATACCGTAGGATTACATGCATACATAGGTAATATGCAACAAAACAGAATTATGTTGACATCAACGAGAGATGCATATCCAAAGAAATCCATAAGTAAACCGCACATGGAACAAGCAAAGCAAAAACCAAAATCTGTAAACAACTTATTTGTTTGAGTCGTCCATGCGGACTTTTCTTAGAAAAAATAATACCCAACTATCAAGTATGCACAGCACCAACGTCTTTCTCCCACGATAAAATGAATACCATAATGAGAGCACGTACCTTGACTTTGGCTGCCTTCGACTACGCCTCAATCGAAAGACAAGAGGAGAGAGAGTGACTAGGGGCCCTACTCCAACTTTATACTAAAGCTAGTGGATTTGCTCTGAAAGACACACCTCTTCGCCCGCAACCATTCCCCATCATAGGAACCATTTGACCATTAGATGAAAACATTTTTATTTCGAAAGATAGATAGAAGACAATTCTCGAACCTGAACTCGAACTCGGCTCGACATGCATGCATGTGTGGTCATTCATGTCCTTCTCACGCTCCTTCAACTAAGGTTCATGAGCTACCAACTATATAAAAGGATTTGTGAGATTCTTTCACCCATCAATATGGGACTAAACTTTGTCTTTTGGTCTTCTAATATACAAATTTCTCACTCACATGTAACTTTTATGCTTTAGGACTTTCACATTTATCAAAGATGCATGAAATAAATATTTAGGGATACTTAACATGAACTAAATGTAACTAATGTACATGTGCTTAATTGGCCTAACCATCATTAATTAACATTAATTCTAACAATCCTCACAAAGTCATGAAGTATGAAGTGCTCTAGTGAATCAACCATAGTTTTATGCTTTCAATAATAATACATTCTATTTTAAATCGTTACTAAGTTATCCAATATTATCCTTACAAAAACTAGGTGAACACGTCTTAAACCTGAATATTGGGTGTAAAGGTATCTATTGGTAACAACGCAATAAAAGCTATGACATGATCTTTACGGTTGATGAATTAATAATCATGCATCCATATCATATATCATGATTGATTCTAGAGAACAACCCAATTCGCTTATTGTGGTCTCACAATATCAATCACTTAGTTGGACATCTCTAAGGATGTACGGTTAACATCCAGTCTTATAACTTGATCCTATTTACAAAATAATCTCTTACTAACTTACAATCATGATACTCTAAGTTTAATGAAGAAAGACATACTAATACTAAAAGTATCACATATTAAGTATCATCTTATTCACCTAAATAATTTTTTATTACCACATTGAACTTCATGAGATCTCTATTGAGTTAGGTTAGGTTACCACTGCTTGTGATAACTTATGGCTTTAGTCTCATCCTCAACCTTAGTCAAATAATCAACTATATTATCTTTGTATCCAACAAAACTATGAGTCATAACCCATCAGACACAAGTGCCCTTACAAACTTAAGTTTGACTTGGATGTATTTCCGTTGCTTTTGTTATACTTGGAACTACTAATCTTAATAATTATAGTCATGCTATCATAGTGAACCGAAATTGTAGGAAGCGACTTTTTAACATACGTAAACTTGACATAAGTCCCTTAAGGCATTATACTTTCATTCTAGTCTCATCCAAAGTACACATTTATGCCTCAAAGGTAGAATGAGTCAATATAATTTGTTTCTTAGATTTTCATGAGACTGTGTTACCACCTAAAAAAAAACATATATCTAGTGACTGCATTACTTCTGAAGTTCTTCACAATCTAGGTAGAATCACTACATCTTTTAAGAGCATAAGGATGTTTACCATAACGTAGTTCAGGAAAAACAATTCTCTTCAAATAGTGAAATACTCTTTCTAGAGCTTCTTAATAGGTTCGATTAGGATAACTTAACTTAGACACGATAAAAGTAATATTCGGTTGTGTATAGTTGGTTAGATACATCAAACTTTCGATAATTCGATAGTATCATAACTGAGACATAGAAATACCACTCTCATTCTTTTATAAGGATATCGATGAATCATATGGGGTCTTAACAAGTCTATAGTTTGTATAGTCAAATTTCTCTAAAACTTTCTTAACATAGTGAAATGGAGAAATTATTATTTTGTCAGTAGACCTTTGATTTTAAACCCTAAAATTATATCAATTACACCCATATCATTCATCTCAAATTTACTACACAAGAATGCTTTAGTCTCATTTATGATTCTCACATCAAAACCAAACAATAAAATATCATCTATATATGGACATAGAAAGATGAATATATCATTGAAAGACTTGCAATAGATACACTTATCAAATTCATTAGAAATAAAGTCAAAAGATTATATGACACAATCAAACTTTTCATAACATTATTTAGGGGCTTGTTTCAATCCATATAATGATTTTATAAGTTTACACACTTTAGATCTATTCTCACAAGTCACAAAATCCTTTGGTTATTTCATATAAATTTCTCATGAAAGTCATCATGCAAGAAAGCAGTTTTCACATCGATATGATGGATTGTCGAACCATATATGAAGGCAATACTATACGCACTCAATTGTGGTCATATGGGAAACAGGAGAATAAGTATTAAAATAATCTATTTATTCCTTTTATGTGTATCCCTTTGTAACTAAGTTGACCTTGTACTTATTGATTGTCTCGTTTGCATTTAGTTATTTTTTGAAAATCTAATTTCAATCTATAGCAGAACAATGAGGAGGCAAATTAACCAATTTTCAAGTTTCATTAGAAAAGTTTCATTGGATTTTATCATTAACATCTTTTTTCTAAAACTTAATCTCCAGTAGAGTCATAGATTGTTGGAAGGTGATAGAATCATCCTCAATATTGAAGGTGATAAGTCACTTCCAAAGTCTTTGGATTTTCTTGATTGTTTACTTCTTGTTGGTTTAGCTATTTTCTCAAAGACATTTGATCTAAAAATAACACTTCAAGATCACTCCTCATATTAAACATCCTTTTCATATTGTGATGAATGAAACTAGTAGTAGGGTTAGGATATCTATAAGACACACTTTGGGACACACCAGTTTTCATGAGAAACACATTCTCAAATAATATAGCATTACAAAGCTCTACAATTGTGTTGACTTTTATATCAAATACATCAAATCTAATGATCAAGAATTTGTACACATAGTTAGTTTACACGTAACTTAAAAATATGGTATGTACAGTTTTAGGCCCCAATTTACTCCTCTTGTATTCAATGATAAGTAATTTTGCAAGACACTGTCACTCTTTGAAATATTTGAGACTAATCTTTCAACCATTTCAAAGTTCAAAGAGATTATTTTCCTTATGCTTATAGAAGACTATTCAAAATATGACAAGTTATATTCAAAGTTTCTCCCTATATGTAAGTAGGTAACCCAAAACTTTGTAGTAAAACATTAGTCATATCACATAGCAATCGGTTTTTCTGTTCAACTATTCCATTAGACTCAAGTGAATATATAGCAATAACCTCATTTATAATACCATTGTTTTGACAATATTCTTGAAAAATGTTTGAGGTATATTCTTGTATCCTATCAGACTTTAATCGTTTAAATACCCTAGTAGTTTGTGTTTGTGCCTCATTTATGAAAACTTGAAACTTTTTTAAAGCATTATATTTACTTTTAAGCAAGTAAATATAACAATATCTACTACAATCATCAATGAACGTAATAAAATATCTTTTCTTATCCCTAGTTATCATTCCATTGAATTCATAAATGTTAGTATGCACCAAATCTAAAATTTTGGATTTTGATCAAACGTATGGAATAGTCACCTAGGTTGCTTCGCTTACACATAAATATCATATTTATGTTTTCTCTCTACAACTATCTTACAGATAATATTAAAATTCATCATTCATTTCATGGAATCAAAATTAACATGACCCAACCGTGTATGTCATACATAAGATGATTCAATATTGTAAGTAACACAAGAAGAAGAAAAATAGAGGGTTATTAACATTAAAATTTATACAAGAATCAATTACAAATTCTACATGAATTTTAAATAAATTTTGTATATCACACAAATAACCTTTACCAAAAAAATACCCAATACTAAGTCATGTAATTATGGTTTTATTACATTTGAAATTTAACCTTAAACCCTTTCTAACTAAAATTGATTGCTAAGGATATTCCGACAAATCGTAGGAATATGCCTAATTCCTTGAACAAATAGGACATTTTCTGAAAAAAACTTTAAATTCACATGCCCTTAGCTCTTGACTTCACTAGTCTAATGATTTCCTAAGGTCACAGTTATGTTATAAACGATCTAGTAAAACACAAACAAAGAATGATCAACACAAACATGCACATTTATTCTAATGTCTACAATCCAGTAGTGTGGCTCATAATCAGAAAGGATTTTGAGTTTAAGAGATAAATACTTATCACTAGATGCAGGTACAATGCTTATCATATTGACCATAACTTCCTAAGTGACTCAAGATTTCTTGGCTTTCTTTGTGAGACAGTCCCTAGCCAAATGATCAACCTAACCACAAATCCAACACAACTTATTTTTGTGTTTCTTTTAGATATTAGTCTTTAGTTTGTAATTTGCCTATGTTTCCTTAGGATCACTTCGTTGTTGTTTTTTACCATCAAGTTGAGCTTAGGGTTGCTATTAATAGGCATAACTAGTTTATGACTTTTATACTCTTCTTCTATTGCTATGTCTATCATCAGATCATCTAAGGTTATCTTACCCTTTTTATCCTAAAGATCTAGACTGAAACCCTCTCAAGACTTAGAAAACTTCTCAATAATAGATATAACGATAAATTTATCAAGAAGCTCTATCTATGCTTCCTTCAAACCATAGCATAGAAACTAAAAATCATGTGCTTGCTCAATCACAAATTTCTCCTCTATTATTTGATACTTCAGAAATGTGTCCACGAAATACTTTTCAAGATTGAAGTCTTAAGTATTGTATTTCTGATCCAAGACAACCCATAAATCTTTAGCTATCATGAAAGAAAAAAGAATTGTATACGTCGAATAAAACATTCGACAATACCAATAAAATACAATGTCACCGAGTGTCCTCCTTCCACTCGATGATTTATCCGAGCTTCTACAGTTAGTATCATCAATCTAGGGACAATCTAACACAATGAACGCTTATAACCCTAACATATCCAACCATATTTTCATACGTTGTTGTCAACATTTAAAGTAAGGGGTGAGAACTCTCTCTACATTAAGGTCAAATCAACCTTAGTTCTAAGAGTAGCATATGAAGACATGTTTGCCATAGATAATGTTTTATGTAAAATTGTTTGACAATATTATAGGATTACATATATAAATACGTAATATGCAACAAACAAAAACATTCTGACATCAACAAGAGCCGCAACTCTAAAGAAATTAATAAGTAAACCACACATCAAACAAGCAAAGAAAGAATCAAAATCAGTAAAGAACTTATTTGTTTGAGTTGTCCATGCAGACTTGCCTTAAAGAAAATAATGCTCCGCTATCAGGTTGGTACGAGTACCAATGTCTTTCTCCCAAGATAAAATGAACATCGTAGCAAAAGCACAAACCTAGACTCTAGTTGCCTTTGACTATGCCTCAGTCACGTAGCCGATCAGAAAGCAAAAGTAGTTACCACAAAGGAAGACAAGAGGAGAGAGAAAGTGCATGAGTAACTATTGGATTAGGGGGCCCTAATCTGGTTTATACTAAAGCCAATGGATCTGAATATCGGATCCACTTCAAAAGACACACCACTTTGCCCATAACCATTCCCGTGCATAGAAACCATTTGACTATTAGATCAAAACTTTTCCATGCAAAAAGGTAAACTAAAAATAATTCTCGAACCCAAGTCTGGCTCGACACTCATGTGCATGTATAGTCATCCATGTACTCCTTAAGCTCTTTGAAGTGAGGTTAAAGAGTTACCAATTATATAAAAGGATATATGGGATTCTTTCACCCATCAATATGGGACTAAACTTTGTCTCTTGGTCTTCTCATGCATAAGTCCCTCACTCAGATGTGATTTTTACACTTTGTGACTTATACATTTATTAAAGATGCATCAATTCGAATAAGATGATGACTGATCAAAGTACTTAATACATCAAGATTAAGGAGAGTGGAAGTTATTATAGTGCATTGGATGATGTATTCATTCATGGGTTGGCCGATGAGGTAGAAGAACAATTTATCGATTGCGAGAGTGATATACTTGACTATTTACTCGTGTTTGCAACAAAGGATGTGTTTATGAGTCATAATGAACTTATTGAGTATATAAGAAATATTGAGAGAAAATATATTATTATTATTATTATTATTCGTTTGAAGAGTAAAGGCATAACAAGTGAGGTATCACTTGGTTATAAAAGGAGTGAGAATTATAAGTTGAGTAAAAATATTGATATTGAAAATAGTAGGTGGACGGATACTAAGAAGGTAGATTGTTCATTTTTATTGAGAGAAGAGAGTGCAATTGATGGTTATTGGAAGTTGAATGTAGTGAATAATGCACATAGCCACCCAATAGGCTTGTATTTTGAAGGACATGCTTTTACAAAGAGGTTGAGTTGTTCTGAGTACAATATGACAAAGGACCTTATAAAAAGTCATTGCAAATCAAAGCATATTTTAATGTATTTGAAGCGGGTTGAAGAGGCAAATGTGAGTACATCAAGGAATATTTATAATGCATGGATGACATCATAAAATCACTTACATGAATACTATCAATGATATTGTATTTGCACATCTTAGTTTCACGCAACTATTATTTGTATTTTCATGAGTATTAAAATTTGATAGCACATATAAGACAAACATATAAGTGTTTTACTTTATTTTTTAATGTTCCCCTATACATAATATCTAATAGTTATATATATTTCATATTTTATAAGTATAACATGCCTTTTCTTGTGGTTGTTGAGTTCACATCAACCTCCAAAAATTTTTTTGTAGCCTTCGCTTTTATGAGTGCAGAAAAAGAGGAGAATTATGTACTCCAAACAATTGTACATGTATTATCTACTGTGATTATGATATGGATTTGGTGAATACCATTTAAATAATATTTTCAGATGCGACTCACTTTTTATATTGACGACATATAGTAAAAAATATTGAAGTATTTATTTTTGGATGCGGCTCACATTTTCGAATGTCGCTACTATTAGACACTTAGCAGTCAATTATGAGAGTTATGTGATATATATGTTACCATTATGTTGCATGACATTTTTTAATGGTAATCATAATATCTCAAAATTTGATTATGTTCTTTAGGTATTTCGTTTATCCAAGTAGTGATTAATCCTGTCTTGTGTTAATATTTCTCGCTGATTCACATGGTTGATACCACTTTGATGCATACTATCTTTTTTATGTGGCATTGATACCGACATGAAAGTACTGATAATTGGTATACTTTGTTTTATGAATGTATCGAGTTGTATACACAAATGAGAGGACTAGGAGATAACATTGTACACGACATTGAGGATGATGATTAAATGTTATTTGCAATTTGTATATGTAATTGTTTTTCATTTTAAATGAGAGCATGATTTCATTACAATTGTGTATATTAATGCTAAAGAGTGGAGAAACCAAATTTCTTTTACTACAAATGTCATCTACATATACATCTATTGAATATTACAAAAGAGCATCCCAAATACAAGCTCCATCTCAAATTGTCATGCATCGTCACTATCATTCTTATATATGGCCAACAGTGTGTTCATTGACAACATTATTAATATGTCTATAACAACTCTAGCAATGCAAGGTCACCCAACAATGGGTATAGTACACACTCTGATTGCACTAAAGTTGGTGCAAGTATGTCACGTATCGCAGTAAGACACTGGTATAAGAAAGTAATTACAAGGAAAGTTAGTATTATAATCAAATCAAAATAAAATTAGAAATACTACAAATATATATACAATTATTTATTTATCTGTATGAAGAATAATGTATCATGTTGCCTAGTTAGAGTCAGACGAGTCGAACACAATTGACTGATAGAATCTTTCAAAATAAATTGATACATTTAAGAAATGTACTACTCCATGACAACGTGTCACACTCATGAGGATATAGTGTTGGGACACAAAAGCACTCAAGTTCAAAACAATATGAGTGTTGTGCCTTCTAAGTAGCATCATGTGGCTCATATTATACCTTATACACATAAGACTTTGAAGGTCTATTTACAATGGAGAGCCTTATCGATGCAATTGGGATGCCTTGACGACAGTCAAACTACTTAACTACACAATCTAACATATAAGATTCCATAACATCTATACAGTGAATGCGTTTGTGGTATTTGGATAACTTATATGGATTATAATGAGTATTTTGTAGAACTATATGATTGTTAGTCAACCTAGCTGATACAATAAATATAATAAAGCTTTATTTTCTTTACTAACTCCCTTTCTTGAAAAAATAGTTTGTTATAATGTTTAACACTACTTTATTGATGCTCATCCCTAACATATCATTTAAAATGTCTTCCTTATTTGTAGTTAGTATCTTCTGTATCAAGGTAACAAGTTATCCCTCTATTGGAAGACCAAATATCTCATAGATATCATAAAATGTGATAGTCATCTCACCCCTGGCATATGGAAGATGTTTGTGTCTGGTTGTCATTGCTCGATAAAAGTAGTCAATAATGCATCGTCTATAACTTTATATAGCAAACCTACATATTCAATAAGCTCACTCCCATGTGCAATCTCAACTCAATTATCAGGCTTCACATGTATCCTCATCACTAGTCATGCACTACCACTAATATGCCTTATGTAGGTTATTACCACTTTTTGTATTATCTCTAAATATACATTTATGTAATCAACTAGAATAGTGAGTATTAATATCGAATATAAAATTTCACTAAAGTTAGAAATTACATGTTCCTATTAGATCTTATAACCAATGTGACCTTCAAAGCTAGGCAATAATCTCGGTATATCAGGAGATCCCTCATGCTCACTCTTTGCAATATCAATCTCAATCTCTAAGGTTAATATATCCTCCTCATAATGTGAAGTGTCAGCTTCTACCACAATGTCTTCTTCTCCTTGTTGTCATCTATTGGGTTATCTTTCGTATGATAGGGTGTTACGTCTCCTAGATGAAATAGTGACATTCCACCTTTCTACTCGTGCCATATGAGCTATATCTACGTAGCAAAAACTTAAAATTAGTTAATCAACTTGAAATAAGAGAGACACACATAGGGCGCATCTCGAGCCAGAAAAATCAAAACCAAATCAACAACATACCACAAAAATTGATGAATCTCTCTTTAAATTGGCCTTTCTTGTCCTCTTTTTCTTTTTCTTCTTTTTCTTCGTATTTATTCTTTTTCTTCTTTTTGACAAATTTTGATCCATTCTTTTGCTGAAAATGGTTGTAGATTTAGTAATAAGTTGATGCAACAATCCGAAAAGCAAAGAATGGATGGAAGAACAAGTGGAAATAGGGGTGGATGCCATTTTTTGTGTAAAGGGTAATTTTGTAAATATGTAAATGACTACTGGTATTTTGGGATCTTTGAAAAAAGTGTGTGGATAGTAAAAAGGGTATGTGAATATCAATCTTGTATAGAAAATGGAACAACATGATCAAACAAATCCAAAATCACAATAAAAAATCCAATTATGCGGGTGAATCTGTTCAACTTTCTTTAAGGCTTTTAAGTTTTAACTTACTTTTGTTCAACTCTTATAAATAAAAAGTCGTTTATTCTGCAATACTTGATTCTAGTTTCATTCATCCAATTCTTCCAATTATATGTAAAAAATCAGTTCAAAAATTCATTTGGATGACACCTTGATGGGTTTCACTACATTATGCGTAAGACCATAGGACATATTGTTGGACTTAATAGTATAATTAAGTGTCGTTGGGCCCAATTAATCCCTTGTAACATTTATCGAATTTAGTTCATGATATGTATCCTTAAAAGCTTAATTGATAAATATTTAATAAAATTGAAAGTCCGAAGTGTTAAAGTCACGTGCGTAGGAGGAACTTGTGCATGTGAATGTTAATAGAGCATTATTTAGACCCATATTGCTTGAACATGTAGTAGCTTTGAACATGTGTTCTAAAGAGTTTGGATAGGGCACGGATGACTAGATGCACATGTGTTCTAAAGAGTTTGCAAGCCTAGTTCGGCTCGGGCCTCAAGAATTATGTTTGGTTTCTTTTTGCCGATAATGCTCAGATTAGGGCTCTTGATCTCCATTTACTGGAAAAAAAGTTGTTCCTCTGGACAACCTGATAAGTACTATTATGTTTTTGGTCATGTTGTATTGTTTGTTTATAACTTTTTTTGTATCTGTGTTTTGGATTGGTATGGGCATATTAACATTAATTGCATATTATTTGTTTATGCGTGTAATGGGTTGGTTACTTCTAACACATATGACATGACTCCTTTTCGTTGATGCTTCGACCATCGCCATATCCATAGAGTATGATATGGCTTTTGAACATTTCAGTTACCGAACGTGTGACTACAGCTCGAAAGTCATTCCAAGTTGCCGATGCCTTTTTGGGGGCGGCTCGACTTCTTGTTACTTTAGGTTTACAGTTAAACAATAACCGAGCCACTTTGTCTGTGCGCCAAAATGACGGGCCAAAGAAGGAAGAGCATCAGCATCTCAAAAAAGCATTCGAATTAATTGTACAATACACCGCTTTAATTTGATGCACCCTCAACAATTCCCGGTGCTGCCCATTATAGTTAATATTGAATCCAGAACTGGACCATGTTTTGATGTAGCGGTCTGTGCATGGGCCTTGTAGTGAGGTTAGGGAGCCGGATGAGTTGTGTGATCGATATATCTCTTTTGTCTACTTGCAAGATTTTGAATTGTTTTCCAGCACGCCAGATAAGTTGTCTGCCGACTGTGATATTTGAGATATACTTTCCGTCATGTACCTACACCCTCAGCTTCAGCTTCGAAGCTGGCAATGAATATTAATATAAATAGTTTATATTGTACATCGGAGAGAGAGAGAGAGGAGTCTCTGTCACTACCCTCACGCATCTCTGTCATCACTTGGTTGCTGTCTTAAATTAGGTCGTCTTATTTGAATCTTGACATCTGTGGTTGTCCTAGCAACAAGAGTCGGCTAATTCAGTCTTTCAGATAACTTTATATATATATATATATATATATATATATATATATATATATATAAAAACACACAGCCGTACATGTATTCTCTCCAAAGTCGAATTTCCCACAAACAGTAACCACGCTAGAGCGTCCTACTGTTGAGCTAACGCTCTTGGCACATATCTTTCTTATATTTTAACTTGGTATGAAATTTACAGCTCACTCCAAAACACAAACTGAAGGGAAAACATCTCGTGAGTCTATTATCTTCTATTCTATGGACATGGACCTATAGGGCTCCATGTTCAATGAATTCTATCATATGATAGATGATGGAAACTATCCTGCATCATATCTTAACCATCCTGTGGCTCTCACATGAACGGCTATCATTGACCGACAAGTAACATACTTTCATAAATTTCAGTATAACTGGGGCACGTGATGTGTTCAATTTTCCGATCATTTGAGAACACAGAAAACAACGTTTAGCACGTTTGGATACTTACATACCTTCGAAAAGAAACCCACAATGACCACATTTCGATGTTCATCGTCTTATTATTTTGCAACCATCTTTTACCAGAGATGAATTGCAGATGCCTTAACCAGGTCACTTGTTACAGAAAACTTCATCACTATGCCCACCAAGTTCAATGTCATCACAATATTTTGGTTGCTTGGTGTCATGTGAATATAATTAATTCCCCATTAAGAGAACGATGATCCAACCAAAATTAAGCTTTCTCATGCTAAATCGCTGCTGTGCTCTACCTGATGTCATATTGTAAGCTAACTCACTCCAAAAATCAAGAGCATGTTTTAGTGTTTCTTTTAATCACCTTCGAGATCTTCTTCTGCATGCCTCTCTTAAAGACGCGTCTATTACAAAGATAGGCGGGAACTCGAAAGGGCTAGAAAGACATCTTGGTGAGTATCGACATCTGCATTATAGAGAAAGAAGCCTATTGTTGGTGACTTGTGTCCTATGGGCGGGGCTCGATCTCACCCAGCCCACCGTCATCAATGTGGTTGGTTCTCTCGGTTCCATTGATGTAATGTCCTGCAATTCACTTTCAGTGGCTCTGTCTGCCTAACACCAGTTGTTTAATCCAAAACAAAAGCTCACTATGAACTCGGTGCAGCTGGTTGACCGACTTCAAGTACTCTTTTTTTCCTTGGCCTAAAATTCATGGTAAGAGATCTGATGAAGTTTTCTCCCTTTTGATATAATGGGGATGCCGAAGCCAGATGCACTCCCATTGTATCGAACTCATCACCTTCCAGTTCAGAGATTGACGTCTAGCATTGTGAGCTATTTGCTCACTGTGCAGAGCCATCAGCTAGCTGAAGAAACCCTCCTTGGTATTCGATATGAAATGTTATTGAAAATATTATGGGCCGTTTTTCCCGTCCAAACCATTGACCAAAACTGTGTGCAAATCCTTCCCCGACTATTCAAAAAGCCAACCCACAGCTTTCGACCTTGTCTGTGCTTAACTCTATGTACGAACGGATTGCAGGAGAAAATAAAAGAGCGACAAAAATAAGAAGTGTTCTTTCATGTTAAAGATTGAACCAGTAGTCATAAATAGTCCCAATCCAACTCCAAAAGAGTTCCGATTTTCATGATGAAAAAACTCTTAGGTTTTTTATCAAAACTGAGTGATCCAAGGGTTTCTTCCGGTTTTCCCTTTCTTCATCATTCATAGTCCTATTCATACATTTATCTTTCTATCCAAATAAATAAATGAGCTTTTTATGTATTATATGTTATATAGCATGACGGAACTTTTAATTCAAATATTCACCACGGTGGAGATCATTATAAGGATTATGTACTTGATATATATAGTGTATTATCGGACACCTACATGATTATGAAGATGATAAAATCTGCCAGGATGGTGCCAATGGTCAACTTTTTCAAAAGAAATAAAGCTGATAAGAAGGTCACATTCAACAGAAACGACGAAGAATCGAAATATATAAGGAAGATATCAATCTAGGTGTCCAATTATCTACAACCTTGGAAAAGCTGGTTCACGGCCCTCGTTTTGGCTTCTGTTGTCTAATAGTTAACTCGCTTTTAATGCAGTACAGACACTACTACTGCATGGATGCGGTACGCCTTGAATTCTATTGATGTAAATAAACTGAGATGAACACATTCGTCATACAAGAACAAAAATCGATCGAAGACCTTAACAATAATGGGGAAGCTAAAGGCAGGTATTCACACCCCCGATATTGTAATACTTAAATCTTTTTTCTTCACAAGGTCTGTTCTAAATTTCTTTGAGGTTAATACTGAATTATATATTTATTTGCTCATATTTGTTTGCATCCCGTATGAAGAATCAGCTAAAGCCCATATTTGTTTGCTTTCAATATTGATGAGTTAACAAAGTATAATCAAGATGAAGTACCTTGGTGTATGTTATTTGCATATGACATTTGGGTTAGTGAAGGAGTTTAAGGAAAAAGTTAACTGGAACTACAGAGGAAAGCATTACAAAATAATGACTTTCTTAGTAGAACAATGATAGAATATATGGAATGCAAGTTTGACATTTTGATTACTACAGACAACATGAAAATTAAGATTGACACATATTAAATCTTCCCAAAAAAAAATTAAATACCTATGGTCACTTTTAAGAGTAATAAAAAAATTGATAGAGATATTACATAAAATTAATTCGGATTGGTTAAAAAGGAGAGAGATGTTAGGTATATATAATAAAAAGATATCACTAAAGTTAAAAGTAAATATTATAGAGCAACAAGTAGATTCATTAGATGATGTTGAGTGATGAGTAATTAATCATCAAAATGTGCAAAAGATATTTGGACAGAAATGCAGATGTTGAGATGGATGTGTGATCACATACAAAAAGAATTTATCCGTAATAAAGTTATTATAGACAACCTGAGAGTGGTATCAATTGATAATAAAATGAGAGAAAATTATTTAAGATAGTTTGAATACATTAAAAGATAATTGTTAAAAGAGCAAGAGAAAAATCATATAAGTATTGGAAGAAAATAATAAAGAATGATCTAGCTTTTGTTGTGTTAATTGTTAACATGGCATAGGATTGAGCTTTATGGAAATGAAGAATGCATGTAGCCCCATCTAATACTGAAAAATGCTTGGTTGTTGTTGCTGTTGAAGGGTTGTTCCACCCAACTCTTGGCTCTTCATATTGTGTTTGTTTTTATACCTTATAAAGAAATGAAGGACATGTGAATGAAAGCACCTTGCATTGAATTTTCTATCTTGTTGGACATAACACTCAGTCTGCACCTTTTTAGAAATGAAGCACATACGCTCGATTTTGCATGCCCTTAGGATGCACGAGAACACCAGGATCGGGCCATATCCGCATATTATACTCTAGCAACAACTTTCACCTCTCTCCCTATGTAAATGAGCATGCAGACGTTTGTGCGTCACCATGTGTAGCCCAAAAAGCCGAACAAAGTCTTTCTCTTTTCTTCGGCTACTCGATTTCTAGTTAGAAAAGATAAACAAACATCATAACAAGTCCAAGAATAGATACATGCAACTTTTGGCAAACAAAGCAACACACTGCAGCATGTGTGTATATGCATGCATGTGTGAAAATAAGTACGTGCATATTTAGATTGCCCAATATTATTGCTCTAAATACATTGCTCATTTGTTTGAACCGAGCTTGGTAATAGTTGACACCATCATAAGACATAAGAGATAAAATGATTTTGCTCGTCAAACCTGAAAATTACATATTTTATGTGTCACACATGAACATACTTACATGTGTGTGTCTATGCATGCATGTGTGTATATATATAGAGAGGGGGTGGTCTTATATGCATAATTTTGCACAATACATGATCGTGTAAAATCTCTCATTTCACATAGTTCTACATCCTCCACCTTACACTACTCCTCTTCTTCCCAGAACCACCTTTTACTAGTGAAAACCGCAATCAAAACCACCGATACATATCATTTTTTTATGAGGTTTTGCAAGTGACAACAGTTCTGACCGACAAAAGGTAGTTCTAGAAAGTTGAGTAGTAAAAGGTAGTAGAGAGCGGCAACTGTTTGTGGGAGCAGCGGAACTATATAAAATGGGGATTATGTACCATGCAAAATTATGCATATGAGGGTGGCATACTCCACCAGTAATGTGATCGGATATATATATAAAGTGAGTTGTTAGGCTCCCATTTATTCTAAACTATTCATGTCAATATGGACTGTTAAATTAAATAGATGGATGGACTAGATCAGAAAATGAGTTTCATACTCCACCAGTAATGGGATCGGATATGATATAAAAATGATGAAGAGGGTACGGAAACATATAAAGGCTACCCAAGATCATCAGAGAAGTTATGCAAATAGGATCTTATCCAATAAAATTTGAAATTGGCGATTGCGTATTTTTGAAGATATCTCCAACTAAGGGAGTTACACGATTTAATCAAAAAAGCAAATTAAGACTTTGATATGTGGGATCATAACCTATCACTAAAACAATTGGGGAGGTAGCTTATAGGCTAGAATTTCCAGCAATATTGATTGGTATGTATAATATATTTCACGTGTCAATATTAAGTATGTTCTTAATCATTTTCACATGCTTTATTCGGAACCGCACGAAGTGTAATATAATCTAACCTGTGAAGAATATCCTACTGATGTAATTGATTGGAAGGAACAGGTCCTCCATCAATGAGTGTTGAGGCTAGTTAAGGTTCAGTAGAACAACTCGCCACATGAATCGACTTTAGAACTACAAGAAGAGATGCAAGAGAAGTGTCTTTATCTATTTCGGTATGATTTAAAATTATGAATGCAAAATTTTAATAAGGAAAGTAGAATGTGATATTGGAGTGGGACTGGGCCGCCT
The DNA here is from genome assembly GCA_036023115.1 of Brasenia schreberi. Taxonomy (NCBI): domain Eukaryota; kingdom Viridiplantae; phylum Streptophyta; class Magnoliopsida; order Nymphaeales; family Cabombaceae; genus Brasenia; species Brasenia schreberi. The sequence continues at coordinate 11,021,123 of JAYKKT010000051.1, forward strand.
TGGTCCTGACCCAAACCCGAGACTCGAATGGGATCCACCTAGCCGAGAGCTTACACAATGGACACAAAGCCCTCTTCGTGGCCATCATGCAGGAAGAGAGGGGGACCTTAATCAACCCCACCCGCAAAGCAAGAAAGAGGGATAACAAGAGAGGGAGCAGTGGGAGGGACTTCGCAGCGAAGGAAGGTGATCGAGTGGAGTAGGAAAATGTGTTAGAGCATTGAGGATCACCTGACTTCAGGTAATCTCTAGTTTTCTTTTTCTATTCTACATTTTGGCTAAAATCCGGCTAATATCGCCAGCTAGACATAGAGAGAGAGAGAGAGAGAGAGAGGCCTTTGAGTTGCTCCTCAAGCTCTAGTGAGTCTTAAATCACTGGAAACCTCAAGGTTTCAACGAGTTTCTGAAAAAGGTGGCAAATCGCCTCTTTCTCTCATGAAATTCGACGAGAAGGCCGTTGAACAGTGACAACTAGGGAGAGGGAAGGTCTGACTGGTAGCAACGAAACCTTCTCTAATGGGGCTAGGTGGTGGACAGACTGTCATTTTTGGCGTGTGAATGGCAGTCAATAGGAATTGATCGACTGTGTCGTGTCGGGTCTTGTTGTGTACGGTTAGCGATGACTCCAAGCCGAACATCCAGGATCCTTGAGGGGACACATCTAGGTTGGGACAGAGTCAATAGAGTCTGAGTTAGGGTCCACTTAAATAAGACATAATGGGTTTGGATCTATTAGACTAGATTTTGACAAAATAAAAATGGATCCACATTGAGTTTTTGGGCCTTTTGGGGCTCGTTTAAGGTTTGATTTTCACTTGGTTTGAACCGTTTGTCCATAATTATGATATTGGGTCAGATGGGCTACATTGGGCCCGACCCGTGGCCCACATCATACCCAACACAACGTCCTTGCTAGGGAGCCACGATTGTGGCTCTGTGGCTTGGCAGAGACCACCGAAGTGATGCGGTGACCGACCTGGTGCTTGGCCAGCAACGTAGGTGAAAGGGAGAGAGAGGCAAGCGTGGAAGAGAACCGGAGAACGAGAGAGAAATCACAAAATTGGAGGAAGAAAAAGAGAAAGGGAGCGAGAGAGAACTTCTACACGTTGAGGGCATGCCGAAATAACCAAAAAACGGTGGGATTTATCGGATTTGATGTAAAATAAGTTTTCTTTTTTGTTTTGAGTTATAAAATCTGACAAGCCACCGCTTGCCGTCAATGGTTCTTTTTTTTTCCAAAAACATCGTAAGAAACAATGAATTTTGGCCAAAAATGTGTGGCTATGGTTGGCTCAAGTAGAGCATGTTATGTCATGTTGGGCCATATCATCCACTATAGGATCATGGGACTGTACAGTTGGGATTTGGGTCTATTTTGGATGAATCCATAACATAATAACAGTAATTGGATGAAATCTTTAATTAGATTCAAATTAAATTTCGGAGTCATTCTAGGATCGTATGAAGGTTAATTTCGATGCAGTTTGAACCACTAAGTTCATATTTGAATATAGAATATTAATGTTATGTTTTTGTAATAATTTAGAGACTAAATAAAGGTGATTTAAAGGGATAAGTATTGTAGAATTTGAATCCATATAAAGTGATAGGTAGTGGTTGTGTTTTCTTTCTTGATTCATGATAGAGATAGTTTTACTTATTTTAGATGATACATGAGATTATGAAATATTTGTTAATGCTTTGAAATTATTATTGGATGTGATTGGAAACTGCTTTCTTTATTTGCATTGATGCATTGTATGAGTGTGTTTGAGTGGAAGTGAATATTATTGGATATGGATCTACTCTCTTCGTGGCGGTATAAGATATCGTTGGATGGTAGATGGTTGTATCCTCTAGTGCTAACTCGTGGGTCTCAATGAGTGTGGGTGAACCATCAATCAGCATGAATCTATAATCCCAACAGGATGAGGGGTTACAGTTTCTTGGATAGATGTGATGCCAACCCATTAGTTACTTCATTAGTCATACGTACTCACATGTAGCTTACACTTAACATCTTGTGTCGTGTTGTATGGTACACCTAGGTTGGGGGCATGTTCAGTCATATGGTAAACTACTGACAGTAATGAGTGTTTTAAAAGAAATGGTTTTGGATATTAGATTTGGATATATGATTTTGATACTTAAAAATGAAAATGTGATATGAACTATTATGGATGCTATGAGTTTGGGAGATGTCTCAGGTGGCAGGATATGATTTTCGGTTTGAGTACATAATTGTGTGAAAGTATAGCTCTACTTGTGTGGTTTTTGAAAACTGTTTGTCATGTAGACCCGAGGGTTAAGAGTTGATGTACTGTTTTTAGAGTTTGTATAGGTCGGAGACCCGATTAGCTTGTGTTATGGCTATCGGAGTCCATGTGTCGAGACATGAGGAGGAATCGGGGACTTCGTACGGTATGGTTGTGGTTGGACATGGTAAGGGTCTTGATATCGAAATTAAATTTTACTATTGAGGTGTGCTTGATTATGCATGTATATTTTAGTTGATAATATTTATTTAAATTATGATATAGATTTTTATCTTATATGATATATGATTTGAAATATGTATGTCTTTAATGTATTCATGAGTCACATTCATCTATAAGCATGGTTGTTTGTGCGCATATTTTATTATATTTCTTATAAGCAAAGATGTTGAGGGAAATGTGAAGGTGATTGCTTTGGGGATAGTACGTCAATTTGTGGTGGCACTTAGTTTTAAAATAGTTTTATTATTTTTGTTATACCACCATGTGCACTTAAATTTTTATTATAAATAAATAAATATTGATTATATTTTAAATTTTATTGGGTTATACCACCATTGAATTGTCAACGGTCTAAAGAATTTGGCCATGTGGCACAGATAGACCCTATATCTATGTCGGATGAGTTCTTTGAGTGATTATAGTAATTAAACATAAAATATTAATATTATACTTTTATCATGATGTAGGAACTAAATTTTAAGTGATTTGAAGAGATAAGCCATGTAGCAGTGAAAGGTAGGTGGATGTGTTGCTTCTCTAGATACATGTTAAAGATAGTTTTACTTGCTTTTAAACGATGCATGTGAATGTCAAATGTTTGTTAATAGTTTGAAATAATTATGTATGAGTTTGCTTACTAGGTGTGATTGAAAATGCTTTGTTACTATATTGATGTACCACATGAATGTGCTTGTGTGTAAGTTGTCTAGTATGGATCTACTTTTATGGTGGTATTAGATATTGTCAAATGGTGGATGACCATATCAGGTAATGGTAGCTCGTAGGTTTAGTTTATAGAGTGATGTGTTGCATTAACTACTTCATTGGTAATGTTAGTCTTACTTGTAGTTTGCATTGAGCAGCTTATGTTGGATTATATAACATGCTTACGGTGGGGAGAAGTGAGACTAGTATGGTAAGCCAACGTGAGTAGTGAATTATTTCAAAATAAAATAGGTTTGATATTGGATATAAGGATTTTGATATTTAAATTCAACATATTATAATGATTGGTATAGAGATATGAAGCCTAGGAGGTGGCCCTAGGTCGATGTGTATGAATTTTTAGGACTTAATTGTGTGAATTTATATCCCTACTTGTGTGGTATTCGGATATTTTTGACTTCTATACTGAGGGGAGTGAGACGATCATCAAGATCTTAGACACGACGTGTTGAGGGTGTTGTCAGAGACTATGGGCCAAATAGAAGAAGGGTTTAGGGTACTCCTACAGCATGATTAGTAGTGGTAGGATATAGTAGAGTTTACTATTGTCTAACTATGTATGTATGTTTGTGATGATAATACTAATTTAAAATGTCATATAAATTTATATATTTATGTTATGTATGACTTGAAATATGTTAATGCCTTTAGTGTTAGTGACAGTGGTTGGTGCTTGTATTTTGATAATATTATAGGATCCAGTCAGCAGGAACAGGAGGTTGTGGTCGTGGGAACAAAACATCAACATGGTATCTAGCGGGATAGTAAATAGTTTCGTGTTTAGTTGTACCACCAGCATACTTGAACAGTTATTGTAAATAAATAAATGAATATTATTTAAGATTTTATCTTATTGTGTTATGTTACTATTGAATTGTCTGTTCATAAAATTCGTCCACTTTGTATTCACACGAATATCTGTTCATATAATTCTGCCATTGAATGAAAACCTACCTAAACTAAGCATCGAGCCACTTATCTTAGCTTATACAGATTGTACTCTCATTAAAGAGCTTAAGACAGTCGTAATTGCTTAAAGAGTGCATGAAAATAAGCTCAACTAGGGAGTGATTCACATCCACTCAAGATATGAGCTGGTTTCACTTTAATAATCCAAAGCTTCGTATCATCCAAAGGTAAACCCATCCTACACGAATATAAAATATATAATATATCCAAGATATCCAACTAAACTATCAAAGATAAAGCTTCTCCCACGTGAATCTGCATAAGAAGATCCTACTCAATAAATCCAAACCTTACACGCACTTTAGTTTCTATGTTTTCTCCCGGTCAAACTAATATGTCTTATGTCAAGGTGTGTGCGTCTCTCTTTCTCTTTATATATATATATATATATATATATATATATATATAAAAGAACGAGAAGGGGATGGCACGTGGTTAAGTGGTGGTCGAGGTCTCCAAGATAACGAAGCATCCGGACAGCAAAGGGACCACGTGGCACCTCCTGACTCTTGACCCTAGAAATCCCCCGAGCTGAATCCACCACAATAAAGGCTTTAATTAATCAGAATGGAATCTCTCTCTGAGCTGCATTTTGCCTTGCATATACAGTTAACAGCCACGACTCTTCTCCAGTCAAGTTAATCTTGACATGACATAGTTGTGGATAAAGCTTCCACCATTGATAGATTAATAAATGTATTTTTTCATGTTATCCAAATGCCCCTGGCGAAGCCATTTCTGCAAACAGTTACTTCCTTGCTGAATCCGATCGAGCGCATGAATCTCTTCATGCGATTAGATGGCACTCTGGCGTATGAAAGCACAAGTACGTCCACATCCTTGATCGCGTGCTGCCCGCACCTCGGCAATTGAAGACCATCTTATTGCTAAAATGTCAGATTAATATAGAATTTTACGATCCAAATCCTGCACCATGCAGACTCCCTCTGCCCTAGGGTCCCCTTGGACAAAACAAATAAAATAAACTAATAAGGCCTTGTGTTAGATTGGCACTAGAAGAAATTAAAATTAAGTAAAGAAGAAGTAGGAAAGTAGGAAAAAAATCCCGTGTTTATTCACTAGAGGTCCCAAAATGAACCTCTTGCTTTGTTTCTTGAGGGAGTTCCCGAGGAAAACCACCTGATTAATGGTAATCCCCTAATTTCATGGATTTCCGTTATTACATCTAATCCTTTTCTATCCCTCTCATATCTGATATAAAAAGACAAAGAAATTCTTTGTAATTCTTTGTCCTTACACATTATCTGGAATCTGGAATCATATAAGTATTGAATAGGTATGAATATAGCAAGAGAATGGCGTAGAAACAGTTAGAAAAAACTAGAACTAGCTACTATACCGGTAGTAACCATCTTTTGATTTCATTAATTTTATTTTCTTTGATTAACTCGAAGTTCCTTAAATACCTCTGCCTTTTTTGAAATATCATGAACAGTTTCCGTGGGTTGAGCTCCTTTTTCAAGCAAATATAGAATAGCAGGAACATTTAAATAAGTTTGATTCTTTATCGGGTCATAAAAGCCCACTTTCTGAAGATCTCTCCCCATTTGTTGGAGAATTTTAAATTGTCTGCACATCCATATCCAGGTTTTCCAAGGCAAGAAATTTGTTGCCATTTCGATTTGATGCCTTTGTTGTGGTGGGAACCACCTTATCGGGTTCTGCCTGTGTGACCTCATCGCCGGCGGCACGTCTGGTCCGGCGAGGTTTCTGGACGGTCTTCCCTGGGGCTAAACAGCCTTTCTTTCTCTTTCTCTTTCGGTTGCTCGTGAGTCTGTCTTTGAAATCTTTCTGCATTCTCTTGCATTGGCTGAGTAGCACTTTTATTATTTGCCTGCAATGACACTGATAACTCCATATTCCGCACACAGTTTGTGTTTCTTTCTCCCAGCACCTTGAAACTAACTTTTCTTTCAAGAATTTTACAATGAGAGATTTTTCGAAAGGTCTGCACATTTTCTTACGCATACTTTCAGGAATCATGGACTCTGTGATAGAAAGGTTCCCGCACTTGTTTGTTCAGCAATTGCGATCCTCATCTAAATCTTCCTCCCCCTCAGATGATTCATTCAGTGTTAGATTGGTCTTCTTCAATCTCTGTTCAGACAGACTCTGGTCCGTCATGTTTTGATCCTCCCCTTCCTCATATGAATCCGTTTTCGTTTGTGGGACTTGGCTGAAAGACAGAATTATAGGCCTCTTGAACTTTTTCTTTTTGCTCCGATTAATTTGAGCTATTTCTTCCATGGTTTCCTGATCGCCAGAAGCTGGTAAGGGTGGAAATTCAGAGGTCGAGGCCATTCTGCATGAGTTATCTTCGTCCAGTGTAACACCATATAATAGATTGACAAACACGCGCACTACGGCATTTTTCAGATACCTTCCTAGATTTGGCACCTTTCACAAATCTGCCCCCCTTACGATTAATTCCAAAACGGATCCTCCTAATGAAACACAAGTCATCATGGTGGTGTTGGAGGAAAGCAAGAGATTAAAGATATGGAAATGCCAATATCCAATCTAAATTAAATACATTAAGTTCTCGACTATTTTTCAATAAATCAACTTTGCCATCTTGTTCAGCATAGTAAACTTGAAGGAACTCACTAAAATCATATATGTAACAATGATTTTCATGAGGCTCGGGACGTGTAAGTTTTCTAATCATTGATTTCTAAAGACGACTGAATTATGTTGTTTGGGTATATGTAACAGGGAGGCCAAAGTAGACGCCGAGGGTATCGAACTCGAGATCTTCAATTTGTGAGTCAACCCCCTGCCAAGTGAGCTATTGCTCGTTGTGCAAGATATTAAATTGTGGTATAATGCTAGGGATTGATCTCAAGGTCGATGAGATGAATTCAAAGGTGCATATTCAATCTGTACATTCAAAATTTTAAAAATAACCCAAAAAAGAATATGTCAAAATGTAAAAGTAGATGTATACCATCTGGCTCAAACGTTCTTACACATTCTATTTAAGAAGAAAGCTTCACAGAAGATGGAGGCACTTGTAAGATTAGTCACAAGAAATAGATGTATTTTGAAAATAGTTAAAAATCATGAGACTAACTTTAAGCATACCTTAATAAGAAGGAAAACCAGCTCTCAATTCTTCGTTTCCATAGAGTCGGATAATGTGTCATGATAGTAGTTAATTTAACATAAGTTAGACCATTGTTTATTATTTCCTTCCAACATTTTTGTGGTCTTCATATTTTAATTGTTAAGAAGTGTGCTCATGTATAATATTCCTAGTTGAAAACTTTTATTGATATTATCAAGTTGAAATATAGCATTTTACCAATGTGTTGAAACTCTTAGATGCCTTCTTCAGCTTTGGAAAAAAACTTGTGAAAATTTAATCCCTTCTCGCAACATCATCAGGCACTCTTGAATTTTCATTTTGTTCATGGAGAAAATTGATATTGATTCTTTCATCTAAAACCCAAATTGAGTACTGACCTAAAAAACACAGTGCCTAGCCTTCCATCAAACTTTAGGTTAAGAAAAGTTCAATACCTCAATTTGGTTATGCTGGAAGTACTTCTTACTCAAACTTTAACATCAAACTCATTTTCTATCAAAATTCCTCGTTAAAGTAGAAAAGAATTTAGGGAAAAATAGTATCTTGTCTCAACACGAAAATATCATATTGTGTTCAAGTTGACCTGTTTCGACACGAACACGAGATGACACCTAGTGAAGTGGAGGGGCCCATCGAGGCCCGGCAATTTATATGCCTTTGAATCACCCTTGGGAAAGAAAAGTGAACGAACGAACACACCCATGTGAGGCCTCACGGATGGCAAGGTCAGGATGCATATGGGTGAAGAGGCTACCGTATCGCCCATACTCTACCAATCTGAAATTTAATGTGATCCCCATGCTTCTTGCTCCTCCTCACGTCTAATCCAATGGCAGACATGAGGTTGCACCAACGTAATTTTACTTGGCTTGGTTTTCCCTTACCAAAGACTTGGTACAATTTAATAAGGAGTGTAGAGAGTGAGAGAGAACACGATATGTGCTATCACACCTAGGTGGAAAAGATCTCAATCATTCATCTTGGATTATATATATGGATGAAATTTGAATTTAAAAAAGTAAGTGTATTCATATGCATGCTTTTTTCTTTTTGAATTTAAGTTAAACCATCTATCAACCCAAGATGGCTGGTTGGAATGTGTTTGGATATGTTATCGCCTAAACATGCTAGCATATACCAGGTTCTCTCTCTCTCTCTCTCTCTCTCTCTCTCTCTCTCTCTCTCTCTCTCTCTCTCTCTCTCTCTCTCTCTCTCTCTATATATATATATATATATATATATATATATATATATATATATATATATATATATATATATATATATATATATATATATATATATATATATATATATATATATATATATATATATAATTCAGTTGACCTTAATTTAGCTTTTACCGACTTTTCTTGTGGCATGTCCATGCTCAACTCGGTTAGTATGGTTTCAAGAGAAATGCGTGAACATCTTTACACTGAACCAGCTTAGCTTATATAGGCTCATTTAGTCATGTTTGTTCCGGATAATTAATTGTCACTTCGCATCCTATTTAAAAAAAAAAAGTCAAATCCATAGCAACAAGCTCTGTTAGAAGAGGCTACTGATATCAAAGGCCTCAAAATAACACTTGGAGTTGCAAACTCCATTAACCAATGTTCATAGATGAACAAACAAGACGATGAGGAAACTTAGCTTTTGTCATTTTGGTCATTCAGGATCAAAAGGCCTGGAGATGGTGTAAAGCACATGTTGGAAAATGTAACAACTGGTAGTGATGAGATGGGCGAGCACATTGCTTCACAAAGCGCCCTCTTTTATTGTTGTGGCTGCTTCTTAAAAATCGTTTCTCTCAGAACATGTGAATTTCTTATGGCACCTTTCTCCAACCACTGCGCTGTTCAAAACGTTGTGACACAGTTAGGCTAAGGGGTCGACTCACAAGTTGAATGTCATGAGTTCTATACCTCAGGGCGTGCACCTGACTTCAGCTTCACCACTGTACCAAAAAAAGAGTCCTTTAAGATGTTGGAGGTCATTACTTTCAACACCATGAATGTTGATCTGGCTACCTAAATTAACCTAAAGTTGAGAATCGATAAAAAAACAAGAAAAAACAGAAGTGACAATTGTATTATTAGAGCTGAGAAAATATGGCACGAATGGGTTTTAGATGTAATATGATCATAAAAGTCTATATTCATGTAACACACAAAAACAAGTGCATGCTCGGATTGACATAAACATGGAATGACTGACCCTACAAAGAATAACCTAAAACCAAACCCGAAATCCAAACTAAGCTTATCCCGAAAGAAGAGAGTTTTGGCTATGTGCATTCGAAGTTGTCGTGTGTCATATTAGCAATCAAGTAGAAAAGTGTGGGTTGATTACATGAATTCTTTTATATCTAACAATTTTTAGATGCCCTTTAATCTCGCATACCTCATTAGAGGTTCATTTAACTACCCCTCAAAATGCCTACACTACATTAGGCACAAGAACACGAACACAACCCCAAACATGAAATCTTTGCCAGTATAATACTTAACACGATGAGCTATTATAGGTAGTGGGTATGACTCACATGTCGAAGGTCATGAGCTTCACCTAGCTTCTACCTCCCCATTGTACCTGAAACTAGAAACATCTGTTTTATGTCCACCCAGTATAATAAGAAAGGAAAGCGTACAGATGTTATCAGGCCAATGTGATACGAACACAACCCGAAACACCACATTGCGTCTCAAACTAAATACGATATTACTTACTATGTGGGTCTTACGTTATCGTTCCGCAACTCGACACGAAAGCATAATACATAAATTAACTGAACGGTCAAGGCTGCAATTAGATCAATTAATTGCGTCATAAAAACCAATTAGGTTAATTTTAATCTGGCTGCCATGTGTTAACATGGAGCATTGAGATCCTCACACACACTCTCTCTCTCTCTTGCGATTTCGCTTTCTCTTTCCACGTTGTCCTCCCACTTAATTGTTGACACGTGGATCCCACCGCACGTGGGCTCAATCCCACATACTCCTCTCCCTCCATTTATTTCATCCCTTGTTTCTCTAAATATAAGTCGTTCCTCCAATTTCCTCTCTCTAAACACAACTATCTCTCTCTTAACCCATTCCGCGCACGGCCTTGCGACGTCGCCCTCGCACTCCACACGTGCTCAGTATCTATGGCTGGTCCTCCCCACTTTAGATTACGCTTATTCATCTCGCACGTGTAAACCCATCCCTCCCTTCATTTTCCATTTTCCCAAACCACTCCCCATTTAGAGGATCTCTTCAGGGGTACTTTACGTCATTACAAAGGACGTAAAGTCCACAGATTAACTTTAAGGCGATTGAGTTTGAGAAATTACGGGAACACCATTCACCACTGTGCGCTATTTCCTGTCACTAGAGTCCAACCTCTCCAGAGTGTACGACGGGTTTGGACCCTTGTGCGAGTTTGCAAGTCTGTCAAAACACAAAAGAATAATCAAGGTTTCATGAAATTCAATGCGATCAAGATGTTTACAACTGACAGTGTTGATTAACCCTCGCTCTTTCTTCTTTATTGTTGTTTTCTTTAAATTCAAGGCCATAAGTAATATATTATTGTTTATCAAAGAATTTCTTGTGATTATTCTTGGTAAGAAGTGGGTATTCGTTTTAGTTTTTATTGCGAAAAGTTGCTGATATTCTTTTTTCGAAGATCAATTCAATCATTTTGAATAAAAAATATCAAAGTTCATCAAACAAGCGATTCAAATAGATTAATTTACTCGAGATTCATACAAGAGGAAGATTGAATCTTTGAAGAGAATTGGATCAGGTTCAAGTTGAGAGAACTCAATGCCTTTTAAGGGGTCATGAAGTTGATGTGGTAGAGATGAACATAGATGACAAGAATGTTCTTGGCCTAACAAGAGCCACAAACACATGGGCGGAGTTGACCGGAAAGAGACCACGTTCGCCGGCACACGGTGACGACGTTGATGACGGAAAAGGACGTGTCTTGGACCAGAATACGGATGAGTGGGACAAGGGCAGACCCACCAAGGCAACCCCAAGGGGAGGCACGGTGGCCCGTTTGTCCGCTTAGCCAGAGAGGATCGAAAGCTGAAGCCAGACACAACCCTTCCTCTCTCTCTCTTCTTAATTTGAATGACCTCTCTTTCATGCTGGCCTTTCGGACATGTTGGTCTTCTGTCATTTTCTCTCTCACACGCACGCACGCACTCACACACACATATGAGAGAGAATGTACAACCAATTACGTATAAGCCAAGATGTACATGATACATATACATTGGATTAAACTAGGCGAAATGTAAAAATGTAGAAAAGGTAAAAAATCGGGGATCATTTTTCTGGGTTTTTACCTGGTAAAATTTCCACCCTCTGCCTGAAACAACTCGAGGAGGAAGATCTGCGAATTTGGCAATGGAGAAAAGATGGAAAATGCAAAAATCTCGGCTGGGTTATCTTCTTCGCTTTCTCATTTGCTTGAATTGATCAATTTCAGCACCCATCGAAATAGAAACCAGCCGGATTCAGATCAATGCCTTCTGTAACTACTGCTTTTGCTCTGGTCCTTCCTTAAGGCTGACATCCACCGAGCCGAAGCTCGAGTCCAGGAGATTACCGCCACTGGGAGCTCGGCCGGAGCTCGTATGTAACTCCTTGAACATCGCCATTACCTGAAGCATGGTGGGCCGGCGCCACGGCCGGTCATCAAGGCACTGGCAGGCAATCCTCAGGTGCTGCAGTAGCTCCATTTCCAGGCCGGGGTGGTCCTTGGTCCTCAGCACCGGGTCGAAGACGTCACTGATCTTAAGCTTCGCGTGCTGCTTGACCCACCCCACCAGGTTGTTGTCGCCAAAGTCCGACGAGTCGGTCGGTTGCCGGCCGGTGAGGAGCTCCAGTAGCACCACGCCGAAGCTATAGACATCCCCTTTAGTGCTGCACCGGAAACTCTGGTAGTACTCGGGCGGCACGTATCCCGGCGTTCCGGCGAGCGTGCTCACACTAAGGTGTGTATCCATTGCGCTCATCAGGCGAGCCATACCAAAATCCGACACCCTCGCTTCCAAATTCTCGTCCAAGAGGACGTTGCTGGACTTCATGTCACGGTGAATTATGTGCGGGATACAGCTGTGGTGGAGGAACGCCAGCCCCCGGGCAGCGCCGACGGCTATCTTCCGCCGGGCCAGCCAATCGAGCTTGATCCCACCCTTCTTGTTCTTCCTCTGCTCGTGCAATACATCGTCCAGGCTGCCATACTTCATGTACTCGTAGACGAGAAGACGCTCCTCGCCGACCTTGCAGTAGCCGAGCAGGGGAACGAGGTTCCGGTGTTTGATTTTTCCGATGGTTTCCATCTCGGCCGTGAATTCTCGATCACCTTGGCCGCTCACATGTATCAGTTTCTTGATCGCGACGACGCTGCCGTCCTTCAGCTGAGCCTTGTAGACGTCGCCAAACCCGCCGGAGCCGATGAGGCTGTCTTGGTGGAAGTTGCTGGTGGCCTCCAGCAGGTCGGCAAAGGTGAGCTTGCGCAATGGCTTTTCGAAGGTCGACAGATTGATGCTCAGCGCCTCCCGCGTCGTCGCCGTGAACTTCCACCTTGTTGTGCGCGTGTGCGTGACGGAATGGTTCTCCATGCTGCCGGGGGCGGCCTCCGCCTCCTTCTTTCGCCGTTTCCGGCTCTCAACGAAGACGATGATGATGCCGAAGATGCAGAAGAGGGAGAACAAGAGGCCCATGGCGACGCTGCCGACGAGAGAGGCCTGTTTCCCGTGTGATCTCCCCCCAGCCACCGATGGAGCGGAGGAGGATTCGTTGCAGAGCGAGAGAGGCAGGCCGCAGAGGCCAGAATTGTTCTCAAACATGTATGATGGAAAGGAGAAGAGCTGCCCACCGCTCGGGATCGGCCCGCTGAGATTGTTGTTGGAGACGTCGATCGCCGAGAGGAGAGAGAGACCGGAAAATGAAGATGGGATTGGTCCAACCAGATGGTTGTGAGAGAGGAAGAGCTCGTTCACTCTTGTGAGCTTCCCCAACTCGTCGGGGATCTTGCCGGTGAGTGAATTGTGGCCAATATTGAGCACGTTAATGTAGAACATGCTTCCAAGCTCGGGCGGGATCTCGCCGATGAGGTTATTGTACGAAAGATCCAGGAAGATGATGCTGCCATTGTTGTTGAAGGTGTAGTGAGTATCCCCCATGTAGGTCCTCGTGTAGTTACAAGCGTGACGAGTGGGCACCCTCACGAGCTGCTCCGGCCGGATACCGGCGAACTCCAGGAGACTCCCAGAACCGTGGCAGGTCGGGCTGCCATCATTTCTAAGATAGACGAAGCGCTTGCCGGAGATGAGACCGCCGGAGATGCTGCCAGACTGCTTTGCCAGAGTTCCCGGGATCGGGCCAGTGAGCTGGTTGCTGTTGAGGTCCAGCCAGATGAGGCTCTTGCAGTCGCCGAGCTCTGGCGGGATTGCGCCGGAGAAAGAGTTGTTCTTGAGCTGAAGGATCGCGAGCTTCGACAGCTGACCTATCCAAGGCGGGATCCCGCCGGAAAGAAGGTTCGATGAGAGAGATATCCAGTTCAGATTGGTGCAGTTTCTGAGGCCAGAGGGGATGCCGCCCGTGAGCCCGTTGTTGTCGAGAATCAGGTTCTCCAACGTGCTGATCTTCGAGAACTCCTCCGGGATAACGCCGTGGAGGAAGTTCAGCCACATGACAAGGTCTCGCAGGTGGCTGAGCTCGCCGAGGCTCGCTGGGATATTGCCGGTGAGGAAATTGAAGCTCAAGTCCAGGGAAACAAGCTCGGAGCAGTTGCTGAGCGTCGCCGGAATCACGCCGGAGAAGAGATTGTTCTGGAGATAGAGCTCCTTCAAAGAGTTCATCGGGTTCCGGCAGATGCCCTCCGGAATGGAGCCGGAGATGCTGTTGGAGCTCAGATCCAGGGTCTCTAGTTTCGAGAGATTAAAGAGGAGATCGGCAGAGAACTCGCCGGAGAAGTTGTTGAAGGGGAACAGAATGGCCTTGAGGTTGCTCAAAAGCGAAAGGGTTCCGGCCGGGAGATCGCCGGAGAAATGGTTCTCGGCTAGGTTGATGATTTCGAGATTGGAGCAGCTAGTGAGAGACGCCGGAAGCCCGCGGGATAAATTGTTGCTGGAGAAGTCGATCTCCAGCAGCGACGAACAAGAAGCGAAGAGCGAGGACGGGACTTCGCCTTGTAGGCTGTTTCCTCCGAGAGAGAGGTACTGGAGTGCGCTGCCACCAAACCCGGATGCCGGAATCCTGCCGGAGAAGGCGTTCCCCGAGAGGTTGAGGTACCTCAGCTGCCTGCAACCAGCAATGCCACCGCCAATATCACCGGAAAACTTGTTTCTCGAGAGATCCAGCTCCTGCAGAGACGTACAAGCACCGAGATCCGGCAGCCTGCCGGAGAAATTGTTCGCCGCGAGGTTAATAATCTGAAGGCTAGTACATCCAGCTACCGGAATCTGGCCGGAAACCAAATTATCGCGAAGGCGAAGCTCCTTCAACGTCCTGCATCCGCCGGAAGAAAGTATCCACGCCACCGCACCGTCACCGGAGATGCTATTAAAGCTCAAATCCAGCTGTTCTAGCGCTGGAGGCAAGTTTCTGCCACCGCCTCCAGCCGTACCACCGCCGGAAAACGATATTCCATTGCCAGAGAGATTCAAACGGGCCAAACTTAAACACGGAAGTCCAGACAGATGCGAAACATCACCAAAAATCGAGTTCCCTGCGAGGTCGAGCTCCGCCAGATTGCGGCCGCAGTCGACCTGGGCGAACGCCGATAAACTCCCGGTAACATTGGCCGAGCTCAACCTGATCTTCTCCACTCCACCCAACCTCATCAGAGTCTGCGCCACAAGACCAACGTCAACACCCAGCTGCTTAAAGCTCAAATCCACGGCCGAGACTCGGCCTCCGGCCGTGCAAACAACGCCGGAAAACGAGCAAGGATCAGCTCCGGCAACCCAGTCATGGAGAAACACGCCGTTCAAAACGCCAACCTTGAAGGAGTGGAGTCTCCGGTCATCGTCGTTGCCGCTGCCGGCTAGTCGCCTGAAATCCGGCACGGCCTCCACGGGAAACAGAAGCAAGAGGAAGAGGAGGAGAGTAGCGGCGAAGGATCTGAAAGTTTCCATTAGAGATGGATGGATCTTCTTCATCTCACCTACGGAGCGCGCCGCTCCATGAGAGAGAGAGAGAGAGAGAGAGAGAGAGAGTTGCAGAGAGTCAAAAGACGGAGGCGATGGGGATGGGGATGAGAGAGGTACTTATAAGAGATTATAAGAGAGAGAGAGTCACATGACAGGTGAAAGCAAGAGGTTTTGGATTTTTTGGGAAAAGGGAAGGGGATTTAAATATTGGTATTTTTAGGGAACTGCTTAGGGATTCTCTATAAAAAATGAATAAAATAATTATTTGGGTTAAGAGAGAAAAGACGCTGCTTCGATGGGTGGGGTGGAAACAAGATGACGTTTTTACCCTCGTTTTCTCAATATTTGCTGACATTTAATGAGTGAAATTTCTTTGATTTTAAAGATATATCAGACGCCTTGAGACGTACTCGAGGAACTAAATTTGCATATTAAATAAAATTTATAAATTTTTTTACCAGGGAAACGCGGGCACCAGAATACGCAACAATCCCAAGCGTCCCTTTAAATGCTACCAATATAGGGACAAATGCTTTAGTATGTTTTATAGTGCCCATTTTGGTGCCCCTTTTCCCCTCAAAATCCTGGTCTCCTGATCTTTTATTTTTATTAAAAGATTTCGCAGAAGACAAGTAAATTAAATGCACTTCTTTTTTAATAACAAAAGACCCACAACTGGACAGAAGTATTAAGTATCAAGACTATTGATCTCTATTTCAATCATTTACCATATGGAAATAATTTAATCTTATTTTTACGGCCTGCACACTAAGTGTAGCCCCTAGCTAAATAAATGAATTATGCAATTCACAAAAAAATGAAAATAATTCCATAAAACAGAATACTAAATGAATCAAGAACAATGATAGATTTCAAAATCTTTTTTCCAGAGCTTCATGGTTCCGAACCACAGTGTCAAGGGTTCGTAACTTCCTCGAAAGACGAAGATTCTTTCTTTTCCTCTATCAAATTGGACACAAGCAAATCGAGAAAAGATACTGAAACTGGAGTATAAGTGTGCATAAAAAAAGAGTAACCTTACTATTTGTTATGAATAATTGCAAACGATGTGCCCGGTAGCAGGCATGAAAATGGGCACATGCCAGTTTTGACAACAACCACAAAAGCATGTTAGGGAAAGTAAGTAAAATCACTTCCTCAAGAGGAAGCCGAAGCCGAAGCCGAAGCCAAAGCCGAACACGCACACCCATACATACACCCTTTGAGAGTGGAACTCCCCACTCGCAGCAACGGCTCTAAACTTCCCTGCCATTGAGATAACACTCACGGTGTAGAGGGAGGGTGCATGGCACCTGCTCATCTCTGTGCTGCTTTTGATGCATGGATCCTTTTGTTCTCCGCCAATCTATGACTCCAAAAGATGGGAGTTGCTGAAACCTGATGGGTGTGCATGATGCAAGTGAGTGAGGTCGACGACCCGTTTGGCCGATCCCTTCGTCCTTCATTCTTCATTTATGGCTCCTCTCGTCCCAAAGGACGAAGAAATCATTGATCTCTTGAGCTTATCGTTTTAGCCGTGGCGTAGGTAAATGCCACTTCATTAATGCCTTGACCTATACTTAAAGTCGGTGTTGGTAAAATGCCTTCCTGATTTTAGGGAGAGCAATCTCTACTCGCCCTGCTCCTTTGGAAAAAGCGGAGAAGACTTGTCTAAGGTAACCCCACTATGGCCTACCCCACCCTTTATATATATATATATATATCTCGGATCTTGTTCACTTTTGATATATTCACTAATTGCTTTCTCTTAGTATCAAAGTAATTTTAAAAATTTAATCATTTAAAAAAAAATAATATTATTATACTCAGTGCCTCAAAAGCAATTATTGAACATAAGCATGGACAAGATTCAATCACTCTCTCTATATGTAGCATGTATATATTTTAAATGAATATATACATAATCACTTCTAACTTGATAATATGGAATGTTGTAGATAGGTTTTATATTTTATACAAAATATATGACACAAACTACTACGACAACAACAGCTAAGCCTTTTCTCACACTAGACGGAGTCGGCTACATGGATTCTTTGTTTCCACATATCTCTATCGTGTGTCATGTCACAAAATATATGACACAAACTATTTTTTTTTAATTTTATTTTATAGGATGAAGTAGGGCCGGGCGGGTTATATCAAATTGGGTGCTGGATTTGATTCCCAAGAACCGACGGAATGAGCAGGACAAGATCTAATAGCAAGTTTCCAATGCGGGCCGAGTGTGGGTGGAGTGACAGCCCGCCCACCTCTTCCTATACTACTGATTCCCCTCCAATGTTCTTGTAAAATACTCAAACTGTGAGTGAGAGAGATGTGCTAGCTGGGCTTCATGTTAGCTCATGCTACTTGCTGTCATTCTTGCTATCTGAGTCGGTCAAAAGATCCAAACTTGCTCCATACATTGTTTAGGATTGTACCCGTACATCGTTTTCATTCGCTGGATTCTTTTCAGACAAATACAACAAATTGAAGAAGGAAGAAAAAGCAAAGTGTAACACACAATAAAAATCATAAATCATAACAAAGATAATCAAATTAGAGTGAATATTACCCATCCCATCCAACTCAAGTTAACCAGCTAAGAGCATCTAGCAGTATGGATATCCCATAAGCTCTTATCAATCAACAATATATATATATATATATATATATATATATATAGAGAGAGAGAGAGAGAGAGAGAGAGTGACACCACCGACACCTGCTACTTATGTCCACCAACTAAGAGCAATGCTTTTGAATGGAACGAGTGTAATAATAATAATAATAATAATGTTTTTCTTATTTTTTTAAAGTTTCTTAAAAAAAATTAAATTATACTCCTGATACCTAAAAGCAATAGGTCGAGGATGCAAAGAACGAATAAAATCCAGTTTTCATATATATATATATATATATATATATATATATATATATATACATAGGGCGACTACTCCTAAAGCCTTCGCTGCGTCAACAATCATCGTGTTAGCAAATATAGTTTGGTTTCTAAATTTTTTTTTTTAAGTGCGGCAGTAGTTTGAGTTTTGATTCGGGTCCTCCATTCGGTACAACAACCTCATGACGACGTGGGAGTGTCATTTGCTAACAAGTGAAGGTCTTAAGCGTCTTCCGAAAATCTTAAGTACACCAGTAGTGTGGGTTTATCTGTATCTTAACCTGTAGTCAATCACAGGCTTCTTTGGGTGCTGAGAAAATTCTATTTACGAAAATAGGCTCCTTCTTTTCTTTAATGTCAGAAACGGTGGAAAGTACGAAACGTAAAGGACGACTGCACTTCACAGATTCTCTGGGCTTGCCTATGTGCCGTCGTCCACGTTCAGGTAGGTGGGTCCGAGTTTTTTAGCATTAGCGGGTGCAGTTTCTGGGTCCGGACTAAATTTGTAGTGTTCGGGGCTGGACACACTATCTGCCACGCTTCTACGAATTACAAAAGATGGAATGGCATCTTTATTTGTTGGTATTTAAGTTCTTATCTCTCTCAATTAATATTTTATTTTTTAATAGTCAATTAACAGGTTATTGTTGATTTAGAGTTAAATAAAACATGGTAAATGGCATGCTTTCTTTCTTTCAATAAACACTCGATACCCCGTGTGTGTCTTATGTACCTATACCCACTTGTGTTCGTTTCGGGTACTTGACCCTTTCATGTCTTGTAAAAACATAAAGTTTGTCATGCATCTTTCAGCTGATCTACCTCCTCCATCCCTCCACATCATAGGAATTTTTATTTTTTATCTTTTTTTTATAGATTTATCATATTTAACTCATTACTTGATTAACATTTTCTTGTTTAAAACCATATTTTTTCTTTTAGTAGAGACATTTACTTAGCCAAACACATCTTAGTTAGGTAGATTGGAATCAATCTCAAGTCCCAACCATTAGCCAGCCTGAATTATTTAATTCAATCCAATAGTCGAACTCTAAATTAAATATAAACAAAATGCTTAAAATTCAAATGAAGCCCTCTCACCGGAAGCGGGTCACAACGTCGTGGGGATTGAGTGTGAGGTAAGCCCGGATTGCCTGTGCCATGTTTTCTGAGAATGAGCATCACGTTTATAGTGTGGGGAGCCATGACATTGTTCTTTATCATTAAATGAAGGGCAGAAGAATTAAGAGGGCTTTGCTTGTCGAGGCAAGTTTTCTTGTGCTGCTAAAAGGAAAAATGTTTTGGGAAAACAAGTCAAAGTTTCATCTGCAAATGCTTCCCTCCTCTCCTCTTGATTTGCAACATGACACATATTTTGCCCCCTTTTCTGTCGAGACCGAAGTAACAAGGCTTTTATATCACGGTATATGCCGACTAATCGACTAAGATAGTGAGACTATTGGTTTTTACTCCTTGTCAGTGGAGGAAAGCTATTTCATATTGGAACTCCACTAGATTTTAATACTTGTAAGGTTTGGGTGCATAACAAATGGAATAGTTTATGGGGTTGTTTTTATGTACGTGTGGGTACACGTGATATATATATATATATATATATATATATATATATATATATATATATATATATATATATATATATAAACTGTTAAATGCATAATAATATTTTTTGGTGCACAATCTTACGTAAATGTCTCCACCGTTGAATCTTTGAGACCATTTGTGAAAGTAATAAAATATTTTACATTTAATGCACATATAGAGAAGTAAATAGTACTTTTAATTTAGATCTTCAACAATTATCTCAAAGATCAAATAGTTAAAATGTTTACGAAAGATTATGCACTAAAAGATATTATATATTTAGTACTACCTCTCATATATATATATATATATAGAGAGAGAGAGATTAGCATATGAGCAGTATACTATAAATTTTAACTATTTGATTAAAAAGATAAATGATTGAGATTTAAGAAAAAAGTATGGTATGTTGTTTTGTTGTGAAGTCTTATAGAGCTAGGGTTCCAAATATTTTCATCTCCCAATTTCCTTGCTAGGGATGCCTTCCGTGAGAGAGGACACCTTACTCTTGGGATTGCAATGGTTTGAGCCAGAATAAACCTTGGGGCATGCATAAAGGGCTCCTCATAGAAAATGACTTTTTGCTTCATTTTTTTATTTTAGCCATCAATCTTTTTAAACAAACACTTAGGTTTGAAAAACTAGGAGTAACATCTCTCTCTCTCTCTCTCTATATATATATATATATATATATATATATAGAGAGAGAGAGAGAGAGAGAGAGAGTCATCATTTGCCTTTCTCTTTCTATATATAAATATCATTTTGCAAGTATCATATCCATTAAATCCAAATGAGCTTATTGAGCAAAGAGTAGTAAACCTTTTTTATGATAGTTTGACAACTACAAGTTAAGGATTTGAGGACAGATCTACTTAATGCGCGCATGATTTCAACCATGGGCTATTTAGTAAAAAGCCTAGGTTTTTCAGGGAGAGCAAAAGTTTGCATGCTCTTCATGCGGTTAGTTAGCTCACATCCTCACACACGATCATCCTTATATATATGCCAACAAGCCATAAACTTTTATGTTCTGACGGTGGTGACTTGATGTCCTAGGGCATCAAATGTACAGTCATCACCGGGAAAAGTGAACCAAAAGGCTCTCTTTTGGGCACGGAGAAACCTGAAAAGGTAAAAAAATCTTTGACTATTTCCTTTATTTTTACTTTACGTATCACTCACGTGGAGTACACATACTAGTGTGCCAATAATGACACCGGGACACGAGGTTTGATTCATCAGTACGTCAATGTTGAAATACCGATAAACCATTTAAAAGGGCTAACTTATATATTTATATATAAAAGCATGTCGGACACGTGTCTATGTTAAGTGACGTTCCACATGAAACATGGGCTAGAACTATGCATCCATGTGATGAACGTTCTGTTTTCTTATGCATCTCCACTCCCTACACATCTAAACTTGAATTATATGAGTATTGTTTTTGTCACATGAATTATGAGTAATTGTATTAGGCTATCTATGGTAAATGAAGGGCCATGTGCTCGGCTTCGTATAGAAAACAAGCTGACCAATGATATGGATCCTTGTCTCGCTCGCAACCCTCATTCTAGGTGCAAGCACGACAACAACTAAGCCTTTACTCATGCTAAGAGCCTATATAATCACTATGAAAGCAAACACATCTCGCATCAACTTTCACGATAAAACATGTTAATCAATGTGTGGCTATGAATAAAGAAAAGGGCAATTGGATACATTCATATGTATATACTTTTGTCAATCCCTTGCTTTCCAACACGTCCACTCACATCATTTTCCAACCCTAGTGAGAGACATAAAACGCTTTTGACTATGATTAGATGCAATTTTTAGATGATGGTGTCTCCGAGTCTCACTTTTTCAGTTAAGTGTCAACAACAATTAGCTAATGATGTCATGTAAAAAGGCACATGATATTCAAATATAAACCCTTGCATAAGATAGGCCAGTACTTAGGGCTAAAGCCTTTATATTAATAAATATAAATATTTGCATGCCTTTTCTTAGTTGGCTTGTGCCTTATGATAGTCTGAAAAATGTCATTATCGGGGAGTTGAAACCCGTTCATTTTCTTATATTTAAAGGGATCGCATAAAATATATATAGCGACCAAGTTGTGAGCTCGTCACCCTTAGTATAAGTTCGTTGGGTTTTTTATATAATTAAGCATTCATTTGTAAGGCCCCGCTTTCGTGCTACATGTAGAAGCACGACGTGAAGAATTCCTGGAATCTGCCGATGTGAGTGAGTTCATTCGCTGTTGTGTATTAAATATTAGACTCTCTGTCTCTCTCTCTCTCTTATGTGTGTGAGCGTGTGTTGTGGTTATAAGTGTGTAGGTTTCGGTTGGAACTCCCGAACCGGTTAAGAACCAATCATATATATATATATTGCACAAATATTTAGTGCTTAATCTTACTTCGTTGAGATTGACGATTAAGATAAAAAAAGAAAAAATATACTTATGAGAAGTTGTACTATCATTAGTTGATATACATTGAGTAGGATTAAACACGAAAGCTTTTACGCATAATTGGCCGTATGCTGTTGACCAATGAGGACCGTGAAAGTTTGTGAGCTATCCTTACCACAGTGATCTTCTCTACCCGGACAAATTAAGCCTCCGCAAAATCTTAAATAGTAAATGGCCAATTCACCTCCGACAGAAATCTCATTGACGCCTATGTTCCCGTGTGGAAATTATCGTGTTTTCAAAATAAAACCGTTAGAAAAATACATTTAAACCATTTGAAAATCAAGTCCATTGTTAAAGAGTTCTTCAAACAACCTAATGTATAAAACATGTATGCATGATATAACCCACGGTTGAATTTGTGGGGCATAGCACAAAGCTCATAGTATGAAGAACCGCCTGGCTACATGTACAGATAGATGGCTGGTTTCAACTGAGCCTGGCGGGTTGAATCAGATAAGAACCGCCTCCAAGACCGAGCAAGAAATAGTGGTCTCACAGTTTGGTTCTAGTTCCACCTATCAAGGAACCAATCCTGAATCAGGACCGGAAGGTGGTTCATAGGGTGTGTTTGATACAACGTTTTAGGGGAATTGGATCTAGATTTTTTTATTGCGTAGAACTATGATTTTATGGACCCAATTCGAGTGAAAAACTTTGGCACCATGAGGGTTTCAAAGAAAAATCCAAGGGTCTTCTTCTCTCTCATGTTGCAACCCCATCTTGCATGAAAACCCAAATAATCAGTTGCACTCGTGTATAGTTCCTCATAATTTTGTTTACAAGCCCATGTAGGTTTAAGCCTACAATTCTTATACCAAAGTTATGACACTACGAATCAAATACAAACTAACTGGGGCTGGTTCGGTTCAGGTTCAAGGTTTTTGGTGGAACCAAAAAATCTTTGACGATCACCTCATTTAGTAAAGAAAGAAACGATTCTTAGCAAATTTACCAAGAACACTGTTGCTTTCTAGTTCAATGAATTGAACCAGCATTTTTCACTATGTTTAACCAGTATGGTGGGTCCCACCCGACCCAACATTTAACGATGTTGGATCAGCTACAATTTAATTTTGGATCCTGTTGAGCCTGAACCAGGAGCAGTTCCGGACCTGGTTTATGGCTTTGGATTCCAGCAGAGTCTGAAAAGCTTTTCAACGCATGTACGCCAGGCCTAAGTTAATAAGTTGAGATCCACACTGCGTCCATATCCAATTCATTCATGCTTGCCAAGATATTTTCTTCGGCCTTGTTTATATTCTACTAAAGATGCTTCGTGGTCCTCTTAGCTGTCAAACTCAGATATAAGTCTTGACCCACATGTGCACATCAATGCTAACTAAGATTTATCTGTTTTTTAACAAAGTATGTAAATATTTTCTTATTAATATTTTCAAAACCCACATTAAGTAAGTTCTTGATAAATCCATGAGAATTTTACAAGGAGACGAACTCAAATAATGAATTAACACTTAAAGCATCCGCTTCATGACTAAAAATGCACTGAAAATTCAAATTGATAACGTGTAGATCATCTGCTAATGTTGAACGTTCTAGCAAATTTATGTTACGAAAACCAACTTTTATTCTAGCTTGTCGAAGGTCTGGGGGTGGATCAGGTCATTCGGACCGAGTCCAGAATTTCACATTTATTTTAGAATTTTGTGAAATATATCTAATTGCAACCCAGCAAGATCGAGTTGCTTGTCCGGAGGAAGGAAAAAAAGAGACTAATATTGAATAAATAAACGACTCCCTAAAGTTATCTAATTAGAAACGTTTTAGACTTAACAAAGCACTTTTAAGAAAAGGAAAACGAAAAAACAAAAAAAATGCTAGTGCTGTCTATATGACTATCTCATATGGAACGGGATGTGCATTCACGGCTCATGCACATAAGCATTATTTTAATAGTACTTCAATAGAGTTATTTTCTAATAATAATATATTTTCTTCATGTGAAAAGCAGTATAGAATAAATTGTATTCTTTTGCCAACGGTTGGTTGGTTCAAGTGGTAGTGGCGGATCTAGAATTTTTTGTGGGACGAGAAGCGTGCGCTACTATTTGAGATGGTGCGAATTACGTATAGTGACCATGGATTTAATTGTCCCTTATAACTTTTTCATTGGCTGAATTTCAAGTGGGACAACCACCACACCTTGCCTTAAGGTAGATCCGCCACTGTTAAGTGGTTTGACACTTGTTCTCCTTAATCAAGGTCTCGAGTTCAAATCTTGTTAGTGAGAAAACCAGAGCTGGGAGAGCAGATACTTGTGGGCTGTACTGATCTGATAACTTGATTTTGTCTCGTAAAGGTCAAGCTCCACAAATCTGACATCTGCCTTTGAGGGTGTACTTAGCCCCTTTTCCATCATAGAGGGTTTATATTGGTCTTTCTTTCGCTGTCAGAGAGAGTTTCTCTCTTTACAATGATCCAATGAGTCAGATTCAGATTCGGGTTTGAATCCGATTAGTGAAACTTGGTATGCAACCCCATTATATACACACACATTGGCAAACATATATTTATACACATTTTGTCCAATCACATTGTGATTCAGATTCGTGTTTAGTTTGGTTTTGTTCAATCACACTGTGTTCAGGCAGTGGTGGATCTACATTCAGACAAGGTGCGGCGGTTGTCCCACCTGAAATTCAGAAAACCAATAAAAGGGTTACAAGGTGAGTTCGAATAAATAGCTAGATGACTGAATAGGCTGTTCGCTCCAACTCACAAAATTTTTTACATCCGTCAGTGTGTTCAGCTCACCTACACGAATGAGTTATAAATATGTGTTTCACGACATGATGCAGTTTGCATAGTCTCACAATGTTGGACTTTAGCTGAATTTATATATGTATATATATAAGAGAGAATGAAAATTAGTATATGTATAAATGAGAAAAAATTATTTAAGATGGTCAGACACCAAGAAAGGTAATCAAAGAAAGCTCCAAATAAAAACTCCAAATAACTTCAATTTAGTTTGTTGAACAGGCGATGGTCTTTTCTTCGGGTATCCAAAACCAGCTCATGAGTCTCCTGGTAAATTCTACAAGCAACCGACAGCTCAGCAAGGGTATGCGGATGCTCCACTTAGAGTGGCCTTCGCACCTGAGGACCAATAATTGAAAGGGTTAGGAAGCAACATGGGTCCCACGTGGTTAAATTCTGTTGGGGCCCATACGAGCGATGGGCGGTGTGGTGTGGTGGGAGCTGAGACAAAGAAAGGGATGGCGACCGGCCCAACGCGCCGGGCTTCGAAAATTTTAAGTCCTCTTCACTAGTTTAAGAGGACAAAGAAAGAGATAAAGAAAGGGTTAGGAATTGCATATATATATATATATATATATATATATATATATATATATATATATATATATATATATATATATATATATATATAGAGAGAGAGAGAGAGAGAGAGAGAGAGAGAGAGAGAGAGAGAAAGAAACATGCCTCGGGTCATGCCATACGTATGGCACTATGAATGATAGCTCACCTGACTATGGGGCTCAATTCACAAGCTGCAGCTCGTGAGTCCGATCCCTTGGGCTGCATACCTTGCTCCAGAAGAGAGATCGAGTGCCAATTTTCTATTCACAAAACTAACCGGATGGATGTACTAGAAATGGCAAACGGCCTAGGAATCGCTTACTTATATAATTTACATAAACGTTAGTTCTTAATGGCAAAAAAAAAGTAACGTTTTAAATACTTAATTTATTTATTTTTGTTATAAGAGGAGGCCAAAGCCTAACACGCTGGGAATCAAACTTCCCACCAGCAGCTTCAGCGCCAAGGCGGAGTGAAAATAGTTAAGTTCATTATGTTTAGTTAAAAGAACATATAAAATAATAGTAAGATCCGAATTTTTTTAGGTATATAAGAATTACATTACAGAATTCACCATACACAACCAAAAGTACCCTCCATTTTCTATTTTCATGCTAAAATGCAATATACATGAAAGCACAAAGACAATGTATGAAATGCAACTTTTATTTCCTAAATGAAACACAGTATGAAAGTTTTCAGAATCAGCACATTACATTTTATATAATAACAGTTTTAGTTACTTAGAATTATTGATGAGCGTGTTATATATAAAATTAATGTAAGTTATCATAATAAAAGCTACCATTGGTGTTCTGTGCAACAAGAAAATGCAGCTAAATTTGCAAGATAAATATTTAAAATCAATTTAACCAGCAATTCCCTACTGTGCTGAGTTTTGTTCGATCAACTCATGTGCGACATCTTGAGAAAGACGTGATCATGAGGTTATTAGAAAAACAGTTGGTGTGATACTAATAAAACTAAATTGTAAAAGACATGTAGTTTAAAAATTCAAAGAGGTAGCCAGTCGTAAAGGAAGTAAGAGAAACGATAACTAAACACTTTAAAAGAGAGAGGGAGAGGAAATCCTCAAAATTAAAAAAATATGTTCTTGCACTTCATTCGCTGAAAAGTAAGCTTGATACTCAGTATTTATTAGAAGAATTCAACAGGTTTCGACCATGGTTCATCTTGAAGATGGATGGCACATAGAAGCACGAGACAGAGTTTCTATTTCGTGCCCCTACACACTCGAATAGCTCGACTTGGAAAGCATTTTTGAACCTTCTAGCCGATCTGACCTAGTACGGGAAAGGCTTGGTTAAGGTCAAGGCATGGTTGAAAGAGTGCACCAAGGTGATATGAAACTTGAGTTGAGAGGATCACGCACGCTTACTGATTTTCTTACACACACGGGTTGTCATATAATAGATATGACTCACTAAGGTGATAAAGACCGACTCACTCACTACCGATTAAGGATAAGAGAGATTTGAAGCAATGCTGGAAAATAATAGAATGAGAAATCTTTAGGCTTGATCCTATCTATACTCAGAACAACCCTTTGAGCTAGGTTCAAGATACATTAACTTGTTGTAAAGACTCTCCTTCAAAATGAACAATCACCTTGTAAAATGTTGATGTAGGCTCAACCATCTATGAACTTGTTGTAAATACTCTCTTATAAAATGAGCAATCACCTTATAAAATGTTGATGCTCATCCATCTACGACTCTTTAATTACTATTTTGGTAATTGCTAAAATCACTAAATATAATTAACTAAGAACATTAAAGTCGAATTGTTTGTCCACAAAATTAGCCAACTAGAGCTACTGATTCTAAGAGATGCTGAGAATCTCTTAGCTGGCTTAAATATGACCTTTACTCTTGATTGACCTCCTACTGGAGTAAACAAACAACCTTGAGTTTGCTAAAGTCATTAATGCTCCATTCACTGGCAACGATTTGGGTTCAAACAGGGTTGGGGCGTTGGTTTCACCTCGGGCATGAGTAAGAGGTCTCTGATAGCAATCGGTGAGCCCGTCTGGTAAGTTTAGATCATTAGTGCATGATCCTTCATCATCCTCTTAGGATTGGTGAGGATTTGTCCTCAAATCTAGATTCTCAGTATCTTCCTTATAAGGAATAAAATCTTTAACATTGAAAGAATTAAAAACATTGAACTCATTTGATAGATCTATCTTATAAATATTGTCATTTATCTTCTCCAAAATCTTAAAGGACCCATCTGCTCAGGGCATGAGTTTAGATCGACACTTGTGTGGTAACCTGACTTTGCTGAGATGTATCCAAACAAGGTTCCCAGGGCCAAAGACAATGGATTTACGCCTTACTTGGAATAAGTTGGTGTTTGTTTCTCAATTTGTTATTTTATTTATTGGTGTAAAGTATTGATGGATTCAGCTCCATTCACTCTCTTAGAATCTGCTTCAACGTGTTCGAGTATGGGTACAAAATCTAAGGGAGTTGTGGGATTAACCCCGTAGATAATTTCAAAGGGAAATGACCCATGGTGTGGTGAAGTGAGCAATTGTAGACAAATTTTGCCCAAGGAAGCTACTCCTCTCAAGTTCGCAAATTGTTGGAGATAAAAGTTAGTAGAAGAGTGGTGAGAGTGTGATTCACCACTTCAGTTTTCCTGTTAGTTTGAGTGTGACACACCATGATAAAGAGTAGCTTGGTTTCGAGCCTCCTCTATAGAGTCTTTCAAAAGTAACTCATAAACTTAACATCGCGATTAGACACGAGGCCTTTGAGAATACCGTGGAGTTTTATAACTTTCCTGAAAAAAGAACTACAATATGAACTGCATCATCAGTCTTATGACAAGAAATAAAATGCGATATTTTAGAAAACTTGTCTACCACAACTACAACATAAGTTTGTCCCCAGTTCATTTTAGTAAGGCCCACAATGAAATCTCGGCTAACATAGGTCCAAAGCCTGGTAGGGATCGAAAAAAGCATGTTGAGTTCTTGGTTTGTCCCTTTTCCTTTACCCAATTTGCAGGTAACACATCTTTCAATAATCCTATGAACATCACAGTTCATTCTTGGATAATAAAAATGTTCTATAAGCATATCTATCATTTTTCTTTCCCCAAAATGTCGTGTTAACCCACCACCCTCATCGAAAAAGGTATATGTCATTTTGGTAGAATCCATCTAACTCCCTTTTTTGGCCAACCGAACCGAGAGGTGAGAAGTGTGGGCCCCTGCATATTGTTCTTTTAGGCCTCCAATCCCAACATACGGGCTTCGAGAACAGTAATCAGTGAGTATCTTCATGATAGAGAATCAACCACTATGTTAGATTTTTCTTTCTTGTACCGAATGGTGTAATAAAAGGATTCGAGGAACTCAACCCATATAGTGTATCTTCTGTTCAGTTTGCTTTGTCCCTGAAGATACTTAAGAGATTTATGGTTGGTATGAATCATGAACTCTTTAGGCTACAGGTAATGTTGTCATGTCTGCAAGGTTCGGATCAATGCATATAATTTGTTCTCTTAAGTAGAGTAGTGCAAAATGGGTCCTCTTAATTTTTCATTGAAAAATGCAATGGGTTGTTGCTCTTGAATCAACACGGCTCTGATTCCAACCCCTGAAGCATCACATTCAACTTCAAAAGTTTTATTAAAGTCAAGAAGAGCCAATGTTGGTGCACCCTATAGTCCACCAAAATTCTTGGTTTTTCTTGATGCAATCAATCAATGGTGATGCAATACTATCAAAATTCTTCAAGAATCTTCAGCAAAATGAATCCAACCCATGAAAATTGTGCACCTCAGCCACATTGGTTGGGTTTGGCTAGTCTTTAATAGCTTTTACCTTTTCAAGATTAGCCTTAACTCCTTACTCAGATATGATGAAGCCCCAGAACTGCACCTGTGATTGGCAAAATTGACACTTTTAAGATTATCATAGAGTTGCCTAGAACCTTTTGAATGTGGATAATAAGTTCATCCATTTTACAGCCATAGACTAGGATGTCATCAAAATATACGATGAGAAATTTACCAATAAAGTCTTGCAACACATGGTTCATGAGTCACATAAAGGTATTGGGTGAATTTGATAGGACAAATGGCATCACGATTCATTCGAATAGTCCTAACTTCGTTTTGAAGGCCATTTTTTATTCATCTCCTTCCTTGATTCAAATTTGGTGGTAACCACTTTTGAGATCAATCTTTGAGAACAATCTTGATCCCTTGAGTTCATCCATCATGTCGCCAACCAAGGAATGAGATAGCGGTACTGGATAGTTATTTTGTTAAAGGATTGACTATCAATACACATTTGTAATGATTCATCTTTCTTGTGTACTAGAAAGACAGGTACTACACATGGGCTCATGGACTCCCTCCTAAAGCCTTTGGCAACCAATTCCTCGATTTGGTGTTGCATCTCATTAGCCTCATTGGGGTTGTAGTGATAGGTCAACTTGTTTGGAAGAGTCACACCAAGTAGCAAATCAATGTGGTGCTTAATACCACGAACTCGAGGCAACCCATTAAGGAGCTCGTCAAGAAATACATCGGTGAATTCCCTCGAGTAGGGGATGCTCCTGCGTTGGCATGTTGGTTTCCACTCCCTTGGCTACAACCAAATATATCAAGTCAGTTTGTGCGATGGCTAGGTCAACCTCTGTTCTAGTGAGTACCAAACTTTCTTTGGCTTTTAACTCCTTGGTAGTTGATGCTAGAGACAGGTGATGTAGTACTAATGGAGTTAAAGTTATTTTTTCTATCATTTGTAAATGTATACATGTTCCTATAGCCATCATGCAAGGCTCATCGGTCTAACTGCCATGGTCAACCCAGTAAGAGATTACCTACATTCATTGGAACCATGTCATACAATAGAGTCCTGGTAAGTCTTACCAATGGATATTTGTGCAGTAGCATGTTGTTGAACCAAGATTTTCTCTTGATTGTTAAGTTAGCGTAGCTTATAAGTATATGGGTGAGCTATGATGGGTAAACTCACCTTCGTGATTAATTTCGTAGAGGTTACATTGATATAGATGCCACCATAATGATGTGTGAGCAAACTTTTATCGAGAATTGTATATTGATAAAGAAATAGGTTCTCATGTTGCTCCTGTTTAGGAGCGGTTTAAGAGTTCAGGACCCTACTATGGTTGAGACATTTAATGTCATGGATCCGATAGGTAGCGTGAGAGTTTTAGCCACCTCTTCTTCCTTTCGGTCGGGTTTCGTTGTGCTAGTAGGTCCGACTTTCTTGATTTCTTTGGAAGTATTGGTTGTACCTGAAAAAGCCTTGTTTTGGGTTGACTTATGAACCATATATCTAAGGGGATGGGTCTTTCGACCTTAATAGCAAGCTGAAAGACATCCTCAACCAATGAATAAAGGTTGTAATTACATAATGTCAGCTAGTTCTTTGTTTAGCCCGCCCCAAAATTGGGCAATAATCGGCTCCCATGGTTTCTATACTTCGCAACACAGTATCAAGGTGTTAAACTCTTTGATATAGTCCTCCATGTTGAGCCCACCTTATCTTAAGCTTTGCAACCGAAGGTAGAGCTCTTATTGGTAGTAGTCGAAAACAAATCTCTCACACATGATCTGTTTCATCAAGCCCTAGCTTGTTATATCCCCATCCCTTTCTATGCGTCGCTGGTCTGGGAGTTTCCTCCACCAAAGATTAGGATAATCGGTGAACTCTAAAATAGGCGGGCAACATTTCCTTTCTTGGGAGTATCAATAATATTTGAACATCTTATCCACCCATTGCTCTCAGTCAAGAAACTCTTCAAGTGAGTTTGATATGGCGAAAGAGGGAATTTTTATTTGAACTTGGTGATCTACCTCTCTTCGATCTATTCTCACTTTCTGGTGCATTCGTACAGTTGAGCCCAACTCAGGGGAGTTTGGGTCCACATCATGGTGAGTGGTGTTGGAGTGGTTAGGAGAAGGAGCTCATTGTCACAATAGTTCCTCACGGTTTTGGGTCAGTTGTGCCATTTGGGCTGCGAGTGCTTCCCATCCACATTGCAGTGCCATGATTTGAGCTTGGCAGAGAGACAACCTCATGGTACTGGAAAATCAAAATCTTGTCCTACCATCCTCTCAATCTGAATGAAATGACCAAATGATATGAAACTTGAGTTGAGAGGATCACGCACGCTTACTGATTTTCTTACACACACGGGTTGTCATATAATAGATATGACTCACTAAGGTGATAAAGAACGACTCACTCACTACCGATTAAGGATAAGAGAGATTTGAAACAATGCTGGAAAATAATAGAATGAGAATTCTTTAGGCCTGATCCTATCTATACTCAGAATAACCCTTTGAGCTAGGTTCAAGATACATTAACTTGTTGTAAAGACTCTCCTTCAAAATGAACAATCACCTTGTAAAATGTTGATGTAGGCTCAACCATCTATGAACTTGTTGTAAATACTCTCTTATAAAATGAGCAATCACCTTATAAAATGTTGATGCTCAACCATCTATGACTCTTTAAATACTATTTTAGTAATTGCTAAAATCACTAAATATAATTAACTAAGAACATTAAAGTCGAATTGTTTGTCCACAAAATTAGCCAACTAGAGCTATTGATTCTAAGAGATGCTGAGAATCTCCTAGCTGGCTTAAATATGGCCTTTACTCTTGATTGACCTCCTAATGGACCAAACAAACAACCTTGAGTTTGCTAAAATCATTAATGCTCCATTCATTGGCAACGATTTAGGTTCAAACAGGGTTGGGGCGTTGGTTTCACCTCGGGCACGAGTAAGAGGTCTTTGATAGCAATCAGTGAGCCCGTTTGGTAAGTTTAGATCATTAGTGCTTGGTCCGTCATCAACAGATTTGCAAGTTGAGTTGGATCCCTATTATTGCTAAGTGGGTCTGTAAAAGTTGATTCGGTTAGGTTGCATGAAGTGGGAAAACTAGGCTCAATGATTTACAAGGTTGTATTTGAGCTCAGTAAGATGTGAACTTATTGAAGAAAAAGGGTAGCTCTGAAAATTAGAGGCTTCCTTTTTTAATGCAGACAGAGTCTGGATCTAATTTGGATCCGACATCTTTGTAGCATCACTTAGAGCAATCTAACTCAAATCTGGCCCCACAATGGACGTAGATTTAGATTCCAAATTCAGAATCTCTTACCTGGATCTGGATATAAATCCAAAATGGGCCGACGTTGAACATGTTAAGCCATACGATTTCAGGAAAAAGCAGGTCCAGATCCTAACCGTTGGGTCCGATCAAATCATTTGCTGCTTTTTCTTCATATTTATAGATGTTATGTAAGTATTAGAAATGCCAATGACGATTTGCATTAAAATAGCCAAGCTGGTTTAAAGTGGAAGTGCTCGCAGCTGCTAGCGGTGTCTGGGTTGATTTGCCTTTCTTTAGCTAATCGGATGTTTCAGTTTCTTAAGATCATGCACTACCCGACAAAGTACAATGTTTACTAGCTGATCCCAAGCTTAATATTTGGTGGTGATCTTTTACCATGAGGTGCTATCTCTTTAGCAGTGTTTGCGGAACCAAACCCGACCAGTCGAGCCTGTTGAACCGGGAACAGGTATCTGATCTGGTTTGGTTTTTATATATCTTTCATGTGTGCGCAAGGTCTACTTTATATATATATATATATATATATATATAATATGGAATCCAATGTACTTTATCTATTTTGCATGCATGCTTCATAAGTTCCTACTTTTTGTGAATTGAAGACACTGAGCTTGATGTGGATTCAAGGACAGCCCATAAAACTAACTCTTCCTTTCCTTCCAAATAATATGGAGGACCACAGCATGGTTGATGGGACTAGAGAGATTACATGACATGGATAATTATGGTGGTGAATCTGTCACTTGAACTTCAGAAAAAAAAAATATAATGCACAAGGAGCAATAGCTCACATGGGTAGGAGGTTGTCTCACAAGTCAAGGGCCATGAGTTATATACCCGGGGCATGCATGTGGCTTAGCCTCCCAATTGTACACTCAAGGAAAAAAAATACATATTCATGATAGTTTCATTGGTATCCTGTTCTTGGTACATCAAGACTTGGGTGAAGTATGATTATCTTCTATTTTATTTGTTAACCAAATCAAATCTGTCATGATATATGAAGAAACCAGTGACCAATTAGATGCGAAATTAGATTGGGGTGATAAGTCTTTATGAATCCCCGTGGACGATGGGATAGTGGGAGCGGTATAGCAAGACCTGCCTTGTTCCAACCTGCCCCTGCGGGTTGACTCCAAATCCCACCTGTCCTGGAACCGTCCGAAACCAAAACAGAACCGAAACCAGTTGAACTCTACAGTTCGGTTCTGGTTCTACCTAGAGAAGAACCGAACAAGAATCAGAGGTTGTAAGGTCCTTTTTATTACATTTTAAAAAAAATAATATATTCTAGACTAAAACCGGAACACACCTTGAATTAGAAGCAGAATCAGAACCAGTGGACCTGGAACTGAAGGGGGTCAGTTCTGATTCTAGGTTTTGGTGGAACCAGGCAGGTGTAGGTATCACAGCCAGCGTTCAAATCAGTAACCATACCTACACACACATATATGGATTTGTATTCTTCTAATGGTTTGGTTTCAACCTTCAAATCAGTAACCAAAACATGCATATTAACTTTTTCACAAACCTAACCAAATCAAACCAAGCTACTGATTTCTTATTGTTTTTATCATCTGGTTTCTCAAGTCTTTGCTGTTGGCTTAAGTGGAACATTACTCTCTACCTTTCTGGTTTCTTTGTAACATTAGAACATTACTCTCTACCTTTCTGGTTTCCTTGTATCATCGTACGAGTTATTAATGGGCTGACTAGTGGCACTTTGTGAGTTAGTTCATTTACAAGCTCCTTGTCTTTGCAGCTATATTGTTAGTGTGAAGGTTAGAAATTAAGAACACAATTTGCATTCTTTGTTTGAATTGCACTACAATCTGATCTTTGATTTTAACAGTTCAAAATATTAGGCATGATCAAGGAATTACATAAATTTGTCCCATAAATGGCCCCTCGATCAAATTGATCAAAGTAGAGCAAAAAGCTGGACAAAAAACTGCAAATTCAACAACAAAAAAGCTCAAAGGCTTCATGTAGCTACCAAGAGCGTTAGTTTCAACTGGCAGAGCATTCTGACTCCTTTGCTGCAGGTGGGGAGTTCAATTCCCGCTGTGCGTGTGTTAGGTTTCGGTCTCCATTTCATAACAAAAAAGAAGAAGGCTTCCATGGGTATTTTATGTTTAGCTAAAGAGTGATTCTGAAAAAAAGCATTCTCATGATCCGTTGTTAAACAAACATTGGTTAGATGATTGCAACCTAATCGTCACCCTTACCTCGTTAGAGATTTGGTTCCAAACAGCAAGTGTCGTAAATCACTTTTCATTGGAAAGCTCATTTTCGTGGAAGGAAAATGTCAAATGTAAGCATTCGGCCTTCTAGGAATGCAAGAAAAGTAAAAAGGCCAAATACTAGCATCCACCAGTTGAAAGTCGTTCCTAGCCGAGTGCTGCATGTCGAATGCAAGCATTCGAGATAAAAAGGGCAAATGCCGAACTTAGAAAAATGAGGAGTGGGAGCATTTAGTATGAAAAGACCCAATCTTTGCATTCAGCCACTTTGAACTTGCAAGATTTGGCCATGCCATGGAGCACACTCTGCATCTTTATTGGCAAATGCCAAAGGTTAGTTGAGGTATTCTTAAGCATGTAAAGATGAGCATAGTTGAAGGCTATGCAAGAACAACAACAACAACAACTAAGCCTTTTCCCATACTAGATAGGGTCGGCTACATGGATTCTTTGTTTCCACATATCCCTATCGTGTGCCATGTTAGCAGTTAACTCCCAATAAGCTAGATCATTCTTTATTGTTTCTTTCCAACACTTTTGTGGTCGTCCTCTACCACTTTTAATACTTTCCAAAATTAGTTTTTCTAATCTTCTTATAGGTTCTTCTTTTGATCTTCTTTCTATATGTCCAAACCATCTTAAACGATGTTCTCTCATTTTATCCTCTATTGGTGACACTCCTAATTTGTTTATAATAACCTCATTATATATACGGTCTTTTATTGTATGACCACTCATCCATCTCAACATCTTCGTTTCTGTCACAGACATCTTTTGTATATGTTGATGATTAACTGCCTAACACTCAGAACCATAAAACATGGCAAGCCTAATTGCTGGTCTATAATATTTACCATTTAACTTTAATGATATCTTCTTATCACAAAGAATACCTGATTCTCCTCTCCATTTTAACCAACCAGCATTAATTCTATGTGTAACATCTCCCTCAATTCTTTCATCACTTTGAAAAATTGACCCTAGGTATTTAAAACTTTCCTTTTGGGGAATGCAATGTGTGCCAATTTTAATTTCCATGTCCTCTGAAGTAACCAAATGATCAAACTTACATTCCATATATTCTGTCTTTGTTCTACTAAGTCGGAGGCCTTTGCTTTCTAATGTTTCTCTCCATAGTTCCAATTTTTCTATTAACTTTTTCCTTAGACTCCTCCACTAATACAACATACACCAAGGTACTTTGTTGAAGGCTATGCAAGAATTGTAGAAAAATTCTTAGTATGAATATGTCAGATGAGTCTTTATTAATCATATCAAGCACTAATTTGGCTAGGTAAACTTTGTTCATATCTAGAAACTTTCTTAGGCCAATTCCTTCTTGTTCTGGTTTTCAAATGGTGCTGCTCTGCCTTATGAACTGTGTTTTTGCTTTTCTCTAGTGACGTAAAGATGGGGATTTTGCATGTAAGGTGGTAACTGTAGTGGATATCTAACCTACTAGCACTTACAAGGACACACTATATTTATGAGCTTCTTCTTCCCTTAGAGACTGTTCCCGTCACGAAAAAATTAAGTGGAACTGCAAATTTGCTGGTCCAGTTCTCGTTTAAGGCAAACTTGGAAATAAGGTCGTCCCTGTTTCATGTTTTCTTGAAATACGTCGCTTGATTGAGCGTAAACACATAAAAGCAAGACCCTCTCCCTTTTCCTGTGCCTCTTCTCTCTCTCACCCCTGTATGCAAACATATCCAAACAAATCTCAAGATTTACTGTTGATATTTGAATTTATATAACAAAAAAGTATGATTTTACTTTTTACAAATATACTTATTTAAGAAACAATTAAAATTTAAATTATTCATATTTTTAGTTAAAGTAAATGGTTAAAAATTTTGTTTGGATATGTAGCATATAATATAGCATGTATTATGAAATTTGTGTCATCCATCATCTTATTCTTTTTCTTAGTTCTTTCCTTTTTAATCTTTCTCTCTTCTTCCCCTCTTGGGGTTGCTCTCTCACATGGGTCCCCGCTCTCTCAGCAACCCCCAAACCCGTAACTATGACACTAGACCACCAGGACCATACCACTAGGGTTACCATCAGCACCCGGGCCACTAGGGCCATCAAGACCACCAGGGGGCTTTCACTCCTCTATTTTTCTCTAAATAAATACTTACCTTTGTATTCAATAAATGTTAAGCGTTGTGTGGGTGAAGATTGTATGTTGATTCTCATTCTTCAATAAAGTGAATTCGGTATCAGAATATGTTAAAGCCGTTGTGAGTTGCTGATGGCGTTTGATTGAGCCGGAGAGGCGTTCAGCCATCCACGTGATGATGTTGGTGTGCCGACCTGCATCGACGACGGGTTGCAGGTTGATGACAGAGTGTGGTAGCTGGTAACGGATGATCAGCGGATGGAAGCGGAGGTGGTCAGCATGATGGCTGATGGTGGAAATGGCAATTCCGTGGTGAGCAAGATGGGCAGAATGATTGATGGTTGGCGTCAACCTGCCCCATGAGCTGGTCTCCCACTTGTTTTTTACATCTGCAACTTCCATCACTGCGATGAAGGTGCATCAACAAGAGCTCGCTTCTGATCGACGATAGTGAGGATGCACTCATGTGAGAATGGGGAAGTCGTTAGGTGAGGGGCAATGAAGCTAGGCAGCAGGTGACCAAGGGATCACTGGCGAGGAACCAGGTTGACAACTGAGGTGTGTTTGGTCGGCAACGAGATGTTGAACAGAGGAGAGGAAGTTGGCAATGAACGGTGGTTTGAGGTTGCACTAGGTGATTGTTAATGGTTGATGAGGGGATTTAAGGGTGTGGTAAGGCAAGACATTTCTACTTGGGGGTTTCGGCAAAACAGCTGATAGTGGTTATTGGACCAGTTGAGGTTTTTGGGTGATAGGGTGGTTTAGTATTTGGATTTTGGCTAAGTGGTTGATGGATGTAGTTTTTAAGGTAGATTAAGGAGAGGTGATGGTGGCAGAGGCTGTTTTGGGTGGGGGGCAATGGGTGGAGCGGATAGAGGGCATGCCCCCTCTTCTATCTCCACGTTTCCTCTTTCATCCACATTTTCTCCTACGTCTTCCGATATTCGATGTTCGCATGCGCTACCCTCTTTCATCCACATTTTCTCCTACATCTTCTGATATTCAATGTTCGCATGCGCTACCCATGTTTTTCGCCTTCAATCGATGCAAACAGCCACAAAGAAAGAGATCGAACGACTGTCGTGGCTATATCCTCGGCGACCGGTTGTCTGGTGTACACGAGTGGGGCAGCGACGAGGAAAGTGAGGAAACAAATGATGCTAGGGACGACTACTACCATCAAGTCTGAAGAGTTTGAGAGGGTAGTCCGGTCATAGAGCTGAATCAGACAAAAAAATGAGGCGAGCTTGGGTGAGAGAGACAGAGTACGATGGCTATGGATTTTTTTTCACGTCATGATTCTTGTTGATGCGAGGTCTCTCAACTTCCATCCTCATCATTCAGGCATTGCTTTCGTTGTTGTAGATGTGAAAATTTTACTCTAAAGTCTATATAGAGACTTAAAATAAGCTTTTCACATACTACGTCGTACGTGAGCGTGTTAACTAGTTTTACTTAAACTAGCAAAGTTGTATTTTCTAACTCCGCCCATTAAAGGGATCACCCTTGCATTGCCGGTCCCAAAGCTCGGATAAAGGAGGAGGGTTGTGTTAGGCTTCCGACAATCAGCGTAAAATTTCGTCGGATTTTTATAACATGGATTACATATGTGCATTGCTTTGGGGTGTCCTCGTCTAGCAACGTGCTGAAGAGTTCGAATACAGTAATAGTAAGTAAGGGCCACTACATTTTCACCCGAATGTAGTGAATCAATTGCAGAAAGGGTTCTCACATCATGGACGGGTGTGGGTAAAGGAGTTAGTCCCGCTATATTAACGCCCGAATGTAGTGAAAAATTTTAAGAGAAGGTCTTCGCATTTTGATTATGGACGGATATGGGGGGTAAGGAAGCTAGTCCTGGATAATAAGATTCGTATTGGTTCTTGGAATATTGGAACATTATCCGATAAGCTAATGAATGTGGTAGATATTATGATTCGGAGAAAGATTCATATTTTATGTTTACAAGAGACAAAATGGGTTGGAGAAAAAACAAAGGAGATAGAGGATTCAGGTTTTAAATTATGGTACTCTGGTAAAGAAAAGGCTCAAAACGGAGTTGGTATTATCATAAATAAAGATTTAAAGGATAGTGTAGTAGACAGACAACGATATGGTGACCGAATCATGATGTTGAAATTAGTGTTAGGAGCAGAGGTTTTGAATATAGTTTGTGCTTACGCACCCGAAGTATGACTAGAAGATAGTATAAAGACAACTTTTTGGGAAGAGTTAGATAAGGTGATTCAAAAGATTCCACAAAGAGAGATGATTTGTTTAGGAGGAGACTTAAATGGACATGTTGGTAAAGAGGCATTAGGATATCAAGGTATTCATGGAAACTTTGGTTTTGGGGATATAAATGAGGAAGGTAGGGAGATTTTAAATTTTGCTATGGCATTTGATCTCTTTATAGTCAATACAATCTTCAAAAAATGAGATGAACATTTAATTACTTATAAGAGTGGCTTATCACAAACACAAATTGATTACTTTATTTGTAGAAAAAAAGATAGAGCGTGTTGTAAAGATTGCAAGGTAATTCCAAGAGAAAGATTAACCACCCAACATCGACTTTTAGTTATGGATTTACAAATAAAAAAATGGACAAAGAAGAAAAGAGTGCATCGAGCTATTCGGACTAAATGGTGAAACCTCAAAAGCGAGAAAGAAGATTTATTTAAACAGAAAGTCCTTCAAGGAGATGTTTGGAATTATGTTGGTACACCCTGTGATATGTGGAACAATATGGCTATACATATTAGAAAAGTGGCGAAAGATGTGTTAGGGGTATCTAAGGGAGGTGTACCGGCACAAAAAGATGCTTGGTGGTGGAGTGAAGTAGTACAAAATAAAATCAAGGCAAAGAGGGCATGTTACAAATTACATTATACTAAGAAAACTAGTGAAACTTTAGAGGCTTATAAGAAAGCAAAGAAAGAAGCGAAAAAGGCAGTGAGTGAAGCAAAAGCTAAAATTTGGGAAGACTTATATAAAAAACTAAACTCAAAAGAGGGTGAAAGAGATATTTTTAGGATAGCTAGGGCTAGAGATAAGAAAACTAAAGATCTTAATTATGTTAGATGCATCAAAGACGAGGATGAAAAAATTCTAGTGACGAATGATGATATAAGAAATAGATGGAAAAACTATTTTTATAATCTTTTTAATAAAAATAAAGATGTTAGTATTAGCTTAGGAGAGTTAGCCAAATCAGAAAAGTATATAAACCGTAATTTCTACCAACGTATTCAAAAGAATGAAGTCAAAGAGGCTCTTAAATATATGAAGGGTGGTAAATCGGTAGGATCAGATAATATTCCTATACAAGTTTGGAAAATACTAGGAGAAATAAGAATCACTTGGCTTACAAGACTATTTAATGAAATATGAAAAAACCAAAAGATGCTTGACGAATGGAGAGCAAGTACACTTATACCCATATATAAGAACAAGAGAGACATTCAAAATTGTGCGAATTATCGAGATATCAAGTTAATGAGCCATACTATGAAATTATGGGAGAAGAATTATCGAATGTAGGTTAAGACAAGTATCGAGTACAACATAAAACTAATTTGAGTTCATGTCAGGCAAGTCTACTGTTTAAGCGATTCACCTTTTGAGATATCTTATGGAACATTTTAGAGCAAAAAATAAAGACCTTCACATGATATTTATTGATCTACACAAGAAAAGACTGTATACATAATGAGGTTATTAGAAACAAATTAAGAGTGGCACCAATAGAGGATCAAATGAGAGAATATCGTTTAAGATGGTTTGGACATATAGAAAGAAGATCAAAAGAAGAACCTGTAAGAAGGTATGAAAAACTAAATTTGGAAAGTATTAAAAGAGGTAGAAGACGACCACAAAAGTGTTAGAAAGAAACAATAAAGAATGATCTAGCTTATTATGAGTTAACTGCTAACATGGCACACGATAGGGATATGTGGAAACAAAGAATCCATGTAGCTGACCTCGTCTAGTATGGGGAAAGGCTTAGTTGTTGTTGTTGTTAGCAAAGTTGTATTTTCTGACTTTAATGGTGATTGTGGGAAGTGAGATCTTTTCGACCTAGGCCTTCTGAACCAATGCTCAAGAGTCCGCCTATACGCTTTAAGGATTGATTTTGATTAGGTGTGTTTTTGAAATTCACTTTTCAAACCCAAATGATTTAACCAAATTCGTGGGCGTAGGTCTTTGGAAGAAAAATTTTCTAAGTTCTGAAAAGAACTTATTTTTAGATTTTTCTAAATAGCTTCTGAATTTCTAAAAATGACAAAATTTTAAAGTGAATAAAGGATCATATGGAGGTTCAGAAACTATTTTTTATTCTAATTTTGGTGTTGTGACAGTCTCTAATTAAATCAGGGAATGACCCTTGATCAGAAGTCCGGAACAGTTCTATGATTGAAATATAGAGGTTTAAAAAAATATTTGTATCTCGGTGCATAGATCTCCGATATTTATGAACTTAGTCTTGTTGGAAATTTATGGATGTCAGTTTTCCAAAGAGACTAGTTTCAATAAAATTGGATCACCGCAGACAAAGTTATGGGATGATAACCCAACCTCTATTGCAGGAAACACATATTGTGTAGATTCGGTTATGGTTTTGTCCGATTTTCCTTAATTTTATTTACGTAGTTTCACATCCCTAAAATTCTTGAAAATTTTATAGAAAGTGGGCTGGTGTGTGGGGATTAGGTATACAAAATTTTCAATCATTTGGACAGAGGGTCAGAAATTAAAAATAAATCATGAGACGAATGCAAGATACTTACATTAGATTTTCGTGTTTAGGAAAATACATGAATGCATCTCATCCGAAATTGAAAGACAAATCACATCTATTTGAATGTAAATGACTGAAGGAAATGAATTGAAATATAATGGGCAACATAACTAGCTATTACATCAATGGGGAGTCAATTGCTTCATTATTACAACCTTGCTCGTGACAACAATGGAAGAAGAACTCGTGGAAAGGGGCAACTCCTCCCCTTCCTTTCTCTCCCTATCTCTCTCTTTTCCTCTCCCCTTCTCTCTCTCTTTCTCTCTCTCTCTCTCTCTCTCTCTCTCTCTCTCTCTCTCTCTTGCTACAGCTCTCCTTCTTTTTCTTCACTCCCTTAAATGCTCCTTTCATTGCCTTGAACCCAGCCCCAAGGTGCCTATTTATAGGTTTTAAGGGGGGCCTCTAAGGCCTTCCATGATTTGGGCCTTTGGGGTCATCTCAATCCAATCTGATCCAAATGGTTATGGGGTGCATGTGGGCTAGGAGGGTGGTCCCTTCTTAGCCCATGTGGGCTTGGTGTAGCCCACATGAGTTGCATTCTTCATTGGACTTGGTTAGGTGAGCTCGACTCACCCTAGCCCATCCCTTGCTCGATCTTGGTAGCTTGCCTTGGGTGTGGTCTTCATTTGGTCTTTGAACTTGAGACTCGAATCCTTGACTTGGATGTGGTCTTTCTTTGAACTTGAGGCTTGAATCTACCTTGGTTTGAGTCAGCTTTTTTGGATTGTCTTAGGATCAATTTTAATTTTGAACTCAGGATGACCCTACTTCGAGGCTTGATTTGGATGACCCTGTATTCAGGAATTCTTTTTTGCTTGATTATCTTTTCAGTTAAGATTTATGGTTTAAAATATTTCTTTTTTTATTATTTAAAACCATTTCATTTTAGATATATTTGAAAACATCGAGTTTTAATGAAATCCTCAAATATTTTTTGGAAAACAATTTAGTTCAATTCCCAATGTTTGTTTGCATGGGTGACCTGCTTTCACTTCATGAGTTAGTCCTTACAGTTTCAACCACTTTAACCCTTTGTTAGGTGTAGGGTATCGGACCACTTTAACCCTTTGATGGGTGTAGGGTCTCGAACCTCTTTAACCCTTGGGTGTAGGGTCTCGACCGCTTTAACCCTTTGATGGGTGTAGGGTCCTGGAGTAAGACTATCCTCGATCAAGCGAGCTTTTGAGGTCTGAATCAACACATTAAAAACTTTTTAGAAAATGGAGGATTTCCCGAATTCGCTTCCTTTAAAGATAAGGTTGTTATTCGAAAAATTTCAACCCGATATGTGATTTTGAGAGGGGTACTTTATAAAAAGAGTTTTACTGGTATTCTGTTGAGATGTGTCGATCATGATGAAGCTAGGACTATTATGCATGAGTTCCACGATGGGGAATGTGGAGGTCATGTCAATGCAAATATCATGGCCATGAAAATACTTAGAGTAGGTTATTTTTGGTCCACCTTGAAGCAAGATTGTCATGACCATGTTAGAAAGTGTCATCAATGTCAAGTGCATGGAAATGCCATTCACATTCCATCATCCGCATTGCATTCCAATGTGAGTCCATGGCCCTTCACCATGTGGGCATTAATGCCGAAGAGGGGCATCTATAAACACCCTAAAATGTTTTCAAAACAAATATAGGCTTGTTTTAAAACCCTGACTTGAACACAACCTTCAAATTTCATAAAATACCAAAAATAATATTTTAAAATTAAATGTTTTTAAACTTGAAGTTACAAAATTGAGTTTTGAAAGTTAAAAAGATGTTGATTTGACCAAAGATGAAATAAAACCTAGATCAAAAGGAGATAAGGATGAATTTGCAAAATCAATGCCGAAGATTCAGGATAAAGTCTAAGCAAGGAATGGGTCAAGGCACGTTCGACTGTCCAACCCCGATCTCAAGGCCAAAGAAGGATCAAATGAAGCATCTAAATCGAGCCTCAAAGCAAAAGCAAACCCAGATCAAGCACATGTTTTCAGACTTCTTGTATTAGGGTTAAGAGATTAAGATTAAGAAAGAGACAGAGGGGGGCGACCTCTATTGAAGGGCCTGCCCCCTCCTTGGATCTCAACATTTTCTATACACTTCTTCTTTTTGTCTGTGATATTCGATCTTCTGATGCTCTACCTACGTTTTCCAACAGTGAAGACAAAGAGGCGATAAAGGTAGAGGGTTTCGGCCCTCTGCTTGAAGAAGAGAGAGAAGTTTGGTTCTATATTGG
The DNA here is from genome assembly GCA_036023115.1 of Brasenia schreberi. Lineage (NCBI taxonomy): Eukaryota > Viridiplantae > Streptophyta > Magnoliopsida > Nymphaeales > Cabombaceae > Brasenia > Brasenia schreberi. The sequence continues at coordinate 11,065,464 of JAYKKT010000051.1, forward strand.
AAGTACGAGAGATTGCATATGAAAAAGGTGGGTCGGGTCCTAGATCGTGTTCGATGGATAGGACCCGATCCACCCCACTTGACTCACATGTTTGTTCTCGTAGGTTATGCAAGGTTTCATTAGCCAGAGCATGGGCCTACACTTCGAAATATTGGTAATGTTTTAAGTGATCGCTCAAGTATTGACAAGCAAGTCTTGCTTAAGGGCTTGAAGCCCAACTTTTGCATCTTTATCATGTTTAGCATGTTCAGCAGCAAGGACAAGCTCTTGTTTGAGCTATTGGATTTCCATATTTGCAGCAGCAAGGTTGACTGAGTGCTGATTATGGATGGCTTTAAGTTCAGACTGCCAAGCACAGTCTTTTTCTTGTGAAACTTTATGGAGGGTTGTTGGCTAGTGAGAATAGGTGGAGGGAGGCATTTTCAAGTTATGTAGAAGTTATTGAAGAAATAGTTATCATGGACCGGGAAACTGGCATATCGTGAGGCTTTGGCTATATAACATTTAATTCGAGTGAAGAAGCTTCTTCTGCTGTTAGTGGCATGGATGGAAAGGATTTTTGTTGGTCTTGGATCCATTTTGTTTAGCATTCAGATTGGAGTCAATTTAGGTGTGTTCTTTGTTAAGGAAAGTCGTCTTGTCATGTAATGAGAGTCAAGTCTTGTAAAAGAGTCCCGTCTCATGTCAATTTATCATTTTGAGTCTTATGTCATCTTAAAAATAGTTAATTCTTAGTAGGGGTAGATTAGGAAATTAAGTTAGATAGGGTATTAATAGGTGATTAGGGTTAGATAGAAGGTTTAAGCAAGAGAGGGGGATGGCTACACAGGTGAAGTCGATTTTGGTCATAAGGCAGATTGGAGGAATGCCTCCAATCTGCTGTATAATGTAAGTGCATTTTATGTTGAATAATATGAAGGTTATTCACAAGATGGTATCAGACGTCCGGCATTTCTTCTTTCGGATTCCTTGTTTGCCAGCCTCTTGTTAGGTGGTTTTTTTTTTCTGCTTGTCTCACGTATTGTTATCAACGATATTGCTGCATATATCTTTGGGTTCTTCTTTGGCCGAACATCATTAATCAAGTTGTCTCCAAAGAAAACTTGGGAAGGTTTTATTGGCGCATCTGTGACAACCATAATATCGACATTCCCATTGGTAGATTTTCTAGGACGCATTCTTGTCAGCAATGCATTTCACCGAGTGAATCTTGCTGCCTGTTTTCCTTTTGCCACAATCACCTCCAATCTCCATCGACCCCTAGTCATCGCGCCCCCACAGTAACATTTTTTTTCCATTTCGTACATTAGACTTGGCAGTTCATATTGTTTTTTGCTGCCTGATTTCATTTTGCCACCGCTGCTCCCCACCTAGTCTTTGCCGCATTCATCTTTTTTTGCTGCCCTAGTGGGCTCCATTTGCTGCACTTTTTCTATTCCTTCTCATTTAGTCTTTAAAGGCATTGACCTTTCTTCTCATATCGGTGAACACTCTGGTCTCTTTGACAAACTGGACCATATTCAGATTACCACGACTAAACTGGATGGACGTAATTACATGGAATGGGCACGCTCTGTGGAAATCGCCATTGTAGCAAGGGGGAGATGAGAACATTTGATAGGTCAATCTTCCATTCCAACCCCACATGATAGTCTTTATTCTACTTGGAAAAGAGAAGATGCCTTAATCTCATCGTGGTTGCTCCAGTCCATGATTCCATCCATTGCTAAAACTTTTATGTTTTTAGATTCTGCCCATGCCATTTGGTGTACCATCGCCGAGGCTTATTCTTGGAAGAAGAATGTTGCCAAAGAATATGAGATTCTGGAGTGAATCAGAAAGTGCAAACAAGCAAATCACTCTATGAGTACATACTATGCAGATCTCCGTGGTCTTTGGGATAAACTATTCTACTATATGAATATCCAGTATTCTACTTGTTATAATGAACGACAGGCTGCGATTGAAAAGAAGAAAGTATTTGATTTATTGTGGGGTGTAAATCTAGAATTTGAATCAGTCAAACGAATATCTTAGGCAGAGACGAACTTCCATCTTTGGGCATTGTTTACTCATTATTAATCAGAGAAGAAGACCGTAGGAATCTTGAGAAGGATCAGCTTCTTACTCCAAATCAGTATGCACTTCAGGTTAGAGACGACAGTTTACATTTTCGTGGTAGAGGGGGACTCCAAAGTCATGGACGTGGCCGTGGTCGTCTTACTTCCGAAGACAGAAATAAACTTGTCTGCTTCCATTGTGGCAAATCGCGTCATACAAGAGATCATTATTGAGAATTACATGGTAAACCAGATTACTATAGACATAGCCCTCCCTCAGTTCACTCTGCAGACAGTTCCACTCCCAGCACTGATGGCATTCAGGAGATTATCAAACGAATAGAGGGTCTTGAATAGCGATTCTCTAAAAAACCCTCTGCTCCTCCCAACCACGCTATCATAGCTCAGGCTACACATACAGTCACGGGTAATATCTTCTCTTCTTCTCCTTCAAAAACTTCGATCATTGATTCAGGGGCTATAGATCATATGATTGGAGACTCCTCATATTTTCAACTTACCAGACTCTTACAGATTAGGCACCCATTAAATTGACAGATGGTTCCTTCACTTACATGATTGGACAGGGCAGTGTATCTACATGTCTTTTAGATTTATCATCAGTATATCATGTTCTCAGTTTTCCGCTCAATCTTCTTTCCGTCAGCTCTTTAACTCATACCTTGAATTGTTCTGTGACTTTTCATCCTACTGGTTGTGTATTTCAGGATCTGAAGACGGGAAAAATCTTTGGACATGGTAAATTATAACAAGGATTATACATTCTTGAAGACTCATCTCAACCTTCCACCTCCTACAGTGTCTCCGCCACACCAGCTCCAGATGCAGATCTTTGTCTTTGGCATTATCGTCTTGGTCATCTCCCAGTATCCAAAATTCCATATGTTGTTCCTCATTTTCGAGTCCAGCCCAATAAATTTCCGTTTGAATGTGAAGTTTGTCAACTTGGAAAACATCAGAGGGTCTCTTATCCTTTAAGTGATTATCGACGATCTTAGCCTTTTGAACTTATTCACTCGGATGTATGGGGTCCTAGTGCAGTCAATTCTTTGTTTGGTCATAAGTATTTTGTATCCTTCATTGATGATTGTATTCGACTTACCATCGTGTACTTAATGAAATCAAATTCTGAAGTTACATCTATTTTTCTCATTGTGCATAAATTTATTTATACTCAATTCCATGCCACTGTTAAAATCCTTCGGTCCGATAATGGGGGCGAATACGATGGGACTCAGTTAGCCACGTATCTCCAAGCCTAGGGCATTGTTCATCAGACTACCTGTCCTTATACACCTCAGCAGAATGGTCTTGCTGAACGGAAAAATCATCATATAGTGGAGGTTGCCAGGACCCTTCTCCTTTAAAGTAATGTTCCCAAATTCTATTGGGGCGAAGCTATCCTTACTGCTATTTATCTTATAAATCGCATGCCCAGTAATACTCTTCAGGGGGAGAGTCCTATTCATACTCTTAATAAAACCTCCAAACCATTTCATCTTGTTTCTTGTCTCTTTGGGTGTACCTATTTTATACATGTTCCTCTTCCTCATCGTGATAAACTTGCTGCCAAGTTCGATAAGTGTATTTTTTTGGGCTACTCAACCTCTCAAAAAGGCTATAAATGTTATGATCTATTGCTTCAAAAACTATACGTTTCCAGGGATGTTACTTTCTTTGAACTTACCCCTTATTATTCTCCTTCTATGGAAGCTTTTACACCTACTAATTGTGTACTTCCACTAGTTTCTAGTGAGGGGGAGTATCATGAGATAGTTGAAAGCTAGAGTGAGAACAAACAGCAATCCAAAGAGATTCTGACGTACAAGAAAGGACAACGGAAGATCGTGTACACTCAAGAAGAACCATGTGCTAAAGAGATTTCCCCTGAATCAGATCCTCAAGTATGAGTGGACAATGACCTTGAGATTCCTATTGCTGTTCACAAAGGTAAGCGTGCATGTGCAAGATATCCAATTTCTAATTATGTGTCATATGTCAATACATCTCAAAGTTATCAAACCTTCATTATGAATGCTGAAAAACAAAAGATTCCTTTAAAGTTTGAAGAAGCAATCAAGTGCCCCTTATGGAAAGCTGCAATTGACGAAGAATTGAATGCACTGGTTAAAAACAATACATGGACTATCACACAGTTGCCTTTTGATAGGCATACAGTAGGATGCAAGTGGGTGTTTACTATTAAATATAAGGCAGATAGAACAATGGAGAGATATAAAGCTAGATTGGTTTCTAAAGGATACAGTTAGTCATATGGCATTGATTATACAGAGACCTTTGCACCTGTGGCTAAACTTACATCAATCAGAATACTTTTTAGCATGGCACCAAATTTGGTATGGGACCTATGGCAATTGGATGCTAACTTTCTTACAAGGAGACTTAAATGAAGAAGTATACATGGAAGCATCTCCAGGAATGATCAAAAATTTATCATCTTCTAATAGAGTATGTAAACTCAATAAAGCCATATATGGGTTGAAACAGCCTCCAAGAGCATGGTTTGATAAATTCAGCAAAGTAGTGTGTAGTTTGGGATATTGCAGAAGCCTCAATGATCATACAATATTCTTAAAGAAAGGGACAAAAATATCGATTCTTGCGATTTATGTTGATGACATTGTTGTTACAAGAGATGACCTTGAAGAAATATCAAAGTTGAAAATGAGTCTTCATAAATTATTTGATATTAAGGATCTAGGCAGGCTTCAGTATTTCTTGGGCATAGAAGTTCTTTACTCTAACAAAGGTATCTACTTGACTCAAAGAAAATATCTAATGGATCTCCTTGAATACATTCAAATGCTTGAATGTAAACTTAGTGACATTCCAATGGAGGTAAACCAGAATTTTTTTAACGACGACAGTGAAGAGTTCAAAGACATCCATAAATATCAGAAGCTAGTGGGTAAGCTCATATATTTAACCATTACTCGACCAGACATTGCATATGCAGTTGGGATTATGAGCAGATATATGCATTCACCAACAAAAAATCAGATGGATGTAGTGTATAGAATTCTTCAATATCTCAAAACAACTTCAAGAATGGGTTTACTTTATTCGAAATCATCAAATTTGGATATTGAACTTTATTCTGATGTTGACTGGGCAGGTTCTTATGATGACAAGAAGTCAACTACTGGATATATTACTTTACTTGGAGGTAATATTATATCTTGGAAAAGCAAAAAAATAGACAATGATTGCAAGATCTATGGCAGAAGCTGAATATAGAGCTATAATACAAGCAATGTGTGAAGAAAAATGGATATCTTCATTGATCACTGAATTGGGTTATTCACTTAACCATCCTATACCCTTATATTGTGATAGCAGTGCAACAATTAAGATGGCATCTAATCCAGTATATCATAAAAGGACCAAGCATATAGAAATCAACTGCCACTTTATCAGGGAGAAGATATCTAATAAAGAATTTCAGCTGGAGTATGTTCATTCTTCCAAACAGAGGACTGATTTTTTAACTAAAGCTACTACCAACAAACTATTAAAGGAGACCTTATCCAAGTTGGGTGTCATCAACATTTTCCACTCAACTTGAGGGGGAGTGTTATGGAAAGTCGTCTTGTCATGTATTGACAGTCAAGTCTTGTAAAAGAGTCTTGTCTCATGTCAGTTTGTCATTTTGAGTCTTATGTCATCTTAGAAATAGTTAATTCTTAGTAGGGGTAGATTAGGAAATTAAGTTAGATAGGGTATTAATAGGTGATTAGGGTTAGATAGAGGGTTTAAGCAAGGGAGGGGGATGGCTGCACAAGTGAAGCCGATTTTGGTCATAAGGCAGATTGGAGGAATGCCTCCAATCTGCCGTATAATGTAAGTTCATTTTATGTTGAATAATATGAAGGTTATTCACAAGATTCCTTTCGGTTATTAATATTTGTTTATAATAATTAACATATCGATTGGTTGGTTTCTTGTTACGAGGGTAGACTATCTGTTAGACAATAAGTTGCGTATCTTTATATGATTAAGATATTCGTGTTGTAGCTATATGTCACTTTTGTTACCCTTTTGTTGAAGGCTTTTGTATTAAGGTGCTTCATGTTGTTGTCTATCGGTTAGAGACGAGTTAATGTTGAAAATGTACTTATTGTTATCTTGATAACGTTGTGTTTGATATAAGTATTTTAAAATAATACATAAAAAGAGTAAAGCCTTTAGTATTAACTATTCATTTGGTATATTTTGAGCATTTTGTATGATTTTAAATCTTTTCATATATATTTAAAACATATTTTGATCATCTTAGTAAATTAGCTTGTCCTTGGAATCATAGAATCATGTTTGAGACTGTGAGTTATTTAAGGGCCTTGACATTTGATTAATTTGAATGATTTGAGCTTAGCCTTAAAGCTTGTTTGGTTCGAGTTTGTCCTTAAAACTTGAGTTTGAGCTTAGCCTTAAAGGTTGTTTGGTATATTAGGTATTTTTATAATATCACGAGTTTGTGGTGATTCATGAAATTATTTGTTATATTTGAAAATCTAACTTATATGATCAATGTTTTTCATTAAAGAACTTTAAAAACATAGGTTTTTATGTTTGTAGTTATGAGATCTTAATACTTTTATTAGAGATTAATTTATAAGTTTTATTGTAGGTATGTTGTAAGGTAGATCACAAGGCTGAAGGTTCGAAAAAGATTTTTGTAGTTAGAACATTCTCCTTTTGAAACAATGAGTGTTGGTTCACACACGAAGGATTGAAACAAACTTTCGGTATCAACACCTTAAGTTTGAGGAAGGGTGTTAAAATATAATAGAGTTAGATCAATAAGAACCATAAGTTTTTGTTTGTAATCAAGTCTTAATGGACTCAGGCCACCAGGACCAGACTATAAGCACTAGACCACTTGCCACTAGGGTCATTAGGGCCACCAAGGGGGCCCTAATGGTTACTGTACTAGCCATTGGGCTATCTTCAACAACCAACAACTTAATGTTGATGGCTTTCTCTCCTCTCTCTTTATAAATATTTACCTTATATTCAATAAATGTTAAGCTTTGTGTGGGTGATCTCTCTTTTTCTCTATAGATACTTATCTTGTATTCAATAAATGGTAACCCACTATGGGTGATTGTATATGGATTATCTCATTCTTCAATAAAATAAATTCAGGTAGCTTACCTGATTTCTAACGATCACCACTATTTCATTCATCTCTAAAATCATTTTCAAATGGCTGGTTTGATGATATTCTTTTCTATTTGCACAAAGTGTTTAATGCAATGTGGTAGAGGCCACAACCTTATTCATTTTCCCTGTTATCGATAGTGGCCATCATAAGAACTTTTTTTTCATGAGAGGCAATCATCTTCCAATTTGATATTTCATTTGCAAGGTTGTAACCTGCTTTCCTGATGCATCTCTGCTGATTTCTGCAGCAACCCCCTTCTCTTTCTATTCTCTGCCTGGACAGAACCACTATCATCATTCTCTTCCCGAACCAAAAAACCATCATGGTAACTGGCATTGTCTGATCTTTTGTGCTCTAAAATTCCATCTATGTTCAAGTTAGGCATTCATAAATCTTTTGAATTGCTGGCTCTATCACTTTGAACAAACATACTCCTACAAAAGAAAATCAACGTGTCTCAATGAAGTTCTAGTACAAAGGATAACATGATCAGTCATGTCTTGTTTCTACACTTAATAAGTACATGTATATGAGTTGTGCATAACTTGAAATTCTCTAACTTAAGAATTGATTGCTTATTTGTATAATATAATTTACATGTATATATGTAGTGGACAACACAAAATTCTCTAACTCATAATTCAAATGCTTCTTGTTACTTGCAACCTCTCCAGATTACAAACTCTAGCTCAATACTTGAGCTAATTTAAAGTGTACCATTATGTGCAATTACCTTCCGTGATTCAGGTCCTTTAACTGATAGTTATTCCTATGCTCATCTTTGAAGGTATGGAGCGACATATTTAACTCTTGGGAGATGCATTACTTTTGCTTGGATGGATATTGTGAAGCCATGTTTTGATAGAGATTATTAGATTTCATTTATTAGATGTCATATGTTAGATTAGTGTGTCATGTATGTGTATGTGTTATTGTAATGTCAGTTTATGTTATTTTGAATGTTATGTCAACTTAGTATTAATTAATACTAGTGACTAGGGGTAGTTTAGGAATTCAAGTTAGAATGAGTATAAGTAGGTAGTTTAGGGTTAAGTGAGTCTTAATCAAGGGGGCTGGACGGCTGCAATCTTGGGAGCCGATTTATGCATTTTTGGGTTGTAAGTTTATTGCTCTTGATGAATATAAGTGTTTTTCTAATATTTTATCAGAGCCTATAAGGCTATAAATCTATGTTTTTTTATCGTGGGAAATTTTTTATATTGTTCAAGAAAAGGGAGAAGTTGCAGCAGAATTTTTTCTTGGTAGTACAGAAGGGTTTCTCTTCATAGTAGTGTGATACTAAACACTATTGGCGGGCAGTTTTTCGTGTGGATCAGATTGTGCATTGATAGGCACCATCGGCAGCCCTAATTTCGTTACATCGTGTGGATTAAATATTTGTTCAAAACCTGGAACAAAGCAGAAGTTTATTTGGGGCAGTTTTTTTTTTATCAACGTAGAACGGAAACCACATCAAATCAGATTCAGTGTTTGGATAATAATAGAATCAGTTTCTAAGGTATTTGCTGTGAATTTCTTTTATTTTGAAGAGATTTATAAATGACAAACAAAGGAAAAGGTGTTGAAAATCAATTCTTGACAGCTGAACATATTATGAATGAAAAAGGAGAAAGCTTCCAGATTACAACAACAAAGTTAGATGGCATAAACTTTTTGGAATGGTCCAGGTTAGTGGAATTGGCTATCATAGCAAGGGGGAGATGGGCTCATCTTATGGGTCAAACACCGATTCTAGATATAAGTGATGCACATTATTCTATTTGGAGAAGAGAAGATGCACTAATTTCATCTTGGTTACTATAGTCCATGATCCCATCCATGGCAAAAACATTTATGTTTCTTGAATCAGCATATGAAATCTGGTGTGCAGTCTCTGAAGCTTATTAAAGGAAGAAAAATGTAGCAAAAGAGTATGAAATTTTTGAAAAGATCAGAAACTGTAAATAGGGTTCACGTCCTATTAGTGATTACTATGTAGATCTTAGAGGACTTTGGAATGAACTTCTATATTATACTAATATCAAGTGCTCTTCATGCCAAACAGAAAGAAATGTAGAGATGGAAAAGAAAAAGGTATTTGACTTATTGTGGGGTGTAAACTCTGAATTTGAATCAATAAAAATCAACATTTTGAGAAGAGCTTTGTATCCAAATACCAAAGATATTTTCCCTGACTCAGTTCCTCAGTTGCAAGTGAGAGGACCTAGAGATTCCTATTGCTATTCGTAAAGGTAAATGTACATGTGCACGATATCTTATTTCTGATTGTACCTCTTATGCTAATACCTCTAAAGAGTATCAATTTTTTGTTACAAATGCTGAGAAATACAAGATTCCAAAGAATTTTGAAGAAGCAAGCAAATGTCCCTTATGGAAAGCTGTCATTGAGGAAGAACTGAACGCTCTTAAGAAAAACAAAACTTGGACCATCACGCATTTATCTCCTGATAGAAATGTTGTGGGATGCAAATGGATGTTTACAATTAAATACAAGACATATGGAAATATTGAAAGATATAAAGCAAGATTGGTTGCTAAAGGTTATAGTCAGTCGTATGGTATTGACTATACAAAAACATTTGCACCCGCGGCCAAACTTACTTCTATACGGATATTACTCAGTATGGTAACAAATTTAAATTGGGATCTATGGCAATTAGATGTGAAAAATGCATTCTTACAAGGAGACCTACATGAAGAAGTAAATCTGCATGATCAGACATCACCTGTGCAGTGATTTTATTGATTGAAGGCAGATATAGTGAGGCACAGATATTGGGTATTGATTGTGGTATCGTGAGGCAGTCATTGCTTTGTGAACAGAATATCAAGTTTTGTGTTCTGTGGTATCGTTACCAAGTTGGCTCTCCTATGTTCAGTGGTATCGTTACCAAGTATTGTGTTCAGTGGAAAGCCCATATCATCTTGAGAAGCCCGTTGTGAATAGAACAAATGTCCATCCATATTGTGTTCAGTGGTATCGTTACCAACTATTGGTGGCTCTCCTCTCTTGTGAGAAGACGTCCTTAGTGTGAACAGACGTCCATCCATATTGGATGATTATCGTGAATAGTATCTTTATATGCATTCAGATATTGTGAACTGAATTTGCATATGTATTGTTACTTGGTTCAGAATACTTCTCATCATTTGTGTGCATCATTATCATCCTATCGTACCTAGAAGAAAATTTTTGCTTTTGTTACTTGGATCAGATTACTAAAGATATTCTTACGTGTGTGGCAAGTAAAGGCAAGGCAATTGAAACTTCTTTCATGGTACCTGAACAAGCCATGAATGAAAAAGCAGAAAACTTTTAGATTACTACAACAAAGTTTGATAAAAGAAATTATTTAGAGTGGTCTAGGTCTGTGGAACTGGCTGTTATAGCTAGGGGGAGATGGGCTCATCTCATAGGTCAGACTCTTGTTCCAGAAATACATGATACTCACTACCCTATTTGGAGACGGGAAGATGCTCTAATATCATCTTGGCTACTTCAATCTATGATTCCATCAATTGTAAAGACCTTCATGTTCCTTGAACCAACACATGAAATTTGGTGTGCAGTCTCTGAAGCATACTCTAAGGAAAAGAATGTGGCCAAAGAATACGATATTTTGGAAAAGATCAGAAAATATAAACATGAAACTCAATCTATCAGTGAATATCTATAAACATAAAAAGAATTTGGTGATGAACTTCTCTATTATATGAATATCAAGTGTTCTGCTTGTTACAATGAAAGAAATAATGAGATTGAAAAAAGAAAGTATTTGACTTATTATGGGGTGTAAATCCTAAATTTGAAATAGTAAAACTGAATATCTTAGGCAGAGAAGAGCTTCCTTCCCTTGGTACAATATACTCTTTATTAATCAGAGAAGAAGATCGCAGAAATCTTAAGAAGGATAATGTTCTTGGTACAGATCAACAAGCACTCCAAGTAAGAAGAGACAATTATCACTTTCGTTGCCGAGGTGGACACCAGAGTCATGGCCGTGGCCATGGTCGGTTTCATTCTGATGAGAAAGAAAAGCTTGTTTGTTCACATTGTGGAAAATCGCATCATACCAGAGAACACTATTGGGAGCTACATGGCAAACCTCATTATTATAGAAATCGCAATCACTCAATTCATTCCACAAAAAATTCAACTCCAAGCACAGATGGAATTCAAGAGATTATAAAAAGGATAGAGGGCCTAGAACATAAACTATCTGAATAATCTTATCTTCTTCGTCTCAAGCTATAGTGGCTCAGGCTACACATACAGTGAAGGGTAACCACTTCTCTCCTTCTAACTCAAAAACTTGATAATTGATTCAAGGGCTATAGATCATATGATAGGAGAGTTATCATATTTTTCAGCATACAAGACTCTCAAAAAATAGGAACCAATTAAGTTGGCAGTTGGTTCTTACTCTTATATGATTGGACAGGGAAGTGTACCTATATGTTTCTTAGATTTACAATCAGTATATCATGTTCCTAGTTTTTCGATAAATCTTCTTTCAATTAGCTCTTTAACTCGTGTCTTGGACTGTTGTGTAACTTTTCATCCTACTGGCTGTGTATTTTAGGATCTGAAGATGGGAAAAATCTTTAGACATGATAAACTACAAAAAGGATTATACATTCTTGAAGATCACTCTCAACCTTCGACTTCTTACAGTGTTTCAATAACAACAGTTCAGGATGGAGATATTAGTCTTTGGCATTGTCGTCTGGGTCATCTCCCTATGTCAAAAATTTCATATGTTATACCTCAACTTAGAGTCCAGTCTAATAAATCTCAGTTTGAATGTGAAGTCTGTCAGCTTGAGAAACACCAAAGAGCTTCTTATCCTTTAAGTGATTCTTGACGATCTAAACCTTTTTAACTTCTTCATTCGGGGTCCAAGTCCAGTCACATCTTTGTTTGGTCATAAGTATTTTTTCTCTTTTATTGATGATTGTACACGTCTTACAATCATTTACTTAATAAAAACAAAGTCTGAAGTTTTCTCTATTTTTTCCATTGTGCATAAATTTATTTGTACTCAATTCAATGCTTCCGTGAAAATTCTTCGGTCAAATAATGGGGGAGAATACATTGGCACTCAGTTACAAGAATATTTACGATCACAGGGGATTATTTATCAGACTACCTGTCCTTATACACCCCAACAGAATGGTATTGTTGAATGAAAAAATCGTCATATTTTGGAGGTAGCCAGAACTCTCCTACTCCAAAATAATGTTTTGATATTCTACTGGGAAGAAGTTGTCTTTACTATTTTTTATCTCATAAATAGAATGTCAAGCAATACAATCCAAGGAGAAAGTCAACTACACTACGTTTCCATGGATGTCACCTTTTTAAAACTTACTCCCTATTACTCTTCTCAAAAGGAGTCAAGTCGTCAACTACACCTCAACCTTCTGTCCTTCCACTAGTTCCTAGTGAGAGGGAGTATAATGATACAACTGATTAGAATGAGAAGGTACAACAGTCAAAAGATATTCTGACGTACAAGAAAGGACTGCGAAAGATTGTTTACTCTCAAGAAAAACCATGTACTAAAGAGATTTCCCCTGAATCAGATCCTAAGTGTAAGTGGAAGATGACCTAGAGATCCCTACTGCTATTCGCAAAGGTAAGTGTACATGTGCACGTTATCCAATTTCTAATTATGTTTCATATGTCAATACCTCTCAAAGTTATCAAAACTTTGTTATGAATGCTGAGAAACATAAGATCCCTTCAAAATTTGAAGAAGCAATCAAGTGCCTTTTATGGAAAGCTGCGATTGAAGAAGAATTGAATGCACTGGTGAAAAACAATACATGGACCGTCGCACAACTACCTTCTAATAGGAATATTGTAGGATGCAAATGGGTATTTACTATTAAATATAAGGCATATGAAACAATGGAGAGATATAAAGTCAAATCGGTTGCTAAATGATACAGTTAGTCATATGACATTGATTATACAGAAACGTTTGCACCTGTGGCTAAACTCACTTCAATTAGAATACTTCTTAGTATGATAGCAAATTTGGGATGGGATCTATGGCAACTGGATGTTAAAAATGCTTTCTTACAAAGAGATTTAAATGAAGAGGTGTATATGAAACTACCTCCAAGAATGAATATAAAAACATCTTCTAATAGAGTGTGTAAACTCAATAAAGCAATATATGGCCTGAAACAGTCTCCAAGAGCTTGGTTTGATAAATTCAGCAAGGCAGTTTGCAGTATGGGATATAGCAGAAGCCTCAATGACAGTTTGCAGTATGGGATACAGCAGAAGCTTCAATGATCATACAATATTCTTTAAGAAAGGAACCAAAATATCCATTCTTGTTGTTTATGTTGATGACATTAATAGAGTCATGAATGCATGTTCACGCCATTTTAAGTGCTATGTCATTTTAGTAGTTATTAATACTTATTAGGGATAGATTAGGAAATTAAGTTAGACGGGGTATTAATAGGCGTCATTAGGGTTTAGTCATAATTAAGAAAAGAAAAGGTAGACGACTGCATCTGTGGGAGCCGAAACCTGTGGTTGTGTGCAGATTGGAGAAATGTCTCCAATCTGCTGTTTATTGTAAGTTTAATCTTATTGATTAATGTTGATTGCTTTCTAACAACATGTTTCTTTTTATGCTTGTTTTGCTTTTTTGTTAGAAATTGGTGCATATGTAAGAAAAAATTCTAAACATGTTGAAACCTAAATACAATCTTAAGCTTTCTATTTCTTCATATAGGATCCTTATTTTAATAGATAATTTTAGATGTTGGAGTTGATGTAAACATTAGGGATGATCACAATACAATACCCCTTCATGTTGTATTGGTAAGAGGTATTCTTAAGCTTTCTTTCTCATGCATGTGTGCTTGCATTCTGTTTTTCTCGGTTACTAAAGACTGAGTACACTTGGGAAACAAACTTTCTATCGCTAGTTCGTTTGATTCATGAGCTATGGCATTTACTTTGCATGTTGAATAGGAGATCTCTTGTACTCTTGGAATTGAAGTCCTTTATTTCCAAGATATCCAATTTTTATGTCATTTTTACTAATTGTCTTCGTGTTACTTGAAAGTACTCAATTCTTACTTCGGTAGTATCGTCCTTATGTCTCTATATTTCCTTAGAAGTTAGAAGTAAAATTTGTTTATTTAGTTTGATTCATATTTATGAAAGAAGTGGTTGTGTTTCTTGATATTTTTTAGAAATTAGAGAACCCATTATATATATATATATATATATTATTTTTTAATCATAAATAAAAGTGTACCGCTAAATCTGCTATATCCCGTTAACAACCCACTAACTGCTATATCCTCGCTAACAACCCGCTAAATCTTTTATATTCCTGTTAACAACCCGCTAACCGCTATTGATAACATAGGTCAATACTGTAACATTTATTGTACCCCTTGGCTATAAGTCGAGCTTTGTACTTGTCAATCTCTCTTGAAGGTTTGTATTTTATAGTATACACCCATTTACATCCAACCACGTCTCTCCCTCTTGGTAGAAATACAATTTTCCAAGTGTTGTTTCTCTCTAATGCATTTATTTTCTCCAGCATTGCACACTGTCATTCTTTTGATGTATTAGCCTCTTCACATGCCTTTGGAATCTCTTCATTTTCTGAATTTACTAGAAATGATTTGTAGTTTTTTGAATTTTTACCATAATCTACAAAGTTACTAATGGGATATGTACACCTTTTCTCCTTTTGTAGGGCAATTGGTAGATCTTGGACAGGTGATATTAGCCGAATTTGACCATCTTCTTCATTAGCTGTAAATTTGTTTTGCATGCTTCTTTTATACACCTTATTAAAAAATATGTTTTTTCTTCTCCAATGCTGGATTTTTCTTGACTCTTCAAGTTCATCTTCAATGTCTTCTTCAATCATTATCGGTATTAGTAGCTCATCAACCTCAGTTTTTTCTTTAGACTCTCCCTTACTACTATAGTTGTATGTAGTTTCATGAGAAGTCACATCTTTGGACACAAAGAATCTCTTTGAGAGAGGATCATAGCACCAATATCTTTTTTGAAATGGAGAGTAACTTATAAATGCATACTTTATAGCTCGTGGATTGAGTTTATTTTGGCCTTCATGATGCACATGCATTAAGGACACATCCAAACACTTTAAGCATTAAGTTAAACAATTTTCCATTAGGAAACAACATTTGTAAAGGTACCTTCCCTTCAAGAATTGTTGAGGGTGACTTGTTTATTAGGTAGACCAGAGTAAAGACTGCTTCACCCCATAGGTACTTCGGAGTTGAACTTGCAATCATAAGGATCCGTGTCACTTCTACTATATGCATGTTTTTCTATTTTGCTGCACCATTCTATTGTGGTGAGTAAGCACAAGATGTTTGGTGTACTATTCCATGTGTTGTCAAGTAATTTTATAGTATGTCCGATGTAAATTCACCCCATTAAATGATTGAATCATCTTGATTGCCTGAAATTGATTCTCAACAAACTTGTGAAACAATAGAAATATCAAACCAATTTCATCCTTAGTTTTTAACAAGCAAATAATAATGAAGCGAGAGTAGTCATCCATAAAAGAAACAAAGTATTTGTGTTCTGTGAAAGTAGAGATTAGAGATGACCCCCATACATCACAATGTATCAAACTAAATAGACTTTGAGTTCTTGATATACTCTTTGAAAAAACAATTCTAACATGTTTCCTTAATTGACATGCTTCACATTCCATATTAACATCCTTCATGAATTCCATTGATCGCGGTAGTACAACTCAAATTTTTGCAATTGGTAGGTGCCGAAGACATTGGTGTCATAGTGTCAAGTCTCTTTCACTTTCTATCGATGTTGTATTTGCTATTTTCCTCTCAAGTCTTCCTTCATAGATATACAGTCCCACATCTCTTTTACCAACTCCAACAATCTTTTTCATCTTTAGTTCCTAAAATTAACAGTAAAAAGCAAAGAAGTATACAATATAGTTCAATCTTATAGTTAATATATTCATTAAAATTTGTGGGACATAAAGTATCAAATCTAATAAGCTAAGAGTTGTTCATAACTTTACTCTCCCCCGTTCCTCTCTCCCTTACTGAGATGAATGATTTATCAACGATTCTTACTTTTTAATGCAGTTCTCTATAGTCAAACAAATCATCCATGGAGTTCACCATATGTTCATAGGCACCTGAATCAGTCACCCAACATATATGTAACGAAGAATCTAAATCAAACACATTACCGTTGGGTCCTGCCTGATCATGTGAAGTGGTAGCCATAGTTGCAAGAATTCTATATT
The DNA here is from genome assembly GCA_036023115.1 of Brasenia schreberi. Taxonomy (NCBI): domain Eukaryota; kingdom Viridiplantae; phylum Streptophyta; class Magnoliopsida; order Nymphaeales; family Cabombaceae; genus Brasenia; species Brasenia schreberi. The sequence goes on from JAYKKT010000051.1 coordinate 11,082,062, forward strand.
AAGAAGAAGTGAAAGATGCGGTCAATACTTTAGTAATTCGCCTCTCTAGGCCTTCCAATCTTTTTAAGATCATTGATTGCTTCATTTGTACTTTCATTTCCAATGTCCTCATTGCTTGCAATCATAGCTTCGTTTTTTATATAGTTAGGATGGCCAATTAACTTCCAACATTGTTCCTTAGTATGCCGTGGTTTCCCACAATGTGTGCATTTCATGTTTTTTTTTCATCTTGTCTCCACATCCTATGCCTTTGAAACTGCCTCTACCTCTCATGAGTTGCTTGTACCCTATTCCAAAGAATATCGTTTTATCTAAACTTGGAATTTCAGCTTTTTCTAACTTCCTTTTATCTTCTTTGCTTATCAGTAAAGAATAAATTGTACCTAGGGCGGACAACTCTTCACTTGCTAGAATATTGCTCTTCACGTTTTCATAATCAGGTGATATCCCATGCAAAAGGTCAAATACTTTACGTTTCTCAAATACGTTAGCTCTTTCCTTCGCGCATTCCTTGCACTGAATCATTGTAAAATAAGATAGTTAATCCCAGAGATTTCTTCATTCAATGTAATACTCACTAACATATTTTTGTCCTTTCTTACATTTTTGGATCTACATTAGGCATCATGGAGTTTATTAACCATGCTATAACCAGAGCATCTTCCCTTCCCCATCGTGGGTAGTCAAGGCTTCCTAATTCTGGTCTAATGCAACCACCAATCAAATATTCACTCCTTTCTTTCACTCTTACTCCAAGTAGAATCGATCTAGACCATTATAGGTAATTCTTGTGTTTGTAATGACAAACGAATCACTTCTATCAGTCTGCCATGGTTCAATTTATGCCTCAAATTTTTTTTTGGATTAGACCTGAATAATGATTTGACCACAGAAGATCTTGAGGAGAGGTTTTATTGACCGATTTGTTGCTCCTTCCTTGATATTTGGCACATAACTGTGACCCGATTTTCCTTTTTTCTTCAATTTGTTTGCTCTGATATCATATTAATTGAAATCAATATGTATAATGAGTGAAAGATGTCACAGATAAAGGAAAATAGAGAAGAAGGAAATAGGGTGATGCACCGCCCCTTCTTGGGTGGTGGCTCATCTTTTCTTATTTTCTTTTCTCTACTAAACCTAATGATAGCATTATACTGCTTTACTTATACCCTTATTAAGTATTACTTAACATATAACTGAATTACATAACATATGGTACCCTTTTATTGAATTTCAGGTCCTATAACAAACATAATAGTTGAATAGATGCCCCATTTTTCCTATTTATAAGGTTTATGAGCTGCAATATGCTTCAACCAATACTGATAGGTTGGGATGAGATTGCAACCTATTTCAAAGAAGCAACAAACATCTGGTCCCAAGAAACTAGTTGAATTAAGAAGATTTTTGACAAATGGATTCCTCTAATACTCCATCAAAATTAATATCCAATGGCTTGAGGATAGTGCCATTACCATTGTTTGTAGGTAAGGGAACATTGTGTGTGAAAGGAAAATCCCGAACATCTCGAATAGGAAAGGGTCCAAAGGAAGCTATGAAGGGAAGGAAATCTAAAAGATGAAAGTTCTTAAGGAAGAATGGCTGAACGACCTGGTGAGAAACTCAAAGCACAAGAATTTCTAAGATTAACTTAGAAGGATCACCACAAGCTTTTTTGCAAGCCTCATAAAAGCGTGTCAAAATTTCTCATGAATATCCTAATGCTTCAGCATACAACTCATATATGGAAGTATTTGTTAACCATATAAATTTTGACACGAGAAATCAACAATATGATAAAGGCCTATTGCCGATACAAATTGAACATAAATTACGAATATTAGAGGTATGATAGATGTTATCATGTAACAGGGCAGGTCGGGCCACTAAGACCTGGCCCATGCTGGCCCTTGATTAGGTACTGGATAGCCAAGGCCATCCAGTTAACCGTTGGGGAGTAGGGCTTCCCAATATAGCCGTTGGGGAGATCTACTTCCTAACACTGCATTCAGTTGAACATACACTACATTTAGCTGAACAACCTTATTTCTTTTCTTCTCTCTCACTTGTAATATTTGCTCTATAAAAGCATGTCAAAATTTCTCATGAATATCCTAATGCTTCAGCATACAACTCACATATGGAAGCATTTGTTAATCATATAAATTTTGACACGAGAAATCAACAATATGATAAAGGCCTATTGCCGATACAAATTAAACATAAATTACGAATATTAGAGGTATGATAGATGTTATCATGTAACAGGGCAGGTCGGGCCACTAAGACCTGGCCCATGCTGGCCCTTGATTAGGTACTGGATAGCCAAGGCCATCCAGTTAACCATTGAGGAGTAGGGCTCCCCAATATAGCCGTTGGAGAGATCTACTTCCTAACACTGCATTCAGTTGAACATACACATAAGTTGTCTTTAACAACCTTTGATTTGTATTTTGACTCTCTTATTCTTGACTATTGTTGCATTCTTGGCTTGTGACATCCATATACTTAGATGCTTTGATATCTTAGCGACTCGATCAACACTTTGACACTTTACGACTTGGCTGATTCAATATTCAATTATCAACGATTATTTACATGGTACCAAGTCATTATCGGCTCCTAGATTTAATTTTTTGTTAGACAAACTTTTGATATAGATACCGTAAGTTTGAGGGGGAGTGTTAACATGTAATAGGGCAGGTCAGGCCACTAGGGCCCGACCCATACTGGCCCTTGATTATGTACTGGATAGCCAGGGCCATCAGGGCTCTAGCCATCCAGTTGACCCCAATGATTAGTTAATATAGCTATTGGGGAGATCTGCTCCCCAACACTGCATTCAGCTGAACATACATTGTATTCAGTTGAACAACCTTATTTCTTTTCTTGTCTATCACTTGTAATATTTGCTTTATAAATAGAGTCTCAATCAATAAACACATAAGTTGTCTTTAACAGACTTTGATTTGTATTTTGGCTCTCTTGTTCTTGACTATTGTTGCATTCTCAACTTGTGCCATCCATACTTGATGTTTTGATATCTTGGTGACTCGACCAGCACTTTGACACTTTGCAACTTGGCCGATTCAACATTCAATTATCAACGATTATTTACAATAAACACATATTGATAGATCATAAACCATTTCAAATAGTAACTGCTTTGAGATAGCGGTAGGTATAAAAGATGGATAAAGAAGCCGTCATTGATAACAAACTATGAACTTAGATGACTAACATCCTGCCAACGGGACAAATTGGGAAAGCAAAAGAAAAGGAGCCCTGATACCAAACAAAATCTCAATGACTTGTTATTTTTATTTTAGTTAGTTTGTTTAATTCATGTTTAAAAACTCTGCTCATGTAAGGGATCACCCTTGCATGGCCACAAAATCTTAATGACTTTTGTTATTTTCATTTTAGTTTGGTTTGTTTAATTTCTGTTTAAAAACTCTACTCGTGTAAAGGATCACCCTTGCATGACCGATCCGAAGCCCAGATAAATGAAGAGGGTTGCGTTAGGCTTCCGACAACAACGTAAAACTTTGTCGAACTTATCTACCATGAATTCTATAAATTATGAGAGGGTTACGGGGAAACAAAAAATCCATATAACCGACCCCATCTAGTATGGGAAAAGGCTTAGTTGTTGTTGTTGTTTGATTCGTGTTTTAATAACATATTTTAGTGAACTATTCTCTATTCTTGATATGTTTCCTTATTGCACGTGTTACGCTAACAACTTCTTGAAAACATATCAAAGTTTACCAGTTACTGACAAGTCCTTAATCACCCGGCCTACAACAAGCTTGATTCAACTTTTTGGGATCGAGAAACGTGTCTTTTGGCATTACATGACTGATGAAGTCAAAAGTTGCTCGAAACGCCAATCTTGCAGCATTTCTTGTCATGCCACATTTCACAGATCTCAAGCATCTATCTTAGATTTCTCGAGGCAACAAGATACAATGGGGAGTCTCAAGGCAGATTCACGCCTATTTATTGTGGATGCTTGTTCAATTTGTTTCCTGCGGTCTGTGTGTTTTATTTTTCTGTTTTGCGGATTGGTTGCAGCATAACCGTATGCCGACGTTTGTGGGGATCGACGACGGGAGGATACTCTTTAGTTTGCTTGGGCGCTTCACTGTCGTATCAATTTTGGTGCTTGATAGGTGTCCACATTTTGAGTTCCCGATTCATGGTTATAGGAAGTTTCTGGCTGGGAATTCAGAATGTTTATTAGTTTATTAAATCTTAGCTGTGCTAGTGATGGGACAAATTGCGTCTTTGTGAACTAGGGGTGTTAATTTTCTAACCATCGTGCGCTGGAATTAGGTGGTTGTGCAACAACTAAAGGCGGTGATTGGGCTGTAGAGTGTGAGTGCTTCGTCCCTTCTATACCAGTTCACTTGGTTTAGTTCAGGAGAAACTATATCAATGGATATTGAGCCAACATGGAGAAGGATTAAGGGTGACTGCAGCAGATATTGTTGCTTACTTGGAGGTTTGCAATCATAACTGAAGCTTATTTATACATGTCGTGAAACACTTCTCAGCATTCATCTTAAGTCTACATTATTGCATCTGGTTATTAGTCAGCAGTAAGCTTATTCATGAAGGTTTTATTTTTCTTTATACCTTGATGTCCTCATTGTATTTGTAGAATGTTGTTGAATTTACTTTTGATGCTATGTTGTCTCTCACTTTTTTGTGAATACACAATTATTGGCAGTTTTGTTATTTTCACATTCTTTCTTCTTAACGATCACTGAGCGCTAGTAGATTTGACTTTAGAAGGGCCACTAGTATGAAAACAATAGATACGGATAACAGTATGCTTTTCCTTCACTATATTAGTTAGCCCTTGAGAACTACCATCATGATTTTCTTTCTTCACTGTGATTACCTATAAACATGTAAAATATTTTATTCAAACAATTTTGGTTTTGAATGATTCAAAAAATGTTGACCATAAGGAAAAAACCACAAGGTATATTTGCAGTCACGTGACTCAATATGCATACACTGCAAGGATACATTGACTTCTAGATTGAGTTGCATGCCGTACAGCTGAGGGAGAAGTCACAAGAAGATAGACCATTTGGTCAAACTTACATCAGGTGCAACAATTTGCCAAAGTCACTAGCCCGTGTGATGTAGCCAATCAAGATGAAGCAACACCTCACATTCAGCCTTGCAATCATGAAAATGTTGCATGTATGCATGGAAGTGGTGCAGGATTTTCTTCATTGTCCATCCAATTTCTGAGCAGCTTCCCATATTTTATTGGTCGCCTGCACATGATAGGGCTATGTGGAAACACAGAATCCATGTAGCCGACCCTGTCTAGAATGGGAAAAGGCTTAGTTGTTGTAGTTGTTGTTGTTCCTATATTTTATTGGTACCTTAGAGAGCAACATCTCACAGATATCACAGATAATTGGCTGTTATACGAAGTTGTGAAAGAAGACCAAGAACCTACAACCATGAATAAGCTTGTGTATATCATAGATACGAGTCTGATGAATGTAGTAGTGGTTGTGGTACATGAATTCAAGACTTAGAGTTTATAGATCAGCCTCCAAACAGGAAGACGTGAGTTACAAATAGGTATAGACAGTGAAGAGCAAAGCACATGGGATCTAAAAAGTATAAGAAAGTTTAATAATGGTAAAGAACTATATACCAAAGTATGGATTACTTGATGATGAAACATTTAGCTTGCTGATTAGAATAACAATCTTAAGATTATTGTCACTTGTCATGATTCATGATAGGTAGCTCTTAGCCTCAGTGATAAGCTTCAAGGTTTCATGTTCAAAACCATTTGCCTGACATCACTCTCCTTCGTCACTAACTAGGATGGCATAGCTGTAGTGAACAGACATTTCTTTGATGTCACTTGAAAAGAAAAATCTGCATGGATCAGCCATTGATATATATATATATATATATATAGAAGGTGATTTGTACCATCATACATGTCTCTTATAAGGTTTATGTATGTCAATGAAATGACTCTTTTTTCCAAGGTTCTCCAAAGAACTTCTCTCGGTACCCTATCGTAAGTTTTTTGTAGATCAATAAATATCATGTGAAGGTCTTTCTTTTTTGATCTAAAATGTTCTATAAGACATCTCAAAAGGTGAATCGCTTAAACAGTAGATCAGCCTGACATGAATCCAAATTGGATTTATGTTGTACTCGATACTTGTCTTAACCTACGTTCGATAATTCTTTCCCACAATTTCATAGTATGACTCATTAACTTGATACCCTAATAATTTGCACAATTCTAAATGTCTTCCTTGTTCTTATATATGGATATAAGTGTACTCGCTCTCCGTTCCTCAGACATCTTTTGGTTTCTCCATATTTTACTAAATAGTCAGTGAGCCCAGTGATTCCTATTTATCCTAGGATTTTTTAAACTTCTATAGGAATATTTTCCGGTCCTACTGATTTACCACCCTTCATATGTTTAAGAGCCTCTTTGACTTCATTCTTTTGAATACGTCGATAGAAATTATGATTTATATGCTTTTATGATGTGGCTAACTCTCCTAAGCTGATACTAACATATTTATTTTCATTAAAAAGCTTATAAAAATAGTTTTTCCATCTACTTTTTATATCATCATTTGCCACTAGAATTTTCTCATCCTCATCTTTGATACATCTAACAAAATTAAGATCCTTAGTTTTCTTCTCTTTAGCCCTACCTATCCTAAAAATATCTCTTTCACCCTCTTTTGAGTTGTTTTTTTATATAAATCCTCCTAAATTTTAGCTTTTGTTTCACTAACGGCCTTTTTCGCTTTTTTTTTGCTTTCCTATAAGCCTCTAAAGTTTCACTAGTTTGTTTTAGCATAATGTAATTTGTAACATGCCCTCTTTGCCTTGATTTTATTTTGCACTAGTTCACTCCACTACCAAGCTTCTTTTTGTGCCGGTACACCTCTCTTAGATTCACCTAACACATCTTTTGCCACTTTCTTAATATGTATAACCATATTATTCTATATATCTTAAGGTGTACCAACATAATTTCAAGCATCTCCTTGAAGGACTTTTTGTTTAAATATACCTTCTTTCTCGCTTTTGAGGTTCCACCATTTAGTCTCAATAGCTCAATGCACTCTTTTCTTCTTTGTCCACCTTTTTACTTATAAATCCATAATTAAAAGTTGATGTTGGGTGGTTAAGCTTTCTCCTAGAATTACCTTACAATCTTTTCAACACGCTCTATCTTTTTTCTTATAAATAAAATAATCAATTTGTGTTTGTGATAAGCCACTCTTATAAGTAATTAAATATTCATCTTGTTTTTTGAAGATTGTATTGACTATAAAGAGATCAAATGCTATAACAAAATTTAAAATCTCCCTACCTTCCTCATTTATATCCCAAAACCAAAGTTTTCATGAATAACTTGATATCCTAATGTCTCTTTACCGACATGTTCATTTAAGTCTCCTCCTAAACAAATCATCTCTTTGTGGAATTCTTTGAGTCGCCTTATCTAACTCCTCTCAAAAAGCTGTCTTTATACTATCTTCTAGTCCTACTTTGGGTGCGTAAGCACAAACTATATTCAAAACCTATGCTCCTAACATTAATTTCAACATCTTGATTCGATCACCATATCGTTGCATGTCTACTATGTTAGAGATTGTAATGGGTCTCATAGGAGACCCATTATTATCCATATTCATACTTTAGGTTATTCAGTTGTACTTAATTCAAGTTAGGGGTAAATTAGTCATTCAAGTTAGATTGTACTTATATATATTTTGATTAGGGTTAAGTGTAGGTTAAGTAAGAGAGAGAAGTAAGGGGACGACAACCAAGGAGAGGCGCCAAAAGCCTGCTATGGCAAATTTGAAGGGATGCCTCCAATCTGTCACTTTTTAAAAGTTTGTTATTATTTCTTAATGATAGATTATTTCTAATATCGTATCAGAGCCTATAAGGCATTTAGATCGAGTATTTTGTGAAGAAAGAAGCTCAACTTTGAGTCAAATCAACATGTGAAGCAAACATAGTTTGTCTGCGCGTGAAATCTATTGGTTTCTAGTGTCAGAAATCATTGTTAAAAGATATTTAAATCTGGCGCAATAGTCTGATCGTTGATTCTATTCTATAATGTGGTAAATGAGATTTTTGGTTCCTTACACACGTAAAGATCATAAGAGTCTGTGCGTGTGATTGCAGGTGTGAAACTGTAGTCTACAAACAAAGATTCTGATTGTGTTTAGATTTTTTTTGGGTGTGAAACTATTGTTGTAGATCAACCTCTAGATGAAGATCTTTAGTTTTATGTCTTTAAGTTGTAATCGATGTCTTAAATAATTTGGATTTCAATGGATCAATATTTGATCCATTGGAAATAGGACTTTAGTATAGAATAGTGTCTTAAGTAGGAGTAAATGTGTCTTTCAAGTAATATCGTCTGTACTATATAACCCTAAACTAGTGTATTAGGGTTGATTGTGTGAAATAAATAGAAGTGGTTGCGGCAGCCAGTGGGTGCCAACCACCTTCAATCTGTTCCTGTGCAGTGTTGTTTTCTTTGATTTAATTTAGTTTAATGCTATGGCATAAATCAACATGTTATCAGAGCCTATCTGTGAAGATATCGTGGTCCACGGAAGAAGGTTGTCTCTGAAAAGTGTTTGTGGTTATTAACGCAACCATAGCAGCTTGTGGAACAATAAATCAAGTTAAACAAAGGTCAATAAAAACCCTGGAAGTCAGCCTGTGAAATAGTCTTGATTGACTGATTCTGTGAGTGAGTGTAGAAATCTGCACAATCAATTTGCACAGAATTTATTGTTTGGAATCAAAATCAGACGTGCACGTCTATATTATCAACATTGATTGCCACAAGTATTGGTATTCATTCTGACAAGTCGTCAAGGATCACTCCTTTTTGGTTAGCATGCTGTATGAATATCACGCCCACCTAAGTACAATATCAGTGCACAACACAAGGATCGTTCCTGTCCAAGATGTCTACAACATTCAAGTGTAAGTCTGCACAGTAAGTCTACAAATTAAAGTGTAAGTCTGCACAACCAAGAAATATTGGTTTCTTTAGTAATCGACATTCAAGGTAAGTCTGAACATTACTACCCAATACGAACATCAAGTTTGCATATTATTGGTTAATCTGCACATTAAAGAAAAGGACTATTAGAGATGTATAGGATCAGAAATGGACAAAAATAAAATGGCAGAAGGTTGCGACAACAATCCCTTGGACAAATGAGAGGTTTTCCAGATTATAAATCTGAAATTAGACGAAAAAAACTACCTTCAATGGGCCAGATCTATTGAACTATTTATAATGGCAAGGTGGCGATGGGACTATCTTACTGGTGATATTCCTCAACCATGCATAGCAGATCCACTTTATGCACGATGGCGTAGGAAAAATGCACTTGTCTGTGTTTGTACTTGTTTTGTTCATATATATCATGGTATGAGAGATAAATTAGATGCCGAAGCCATGAAATGCATTTTTTGGGGGTACTCTACCACTCAAAAAGGTTATAAATGTTATGATTCTATAAAAAGAAAGTCCTATATTACTATGGATGTTACTTTTCATGAAGATACATCATTTTATGGCAAACTAGACGTTCAATCATCTGATAACTACATACCCCATGTGGTACCACTTCCACCATCTGAAAAATTAATCAGAAATTGAAAGGGAAGAAGAGGACATTCACCACTCACAAGGACAAACATGGCGAGTTTATACTAGAGGTGAGAGAAAGGCCTTCCTTCCGCATCAGCCTACTACTCTGAACCAAGATCCTCACCCTAAATCTGATCAAACTTCTTCTCAGGTAATTCCGAGAGATACTATTATTGAAACTAATGATCTGCCAATCCCTCTTAGGAAAGGGAAACGTGAAACCGCAAAGTATTCCGAGAATATTTGTTTGTGATAAATTTGTTTCATACACTAATTACCCAAAAGAATATCAGTTGTTTGTGATGAATGCAGACAATATTTATGTTCCGAGAATATTTTCTGAAGCAGAACAACAGTTAAAGTGGAGGGTAGCGATGAAAGAAGAAATTGCAGTACTAGAAAGAAACAACACATGGGAACTTGTTGACTTACCAAGAGAGAGAAAAACAGTGGGATGTAAATGGGTGTATTAAGTAAAGTACAAAACTGATGAAAATATAGAAAGATATAAAGCACGATTAGTGGCTAAGGGTTACAATCAGTCATATGGTATTGATTATATAAAAACTTTTGCACCAGTTACAAAAATGAAAATTATCAGAATTATTCTAAGTGTGGCAGTCAATAAAGGATGGAACTTATGGCAATTAGATGTAAAAAATGCTTTCCTTCAGGGTGACCTTATGAAAGATATCTACATGGACCTACCACCTGGGTATAACCATGGACAAATGCAAAACAAAGTATGCAAATTAAAGAAGCCCATCTATGGTTTAAAATAATCACCTGATAAATTTAGTGATATAGTTATGAGCTTGGGATTTAAACGATGTGTTAGCGATCATACACTATTTATTACCAAAGGGGAGAAAACCATCTTTCTATTGGTGTATGTAGATAACATTATCATTACTGGGGATGATACATAAGGCATAGCTATCTTAAAGAAACAACTCAGTGCACTATTTGACTTGAAGGACTTGGCAGACTACATTATTTTCTAGGCATTGAAATAATTCAGAATAAAGACTGTCTATTCTTAAGTCAGAGGAAATATATTATGGACTTATTAAAAGAAACAAAAATGGAGGATTGTCAAATATGCTCTACTCCAATTGAAATTTCAAAATGAGATATTGATGATTCAGTTGAACCATATGATGATGTGGGTTAATATCAATGATTTGTGGGAAAACTAATATATATCACCATCACTCGGTCAAATGCGAGTTTTGCAGTTGGATATGTTAGTAGATGGATGCATTCTCCATCTAAAATCACATGAATACAGTATTTCATATCATCATATACTTGAAATCTTCTATTACCTACGGTTTACGATATACTCCACATTCATCACTGAATATAAAAATTTACTAAGATGCTGATTGGGGAGGTTCCAAAGCTGATAGAAAGTCTACATCTTGTTATATGGTATGTCTAGGAGGTAATATAGTATCTTCGAAGAGTAAGAAGCAATTAGTAGTGGCCAGATCAAGTGTAGAGACTGAATATCATGCTATCGCCCTTGGCATGTGTGAAGGCTTATGGATGATATCACTTCTCGATGAAATTGGTCTAGGAAGGAAGACTTCAATCAACTTTTTCACTGACAGTAAAGCGGCTCTTCAGTTGGCATCTAATCGAGTCTTTCATGAGAGGACCAAATACATTGAAATAGATTATCATTTCATTAGAGAGAAAGTATCCCAAGGAACCTTCAATCTTCTTTAATGGGTTAAAGAAGACTCTGGCCAAGTTGGGTGTTTCAAGTCTTCAAGACCCAACTTGAGGGGGCGTGTTGGAGATCAAGCTCAAGATCTTTAGTTTTATGTCTTTAAGTTGTAATTGATATCTTAAATAATTTGGATTTCAATGGATCAGTATCTCATCCATTGGAAATATGACTTTAGTGTAGAATAGAGTCTTAAGTAGGGGTAAATGTGTCTTTTAAGTTATATCGTTTGTACTATATAACCCTAAACTAGTGTATTAGGGTTGATTGAGTGAAATAAATAGAAGTGGTTGCGACAGCCAGTGGGTGTTGACCACCTTCAATTTGTTCCTATTGTTGAAGACATGAATCGTGTTGATCTAGTTATGTAATTGATAGTAGAAATCATGTTTTGGGTCGTTTCTGAGTCTTAGATTAGGTTATGTTTGTTTAGTAGTATTTAAACTTGCTTAGGGGTAGATTAGTCAAGTTATAAATCTTATAAATACCTAGATTAGGGTTAATTAATATGTAACTGAATTGAGGTTGGACGGCTGCGAAGGAGGTCATCCCATCTTGTATTGGGACAGATTGGATGTTTCCCCAATCTGTTTGATCTTGTAAGTTTTATTTATTCTGTTAAATAAGAATATTTTATTATGGTATCAGAGCCTAAAAGGCTGATAAATTCGTGTTTTTTCGTTTAAAAGACTCAGTTTTATGGTTGTGGAAGATTCTCTTCATATCAGGGAAGAACATTCCTTGAAATCGCAGATTTAAAAGGTGTTTTCTGCAAGAGGCTAATATTCTGTACATGTCATTTGGGGCTGCTCATTTTTCATAAAAAAAAGGAAAAGATCAACTCACGGTGGTTGGTACTTGGATGTTTGTGGACTAAGTCAAGTTGCAGTTCATTATAAAGTCTATAGATCGTGATAAAACAGGGTAGACATTCTTGTTATTGATGAGAAAACTGAAATACATAAACTGTATATTGTGATCAATCCACGTTCATATTGTTCAGTAATATATCGTCTGAGGGACTTCATATTGTTCAGCAATACTTTGTGTTGAGTTTAGTGGTTAGTCTGCCAAGATTTAAACTGCATATCGTGAGCAGATCCTGGCTATTATCATTCAAGTCATCTATTAATCTATTGAACAACCTGTGGACAAAAGAATAATCAATGTGTGGCAGTCTCATAAATCGTGTAGAAGACTAATCAACCTTCTTGTTGCATATTGATCTATTGATCAATATAGAGCCGTGGACATATTCAGAAAATCGTGGCAGTCTTATAAATCGTGAAGATCAATATAGAGTCGTGGGTATATTCAGAAAAATGTGACAGTCTTATAAATCATGTAGAAGACAATTTTTTTTTTTCAGATTGCTACGAAGATTCTTACTTGAAGTTAGATTTGTATGGCCAACAAAGGCAAGGCGGTAGTTGAAACTCCTTTTGTGGTATTTGAACACGGCATGAATGAAAAAGGAGAAACCTTTCAGATTACCACAACGAAGTTAGATGGAAGAAACTATCTAGAGTGGTCTAGGTCTGTAGAACTGGCTGTTATAGCCAGGGGGAGATGGGCCCATCTTATGGGTCAAACACTTAGTCCAGAAGTTCATGATACTCACTATCCTACTTGGCGATGGGAAGATGCCCAGATATCTGATCGTGATTTTCATACAACGATTCACAGATTTCACATGAAACATTCAAGAAGATGAGAAGGGGGAATCGGCTCTCTTGCAGCCGCCTTATTTTTTTTATCTTATTGATCAAGGAACTCTATTTACATGGCTAAGGGTTTCCCCTTTAAATACATGATTATAATCTCCCTAATTACTAAAGTGTCATTAAAGGGTCCTTATTTAAAAGTACCTTTAAAAACGATATAACTATAAAATAACTATAAAGTCTTAACTACAAAATACGTTAACTATAACTATGTAATTAACTATAACTAGATAATCTTCAACACTCCCCCTCAAGTTGGGTGAAAAATAGAAGTTACACTCAACTTGCTGCACAATCTCTGAAGTAGACTTCTATTAACTGCTTTGGTCAACATATCTGCACACTCATGTCCCGACTGCACATGTTCCAACTGAAATTCTTTTGCACATACAGTGTCCCGTATAAAGTGGCAATATCTCAATATGTTTTGTTCTCTCATGATATACTAGATTTGAAGCAATTTGTATTGCTGCTTTACTGTCACAAAATATAGGTATAGGTTTTCCTGTAAATAAGTTCAGTTCTATTATTAAAGGTCGTAACTACTTTCTTTCACATATACCAGACGCTATTGCTCTATATTCTACTTCAGCCATCGATCTAGCTACAACGGATTGTTTCTTGCTCTTCCATGAGACTATGTTACCTTCGATTAATGTTATATAACCTGTGGTCGACTTTCTGTCCTCTATGGAACCTGCCCAGTCTGCATCAATATAAATCTCAATGTCATTGTGACCATTGACTTTGTATGTAATTCCATAACCAGGTATAGTCTTCAAATATCGTAATATGTGAAATACTGCATCCATATGATATTTTGATGGTGATTGCATGAATTGACTCACTATGCTCACCGCATATGCAATGTCTGGACGTGTGATGGTTAGATATATCAATTTTCCAACCAATTGCTGATATCTAGTTACATCAACATTTTCAGCTCCATCTTCCATATGTAACTTATGATTTGTATCCATTGGAGTATATGTAGGTCTACAATTTTCCATCTTGATATCTTACAACAGATCCAAAGTATATTTTCTTTGATTTAGAAAGATATCCCTACCTAAGTAGGCCACCTCAATGCCTAAAAAATAATGCAACCTTCCAAGATCCTTAATATCAAATAACTGATGGAGCTCTTTCTTTAATTGCTGAATTTCCTCAATGTCATCCCCTGTTACAATAATATCATCTACATATACCAATAGTAGTGTTAATTTATCTCCCTTTTTAAAGAATAAAGTATGATCACTTACACTCTTTTGATATCCCAAATTTATAACACTTCTGCTAAACTTCTCAAACCAAGCTCATGGAGATTGTTTTAATCTATAGATAGCCTTTTTTAATCTGCATACCTTCTTCTCGGGATTTGAATGTCCCGGTGGTAACTCCAAGTAGACTTCTTCTTTGAGTTCTCCTTGGAGAAATGCATTTTTTACATCAAGTTGCCACATTGTCCAGTTTTTTTGAGTTGCAATACTAATAATGACTCTAATAGATGTGAGCTTTACTACTGATGCAAATGTTTCTTCATAGTCTATCCCATATGCTTGACTATATCCACGGGCTACTAGTCTTGCTTTATATCTCTCGAATGAGCCATCTGCTCTGTATTTTATTGTATACACCCACTTACATGACACTACTTTTCTGTCTTTAGGTAAATCATAAAGTTCCCAAGTTTGATTTTTTTAGTGCTTGATGTTCGGATTTCATAGCTTCAATCCACTGTTTATTCTTTGATGCTTCAAGATAGTTCTTCGGAATTGGATGTGTTTCAACTTTTAGCGCAAAATCATAGTAGCCTTCTGATAATCTGTCATAGGAAATGAATTTGGAAATCGGGTACTTACAACATGATATCTTCCCTTTTCTGAGTGCTATGGGGACTTTTGAGTCTTCGAATCTTTTGTCACTTGTTTCTTGAACTTCATTTGAATCAAATGTTGTTTCTCCTCCTTGATTCATAATATCTATCTGTTTGTCTCTGAAGATATTTCTCTCTCTCTTTTTGTATACTTGTAGTTTATCTTTTTCAGTGTATTGATCTGTTCTTGTATCCAAATTTTCTTCCTCCAATTCTTCACTAGTACTAATCCTTGGTAGTACTGTTTCTTCAACAATAGAACTAGGCACATCATTTGAATTTCTGTAGTATGGAGTGGTTTCAAAGAAAGTTACATCCATAGAAATATACTTTCTATGAGAAATAGGATCATAACAAATATATCCTTTTTTTCGTAAGAGTACCCAATAAAGATACATTTTATCTCCCTTGGATCAAACTTGTCTATAAATTGTTGATGAACATGTACGTAACAGATACATCCAAATATTATGGGAATAAGATGAAATGGATTATCTTTAGGTTTAATAACCTTGAATGGAGACTTTCCTCTAAGAACCACAATAGGAATTCGATTCATGATATACACCGCTATAAGAATTGCTTCCGGCCAAACGAATTTTGGAACATTGTGTTCAAGAAGTAACGTTCGAGCAATTTCCAAAATGTGTCGATTCTTTCATTCTGTCACTTCATTCTGCTGTGGTGTATAAACACACAATGTCTGATAAATAATACCATGAGACTGAAGATATGATTCCAACTGAGCATTACAAAATTCACCACCATTATCAGATCTGAATGTTTTAATGGTATAACCAAACTGAGCCTTAATAAGATTATGAAAGATAGGAAAAATTGTAGAGATTTCTGATTTAGACTTCATGAGATAAACAAAGGTAAGTCTAGAAAAATCATAATAAAAGTAACAAAATACTTAAAGTTTCCCAATGAAGGTATCACACATGGTCCCCAAACATCATAATGTATCAACTCAAAAGGAATATCTGATCTTGAATCACTACTAGGAAAAATAGCTCTATGATATTTTGCCCTCTGACACACATCACATTGAATGACCACATTATTAGGAATTGAAAAGGAGACAAGCTCTCTTATTTTAAACAGAGGCAAATGCCCTAATCTACTATGCCAAACTTTTATTTCTTCATCTGCAATAATAGTTGTCAACGCTCTCTTTTACTTTAAAATCTAATCTCCAGATAGTACGTAGAGTCCATTGCATAGTTCACCACATCCAAAGGTTTTTTCCGTCCTCAAATCCTGAAAAACACAACCATGTGGAGAGAATGTAACTGTACAATTCATATCTCTAACCAAGGAACTTACTGAAAGTAGATTTACTGAAAATTTTGGAATATATATCATTGAATTAAGTCTGAGATTATCTCTCTGAATTTCTTTTTTTCCTTCCATAGGAATCAAAGAACCATTTGCTACCTTCATATACTGTGGAGTTTGAATCATTTCATACTACATAAGGTTAGATTTGTTTCTTACCATGTGGTTAGTAGCTCCTGAATCTATTATCTAATCAGAAGAAGTTACAGAATCTTAAAGAGAATAGTTAACACTAATACTGTACGAAGTAGGAGTATTTGAGTCTATCTTTGATGTATAAGTGGTAGGTTGATCTCGTAGACGTGTTTTGATTTCAGCTATCTGTTTCTTTAATTCTGTCATTTCATCTGCAAGACTCATTTCTGCTTTCTTGTCAGATACAGATGCTACATGACTGCTATAATCTTTATACTTTGTGGGTTTCCTACTGTAGTTTCTATATTCTGGAGGCTTTCCAATAATTTCTCAATATTGTTCTTTTGTATGTCATCTTTTTCCATAATGTGTACACTGTAGTTTACTCTTATCCTCATAATATTGATTCTTGCCTCTTCCTCTTCCTTTGAATGAGTTTCTTCCTCTCTGATAATTACTCTGTCCTCTACCAATAAATATAGATTTCTCACCTTGTATATGTTCACCTTTTTCTAAATTCTTCTGGTCTTCTTCCCTCAACAGAAGTGAATATATAGTTCCAAGCGATGTAATTCTTCCTTGATTAGGATATTTAGTTTGATAGATTCATATTCTCATGAAACTCCCCTAAGTAAATCAAACACTTTCTAAATTTCTCCATCAACAGTTCTCTCTTTTACACGATGACCGCATTTATTTTCCACTAGATGTCTCTGTTCATTCCATAGTTCCCGCAGTTCTCCATAGTATTCACTTATTGATCTGGTTCCTTGGCGACACTTTCTTATTCTTTCAATGATCTCATATTCTTTGGCAATATTCTTTTGTCTGGAGTAAGCTTCTTCCACTGCAACCCAAATTTCAGTAGTTGTTTTCATATACATAAATGTTTTACTAATTGAGGGATTCATGGATAGGATGAGCCATGAGCTTACTAGAGCATCATCTTTATACATCTCTCATAGTATGCACTGTTGCCCTCTAGGGGTGAATTCTGTTTAATGATAGACACTTTTCTTCTCGATCATAGAACCATATCAATAGACCGAGCCCATTCTCTATATTTTATCCCATCTAATCGGATATTTGTGATTTGGAATGGTTTCAGTTTTTGATCATTTCCATAGTTAGCATATAGTTCCTCTTTCAATTTGTTGTCCATATTGTTTCACTTGCTTGAGTCGTGTATTGATATATTTCTGCCTTCTATATGTAATCAGCTGCAAGTAGTAAATTTCACTTTATCTGTTGATTTGATTGCAGGTTCTTATTTGATGTCAGGAGTGCTTGATCAGACTTTTATCAACTGCCAATGGCTGTTACCACTCACCGATCTCAATATGCAACTTGACTTGCTTGTATTGGCAGTTATCATATGCCAATATTAATATAAGAGCCAATACTTTCTATTGGCTGATCACAGATGTCAATACTTATGAATTTGATCATCGATGTCAATACTAACAAGAGTCGATTAATCTCAACCACTTTCTGTTCAGTATATATGAATCTGATCATCGATGTCTTCTATATGACTGATCTGATGCCGATATGTACAATCAATATATGCCGATATTTGAATGTCTGCCCTAGATCTGATTTTTAATGTTGAAATCTGTAAATCTGATTTTGACTATACTTAGAGAGTGCAGTCTGCCCTAGACTAGCACGTTGGATCAGATTTAAAACAAACCCTAGACCTTCGCTTTAGAAAAAATTAATATTTACTTACTGCTGTCTACTTTTCCAAGTGTCGCTGATTGCAACGATCTCGAGGAAGGTTCTGATACCATGATCATGATTTCCATATAATGATTCACAGATTTCATATGAAACATTCAAGAAGATGAGAAGGGAGAATTGGCCTTCTTGCAACCACCTTATTTTTTTTATCTTATTGATCAAGGAACTCTATTTACACTGCTAAGGGTTTCTCCTTTAAATACATTATTATAATCTTCCTAATTACTAAAGTGCCATTAATGAGGCCTTATTTAAAAGTACCTTTAAAAACGATATAACTATAACTACAAAATACGTTAACTATAACTATGTAATTAATTAACTATAACTAGATAATCTTTAATAATATCATCCTGACTCCTTCAATCTATGATCCCTTCAATTGCAAAAACCTTTATGTTTCTTAAATCTGCTCATGAGATTTGGTGCGCCATTTTCGAAGCTTACTCCAGAAAGAAGAATGTGACAAAAAAATATGAGATTTTAGAAAATATCAGAAAATGTAAACAAGAAACTCATTCTATCAGCGAATATTATGCAGATCTTCGGGGTCTCTGAGATGAACTCCTTTATTATACAAATATCAAGTGCTCTGCCTATTATAATGAAAGAAATGTTGAAAGTGAAAAGAAGAAAGTATTTGACTTATTGTTGGGTGTAAATCCTGAATTTGAGTAAGTGAAATTAAACATATTAGGCAGAGAATAGCTTCCTACATTGGGCAAAGTATACTCTCTTTTAATCAGAGAAGAAGATCATAGAAATCTTGAGAAGAATAACGTTCCTGTTACAGATCAACAAGCACTTCAAGTGAGAGGAGACAGTTCACACTTTCATGGCAGAGGTAGACAATAGAGTCGTGGACGTGGACGAGGTAGATATCATTCGGATGAGAAAGACAAAATTGTTTATTCACATTGTGTCAAATCATGACATTCTAGAGAACATTGTGGGGAATTACACGGCAGACCAAATTATTATCGAAATCAGAATCACTCAGTTCATGCAGCAGAAAATTCAACTCCCAGTGCAGAAGGAATTCAAGAGATTATTAAAAGGATAGAGGGCCTCAAACATAAACTATCCAAACAGCCTTCAACTTCTTCATCTCAGGCTACAGTTGCTCAGGCTACACATACCGTGAAGGGTAACACATTTTCTCATCCTCATTTAAAAACTTGGATAATTGATTCAAGGGCTACAGACCATATGGTAGGTGAGTTATCATATTTTTCAGAATACAAAACTCTTAAAAAACAGGAGACGATTAAGTTGACAGATGGCTCTTACTCTTATATGATTGGACAGGGAAGTGTACCTACTTGTTTCTTAGATTTAAAATCAGTATATCATGTTCCTAGTTTCTCGATAAATCTTCTTTCAGTCAGTTCTTTAACTCGTACTATGGACTGTTATGTAATCTTCCACCCTACTGGCTATGTATTTCAGGATCTGAAGACGGGAAAAATCTTTGGTCATTGTAAACTACATAAGGGACTATGTTCTTGATGATCATTCTTAGCCTTCAACTTCTTCCAACGCTTCAACTGCCACTGTTCAGGATGCAGAAATTCGCCTTTGGCATTATCGTCTTGGTCATCTGCCAATTTCAAAACTTCAATACATTATACCTCATCTTAGAGTCGAGTCCAATAAGTGTCAGTTTGAATGTGAAGTCTGTCAGCTTGGGAAACACCACAGAGCTCCCTATCCTTTAAGTGACTCTTGGTGTTCTCAACCTTTTGAGCTTATCCATTCTGATATATGGGGTCCCAGTCCTGTTACGTCTTTGTTTGGACATAAATATTTTGTCTCCTTTATCGATGATTGTACATATCTTACAATCGTTTATTTAATAAAAACAAAATTTGAAGTTGCTTCTATTTTTCCATTGTGCATAAATTTATTCTTACTCAATTTAATGCTTTCGTGAAAATTCTTCGGTCAGATAATAGGGGTGAATATATTGGTAATCAGTTACAAGAATATCTACGATCCAATGGTATTATTCATCAGACCTCTTGTTCCTATACACTTCAGCAAAATGGCATTACAGAAAGGAAAAATCGTCATATTCTGGAGGTAGCTAGGACTATTACTTCAAAATAATATTCCTAAATTCTACTGGGAAGAAGCTGTTCTTACTGTTGTTCATCTGATCAATAGAATATAAAGCAGATGACACTATTGAAAGGTATAAGGCAAGACTTGTTGTCAAGGGCTACAATCAATCACATGGAATTGACTACAATGAGACCTTTGCACCTGTTGCAAAGCTTACTTTCATAAGGATACTTTTGAGTATGGCAACAAATTTGGTATAGGATCTATGGCAACTAGATGTAAAAAAATGTTTTCTTACAGAGAGACTTAAATGAAGAAGTTTTGTTGAAACTCCCACCTGGAATGAATATTAAGGCACATGATGATACAATTTACAAATTGAACAAAGCCATATATAGGTTGAAACAATCACTAAGAGCCTAGTTCTCAAAATTCAGTGAAGCAGTATGCGGCTTGGGATATCAAAGGAGCATAAATGACCATACTTTGTTCTTACAGAAAGGTATTAAATTATCTATTTTGGTTGTTTATGTTGATGATATTATTGTAATAGGTAATGATGCTGAAGAAATATCAAAATTAAAAAAAAATCTTCACAAATTATTTGAATTGAAAGATTTGGGCCGACTTCACTATTTCTTGGGAATTGAGGTGTTGTATTCCAACCAAGGTATATTTCTAACTCAAAGAAAATATACTATGGACCTACTATATGAAACAACTATGCTTGATTGTAAATAGAGTGATATTCCTATGGAGGTGAATAAAAAATTGTTCATTGGAGATAGTGAAGATTTTAGGGATATTCACAAATACCATGAATTGGTGGACAAACTTATATACTTGACTATTACTCGTCCAAATATCACTTATGTTGTGGGCATTGTGAGCAAATTTATGCATTCACCAACCAAGAATCACATGAAAGCTATGTATAGAATTCTGAGATATCTTAAATCAACACCTGGAATGGGTCTTCTTTATTCAAAATCTTATAAGTTCAGTATTGAACTTTATTCTAATGCAGACTGGGTTGGATCTAAAGATGACTAAAAAATAACTACAGGGCATGTGACACTACTTGGTAGTAATATTATATGTTGGAAGAGCAAAAAAAAATAGTTGTTGCCCGATCTACAACATAAGTTGAATATAGAGCGGTAGCTCATGCTATGTGCGAAGGAAAGTAGGTATCGTCTTTGATGTATGAGCTGGGATTTAAGTTTGCTCAGCCTATTCTATTATATTGTGAATGCAGTGCAACTATACAAATGGTTTCCAATCTAGTATATCATGAAAGAACGAAGCACATAGAAATCGATTGTCACTTTATCAGAGAGAAGATTTCAAATCAGGAATTCAAACTAGAGTATATTAAATCAGAAAAAGAGAGAGTTGATTTTCTAACTAAAGCCATCACCAGCACACAACCCAAGGATACTTTGTCAAAGTTGGGTGTTCTCAATATCTTTCACCCACTTGAGGAGGAGTGTTAGAGATTCTAATGGGTCTCTTAGGAGACCCGTTATTATCCATATTCATACTTTTCAGTTGTACTTCATTCAAGTTAGGGGTAAATTAGTCATTCTACAAGTTAGATTGTACTTATATATATTATGATTAGGGTTAAGTGTAGGTTAAGTAAGAGAAAGAAGTAAGGGGACGGCAGCCAAGGAGAGATGCCGAAAGCCTGCTATGGTAGATTGGAAGGGATGCCTCCAATCTGTAAATTTGTTATTATTGCTTAATGATAGATTATTTCTAACATTCTACACTATCCTTTAAATCTTTATTTATGATAATACCAACTCCGTTTTGAGCCTTTTTCTTACCTGAATACCATAATTTAAAACTTGTATACTCAATCTTTTTTGCTTTTTCTCCAACCCACTTGGTCTCTTGAAAATATAGGATATGAATCTTTCTCAGAATCATAGTATCTTGTAGTCATTGATTTGAAAAAAGTCAATCTCTTTCTTCATTGATAGGGTGCACACTGATATCGTAGTTCTCATATATATTGACACAAAGACAAGTAGTTTAAAAAGGTTGTACATTAACTAATGTGTTATTCATTCACAGATTTCAGTTTAATTGGGAGGAAGATATCTTCTCAAATTTTCAATTGACCAAAATCAAGAGAGCATGTTATTTCTACAAAGGATTGTGCTTTTGAATCTACCAAAAAGGAGCAACATATAGGCTTGAAGTACCAGTTGAACAAAAATTACAGGGTGATGATGGAATGTCATGTAAAGATCCAAGCTTTTTTGTAGCATTTGTGAGATCATTACAATGTTTAACCATTCACCGTATAACCTGGTGTCTTCTGTTGCTAGTCAAGTGTCACTATATTATAAAGAAACAAATAGATGTACATATAATGCTTATGTACATATGTATACATATACATACATACGTATACATACATACATATACACATACGTATGTATATATACACATATATATATACAATATACACACACACGTATATATATGATCATAGAGACTGCCACGTGGAAGTGGTATGCAAATCCCCAATTATGTCAAAAGGGCCATATAAATCGCAATATGCAAAGGAATGTTTCCATCCTTTTGCGATCATTGGTTTTGCATATGCTGATTGGACTTGTGATTTTGAGACTAGGAGATCTATTTCTTATAGGTGTCTCCAGTGGGAAAATATGGTTTCTTGGATTAGGAAGGAGCAAAGAACTAGTAAAATCTGTCCAGAAGTACAGGCCAATGGCTACCTTGTTAGTTGAGTCACATGTATAAGACATCTGTTGACAATCCTGTCACCTTGTTAGTACCGTGATAATCAGAGGTTATCAAGTTAGCTTTGAATAACATACGTCAGAGGAGTAACAAACATATCCAAATTGATCAATACTTTATTTGAGAAAAAATAGAATATAAAGAAAATAGAGCTACCCTTTGTTGGCTGAGAAAGTCAAATAGCAAACATTTGTCCAAAGGAGCTTAATAAGGACCAATAACAAGTTGTCCAGAGCTTTTGGATCTTGCACAAAATTTGAATGTTGTTAGGAATTGTTTTTTCTATTATTGTATATTTTTCCATTATATCCTTGTGTATTTTTGGTATGTTTTTTAAACTAAGCTTCAAAATATTGAATCTCACGTTGGAACTTTGTGTTATACCAACATTCAGAAGTTCACTTTTCCTTGCATTTGTTTTGTCTTACCATCTCAAGGCCTCTACATTGTGAAGCAATATATTTTCTTAAAGATGACCATCTAATTCATTTTGTATTCTAGGTTCCTAGACTGTCTGCTTTCTATTTCTCAGAACCATTCTTGTGAGTACTGAAGTATATCCCATGTACTTTTGACTTGTAGATTTGGCTCATATATGCCTGAAGCTTTTGAACTACCTTTGCAAATTTTATGAATCCAAATCTTTATTCCCTCTTTTTCAATTCAGGGCAGTCTGTTTGGTTTAAGGTACAATTCAATTTGGTCCTCCAAATGATTAATCGATGAATTTTATCATAGTATATATTTTTTTAGGATTACAAAATTATGAATTTGCTTATTTGAAGATCAGCCATGCATGTCATTTATGATTTTATATTGTGTACTGAATCATTTCACTGCGTGTTTTTCTGATGCTCTACAACACCTTTAAGATCGTAGGAAGGTGTTGTTAGGAATCTTTTTATTTTGTCACTGTACATTTGTCCATTATGTCCTTATGTGTTTTTGGTACATTTGGTACATTTTTCAAACTAAGATTCAAAATATCGAATCTAATCTTGGAACTTTGTGTTATACTTGCAGAATAGTTCAGAAATCAACCTGAAATTGCAGCGTTTAAAAGCTTATTTTTCCTTATAATTGTTTTGTTTGACCATCTCAAGGCCTCTAAATTGTCAAGTGACGCATTTCCTTAAAGATGACCATCTAATTGATTGTATGTTCTAGGTTCCCAAACTGTCTTTGAGTAGTGAAGTATATCCCATGTACTTTTGACTTATAGATTTGGCTCATATTTTCCTGAAGCTTTTGAACTACCTTCACAAATCCTGGGAATTCAAATCTTTATTCCCTCGTTTTAATTTTGGGACACTCTGTTTGGTTTAAGGTACAATTCAATTTGATCCTCCTTCGAAAATCGATGAATTTCATCATAGCGTTCTGTTTTGGAACACCAAATGATCAACTTGATCGTTTGAAGATCAGGCGTGCATGTCATTTATGATTTTATAGTGTACTAAACCATTTCACAGGGTATTTTTCTGATGCAAATACAACACCTTTAAGATAGGGTATCTGTCTATTCTTCAACAGTTTTGGTTTTCCTCAATCAAATTAAAAATTGTTGCCCAACTTGAAGTGCCATGATGGACCTAGTTTCCAAACTATGTCTCGCTTTCTGTTGTTTCTATTATAGAGTGCTGTACTTGCCTCCTCATCTAAGTTTGATTTTTAAATCTGGTCCATTGCCCTCCAATCTCAATCAGCTTCCTTGCGTATATAACTGGTGTTTGTTGATTAATATATATTTGATTCTAAGATGCTAGCAGTGTAGATACAAACCCAAGGAGGCCATTTGGGTTCCAGCCGTCTAGGTTCTGTGTGCCTTCTATTTCTTGGCCATCTTGATAAAGTTAAAACCCTTTCACGAACATTGAAAAAATGTGCTAGCTAAGGGAATTAGTAATTTATACTTATTAAAATTTACAACTACAGCTTAAAATGCCTAATGCATTCTTAAACACTTTGGTACAAATATGAGAGAATCACTGGAATATCTCTAATACAGCCTATGAAGGATAACAGAAAAAATGTGTTCATGTGTTACCTCCACTAAGATATTTGCCTAGTCATATTATGGTCGTACCTTAGGAGAGTTAGCCAAATCAGAAAGGTATATAAATCACAATTTCTACCAAAGTATTCAAAAGAATGAAGTCAAAGAGGCTCTTAAACATATGAAAGGTGGTAAATTGGTAGAACCAGACAATATTCTTATAGAAGTTTGGAAAATACTAGGAGAGACATGAATCACTTGGCTCATAAGACTACAATAACAACAACAACTAAGCCTTTTCCCATACTAGACGGGGTCGGCTACATGGATTCTTTGTTTCTACATATCTCTATCGTGTGTCATGTTAGCAGTTAACTCCCAATAAGCTAGATCATTCTTTATTGTTTCTTTCCAACACTTTTGTGGTCGTCCTCTACCTCTTTTAATACTTTCCAAATTTAGTTTTTCTAACCTTCTTACAAGTTCTTCTTTTGATCTTCTTTCTATATGTCCAAACCATCTTAAACGATGTTCTCTCATTTTATCCTCTATTGGTGTCACTCCTAATTTGTTTCTAATAACCTCATTATGTATACGGTCTTTTCTTGTATGACCACTCATCCATCTCAACATCTTCATTTCTGTCACAGACATCTTTTGTACATGTTGATGATTAACTGCCCAACACTCAGAACCATAAAACATGGCAGGCTTAACTGCTGCTCTATAATATTTACCTTTTAATTTTAATGCTATCTTCTTATCACAAAGAATACCTGATGCTCCTCTCCATTTTAACCAACCAACATTAATTCTATGTGTAACATCTCCATCAATTCTTCCATCACTTTGAAAAATTGACCCTAGGTATTTAAAACTTTCCTTTTGGGGAATGCAATGTGTGCCAATTTTAATTTCTATGTCCTCCGAAGTAGCCAAATGATCAAACTTACATTCCATATATTCTGTCTTTGTTCTACTAAGTCGGAGGCCTTTGTTTTCTAATGTTTCTCTCCATAGTTCCAATTTTCTATTAACTTTTTCCTTAGACTCCTCCACTAATACAATGTCATCTGCAAATAACATACACCAAGGTACTTCATCTTGAATATGTTTTGTTAACTCATCCATCACCATTATAAATAAGTATAGACTTAAAGTTGATCCTTGATGTAACCCAATATTAACTTCAAAGAAGTCTGTCATTCCTTCATGAGTCCTCACACATGTTTTTGCACCATCCTACATGTCTCTTGTAAGGTTAATATATGTCAATGGGATACCTCTTTTTTCCAAAGTTCTCCAAAGAACCTCCCTCGGTACCCTATCATAAGCTTTTTCTAGATCAATAAATATCATGTGAAGGTCTTTCCTTTTTGCTCTAAAATGTTCCATAAGACGTCTCAAAAGGTGAATCGCTTCAATAGTAGATCTACCTGGCATAAATCCAAATTGGTTCTCTGTTGTACTTGATACTTGTCTTAACCTACGTTCGATAATTCTTTCCCATAATTTCATAGTATGACTCATTAACTTGATACCTCGATAATTCACACGATTTTGAATGTCTCCCTTGTTCTTATATACGGGTATAAGTGTACTTGCTCTCCATTCCTCGGGCATCTTTTGGTTTTTCCATATTTCATTAAATAGTCTTGTGAGCCAAGTGATTCCTATTTCTCCTAGTATTTTCCAAACTTCTATAGGAATATTATCTGGTCCTACCGATTTACCACTCTTCATATGTTTAAGAGCCTCTTTGACTTCATTTTTTTGAATACGCCGGTAGAAATTGTGGTTTATATACTTTTCTGACTTGGCTAAATCTCCTAAACTAATACTAACATCTTTATTTTCATTAAAAAGATTATAAAAATAGTTTTTCCATCTATTTCTTATATTATCATTTGCCACTAGAATTTTTTCATCCTCGTCTTTTATGCATCTAACATAATTAAGATCTTTAGTTTTCTTATCTCTAGCCCTAGCTATCCTAAAAATATCTCTTTCACCCTCTTTTGAGTTGAGTTTTTTATATAAGTCCTCCCAAATCTTAGCTTTTGCTTCACTAACGGCCTTTTTTGCTTCCTTCTTTGCTTTCTTATACGCTTCTAAAGTTTCACTAGTTTTCTTAGCATAATGTAATTTGTAACATGCCCTCTTTGCCTTGATTTTGTTTTGTACTACTTCACCCCACCACCAAGCTTCTTTTTGTGCCGGTACACCTCCCTTAGATACCCATAACACATCTTTCGCCACTTTCCTAATATGTATAGCCATATTGTTCCACATATCAGAGGGTGTGCCAACATAATTCTAAACATCTCCTTGAAGGACTTTTTGTTTAAATATATCTTCTTTCTCGCTTTTGAGGTTCCACCATTTAGTCCGAATAGCTCGATGCACTCTTTTCTTCTTTGTCCATTTTTTTATTTGTAAATCCATAACTAAAAGTCGATGTTGGGTGGTTAAGCTTTCTCCTGGAATTACTTTACAATCTTTACAACACGCTTTATCTTTTTTTCTACAAATAAAGTAATCAATTTGTGTTTGTGATAAGCCACTCTTATAAGTAATTAAATGTTCATCTCATTTTTTGAAGATTGTATTAACTATAAAGAGATCAAATGACATAGCAAAATTTAAAATCTCCCTACCTTCCTCATTTATATCCCCATAACCAAAGTTTCCATGAATCCCTTGATATCCTAATGCCTCTTTACCGACATGTCCATTTAAATGTCCTCCTAAACAAATCATCTCCCTTTGTGGAATCTTTTGAAACACCTTATCTAACTCTTCTCAAAAAACTCTTTATACTATCTTCTAGTCCTACTTGGGGTGCGTAAGCACAAACTATATTCAAAACCTCTACTCCTAACACTAATTTCAATGTCATGATTCGGTCACCATATCGTTGTATGTCTACTACACTCTCCTTTAAATCTTTATTGATGATAATACCAACTCCGTTTCGGGTCTTTTCTTTACCTGAATACCATAATTTAAAACCTGTATCCTCTATCTCCTTTACTTTTTCTCCAACCCATTTTGTCTCTTGTAAACATAAAATATGAATCTTTCTCCGAATCATAGTATCTACCACCTCCATTAGCTTACCCGATAATGTTCCGATATTCCAAGAACCAATACGAATCTTATTATCTAGGACTAGCTTCCTTACCCCCCGCATCCGTCCATAATCAAAATGCGGAGACCCTCTCTGAAAAATTTTCACTACATTCGGGCGGCAATGTAGCGGGACTAACTTCTTTACCCACATCCGCTCATAAGACTATTTAATGAAATATGGAGAAACCAAAAGATGTCTGACGAATGGAGAGCGAGTACACTTATACTCATATAAAAAAACAAGGGAGACATTCATAAACATGTGAATTATCGAGATATCAAGTTAATGAGTCATACTATGAAATTATGGGAAAGAATTATCGAATGTAGGTTATGACAAGTATCGAGTACAATAGAGAACCAATTTAGATTTATGTCAAGTAGATCTAATGTTGAAGTGATTCACTTTTTGAGAAGAATTCACCTTTTAAAGCGACAAAAAGACCTTCAAATGATATTTATTGATCTAGAAAAAGCTTATGATAGCATACCAAGGGATGTTCTTTGGAGAACCTTAGAAAAAAGAGGTATCCCATTAACATACATAAACCTTATAAGACACATGTATGATGGTGCAAAAATATGTGTAAAAACTCATGAAAGAATGACAAACTTCTTTGAAGTTAATAATGGGTTACATCAAGGATCAACTTAAAGTCCATACTTATTTCTAATGGTGATTGATGAGTTAACAAAACATATTAAAGATGAAGTACCTTGGTGTATGTTATTTGCATATAACATTGTGCTAGTGAAAGAATCTAAGGAAAAAGTTAATAGAAAATTGGAATTGTGGGGAGAAACATTAGAAAGTAAAGGCTTCCGACTTAGTAGAACAAAGACAAAATATATGGAATGTAAATTTGATCATTTGGTTACTTCGAGGACATAGAAATTAAAATTGGCACACATTGCATTCCCCAAAAAGAAAGTTTTAAATACCTATAGTGATCTAGCTTATTGTGAGTTAACTGCTAACATGGCACATGATAGGGCTCTGTGGAAACAAAGAATCCATGTAGCCGACCCCGTCTAGTATGAGAAAAGGCTTAGTTGTTGTATATTATGGTTGTAGCTCCACTGCTTGATTATTGGACCACATGGTGATGATTTCTTTGAGCTCATGTGGAGCATGACCTAAATTGCAACCTTTTAGGGATCTTCTTTCATCTAAATATATCCTCAATGTTCTGTAAAATTAAATGCTGGTTACAAGTCTGAGGTCTTGTGCAGTAGGTTTTAAGGTTGTGCTATCTACCAACTTCATACCCTCCTATGACTGGAAACAATGTTCTCCTTCTAGTAAAAGTCAAACTATGTTTGTGACGGGGATCTGATATAGCATGGCATTGACTTTTGCTTTGGTTTCTTACTGTTTCTGTTCTACTTCTGCAGAATGAGCTTAACTGTGGTGGTGAAGAGCCATCAACAACTCCAGCATCTCAAGTATATCTCCAGAATTCTCAGACCCAAATGCCCTATTCAAATTCTGCTACTGCATATACTGGTCCAAATGGTCAGGCTCTGACTCAGGGCACGCATCCAGCCATTCTGATGACCACAAGAATTCTATATTTTCAAATGCATTATCCAGCCCAGTAAGGAGAAGCCTTCAAACATTCCATTTCGCTCAGGTAAGATACTTCTCTAACAATGCTGTACAGACTGGAAGTGGCGGCCGAAGGCCTGGCTCTTCAGGTGCAGAGCAGCCTGGTTCTTTTAGTGCCCTACATGGTTCATTGCAAGATCAAGACATTAGTAGTGAAGTCCACTCAATTCAGGTCTGCTAATCTCATCCTCATCAAAACAGGGAATCCCATTCTTTCAACTCAAAATGACTCGTCCATGGACATTTGTGAGGATTGAGGAAAGTGTCGCTCCCGACATTTACTAAGCATCCAAGCTTCATCTCTCAAGAATGTAATGCAGGAATCAGGCCCTTGATTGATGTGTCAGGTTGCCTAGCTATTTTCATCATGATTTGAAGCTCAATTCAACCAATGACTGGCAATGGAGGAGAAATTTTCCTGTTGCGTGTCCTAGACAAAGATAAAAAAAGGGGGCATTACTGAAAATACTCCTCTAACCAATATCCTGGGGAGATCATCTGTGGTTCCTTGGCTTGATAAAATGTTTGAATTGTTGAAGTGGCTGCATTGTTGATTTACCTTGTTTTGCATCGGGACTTGGTTAGTCTTTTTTTTCTACTGAAATGTCAGCTTATAAGCTTTGTTTGGATAATGAGAAGTATGACGTTATATTACATGGCTATGATGTTTGTAGTGTCCCGTATATAGTTCGGTTTGATGTATATGATTTTCTTTCCAGAATCTTTAATGAAAAACTATGCTTCTACAGTATACAAATATACCGTGCGTGCTATTTCAGGTATAAATCTCCATTTTTCTGGTATCATTGATCAGGAAGTGAAGCTATTCTTTTGGTATGAGAGCTTTATGTTTTTCTTTTTGTGTACACTGGGGAGCCCGAAGCCGGATGTTGTTGAGGAATATATATATATATATATATATATATATATATATATATATATATATATATATATATATATATATATATATATATATATATATATATATATATATATATATATGTTTCTATGTCTGTTTTTGGTTGATGCTTTTAATTATGTATTAGTGTAAGTTGCAAATTATGAAACCTTATATATAAGTTATCTAAATAGATTAGATACCCTAAGAGGTATTAAGGAATAAAGTGGTGGGTGCTCCTTGAGTCTTCTTATTTAATAGGATGTTTTGTATGTGTCTGAATCTTTCTCTTCTAATAAAGATAGATTAATCTCAACATGGTATCACAACATCAAGGGAGACAATCCAGACGAGAAATAGTGACTAGTCGAGGAGGAAAAGTCATTGAAAAATGGACTAAAATTGGTGCAGTTGTAGAAAAATAGAAAATAAGATTTTTCTATATTTATTGTGTCCTATTGATTTCTATTGCAATTCTGATAGTGTGGATCATAGCCACACCTATGATGGGAGCTCTCTGGAGTGTTTGGAAAGTTGTGAAATGTAGACTTGTGGTGGATCGAAGGCAAATTAGTGTTGGGAATCAGATCTATTCGGGTCATTTTTCAGGTATACAACAACAAGCATACTCTATTTTTGGCATTTTCTCTAGGCAGATTCGACCTTATAAATTCAACCTGTTAAGTGGAAGAAGCCCATAAATTGATCTAAGATTGATTGAAGGGAATTTGGTTATTGTTGATTGGAGAAAATCAACTCTTATGGTAGAGAAATCAATTTTGAATTTTTTTACTGTTGTGTTCCTTGATTTGATGAAGTGTTGTAAGAAGGGAGAGTAAGGCACATAAGGCAAACAAGTGAAAGGTTTATACCCAAGTCTTGAAGCCTATTTTGAAGAAAAAATGGACTTTTTTAAAATTACAAATATTAAACTTAATGACAAAAATTATCTAGAATGGGTTAGGTCTATTGAACTTGCACTTCTCACAAGAGGTAGATAAGATTATCTTAAAAACATTCAACTATGTCCTGAAGAAGGCAATCCAATCTATTTTAAATGGAGAAGAGATAATACCTTAGTGTATTCATAGCTGTTATAGCCTATGATTTCTTTAATTGAAAGAACATTCATGTAGTTAGATTCATTTGGTAATATTTGAAGGGTTGTATCTTAAGCTTACACTAGAATTAAGAATTTTGTAAAGGAATATGAAATTCTAGAGAAAATCAGAAAATACAAACATGAAAAATCGGACAATTACTAAATATTAGACAAAATTACGTGGTTTATGAGATAAACTACAATTCTATATAAGCACTAAGTGCACAACCATATGTTTTAAAGAAAGAAGTGAAGAGGCTGAAAAATTCAAGGTAATTGATCTATTATGGGGAGTTTCTTCTGAGAATGAAACTGTTAAGATTAATGTGCTGGGAAATGAATAATTGCTTTTCTTAAGTACCATTTATTCTTTACTGTTTAGAGAGGAAGATAGAAAAAGACTTGAAAAAGAAAATGCCTCCAATCATGATAAGACTGTATTTCTTGGAAAAATCAATATTAGTCCAATTGTGAGAGAGAAGGATTTGGTTCTTGAGGTAGAGGATGTGACAACCTCTCTCCTAAGGAAAAAGAAAAGTTGAGATGCTCTCATTTTGGTGAGAATCATCATTCCAAAAACAATGTTGAGATCTAATTGGTAAACCCAATTACATCAAGAATAAGGTAAACTATGCTAATATCTCAAAAAGTTCATTAGATAGCATAAACATGAGTACTAGTATTAAACTGCTAAAACGTATAGAGAGATCGGAATTACGGTTTCGTGAGCAACCTTCTACTTCTGAGTCCCAAGTCACTATGGCTCAAACTTCATCAATGGTGATGAATAATTCTACTTCTTCTTGTATATGGGTTGTAGACAACTAATTATATGGTTAAATATCATAATTATTTGTCTAATTTTCAATTTCTTTGCAATAAGGAGGCCATTAGATTGGTTGATGTATCT
Source organism: Brasenia schreberi (assembly GCA_036023115.1). NCBI lineage: Eukaryota > Viridiplantae > Streptophyta > Magnoliopsida > Nymphaeales > Cabombaceae > Brasenia > Brasenia schreberi. The sequence continues at coordinate 11,114,817 of JAYKKT010000051.1, forward strand.
AAGACATTCATAATAGAAAATAGTAGTGCAAAAACTTCTTTGTCACTTTTTGTTCGGTATGTCTTAAGTTTTTTGTCACCTTGTTATTTATAAAATCTCTCACCAAACATTTAAATTGCTCAGTTACTTTTTCTCCATTTGGTTGTATCTTTTAAGATATGAAAATAAAGAGAATCTTTGGTCATAGTAGCTTGAAAATAGAACTCTACATCCTTGAAGACTGTACGGTGACATCCACAACTCATATTCTTTCAACCACAACTACAATAGAAGCAAAGATTTGATTATGGCATGATCGCTTGAGGCATTTGCTTGCATCAAAGGTTATGAGTGTGATTCCCAATATTTCTCTTAAGTTCTTCATTGTGATGTTAGAGAACAATCTATCAATGTGTTTCCTTTTCTTATAGTAAATCTCAAAAGTCATAACCTTTTAAATTGATTTATTCCAATGTTTGGGGTTTTTGTCCAAGTATTTCTTTAAGTGGTTATAGGCACTTTGTTTCTTTTATTGATGATTGTACACGATTCATCATAGTTTATTTAATGAGTTGAAAGATGGCATTTTTATGATATTTCATGTTTATAAATTCATTAAAACTCAATTTCATTACTCACTACAAACCCTTCATTTAAATAATGGTAGAGAATATATATATTTGCAAGAGTACCTTCGTAAACATAGGATCATGCATCAAACTTATTTTCTTAATAATTCACAGCAAAATGGTGCTGGAGAAAAGAAGAACATGATTAAAAATATCTCATTAAGAGGATGCTTAGTATTATACTACATGGTATGTCTCCATGGAGGATTATTAATCCTCATATTGTTTCATATTTTACTCTGTATCTTTGAGTATTTGTTATGTTCATATTCACTCACATATTCAACATAAGCTAGATCTTAGAGTAATGAAATTTGTTTTTATTGGATACTCTATTTTTCAAAAGAGATATAAATGCTATGATCTAGTACATCGAAAAACTTATGTTTCCTTGGACGTTACCTTCTTTGAATCAACTCCTTATTATTCTTTGAAGAGGGGTCCTCTGATCTTGTAGTAGAATTCACTCATGTCCTTCCTTTAAGCCATCGAAATAGAATTTGATCTCACGATAAATGAAGTGACTGATGTTACTCCTAAGAAAATTCAAACTTATGTTCGTGGAGAAAGAAAAGTGGTGATACCTCATGCTCAAGTCAATGTGACCAATGCATAAATGACTTCTCAAATTTAGGTCAGTTACCTCTTAGAGTTCTTGAATATGTCATTCACATCACTATTAGAAAAGATAAGTGGTTTTGCATTCTTTATCCTATTTCTCATTGTCTCTTACCAAAATACTTTAGGAAACTATTAGAAGTCTTTTATGAATGCTGAATTATATCCTATATCTAAAAATATGAAGGAAGCTAACCAATTCCCTCAATTAAAGGAAACCATACAAAGTGAATTAGTTGCATTGCGAAAATATAATAATTAGATGACTATTGATTTGCCCCAAGAAGAAAACGAGTGAGTTGTAAGTAGGTCAAAATTGATGGTTGTCTTTATCATTACAAGGCAAGGTTAGTAACCAAAGGATATAGTTAATCATATGGAATTGATTATAATGAAAATTTTGCTCCAGTTATAAAACTCACAAGTTATCATTAGCCTTATAGAATACAAAAGATGATATGTGATAGTTAGATGTAAAAAATACATTTTTTACAAGAGAATTTCGATGAAGAAGTTTATATAAATTTACCTTCAGGATTTAATGATGAGAGACTAACAGGTAATGCATACAAATTTTTTGTTCAAAAAATTTAGTGAAGGTATAATCAACTCGGATACTAAAGAAATGTGAATGACCATACTTTATTCATAAAAGCAAGAAGAAAATAATTATTTTAATTGTTTATATAGATAATAGAGATGATAGGGAAGAGGTTGCTAGTCTTAAGACAAAACTTCACAGGCTTTTTAATCTAAAAGATTTGAGCAAACTACACTATTGTTTGAAAATTGAAGTCTTGTATTCCAGCAAATGTGTTTTCTTAATCCAAAGAAAATATATTATGTATTTACTTCAGAATACAAATATAATAGAATGAAAAATGAGTGATATTTCAATGAAAACTAACAAAAAATAGATCTTGGTGATAAATTTTATGAAGATCAAAGGTTAGCAGGAAAGTTAATCTATCTTGCTCGTCTAAACATTTTATATGCAGTGGGAATAGTAAGCCGATCACAATAGAAAATGGAACTGTCACCCTAATGTTTCTACACGGTAACACAGAAGTTTGACCCTTGTAATGTTTGATTTTCATCCGCTTTATATTCTGATAACTATGATTGTTAGAGAGAACGGAAACATAATTTATGATTTTTGCAATTACTAAAGATTCTCACTATTTCTCAAAAAAACCCGAACATAAGAAAGAAAATGCATTTTCTTAGAATTCTCGACATCATGAGTTGCTAATCACGACTGTGCTCGAGACCTTACTCAAAAAGCCCCTTTAAGGACGAAATGATTCTGTTGTCAAAGGGTTGATGTTATGGGGTAGAGCATGGTTCCCTCTTGCTGAAGTGGGTGAGGACCCTCTTCACTAACCCGACTGACTATACGGATCCACTTAGAGTAATACATTTAGTTATTACAAATCATGATTTAGCTAAATGTTTTAACATAAACTATGACTTTATCAATCATCAAAGTTTCATACGTTATGAGCTACCTTTTACTAAAAAAAGGGTTTATTCATTGAGATTTGGGTGATCCAAACATGGTCTTTCTCTCTCTCTCTCTCTCTCTCTCTCTCTCTATCTATCTATCTATCTATCTATATATATATATTTCCAAAATATCAAATGAATGTCCTTCCACTTTAATAATGATATCTAGTGACTATGGGAAACTCTCTCCAAAGAAACAAGGATCAAGTTACAATGCCTTCTTTAAATCGTACTGGCTCCGCTCTAACCTTTTCTTTTTAATTTAAAAGTCACAGAACTGTCTTTTGAGGAGTGAAAACAACGACTATGGAACTCCAGGGCTCACCCCAAGGGCCTATTCTACCCTAGTCTTGCAGGGTTGCCTCCACACACACACACGCACACACACCTCGAAGTTCCATGCTAGTTATTTTAATTAACTCAAAATATCGTTTCTCTGAATATTATATATATGTGTGCGTGTATGTGTGTGTGTCTGTTGAAACCAACATGTTATCTCCATGATATAAATGGCAAGATGTTGCAAGCTTATTTCATTTCAAGGAGAATCAAATAGTACGACAGGGCTGACCCTCCCTTCTTCTCTCAATAATTATTTGAGTACCAGGACCAAAAATATATAAAATCAATCAAAGTTTTTGGAAGCAACACTGTTATGCAACGTTGAGATACATAAGGTCAATATTCATGAAAATCAAAGTTTTAGATATGATATGACATATCTTTCTGTTGCAGGCCCCATGATAATAGACCAGATTCTTCATCAGAACAAAACTTTCATTATATGTGGATTTTCTTTATTCTTTATATGTCTATCTGTAAGGCTGGTAAATGCCCCAAGCTGCTCATATATCGGCTCCATTTCATTGCCGTCAAGCACCGAGCGCTAGATGAGGTTTCCCTGAGTGATTCTCCGTGGTCCTTTTGTAGGCGCCGGCCGTGGTGAATCTGGAACTAAAACCTTCACCTTAGGGTTCCCCTATCGGCTTCGGCCGACTCTTTCATGGGTTTTTTTTCCACTACGAGTTTGGGGTCTGGTCTATTATTTGGACCTGGATTATTACATTGATATTATAGTCTTTTTCAACAGTTTCATAAATATTATTGTCATGGTTCTGGCCACTGAAATATGCATGCTTCTTTTTTAAATGGTTGCAAAGGATCAATCTGACTCAGGCAACTGTCTTCGGTCCAAACTGAACTATTTTGAATTTGAATTAAACTGAAAACATTTATGATAAGGAAGTTAATGCTAATGTCAGACTTAGGTAAGACCCATATCAGTCCGACCCAGACATGGATTTGGATGTAGTGGGTCTAAGCACAAATCTGGATGTCGGTCGACCCATGTCAAGGATAGGATCCTTCAGCCACATAAAGCCACTTAAGATGGGGAAACTGCCAAGTTTAGATGCTATTAAATAGAGGACAAATATAGGTATATTAACTAAAACTGCTAAACTTTTGATACTTCACCATATCATGGTTCTTAATATCTTTTGCGCATAGCACCCAGAGCATTAGCGGGTGCGGGTGCATGTGAGGAGCTTGATTCCAGCGGGTGAGGGTGCATGTGTCTTTGTATTAGGCTTGTGCCTCCATTTGTAACTAAAATAAATCTCGCATAGGAAAAGCTACTAATGGTAAGGATATCTTTGTAAATATAGCATGATTACAACTAAATGTAAGCACAAACCAAAATTCTCCTACTTTAATATGGTGGGCAAATGCACATCACACTCAAAAGTATTTCTTCTCTTTTCATTTGTTGAATGGTTTGAGAGACGAGAGGATGCCATCAATAAGAGTTCAAGTGGTTTTCCACGTAGGGTAAGACCTACATTGAAGAGTATGTGGGGTTGCCCTCCCATCGAGAACTTTGAGAACTTTTTTTTTATAAGAGTATCACCTAGTTGTCTCACCCCGAAAACATAACATACAACTCGAACATTGAAGCTTTCAGCTGCAGTACATGGCTCAGAGTGTGGTTCTTAGGTGATTCTCTCCTCACTATGTCTGCTGTGCATTACTTACACCTGTCAGTCTCATGATTATTAAAACCTTCCAAGGGTTTTGGTCTTGTTAAAGCTGTCATTCAAGGTCAAAACCACAAGGTACACTAGACTAAATTAGTTAAGTTAGGATAGAAAAGATTGATTGATTCCAAAATATGTGCGTAATTGCAAACAAATAATATACCTCGTAGGAGTCTGTTTAACCGATGACACTACCTTCCTAGTTCGAGTGTAGTAAAGCCACCGGACCAGAAAAGGGAAAAGGCTGTGAGGTCTCGACCAAAGTGACGATACGAAGCATAGTGAGAAGGTTGTTTCTGATCATATCTCGACCATAGCCTGAAGTGGAGGCGGCAGAGGTGGTGGCTGTAGCAGGTAGTTGCTAATAACTGTTTGTTATTGCTCCAACCCTAAAAAAAATTCTAGATCTGCCATCGTCTCCATTTATCTAGATCTGTAAACCTTTTCATTTAGGTGTGCTATTATTTTTAGCTCACCTTTAGCAGGTTGGTGTAAAGGTTCACTAAAAAACTTTATCCTTATTAATTTATGTCCATGATACCAATTCTTTCGTGCCTTATCTTATCATTTTGCCTGATCGGAATGTATATCATGTAATATGCATATTTCAACCAAACTTTCATCGAGATGATTCGAGTCAACCCAGACCCAGCCTGGGGTGTCTAAACCCGGACCCAAAACTGACCTATGGGTCAGGTTAGCGTAAGGTTGATGGGATATGAAATGGTCACCCCAAGGTGATTAGAAAAACACTCAAAGTGTAACCAACCTTGTGACACAAGGCACATCATAAATAATAGGTAGAATTGATCAAGAAAAAGAGAAAAAAACTAATGAATGGGGATGTTGCTACAATCAACAAATATCCCCATCAACCTTTTGAATTCTTTTCAGAAAACCATGCGGAAAAGGTATCAAATGATCCAATTGAGTGGACCTGCTTCATGGATTGACAAGATTAATAAAGAAAGAGGGGACATTTCTTCCTGCTATAACCTTTCCCACCTCAATTATTCTCAATTGAAGAACTTGGGAGATTTGATCTTCTGGGAAGAGATGTGTATCGGATCTCAATGAGGAAGAAGAGATGGCGGATCGATATCCATGGTTGATAGACACAAATTCAGGAGGAAAAAAGTGAGCAATGAGACCTGGTAGCCGTTATTTCGTCTTTCTTAGGGCTAACAATATAAGACACAATACAAAAACCATCCATGAATCCATCCCAAGTTAATGCAAAGAATCGAGTCAAGTATTTGGGTTGAACTATTTCTTTTTGTTACAATGGGGAGGCTCAAGCCAAAAAAAAAGCACACCCATGGTGCCAAACTCATGATCTTCAACTTGTGATTAGATGCCCTAATGGGTGCCGGTTGAGCTATTACTGAAATGAAGATGCAATGACATTGCATAATGGTGGGGGACAGGACGAACACCTTTTCTTTCACTTTCTTCTTTGGTGATTATGATTGAAACATAAACCGAAACAAAACCAACAGATTTTGGTTCGGTTTGGTTCAGTTCTAACCACAACCTTGAATTAACTAGGGGTCTTTTAAGGTGCATTAGATACACGTTTATAAGAGAATTGAGCCTCAATTTACAATGCTTATATTTCTGAGTTTCGTTGTGTATCACATGTAGATTATAGGTACGTAGACTCAACTTGAGTCAAAAATTTCTGCACCAAAAAGAGGGGAGCCACAAGAATGAACTCTAAGGGTTTGCACGAAAACTCGAGCGTTTCCTTCTCCCATAGGATTGACCTTTTCTTTTACAACAACAACAACAATTAAGCCTTTTCCCATACTAGACGGGGTCGGCTACATGGATTCTTTGTTTCCACAGATCCCTATCGTGTGCCATGTTAGCAGTTAACTCCCAATAAGCTAGATCATTCTTTATTGTTTCTTTCCAACACTTTTGTAGTCGTCCTCTACCTCTTTTAATACTTTCCAATTTTAGTTTTTCTACCCTTCTTACAGGTTCTTCTGATCTTCGTTCTATATGTCCAAACCATCTTAAACGATGTTCTCTCATTTTATCCTCTATTGGTGCCACTCCTAATTTGTTTCTAATAACCTCATTATGTATACGGTCTTTTCTTGTATGACCACTCATCCATCTCAATATCTTCATTTCTGTTACAGACATCTTTTGTTCATGTTGATGATTACCTGCCCAACACTCAGAACCATAAAACATGGCAGGCCTAATTGCTGCTAATGGTAGGATTACAAAGGCCAAATGCACAAAGAAAACTAACATTTGTATTGGGATTGACTTAGTTAGATGACTAACAAATATAAGAGATTAGATGACACGAAACCAAAAAACTTGCCATCCCCTACAATAAATATTGGGTAAAGGATATTCTCTGTATGGAGTTTTCCCTTTTGTTTATTTCGTTTTCATGTTCTTTTTCAGTTGGTGAAAACCAGAAAGTAGGCGAGGTTGAACTGCAATGCCACCCATTTGCATATTCTGCATTTCCGCTGGGTCTTGGTGGCGGACCCACAAACCCTACATGGCTCTGCTGACAGCCTTGCAATCCTCCATCTTCCCTTTATTTTTTCTATACGATGGTTGGTCAGCACAGTGGTGGCCTCTTTCTCTCTCTCTCTCTCTCTCTCTCTCTCTCAAGAAAAGACCCATTTTTGGCTCTTTCTTTCCTTCCTCCCTCATATCGAGAGAGAGAGCAACATGGAATATGATGAAAGTTGGCGCTATTAGCAGCGTAGAGAGAACGTTCATGCTCTCTGTTTCCAGGTCTCTCTACACGCAGAGAAATATAAGATTTGAGAAGATGGTTGTACGAGAGAGAGAGAGAGGGAGAGATACTAACATGAGATTTTAGTGGGATGGTGATCTGGGCAGTGGGCATTGCTTGATTCCTTTGTCATGAGAGAGAGCAGCATGGCACTTGACTGAAATGGTTTTTGCAGTGGAAGCAGCGTCACTTTCCTTTATTACTGTATCGTTCTAGAGAGAGAGAGAGCTACCAACATGAGATTTGGGTGAGATGGTGACTTGGGCAGTGGGCAGTTCTTGATCCCTCCAGCACCATGACATTTGAGTAAGATGGTTTTTGGATTGGAAGCAGCGTCCCTTTCTTTTATAACTCTATCATTCTAGAGAGAGAGAGAGAGATCTGGTGAGGTGATGTTATTAGCAGTAGAAGGAGGCTTCATCTCCTCATCAGCCTCCGGCTATTCCAAGGGCCTCGCCTTCCTCCTCTTCGGCCGGAGGGACGACTACAAGCCACCCCAAATGAGAGTGCTCCCTTGGACTCCCCATAACCACCCTCACCACCATTACCAGTTGTTTCCAGCGGAGATCGATTCCTCCTCCGCCGGCCCGCTGGCTCACCCAAAGAGTGGCCGGGCGAAGATTCGTCGGGGCTGCGCCAGATTCCTCCTCTGCTTCGGTCGGCCCTCTCCCGACGCGTCCGCCTCTCTGCCACCTCTCAAAGTTGAGCCTGACGACGGCTCGGCCAGGGTTTCGGCGTCGGGCTGCAGGATCAGCGAAGTTGCTGCGGACGGGGTTTACGATCCAGTGAAGTTTCACCCCAAGAGCAGCCTAAAGAAGACATTGCCGGGTGGTGGTGGTAAGGCTCAGGAAGAAGCGGTAGAGAAGGAGAGGGTGGTTTTGGGTACTGCAGCGAAGAGGAAAGTGCAGTGGACCGATGTGCACGGTCGGGAGCTCACGGAGATTAGGGAGTTTGAACCAAGGTACCAAATCTCTCTCTCTCTCTCTCTCTCTCTCTCTCTCTCTCGTGCTTACACTTTCTTTTTATTCATGATATGATTGGGTTAAGTTTGGGAGTGGGAAGTTTGAGATTTGCATTGCTTGTTCCTGTTAGTCTGAAAAGCACGTGGGACGTCAGCGGAAAAGTTTGGCAAGTTGAGCTTTTCTAGTGATGCATTTGCTATTTTCAGATTTTGATGATCGTGTAGTTATTATGTAACACGAGACCAGTTGGTTGCTTTCAAATTCAAAACGAACCAAAACCAATTCTTGGGCGGGTTAAATAGATTCTTTATCGCCGTTGTGATCTAATGTTAGGTGGTATCTGCAGACAATATTATATGGTTTTCTTCATACACTTTTATTAGCCCTTTCTTTGGCATCTGGTTGCTTTGAAAAGAGAAAAGCTTGGTTACTGTTTTCTCATCGACAACCTGTGAGTTGTCATGGGCAGAGAATTGGATACATGGAATCGAGTATGTAGAGAATCATCTTCTCTTGAGCAGTGGGCCATAAAAGCTGCATAATTTGCACAAAAGTAGCATGTTCCTTCTTGTTCTACGGCGGCCGGTTCTTCAAGGGCCGCCATGGTGACATAGCGTTTGCAGGTGTCATTAAGGTAGCAAAGTTGTTGGCTATACTGGCCAATTTATGCTGACAAAATCTATCTTATGTGCCTGTTGAGTCCACTGCACGAGTCATCAATATATTCATTTACTGTCAATAATACAAAATATTTTCAGTTTCTGAAAATGTCATTTAGTAGGTATTTTTTCGTGTAATTAATCTGTTGTATATCGTAAGTAGTTAACATGCATTTTCATGTAATATGACACATCGTCTAAAGCATATACTTTTGTTCTTTACTAAAAATCTATTTTATGATGTAGAACTTTTTTTCTACTTTTTACGTATCATTATTATGTTTAAATCGTATGCTTGCGTAATATTCGTGAGGCATTTTATTTCATTCTCATAATTATTTTACTTTTCAATTTTGTAACTTGTATCGTTTACATTTATTTATAAGTTCGCCAAGTCCTTGTTATATCCCTACTAATGCTATACTTGAGTCAACCACAAATTGCTCGTTATCAACCATTGATAACATAGTGCCTGACAGGCTGATTCATCTTTGTTGTAAAATTATGATCTAAAAGATAATCTTTATATTATTTTAAGAACAAACCCTGACCTGGTCCCATGCTAAGTGGGGTTTGGCTGCATGAATTCTTTGCTGTCTTTATGCTTGATCTGGTTCATTTAACTCCAAAAGATCAAGATCATGTCTTATTGTTTCCTTCCAACTCTTTTAAAGCATTCTTCTATGTCTACTGAAAGTGTTCGTCATTTAATTTCTCCACCTTCTCACTGCTGCTCCATCTAGTCATATCTTTGAACTTTTGTTGTTTGATAGTATCATACCAACTTTTCCTCTAAGAACCTCATTGTTTTGTTAATAATGATCTTTTCTTCATCCAACTCAACATCTTCATTCTTTTTACAAACATTTTCTACATGGCATCATGATGGCTGATTTCTCAACCTTCGCCACAATAGAGCATTGTTTGTCTTATTGTTGTTTATTGCCTTTCTTTTGGTTACTAGTCAATGTTTATTCTACATCTTCTCAATGATATAAGTATATAAAGAAGAACTGCAAGAACTCGAATCAAGTTATTAAGTAAAAGTTTGTTTTGTCCTCTTTTATAGAGTGCCATGTATATGGAAACTATCCCTTTCTTTTTAAGTGTATAAAGTGCAAGTTGCGGGAAAATCCAAGGTGGGTGGTTCTCCAATACAGAACAGACTAAGCCTTTTCCCATACTAGATGGGGTCGACTACATCGATTCTTTATTTCCATAGAGCTCGAACATTTGTTGTGCTAACAGTTAACTTAATAAAAGCTACAACATTCTTTATTGCTTCCTCCCAACACATTTGTGGTCTTGCTCTTTTAACATTTTCAGCACTCGGTTTCTCATACCTTCTTAAGTGTAAGTTGCAAGAGAATCAAGATGGGTGGTTCTCCAGTACAGAACAGACTAAGCTTTTTCCCATATTAGATGGGGTTGACTACATGGATTTTTTGTTTCCATAGAGCTCAATCATGCGTTGTGCTAACAGTTAACTTAATAAAAGCTACATCATTCTTTATTGCTTCCTCCCAACACATTTGTTGTCTTGCTCTTTTAACTATGGATGTAGTCTTTCCTTCTGTGACCACACTTCCATCTCAACATCTTCATTTCTTTCATGGACATTCTTTGACATCTTGATAATTAACTCACCATCACTCTATGTGCATTAGTTCTGTGTGTAATATCTCCATCAATTTCTCTGTTGGTGTGAAAAGTTTATCATAGGTGTTTAAAGCTTTCCTTTTGAGGGATGGATCCTGGCTCCAATTAAGTTCCAAAAGTTTATTGCTAAGGTCTGCCTTCCTCTAATGAAATTAGCATATATTGACATGGTAAAAATCCATAGATATTGTTAGGAACCCCTAAAGGCCCTTTGGTATAATGTATAAATAGGCTTTAAAAGACCAGGATAGTTCCAAAATTCGTACGTGTTGGAGATCAGCCTAGCATGAAATTATTAAATATTCACCATGATATAGGATTTGAACCATGAACAGTTTTCTCCTTGAAGAGGAAAACCTTTTTTTTCTCAATAGACCACATGGAGAGAGATGTTGACATGGTGACTGGTTGAAGTTAAATATCCCAAGATAAGGAAATATTCAACAGTCAGGTGGTAAATGTGTTGCCAGCCACCACTATGCCGCATTTTCACTTGATATATCTGTTTCTTGAGGATACAGATGTTCACCTGATCTATCAAGATAATGCACTTCCCAAACTTGTGAAACTGATGCCAAAACCGAACGTGGATTGTTATTTTTGCTCCAATTCATAATTTTTGTTTGATGGCTGTTCTTGAAGCTTAGATTTTCTTTATGCTGCTTTCGGATCTACCTATTTGTATCCAACTCTAGGGAACTTACTTGGATTAGCATAGAGCTGACTGAAGTTATATCCTCAAACATAAGCTCTACTGTCTACGCAAATTTTGGCCATAGCTTAAAGTCCATATAAGCCATCTAAGCACCAGAAGCGTTTTTCCAAAGTAGTGCATAATTGTCAAGCTATTACGTTCATTCTGGCTAAAAGGTTCGCTAGGTGTTTTTGTTCCTTAAATTCAACGGTAGATGCTCTTTAAAAGTAAGACCCACTGCCACAGATGTTCTCATATGCTGATTGTGTGTACAAGTGATTGTGAATCCATACTTGTCATTCAGGATGATCTCTATGACCTTCTGTTTCTAGCCAAGTCTGCGTTCAGTAACATACTGGACCCATTCTCATGTCCTGCCTACCAGATGAATTGATCAACAGAAATTACAGAACGGTTTGGTAAGTTGCTTGTTGAATAGGCTGTATCCTCATAATCATCTCAGACTGAAGACAGAAGATGGTTTTCCTTATCATCTAGACATTATAGTTGCTTTCCATTTTAGTGGTTGTATAGAGTTGGTTCTGAAACATGCAGTGTCACTATTAATTGTTTCGGGTGGGTCTTACAGCAATGTTAGCTGATAACTGGACTTGCCTGGCTGAAAAACTTGTCATTGCCTAATTTAAACTTTATGCGATGGCCATGTTAAATGTATCTAAATATTCTTCTTAAGCCAGTTTGTTGCTTTCTTCTTCTTATATCTTCTAAAATTTTCTGTTTCTTGTAACATTTCCGTTAATTCTTCTAACTTTTGGAACCATTCCATTTATTGGCAAGATTAAAGAACGTATTTGATTAAATAGCATATCAATATTTTTTAAGGACTTCCAATCATATATTTTCCATGTGATTTGCAATCCTTGTGTTTGAGTTAACCAGCCATAAAGGGAGACCATGTTTCAGTCCATATAAGAAGCACTTAGTCTGTATCCTTCAACTTCAACTTTTAACTATTTGTTCTTGATCTACCAGTGAAGTGGATGAATCAAGGGACGAAAGAGATGAAAATGGCCAAAGTTGCAGTTGTATCATACAGTAATCCATCTTCATATAACTTTTCGGTTAACTTCTCGGCATCACCATCAGCTTTCACTGGTAGGGGGAACAGTGTTTCCAAATTCATCAAGTAATCTCCAGCTGATTGTCTCAGCTGTCGAGAGATAGTTTTCTAATTGGTGCTGCTTCTGGTCTGTTTATGGGGATAAGCGTGAGAAGGGTGAACATGGAAGGTATGGATTTTGTTGAAAGCGCCACCTTGCTTTGTTATTCAACAGTGTGTTTTGTTTTGTTTCAGTTTTGGAATATAATTACCACTTAATGTAATATGTTATCCCTTTCGTATAGTTATCAAGTAATCTGTGTGTGTGTGTTGTATATATATACACATACATACATACATACATACATATGTATATAATATTCGAGATTTAGTTCTGAACATGAACTTCTTGAGATGTCTAGTGGATCAGGATGCATGTTTTTGGACAGTGTTCTTAGAAAGACAAATGCAAGAAAGTCTAATTAACTTGGACTAGGGCTATGAATATGCCTCATGATACTTCTCGCATGTTCATTTTGCGCTTATCGAATTTCGTGTGCACATGCTGTTACTGACCTCATAACAAAGGTTATTTCTTGTTTTTTTAAGGAACGGCAAGGTTATTTCTGTGATGAGATTATTAAAGAAAAAGTTGGTTTTCCATCACTAAGAGACGGTTAACGTGATTTAGACATTGAGAGTGGTGGACAGATAAAGCTTTAATGAGGCGTAAAATGTTGGATAATTGTTGGCAAGTACTGAAAGTTTAAAATGAAACGTAATCATGTTTTTTTGAAATTGAATATGATTAAAATAAAGATTGATTATATGTCCACTAAGGATCCATTTAGCGAGCTCCAGTTGGTATTGGAGAAGGCTTGGATTTAGTTTTGATTGGTCACGAACGTGACAATCATGGAGTTGCAGTTTTCTCCCGAATATGAACTGCGGCACCTTCTAACACTGCATACTGAAGTGATAGATTTGGTCATGTTTTTGGAACCATTACAAACACTTCTTTTGGTAAACTGGGAGGCTGAAGCCAATGCGCGGCCGGGGCATTGAACTTACCACTTTTAAATTGTGAGCCATCTCGCTAGCCAGGTGAGATGTTGCACTTTCTGCATAACAGACGCTCTTTTAACACTATTACATTTATATGTTTGACTGAAGTTTCTCTCCACGAAGCATCAATAAATTTTCTTTCTTTTGAACCACTAATTCAAATGAAATTATGAGTATATACGAGTTGTTTGCCAAGATGACCAAGAATCTATAGCTGAGAGGGAAGCCACACTACTAGCATCATTCCACTTCTTTCTCCTTCGAGACGGACTCCAAATGATTGAGGTAGATTAGGATGAGAGAAATCTGTAAGAGGGAAGGTTATATGATATTAAGCTGTCTTCCGGCTAAGGCATGCGATCCCATATGATAAGGATATAAGTGATAATAGACATTCAGTCACCTTAGAAGACTACATGATCATGAACTGAACTTCGATGACCAGTCAATTGATCTACTTGCCAACATAAATGCGTGCCATTAATAGGCATTAACGTTATACAAATTACAAAACCTGCAAGCATCAAGTCCTTTGTACCATGCTCTCCTCTTTGCAGTGAATTATCCACTTCATAGATCACTTTCAGGATTCAACATGCATATATCCATAATCCTCTGCTTGCCCATTAGCATGATTATCACGATAACAAACACGATGCTTCTTACACTTCATAAGCATAAAGCTTGAGACATATTTGCCATTTATGCTTCTATTTGAGGACAGTATTTAGGTGCAATTATTCAAGAATAAGCCTTATGTCACATAAAGTGGTGTAGCTACTTGGATTCTTATTCATTATTGTGCTCTATCGCATCAGGTAGTAGCTTTTAATTCCAAAACAATCTTCTAGTGTTGCACTCGTAGGAGACGCAACAACGATGCAACCCGCGTCAATGTTATGTTGATGCACCTCGTGTGAGTATGATCATCAATGATAATCACGACAAGTATAGATAAAAAGTTTAAGTAATTAATCTAACTCAATTGTTTCTACAATCTAAAAAGTATGAATATGACAAGGGGTCCCTGACAAAATCTCGAAAGAACCAGTAAGTGAAGACTAAGAATAAGACCATCTCGAAGTACAACTCTAACAAGTATGCTACTTGGCACCTTGGACCCTCAATATAATAACTTGAGAATAAACTGTAAAATAATAAGGTAAGTATCAACCCATTAAATGTATATCATTAATACGCATTATCTTGTACAAATTATAAAACCTGCAAAGTATTTGCAGTGAATTAACCACTTCATATAGTGGTGTAATGATCATTGTCAAGATTTAACATGCAGATATCCATAATCCTTTGCTTGCCCATTAGCATGTCTGTCATGATAGCAAACATAATGCTTGTTACTCTTTAAGATATAATTGCCATTTATGTTTCTATTTGTTGTGAAATCACGCCAAAACAAGGCCTTACCTCACACAAACACCGGTAGCTACATGGATTCTTGTTCATTTTTGTGCTCTAGGTAAATAGCTAAGCAGTTTTTTTTTTATGATCCTGTTTTAGTACTTTAAAAGTCTTTCTTCATCTCTTTTAAAGTGTTCACCACCTAATTCAATGTAATTTCTGATTGAAGCTTTGTTTTACCATCTCTTTAAATGTCTACAAATCAAATGGGTCTCTCTTCTTTTATTTTATACCAGTGTCGCATCTCCTTTTTAACATCTTTTTTTATATAGACAAGATACAGTTAGGTAGACCACAACAAGGTATAAAAAAACATTTACAAAAGAATATTGTAGGAAGTAACATACATACTTCCTCTCTAACAAAAAAGAAGACAAGCTTAGGCACGCATTAGAACAAGTAAGAAACGAGATATCCACACAAAAAGAAAGCTAAGTTGTCAATGCTTAACCACATATTAATGGTTGTCTGCCCAACACTTCACAAAGAAAGCATTATCTTGTGGATGCTTTAGTATCATTCCTACTAAATGCACACACTATTTTTTCTTTTACCTTCCTCTGGTCACGGTTCCCTCTCTCTCACTCTCCCCATATTTTATCTCTCTTACCTTACCGACCGATTTCCTATCTCTTGTTTTCTCCCTCATTAAAATTCTCCCAATCTCTCGTTTGCTCTTCTTTCTTTCAACACTATCTCATTCGATTAGGTATGTACTCTATCTCTTTCTTTCTCTATGATTTTTTTGAATCAGACATGCAGAATGTTCATTTCCTTTTAAACAAAGATGAGTGCCTTGTGTCCCTTGTGTTACAAAGACGCGCCTTACGTGCATCTCCTCTACTATAGAGACATGTATGTGCGTGTCTCCCTAACAGAAGAGATCACAAGGTCAACATCTCCCTCAAAAGGGAATCACACATCCCCTACGTCTCTCCTTTGAAAGAAACGGAAAAGATATACGTCTCCTTTAAAATAGATGTGCGCGATATGCACACCTCTCTTGTTATGTATATCATTCTTTATCTTATCTTAAATACAAGATAAAAATGATGTATAGAGAAAAAGTAGAATGCCATAATGTTATTGTATCATCGAGACAACCTAATGTGTATCCTATAGAGAACAACCATAAATATAATAAAGGAAATAAGACGAAGAGGCTAAGGTATCATGAGGGCCTCCATGATGTTGAACTAGTAATCATTTACAACTTGATGATGAAGCTAAGTCTTCAAAATTTCATTCTTATATAGGACATGATTATGAGGCAAGTCCTTGAGATTATCATGAAGATATAAACAACGATCATGTAGAAAGTGGTGATAATGGGATAGTGATGATAATGAACTTATCAATGTTCTTGAGTTGCTTCATAGTTTTGTTGGTCACATTGCTTATAAAATATGATATATGAGGTAACTAATAGTAAAGTTAAATGTCAGTTGAAATATTTATCTAAAATATTTTTAATATTGTTTATGATGATTTCAATTTTGATTAACTATAAATATGCAGTATTTACTCAAAGTAGTGATAGCATACACGTGTTACAATGTTTCAAGTGAATGGAAGTCTAAAAGGCAATCGGAGGTGGAACCCGTTAGTTAGTATGATATTATACGACAAAGTAGTTTATGGGGGCAAGGTGAATTTCTTTGTAAGGTAATAGACCATGCATTGGTAAGCACATTTATTGAACGTTAGCAACCAAACACTAATAGTTTTCACATGTTATGCAGTGAGATAACTGTTATCCTTCACAATGTGTATGAGATTCTTAGTTTTCTTATGGATGGAGAGCTTGTCTCTTTGAAGAAAGAGATGATGACACGAAGTAATGAAGATATTTTAGCTCATTTTTTGGAATTACCTTATCAACAAGTGATGTAGGAGTTTATGCCTGCATCCATTAAGTTTAGGCTATAAAAAACGTAAGAAGACACTAACATCGAAAAAGATGACTAGACTATTCTTATTGTATCAAATAGTTTGTACCATATATCAAGATAAATCTAGAGACATTGTACCTGTTACTATTATGCAATTATTAGCTTATAATGTTTAAAGGCTTGATGAATATGCCTGGGGTAAACAACATTAGTTTATGTATACAAGTAGTTACGTAAAGCTTTCAGTAGTGAGGCACAATAACTCAATGGTTATAGTACTATACTGCTAGTAACAATTCATCATTATTTTTAAGTCAATATAGTTTGTTTGTTCGATAATTAACATACTAAATAAATATTATATTAAATTATCTTATAGGCATAGATCTATGTGTATTTTTTAGCATTTAGAGTAAGCATTTAATCATAATGGGTTGATAAACAACCACGCACAAGGAAATAAATGGAAAATATCAATAATAAACATTCTACCAAATGACTTACTTCTTATTATCAACAATTAGATTTGATGACTGCATATCAGGTATATCATCATAAAAATTAAATATTAAATTATTTCATACTTATTTGACAAAGTGATTTTTATAATTTTTATTTATATTAAATATCTATGTCATGGTTTATGCAATGCAGATTGAGTGTCAACCATATGTTCAATATTCAGTGCTTAGTTATTGTGGAGTCGTATATGCCTAATCATGTAGTTTGATAATTCGGCCACCAATAGATGATCTCATTTGTGCCAATAAAACCCTAATTTATATATAAACTTCAGAAGTCGCATGCGTATAAAGTGCACTATGACCCACAAGATAATATGTAGGAGAGACAAAGCATACATTGCTTTTGGTCATAATACTTTGGTATTCGAGCAACATATCCACATCAATGTGATGACTCCTATATGGATTGGTATATTGCCTGAACACATTTGTTTTTGCTTAGAGAAACAATGCATTAGTATAACTAAGTTTGCCCTCCTATAGATAGGCACTAAGAAGCATCGATCTTAATACCGGTACCTATAGTAATTATTTATGATTGATTTGTATAAAAATTATGTTTGAATGATTTAGGTAACCTAATTATTCTCAATCATTGTTTGAAATGTCTTATCATCATACATGATATAATAGTACCTATGATGCAACACTTCAATTATTGTTTGCAATGTTTTATTGTCATACATGATATAATAGTACCTATGATGCAATACTTCAATTATTGTTTGCAATGTCTTATTGTCATACATGATATAATAGTACCTATGATGCAACACTTAGAACATGTGCCACATTTTTTGTTGTTGCATCCTACTATCATCGATATACTTGACGTGTGTTGCCAGGGAGTTCATAGGTTGGTGATGTATCATGATCATACAATGTTGTATGTAAATACCTTTTATAATGAAATGTACATGGTTGAAATCTATCTATTTAAGTATGTATCAATTAATAGATGAAATGACAAATCTAAATAAGCAATACTTTCATCCTAATATTGCACCAAAGAAGGAAAAATTAGTAGCATTAGAGCTCTATCAATCATATACAACTATATAATAAATAAAATATAAAATTAAACAATAATATACCTTAACATGAAAGAAGTCTTATATGGAAAATTTTCAAAATAAGAATCTCAACGCAAAATAATATCTTTCTTATTCATGACCACATATGCACGAGAGGTTGGTTGACATTTGTGTAAACACCCTAACATGTTTTCAAAACAAATCGAAACATGCTTTAAATCTTCAAAACAAATGTAGGCTTGTTTTAAAACCCTGACTTGAACACAACCTACAAATTTCATAAAATACCAAAAACAATATTTTTAAATTAAATGTTTTTAAACTTGAAGTTACAAAATCGAGTTTGGAAAGTTAAAAAGATGTTGATTTGACCAAAGATGAAATAAAGCCTGGATCAAAAGGAGATAAGGATGAATTTGCAAAAGCAATGCCGAGGATTCATGATGAAGTCTAAGCAAGAAATGGGTCAAGGCACGATTGATCTTCCAACCCCGATCTCAAGGCCAAAGCATGATCAAATGAAGTATCCAAATCAAGTCTCGAAGCAGAAGCAAGCCCAGATCAAGCACATGTTTCAAGTCCAATTCAATTCAGGAACAAGTTGCAAATCCAATTCAAGATGAAATCAAGACTCAATTCAAACCAAAAGGTTGCACCAACTTAGCTCAAGTCAGCTAGGGCGATCAAGTCCAACATCAAGGTGTGTGTTCGGCCAAAGTAAGTCAAAACAAGGTCAATATAATGGCCGAATGACTAAAGACAAGGACCACACTCACGCACCAAGTATGGACTGAGACAATGAATCAAGATGATCAAGTCATGGGATGGACTAAAGAAGTCAAGACCAAGGGCTGCATTTGATCAAATCGAGTCATTCCTAGCCGAGACTACACCAAGGGCTAAATCGCCCCTAGCCGAACCACACCCTTGGCCGAGCCATGTGGGGCTGGTCTCATCTTAACCAAGGGGGACTACCAGGTGCTCCCATGTGAGGCCATATGACTAACAACTCCATCGTGGATTGGATCAAGATTGGGCCAAGACCAAACCCACGTCCAACTCATGAAGTCTCTAAAGACTTTCCTTGAAGGCTATAAATAGAGGCCTTGGGGATGGGTTCAAGGCATAGAAGAAAGTGGAGAGAGAGAGGAAAATCTGTGGCAAGAGAGGGAGAGAAAGAGAGAGAGAGATGGAGAGAAAGAGAGAGGGAGAGGAGGAGGGAAGTGGAGGAGCCGCCCCCTTCCAAGATCGTCTTCTTCCATTGCTAAGGACAATCCACGATCAATGTCAATTCCTTTCCTCTTTTTTGGTTTTATCTCTTCCTTACTTCAATTCAATTAAGAAAGGGTCGTAATTAAGGAGCAGCTAACTTCATTCATTGATATAATAGTTAGATATTATATTGCCCAATTTTGTTTGATTAGATGCCTACCATGTGTTTGATTTTCAGTTTCTCCTACCCCAATATATATTGTAATATCTTATATCTCCTAATCCCCTCTATGATTAAGCTATAATTATACTTTCATTCATTTCCTTCAGTTATTTACATTAAAATTGTTATAGATTGTCTTTCAATTTCGGACAAAATGCATTCATGTATGTTGTAAACCCAAAAATCTATTTTATGCATCCTTTATCCGTCTGACGTTTGATTGTTAATTCCTTGCTCTCTGCTCCGAATGCTCTGAAACTTTACACACCTAATCTACACACAAGTCCACTTCTAATAAAATTTTCAAGAATTTTATGATCGTACAATCACGTAAATAAAATCATAATAGATCGATCAAAATCGGAACAAAATCTGTAAAACCTACACTTCCTACAACAGAGGTTGGGTCAACATTCCATAACTTTGTCTGTAGCAAACCAAATTTATTGAAATGAATCTCATTGAAAATATGAGATTCATAGCTTTCCAGCAAGACCAAGTTCATACAAATCAGAGGTCTTTGCACTGAGATACTACTGTTTTACTAAACCTCTATATTTCTGTCATATAACTGTTTCAAACGTCTGAGTAAGAGTCATTATTTGATTTAATTATGCACATCAACAACACCAAACATTAGAATAAAAATAGTTCTTTAATCTCTAAATCAACCTCTTTCTCTTATAAAATGTTCAAGATTTTTGGAGATTCAAAAGCTATTAAGAAAAATCTAGAAATAGGTTTCTGAAAATAGAACCGGTTTCTGTTTTCAAAATTTTGAAATATTTCCTTTCAAGACCTAGGTTTATGAATTTTGTTAAGTCATTTGGATTTGAAAGTGGATTTTGTAAATACACCTGCTCCAAAACAATCCTCAAAGCTTCTAGGTTGACCCTTGAGCATCGGTTTAAGAAGGCCTAAGTAAAAAATATCTCACTTACCCACAATCGCTATTGAAGTGATAAACAATCCTTGTTAGTTTAAGTAAACTAACTAGCACACTCGCGCACGACATAGTTTGTGAAAATTATTTTAAGTCTCTACATAGACTTCAGAGTAAAATTTCATATCTACAAAACTGGCACGCCTGGTGGGACTTGAGTGTTTGAAGATTGTTTGATCCATTCTTATTTTTCCAAAAACAAATTCCAATTTCAAATCATGATTCTAAACTCTCTCTTTTCAAAATCTCTTGCTTGAAGATCAATTTCCAGAAACTCAATCATGTGAAGATTGGATGATTCCTTTGAAAATATGTTAAGGAAAACCTCATCAAACTTTCAAAATCGGTTTTCCAAAACCTCAAAGAAATCTTCTAAAACCTAAGACGAAAAAATTGTCTCTTTTAGGAAGAGAGCAATACAACTTGAAAGGGAAATTGATGCCCTAAGCCATAAGGCCAAGGCACATTATTCTCATAAAAAATCATCTTAGGTACATAAGGAGAAAAACCATACCCGAAAAACCAAACCGAGTCCAAAATCCGATGAAGGATATGAGGCTACAAATGTGAAGACTGAATCATCTAACCTTGCTAACACCCCTTTGTCCATGGAAAACCCCAAAAAGTTCTTTATTTTGAAAAACCAAAAAAATCTGAAAATTTTTCAAAAATCAAAAACATTTGAAAATAAAAAGTTTGAAATTCTGAAAATTGAAAATGAAGAAAAAGTCTACATTCCTATGGGGCATGAGATTCGCTTCACATAAATCACTCCAAATTTTTCAAAATCATTTGCTCTGATAGGTTTCATTCCCATGAGCACCATTACATACACAAAAGAGAATTAGTGTTGCATACACATAGAATTAGATGATGAAATCCAAGACCTCGCAAAGTAACGGGAGCTCAAAGTCACGCATAGAGCAACCTCGGGATGCCTGCAAGGAAGCTTGTTCTCACCATGGAAAGGTAGTCAAGCTCGAAAAAGGTATACCTGAAACTCACTCTCCACAAAACTCTACTCGATCCTCTCCTTAGTATGGGATCGGTAAATCATTCATCTGCATTCCATGTATCAAATCACACTCATGTACCTACAACCCCCACCAAATGATGCCAAGGATGTGGATTTTCAAGGTGCGCCGAATGTCCCGCACCAACAAAAAGAATTTCAAAATGAAAAACAAAAAGAAAACAAAATTCAAAATATGGTAGACATGATTACAACTAAGGCATGCATCGACATACTAAGTACACCTAACCCTACCATGCATAAACAAGTCTCTTTGAGCCTAGGTTTGTCTCATAAACCCAAGCCTATGGCCATAACTTCCCCGAACATCCCTAAACCAACAAAAGGACTGACCATGGTTTCCCTTGGAATCCATACCTTTTTACTTTGCAAGGAATCAAATAAGCTCTTCCTTAGTATCCATATAAACTCAAACAGTCCACCCCTAATGGCACATTTGGTTGCACCTAGGATTAATCTCAAACCATCTAGGGTCGTGTACATCCTAGGGAAATCAAACACTGTCACTCCTAATTTGTAAGGGATCAAAATGATCTCCCTTAGTATCCATTTCCTTCAATCATTTACAATGAGATTGTTGTGGATTGTCTTTCAATTTCGGACGAAATGCATTTATGTATGTTGTAAACCGGAAAATCTATTTTTTGCATCTTGTATTTGTTTAATGTTTGATTTTTAATTCCTTGCTCTCTACTTTGAATGCTCTGAAACTTTGCACAACTATTATACACACAAACCTACTTTTAATAAAATTTTCAAGAATTTTAGGGTCATGCAACCACGTAAATAAAATCAGAACAGAATTTATAAAACCTATACTTCCTGCATCAAATTCATTGAAACTGGTCTCATTGGAAAGCTGAAATTCATAGCTTTCCAACAAGACTAAGTTCCTAGAAATCGAAGGTCTATGCACTGAGATACAGTTGTTTTACTAAACCTCTATATTTCTATTATAGAACTGTTTCAAACGTCTAAATAAGAGTCATTGTCTGATTTAATTATGCATATTCACAGCACCAAAAATTAGAATAAAAATAGTTCCTGAATCTTTACATCAACCTCTTTCTCTTGTAAAATTTTCAAGATTTTTGGAGATTGAGAAGCTATCAAAAAGCACGACGAATACAAGGAGAGGTGAGGATGGAGAGAAGAAGGGTATAGCAGAGGAAGAGAGAATGGATGGAGTTTCTAAGGAAAGAGAGTTGGAGATGTGATGGGTTAATCTACTCTTGGCATCCTAGTGATCAACTGGTTTGAGAATGAGGGTCTGGCAAATTTGCATGTTCTGGAGACGTACACACACAAACATATATATATTATGACCAGTTTCGGGTAAACAGGAACTGCGTGTATGTTCCAAATTGCTGGTTCTGGTTTATCCAAATCCAAGAACCGGGATCGGCAGGTTCAGCTTTCAATTTGGAATCATTGGTTCCGGTTTGAGGCTCAAACCAGGAAAATGATTTCTTTTTAAATTAAAAACATAGAAAAATATAAGGAACCAGCGGTCTGAAACTGCTGGTTCTGGTTCCATGAGAAGGTGGAATTGAAACTGAACTGAATGGAACCCAGTTCTGGGTCCCCTTTCAACATTTCCGATTCCAGCCGATTCTTGACCCAGTTGGAACCGCCAGACCTATTTGGAACCGACCATGTCTACATACAGATGCACTGAATCTTCGATTTCCTTTGATCCTAGCATCAGCTGATGTTTGCATTCGTGAGTCTCTCTCTATATATATATAATTTCTGAAAGATGGATGAGGAATAATGAGAAAAAAAGATATACTCCTACAAACTTTAAATTCATGTGAGCTTGTAAAAACCTAAGCATAGAGATGTATTTAAGACGTTGATGAAACATAAGATCAGCTCACCTTAAACTTGATCCCAAACAAATGGTTATATCCACTTGACCTCATTTTAACTGATTGTGTAATCATTTGCCAATATGTGCCTTTTCTGCCTCATCCTCTTCATTGTATTTTACTCATAAATTATTTTCCCCTTTTTCCAAAAAAGTAAAGAAAAGCTGCACCATTTCCATTACCTTTAAATATGATTTAGACTCACAAGTTGGAGAGAAACCTGTTAAAGACTCTGCGTGTTCCTCATAGGACACAGCTCATGACCTCAAGATTACCCTTCACACAGTTCGTTAGAGTGGTGTGGTGGGCTGGTGCTTGATGAGTCCCTCCCACTCATTGTACATGGCCTGGTAGCGACGAAGGGATGTAGCAAATGGAAGATCGATATGATGGGCTCACCCCATCTAGGGCCTGGCCCGTGGCCGGTCTCGGTGAACATCTCGTGGAACTGTTTAGGGTGGGGTGTATTTATTATTTCTCAAACTCAATCTTTGGCTATGGATTTGTATTGATTTTTCAAATTTCGGTTGTGGCAGATGCCCCACCTTGGCACAACGTAGATCCGCCACTAGATGTGGGTTATGTTCCCCCCTGGCCGAACAGGTGCACTCCATAGAATTGAACGAGGCGATAGAACTATATGAACATAAAAGAAAGGTTGAGAAATTTTGCAGGGAGAAACTGAGTGATAGCCTCGTAAGTTTGCTTTCCTTTGTTCCCGCATTTCTTAGAACGTTTTACCTGAAGAAAATCTTGTTCAGCATGTTCTATTAGATAATAGAGAGACATAAATCCTACTCAAGTCGACATGCGGTTTGAGATTGAAATCGAAGGCGAGATACAGAAAGAGTGCCAAATCACATGCTGTTATCTATGTTTTAATCATCTCATGCTGTTATCTTGAAATAAGACATCATGTGAGTTTTCCATGTTCTTATCTTGATATGCAAACACACCATGTGAGTTTCCAAATCACATGCTCTTTAACATTCCTTCAAATTTTAGGTCTAGAAGAAGAGCAACACTTATTAATGGCATGACTTTAAACAGTTGGGAATTTCTTCCCATGATTCTCACATTTATAACAACTACAACTAAGCCTTTTCCCATACTAGACGGGGTCGGCTACATGGATTCTTTGTTTTCACAGAGCCCTATCATGTGTCATGTTAGCAGTTAACTCACAATAAGCTAGATCATTCTTTATTATTTCTTTCCAACACTTTTGTGGTCGTCCTCTACCTCTTGTAATACTTTCAAAATCTAGTTTTTCATACCTTCTTATAGGTTCTTCTTTTGATCTTCTTTCTATATGTTCAAACCACCTTAAACGATATTCTCTAATTTTATCCTCTATTGGGGTCACACATAATTTATTTCTAATAACCTCATTATGTATACGGTCTTTTCTTGTATGACCACTCATCCATCTCAACATCTTTATTTCGGTCACAGACATCTTTTGTACATGTTGATTTAACTGCCCAATACGCAGAACTATAAAACATGGCAGGTCTAATTACTACTCTATAATATTTACCTTTTAGCTTTAATGGTATCTTCTTATCACAAAGAATACCTGATGCTCCTCTCCATTTTAACCAACCAACATTAATTCTATACGTAATATCTCCATCAATTCTTCCATCACTCTAAAAAATTGACCCTAGGTATTTAAAACTTTTCTTTTAGGGATGCAATGTGTGCCAATTTTAACTTTTATGTCCTTTGAAGTAACCAAATGATCAAACTTACATTCCATATATTCTGTCTTTGTTCTACTAAGTCAGAAGCCTTTACTTTCTAATGTTTCTCTTCATAGTTCCAATTTTCTATTAACTTTTTTCTTAGACTCCTCCAACAACACAATGTCATATGCAAATAACATACACCAAGGTACTTCATCTTGAATCTATTTTGGTAACTCATCAATCACCATTTTAAATAAGTATAGACTTAAAGTTGATCCTTGATGTAACCCAATATTAACTTCAAAGAAGTTTGTCATTCCTTCGTAAGTCCTCACACATGTTTTTGCACCATCGTACGTGTCTCTTATAAGGTTTATGTATGTCAATGGGATACCTTTTTTTTTCAAGGTTCTCCAGAGAACCTCTCTCGTAAGCCTTTTGTAGATCAATAAATATCACGTGAAGGTCTTTCTTTTTTGCTCTAAAATGTTTCATAAGACATCTCAAAAGGTGAATCGCTTCAACAGTAGATTTGTCTGACATGAATCCAAATTGGTTCTCTATTGTACTCTATACTTGCCTTAACCTACATTTGATAATTCTTTCCCACTAGGATTTTCCAAACTTCTATAGGAATATTATCTGGTCCTACCGATTTACCACCCTTCATATGTTTAAGAGCCTCTTTGACGTCATTCTTTTGAATACGTCGATAGAAATTGTAGTTTATATACTTTTCTGATTTGGCTAACTATCCTGAGTTAATACTAACATCTTTATTTTCATTAAAAAGCTTATAAAAATATTTTTTTCATCTATTTCTTATATCATCATTTGCCACTAGAACTTTTTCATCCTCGTCTTTGATGCATCTAATAGAATTAAGAATATAAGATTCATCAAATTGAGTCAACACATGCAGGAGTCCTTTGAACGTAGACTAAATTTCTATTACCTTTCTCTAGAACCAAAACTATATCTAAATGTAGCAGATTTGTGTGTTAGCAATAGTAAGACTGCATATGAATTCAGGGCACCCACAATTGATATTCCCCTTACTTGCCTTGATACCCAATCGAATTCTTTTTCGCATTATTTTAACGCCAATCCTCTATGGTCATCATGTTGATCAATCAGTTGTTCACATCTTTATTGGTAGGAATACATGGCTGGTCTCAACCTCCGGTTTTGGTTTCCCAAAATTGAACCTGGTCATGGCTTATTCTAGTTACAGTTCTGGAACCATTAGATCTCTTTTTTTGTTTTGATTTGAGGCCCAAACTGTTCAGAACTTGAAAAAGAACCTTAAAATTTTGAAATAAAAGAATACATGGGAGCGGCAGTTTAGAACCACCACTTTTGGTTCCAGATCCATGAAAGGTGGAACCGGAACCGAACGAGATGGTCTCTGGTTTTGGATTTAATTCTGGGTCTAGTTTCACTTGTTCTGGTTCCAAGCTCAATTCGGTTCTGGTTGGAACCACTGGGCGGGTTTGAAACTGACCATCTCTACTACTACTACTGATTGTTTAAGGCCTTATAATTTTGACAGTTCCCAGCCATGGATTTTTAGTTATTTTGTCCGTCCCCACCATTGAAGTTGAGGAAAACAGTGTGAAGGACTTATTCAAATTCTTTTACCATCATCAAGATCATCCACACATCATTATGAGTCGCAAAATTTTCACGCACGTAATTAATTGTGCCAGTAACCGTAAGGTTGAGCATAATGAAATCTGAAGATGCATTCCGGGAAGAGAACTACAGGAACCATGGTCCCTCTTGTTTATTCACCAACTAACACCAATGTCAGAAACTCAGACGACCACTTTTGGGAATCAAACTCAACTACAAAATATTGAACCTCATAATCAACCAGCAATGGCGAAGTTAAGCACAATGGAATATGAAAGACCGTAATACCGGGGGCTCTGATAGAATTTGTGCATGAAATGCATGCCGACGTCGGGTCGGGACGCCATATGGGGAGGAATAAGGATGTTGGACCAATAGTCGGCCATGTAGGGTCGTTCTCGTAGTCGTATGCCCCCGCTGCGATCTTCTTCAAAAGTTGAGAGTCCTCCACCATTCTATACCTCTCTTCTTACACAGAGAGAGGGGGACCTTTTATCCACCGCAGAAACACCCAATGAATAGCAAACAAGAAAACTCAAACTTCTGGTATTGGGAACCTAGTGTTGCTGGGATGTCATATGAGAGTTAAATTTATGAAATAATCAAGAAAATATCATTGATTATGCATTGTTCATCATAGTGAAATCTTCTTCCTCATGTTACTTATGAAGCAGGAATATCTTGTCGAATCACGTAAAGTCCTTGTATTGCTTTTCTTCTCATACTTAACATTTTCTTTTGTAAACTAATGGTGTGATTATGCAACTTTGCTTATGTAAGGGATTACCCTTACATGGCCGGTTTCAAGTCCGGATAAAGGAGGAGGGTTGCATTAGGCTTCTGACAATTAGTATAAAACTTTGTCGGATTTATCTATCATGCATTCTATAAATTATGAGCAATTGCATTAGGGGTTCTCTCTTAGCAATGCATTGTAGAGCTTGAATACAGTGAAAAGTAAGCAATGACCTCTACATCTTTGTCCGGATGTAGAGAATCAATTGTAGAGAGGGTTGTTGTCATGAACGGATGTGGGTAAAGAAGTTAGTTCCGCCACATTATCACCTAAATATAGTGAGCAAATTACAAAAAGGGTCTTCACATTTTCAACATGAACAGATGCGGGGGTAAAGAAGATAGTCCTAGATAATAAGATTTATATTAATACTTTGAATATTGAAACACTAACCGACAAACTAATGGAGGTGGTAGGTACTATGGTTGGGAGAAAGATTCACATTCTTTAATTACATGAGACAAAGTGGATTAGAGGAAAAGCAAAATATATTGAGAATACAAGTTTTAAATTATGGTATTTAGGAAAACAAATTACTCAAAATAGAGTTAGTATTATTATAAATAAAGATTTAAATAATAGTGTAGTAGATATACAACCATATGAGAACCAAATTATGAGGGTAAAATTAGTGTTAGGGATAGAAGCTTTGAATATAGTTTGTGCATATGCAACCTAAATAGGACTAGTAGAAGATAGTATAAAGAAGATATTTTAGGAGTTACATAAGGTAATTCAACAAATTTCACAAAGAGATGATTTGTTTGGGAGGAGACTTAAATAGATATGTCGGCAAAGAGACATTACGATATAGAGGTATTTATGGAAACTATAGTTTTGGGGATTTAAATTAGGAAGGTAGGAAGATTTTAAATTTTGTTATGACATATGATCTCTTTATAGCCAACACAATCTTCAAAAAATGCTATGAATATTTAATTACTTATAAGAGTAGATTGTCACAAACACAAATTGATCATTTTATTTGTAGAAAAAAGATAGATCATATTGTAAAGATTGCAAGGTAATTTCATGAGAAAGCTTAACTACCCAACATCAACTTTTACTTATGAATTTTCTAGTAAAAAAGTGGACAAAGAATAAAAGGATGCATAAAGCTATTCAAACTAAATAGTGGAATCTCAAAAGTGAGAAAGAAAATTATTTAAATAGAAAGTTCTTTAAAGAGATGCTTGGAATTACCTATTCCTTCTGATATGTAGAACAATATGACTATGTATATTAGGAAAGTGGCAAAAGATGTGTTGGGTGACTCTAAGAGAGGCGTACCGACACAAAAGGAAGCTTGGTGGTGGAGTGAAGTAGTGTAAGATAAAATTAAGGCAAAGTGATAGGAATCTAAGAGCACGCAGAGACAAGCTGGGCATTATTGAAAGATTCTATAAATGATCATTCAAACCAGTATCAACTGATTACTATGTTTATTAATTAGCTAGTTGACTATTAAATCATACTCATTTCTCTTAGTTTGTAGGATAACAATATAGTGTTGGTTCCTAGGTGTTATTTTCAACTTGTTTTAATGTGTCTTAATCGCTATTTAAGCTATTGGAATGAAATGAATTTTAGAGTTTTTTAGTGGAGGCATTTTGATATTTGCGAGTATCTTTCTTTCTCTTATCTTATCTAAACTCGGCTAGCTTGAGTTTAGTGGCAATTATCAAGTTCGTTGTCATTATCAGTCCTGACTGTGATGGATAATTTCTATAAGGCTAGAAACTATTGCAAATAGAATGTCTAATGATTGTTTGGTTCGCATCATTTGGTACTTTCATTGAGATGGAGAGAATGTCAAGTTATGATTATGTTTAGTTTGCCACCTACTATGGTGTAACATTAGAGCAAGCATTGTTTCATATCCTAGAACAAAAGCAAGAAAAGATGAAGAAGCAACTCAACCACTTAGCGCAATCCATTAAAAGGTTGGCCAAACTACAATCTTTTTAACCTTGCTCTCAAGCACCAAGTGCAGCTATCCTTAAGCCAATTTGCGAAGCAAGGAGATTTACCACATAGAGAGAAAACCCTATCCCAGTTATGTCGTACCATCAACAAGACACCCCATTAGAAGGAGTTAAAACTAAAGTGATGTCACTCTCTAAGAACAACGATGAAACACCAAGTACGGTCATTGTTGAGCAAGATGAAAAGAAGATCCTTCTCACCCTCCATAGATTGGAGCAAGACAAAAGGGAGCATGAGGGCGTTATACAATAAGAGAGTCAATCTAAGTTGTGAAGTTACTACGTTAATTGTGGTAAGCAAAGAACTAGAAATTCTAGATAATCTTAAAACCAACAATGTTCCCTTAAGGAGTTGGGTTCCAATGAAGTCAACAAAATTGAAAGTAAGTGGCCATGGCGTAGAATTGGCTAGCCAATATATCCTATCTAATTTTGTATCATTCCTTCCTACCAGCAAGTCTACTAACCAAGAGCCTAAAGATTTAGACCCTCTTGACCTTGATCCGATTCAACTTCTCGTAGACCCACTTGGCTCCTTCTATGATCATTTTCTAAATTGGGCTAATGGGTGCCAACATAAAGTAGTGGTAGATTCAGTTGTAGCAAGACTACTAAGTCCAATCAAGCATGAACTCCAACTGGTGTATATGAATATAAAAGAAGTCTCCTATGCGGATGTGACATGTTCAACTATTTTTCTCGTAGACCTAATGAATTCATCCCGAATAAATACATGAAAGTTTTAGCATCATAATAGAGATTGAAGCTCCAAGAGTATCCCCACCATTTTCTTTACATAGTACGTAGGGTAGAATATTTTTACTTCTTGAATCATAGTTTCCTCTAGTTTAGCCATAGTAGTTATTTGCTTATGATGTCTCTTTTGGTAGTTAAGTGTACTAGGTCTCGGGTCATGTAAGTGTCTTAGTAGAAAAACCTTACAATGAACAGTGGCGAGAACTCTTTGTATGCAATTGAGGGGAGATCACCTTGGCATTGAAATTGAAGATCACCAACTGTTGGATTTGAAGACAAATCCTTACTAACCCCAGGAGTATGATAGGAATCCAAGAGCATATAGAGATAAGTTGGGCATTACTGAAAGATTTCATAAATGCTCATCTAAATCAATACCAACTGATTACTATGCTCATTAATGAGACAATTGAGGATTAAATCATGCTCATTTTTCTTAGTTTGCAGGATAAACATGTAGTGTTAGTTTGTAGGTGATATTTTCAACTTGTTTTAATGCCTATCATTACTACTCTGTAATCTCTCTTTAAGTCATTGGAATGAAATGAATTGCAGAGTTTTTTGGCAGATGCATTTTGTTGTTTGGGTAGGTTGGGTTTAATGGCGATTACTAGGTTCATTATCCTTATTAGTCATGACTGTGATAGAGAATTCCTAGAAGGCTAAAAATCATTGCAATCGGAATGCCTAACAACCATTTGATTCACATCACAAAGAAGGCATGTTACAAATTGCATTATGCCAAGAAGACTAGTGAAACTTCGGTGGCTTGGAAGAAAACAAAAAAAAAAGTGAAAAGGACCATTAGTTAAGAAAAAAGTAAATTTTGGGAGGATTTATAAAAAAAGTTTAACTCAAAAGAAGGTGAAAGAGATCTTTCTACAATACCTAAGGCTAGAGATAAGGAAACTAAAGATCTTATTTATGTTAGATATATCAAAGATGAAAATGAGAAGATTCTAGTGGTAAATGATATATAAAAATACATGAAAATTTTATTTTTATAAATTTTTTTAACAAAAACATGGATGTTAGTGTTAATTTAGGAGAGTTAACCAAATCAAAAAAGTATATAAACTGTAATTTCTACCAACATATTCAAAATAATGAAGTCAAAGAGACTCTTAAACATATGAAGGTTGATAAATATGTTGGATCAAACAATATTCCTATAGAAGTATACAAAATTTTAGGAGAGATTGGATTACTTAGCTCACAAGATTATTTAATGAAATGTGAAGAAACCAAAAGACGCCTCAAGAATAGAGAGCGAATACACTTATACTCATATACAAGAATAATGGAGATATTTAGAATTATGTGAATTGTTGGGGTATCAAGTTAATGACTCAATACTATAAAATTATGGGAAAGAATTATTGAATATAGGTTAAGATAAGTATCAAATACAGTAGAGAACCAATTTGGATTCATGCCAAGCAGATCTACCATTGAAGTGATTTACCTATTGATACGTCTTATGAAATATTTTAGAGCAAAAAAGATAAATCTTCACATGGTATTTATTTATCTAAAAAAACTTACGATAAGGTATCAAGAGATGTTCTTTGGAAAACCTTGAAAAAGAGAGATAATCTAACCATTTAAGAGACAAATATAATGGTGCAAAACATGTGTGAGGACTCATCAAGGAATGACTTACTTTTTTGAAGTTAATATTGGGTTACATTTGGGATCATCTTTAAGTCTATATTATTTATATTTGTCTTTGATGAGTTAACAAAATATATTCAAGATGAAGTGCTTTGGTGTATATTATTTGTAGATAATATTGTGTTAGTGGATGAGTCTAAGGAAAATAGGAAATTAGAATTATGGAGAGAAATATTAGAATGTAAGAGCTTCTGACTTAGTAGAACAAAGACAAAATATATGAAATGAAAGTTTGATCATTTGGTTACTTCAGAGGATATAAAAATTAAGATTGACACATATTGCGTCTCTCACAAGGAAAGTTTTAAATACTTAGGGTCAGTTTTTCAAAGTGAAAAAAATTGATACAGATATTATACATAGAATTAATGTAGGTGTATTAAAATGGAGAGGTATCAAGTATTTTATGTGACAAGAAGATACCATTAAAGTTATAAGGTAAATATTATAGAACAACAACTAGACCTACTATGTTTTATGGTTCCGAGTATTGAGCAGTTAATCATCAACATGTACGATGTTCATGGCAGAAATAAAGATGTTAAGATGGATGAGTGGCTAGATAAAGAAAGACTATATACATAATGAAGTTATTAGAAATAAATTGAGAGTGACACCAATAGAGGATAAAATGAGGAAAATTTATTTAAAATGATTTGGACATGTAGAAAGACAATCAAAAGAAGCTCTAGTAAGAAGGTATGAAAAACTAGAGTATAAAAATATTAAAAGAAGAAGAATACCACAAAAGTGTTGGAAAAAAAATTAATTATTTAGCTCATGTTGAGTTAAATGCTAACATGGTACATGATAGGGTTAAGTGAAAACAAACAATGCATGTAGCCAACCCTGTCTAATATGAGAAAAGACTTGGTTGTTGTTATAATGGTATGATTGTGCATGCCCTTCCATATTGAATCGTGTATTTGCGTAAGAGAGCTTTCTCCACTAGAAAGAAGAGGGGAGAAGTGACTAGCTATACACAAGCGAAGCCCCCTCTTATTTCAACTTTATGGCCATTGGAATTTCGATTCCAATAATTGTATTATACTTCATTATATTCTTGAATGTAGGCTCTCTATATCCAATACTCCCTGTGTATGTGAATGGTTTAGATTTAGATCCAAACCTGTCTGATTGAGGATCCGATTACAGCTGGATACCGAACTTGGTACTTGCGCATCGGATTCTAAATTACCTAAGGTCGGTTGGTCGGTCAGATCAAGATTCCATGTTCTTTTTCCAGATGTGGCTTTAATTCTTGATTCAAATTGGAGTTGCATTACACGAAAATTCATTCAGAAGATTGATCATTAATGGCAATATTGTTATCAATGACAATGTGATCTCTCTCTCTCTCTCTCTCTCATGAGAGCCTGATCATGTTCTAGCTAAGCCAATTTGCAGCAGCTTTGTGATAATGATACCAATCAGCAAGAAGCATTCGCACTGCAAAGACTAATACTAGATCCAATGGTGTTACAAACTACTATCCAGATCATTGATGATAGCCACAATGGCGGGACGATCCACCCAGATCCATTTTAATAATAGCCTTTTCAACTCAAAAGTTAGCCCCTCCTAGTGCGACTCGATCGATCGTTGAAGATTCTCTTTGCTTTAATCTAGTGCATCGCCTGTGCAACTAAGTTTAAGAAATAAAAAGGAAGGATTTGAAAGTAAAGTTTACATGAGATAACATGACCCTAACGGACCCACTTGCCTTTGTATAAATAAAAGGTAAAAAGTTACTCCATACTTTTCGTTCACATGCAAGCGACCTTAAAGTCAATGTCTCAATGTGGATTCAAAGAAAAAACAACACCCAATAGCTCAATGATAGCTATACTGTAGGATCAGAAGTTCACGTATCCAATTATGTGACTTTTTTGGCAAGGTCTACAAGATCCAATGTGAAAACGAAAAAAAAAAATTGTGTGCCTTTTGTCTTTTATTTGAAGTTCTAGGGTTCGGTACGCATGTTAACTTTGCTTATGGTGAGATATATTTATATCTATAATGTGAGTGTGTGTGCGCGCGCGCCCCTGACACTAGAAGGGCTTGTTTCTCATGTCTTTTTATCTGTGTGTGCAAATTTTGGTGTTGGTAATGCTGATGCTGAGAAGATAGAAAGTGGTTTTGAATATCAGGGATGATAACAACCAATTCAATGCTGTTTCTTTCAAACGGGCCCAAAATAATGAAACACCACTGATCAGATGGGGTTGGAAAGCGTGTGTTTTTTCCCCCTATTTTATGAAAATATAAAATATTAGTTCCTCTTCAATAGTTTAGGTAGGCTTATTCTGATTCTTGCAGTGAGGTTAATAATATCGATCTTGATGTTCCAACAAGGCATAAAGCTGGCAACGACCATGAAAGGATGATGATAAGGAGCTTCAAAATCTCCAATGAATGGTGAAGATTGATTTCCAGTAGTTGGGAAGCTCACCGGTGTGACACCTTTCCTATAACACGGACACGCTATTTTTGGCCTTTTGTATAGTAACATGACACGGCATCGCAGGACACACTATTTTGATATATTAGATATCATGGACTAAATTCATATAGTTTCAAAAATCTATGCTCGTATAGTTAGATATCGGAGTTTGAACTTTAATTGACTGCAAGGAAGCAATTATTCCTATATTCTATTTCTTTCTTTCTGGGTAGCGGGTACAACGTGGAGGCCGAAGCCACATGCACATCCGGCGTATCGAACTGAATACCTTCAACTTGTGGATAGAACCCCTAGCCAGGTATGCTATTGCTTGTTGTGTGCCTATATCCTATTTCTCAGAAAAGAAAATTTACGAGCTCGAGTAATGAATTCATGCCATGACACGATTGGTGTCGTGTTTGGGATACAGAGTAGAATGTGATCATGTCTAATGCTATACTAAAACAGTGATAACTTCAGCTCATTAATATTCATAGAGTCTAAGGAAGCATCTGCAGAAGCCAAACACAGTTTCTACATTGGTGAACCAATACTCACATTCATTCTGAGCTCAAACAAATAGCAGGAGCAATTGGAACATGGAAATTTAGTGATTTAGAGACACTTGGATTTGTACAAATTCGGTGATCAAGGTACGAGTCGCAAGGAAGAAGACCACAAATCTCAAAATCCAAAAATCTTATGAGCTCAGAACAGACCAGAAAATTCCCTGGGCCGACGGGCAAACCTCGCTGAGAACGAACGGCTGAGATTATCTGGCTCAAATGGTGCAGACCCTTGATCGAAGTTCTGCGCATAGGAATAAGGATCATAAGCCACACAGACTGAATTTGAGAGATTGAACGTCCTGCATCTTCCTTTCTTAATTCTCCTCCACAGGATTCTCCAACCCATCACCTTAGTTGATGTTGTTGTTGTTGATGATGATAATGACTGAGATGGCGAGAAGACAGCCGGAATGTTGAAACAGTTGCAGCAAACATCATCACCAGCACCAAGTCGTATACTTTTCCGGCTGTGTCCGATGCTTCTCCGGCCACCTTTCCACCCGGAGTTTTGCATATCTAGCCTGGGATACCATTCCATCTGTAGAATAAAACTTTTGGTTGGGCCTTAAAAGTTCTGCATATATAGATGACAAGGCAGTAGTCTCGTTGCAAACTCCTCATGCCACTTTTGCCTTTAAACATTTTCGAATTAGCAAATTTGTCATGAAAACATTATATAGGTAGGTTATATCCAAATCAATTACTTAACATTGTGGTGCAGATTCCTGACAGAACTACACAAATCTGCCACCGGGTATTGCCACTCATAGTGAAAGTATACGGGCAGATCTAGAAACCCTTTTGGGGTGGGAGAATAGCCCCTTGAATGGTTTCGGGTGGAGCGAACTATGTATTATAGCCAATGGATCTCACCATGGGATATAGACTTTAAGTTGAGTTTTAAAATTTCAGGCTTGGCTCAATGTAGATCCGCCACTGAAAGTATACATTTACTAAATTTTGTATTATAGAGCTACATCTCAATACAAGCTCAATATCGAAGTTCTTAAGTATCATTAGTTCATTACTGTATCCCGTACACGAAGAAGTTGTAGATGACAAGTCATGAGTTGCATCAAAACGTGATCTTTAGATAGAGTGATTGGAACTGTAGAAGGCTGAGAGAAACCATGATTATTAAATGATTTAAACTCATGAATATGTTGATGTTGAAGCTAATTGTGGGTTCTTTTTAGATTAAACTCATGAATATGCAGGACAGATCAGAATGACAACTAGGAAATCATGTCACAGTCTCTCTATTGTGTGGAATAAGACTTGGTTTCGGTGAGTTGTCCCCTTGACTAAGTCGGAAAATTAGGTGTGGCTCAGATTCACCAGCTTCCAAGTGGGTCGAAAGTAACAAACCACGCGAACCGACTGGATCCGGACACATTGTGCAGTCAGCTTAGGTCAGATCCCTTCGTATGAACCAAGAATGGCACAACAGTTATTTGGTTCATCAATTAATTGCAAAATTCTTAATAGATTATATATATAGATAGATAGAGAGAGAGAGAGAGAGAGAGTGTGTGTGATTGGATCATACTTTGTTTTTTAATGGTACAAGCATAATAAGAATATCTTTCGTATTCTTTCAAAGTCTTTTAAAAAAATTAGATTACACTCTATCTAAAAGCAACGAATGATCACATCACGGTAGGATTCCGTTATATATATATATATATATATATATATATCGAGAGAGAGAGTTGGTGCATTCAAAAGTTTAACTAGGGCGTCCATGTGTACATTAGGCAGACTTGAAAGTTCGTACAATATTGACCTTCAACCAGATGAGAAAAAGTTTTACGAGCGCTGTTTGTTTCCATCATGGGCCCCGTGAAATGTGAACCCAGATGCAGTTGGCAAAACAACCGTCCTTTTTCTACAGTGAAAGAATTGAAGACCCCCTCCCTCCTTTGTGCGTGTTTGCATTATGGAACCTTGTGGAACTCAGGAAGCTGTAGACTGGAACTCTGAGAATGTATGGTCTTAGAACTTTTGTAGTTTCACGAGTATGACTTATTTTTCTCCATTTTTGGGAAAATCCAGGTCCATAAAAAGGGATTTCCCGGTACTTCAAGTTCTTCGTTGGCATCAATCATGGAACTGGGACCTGAAGTATTGGTTCCATCTGAAAAGGTAGTTCCACCACGTAAACAACACCTTAGAGGATAGATTTCCATGGGAGAAGATAGACTGTATGGAAAATTGCAAGAGTCTGTGAGCATCTGGAGAGAAAACAGCTTATTTGACTATAGTCTGAAGTAGCTTATTTTTTCTGTGCTTCGCACTAGCTACATGGTGGTTTTTCCTACGAAACAAATAAG
This sequence comes from Brasenia schreberi, assembly GCA_036023115.1. NCBI lineage: Eukaryota > Viridiplantae > Streptophyta > Magnoliopsida > Nymphaeales > Cabombaceae > Brasenia > Brasenia schreberi. The sequence continues at coordinate 11,152,490 of JAYKKT010000051.1, forward strand.
TCAAACGGACGGCACAGAGACCTGAATCGTAGCTCAAGGAAGTATACAGGACCAAATTTTCTTAGGAAGCTCTTTCGATAGGAAAATGGTCTGACCTGAAGGACATTAAATTTCATTAAATGACGCAAAGGTCAAACATGACAGAATTGACCACTTAAGCCGCACACCTACTGCGAATTATTGAATTCTTTTGCCTAAAATCTTCCCAGCAAAACGTTGGCCGATTCCTCTCTCTCTCTCTCTATATATATATATACATATATATACATATATATATACATATACATATACATATATATACATATACATAGATATATATATATGTATATGTATATATTTATTTATTTATTTATGTGTGTGTAGTTATTTGCATGATTCATTTTGGAAAAAGTTGCATGAAATCAGTGTATGTATTTGATTGCTCATCAAATCTATAAAACTTGACAACTAATAGCCTTAGCTCTTCCCGATAATAATATCCCATATATACATAACATCAATTCCGGAGTGTTGCATGATTCATTTTCTTAACAATGCATGCAATCATAGTTGTATAACTGGAGGACATTGACTCTATGCCTCTTGTCTGGTTAGTATATAAATATAAATAACACTGCTTCTGTATAACGGACGTTCGAACGCAGAACCACTTGAATTGCTATCCTCAAGTTCTTTATCTATAAATGATAGCCCATTGGAACTGGATGCTGCTTCTAACCAAAATCCCTCAGCTTAACTGTCAGCCTAAAACAGTTCAAGTTGTGGACAAGAAACCAGATCGTGAAGGTATATTTAGACATGGCCAGTTCTGGTTATCCCGGAACTTGGAACCAAAACCAAACCAGCTTGAGACCAATTCTAATATGGCCTCACGGCAGTCTGGCAGTCCAGATTTGAGTCCTAAATGAAATGAAACCGGCAACAATGTTAAAAATTAAAATTGTAAAGAATTTTTTTTTAAATCTCAATTTTGGGCTGGTTCTAGTTCCATGAGCGAGGGTTTGATTGCTAGGCCTAAACTACAGAGCTGGAACTAAGTCCAAATTTTAACAAACCAACCTGAAGAGTAGCTGCTAGTTGGCCTCCTAACCAGGTAAAAAGCAGGATCATAGGGCCGTGCTTTACACTCCATGCTAAGACCCGTATTTGATTACAAGAGGAGCCAGAACTCAAGTTTCAGTTATATAATCCCAGTCCTCGTAATCAATGCTCCTAAAGTGGAACTGAAACCAAACCAAATGATCCCCTATTACATGCCCAATTCTTGGGTCTACTTTCATTGGTTCCTGGCCCAGTTTGGTTCTTATTGGAACCAAATTGATTAGTTTCAAACCGGCCATACCTAGGTACATTTGAAACGTCCAAAACTTTTAAGGCAATATGATCAAGGAGCAACATTCGTCTATCTGGCGCTTGCGTTTTAAATCAAAGTGTGGCACTCCGCATCACTGAGACCGATAACCTACACAACACGTGTCATGGGGCATTTTCCAGGAACTTTACACTGCATGTGAGCATTTGCTTTGCATCACCGAATGTGGCCTGCAACCACATTGTCGACATCCTATCTCCTATGGGTATGTTGTCAGTCATTTCTAACTCATGAGACATTGCCTTTCACGTTGAGAGAACATTGGTCACTACAACACCTATGACTTACATGCAACCGAACGCTTCGGTCATCACGCTGTTAAATCATGCCTTGGGTCACGATTAGAATATGTCTAATGACACCTCACCTCGCCAAGGGTACCACCAAAACTTGACAATGCTATGAGAGCTCCTCACCCGAAGAAACCAACACCAATGTCATGCATTGAATTGTCTCTACAACTATGACTTGCACAATGTGATAGTGCATGTTCATGAAAAGCACCTACGTGCATTCATGAGGTGTACAGTCTCAGTTGGCGACACGGTCTGATCTAATATCTTCCCTCTCAACTTCTGATAAGAGGGCATCCTATATCCTGGACCAATGTTAGCAATTGCATCTATCATTGCTTGAAAATGAAAACTTTTTGCTGCATTAAATTGAATGCATGCATTATAAAACTATCTGCCCACTGCAAGGTCTGCTTGATCATGCAGTTGTTCTGAAGCCATAGCAACACGAATTCCTGGCTGAGCACCAGGTGTAGTGGAAGGAGGAAAGAACGAATGTATGCTAGAAGAAGAAGCTCTTCCTCTGCTCCATCCTAAACTTCCTCTTCTTCCACCTCCAAAGTCTTCAGCTGCAACCCTCTTTTCCCTGCTAGGTGCTCGCGAACTGCTACTACCAATATCTGTTCTAGCATCTGAAGGCAAACTATCAGTGAATCCAACTCCAGTGGCAGCAGCATCACCAGCTTCTTCACACATCTGGAAATCATCCTTTTATTGTCTCCTTTCCTGTATGCTCTCAATCATCTGCAAGCATTACCATTTAATACATTCTAGCACACTTCTAACTCTGTCTGTGCATGGAGCAACTTCTTTTCTAATTCCTGCTAGATGGTGTTTCAACCTTGAAATTCCACTACTAACCACCTTTTCACAAAATAAGCATCTCATTTTTAACCTTGAACCCTCAACTGGTATACCCCACTGCCATGCCGGATCATCAGACTTTGAATGAGAGTCTCTACCACCCCTTCTTGCCATCTCAATGGAGTACTTTAATTAAAACAAAAACCTGAAAATAAAAGCACTTCGTAAATCCCCCAATCTTCAAATAAGACTGAAATCGAGTGTCTCCCACTTCATGAATGCAAACTTCATATTTTGTCATTTAAAAAAAATCGAAATAACACAAAAAACAATAAATATAAAGGAAAAAATTGGAAAAAACATTATAAATATACTAAAATCCGAGTTTCGAGGCTTGCACGAACACCGTAGGGCACGATTTTGGAGCTTTGGACACTAAGGAGGCGAAAACCAGCTTTTAGCGAGCTTGAGGAACCCACGAGGAGAGAGAAAACCCACGAAAAATCACGGGTTTCAGTCGGCCTAGGACCCTTTATAAGGGTCCCAGGACGTATCGCCCGTATCGCCGTATCGTGCGATACGGGCCGTATCGCACGATACGGTGCGATACGCCCGTACCTGCGATACGGGCCCCCGTATCGTATCGTGGTGGCCTGCGATACGATACGTATCGTACCATAGATACGGACAACACTACAACTAAGCCTTTTTCCATACTAGACAGGATCGGCTACATGGATTATTTGTTTCCACAGATCCCTATCGTGTGCCATGTTAGCAGTTAACTCCCATAAAACTTTCTTTTTGGGGAATGAAATGGGTGCCAATTTTTATTTCTATGTCCTCTGAAGTAGCCAAATGATCAAACTTACATTCCACATATTCTGTCTTTGTTCTACTAAGTCGGGGGCCTTTGCTTTCTAATGTTTCTCTCCATAGTTCCAATTTTCTATTAACTTTTTCCTTAGACTCCTCCACTAATACAATGTCATCTGCAAATAACATACACCAAGGTACTTCATCTTGAATATGTTTTGTTAACTCATCCATCACCATTATAAATAAGTATGGACTTAAAGTTGATCCTTGATGTAACCCAATATTAACTTCAAAGAAGTCTGTCGTTCCTTCATGAGTCCTCACACATGTTTTTGCACCATCATACATGTCTCTTATAAGGTTAATATACGTGAATGGGATACCTCTTTTTTCCAAAGTTCTCCAAAGAACCTCCCTCGGCACCCTATCATAAGTTTTTTCTAGATCAATAAATATCATGTGAAGGTCTTTCTTTTTTGCTCTAAAATGTTCCATAAGACGTCTCAAAAGGTGAATCGCTTCAATAATAGATCTGCCTGGCATAAATCCAAATTGGTTCTCTGTTGTACTTGATACTTGTCTTAACCTACGTTCGATAATTCTTTCCCATAATTTCATAGTATGACTCATTAACTTGATACCTCGATAATTCGCACAATTTTGAATGTCTCCTTTGTTCTTATATACGGGTATAAGTGTACTTGCTCTCCATTCCTCGGGCATCTTTTGGTTTTTCCATATTTCATTAAATAGTCTTGTGAGCCAAGTGATTCCTATTTCTCCTAGTATTTTCCAAACTTCTATAGGAATATTATCTGGTCCTACCGATTTACCACTCTTCATATGTTTAAGAGCCTCTTTGACTTCATTCTTTTGAAGACGCCGGTAGAAATTGTGGTTTATATACTTTTCTGACTTGCTAAATTTCTTAAACTAATACTAACATCTTTATTTTCATTAAAAAGATTATAAAAATAGTTTCTCCATCTATTTCTTATATCATCATTTGCCACTAGAATTTTTTCATCCTCGTCTTTTATGCATCTAACATAATTAAGATCTTTAGTTTTCTTATCTCTAGCACTAGCTATCCTAAAAATATCTCTTTCACCCTCTTTTGAGTTGAGTTTTTTATATAAGTCATCCCAAATCTTAGCTTTTGCTTCACTAACGGCCTTTTTCGCTTCCTTCTTTGCTTTCTTATAAGCTTCTAAAGTTTCACTAGTTTTCTTAGCATAATGTAATTTGTAACATGCCCTCTTTGCCTTGATTTTATTTTGTACTACTTCACTCTACCACCAACCTTCTTTTTGTGCCGGTATACCTCCCTTAGATACCCCTAACACATCTTTCGCCACTTTCCTAATATGTATAGCCACATTGTTCCACATACCACACGGTGTGCCAACCTAATTCCAAACATCTCCTTGAAGGACTTTTTGTTTAAATATATCTCTTCTTTCTCTCTTTTGAGGTTCCACCATTTAGTCCGAATAGCTCGATGCACTCTTTTCTTCTTTGTCTATTTTTTTATTTATAAATCCATAACTAAAAGCTGATGTTGGGTGGTTAAGCTTTCTCTTGGAATTACCTTACAATCTTTACAACATGCTCTATCTTTTTTTCTACAAATAAAGTAATCAATTTGTGTTAGTGATAAACCACTCTTATAAGTAATTAAATGTTCATCTCGTTTTTTGAAGATTGTATTGACTATAAAGAGATCAAATGACATAGCAAAATTTAAAATCTCCCTACCTTCCTCGTTTATATCCCCAAAACCAAAGTTTCTATGAATCCCTTGATATCCTAATGCCTCTTTACCGACATGTCCATTTAAATCTCCTCCTAAACAAATCATCTCCTTTTGTGGAATCTTTTGAAACACCTTATCTAACTCTTCCCAAATATCTGTCTTTATACTATCTTCTAGTCCTACTTGGGGGCGTAAGCACAATACTATATTCAAAACCTCTGCTCCTAACACTAATTTCAATGTCATGATTCGGTCACCATATTGTTGTATGTCTACTACACTCTCCTTTAAATCTTTATTTATGATAATACCAACTCCGTTTTGAGCCTTTTCTTTACCTGAGTACCATAATTTAAAACCTGTATCCTCTATCTCCTTTGCTTTTTCTCCAACCCATTTTGTCTCTTGTAAACATAGAATATGAATCTTTCTCCGAATCATAGTATCTACCATCTCCATTAGCTTACCCGATAATGTTTCGATATTCCAAGAACCAATACGAATCTTATTATCTAGGACTAGCTTCCTTACCCCCGCATCTGTCCATAATCAAAATGCGGAGACCCTCTCTGAAAATTTTTCACTACATTCGAGCAGCAATGTAGCGGGACTAACTTCTTTACCCACACCCGTCCATGATGTGGGAAGCCTCTTTGCAATTGATTCACTACATTCGGGCGAAAATGTAGTGGCCCTTGCTTACTTCTTACTGCATTCGGGCTCTGCAGCACGTCACTAGGCGGGGACGCCCCAAAGCAATGCTCCTAATTTTTGTAATCCATGTTGTAAAAATCTGACGAAGTTTTACGTTGGATGTCGGAAGCCTAACACAACCCTCCTCCTTTATCCGGGCTTGGGATCGGCAATGCAAGGATGATCCCTTACATGGGCGGAGTTAGTAAGTATTAAAATAGTGCAAAAAAAAAAATCGGGTGTAAGTTTCTTAAAATAAATAAATAAATATATATATATATATATAATAGGGGAAATTGAAGAAGAGGAGGGTTTTATGTATTTGTGGATGAGGCAAACGATAGTCGAAAACCGGAAGCCACCCACCAAAGGCGGTCTTAGGCAGGTCACGAGCTTGAAACAACATTAAAAGATGGTGATTAGAGAGGGGTGGGCTGAGTAGTCGGCAGGAACAACGAAGGAAAGGAGGTCAGGGCGCCGGCAACAAAACCGCTTTGGTGTCCTCCTTTTCTCTCTATTTTCTCCCCTTTTAGGAGTAACAGAGGCTAGGCCGACGACGACAGAACTGCTATGGCAGCCTCCTTTCTTTGTCTCTCTTCTCCTCTAGAACGGTGACAAAACCATCGACAGTCTCTCTCTTTGGTTCTCACTCCCTCTTAGCAGGTCAATCTCTCTCCCTCTCTCTCCTTCGTTAAATACCCATTTTTTTTTGCAAAATTACCGGTTTTGCAAAACCACGAGCGTTAAACCGCCCAGGGCAGTGATTTTCTGAGTAAAATGAGCATTTTGCCTCTTTATTAAATTCAAAATTATGAAATATCATGAGATAAAATTATGAAGATGTCTAGATATTTTGATATGAAAGATTGATTTACCCTTATATAAGTGAAAAGTCTTTTCTCCCCGATGACAGACTGTAAAATTATGAAAAATCAAGATGCAATTTTACAATTTTGTCCATAGTAAATGTTCATATTTATAGAACTCGGTATTCAGGTGATTTTATGAAAATGAGCCTTACTATTTGACATATTATTCGTTATGCCACTAAGAAAAGTATATGTTTGTCCTTGTATTTTCTGAAAAATACCGTGAGCAACCATTTTTATTGTTCTGTCTCTGTTTTATGATATTTTCACAAAGGTACTTGTGTATTAAATAAACTGTAGAAGAGTGCTTGGACATATTTATAGTTCAGTTTTTAGAATTTATGGATATTGCATTTAGGTGCTTGATTATTTTTTTTATTGATTCTTTATGAAATGCTTTATGTCTATTTATCTGATGCATATTTTATGTTTTTCTATCTAAAAATGTATAGACCCTCCACTTGTTGTCTTTGCCAAATTATTAAAAATGACTTCTAGAATTTGTGTATATGAATTGATAAAGACCGAAAAACTAAATGGCTTAAATTTCTAAACATACAACAACAACAACTAAGCCTTTTCCCATACTAGACGGGGTCGGCAACATGGATTCTTTGTTTCCACAGATCCCTATCGTGTGCCATGTTAGCAGTTAACTCCCAATAAGCTAGATCATTCTTTATTGTTTCTTTCCAACACTTTCGTGGTCGACCTCTACCTCTTTTAATACTTTCCAAATTTAGTTTTTCTAACCTTCTTACAGGTTCTTCTTTTGATCTTCTTTCTATATGTCCAAACCATCTTAAACGATGTTCTCTCATTTTATCCTCTATTGGTGCCACTCCTAATTTGTTTCTAATAACCTCATTATGTATATGGTTTTTTCTTGTATGACCACTCATCCATCTCAACATCTTCATTTCTGTCACAGACATCTTTTGTACATGTTGATGATTAACTGCCCAACACTCATAACCATAAAACATGGCAGGCCTAATTGCTGCTCTATAATATTTACCTTTTAACTTTAATGGTATCTTCTTAACACAAAGAATACTTGATGCTCATCTCCATTTTAACCAACTAGCATTAATTCTATGTGTAATATTTCCATGAATTCTTTCATCACTCAGAAAAATTGACCCTAGGTATTTAAAACTTTCCTTTTGGGGAATGCAATGTGTGCCAATTTTAATTTCCATGTCCTCTGAAGTAACCAAATGATTAAACTTACATTCCATATATTTTGTCTTTGTTCTACTAAGTCGGAGGCCTTTGCTTTCTAATGTTTCTCTCCATAGTTCCAATTTTCTATTAACTTTTTCTTTAGACTCCTCCACTAATACAATGTCTTCTGCAAATAACATACACCAAGGTACTTCATCTTGAATATGTTTTGTTAACTCATCCATTACCATTATAAATAAGTATGGACTTAAAGTTGATCCTTGATGTAACCCAATATTAACTTCACAGAAGTCTGTCGTTCCTTCATGAGTCCTCATACATGTTTTTGCACCATCATACATGTCTCTTATAAGGTTAATATATGTGAATGGGATACCTATCTTTTTCAAAGTTCTCCAAAGAACCTCCCTCAGTACCCTATCATAAGCTTTTTCTAGATCAATAAATATCATGTGAAGGTCTTTCTTTTTTTCTCTAAAATGTTCCATAAGACGTCTCAAAAGGTGAATCGCTTCAATAGTAGATCTGCCTGGCATAAATCCAAATTGGTTCTCTGTTGTACTTGATACTTGTCTTAACCTACGTTCAATAATTCTTTCCCATAATTTCATAGTATGACTCATTAACTTGATACCTCGATAATTCGCACAATTTTGAATGTCTCCCTTGTTCTTATATATGGGTATAAGTGTACTTGCTCTCCATTCCTCGGGCATCTTTTAGTTTTTTCATATTTCATTAAATAGTCTTGTGAGCCAAGTGATTCCTATTTCTCCTAGTATTTTCCAAACTTCTATAGGAATATTATCTGGTCCTACCGATTTACCACTCTTCATATGTTTAAGAGCCTCTTTGACTTCATTCTTTTGAAGACGCCGGTAGAAATTGTGGTTTATATACTTTTCTGACTTGCTAAATTTCTTAAACTAATACTAACATCTTTATTTTCATTAAAAAGATTATAAAAATAGTTTCTCCATCTATTTCTTATATCATCATTTGCCACTAGAATTTTTTCATCCTCGTCTTTTATGCATCTAACATAATTAAGATCTTTAGTTTTCTTATCTCTAGCACTAGCTATCCTAAAAATATCTCTTTCACCCTCTTTTGAGTTGAGTTTTTTATATAAGTCATCCCAAATCTTAGCTTTTGCTTCACTAACGGCCTTTTTCGCTTCCTTCTTTGCTTTCTTATAAGCTTCTAAAGTTTCACTAGTTTTCTTAGCATAATGTAATTTGTAACATGCCCTCTTTGCCTTGATTTTATTTTGTACTACTTCACTCTACCACCAACCTTCTTTTTGTGCCGGTATACCTCCCTTAGATACCCCTAACACATCTTTCGCCACTTTCCTAATATGTATAGCCACATTGTTCCACATACCACACGGTGTGCCAACCTAATTCCAAACATCTCCTTGAAGGACTTTTTGTTTAAATATATCTTCTTTCTCTCTTTTGAGGTTCCACCATTTAGTCCGAATAGCTCGATGCACTCTTTTCTTCTTTGTCTATTTTTTTATTTATAAATCCATAACTAAAAGCTGATGTTGGGTGGTTAAGCTTTCTCTTGGAATTACCTTACAATCTTTACAACATGCTCTATCTTTTTTTCTACAAATAAAGTAATCAATTTGTGTTAGTGATAAACCACTCTTATAAGTAATTAAATGTTCATCTCGTTTTTTGAAGATTGTATTGACTATAAAGAGATCAAATGACATAGCAAAATTTAAAATCTCCCTACCTTCCTCGTTTATATCCCCAAAACCAAAGTTTCTATGAATCCCTTGATATCCTAATGCCTCTTTACCGACATGTCCATTTAAATCTCCTCCTAAACAAATCATCTCCTTTTGTGGAATCTTTTGAAACACCTTATCTAACTCTTCCCAAATATCTGTCTTTATACTATCTTCTAGTCCTACTTGGGGGCGTAAGCACAAACTATATTCAAAACCTCTGCTCCTAACACTAATTTCAATGTCATGATTCGGTCACCATATTGTTGTATGTCTACTACACTCTCCTTTAAATCTTTATTTATGATAATACCAACTCCGTTTTGAGCCTTTTCTTTACCTGAGTACCATAATTTAAAACCTGTATCCTCTATCTCCTTTGCTTTTTCTCCAACCCATTTTGTCTCTTGTAAACATAGAATATGAATCTTTCTCCGAATCATAGTATCTACCATCTCCATTAGCTTACCCGATAATGTTTCGATATTCCAAGAACCAATACGAATCTTATTATCTAGGACTAGCTTCCTTACCCCCGCATCTGTCCATAATCAAAATGCGGAGACCCTCTCTGAAAATTTTTCACTACATTCGAGCAGCAATGTAGCGGGACTAACTTCTTTACCCACACCCGTCCATGATGTGGGAAGCCTCTTTGCAATTGATTCACTACATTCGGGCGAAAATGTAGTGGCCCTTGCTTACTTCTTACTGCATTCGGGCTCTGCAGCACGTCACTAGGCGGGGACGCCCCAAAGCAATGCTCCTAATTTTTGTAATCCATGTTGTAAAAATCTGACGAAGTTTTACGTTGGATGTCGGAAGCCTAACACAACCCTCCTCCTTTATCCGGGCTTGGGATCGGCAATGCAAGGATGATCCCTTACATGGGCGGAGTTAGTAAGTATTAAAATAGTATTAAAATACTTCACTCAACCACCAAGCTTCTTTTTGTGCCGGTACACCTTCCTTAGATACCCTTAACACATCTTTCGCCACTTTCCTAATATGTATAGCCATATTATTCCACATATCACAGGGTGTGCCAACATAATTCCAAACATCTCCTTGAAGGACTTTCTGTTTAAATATATCTTCTTTCTCGCTTTTGAGGTTCTACCATTTAGTCCGAATAGCTCGATGCACTCTTTTCTTCTTTGTCCATTTTTTTATTTGCAAATCGATAACTAAAAGTCGATGTTGGGTGGTTAAGCTTTCTCTTGGAATTACCTTACAATCTTTACAACACGCTCTATCTTTTTTTCTACAAATAAAGTAATCAATTTGTGTTTGTGATAAGCCACTCTTATAAGTAATTAAATGTTCATCTCTTTTTTTGAAGATTGTATCGACTATAAAGAGATCAAATGCCATAGCAAAATTTAAAATCTCCCTACCTTCCTCGTTTATATCCCCAAAACCAAAGTTTTCATGAATCCCTTGATATCCTAATGCCTCTTTACTGACATGTCCACTTAAATCTCCTCCTAAACAAATGATCTCCTTTTGTGGAATCTTTTGAAACACCTTATCTAACTCTTCCCAAATATCTGTCTTTATACTATCTTCTAGTCCTACTTGGGGTGCGTAAGCACAAACTATATTCAAAACCTCTGCTCCTAACACTAATTTCAACGTTATGATTCGGTCACCATATCATTGTATGTCTACTACACTCTCCTTTAAATCTTTATTTATGATAATACCAACTCCGTTTTGAGCCTTTTCTTTACCTGAATACCATAATTTAAAACTTGTATCCTCTATCTCTTTTGCTTTCTCTCTAACCCATTTTGTCTCTTGTAAACATAGAATATGAATCTTTCTCCGAATCATAATATCTACCATCTCCATTAGCTTACCCGATAATGTTCCGATATTCCAAGAACTAATACGAATCTTATTATCTAGGACTAGCTTCCTTACCCCCCGCATCCGTCCATAATCAAAATACGGAGACTCTCTCTGGAAAATTTTCACTACATTCGGGCGGCAATGTAGCGGGACTAACTTCTTTACCCACACCCATCCATGATGTGGGAACCCTCTCTGCAATTGATTCACTACATTCGGGAGAAAATGTAGTGGCCCTTGCTTACTTCTTACTGTATTCAGGCTCTGCAGCACGTCGCTAGGCGGGGACGCCCCAAAGCATTACTCATAATTTTTGTAATCCATGTTATAAAAAAATGACGAAGTTTTACGCTAGCTATCGGAAGCCTAACACAACCCTCCTCCTTTATCCGGACTTGAGACCGGCAATGCAAGGATGATCCCTTACATGGGCGGAGTTGGCTTAAATTTCTAAACATTAAAGAGAAAAATCCCACTAGCCTTAACTTTAGAGAGAGTTAATTATGTACTTAGGGAGCAGTTTTACCCTTTACTCCAGTTGCAACAGGCCAAAAAAAAGACAAGTTTAAGACATTTCTAAGAGATGATACTATAGCCAGGACCGTAATGTTAACCTATATGGAAAATGACTTGATTAGGGTTTTTGAAGAGTTTGAGATTGCTAAAGAATTATTTGATTATCTGACCACAAAATACGATACTAAAGCTAAGTTGCATGTTCAACCACTCCTTCAAAAACACAATTCTTATAAAATGAAAGAAGGTGATAATGTAGTTGAACATGTTAACAAAATATTGGTAATGGCTAGGAATTTAGCTGTAATGAAGTCAGTCATTACCGAACCAATGCAAATATCCACGATTTTAAACAGTCTACCCCTTCCTGGAATATGGTAACCACAATGCTTAGACTATGACTAGATGTTATCATTTCTCAACTCCGATTAAAACTAACAATTGAACAAGAACATATGAATAAAAACAAAAAGGAAAGATTAATAGTTGTTCACTTAGGGTCTAGCTCCAAAAATAACCAGGATAAGAGAAAACCAAATAAGAAATTTGGTAAGAATAAAAGGTTGGGCGATCAAAACTTTAAGAAATCACAAGAATCCGCTTCTAGGATAAAATATTTCAACTATAATAAGATGTGACAATATAAAAGGGATTGCCGCAACAAGAAGAGCAATGTTGAAAACAATCAACGATGCAGCCCAAAAGAGAAGTAAGACATAATCTGCGTTATTTCTAAGTACATTTACATGGACCGTCCGATAACTGGTTAGTGGATCGACTCAAGAGTGACCCGGCGTATCTCAAAGAGGATAGCCTTTTATGGTTTATTTGATGTTGAGTATGGATTGTTTAAACTCAATGTAAATGAAAATGAAAGTTTCTTTTTTGCTTATATTGATAGTATCTATGTGATTGATGTGAATATATGTCATAAATGCTTGAGTTATATAAGTTTAAAGAAGTTGAGAAAATTAATCAACTTTAACTTATTGCCTTTAATGAAAATACTTTTAATAAGTGTGAAACCAGTATACAAGGAAAAATAACTAGAAAATCATTTTTCAAAAAAATAATTAGGGCAACAACCCACTAGAGATTGATTATTCACACTGATTTATGTGGACCTTTTAGAGTAAGATCACATTGAGAAAATGTTTATTTTATAACCTTTATTGATGATTACTCGAGATATACTTATATACATCTCTTAGCACATAAATCTGAGGCACTTGAAACGTTCAAAGAATATAAACAGAAAGCTGAGAACCAATTGGGGCATACAATCAAAGTCTTGAGATCGGATAGAGGTGGAGAGTTTACTTCTGGCTTATGTATAATTTTTAGAATTCTGTAACGACTTTGGTATCGAAAGCAAAATACAATGCTAAGGATACATCAACAAAATAGTATAACAGAGAGATATAACATGACCTTATTGAATATGACAAGGTTTATGCTAATATACGCTTTTCTACCAAGGATATTTTGGGGAGAAGCAATAAGTACAATTGTATATATACTCAACAGAGTACCATATAAAGTTGTATTATTTACACCATATGAGATGTTGTTTGGAAGAAAATAAAACCTAGGTCATCTTAGGAGGTGGGGATCTATCGCTCATGTGAAGATCATTGATTAGTCTAGAGACAAGCTATATATTTATTGGATATCCTAAAGGATTTAAAGGATAGCGATTTTATCATAAGGACCATAAACCGATAGAGGATAGGGATGTTGAATTCTTGGAGGACACTAAGAATGACATTCTTGAAAATGAAATGCGTATGTTGACAATCTAATAGATCTAGATCAATCATTATTTGAACCTATCGATGATCTTAATGATCAAACCAAAACTTTAAGTGGACACAAAAGACTTAGGGTCATGCCATCCAATTTAAATGATTATCACACTTACCTTGCAGAGGAAGTGTGTAATTCAGTAGATTTAGATGAACTGACTGATAACTTGACATATCAGAAGGTTATTGACTCATATTAATCTTCAAAATGGGAAAAAGTCATGGATGAAGAAATTAAATTCATTGGAAAAAACCAAGTCTGAGAATTGACTGATTTGCTAAGAGGAAGGAAAGCTATAGGCTATAAATGGGTTCTTAAAAAGAAATATAAGGCCGATGGAACAATCGAAAAGTTTAAAGCGAGGTTGGTTGCAGAGAGTTTTTCATAAAAGGAAGGGATAAATATGTTGAGACATATTCTCCTATTGCGAAATTTGCATCCATAAGAATAATTCTGGTGATATAGCATATATTGATTTATCAATATATATTGATTTATACTTACATCAGTTAGATGTAAAAAATTGCTTTCCTAAATGGAGATCTACATGAAATCATATATATGCAACAACCAGAAGGATACAGAGTTGAAGGCCAAGAAGATCAAGTATATAGGTTGAAAAAATTCATATATGACCTTAAAAAATCACTCAATGATATTTGACCTTTCAAAATGATATTATTGAAATTGAGTTTCTGGCTAATGAACTTAACCATTGTGTATATGTTTGGAACCATGGGAATCACTTTGTCATCTTATCATTATATGTAGATACATATTGTTGACTGGGAATGACAATGAGATGATTGTCAAAACCAAGTCATGGTTAAATTAAAGGGATAAAATGAAGGATATGGGGAAGCATCCTATATCTTGGGTATAAAGATTTCTCAAAATAGAGAATCTAAACTTCTATACCTAAGTCAGGAGAGAAATATCAATTATATCATCAAGAAGTTTAAAATAGGTGAATGCAAGTATGCATCTACTCCTGTTGCAAAAGGAGTCAAATTGAATAAGGCTTATTATCTCGGTGAATGACACAATAAGCCTAATGTTCCTTATACACAAGTTGTGGATAGCTTGATGTATGTTATGTTGTGTACAATATATGATATCAACTTTGTTGTTGGTCATGTGAGTAGATATCAAAGTAATCCTTGATGACAACATTAGATAGATGTGAAAAGGATTCTAAGATATCTCAAAAGAACAAAAGACTTGAAACTTTGCTGGAGCAAACTTTATTGGGAGCAAAGATGACAACAAATCAAACTTATGGTCAAATATTTTTATTTGAAGGTATATTTGGCTTACAAGAACCAAGGTTGTGTAGCATTACATACACAAGAAGTAGAGTATATTGCTTGCAGTATGGCTGCTACGAGTGCCGTTTGGATAAACCGCTTCATATGTGATTTGAAGTTGGACATAACCAACGAGCCAATTGTCATTTATTGTGACAATTATGTAGCAATTACTCCTATTAAGAGTGGAGTTGATAACTCAAGAAGCAAGCATATAATGGTTAAATATCACTATGTTCTTGATATGCTCAAAAGAAATGAAATAACCATATGTTATATGCCAATTGGTGATACGTTGGCTGACCCTTTAACAAAAGGCATCTCGGAAGAGCTTTTTACTAAACATGTAACCCACATGGGTTTGAGATATGCCTAAAGTATAAGTGTAGAAAATACACTTTGTTATGTATTATGCATGAAAAACTGATGGAAAAACCACACAACATATAAAAGTTGAAATTTACTTGCAACTAGATAAATGATATAACTTCGTAAACCCCAAAATAGTGGGAGGCAAAACAAGTGTATCATAGATTGACTCTAGTGGCCAAGTGGGAGATGTAAGTAGTTGGTGGCCACTATCGGCCCTAATATTAATATCAACCATGAAATGCGGGAAGAAGGGTCTTCTTCTTGAATTTCATGAGTTGCTTTTACAAAAAGATAAACTTTATTAAAATTGTTTTTACTTTTGAAAATGTCCTAGGCATCTCCCGGATGAACACAGAATGATCGGGAAACCAAGAGAGGAAAACTCGGAAGAAGAAAAAGTTAGGTATATATACAACAAAAAATATAGAAAAAGAGAGATACATATTGCCTTTCTTCCATAGAAAACCCTCTACGCGTAACCTTGTCCCCCTTCTATCTCTCTCTCTTTCTTTTTCTATCTCGTCAGCAAGCATACAACTTCCACTGCACACTGGAACCTATGAAGCAGACGTGTAGACATCCTTCGGCTCCAACATTTTAAAGTGTTTTTTTCCTTCTCTGTAGTGAGCTTATACACAAATATTCACATTAATTTTCATTGATATATATATATTATTTATATATATATACTGATGTGGTGGGCCGTTATGCTTACAGATACGTTTTCCGTTCGGTTTTGCATATAAAATACTGAGCCAGATAGGTGAAGGTAAGTTCCAATGCTGTCTACTTGTCATTGACTTGTTTACCTTACGTTTTTATTTTGTGCTGTGATCCTTGCGACCTTAGGCACTTTTGGCCGTGTTTTGGAGTGCTGGGATCGTGAAACTCGAGAATATGTGGCGATCAAGGTAGCGAGAAGTATTAGAAAATATCATGAAGCTGCTATGCTGGAAATTGATGTTCTTAATCAAGTTGCAAAGAGTGCAAAGGGTGGATTGTGGTATGCCACTTTTAACCCTCGTACCACGGTGTGTGAAACTCTGTTGCTCGCCGTCTTGTATTGACATGCTCTGTGTTTTTTGTGATTCCTTATTTACAGTTGTGTGCAGATGAGAAACTGGTTCGACTATCTCAATCACATATGTATTGTAAGTATTGCTGAAGAGGATTTCTTGTGCTATTCTTTATCATTTATGCTATTTATGATGCTTAAAGTTTTAGTTGCAACTTCCAACTATGAGTTTTCTATGATCAATTGTATCTAAAGCTACTGAGGGCATACCCAGCTTTCGTCATTTCTTTTACATTAGGCCATCCATTTGCATCATAGTTGTATGCATCTGCCTATTAGTTTTTTGCTGAAATTGTGTTCCATTTAAGGTTATGTTATTCGTGTTTCTTATATGCCACACTTGGAATTCTCTAAGTGTTCCGCATTGTAATACTGCATGGTGAGATTTAGTTTCCGTCCAACTTAGCTTCTTGTAGACCCACTAATTTTTTTTGCTGTTTGCCCTGCTAATCCCAGTTGAGTTAGCGTAGGCACAGATTATGAGAACAGTTGGAATTTGGGTTCTTGGTTTTGGATGGTAGTATAGATAAGCATTTAAAATGTTTTCTTAGACGGACTTTATGGTTGACCAGGTGTCGGAAAAGCTGGGACCGAGCTTATTTGATTTCCTATGAAGAAATAAATACAACCCTTTCCCTATTGATCTAGTCCGAGAGTTTGGGCGCCAGCTTCTCGAATATGTAGCATGTGTGTCTTTTGTTCTCTCTTTTTTTAGCTTTTGCCCCTTCTATTTTGCTTGTTTTGATCTCCAGGCTGTCTTCCCTTCCAAGGCGCTTACATGTCCTCACGGGACTGGGCTTATTTCACCTTCTGCTGTTGCACATATTTCCTTTATTCTGTTCAATTTAGTAATTCTGGTTTCTTGCATATCCTTCAGCTGCATGATATGCGCCTAATCCACACTGAAGCTAGAAAACATACTGCTTGTTTCATATGAGTATGTGAAGCTTCCATACAAGAAGGTACATTATATCTATGTTATCAATAGTGGTTAGCGGGTTGTTAGCAGTTGACCCTCATATACATTATATCTATGTTATCAATAGTGGTTAGCAGGTTGTTAGCAGTTGACCCTCATATAGCAGTAGCGGGGATATAGCGGATTTAGCGGTACACTTTTATTTATGATTAAAAAAATATATATATATATATATATAATAAGTTTTCTAACTTCTAAGAAATATCAAGAAACATAACCAGTTCTTTAATAAATGAATAAGCAAAACACTCACTAATGAATAGGAAAAAGTAGTAAAGGAGTAATGTCACATATCTTTTAGCCCATATTATTTGTAGTATGCCTCATCTCCAGCCAAAGTGCATGAAAGTTCAGACATTAAAGCAAAAAAGAAAGGCAAAAGATCAGAAACTCCTATCACCAACATATTCAATAGGTAAAACTTCAAATAATGAGATATTAAGGCAATAGCACTTTGATGGACATATCAAAGGCCCACGAGATTCCCTAATATTCCTGAATTTGCTGGATAGCATATGGAATGCACCGTATCGATGTATCCAACAAATTCAGGAACATTTGGGAATCTCGTGTGCCTTTGATATGTCCATCAAGTGCTATTGCCTTAATATCTCATTATTTGAAGTTTGAACTTTTGAACATGTTGGTGATAAGAGTTCATGATCTTCTTTTGCCTTTCTTTTTTCTTTAATGTCCAAACTTTATATTAACCATGTCCACTCGATGATCACCTACATCACAAGATAACGAATGTGTCATCAATTTATAAACAACACGATAACTACAGATAATATATTACATTACTTTGATCATACTTACCCACTAATCAAAGACAATGATAATTTCATTGAACAACAATTTGCAATAAAGCAGGGAAGGTAGCCTTAGAAAGCATCTGTAAAGATTGAACATAATGTTATGCATCCATCAAAAGTACATAAAGGCCAATAAGCTAATTCAAAAAGTACATAACATCCATCAAAATTCAATTACAAATTTACAATCACACTTAATTGTTTAGGTCATGTTCACTCATTTTCAGAAAAAGATCTGTATTCTTCTATTTCCTCTTCCTCTGTTTCTTCAAAATTAGATTCTTCTTCATCTTCTATAGGGATCTTATCCTTCCCTTTGCTTTGCCTTCTTTGTCGCTTTCGTGTCCTCGACCTTGTATAAACAGCAGTAGCACCCGCTCTTGATGCTTCGGATACCATATCGATATTTCGCCAAGTAAGAGAATCATTGTCACCAACGAACTCATCATCAGTAGGATATTCATCGTGATATTCAACCGATGCCAACATGATGGGGTCAAAATTTGCTAAATTAGATTTCCTCTCTTCGTACCTTCTTCTGAGCTTTTCATTATATTGCACAAACGCTAAATCGTTAAGCTTTTGATGCAATAATCTACTCCTTTTCTTCGTATGAATCTAAGATAAGAGAAAGAATTTAGGTAAGTTGTTAACTCAATAAAAAACTTTCATTTATTTATAACGTAAATAAAAAGCATAATTCTTAATTTCTTACCATTTCAAAGGTATTCCAATTGCGCTCACATGGGGTAGCACTACAAGTAAGGAACTTTGCAATTCAGGGCATCCATAACCAAAGGTCATCTACCATTCAACTATTACAAAAAGTAAAAAATCATGTGTAAATAATAAGTTAATCATATTCAAAAACCTTAAATCATATCTTAATAATGAAATAATTAAGAAAGCAAAGTTGCTTCAATTAATTACCTGATGTACATGTTTTTTTTTAACTTATAGTTAATTCTAGTCCAAAACAACTTGTTGCACTTCGATACTTATAAGCTGATGAGTCACTTGTTGTTCTTCCACTTCGTACAAGTATAGTTATAACTTACAACAAACCACCTTTAATCTCAATATTAGATTCTATCCTATCATAATCATAATACAACCCTGAATTCAGATACAATGCAACAACATGTAATGGCTTATGCATTTGTTTATCCCATCTTTTGTTTATGATCTCTCAAATAAAAGCATACTGCTCTTCTTTGTTTTTCATATTAACCTATAAAACAAGAAGTTAAATGTTATTAATTTATAAGATTAATAAGTAAAGATTAACAAATAATACATAAAATTGAAATATTTACGCACCTTTATTTGTTCCTTTACATGATCCATCTTCTCATAGATGTAGCCCATGGCTGGTTTCTCATCACTGTCGACCATACGTAAAACATCTATCAAAGGACCCATTGCTCTAAGTGAAAAACTAATGCCCTTCTAAAATCTAAGTTGCAAAATTATTGCCTTAGATTGCTTTCCTTCAATACTATCTAATAAAGGACATTTCTCCCATTGTTCAGAAATAACCATCGATCTTAGATCGTCTTTTGACTGCTACAAGCTGTCCAGAGTTAAGAATCTAGTAGCAAAATGGGTCACAGCCGGTCTAGGTATGTCTTTTTCTCCTGTAAAATGTCTCATCATATGCAATATCTGACCATAAGCATACATAAATGTCACTAGCTTCTTTGCCCTACTGAAGATGCCTTTTAGCCTTTTTGTCTTTTCAATATCTTCAAGCATCAAATCTATACAGTGTGCAGCACATGGTGTCCAAAACAAATGATTAAATTCAGCCATCAACATTCTACCAACTGCAACATAATTTGTTGCATTATCTGTAACCACCTGCACAATATTCTTCTCTCCAACCTCTAAGATTGCTTCTTTTAACAATGTATACAATTTATTTGCATTCTTTACTTCATGAGATGCATCAATGAACTTAAGAAAAACTGTACCTTAAGACAATGCACTAAAAAATTTATTAGTGTTCTCTGTTTTGTATATGTCCATCCATCTGACATAATAGAACATTCATAAGTAGCCCAATGCTTTCTAAATCCATTTGTAAACTCTCTTACTCTTCCCACTTCCTTCTCCAAGAATGTTTCCCTTACTTCATG
Source organism: Brasenia schreberi (assembly GCA_036023115.1). Classification (NCBI taxonomy): domain Eukaryota; kingdom Viridiplantae; phylum Streptophyta; class Magnoliopsida; order Nymphaeales; family Cabombaceae; genus Brasenia; species Brasenia schreberi. Next base: position 11,172,890 of record JAYKKT010000051.1, read on the forward strand.
GTATGATGGAGCCTTCATTCCAAGTCCAAACTACCCTATATCATTTACCATTTCTTGAAAGCAAGGGGATCTCATAGTATTAAAAGGGATTCCATTTTGATACATCCACTTGCTAATGGATATGCATACTCATTCTTTTTCTTCTTTTTTATATCGATTTTCCAATGTAGCTTGTCGTAGTGAGTCTGGCGATGAACACACAAATGAATCCATGGGTCCCTTCGAAAGTGGTGGTCGTGAGTCAAATAACGATGAAGATGATGAACATTGGGTGCGTGTCACTATGTTACCTTCCATACTAGAAAGTTCTCCTTGATATGGAAATGAAATCTTTTCGGCCTTCTTCTTAGATGTACTGTGCACAAAATCATAAATTGTTTTCTTTATTTCTTCAGTTGCATTCTTGCAAGCTGCCACATTTCCGCTTCTTTCCATTAAATGGTCCTTGTACCTTGTTATTCCACTGGTAGAAATATGACCACATAATATACAAAATACTGACATATTATCCGTCCTACATTTTGTCAAACCCCAATTCCATCCTAGATCCTTCAAAGATGGGGGTCTATAGCTGTATGCTGGATTAGAAAACCTAATACCAGTTGTTTTACTAGTGCCTGTGCTACAACTATCACTGCCACTTTGAGAACAAGCAGTTGCACTTGTTGATGATTCCATACTCACTAAAAAAATAAGAATAACGACTAAGCTTGAGTTTTCCAACCTTATAAAAGAAATAAAACATTAAATAAGTAACGTTGTTTGGGTTGTTTATTTTTGTTCCTCTGATCAGCCAAGCAGTTACGCAGTTTGGGCTATTTATTTTTGTTCTTCTGATAAGCCAAAACATTATATTCATGGGTTTATTTATCCTGCTTATTGAGGGAAATATTCTTGACTAATAGGCAAGCCACAAAAAGCTCGAAAGTCTAGTTCAGGTGAGATGCAAAGCTCCGGGTGTTTCTTCAACGAATTTCACACTCAAAATGTGAAGGCAGTGATACTGATACACAATATTGCAACCGGCGCACGGAGTTAGGGACGACCGAGAGCTGGAGAGGCGTACCTGGAGGCGACGGTGGCGACAGGCGGGAGTTGCCTGATGAGGATGGAGAGGGGAGGCGGCGACAGGTAGGAGCAGCTACCGAGATACTGTGGTCAATGGGTTTTCCTTCTGATAGCTTTGCCACATCTCTTGATTTTGGATGGATAGTTGCATTATTTGTTTTCCACAAGCATTAGTTGTTAGACTTTGCCCTTTTGATTGGTTTCCTTGATTTATCCTTGTGGATGGATGATTGCATTAGTTTGAAGGAGGAATAACCTATGTTGCACGGGTATGCTCTTTTGGGCCTCGTACCCGTATCTGATACGTATTGGGTACGGGTATGCATATGAGTATGTCGGGTATGTACCCATACCCAAGATCGGATACATCACGTACTAGTACCAGGTACGTGAATGGATCGGGTATGGGTAAACCCGATTCAAAATGCACCGTATAAAAGGCTACTGTCTACCCTAATCCTGCACCTCTCTCCTCAGCTCACCTGCACGCCTCTCTCCTCAACTCACCGACGTGCGTCCCCCGTGGTTGCATGAGTTCCGTACACGAGAATGGCTCTGCTGGGAAATCCATAAGCCGACGTCTCTCCGTCTCGCCTTCACCCCCCAAGAAATCCATAAGCCAACGTCCTATCTCTCATTTGATACTCCAGGCTGCGGTGGTTTCCAGTGGCAATCGCCTGCTCTCTGGCAACGATCAACGTTTACCCTCTCTCTCTCTCTCTCTCCAAGCATCTTGATTTTGCCGTTTAAGGCATTGTTTGCTGTTCAGATGACCTTCTTTTGGATATTGGAGTTCTGTCTGGTTCCTCCATCACCGAGCGAAATCACGGTTATATATAGGGTTCTCTGTTCAAGTCTGCGATCTCTCTTTGGGAGCTAGAGTTCTCACTAGATAACTAGAAGGAGATCCGGCATACTTTTGTTGCACGCTGATCATTAATGAAGTAAACTATTGGTACATGTTGGCCTTGTACCTGTTGGTTTTAATGATTTGGTGTATAGGATCAGCTTTAGTCAATATATAAGGAAGGAAATTAAGGGCTCAAGGAGATCGAATTCACGGTTTCTGCGAGAATCCTTTGGAAATAGAGTTGGATTCAAGGTTAGGATGATTTCTTAAGATTTAGTTCGGTTTCTAGCATGAATTTGAGGAATGGGATGGTATGGATAATGACCAATTGAAACGTTTGGCTGCATTTTGTGATAGATCTACTTTTCCTGCCTATTCCGGAGAATATGATTCATGAACTTTTTCTCTTTGCTTTCTGTTACAACAATTGATTATGGAATTCCCAAAAGTGCAAAGATATCGTCTCCTGTGCAGCCAATCTTGTTAGACAACAAGGTAAGCTGTTGTTATTGTTATTGAACGGAGAATTAGGTGAGCAGAATTTTCTAGTTAATGTTAAACTCTAGATGTAAGTTTGTCTTAAGTTATTGACCAGAAGCAAGGCATCATCCGTCACTTGGGTGCTATGTCTGTGTGAGTTATGTGATACTTAAGTCCTAAGCAGTGAGAAGGAAATTTTGTATGTTGACATGAAACATGAGATGAAAACGACTTGAGAAATTCTATTCGCATGTCATGTTACAATGGACATTGGACATGGGTTTGTTGCTTGTAACTCGCTAAATCAACATGTCAAGAATATCAGATGTGTTAAGTTTTACCCTTACACGGCCCAAAAAGACCAACATTAATAAGGTTTGCTGGGTTTGCACAAGTTGAGGTTCCGCATAAAACATAAAAAATGTCAAATCCGTCGAACTCTTGTTTGAAGATGGAACTTCCAAAAAGGAAATGTTTGTAGTTCAGTTTGTGGTTTGAAGGTTGAGAATGAATCGTCAGAACCAAACCAATTCGTCATTATATATATATATATATATATATATATATATATATATATATATATATATATATATATATATATATATATATATATATATATATATATTACTTTGATATTCTGTCTGTAAAGAAACCAAATTTGGCTAGCAAAGGCAAGTTACTTTGATATTCTGTCTGTAAAGTAGATGTTACTTTGTGAATGAAATGTGGTTCACATATGTTCACATATGTTCAGTAGATGTTACTTTGTGAATGAAATGTGGCCCTAAAATCATCTTACATAAGTGGAATGGCAGTGAGTTGAATGGGGTTGCTTTTTTTTATGCCACTTTGTATGTCGTGAGCTTAAATATAGTAAGTACACTAAACTCTGCTTCTATTCTGCTGCTTAAAGAAAAATCAGTACTTTTTCATCATGTGTATTTTTGAGCTAACTTCATGAGGTTTATCGTTCAGATATTAAGATGGATGTGCGAATCTGATTCATTTGATGCTATGATTAACAAAGGTCTCTATTTCTTGATTATTTCTTTTTACATATGTTGGTCTTGCTTATATGTTATTGTAACTTCATTATTCTGATTTATGTAATTCTTGAAATGATGCTTCTTGAGGGGCTCTTGATTCTCTTATGGTAAGCACTGCAATGATGGGGATTGCCTTTTATGCTACACATATTGGATCTCAAAATGTTAGTGCAGAAAATTGACGACTACAGTGGTATGTGTTTGTTGTTTAATTGTCCTTACTTTGAAGAAGAGTATAAATGACATTCTCATAGTTAGAATAAAATTATTCTCAAACACTAGAATGCTCTTTAAAATATAGAATGCTCTATATAATTGTGTATATATATATATATATATATATATATATATATATATATATATATATATATATTTATGTAAATTTATTTTATTATTATGTTTTGTTATTGGGTGAATAGAATTACACTTTGTATTATGTAATACTTTCAATATATGTGTGTTTGCCTCCTATAAATCTAAAGTGTCGTGACTATAAGTTTAGAAAGAGATTATTCTTTAAATGTAATCGAGTCCTAGGACAGGATGCTAGGAGTACATTCTTTCATATGCTGAATTAAGTAATTAACATTGTGAGGTCACAATAGAGGAATTGCGTTATTTCCTAAAGTCAATCATGATATAGGATATCAATGCATAATCATTAATGCATCACTTGTAAAGATCACGTCATAACTTTTATGTTACCAATAGATGCCTTTACACCCAAGGTTCATGTTATGAATGCAAACATCATGTCATAGCTTTTATTATGTTATTACCGCTAAGGTAACAGTTCAAATCGAAAGATATCATTACTGAAAACATAATATGATGGTTAGTTTGAGAGATTGTTATATTTAATGTTAATTAAGGTTGGGTTAATTAAACTCATGTGCATTAATAACATTTAATTCATGTTTTGTATCACTTAATATTCAACTGATGCATCATTGATATGCTGAAAGTTATAAAAGCTACATGTGAGAGACTTGTACATGTGAAGACCAAGAGAAGACAAAGGTTAGTCCCATATTGAAGAATGAGTCAAACCCACATGTCCTTTTTATATAGTTGGTAGTATATGAACCTTAACTCAAATAGCTTGGGGAGAACATGTTAAACCACACACGCACGCACACGCGTGCTGAGCCGGGTTTGGGATTGGGTTTGAGACGTGTCTTTGGTCTTCGGTATATCTTTTTGCACGAAAAACTTTCGATCTAACAGTCAAATGTGTTTATGCATAAATGGTTAAGGGATGGATAGGTGCATCGATTGGATTAGATTCGAGATCCATGATCAACAACATAGTCTATAAATAAGAGATTAGGACTCCCTAATCCATACTTTTCTATTAAGTACACTCTCCCTTCCAATCTGTGCTCCCTACTCCTCTTTCTCTCCAATCAAGGTGAAGTAAGGTAGATGGCTTTTGGTTGTGTGTTTGTTTTTTCCTAAGAGGAAAGAGAAGGTACCTTTACGTATTTTGTAGTGAGCACAAATTTCTCGAAGACAAGTCCACAAGGATGACTCGTATAAGTTTTTTTTTCTGATTAGTGTTTACTTGTGTTTTCCATATGGTTTGTTTATTTCAATCATTGGATCTACGGTTATATGTGATTTGGGCATGTCTATAATTATTGCACATTGGTTTTTTAAGTATGTATTCCTCCGGATTCTTTCATCATCTCTCCACAGTGACAATCAATAAGCTTCCTTGCATTATTCTCCCTCTTACCTTCTTTCTTCGTGGGAGTGTGAATTAATATCATAAAGAATAGAAAGAAGAAAGAAGAAAGAAGAAGAAGAAAGAGGAAGAAGTATACTGTTTCCGGGTTGGTTGATGGCTTTTCACCTTCCTTCGATCCTTTATGATCATCGATAAATTCTTCTCCCGTTTTTCGATTTTTCTCTTCTATTAGGGTTCTTTCGAAATCTTTTTATATGATGGATAAGCAAGGGAAAATGAGAAAATAAGGGCATTATATTTTAAGGTAGGACATGTACCCGTACCTTAGTTTTTAAAAAAATTGCGTACCCCGTACCCGTACCGGGTATCGGTACCATACCCGTATCCATGCAACATAGGAAATAACACAATCATGGTTTAATTTTTTTTTAGGCTTGGGATGGAGTTATGCGTGTGATATTTGGAGTGTTGGTTGCATACTGGTTGAGCTGTGCTCTGTAAGTCTACATTTCTTTTTTGCTTGAAGTGATGTTGATAATTCATGTCATTCATTTCAGGACCTATGTTGATTAATTGTTTATAACTGTAAATCTTCTGCAGGGGGAAGCACTGTTTCAAACTCATGAGAATTTGGAGCATTTACCCATGATGGAGAGAGTTTTGGGGCCTTTACCGGAAAGGATTATCAGGAAAGCCAGGTATTTTTCCTGCTTTTAGAAGTGTTCTTTTCCGGATATTTCTTAGTTAGTGGTTTTGGGTAGTACTGTCCTAATGTGTTTTTGCATTGTAGTTAAGATGCTGAAAAGTATTTTGGTCGAGGAGCAAGATTGAACTGGCCTGATGGGGCAGTCTCAAGGGAGAGTATCTGAGCAGTGAGGAAACTTGATAGACTTGGGGTAAGTTCATCTCTGCAAAAGCTTGAAAAGCTATAGGTTTGTACCGCATCTGGTTATGTTTATTGTGAATGCTCCAGGTCCATCTGCACATCAGGCTATGTTTGGGATCTTTGTGTTTTGATGCAAGCTTAGCTACTAAAGCACAAGTTGCTTGGGCTGTCATGATGGTTTTAGACGTCACTCTCATCAGTTTGTGCTCGGGTCCATCAATTATGCTTCCAACTTACGGTTTTGGCAAATGTACCTTTCCATGGTAGTATTGGAACACTAATTTTGGGGATCATTTTGAAATGCAAAAGTGATCCCCATCGACTGCCCTGAAAATGCCAGTTATTTGTTTCGCAATAATGGCAGTCTCTTAGAGACCATCATTTAGGCTGAAAAGCAGTTTCCAAGCATATCCCGCTAGTGTTCTGAGTAGTTTCTTGCCTCTCCTCATCTGGTACTTGAATGGCCAACTGAAAGTCATACTTGTATCTTTCTGCGAGCTCTTATTTGGGGTGCTTGTATTGCAGGACCTCATTTTCCAGCATGCGGGTTACTCAAGTGGACCGCTAACAGATTTATTGCAAGGTCTCCTGGTCTTTGATCCCATAGATCGGCTTACAGCTCATGAAGCTCTGAATCACCCATTCTTCACGAGTTCTCCTAGAACAACAGCGCAGCAATAGGGTATATGAGTAGCTTCCTGGTTTTTGTAGGGATACAACGATAGGGAGCTCATGCCAGAGAAAGAAGAAAGATTACATAAATGCTTGCGTTGAGAAGAGATGATCTGGTGAAGGGCCTTGTTGTGGCCTTTTACAGAGCTGCTCAATTGTCTTCTTCCTTGTTTTTATGCATAAAATCTTTCACTGTTCTAACCCCCTTTCTTTTGTTGTAGTAAATCTGCAAATTTAATGGCTCAACTATTCTCTTATAGATTTTCCAGATTTTTCCTTTGTTGTATAGACCTTTCAGTTTCTATTGCTCAACCCTTCTTTCTGTAGGAAATTTGGGTCTCTCTTTCTGCAGGAAATATGCTATTTTTGAGGTCTCCATTGTTCTTCTTATGGTTGTACAATAGTTTGTACGTATGATGCAGTTTGATTGGCTAGGAGCTTGTTGCAGGGTGCCATAGGATGGTTGGTTGATGTTTTGCTGTGAACTCCTACTGTATGGAATTGACACGCTTTTTGGATTGCTGAATGTAAAGAAGCCTTTTAGTCTTCTTTTACTTTTGTTGCCTTGTATCACTTGAAGAGAATCAGATTCTTGTATTGTAATTAGAGGGGTATCAGAAGACGTGCATCTTTTCGTGTTGTAGCAGCTTGCTCAAGATTTGTATATTCTTGGTTGGAGAATCCAACAACTTCATTCTCTATTTCTTTTTCTTATATGTGTATCAACTCATGATCGAGCAACCGTTATACTCCCTTAGACAAATTGATTGATGTGCCTCTGTAGGCTTGTATAAATATGTAATTTTTTGGAATCAAATATAGTTTTGAGAGACTTGCCTTTTGATTCTTCTTCCTTTAATTCTTAATCTTTTAAGGGTAAAAGGGCTTAAGACAGCTTATGTTTTCTCAAACGAGCATTATGGAAATTTTGGGTGTTTACACTTCTTGAATGAATAAACCCCAATGCATTCTCTCTCTTGCATTCCTTCCTTCTTTCTCTTCACTTAGTGGGTGTGTGTTCCAGATCTTGGAGAGAATCAGCACTACTTCATCTGTAAGCAAATCGTGATCCGATTGAAGTGACGTGACGAACTGGTATCAGAATGCATAGATAAAGAAGATGCAAGTTTAGTCTTCGTATGTTGTTGATTCATGGAACTGCTGGGTTCGGTTCAAGATGTGTGGTGGTTTGGTTTGGTCCATTTCTAGCTGGAAAAACATTGGTGGTCGATTCACGATTCTAGTGTTGGAACCGAGCTGAACTGAACCATTATATGTAGATAGATATATTCATATATGTATATAAGGTTATAGAACTTGTATATATAATCCTATTAAGTTTATGTATATGAGTTTTATAACCTTATACATATAAAATATGAATATATATAGTGTATATGCTAATATGGATTTAAATCTTGACAAGCTTATATATATATATATATATATGAGTTTTATAACCTCATATACATACTAAATGTGGACCGTTCATCCAAATAATATCATGGTACATTGTGTTTTGCAAAATCCTTAAATTAGTAGAACTGTTTAAAACTGAACCAAGCCAGAACCGGCGTCTCGGTTTGGTTCATTCTGGTCATAACACGGTTCAAGTCGGTTCTCCAAAAGTTGAGAACCAAGACTGGTGGTTTGGTTCAAGGTCGAGACTAGAAGTAAACCAAACCGAACCATGAACACCCTTTGTTGCAGATTGATCGATCGTTGCTGCTTAAGAGTTTCACAGCGAAATTGTAGACGATCATCAAGATCTTGACGAGATTCTGATCAGGTATTGTTCTGATCTGAATTTTGTTTAAGTTTCTTCCTTAGATCGGTGCTAGAAGCAAGTGTTGATTATAGATCTGGTGCCGTAACATCTATTGGAAGTGAATATGAGCATTAAGAACACAATTAAACTGCATATTGATTGCAGAAAATTCTACCCGCAAATGTGTAGGTTGTTCTGTCGAATGTTTCTGTTGAGGTCAATTAATTCTTGATTGATCTCTGATTACTGAGTAAGTGCAACTGAGAAAAATCAAAGTAACTAATGAAGCAGAAGTGAAGTTCTGGGATGGAATTCCTGATGGCTTTGTTCATTTCATGTTTTTGCGGTTAAATTCTTCAGATCAGATCTCATTAACCTTGATCTAACAATTTTAATTCGTGACTGAGTTGAATTGAGTCCTGTGTGGCCTAGGTGTAATATTGATTCGTTTAAAGTTATAATCAAAGCGAATCATGGAGCGTTGTGGAGTTGAGTTCCTCTAATGTTATGTTCTGTTGTAATTTTCTGTATTACTTTTTTTGATAGAAAATTGTACTGGTTCTTGTGTTGGTTAGTGACTAGAAAAATCTTTAAGCCTTTTACTGATCTAATAATGCCCTCGAACAAGAAAAAACTCCAATGAAATTTTGATAGAAGTTCAAGAAAGTCTATGAGTCGGCCAGACTGTAATTGAGTGTAAATCATCTAGTACTAGTGTGCTCTAGAGTTGGGAAGTGTAGTGAGTAGAACATTGCTGCAAGGAGATCTGGAGTTGTTCGATGATTTGCTACATCAAAAGAGACATTTGAACAACTCACGAAAGGACTGAGCATGCAATAGTGCGGGAGATCATACTGTTGCTGAACATGTGATGGAGTCGATCCTGTTGCAAGTAATGCAACAAATGGTTGTAATACACGCCAACTAGGAACCATTTCAAGTGAGTCAAGAGAGGTTCAATCAGCAACTGCTCGTGTTTCAAGAGTAGCGACAGAGGGTCAATCAACTTGAAGATCAATAGTGTGGATGCGAGAGTTTAGGCAATTGGACGACTTTAGCTCATGAGTGTTAGCTGATGCACAACGACCTATACACAAGTTCAAAGGAACCAAAGTCGTTTGAGGGAGGTACAAATTGCAAAGTACTTGAGAATTTTTAGGACCTACAATAATATTTCAAGGTTTCAAAAGTTTTAAAAGTTGGAAAAGTTGCAACAACCACATTGTTCTTGGGTGGCGATACAAAATTGTGGTGGTGCACCCTCGAATTTGCAACCATTGAGTGGACAAGAGACTATTTCCTCGTGAAACGAGTTCAAGGCTGAATTGATGAAACAATTTTGTCCTAAAAATAGTAATCTAAGAGCAAGAGAGTTGATAAAGCAACTGAAACATACTAACTCTCTTCATGAGTTCATGAAGAGATTCAGCATGCTTCTCTTAGAGGTGTAAAACACGAGGGAAGATGATAAAATGTTCTACTTCGAAAAGGGACTCCAGTCATGGACTCAAACAGAGTTAGGACATCAGAATCCAAACTCAATCATAGAGGCGATGACGCCCATTTAATATTTTGTTGATCTTCAGTCCTCAAAAACAAAATGGAGATGACTCTACCAAGAAGAGTTCTGGTGGAGGTACTAGTTCAGCAGATGGGAACAAAAGAAATAGCATAATCGGAAACAATAAAATGGAGACAAGAAATAGTGGGGCCAATAGAAACCTAATAAATATTCTACCAAGGACCCATCAAATGTGGTTCTGTCCCAAAAAGGTGAAACTCGCTGCTATTCTTTCAGAAGATGAGCCATCTATTTCGGGTATTGAGGGAGGAGATGCCTAAGTAGCTAGCTTTCAGCGACTTGATGTGGTCCAATTGAGTGATGAACCGTGGAGAACTGTAATTTTCGTTGAAGCACATTTGAGCAGTACTGTGGTGCGGTCATTTACAGATATTGGAGCCACTCACTTCATTGTTTCAGCCACAACCAACCACTCTATGGGGTTGTGTCTTACACCATTAGAACAACTATTGAAGACCATTAATATGCAGTCCAGCAAGATCACAAGAGTGGCTAGAGCATGTCGTGTTTAAGTCAATTGCTAGACAGGATTTCACTTCCATTTATGACTTTGTTCTTTTGGGCTACAACTTCTTCCCTACAGTCAAGGTGATGCCCGCCCCACACGTCAGTGAACTTGTGTGCACGACCTACAACTCAAGTTCATCAATCCGTGTGATCTCGATAAGGCACCCATAGAGTTCATGTTGTACTATGATGCTACCCGTGATACGGTTGAAGGATGGCATGCGGAAGAGATGTCCCACTCTTCTAGCGGTGCTTAGAGATGAGGAACATGGTTCCAATGGTGTAGTTGAGAAACCCATTCCACCAAAGATACGAGTGGTATTACTGAGTGTGAGGACATGATGCATGTTGAGTTACCTAAGTAGCTACCACCGAAAAGTACCGCAGTTCACTCCATCGAGCTGGAGCCAAGCTCGAAACTCCTTAGTCGAGCCACATATAGATTGAGTCTACCTAAGTTGGCAGAGCTCTAGTGACAGTTGGGAGAGCTACTCGATGTAGGTATGGTCTAACCCTCTTGATTCCTAATCCTTTTTCAAAAAAAGGTCGACGAATCACTTCACATGTGCATTGACTATCTAGCTTTGAACAAGGTCACGGTGTGGGATCCATATCTCTTACCTCTCTATACATTTGTAGTTCAATAAGCTGGACCTCCATTTAGGATTGGAAAGTAGATATCATGCTTGGTGATGAGGTGAAGATCACGACGATTACGTAGTATGGGGTGTATGTGTTTTTGGTTATGCCTTTCAGATTGGCCAATGCACCCATGACATCACCACATGATTATAGAGACTACACGACTATTTCTTCAACATGCTTCTGAAGCTCTTTAGGGTTCCAGGGAGATTGTCAATGATTGAAACACACGATCCATAAGTAGATTATGGAATGAGCTCTTTTGGTTGATGGGGATGTGATTATTGTTTTCTTTGATCCATCACCCTAGTCTAACGATCAATTCGAGCTTATGAACATCATGCTAGAGGAGTATTTAAATCACTATATAATGGCAAGTTAGAAGAATTGAGTAATGTTATTTGAGATAGCACTATTTAGTTATAATGCCCACCATAGGTCTTCCACTAGGATGTGTTCATTCTAGCTTACTTTGGGCTTGCAACTACTTAGCCCATTGGATTTGATACAGATCGAGTGGAGTAACAGTTGCCCTATGTGAGGTAAGGGAGAGACTCACTTTATATGAGGAAGCTAGAGAGTCGCTTGCACGAGTGCAAGCACAGATGATCAAATATGTGGATCAACATCAATGACCCTTAGAGTTTAGCATTGGAGATTGGGTTTGGCTATAGAATCTCAAGTACATCCGAAAGGAGGTATATAAGGGCAGCCATATGGAACTGAAGCTGAGGTATCATGAGATGTTTGAGGTGACAAATGGATCGATCAAGTTGCATATCAGTTAGATTTCCTGAATAGGTTGAAACTGCAACTTGTATTTTATGTTTCACAACTTAAGCTCTATCATGAGGATCTATAGAAGTTGGAGTGACACCCTCCACCCTTAGTACAAGAGGACATTATAGTAGTAGAACAAATCTTAGATCATAAAGTTGAGGGATCAGGTTCGTGGCACTGAAGATGATATTTGGTGAGGTGGACAGGATGAGGCACATACTATGACTTGTGGGTTCTCAGTGCACAACTATGACAATACAAGCATTTACTATGAGCATACCATGAGGCCTCGAGGATGAGGCCAAGATCAACTAGGAGAGAGTTGTCAGACTCAAGACCAGGCTTTGACTTCCACCGAACCTCCCAATATTTGAGTGTGAGCATATGAGCATTGATGCCTTGGTGCCTCTCTAGAGGGTTTCTTTTATTTTTCCCTTTCTTATTTCTATATTCTCATTAATGATGTATACTTTTGGGTTGGGTTGTACATAGTTACTACAACCATTCTAGAGTGGACATATAGTTAGGTCACATGGACCCGCTATCATCCCCTATATAAACAATTTTCTTCAATGAACAAACCTTGATTCATTCTCTCTTGCACTCCTTCCCTCTTTCTCTTCTCACCTAGTGAGTGTGTGTGCAAGATGTTGGAGAGAACTTAGTCGAGTGAAATCCTCTCTTCCTAGAGTGAGATGAAGGAACGAGCGAGAGTAGTCAGTACACATCATATTGTTGTTGCATGTGAGTGAGCTTGGTTGAGTAGGAAGGTATTCCTGTTGCAATCACCTAACTTTGATTGCTTCAGCTATAAGCATATCATGATCCAATTGAAGTCAAGTAACACCTATCTCCGTTTGACTAGTGAAGGTTCAAGCATGGTCCCCTCAAATCTCTGCTAGTGGAAACATATGAGCCATTCGGCCCCCAACACTCACAATGGATCACCATTGCTTTTGAACCTTCAGTTCCACATAGGGCACTTGGTGCATCCTTGTGTAAGAGAAGGATCTAGTACCAGGGTTTACCTCTCTATCTCCTGGTTTCACTCTTATTGCCCAAATCAACCAATGGAAGAAGGAAGGAAGGTTGAAGAAGAAAACACCTTTATTATTTTTAATAAAAAAAGTGTGTTCCCCTTTTATAATGCAGAATAGTAACCTTATTTACTCTTAGCACTATTCAATAAGAGACATATTAGATACTAGGTAATCTAGACAAAACGGAAAAATACAAAAAGAGACAAATGAGAAACAAGTGCTAGACTATGCCGATTGACATTGGAAGCTCGTGGTCTCATACATAATGCAAGTTGATCAGATGACTCACGATAATTCTCCATCAAATGTGGTAGACTCACCTATAAGGTCTTTGGGGTGCGTGCATGTAGAAACTCTCAAGACTGAGCATACAATACCCTCTAGTGAAGCTCTTGTCTACACCTCATCCATCTCTTCATGTCTCCATCCATGAGCACATATTGATACTCTCTACATAGTCATCTCCATAATGGCATGGCCTTACTCCAGTTTGATGCCTTACGTGGATCCCATACTCGACGCACAACATACCTCCTTGCAATGCCCTCCTTATGGGATCCCACATATGGACATCTCTTTATGTTATGTGAGTGGTATCCCCATTTGTTATTCCTAGACATACTACCATCTATGGTACAGTCCCCCTATACTCCTTACCCACCCTTCCAACAATGGAGAAGGTGTCCCGATATTCCTGCACATAGCCTTCAGACAATGTCAAGCTTACATGTCCAAGGAGATTTCCTCCCTATGAAACCTCTTTTAATTTCGGATCCCTCATAGAACCGACAACTACTCGAGATGTCCTCCCTCACCTCAAGGTGGTTCTTGCAACTCTTGTTGGGCATTTTGTTTTGTCATATGCCGATAATATGGTTGTATAAGTGCTCATAATGGGTGCTTCCCCCAAAATTGCATGAGGGAATGCATCTCAACTAACTCTTATCCATGCTTGCAAGTCCTTCCATGTGTGATGCCAAAGTTATTTTGCTCACATTCATGAAATCACACTCAAGAATGTGATGGTACTTGTTCCAAACCGCCACGACAGGATCAAAAGTGCTTGACTGGCAATCTAGACAAAGTTGGCATGCCTTACACCACCCCGTTATGTGGTTAGACTATGCATTCACCATTTGAGCTTACAGTTTGATACAAAAACCTTCAACCCGATTGACCATCCTCAACCATCAAAATGATGGAATATGTCACCCTAGAGGTTGATACACCACATGCAATATACCATCCCATCTGTATCTCTATGAAAATGAGGCTCCTACATGGATTAGCCCTCATCTAAAATGCATTGATGAGTTGCAATGGTACGATTTGAACATCACCATAGTCACCATCCTGACCCTTTTTTGAAATTCATTATCACATGTAGGCCATTGCATATATAGCAAAAACCAGCTCCCATGAGCCAGCAGTTGGTTATGGCTAGCGTCTACTTGAAGAAGACCCTACGGTGTAGTTTTCTATAGAAATAGCATTTTCCTAGCCACCCTATTATCGAGATCCTTTGTTTACTCACTGACCACCTGTGCCACCTTTTTCATAACTAGACCAAGTCTTAGTCACCAAACGGTTTTCACCAACCTTAGATCTCCTTAAATTCACAAATGATTCTTTGCGATCATTGCCTCCAACATGTTCACCGGGTTTCTTGCTCCAAGTTGATTTGTGCACAACCTTGCAAACCTTCTTTGAAATAGAACAACTTATCTCCCTCTGACATATCCTAAACATTAAGAGAATGCAAAATCTCTTCACATAGTTGTGAATAGATCCACTATGTCGGCGTTGTTGTTCCCATACCTGACCACTATTGTTAATTTGCAAGTACCAATTGCTTAGTTCAATCTTTTGTTGATCTCTTGAATTCATCGACTCCTTCTCTAGCTCCAAAGAGCTCATTTGGAATCTTTCATCATAACTTAGGTCTCCCTCAAAGTATAACACAACTACAACCAATTGCTCATTTTCAAGGACCTTAGTCGGCTAAAATTATTGTCTGAGGTCACATATTAAATTTTCGAGCTTCTTCTTGTCCCACAAAATATCAAATGGTTATGGTTGAGGCACCTTAATCTTGTGAGATGAAGAGTGTCTGCTAACCTTATTTTCTTATAGTCGTAGCTCCAACATCTATAGTAGGTGCTCTCAACCAAACATAACATGGATATGTTACCAAATGTATTCGATACCAAATCTTTTTCCTCGAAAGCCATCATTCCTGCATCAATCTTTCCTTTCTTTTGACGATACCAACTTTCCTCTTTGGAAATTGATTTCTTTCCAAATATGAGCTTTTCTTTCTGGGAAGCTCACTTTCCCTTTTTAACGCCGGCTTTCCTTTCTGGGCACCAACCTTCCTTTTCATGTGTCAACTTGTCTTTTTAATGCCTATTTCTTTTCAAATGGCAAATTTGTAACATATTTTTCAACATAAATCTTTTAAGGAAACAAAATCCTGCTTTTCCAGTGCCGAGGGCAAAATCGTCATTTTTATAAAATTTTGTCCAAATTCGAAATTTTCTGAAAGAAAAACAATATTTCATCATTTTAAAGCTTCCATAAAATTTTGATACCGAAACAAGCTCGTTTGAGGCCTTTTGTATTTGGAAACCCAAAATTACCAAAAATAGTTAATTTCCTAAAAGGTAAAAATTTTAAAAGAAAATTTTGGGTGTTTACAGGAAAAAAAGAGGGTGATTGTACACAGTTTTCCTCATACGGGTTATGCAAGGAAGATTTCTATTTCCACTATATTCTTTGTACAATATTTATAGACGGCTTTATCTTTCTTGTTTTCACGTTTGAGCTTTTCATTATAAGTCGTTATGTGTCTATAACGTTTTTGGTTTAATTCCTGTAATATTATCATTTCTTTATTCTCATGTAACGTTTTACCGCTTGAGAATGGTCATTTTCCGTTACATAGATGATGAGATTTGGTGTCAGCAACCTTTGCCTTCACGTAAACTAGTTTTGTTTCCAAGTAATAAGTATGTAGCTTTATTTCAACGATAGGAAGGATAGTTAGGCTAGTTCGAAGGGCTATGATTAACTTATGTGCCAAGCTAATGAACCATTTGTTTACTTTTTACTTTGCGTTTCGAGAAACTATTGAGGAAGAAGTGAGAAAAACATATCATACACAACCACAACATAATAGATTTACCAGCAACAAGCTGTTAAAATATACCACACAACCAAAATCATATTGTAAGAGGCGTGTTACTTATCTTGTGGTACACAAGAGTCTAACCTCCGACCCAATTACACGACTGGATCAAACTTACCATCCAAGAACAATCTCACACATCATCTACGAAAGCACAGATTCTTTTCCTATTTCTATCGACCAAACGTGTCCTAACACTTATTTCTTGATGAAGTCGACAGAGGGTGTGCTTCTCTAGTGGTGCGCAATGCGATCCCTTGGTGCACCTGAAACAGGAAGCATCTTACATAAGCTAGATGTAGATAACTCATTAATTTGATGGGGTAGAGTTTACCATTGCTAGAGCACGTTTCGGTTTCGACGCTTTTGTACGTAACGATTGCTCCTTCACAAGAGACCACCTTCTTGACTTCCCTCACACGTTCACGATAACAGATTTCACCACTGGAGCTCACTTTGTGGGATGAAGTTCTCTCAGTTTGATGTGTGTAGATTGCTACCCTGCGAGTGCCCGTGAGAATAAGCATATATATTTGTATATGAGACGTGATATATATTATATGTCTGTATATATGTTTCACATGTGTTTCAAATTTCAATAGTTGCTTAACATTTTTCCAATTATACATCTTTTTTCTTTTTGAAAAAGGAGGAATCTTTTGGAGAGAAAGATTATATTCCGTGATTCGTGGTATTAAAAAGTTTCCTCCATGTATGGTTCTACCCTCTTGAACAAGCCAACACCAGCTAATGGCGAGGGCCCTAACCTTGGAGTTTTGCGCTCGATCGGGTTGTTCCGACCAACTGAAATTACGTTCCGTCTAAGTTATAAATAAAAAAGAAAATATCAGAAATCATCTCTTTCATGACTTCTCTTCCCTTCCACCTGCTTTTTTAAGCTAGGAGCACGGCGGATGCTTGCCCTTCTGTCCTCTTTCGGTTCCGACCAACTGAAATTACGGTCCGTCTAAGTTATAAATAAAAAAGAAAAGATCACAAATCACATTACCTATGTCCCTGATCTCTTTCATGACTTCTCTTCCCTTCCACCTGCTTTTTTAAGCTAGGAGCACGGCGGATGCTTGCCCTTCTGTCCTCTTTCGGTTCCGACCAACTGAAATTACGGTCCGTCTAAGTTATAAATAAAAAAGAAAAGATCACAAATCACATTACCTATGTCCCTGATCTCTTTCATGACTTCTCCTCCCTTCCACCAGTTTTTTTAAGCTAGGAACAGCCCTTCTGTCCTCTTTCGGCGAAGGCATTCTGTTATGGACAGAAGCGGCACAAACTCTTCGATTTTTCAGTTCTCGCTTGCCAATTTATAGACCTAAAGAGGAAGATACTGGGAAGCTCTATTGAGGGAACAGAAAGAACACGTATTGCTTTACCCATGGTCTTATATTCTGGTGAAAATTAGATTTCTTAAACTGGAAGCAAGGTTCGCACACATATATACGCACATAGGCACATACACATACGTACGTGTAGAAAGATATACATATACATGTATGTATGTATACACGCATACACACCATATATAGATAGATAGATAGATAAATAGATAGATAAATAGAGAGAGAGAGAGAGAGACGTGTGCATTGGATATATTGTTTTTGGAGAAGAAAACTTTCAACCGTATGTAGAATGATGTGTAGACAACACGATCTCAAGTCCAAATGCATATGGTTGTTATATGGCCCGGAATGATGCTAATGCATCAATTCAATTACAAATTGGGTCCCTGATGCCGATCCAAATGCAAAATGTAATCTCAAATTTGATCGAGAAGTTTCTTGCTTTCTTTACCCTTACGCTTTAAGAGGCGGCAGGCCCGATTCAAAGAAGAAGGCACCCATCACACGCATAAAGAAGTTTCTTGGTGGATTAGTTAAACCATTGAGGTCTCAATTTGTTTGACCAACACAACAAAGAACACCAAAAGTAGCTACTCTGAAATTACAGAGAAGGTCTGGGGAAGCTCAGCGTAGGAGTTCGATCTGTTCATAGATTCTTTTTGACAATTTTCACCCAAGGCAAAGACCGTTTGAAGTTGTGAGTTCTCATCAATGCCAAATCAACACGTAGTCACATCAATCACCGTGTGTCGGTGGCTTAGCACCGATCCATACAGTATGACGTGAGAAATTACCAGTCTATATGATAAGTGTATAAAATATTACATTAGAACTTTTTCTTTCAAGTTTTTAAAGAAGGATGTGATTTATATATATCGACATGTATCAATACCCACCGTATCGTAGAGCTTTTATAATATGGTTGTGCATAGATGCTTACAAAACTTGTTTATTAGTTTCCAGGTGGTACTGCACTTATAGTGTTAAGCTCACTGGCACTCACTCGCAGGTGGTGAGTTCAATTGTTGGAGTGCATGCATGTGCAAGTTACGCTTCAGCTTCAAAGAAAGAAAAAACAGCGATACTAGGCCATACGACAAAGACTTGACCTGGGTTTAGTCGCGCATTGAAAATGCCCAGAGGTACTAGACAACTAACTACCTATTCCAGGAGACCTTATTTCGCTAGGAACAAATACTTTATATTTCTACGACTACGAATCATTTAGGTTGCTACAAGTTCTCGGCATGTTATACCAGGTCTCCATGCAATATTTCTTATCTTTTTATTATGTTATTTAGATATTGAACGTCCTACCCTTTGTGCGCACCAGTATCAATCTCTTAAAGGCTGCTTCTTCGATTTACTAATTAAATAACACGTCCCAATTCCAACAATTGTGCTAACATCTAAACCTCTCCTATACCCGTCATGATTCTTAACGCGAATACGTTCCATCACTTTCTTAAAAGGCAGTGGTAGGTGATGAACTTGATTCACGATGTATATTTTTATATTGATCAAATACTTTATTTTATTTAAGAAAACATTGGATTATCCAATAAACTAAAAATACTAAAAACATATATAAAAGAAAAAATTAAAGTCAATACTTACACAAGTCATCCTAGTTTCTTCATCAAAAAATTCTTCCATCCTTTCAACTTTGGAGTAGTCCATAAAAGCAGTTACTTCATCAACCTCTATGTCTATGTGCGCTTCTTCCTATAATAAAATAATATTAATTTAAGATATTATAGTGGATTAACTTATATACAAAAACATGATATATTGATTAAAATTGAAAAATATGATACGCTTACTAGATTGTAATGATATGCAGTTATCCATGGAGTTTTACCATGTATGCCTCTGATCTTAGTTTGCAAGAGTTGCTTTTATGTTTAAGTTTTGTTTAATTTTGCCTTGGCTGTCATATTCTTTAATTTTTTCTCATGAAGGATCTGAAAGGTATTCTACAAAACTACATATTGTGTGATACTTCTTATAATATCTTTTCATCATGTCACTTAAAACTTCAAGTTATGTTGTGCAATCTACAAAGCCAAATTTGGCCTACAATGGCAAAAAATTGCACAATGTTAAGATTATATATATGTAGGCATATGTAACTAAAAGTTATATATTACCTAGAGTTCATCCCAAATATTCTTTAACACTCTTTTTATATTTTCTTCTTTCCATTAAGCAACCCCATCAAACATAATATACAACTATAACCTCATTAGACACAAGAGTTCTTAGAGACTTTAGTCTGACTTCGATGCATGTACTTTGTCTTTTATTATTCTTGTAACTATTGATCTTAGCAATGGTAGTCATGATATCACTGTATACTGAAACTGTCGAAAGTTTTTCTTTACCATAGGTAAACTGAACATAAGTTCCTTAAGTCATTCTACTTCAAATCTAGTCTCATTTAAAGCACATAATTATGTCTCAAATATAGAACGAACTAAAATGTATGCCCACATTTTAAGATATTTGAGAACGGTATTTCGACCCTTTCGAATCTCAAAGAGACTTGCTTATTTATGCTTATGGGAAACTCTATTGAAAATATGACAGGTAATATTCAAAGTTTCCCCTCACACGTGGGTAGGTAACCGAAAACGTTGAAGTAAAATATTCACCGCATCACATAAGGTTCTATTCTTCCATTCAACTATCTCATTAAACAGAGGAGAATAGGGAGCCATTATTTTGACAATATTATTTAAATAGGTTTGAGGTATATTCTCTTTCTCTATGAGACCTTAATCGTTTAAGTACCTTGTCAGTTTGGGTTTATACGTGAACACCATGACCAGTTGAACTATGCATTAAGATGTTGGCTTTTCTACATGTATTAATGTCACTTGAAATGTTTCGTATATGTTTCAAACGTGTTTAGGGTTTCAGTTTCTTCTCAAAGGCAATTTTCATGTGGAGAGGACACACAAAGACGAGTGGTCTTGCTTATCTTTGAGGAGTGGCTTGCAGAGGCTTAGGGTGGCAATTTTGGACCCAACCTGAAAAACCCATGCCTATGTCCGAATTTAGGCACACTGGTTGGGTCAAGGTCAGTCTGAACAGCCCAATAAATGTCAGGTTAGGACTAGCTCATCCCAGACCAACCCAAACATGATCAGCTCATGTCTGGGTTTAATAATACGAAGGATAGAGGATCGAGTCCAGGTTGATTTTTTCCTACCCCGAACTCGAAGTGAACCTGATGCATCAGCCCGATCTGCCACTCCCCCACAAAGGCTGTTGTTATGAAGTAGGTGTGCGACCGGCGAGCCGGGTGTGAAGAAGAAGGACAAGACAGATGTTATACGAACGGGATCCTAAACAACTTGGAAAATGTCAATGAGAACAAAATAATTTATGTCTATTTGAAAGTTTGCAATAAGAACAAAAGCAGAATGGAAAAGCTGCCCAGATGATAATCTGTCATTTTCAATATGCAACTCATTCAGCAGACTTCCTTGACCAAGGTGTGTCCGTGCTCACTCACAAACACACAAATTTTGTACTCAACTCCACCAACCCGAGCAGAAAGTCATTCTTTTTTAACTTTAATATTTGAAAATACACTATCCTTTGTTTCAGATCGAAATTATTCAAATCTATAACAATTTGATATGCAAGGCATTTTTTTACAAAGGGGAGGCCAAAGCCAATGACTTCCCCGGGCATTGAACTCATGAATCTTAACTTGTGAGTGGACCCCTAGGTGAGCTATTGCTCTTTGGGCACTTGATCTACATGACTTGTTAGTAAAATACATTGTCCTAGACACTCCGGTTTATTGAAAATGGGTGCTCCCATAAGTTTGTCATTCTCAACTATGGTGTGTGAACGGACCGAGCTGCTATAAAACCATCTAATGCTTGTTCCCAGCTTGTTCATGTTCTGTATCTGACCTTGACTAAGCTGAAATCTAACTGTGTGTTTGGCTCAGAAACTCACTAGAACAAAACGTTATGAGTTAAACTCAGCTTTGTATGAAATAGCAAGCAGCCCGGTAACATGTTCAATCGTAAATTGTTTCTAGACATTGCGGATGGAGAAAGTATTTTAGGGTGGGCCAAGTAGCTCACCGAACTGTTTAGCGTGGGGCAAACTCTGCATTACAGGCCACACAGATGTTTATTAATGATCATTCAAATTTTGAGTGGAGACGGATGCCCCAACTTAGCTTAAAGGTGAACTGCCGGCTGTAGATGGCGGCCGCCATAGTGAGGACATGCAGTGGAATATTGTCAGACCAATGTTGAATATGGTAGTAGATAGTGGTGATCATAGGATGTGGCAGGTGGGGAGGATGATGATGTCATGGCCGCGCTAGATGACCATAGTGGAGTGCGTTGGAACGAGTCAAGTTTACATAATTATCAAACCCCCGAGCTTCGCGTCCTTCGCCGGTTTTTGTACATAAAATCTTTACACCGTAGTGACTATTGTCTCCTCGTAGTTGAATTGTACCAGAGCAAGCTTTGAGGCTTGGGAACGTCAGTGTGAATGACAATCTTGTTCACAAGAGAGAGAGAGAGACCGTGCAGATGATTCTTTTTAGAAACGATATAGATCTATCACACGCACATATATGTACATATATATATACATATACATATTATATATATTATATGTATATATGTATGTATATATTTATATTATGTGTATATATATGTATATGTATGTATACATGTGTGAATGCACGTGTGTGTATGATAACGAGCAGATTGGAACGGAAGACAGTGAAGCACTAACAAAAGGCACTGGATTTGGATGAGCACCAAATTCCCCGTGATCTCTCTTGGGTCATACCCCACACGCGTTGATCTTGATCAGACAAGCCGCTTTGTGGAAACGAAAGGGAACTAATAACTGGTAAACTTTATTCATTGGAGAGAACACGAACCGAGATCAAGCTTTATGTCCATTACGAATCCATGTAGCCAACCCACTTAGCAAGGGGACTAAAATAACGATAACTATACCCATTATTTTTCTTTCAGTAATGATGCGGGACTAACCACTTAGTTTTCTACCTTCTGAGTGTCTCTTGCCTTTAATACACTGTCGACCCATTTACCACAATAGCCCACCCAGCAGTGACAGCCCAAACAACAGTCCATGGTTCCCATCTCTTTGCCTAATAATGTTTGCAAGTTCTCCTATGAAGGAAACAATTCTACGATGGAACTAAGCTATGATTGATACATCAAACAAAAACTAGCAAAAAGGTTTAGATGAAAAAGACTATGAAATAGTGCTTATGACCAAAAAGAAAATTGCCTACACGACATCAGGAACTATACTACCAAAAAACATTATTATGAATATCAAAATTAGCAGCATAACATGAATAAAGCTGTCAAAAACATCGCTGCATTTGTCAGGACCTAAAATTTACTTACATTCAAGGCAACCACCAACTTCCTCATCTTCATTTCCCAATCTTTCACCATATGTGATATACAAGCATCTCTCCCTGGTATTCATTTGAACTTCTTATCTCTTGTCATCTTCCAAATAGGAAGCAGACAAACTTCATCAACCTTTATAGATGAGAAAGCATAAAGCCCTTAACTTCAAATTACACAATACTAACAAGACAGTGATCAATCAAACAGCATGCACACAAAGCTTACACACAAGTAATGCCTACAAGGAAAATTAATGCAGATAACTAGGAGCCTGGTATGTCGGGATCACAGATGCATAGTCATAGCCGCTGTAATTAGCATTTGCAGTAGCATAGGGAGAAGCAGCAGCACGAGAAGTGGCCACATCTTCCTGCATGTAAGGGTAGTGGCGCTGAGACATTGCAGCTGGACTTCGGCTTCCACCAGTTGTGGATTCTGGCAGGTATGGGTAATCATAGCCATTATATGTAGGAGTGTAAGCTGCGTGATGCTGATGGGATGGCAAAGCCTGGTCCCGCCAAGTTGACGATGCATATGCATTAGCATGCCTACCAGCTTTGGCAGGTGGAAAGGATGCAGAACCTACACCTCCACCACTGACCCTGGTCCTCTTGTTCTGCAATTTAGGGGGGCCATTGAACTTCTTTTTCTCCATCTTCGCTTTCTCCAATTGAGCAACACGTTTCTTCACGCTTTCAAGTGAGAACTCAGACTCCAACTTGTGATCTTCAATGCACTTGATCATGGCTTTGAGAGCGTTAAGTTCTGAGGAGTCATCCTAAACAGGTAAAAGAAGAAATAACTCTTCAAATCCAGAACCACAAATGATGAATGGACGAAGCAATTGAAACAGAGTCTGCATTACAAATTTCCAGCGATTTTCAGCTTCTACCAACAGGATCTGACGAAGCAAGATAGTCAAATAATTTAACTAACTGTAGCATGTGCCCTTTCCAACATCGGACAAGAGACACAAGCCCCAGTTTCTTGGTGCAATCAACCACCAAAGCTACCTGTTTTGGCTAGCCTTTACAAGCTGTGAAGCACAAGATTCATTTGTGCCTTATCCAGAGATTACAGATTCCATGAATGCAGAATGTTTGTACATCACTTGAGCGATCAAAGAATGCATCACCAGATGAAGCTTGCGTCAGTAACTGACGCATCATTTAACTAACCAAACCTAAGCTTTTATTAACTTCAACCCAAGTTTGACAGCTTCACTTAATGAGCTTGAAGCTCTGTTCAAGGTTGGCTAGTTTATAACATGGAAAGCCTTCAAGACAAGGGTAAATTACACAAGCCTAGTTCAGGTAGGTAGCCATAGACATGGCCTGTTCCTCTTACCATGAAACCTGGAAATGGAACCGAATCAGACCAATGACAGTTCAGGTTACAGTTACGGAACTGCCCCGGTTTCTGTTCTGGGGACAGTTCTAGTGCGGCCGAGACAGTTCTGACGCTAGTTCCTCAGAAGTTCTCTGTTTGTTCCTTGTAACTTTTGTTGATCTCATAACATAGTTCATAATGATATAACATTAATATATATTTAATAATTTATTACTACATAAAACATCATTTACATTTTTAAACCATAATGACTTTAAAATACAAATATTTATAACCCATTTAACATTAGATTAATGCATTTACAATCACATATTTGAAAAAAATAAAATAAATAACGAGTTTTACCTTAATTCACTTATCTTTAAATTAAGCCTCCTATATATCATCTTAAATAATAAAAAAAAGCCTATATAGTTTTCACTTATCTTTTGGTGGGGTTACCCCTTGCTTGAAGTCCCAACCCAGAAAGTAGATCACCTAGTATCCATATTAATTGCTCTTTCAGTAGTATAAACATCTTATGTTTACATGCCAATGTGTATTTCTTCACACTTATAACTCTTATCCAATTATTCAAGCAAACTTAAGCTTCCAATATCTCAGGTTGTTACATCCGTATGATATATCACCCATTTACACTACATACCTGTTCTAAATAGGGTAAATAACTTTTCTCTCTCCACCATTTTAAATAGCAATTTTTTTTCAACCTCATCGTCTCCAAATTTGTATAGATCATATGAAGTAGCAATATATACCTTAAACTCGATCAAATCCATAAGTTTTGGATGCTTGCTTAGTCTTGATTTCACAATATAAACAAAAAGATGTATTAATGACTTACAAAATTATAGTCTCCACATAATTGATTAATAATCGATCTTTTTTTATTAATTATGTTATTGATATCCTTAATTTTGTTTAATGTCAATCTATATCTCTTCTAAGATAATATAATTTTAATCTAAAGTCTAATACAGATGCAATTAAACTAATATAAGGAAAATCTGTATAAATAAAAAAATGAGTTTTCTGTCATATGTTGTACACACTAAGCCATTTCGAAAATATGCTACCGAGTAAGTTATTTTTACAACTTGATAAGCCAATAAATGAAAGGTTGGATAGCAA
Source organism: Brasenia schreberi (assembly GCA_036023115.1). NCBI lineage: Eukaryota > Viridiplantae > Streptophyta > Magnoliopsida > Nymphaeales > Cabombaceae > Brasenia > Brasenia schreberi. Next base: position 11,198,362 of record JAYKKT010000051.1, read on the forward strand.
ACACGGGGTAATTCTTTTGTAACGGTAAAAACAAAGAAGAAAATCTAAAACACTCGTACAAGCCCAATTAAGCTCAAGCAAATGAAATTATGCAAAATAAAAATACATAAACCTTATAAGAGACCAAAAGATGCCCAAGGAATGGAGAGTGAGTACACTTATACCCATATATAAGAACAAGGGAGACATTCAGAATTGTGCGAATTATCGGGGTATCCAGTTAACGAGCCATACTATGAAATTATCAGAAAGAATTATCAAACGTAGGTTAAGACAAGTATCGAGTATAACAGAGAACCAATTTGGATTCATGTCAGGCAGATCTAGTCTTGAAGCGGTTCACCTTTTGAGACGTCTTATGAAACATTTTAAGAGCAAGAAAGAAAGACCTTCACATGTTATTTATTGATCTAGAAAAAACTTATCATAGGGTACCGAGAGAGGTTCTTTGGAGAACCTTAGAAAAAAGAGGTATCCCATTGACATACATAAACCTTATAAGAGACATGTATGATGGTGCAAAAACATGTGTGAGGACTTATACGAAGGAATGACAGACTTCTTTGAAGTTAATATTGGGTAACATCAAGGTTCAACTTTAAGTCCATACTTATTTATAATGGTGATTGATGAGTTAACAAAACATATTCAAGATGAAATACCTTGGTGTATGTTATTTGAAGATGACATTGTGTTTGTGAAGGAGTCTAAGGAAAAAGTTAATAAAAAATTGGAACTATAGAGAGAAACATTAGAAAGTAAAGGCATCGACTTAGTAGAACAAAGACAAAATATATGGAATGTAAGTTTGATCATTTGGTTACTTCAGAGGACATAGAAATTAAAATTGAAATGCATTACATCCCCAAAAGAAAAGTTTTAAATTCCTAGGGTCAATTTTTCATAGTGGTGAAAGAATTGATAGAGATGTTACGCATAGAATTAATGCTGCTTGGTTAAAATGGAGAGGAGCATAAGTATTCTTTGTGATAAGAAGATATTATTAAAGTTAAAATGTAAATATTATAGAGCGGCAATTAGACCTGTCATGTTTTATGGTTATGCGTGTTGGACAGTTAATCATAAACATGTACAAAAGATGTCTGTGATAGAAATGAAGATGTTGAGATAGATGAGTGGTCATACAAGAAAAGACCGTATACATAATGAGGTTATTAGAAATAAATTATGTGTGCCACCAATAGAGAATAAACTGAGACAATATCTTTTAAGGTGGTTTGGACATATAGAAAGAAGATCAAAAGAAGAACTTTTAAGAATGTATGAAAAACTAGATTTTGAAAATATTAAAAGAGGTAGACAATGACCACAAAAGTGTTGGAAAGAAACAATAAAAAATGATCTAGCTTATTGTGAGTTAAGTGCTAACATGGCACATGATAGGGCTACGTGAAAACAAAGAATCAATGTAGCCGACCCCGTCTAGTATGGGAAAGGCTTAGTTGTTATTATTATTGTAAAAATACATAAACTCAACTAATGTATTTATAAAGCAATCATAGAAAACATCATAGAAAACATTTGATAGGTCAAACTTCAATGATTCAAATAGGTTGACATATTCTTTGTAAGTCAAAAGCAACACATGTAGTCGCAGCAACATTATTAAGTATAATGAAAAATACCATACAAGATAACCGACATTCTTTACAAATTGCTTTTAGTAAATAACAAATATTTTATACAATATGTGACTAAAGTACAAGAAGATGTTCATGAATGAAACGACCAAATATCATCTATCTAGTGTCAATGATCACTCCGAACATAATGAAACACTACAATAAGAAAAAAATGCAGCAAACTCTTTCTTTTTTCGCTTTGTATAATTTATATATATATATATATATATATATATATATATATATATATATCTAGTAACTCATTATTTAGAAATGAGTTATAGCATTACATTCATTTTTAACATAATCGACAAAACCCCAGCATAAAACTTCGTCTGATTTTTATAACATGGATTACAAAAATTACGAGCATTGCTTTGGGGCGTCCCCACCTAGCGACGTGCTTGAGAGTTCGAATGCAGTAATAAGTAAGCAAGGACCACTATATTTTCGCCCGAATGTAGTGAATCAATTGCAGAGAGGGTTCCCACATCATGGACGGGTGTGGGTAAAGAAGTTAGTACCGCTACATTGCCGCCCGAATGTAGTGAAAAATTTTCAGAGAGGGTCTCCACATTTTGATTATGGACGGATGTAGGGGGTAAGGAAGCTAGTCCTAAATAATAAGATTCGTATTGGTTCTTGGAATATCGGAATATTATCGGTAAGCAAATGGAGGTGGTAGATACTACGATTCGGAGAAAGATTCATATTCTATGTTTCCAAGAGACAAAATGGGCTAGAGAAAAAGCAAAGGAGATAGAGGATACAGGTTTTAAATTATGGTACAATCTTCAAAAAATGAGATGAACCAGTGTTGTCTGACGCGTATCGTATCGTGTATCGCTGGGCTCCACGATACGGGCGTATCGTATCGTATCGTATCGTATCGTATCGTACTTTAATATTAAAATAATGTAAAAATAATTAAAAATTAATAAAAAATCGAAAAAAAATCAAGAAAAAATCAGGAAAAATCTGATAATTGCTTTAAATTCATATAATGTAAGTTTAGTACAGATTGAGCATTCAACATTGAACAATTGCATCCAAATTTATATATTTTGAATCCAAAAAATAAAATACAGACATAGTTTACACTTTACAGTACACTACAGTCTACAGTTACATATAATGTTACATTTTACAAATTGTAATCAGGATCATCAACTAAATAATCTTCATCTTCTCCTTGTTGCAGATCCTCATCATCATCAGCCACGCCCACACCTTCTTCTTCAAAATCAAATTCTTCATCTCCATAATGTTGTTGCGCTCCTTCCAAATTAATCCAGGCAACGTCTTCTTCTGTTAGGAGGGCATTTTCTTCAGTGTCTTCCATAACCCAATCTTCTAATATATCAAAATTATCCAAACTTATTGGATCGAACTGACTTTCTTCTCTATTTACTTTTTTTAATTGCCTACGACACAAACAAAGATAAACAATTAGTAAGTAATATTAACAATTCAAAACTGAAGTTAAATAATATCGAATTGAAAATTTGAAAGTAATACAACATTACCTTTCACGAAGGCGCATGTTACAACGAATATAAACCAAATCATTAAGCCTTTTGTGTTCCAACCTGTTGCGCTTTTTTGTATGGATGTGTTCAAAAACACTCCAATTTCTTTCACAACCTGTTGCACTACAGGTTTGGCTTAAGACTCTAACTGCAAAATCTCTAAGGTTTGGACAATCACTTCCAAACCTGTTCCACCAAACATCTGTAAAGAAAATATAAACATTAGAGACATAATAATCCACAGTAATGTAAGATGGAACTTAAATATCAAAATAAACAATGTACCTGGACGCATCGTAGAGCGGTTGCGAATTGCAACAGGCAAACCCATCAAGTGAAGAGCATTATCATATATCTCCATCTCTCGATGTATCGCATCTACTATGCTCTCATCAGGGACTAATCTGTCGATGCATTCAATGATTCCTCGATTAACCTCACCGTCCCTTTTGAAGGTTGCTGAGTACCTCAATGATGGGTTTAGATAGTAGGCTGCTGCATGAATAGGCTGATGCAATTGTTTATTCCATCTACTATCAATTATTTTCCACACGGGCACATAATCTCTTTTTTTTCCATTAAAGTTATTTCTGATTGCTTCTTTTGCCCTGTCCATGGATTCATAAAGGTAGCCCATAGATGGTTTCTCCTCGCTGTCAGCCAATCTCAAAACTTTCACTAAAGGACAAGTAATTTTCAATAATCTGATACATGCATTCCAAAATGAACTTCTAAAAACCGTTTCTGCAATCTCATTTAACTTTCTGTTCCTTCTGTTTTGTGGCAACTCTGCAAATTGTTGCCACTCTATCTGAGGAGAACATTCTCTTTAAAGCTTGCTTCTGTCTCACAATACTCTGTACAGATAAGAAGTTTGTTGCGAACCGAGTTGCAGCTGTGCGAAGAAGCTCTGCACCTTCTGTGTATCTCCTCATCATACATAAAATAAATGCATGGTTGTAAATAAATTTTGTAATATCTTGGCAACACTCAGTTGCTGCCTTTATTTCATCCATCTCACCGATGTCCTCGAGGATGAGATCTAAACAATGGGTTGCACATGGTGTCCAGTAGAAAGTCCCATAAATATCAGCTAACTCCTTTCCGGCTGCTTTGTAGTTAGCTGCATTATCTGTAATCAATTGGACTACATTTTCTAGCCCAACCTCTTGTATAACCTTATCAAATTCCTCTCGTAGGATCTCTGCAGTGTGCCTCTCCTCTGACATATCTAGAGATCTCAAAAACATGAGTCCTTTAGGACAATATACAAGAAAGTTTAGCAATGTCCTTCTTCGCCTATCGGTCCATCCATCTGCCATGATAGTGCATCCTGTTTCCTTCCACGATTGTCTCAAAGTCGAACAGTATTGCTGCACTTCAATCACGGTCTGATCTAATATCTTCCCTCTCAACTTCTGATAAGAGGGCATCCTGTATCCTGGACCAATGTTAGCAATTGCATCTGCCATTGCTTGAAAATGAAAACTGTTTGCTGCATTAAATGGAATGCATGTATCATAAAACCATCTGCCCACTGCAAGGTCTGCTTGATCGTGCAGTTGTTCTGAAGCCATAGCAGCACGAATTCCTGGCTGAGCACCAGGTGTAGTGGAAGGAGGAAAGAACGAATGTATGCTAGAAGAAGAAGCTCTTCCTCTACTCCTTCCTGAACTTCACCTCCAAAGTCTTCAGATGCAACCCTCTTTCCTCTGCTAGGTGCTCGCGAACTGCTACTACCAATATCTGTTCTAGCATCTGAAGGCAAACTATCAGTGAATCCAACTCCAGTGGCAGTAGCATCATCAGCTTCTTCACACATCTGGAAATCATCCTTTTGTTGTCTCCTTTCCTGTATGCTCTCAATCATCTGCAAGCATTGCCATTTAATACCTTCTGGCACACTTCTAACTCTGCCTGTGCATGGAGCAACTTCTTTCCTGGTTCCTGCTAGGTGGTGTTTCAACCTTGAAATTCCACCACTAACCACCTTTTCACAAAATAAACATCTGATTTTTAACCTTGAACCCTCAACTGGTATACCCCACTGCCATGCCGGATCATCAGACTTTGAATGAGAGTCTCTACCACCCCTTCCTGCCATCTCAATGGAGTACTTTAATTCAAACAAAAACCTGAAAATAAAAGCACTTCGTAAATCCCCCAATCTTCAAATAACACTCAAATCGAGTGTCTCCCACTTCATGAATGCAATAAAAATCGTATACACACACTTAATAACTTCATATTTTGTCATTCAAAAAAAAAAACCCGAAATAACACAAAAAACAATAAATATAAAGGAAAAAAAGGAAAAAAACATTAAAAATATACCTAAATCCGAGTTTGGAGGCTTGGACGGACACCGTAGGGCACGATTTTAGAGCTTTGAACACCAAGGAGGCGAAAACCGACTCTTAGGGAGCTTGAAGAACCCAAAAGGAGAGAGGAAACCCGCGAAAAATCGCGGGTTTCCCTCGGCCCGGGACCCTTTATAAGGGTCCCAGGGCGTATCGCCCGTATCGTACGATACGGGCGATACGCACCGTATCGTGCGATACGGGCCGTATCGCACGATACGGTGCGATACGCCCGCACCTGCGATACGGGGGCCCGTATCGTATCGTGGTGGCCCACGATACGATACGTATCGCACCGTATCGTACGATACGGTGCGATACGGACAACACTGAGATGAACATTTAATTACTTATAAGAGTGGCTTATCACAAATACAAATTGATTACTTTATTTGTAGAAAAAAAGATAGAGCGTGTTGTAAAGATTGTAAGGTAATTCCAGGAGAAAGCTTAACCACCCAACATCGACTTTTAGTTATGGATTTACAAATAAAAAAAATGGACAAAGAAGAAAAGAGTGCATTGAGCTATTCGGACTAAATGGTGGAACCTCAAAAGCGAGAAAGAAGATATATTTAAACAGAAAGTCCTTCAAGGAGATGTTTGGAATTATGTTGGTACACCCTGTGATATGTGAAACAATATGACTATACATATTAGGAAAGTGGCGAAAGATGTGTTAGGTGTATCTAAGGGATGTGTACCAGCACAAAAAGAAGCTTGGTGGTGGAGTGAAGTAGTACAAAATAAAATCAAGGCATAGAGGGCATGTTACAAATTACATTATGCTAAGAAAACTAGTGAAATTTTAGAGGCTTCTAAGAAAGCAAAGAAGAAAGCGAAAAAGGCCATGAGTGAAGCAAAAGCTAAAATTTGGGAGGACTTATATAAAAAACTCAACTCAAAAGAGGGTGAAAGAGATATTTTTAGGATAGCTAGGGCTAGAGATAAGAAAACTAAAGATCTTAATTATATTAGATGCATCAAAGACGGGGAGAAAAAAGGTTCTAGTGGCAAATGATGATATAAGAAATAGATGGAAAAATTATTTTTATAATCTTTTTAATGAAAATAAAGATATTAGCTTAAGAGAGTTAGCCAAATCAGAAAAGTACATAAACCACAATTTCTCCTGATGTATTCAAAAGAATGAAGTCAAAGAGGCTCTTAAACATATGAAAGGTGGTAAATCGGTAGGACCAGATAATATTTCTATAGAAGTTTGGAAAATACTAGGAGAAATAGGAATCACTTGGCTCACAAGACTAGTTAATGAAATATGTAAAAACCAAAAGATGCCCGAGGAATGAAGAGTAAGTACACTTATACCCATATATAAGAACAAGGGACACATTCAAAATTCTACGAATTATCGAGGTATCAAGTTAATGAGCCATACTATGAAATTATGGGAAAGAATTATCGAACGTAGGTTAAGACAAGTATCAAGTACAACAGAGAACCAATTTGGATTCATGTCAGGCAGATCTACTATTAAAGTGATTCACCTTTTGAGACGTCTTATGGAACATTTTACAGCAAAAAAGAAAGACCTTCACATGATATTTATTGATCGAGAAGAAGCTTATGATAGGGTACCGAGAGAGGTTCTTTGGAGAACTTTAGAAAAAAAAGGTATCCCATTGACATATATTAACCTTATAAGAGACATGTATGATGGTGCAAAAACATGTGTGAGGATTCATGAAGGAACGACGGACTTCTTTGAAGTTAATATTAGGTTACATCAAGGATCAACTTTCAGTCCATACTTATTTATAATGGTGATGGATGAGTTAACAAAACATATTCAAGATGAAGTACCTTGGTGTATGTTATTTGCAGATGACATTGTATTAGTGAAGGAGTCTAAGGAAAAGTTAATAGAAAATTGGAACTATGGAGAGAAACATTAGAAAGCAAAGGCCTCCAACTTAGTAGAACAAAGACAAAATATATGGAAGAATATATGGAATGTAAGTTTGATCATCTGGCTACTTCAGAGGACATAGAAATTACAATTGGCACACATTGCATTCCCCAAAAGGAAAGTTTTAAATACCTAGGGTCAATTTTTCAAAGTGATGGAAGAATTGTATGAGATGTTACACATAGAATTAATGCTGGTTGGTTAAAATGGAGAGGAGCATCAAGTATTCTTTGTGATAAGAAAATACCATTAAAATTAAAAGGTAAATATTATAGAGCAGCAATTAGGCCTGCCATGTTTTATGGTTATGAGTGTTAGGCAGTTAATCATCAACATGTACAAAAGATGTCTGTGACAGAAATGAAGATGTTGAGATTGAAGAGTGGTCATACAAGAAAAGACCGTATACATAATGAGGTTATTAGAAACAAATTAGGAGTGACACCAATAGAGGATAAAATGAGAGAACATCGTTTAAGATAAACCTTATAGAAAGAATATCAAAAGAAGAACTTATAAGAAGGTTAGAAAAACTAAATTTGGAAAGTATTAAAAGAGGTAGAGAACGACCACAAAAGTGTTGGAAAGAAACAATAAAGAATGATCTAGCTTATTGGGAGTAAACTGCTAGCATGGCACACGATAGGGATCTGTGGAAACAAAGAATCCATGTAGCCAACCCCGTCTAGTATGGGAAAAGGCTTAGTTGTTGTTGTTGTTGTTGTTGTTTGTCCTAAAGGAGTTATGTTTTTTTAGATGTCTAGACATGCCAGAGGAGAGACATTCTGCAGATATCCAAAGCAAGACTTTAATAAGGTGATATCCGAGGTTGGGTTAGAGAATGTAGTCCAATTCATTACAAATAATGCAGGTAACTATAAAGGAGCTAAGAAGGAGTTAGCAGATACTTATGAGACTTTCTATTGGACATTATGTGCAACCCATTGTTTAGATCTCATCCTTAGGATATTAGTGAAACGAATAAGATAAAGGCACCAACTGAGTGTTGTGAAGATATCACCAAATTTATCTATAACTATGTCTTTGTATTATGTATGATGAAGATATATACAGATGATGCAGAGCTCCTTCATACAACTGAAACTGGGTTTGCAACTAATTTATTATCTCTATAAAGCATTGTTAAACAAAAGCAAGTCTTAAAGAGAATGTTTTTATGAGATGAGTGCAACAATTTGCAGAGTTACCTCAAAATAGAAGAAACATAAAGTTAAATGAGATTTCAGATACAATCTTCTAGAGTACATTTTGGAATGCATGTGTTAGACTATCGAAGATTACATGTCCTTTAGCAAAGGTTTTGCGATTGACTGATAGCGAGGAGAAACCATTTATGGGTTATCTTGATGATGCCATCCATAGGACAAAAGAAGCCATTAGAATTAATTTCAATGGAATAAAGAGGGATTATGTGCTTGTGTGGAATATTATTGATAAAAGATAGAACAAACAATTGCATCAGCCTTCATGCAACATCTTATTACCTAAACTCAGCATTCAGGAACCGAGAAAGCTTTAAAAGAGACGGTGAGGTTAATCGAGGCATCATTGATTGTATAAACATATTAGTCCCTGATGAGAGTAGAGCATATGATATACATCAAAAGATTGAGATCTATTATAATGCTCTTCACTTGATGGGTTTGCCTGTGGCAATTTGCAACCGCACTAATATGCGTTTAGGTAAACTATTTATCTTCGTATTTAAGTTTCTTAAATCTTATATTTATTGTAGATTAAGTCCCTTATGTTTGTATTTTTCTATAGATGTTTGGTGAAATAAGTTTGGAAGTGATTCCCCAAACCTTAGAGATTTTGTAGGAATAGTTCTAAGTTAAACGTGTAGTGCAACGAGTTATGAAAGTAATTGGAGTGTCTTTGAACATATCCACATAAAAAAGTGCAATAGGATGGCTCAATCACTTAGTTTTTATCTATTTTAATATGCGGCTTCGACATAGGTAAGCTTATATTAGTTACAACTTAAAGATTCAATTCAATATTTTGTTTGACTTCAATTGTTAATGTTATTTAATAATTACTTATCTTTCTTTTTTGTAGGCAATTAAAAAAGTTAAATAGGGAATAAAAACTAATTTGATCCAATAAGTTTAGATAATTTTTATATATTAGAGGAGTGGATTATGAAAGATAATGAAGCAAATGCACTCCTAACCGAAGAAGACATTGAATGGATTATTTTGGAATGAGTGTAACAACATCATCAAGGGGATGAAGATTTTGATTTTGAAGTAGAAGGTGAGGGAGGATCTTCAGCAAGGAAAATATGAAGATTATTTAGTTGATGTTCCATGTGTAAATGTATTTCATTTTTTGCTTCAAAATATGTAATTCTTTTCCAATTGTTAAATGGTGAATGATGAATATGTAAACTTTTGCATTATATGAATTCTTTACAATTATCAGTTTTTTCCTATTTTTTGGATTTTTACCAATTTGTTAGTATTAAATTATGATACACAACGATATGATACGTATAGTGGACCAAAATTATACATGATATGATATGCGTCAAACAACACTAATTTAGACCTTCACTCTTAGAGTTAATTATGCTATTGCTAGTTCTAGTGTGAATGTCAACCTTCACCCCTAACTTCAAGCATATACTTAACTCCAAGTAGACCTTTATATGTATCTCTTTGCTTAATGTGGGGTTTGTGTTTTTTGTGGTGACAAACTATGTAGCTTTGTATTGTTACTACCTAGTTGAGTAGTTATTCTTATTTTTTATAGTGAATATGGAATCATCGGTAAGTGTAGTTGCTTGTTGTCCAAGTGGTAGTGACAATGGTAGTTGTGGCACCGAAACTAGTAATATAATTGGTATTCGGTTTTCTAATCTAGCATACAACTATAGACCCACAGCTTCTAAGGATAAAAGATGGAATTGGAGTTTAACAAAATCTAGGACAGATAATATATCATTGTTTTGAACGTTATGTGATCATGTTTCTACCAGTGGAATAAAAAGATACAATGACCATTTAATAGGAATGAACGAAAATGTGACAACTTCGAAGAATACAACAAAAGAAAGAAATAAATCAATTTATGATTATATTGACAATACATCGAAGAAAAAGGCCGAAAAGATTTCATTCCCATATATAGAAGAAGCTTCTAATAAGCAAGATAACATAGGGGGAGGCGCCCAATGTTTATCATCATCATCATTATTTGGCTCACGAATACCACCTCTTTCGAAGGGGCCCATGGATTCATTTGTGCGTTCATTATGTACACAAATTATGAGCATTATTTTTGGGCATCCCCGCTTAGCGACGTGCTGCAAAGCCCGAATGCAATTAAAAGTAAGTAAGCGTCACTACATTTTCGACCGAATGTAGTGAATCAATTACAGAGAGGGTTCCCACATCATGGACGGGTGTGGGTAAAGAAGTTAGTCCCGCTATATTATCGCCCGAATGTAATAAATAAATTACAAAGAGGGTCTAAGCATTTTCAATATGGACGGATGAAGGGGGTAAAGAAGCTAGTCCTAGATAATAAGATTCATGTTGGTTCTTGAAATATCGAAACATTGTCCGACAAGCTAATGGAGGTGGTAGATACTATGATTCGGAGAAAGATTCATATTTTATGTCTACAAGATACAAAGTGGGTTGAAGAAAAAGCAAAGGAGATTGAGGATACAAGTTTTAAATTATGGGACTCATGTAAGGAAAATGCTCGAAACGGAGTTGAGATTATCATAAATAAAGATTTAAAGGATAGTGTAGTAGACATACAACGATATGGTGACTGAATCATGACGTTGAAATTAGTGTTAGGAGCAGAAGTTTTTAACATAATTTGTGCTTACGCACCCCAAATAGGACTAGAAGATAGTATAAAGACAGCTTTTTTAGAAGAGTTAGATAAGGTGATTCAAAGAATTCCACAAAAGGAGATGATTTATTTAGGAAGACACTTAACACAAATTGATTACTTTATTTGTAAAAAAAAAAGATAGAAAGCTTAACCACCCAACATCAACTTTTAGTTATGGATTTACAAATAAAAAATGGACAAAAAAGAAAAGAGTGCATCGAGCTATTCGGACTAAATGGTGGAACCTCAAAAGTGAGAAAGAAGATATATTTAAACAGAAAGTCCTTCAAGAAGATGCTTTGAATTATGTTGGTACACCTTCAAATATGTGAAATAATATGGTTATACATATTAGGAAAGCGGCGACGAAAGATATGTTAGGTGAATCTATCGGCACAAAAAGAAGCCTGGTAGTGGAGTGAACTAGTGCAAAATCAAATCAAGCCAAAAAGGGTATGTTACAAATTACATTATACTAAGAAAACTAGTAAATCGTTAGAGACTTATAAGAAAGCAAAGAAAGAAGCGAAAAAGGCCGTGAATGAAGCAAAAGCTAAATTTTGGGACGATTTATATAAAAAAAGTCAACTCAAAAGAGGGTGAGAGATATTTTTAGGATAGCTAGGGCTACAGATAAGAAAACTAAAGATCTTAATTCTGTGAGATGCATCAAATACAAGGATGAAAAAATTCTAGTGGCAAATGATGATATAAGAAATAGATGGAAAAATTACTTTTATAAGCTTTTTAATGAAAATAAAGATGTTAGTATTAGCTTAGGAGAGTTAGCCAAATCAGAAAAGTATATAAACCACAATTTCTACCGACGTATTCAAAAGAATGAAGTCAAAGAGGCTCTTAAATATATGAAGGGTGGTAAATCGATAGGACCAGACAATATTCCTATAAAAGTTTGGAAAATACTAGGAGAAATAGGAATCACTTGGCTCACAAGACTGTTTAATGAAATATGGAAAAACCAAAAGATGCCCGAGGAATGGAGAGCAAGTACACTTATACCCATATATAAGAACAAGGGAGACATTCAGAATTGTGCAAATTATCGAAATATAAGTTAATGAGCCATACTATGAAATTATGACAAAGAATTATCAAACGTAGGTTAAGACAAGTATCAAGTATAACAGAAAACCAATTTGGATTCATGCTAGGCTATGTCACACGGGTGCGGGTGCGGGATACGGCAAATTTCAAAAACTTTGGGTGCGGCGACACGACTAGGGTATATAATATTATATATAATATATAATATTCAAGCTACATAAATCAATAATAATACAACTAGTATTTGCTAATTTTGGGTGCACGTAGGTATCAATTAGCAAGTTCCCTCATAATGAGATGAAACTTACAATGATTTTACGAGCTACAAAATATCCAAGTTATGGATTCAAAGAGTTTCGAGATCTTTTGTAGGATATAACATATACTAATATTTGTGCTAGGATCCATTAGTGATGTCATACTCTTCTATACTATTGATCTAGCAATGTTCCTGGTCTTTAAATGTGTTTGGTGACTGAGATTATTCTGTGCAAAGGCATACAGTATGGAGTCTAGAATCCAATAAGATTGAGTAATAAAAAACCAATTGTTCGCACCCAAAATCATTCAAGCTAATATTGTATATAGCTACAATAGCAAGTACACAACTTTATATTAAAGCAAGACATATAAATGGTAAACAAATACTAATTTCATCATAATACACAAATCAATCTTCATTATCAAGATCCATTTATCCGTGAGTTACAAAAAAAAAAAAAATTGGCCATGCCCCACCGAAACGGTGTCGGTGTCACACCAGCGTCGAGGTCGACATTGCACCCCTTAGAAGTGTTTGTGTGACTTAGATGCTAGGTAGATCTACTGTTGAAGCGATTCACCTTTTGAGACGTCTTATGAAACATTTTACAGCAAAAAAGAAAGACCTTCACATGATATTTATTGATTTACAAAAAACTTACGATAGGATACCGAGGGAGGTTCTTTGGAGAACCTTGAAAAAAATAGGTATCCCATTAACATATATTAACCTTATAAGAAACATGTACAATAGTATAAAAATGTGTAAGGACTCATGAAGAAATGACATACTCATTTGAAGTTAATATTGGGTTACATCAAGGATCAACTTTAAGTCCATACTTATTTATAATGGTGATTGATGAGTTAACAAAACATATTCAAGATGAAGTGCCTTGGTGTATGTTATTTGCAGGTGACATTATGTTAGTGGAGGAGTATAAGGAAAAAGTTAATAAAAAATTGGAACTATGGAGAGAAACATTAGAAAGTAAAGGCTTCCGACTTAATAGAACAAAGACAGAATATATAGAATGTAAGTTTGATCATATGGTTACTTCAGAGGACATAGAACGATAGAAATTAAAATTGGCACACATTGCATCCCCAAAAGAAAGTTTTAAATACCTAGGGTCAATTTTTCAAAGTGATGGAAGAATTGATAGAGATGTTACGCATAGAATTAATGTTGCTTGGTTAAAATGGAGAGGTGCATCAAGTATTCTTTGTGATAAGAAGACAACATTAAAATTAAAAGATAGATATTATAGAGCAACAATTAGACCAGCCATGTTTTATGGTTCTGAGTGTTGGACAGTTAATCATCAATATCTACAAAAGATGTCTGTGACAGAAATGAAGATGTTGAGATGGATTAGTGGTCATACAAGAAAAGACCGTATACATAATGAGGTTATTAGAAATAAATTATGTGTGGCACTAGAGGATAAAATAAGAGAATATCATTGAAGGTGGTTTGGACATATAGAAAGAAAATCAAACGAAGAACCTGGAAGAAGGTATGAGAAACTAGATTTTAAAGTATTAAAAGAGGTAGAGGACGACACAAAAGTGTTGGAAACAAACAATAAAGAATGATCTAGCTTATTGTGAGTTAACTAACATGACACATGATAGGGCTCTATGAAAACAAAGAATCCATGTAGCCGACCCCATCTAGTATATGAAAAGGATTACTTGTTGTTTACCGCATGACTCAGTACAACAAGCTACATTAGAAAATTGATATAAGAAAAAAGAAAGAGAATGAGTATATGCATATTCATTAGCTGGTAGATGTATCAAAATGGAATTCCTTTTAATGTTGTGAGATCCCCTAGCTTTAAAGTGATGATTAATGATATAGGGCAGTCGAATGAAGACTTTTCATTTCATGAAATAAGGAAAACGTTCTTCGAGAACGAAGTGAGAAGAGTAAAAGAATTTACAAATGGATTCAGAAAGCATTGGCTACATATGAATGCTCTATTATGTGTGATGGATGGATGGATAGAAAACACAAAACACTAAAAAAAAATTAGTTCATTGTCCTCAAGGTGCAGTGTTTCTTAAGTCCATTGATGCATCCCATGAAGTGAATGATGCAAATAAATTGTATTCATTGTTAAAAGAATAATCTTAGAGGTCGGAGAGAAGAATATTGTGCAAGTGGTCATAGATAATGCAACAAATTATGTTGCAGTGGGTAGAATATTGATGGCTGAATTTAATCATTTGTTTTGGACACCATGTATTGGACACTATATAGAATTGATACTTGAAGATATTGGAGAGACAAATAAACTAAAAGACATCTTCAATAGGAGAAGGAAGTTAGTAACAATTCTTTATAGCCATGAGCAAATATTGCATATGACGAGACATTTTACAAAAGAAAAAGACATACATAGACCGGCTATGACCCGTTTTGCTACTAGATTCTTAACCCTGAACAGCTTGTGGCAGTAAAAAGAAGCTCTAAGGTCAATGGTTATTTATGAATAATAAGAAAATTGTCATTTATCAAATAGTAGTAAAGGAATGCAATCTAAGGCAATAATTTTGCAACTCATATTTTGGAAGGGCATTAATTTTTAACTTGGAGCAATGGGATGTTTTACGTATAGTGGAGAGTGATGAAAAAACAATAATGGATTACGTCTATGAGAAGATGGGTCGTGTAAAGGAGCAAATAAAGGTACATGAATATTTTAATTTTATGTGTTGTTATTTGTTAATCTTTACTTGTTAATCTTATAATAACATTCATCTTATGTTATAGGTTAATGTAAAGAACAAAGAAGAGCAATATGCTTTTATTTGGGAGATCATAGACAAAAGATGGGACAGGCAAATGCATTACATGATGAGATTAAAGGTGGTTTGTTTAAAGTTATAGCTATACTTTTACGAAGTAAGGAAGAACAACAACAAATCACTCAGCAACTTATGAGTTACCAAAGTGTCGCGAGTGGTTTTGAACTAGAATTAGCTACAAGTTCGAGGAAAGCATATGCACTAGGTAATTAATTCAAGCAACTTTGCTTTCTTTTATTATTAAGATATGATTTAGGGTTTGAAGTATGATTAATTTTTTGTTTGCATATGGTTTTTGTAATAGTTGAATGGTGGATGACCTTTTGCAAAATTTTGCTATACGGGTTTTGAGTCTTACTTTTAGTATCACTCCATAAGGACGAAACTAGAGTACCTTTGAAACGGTAAGATTTATACTTTTTATTCACACTATAATTAAATTAAAGTTTTTTTATTAAGTTAACGACTTACCTAAATTCTTTCTCTTATCTTAGATTCATGTGAAGAAACGGAATAGATTATTGCATCAAAAGCTTAACGACTTAGGTTTATGCAATATAATAAAAAGCTAAGAAGAAAACACGAAGAAAGGAAAGCTAACGGAGCAAATTTCAACCCCATCATGTTGGCATCGATTGAACATCACAATGGATATCCTACTGATGATGAGTTCATTGGTGGTGATGATTCCCTTACATAGTGAAATACCAATATGGCATCTGAAGCATGAAGAGGGGGAGTTGTTT
The DNA here is from genome assembly GCA_036023115.1 of Brasenia schreberi. Taxonomy (NCBI): domain Eukaryota; kingdom Viridiplantae; phylum Streptophyta; class Magnoliopsida; order Nymphaeales; family Cabombaceae; genus Brasenia; species Brasenia schreberi. The sequence continues at coordinate 11,214,589 of JAYKKT010000051.1, forward strand.
ATAAAAGGTCAAGGACACGAAAGCGATAAAGAAAGCAGCAAAGGAAATGATAAGATGCCTATAAAAGATAAAAAAGAATTTAATTTTGAAGAAAGAGATGAAGAGGAAGAGGAACTAGAAGAACACGGATCTTTGTCTGAAAATGAGTGAACATGACCAAAATAATTAAGTGTGATTGTAATTGAATTTTGATGGATGCTATGTAACTTATTCTTCAATCTAAATCTAATGCATCAAGATTCAAGAATCTTGCCTCTCTGAGATTAAATTACGCTTTTAAAAGCAAAGGCCTCTTGTTTGTATAGCCCGTTATTCATTTTGTGGTACTCAGGATTAGATGCTCGACTTTCACTTCATAAGAGAAAAAGTAATGAATCAAGTGTTCGAATTGAATTATGTAAGTCTAGAGACCAGTGTATAGATATTATCACAAAAGCAATAAATAGAAGCGGACTTGTGACTTCTCCAAGCAAGTTGAGAGTCATGAGCATCTTTGTCCTAACTTGAGAGGAGTATTGGTTCTTTCTGATTCTATTATGTGTTCGTTAGCATAGCTTGTTAATTATGTCTTATTATAAGAGTAGATTAATACCCCGTCTAGTATGGGAAAAGGCTCAGTTGTTATTGTTTTTATAAGAGTAGATTAATCTTTCAACAAGTTAAAACACTCTTATCTGTGATTAGAAAACCCTAAAGCATTTTTTGTTAAAGAGTTTGTGATCTTGTGAAGGCAATCAAAAAATCACTAATCAAACATGTGTGAATACTCATAAAAAATGACAAATTTCTTTTAAGTTAATATTGAATTACATCAAAGATCAGTTTTTTAAGTCCATATCTATTTATATTGATTATTGTATGAGTTAACAAAACATATTCAAGATGAAGTACCTTGATGTTAGTTATTTACGGATGACATTGTGTTAATGATGAGTCGAAGAAAAAAATTAATAGGAAATTGAAATTATGAAAAGAAATGTTAAAAAGTAAAGGTTTCCGACTTAGTAGAACAAAGAATATATGAAAATCAAGTTTGTTCATTTAGTTATTTTAGATGACATATAAATTAAGATTGGCACACATTGTACCCTTGAAAAGTTTTAAATACTAAGGTCAATTTTTCAAAGCAACGAGAAATTGATCAAGATGTTACACATAAAACTAATATAGGATGGTTAAAACAGAGAGGTGCATCATGTATTCTAATTGACAAGATAAATATTTTAGAACAATTACACTCGCTATGTTTTATGTATATAAGAGTTGACAATTAATCATCAATATGTAATAAAAATGCACATTATCAATAGCTTGGTCACAAAAGGAAATAGAGTGTACATAGATAATAAAATGAGAAAAAATTGCTTATGATGGTTTGAACACATAGAAAGACAACTAAAGGAAGTACGAGAAACAAGATAAAAAAGACCAAAAAAGTATCGGGAGGAAACAATAAAGAATGATCTAGCTAATATTGAGTTAATTGTTAGCATAACACATGATCGAGCTCCAAAGAAACAAAGAATCCATGTAGTTCCCACCTAGTATGGGAAAAGGCTTTGTTGTTGTTGTTATCGTATATATTAAAAAATTCATAAATTTTATATTCACATTTATCTACCATGATTTTTTTTAAATTATACTTTTTATTTAAAACTTGACAAGACTGAAAGTTTGTCTCCTCATGTCAATAATTACGATTGACCAACGTGTGTCATGGTCTGACACATGATTTCATGATGACATCATATATCCTAAAAAAATATATATATTAAATTAATATTATATAAGAGAGAAAGAGAGGATGACATGAAATGAGAGATTGCTAACTAACAACCTAAAATATTTATATATATTAGTAATACTTATATTGTGATATATTATATGTAATATATTATAATAAAATAAAAGAAATAAAGAATTGAAATGATTGGCCTAATGGTCACTCATTTCTTTGTCATGCTAGCGTCGTGTCTGACAAATAGAGGCTGACATGAAAGGACAAGTTAACTATCAAGTTCTCACTCTGACAAAGTGACAAAGAAATGACCAGTCGTCATGGTCGGTTATTCCAATTCTTTCATTTTATTATAATATAATATATATTATATAATACATAATACTAATAGATGACAAATGTACCGTGCCGTTTGATCATTTCGCATTTTAGTACATGTGGTTTAAAAGGGTCTATAGGCTACCAAGTAGTCTTTGCTATTCAACAAATAGATGACAAATGCATGTTGTTGACATAAATTGCCATGAATCCCGCCACCTTATCACATCAACTTATATTAGTAGATTAAGATACCACATCATCATCACTTGTCATGTCATCTATCACAAGGTATGGCAACAATGTTTTTAAACCACATAGACCAAATCGAGAGATGTCCAACCCTTAGGATACTTTTCTAAAGTTTTCTCCACTAATAATATCTACGTTAACGTCATGCCATTAATCAGCCACTCAATCCATGTTTGTCACTCTCTTATATAATATTAATTTAATACATTGTATATACTATATAATATACAATATATAATATATAACATGTCATGATGAATCCATGATGAGTGGCCCATGACGAGGGCCAATCAATTGTAATTATTAACCCGATAGGACATGTGTCCGATCTTGTCAAGTTTTAGATCAAAATTTATAAGATTTAAATTGTTTAGAAAAAAACACTATAGATGGAATATAAAGATAAAATTTATAGTTTTTTAAGCTAAACGAAGATAAATTTCGAGAGTTGAAGAGCAGCCCAAATTTTGAATGTTGAGGGCAAACTTTTGGCTTTCATCTTCTATAGATAAGCCTTGTGCATTGCATCTTCACCTCACTCGTTTCATGTACACAAGCTCACGGCTTCTTCTCTCTTATCTATCTTTTAATACTTGATCTCTCTACTAGCTCTTTCAGATTCTGTGTTTCTTTGTTATCTTTTTTTATAGTTAATGTTTCATAACATTCATACTTTCATATTCTCATACACTTATTTGTGTATTTATCAATCTCTCTTTTTCACTCTTAGTCTTTCTAGTCTTCAAGTTTTCGACTTATTCAAATTTTTTACTAAATCGATGGCTAACCACAATGATGGTGATTTCGCCTCTAAAAACCAAAAAACAAGTAATTGTCAAAACAAGTCAAAGTTGTCATATTTGACAATGATCTCTACCGATGTTGAGCCAAGAGAACAAGTTGAATATGGGTAATTGTACTGGTACTAACACTTAATTTATAAAGGAAACCGCATTACCACAAGAGGTTCAAAAATACAACCAGTAAAGCTGTCACAAGGATCAAACCATTTTAAGTTCCATTTTACAAAACTATATAATTAAAAAGGTATTGTTAATTAGGCGAAAGACACCTACTGCACAAAGACCTTAAGGCTAGAGATGGCTATGACACTATGAAACGTAATAAAAAAACATCCAAATGAAGTGTGTCTACACGTTTAGCAAACCTAATTTTACCTGCAAAGAAGCTCTAGCACAAGTGGGTGGATTTGTTTCTAATGGTGCTTTTTCACTACAACTCCACTCGAGATATAGAAGAGATTGCACGTTTTGTGTTGGTTATCAATTACATTAAAAATACATGGAATCCTTAAAGAATCAATTACTAAATGTGTGAGGAAATTATGTAAAATAGAAAAAACATTACTTCATTTGATTATAGTTTCACTGTGCTTTGTATATGGTGATAATTGACAATTACATACATACACGGTTGTTACTCTTCTTGTATAGATGATACTTGGTCGATTCAAAAAACATGTTGCTATGGTAAGTCACATATTGCATAAAATATTAGATATTTACTAAAATTAATTTTTAAAAAATATCAGCTATCTTTTAAGGTATTTTTCATTTAACTTAATAATATTGCTACAAATATATGTATTATTTTTTACTCATGTCAACCTATTTTCGATAGTAAATTTTTTTGTGTTTGTTGTCCTCATCTTGTGCTTAACTTAGTACGTGTAAGATGGTTTGAAAATTTGAACAACTAAAATATAACATATTAGAGAGGCCCTTAATTGTTTGTCGATCGTTTAACAATAAGAATGAATGGTTAATTTTTTTTAAGAGAAAAGGTAGAAGATCAACAAAAGACGTTGGACCCGTGTTGTCCGTATCGCACCGTATCGTACGATACGGTGCGATACGTAACCACGATACGATACGGGGGTCCGTATCGCAAGTGCGGGCGTATCGCACCGTATCGCACGATACGACCTGGGGTCCCGGGCCGACTGGAACCCGCGATTTTTCGCGGGTTTTCTCTCTCCTCTTCGGTTCCTCAAGCTCCCTAAGAGCCGATTTTCGCCTCCTTAGTGTTCAAAGCTCCAAAATCGTGCCCTATGGTTTTCGTGAAGCCTACAAACTCGAATTTTGATATATTTTTAATGTTTTTTCCATTTTTTTCCTTTATATTTATTATTTTTTGTGTTATTTCGGTTTTTTTTTAATGACAAAATATGAAGTTATTAAGTGTGTGTATACGATTTTTATTGCATTCATGAAGTGAGAGACACTCGATTTGAGTGTTATTTGAAGATTGGGGATTTACGAAGTGCTTTTATTTTCAGGTTTTTGTTTGAATTAAAGTACTAATTGAGATGGCAGGAAGGGGTGGTAGAGACTCTCATTCAAAGTTTGATGATCCGGCATGGCAGTGGGGTATACCAGTTGAGGGTTTAAGGTTAAAAATCAGATATTTATTTTGTGAAAAGGTGGTTAGTGGTGGAATTTCAAGGTTGAAACACCACCTAGCAGGAACGAGGAAAGTTAGAAGTTGCCAGAAGGTATTAAATGACACCACCTGCAGATGATTGAGAACATAGAAGAACGGAGACAACAAAAGGATGATTTTCAGATGTATGAAGAAGCTGATGATGCTACTGCCACTGGAGTTGGATTCACTGATAGTTTGCCTTCAGATGCTAGAACAGATATTGGTAGTAGCAGTTCACGAGTACCTACTAGAGGAAAGAGGGTTGCAGCTGAAGAATTTGGAGGTGGCAGAAGAAGAAGTTCAAGAAGGAGTAGAGGAAGAGCTTTTTTCTAGCATGCATTCGTTCTTTTCTCCTTCCACTACACCTGGTGCTCAGCCAGGAATTCATACTGTTATGGCTTCAGAACAACTGCATGATCAAGCAGACCTTGCAGTGGGCAGATAGTTTTATGATGCATGCATTCCATTTAATGCAACAAAAAGTTTTCATTTTCAAGCAATGACAGATGCAATTGCTAACATTGGTCCAGGATACAGGATGCCCTCTTATCAGAAGTTGAGAGGGAAGATATTAAATCAGACCACGATTGAAGTGCAGCAATATTGTTCGACTTTAAGACAATCGTGGAAGGAAACAGGATGCACTATCATGGCAGATGGATGGATCGATAGGCGAGGAAGGACATTGCTAAACTTTCTTGTATATTGTCCTAAAGGACTCATGTTTTTGAGATCTCTAGATATGTCAGAGGAGAGTCACACTGCAGAGATCCTACGAGAGGAATTTGATAAGGTTATACAGGAGGTTGGGCTAGAAAATGTAGTCCAATTGATTACAGATAATGCAGCTAACTACAAAGCAGCTGGAAAGGAGTTAGCTGATATTTATGGGACTTTCAAATGGACACCATATGCAGCCCATTGTTTAGATCTCATCCTCGAGGACATTGGTGAGATGGATGAAATACAGGCAGCAACTGAGTGTTGCCAAGATATTAAAAAATTCATTTACAACCATGCATTTGTTTTGTGTATGATGAGGAGATACACAGAAGGTGCAGAGCTTCTTCGCACAGCTGCAACTCGGTTCGCAATAAACTTCTTATCTGTATAGAGTATTATGAGACAGAAGCAAGCTTTAAAGAGAATGTTCTCCTCGAGTGGCAACAATTTGCAGAGTTGCCTCAAAACAGAAGGAACAGAAAGTTAAATGAGATTGCAGAAACGGTTTTTAGAAATTCATTTTGGAATGCATGTATCAGATTATTGAAAATTACTTGTCCTTTAGTGAAAGTTTTGAGATTGGCTGACAGCGAGGAGAAACCATCTATGGGCTACCTTTATGAAGCCATGGACAGGGCAAAAAAAGCAATCAGAAATAACTTTAATGGAAAAAAAAGAGATTATGTGCCCGTGTGGAAAATAATTGATAGTAGATGGAATAAACAATTGCATCAGCCTATTCATGCAGCAGCCTACTATCTATACCCATCATTGAGGTACTCAACAACCTTCAAAAGGGACGGTGAGGTTAATCGAGGAATCATTGAATGCATCGACAGATTAGTCCCTGATGAGAGCATAGCAGATGCGATACATCGAGAGATGGAGATATATGATAATGCTCTTCACTTGATGGGTTTACCTGTTGCAATTCGCAACAGCAGTACGATGCGTCCAGGTAAATTGTTTATTTTCATATTTAAGTTTCATCTTACATTAGTGTGGATTATGTCTATAATGTTTGTCTTTTTCTACAGATGTTTGGTGGAACAGGTTTGGAACTGATTGTCCAAACCTTAAAGATTTTGCAGTGAGAGTCTTAAGCGAGAAGAAAGTCAGTTTGATCCAATAAGTTTGGATAATTTTGATATATTAGAAGATTGGGTTATGGAAGACACTGAAGAAAATGCCCTCCTAACTGAAGAAGACGTTGCTTGGATTAATTTGGAAGGAACGCAACAACAATATCAAGGAGATGAAGAATTTGATTTTCAAGAAGAAGGTGTCGCTGATGATGAGGAGGATCTGCAACAAGGAGAAGATGAAGATTATTTAGTTGATGATCCTGATTACAATTTGTAAAATGTAACTGTCTGTAATGTGTATTTCATTTTTTGAATTCAAAATATGTAAATTGAGATGCAATTGTTCAATGTTGAATGCTCAATCTGTACTAAACTTACAGTATATGAATTTAAAGCAATTACCAGATTTTTCCTGATTTTTTCCTGATTTTTTTCGATTTGTTTCGGATTTTTACTAATTTTTATTGATTTTTAATTAATTTTTGTATTATTTTAATATTAAAGTATGATACGATACGATACGCCCGTATCGTAGAGCCCAACGATACACGATACGATACGTGTCAGACAACACTGCGTTGGACATCATTGGAATTCGATCTGGCAAATGTTTTTTTGTGACTATGCCTTATAGAGGCTCATCAGTTAAGTTTCTATACTCTTCATTTTGCATAATCGAATTCATTTAAGTTAAATTGGGATGTTTGTAAAAGTGTTTTAAATATCTGGCTTGTTTCTAATAATGCTTTAGATTTATTATCTGGTGTTTATTATTTAACATGTTATTTATTTGTTTATCAAGTTATAGAAGTAACTTCTACGTTGGCATATTTTCGAAACATTTCTTACTTGACTCGGTGTGTACAAAACACGACAGAAAAGTGGCTTTACTATTATCCAGATTTGCCTCATATTAGTTTACTTGCTCCTGCACTAGACTTTAGATTAAAATTAGATTGCCTTAGAAGAGATATTGACAGCTTACTATGTTGGTTTTTCATGAAACAAACGTAAGGATATAAGTAACACAATTAATGATATGACAATTAATGGTATGAGATCAACCATTAATCAATTATATAGAAACTAATTATGCACAGTCATCTTATTCTGCAGGCAGGAAGAAGCAATAGCATCCCTCTTTTTCAATAGGAAGTTTTTCGATCAAATTATGAAATCATGGTTGAGCAAGTATTTGAAACTCATGGATTTGATTGAGTTTGAGTTATATGTTGCCCACTTGTTATGATCCACACAGATTTAGAGATAACGAGGATAGTAAAAAAAATTGCTATTTTAAAATGATGGAGAGAGCTCTTTAATTGCTAAGGAGATTTTCATTATTTCCAGTTGTGAAGCATGTACTAATGCAAGTGAATATGATTGATGAACATCGCTCTAACTTACAACAAGAAACATTGAAGCTCCAGTGTGCCTAGAGCTTTGAAAGGATCAAGTTCAACAGCGTGACAATATTTACCTTTCAACTTTAGTGATATTTTCTTATCACATAAAATACCTGATGTACCTCTCCATTTTAATCAACCTGCATTAATTCTAAGCATAATATCTTCATCAATTTTTTCACGACTCTCGAAAATTAAACTTAGGTATTTAAAACTTTTCTTACGAGGGATGCAACATGTGTCAGTCTTAATTTCTATGTCATTTGAAGTAACCAAATAATCAAACTTACATTCCATATATTTTGTCTTTGTTATACTAAGTTGAAGTCTTTACTTTCTAATGTTTCTTCCCATACTTCCAATTTCCTATTAATTTTTTTTCTTAGACTCATTAACTAATACAATGGCATCCACAAATAACATGCACCAAAGGACTTTATCTTAAATATGTTTTGTTAGCTCAGCAATAACCAATACAAATAAAAATGGACTTAAAGTTGATCCTTAAGTAATCCAATATTTATCTCAAAAAAATATGTCATTCTTTCATGTTGGGCACTATCATACATATTTCTTATAACATTGATGTATATCAAAGGGATCCCTCTCTTTTCCAAAGGTCTTCAAAGAGTATCTCTTGGAATCCTATCGTAAGATCTTTCTAGATCAATAAATATCACGTGAAGGTTTTTTTTTGCTCTAAAATGTTTCATAAGACATCTCAATAGATGAATAACTTCAATAGTATATCTTTTTGAGATGAATCCAAATTGGTTCCCTATTAGATTCGATATTTGTCTCAACCTACATTCCCGTAATTTCATAGTATAGTTCATCAAGATAATTTACACAATTCTAAATATTTTCCTTATTCTTGTATATGGGTATAATTGTACTCTTAACGTTCCTCCAGCATCTTTTCGATTTTTTATATTTTAATAAATAATCTTTTAAGCCAAGTAATACTCATCTCTTTTAATATTTTTCATACTTCTATAGGAATATTTTTAGGTCCTACAAATTTACCAACCCTCATAAGTTTAAGACAATAAAATCAGAAAAATTTGTTTAAGATGGTTTGAACATGTGGAAGGACGGTCAAAGAAGTTTCAATAAGGTGTTTGAAATGGATAGTGAAATGGTTAAAAAAAGAGGAAGACCAAAAAAGTGTTAGAAGGATACAATCAAGAATGATCTACCTTTTGTTGAGTTATTTATTACTATGACACGAGATCAAGCTCAAAGGAACAAATCATCCATGTAGCCAACCTCATGTAGTATGGGAAAAGGCTTTGTTGTTGTTGTAATGTTAAATGTTATATAATATATATTGTGTGTTTTAAAGTCATTATCATTATAATATGTAAATAACATTTTGTGTAATAATAAATTAAATTTATATTAATATCATATCATTATGAACTAAGTTACCAAATCAATGAAAGTCAAACATGCACAAGAAACGAAGAAAGAATCTCCTAAGAAGATGCCTTAGAACCACCTGGGAACCGACTGTGGATCCAAAACAAGTTGTTCTGAAACCAGTCTCGTGCCGATTCAGTTCCTGTTCTAGGTTAAGGTTTACCCCAAACCAGCCATGTCTATGTATATCGGATGTATCACACAATATGGTCTAGTGTCGTGCAATACCACATGTTCATGACCGGAACCATGCCACTTATATTTTTTTTAGGCTTTTAAAGCTTTCTTTCTTTGTTTCTCTCATGTATAGTCTTATAAGGGAGATGTTTTGCCAGTTCTCTTATAAAACAAAACTTTTTCAAGCATGTGGGTATTTTGAGGTATAAACTTTGGTTTTCATTTATTTTTCAAAATTTTTGTTGTATTTAAGTATGAATATTTGTTTTCCTTTATTTCACACTTCTCAATACATAAGTTGGAGGATTTGATCTTTTTTGGTAGTTTGAAACGTTTTGAACTGTGGCAATTTCTGAAATGCTGATATGATTTTAGGTGTTTGCTTTAACTTTAGGAAATTACATGATATATGTTTACAACCATATTGTAAGGATGGAGAAAAGATGATCCGTAGATACTTTCAAGATCGAGTAATGAAATTATATTTCCATATCGAAAAATATCTGTAAGAATATTTAGTAAAAAGCATTTAAAGTTAATCGAAACTAAGCAAAATAATATAATATTTGGAAAGAGTTTCAAGTCAACTTACTGCAGAACCACTTTTGGTTGAGCCATTTGCATTTTTCCTTGTGTTCTTGAGGTATGTCTTGAGAAGTGGCACTGGAGGGAATTGACTGGATAGACCAGACTCAAACATAAAGTATATAGCATCAAGCTCCTTGCCAATGTCAACCAGTTCTTGTATTATATCTGCAAAACCAGACAAAAAAGAATTAAAACCATAAGATAATAGATGCGAACAGACAAGCACGCATGTTTGCACATGCATACATGCTCATAGGCATCCACTTTTAGAGTAGCTTTTTATTCATATAAGAACACCAAGAAACTTTAGATTTTAACACAGCTTCAAAATTTAACTTACAATTCCAAGCAGGTAAGATACAATACATTAGATCAAAGGAGCCACCTCATAAACTCAGTGACCAGAAGCTAAAAGAATTTATTAGCATAGATATGAAAAAGTATACCACATTATGATCTGAAATGTCTTCAGACAGACCTACCGAGCACATTTTATTTCTTTAGATACTAAAGATAAAAACAGTAATCAGATGTTAGTCAACTGCCATAAACAATGAGAAGAGACCTATAAGTACAAACCAAAATAGCAACCAATGTACGAAAGCAAAGAATTATATAAAGCGTGAGATGTGAAACATATAAATTCAAGAATTTCACAAAGAATCAAGAATCATACTGGAAGACAAACGACAAGTGGTAGCAAAAGCAGAATCAAGAAAAACACCAAAACACTAACTGGGCTAAAAATAAAAATATTTTATCATTACAAGGCCTTAAGGAAGAGAAAAGCTACTTTGCGATTTATAGGAAGCTTTCGTGCATCATTATAACCAATGTTATTAAAATCGCATCGTATTGTACGATATAATACAATTTTATCATGTATAGTTGGAGAGAACGACACGATACAGGCACGGCATTATGCGACTTATCATGTTGTATCGTACGATACGGTGTCGTGTCCTACAATACGGCCCATATCGTACGAGTCGATGCCGATTTTTCTATGTATATACCCAAAATCCGAAGTTCAAGATTTTCATATGCTTCTTCCCAAACCCTTTTCACCCCAACTCTTTGCTCCCAAACCCTTTTTTTACATCTTTGATTTTGTTGATTTGATAGAGAAATCTCAATATTCTCAAGCTTTTCACTCAATCCCTTTCCTCATCTTTAGGATTTTTATCAAATCCATGACATACTCCTGTCTTTTTCATTCCACCCGATTTTTCACTTAAAAAATTTGAGATTTTCATAGATTTTATGATTCTTCACATTCCAAAAGCTTTTTTCTTCCGCTTAATGAGCCATAATATGAAATTGTCGGAAAGAATTATCGAACGTAGGTTAAGACAAGTATAAGTACAACGGAGAACCAATTTGGATTCATGCCAGGCAGATCTTCTGTTGAAGCGATTCACCTTTTGAGACGTCTTATTGAACATTTTAGAGCAAAAAAGAAAAACCTTAACATGATATTTATTAATCTAGAAAAAGCTTATGATAGAGTACCGAGGGAGGTTCTTTCGAGAACTTTGGAAAAAAGATGTATCCCATTGACATACATTAATCTTATAAGAGACATGTATGATGGTGTAAAAATATGTGTGAGGACTCATGAAGGAATGACAGACTTTGATGTTAATATTGGGTTACATCAAGGATCAACTTTAAGTCCATACTTATTTATAATGGTGATACAAAACATATTCAAGATGAAGTACCTTGGTGTATGTTATTTGCAGATGACATCGTATTAGTGGAGGAGTCTAAGGAAAAAGTTAATAGAAAATTGGAATTATGGAGAGAAACATTAGAAAGCAAAGGCCTCCGACTTAGTAGAACAAACACAAAATATATGGAATGTAAGTTTGATCATTTGGTTACCTCAGAGGACATAGAAATTAAAATTGGAACACATTGCATTCCCCAAAAGGAAAGTTTTAAATACCTAGGGTCAATTTTTCAGAGTGATGAAAGAATTGATGGAGATGTTATTCTTTGTGATAAGAAGATACCATTAAAATTAAAAGGTAAATATTATAGAGCAGCAATTTTAGGCCTGCCATGTTTTATGGTTCAGAGTGTTGGGCAGTTAACATGTACAAAAGATGTCTGTGACAGAAATGAAGATGTTGAGATGGATGAGTGGTCATACAAGAAAAGACTGTATACATAATGAGGTTATTAGAAACAAATTAGGAGTGGCACTAATAGAGGATAAAATGAGAGATCATCGCTTAAGATGGTTTGGACATATAGAAAGATGATCAAAAGAAGAACCTGATAGAAAGATGATCAAAAGAAGAACCTGTAAGAAGGTTAGAAAAACTAAATTTGGAAAGTATTAAAAGAGGTAGAGGACGACCACAAAAGTGTTGGAAAGAAACAATAAAGAATGATCTAGCTTATTGGGAGTTAACTGCTAACATGGCACACGAAAGGGATCTGTGGAAACAAAGAATCCATGTGGCCGACCCTGTCTAGTATGGGAAAAGGCTTAGTTGTTGTTGTTGTTGTTGTTTCGATGGGGTCAATCTAACATGGAAGTATTGCACCTCCGTGTACGAAAGTAATAGGCTTGTAAACAAGTGCATGGTTTGCAATAAAGTCATGCACGTAGGTTTTTCTCATATGAAACACCATTTTATGGGAAGCAAAAAGGATGTTACTGCTTGTGATCGAGTACCCGAAACACTAAACTATGAAATTAAGCAAGTGTTGGAGGCTACAAAGGAGAGAAAAAGATTATGGTTGAGAGAGAGGGCAGAATTACGTGGTTGGGATATATCTCATCCTATGTTATCAACAAAGCGTCATAGTGTGTGCAATAGCGCGCTATAGCGAATTAGTGATCCCTTGACCGCTATATCAATCATAAAATAATGATTGTCCTTTAAGGTCGCTATTAGCATCGTTAGGAGAGCCTATGTTATCAATAGCGCGCTATAGCATTTTAGCGGGCTGTAAAACGCTATAGTGGGTAACCCTTAGCGGGTGACCCGCCAAAACCGCTATAGCACCGTTTACAGTGCTATAGCAGGCCGCTATAGCAGCCCGCTATAACACTATAAGCAGACGTTATAGTTTTTATTGAATCGGGTCGGGTCGATCAGGATCGACCCGATCCAAAAGATACAAATACGCAAACGAAGCCCTCATCCCTGTGCCTTCTCTCCCTCTCGGCTAACTCTCTCTCTCTCCCGCCTCCACTCCCGCTCGTGTCCCGCCGCCGTTCTCTCTCGGGTAAGTATTCCTCTCGGATATCTCTCTCTCTCCCGAATCAAGCCATCAGGTCCCGTGCATCAAAGAGGCGAAGCCCGCGCTTCCGAGAAAATCCTACTTTCCCTCTCTTTCTCTTTCCCCCTGTTTTCCCTCCTCGTGAGGTGAAGCGTTTGCCGCTGCTTTCCTGCATCATCTTACCCCAAATCCGTCGCTTCTAAACCCTTTTGTGTGCTCGGGTGCTAGGGTTAGGGTTCGGTCGTTTTGAAGCATTTTGTTGCTTTGTTCATGTGTTTGTTTGGGGGTACAGTCGATGCAGCCAGCTCCGGAGACGACATGGCAGCACGATATGATCAAGGGTCAGGCTACAGCAGCGTATGCGAGCCTTGCAGCACAGTCAATCCAGATTGGAACGAAGCTTTACATTTCAAATTTGGAATACGGGGTTTCCAATGAAGATATTAAGGTTCTTTACATTTCTTTGCGAAGTGTACTTAGCTTTTCTAGTTTTCTAAGTGAATGTTGCATACAGCAATTTATGAGCTTTGTCCCATATAGCCATATCAATGTGGATTAGTTTTCTAAAGTTCAGATTTATTTGTTGAATCATATAGTCGAACCTAAAATCTAACTGAGATGGATGCCGGGTTTGATAGTGAACAATGCATTTAAACTTATGGCTTCCTTGGCTTTTAAAATTTCATTATATGGTTGCTTTGCTTCATCCAGGACCAGAGAACATGGTTCTTATTGATGCTTATACTTACTGTGTTGTTTTGATACACTTTGCTCCCTTTACGTACTGTGTTTTTTGTTGTTTTATAATCATTGTTGGAAAAACATTTAGATCTGTGAAAGAATCTCACAGCAAAAACCTAGAACTTGTTAAGATGTAAGAAAACCTGAACTCTATACTAGTCATAGTCAACCAAAAATTCGCATGACCCTGCTTTTTAAGAGGCACTTTTGGTAGATATTCTAGAGAATGCACGCTGTTTAAATTCTAAGGGTTCTTATTTTCCAATCATTTTGGTATTCTATTGTATGTGCATGCTTTCACTTGGTTTTGCTCAGTTCATTTTCACTTTTCATATTTGTTATAAGATACCATCCATTAAGACTGTCAGTATCTCTGAATATGTTGTCTCTGCATGTGACAGGAACTTTTCGCAAAGGTTGGCGATTTAAAACGCTTTGGTATCCACAATGATAGGAGTGGGAGGTCAAAGGCATGTATCTTTGCTTTTATGTTAGTTTCACTTTTTGAGTGGCAAGTATTTGATGAGCAAGATCCATGCTTTCAGGGCACTGCTGAAGTTGTGTTTTCACGAAGATCAGATGCTCTGGCAGCTGTCAAGAGGTACAACAATGTGCAGCTTGATGGGAAGCCGATGAAGATAGAGATCATAGGAACGAATGTGTCAGCAACTTCTTCACTACCACAGGCTACAAATGGCTTATTGGGGAACCCCAGTAGCTTTTCGAGGAGGGAATATTGGTCATGAAAGTTTTAGTAGCTTGAGTTTGTTTTCGTACTTCCACCTGATATTTTTATATGCTATCCAGCAAATTTAGGTTTGTCCAAGTGTTATTGCCTTAATCTCTCATTATTTGAACTGTTGAACATGTTGGTGATAGGAGTTTCTGATCTTCTTTTGCCTTTCTTTTTTGCTTTAATGTCTGAACTTTTATGCACTTTGGTTGGAGATGAGGCATACTACAAATAATATGGACTAAAAGGTATGTGGCATTCCTCTTTTACTACTTTTTTCTCTTCATTAGTGAGTGTTTTGCTTATTCATTTATTAAAGAAATGGTTATATTTCTTGATATTTCTTAGGAGTTAGAAAATCTATTATATATATAATTTTTTAATCATAAATAAAAGTGTACCGCTAAATCCGTTATATCCCTACTACCGCTATATCAGGGTCAACCGCTAATAACCCGCTAACCGCTATTGATAACATAGAGGAGAGCTATAGCGGGCTGTTATAGCGTCCCACTTAATAGCATATAGACCCAATTCCCAAACCTATATTAGGTTGATTCTCCTCCCCCTCTCTCTCGTGCCTTTCGTTCTCTCCTCCCATATATTGTCACCAATCACACAAATCCAT
The DNA here is from genome assembly GCA_036023115.1 of Brasenia schreberi. Lineage (NCBI taxonomy): Eukaryota > Viridiplantae > Streptophyta > Magnoliopsida > Nymphaeales > Cabombaceae > Brasenia > Brasenia schreberi. The sequence goes on from JAYKKT010000051.1 coordinate 11,230,085, forward strand.
CACCACCCAAGTCCACCATTGCCATAGGTCTCTATCTCGTGCGGCTAGTCTCTCTCTCTCTCTTAGCGAATAACGTGAGTTGTTTGCATCTCTATGGCCCCCTTCTGTCTGCATCTCTCTCTCAGCAGGCAACGGCTAGAAGGCTCTCTCTCTCTTCTACAACTTTCATCACTGCCACCACCATCGGGACTCCTGCAGGTTGCGGCCTCCATTGCTACCACCCCACCTCCACTTTTGACTATGTTAAAGGTCATATCTTCACTACTTAAAATAACTTGTGTCACAATAACTTGGTTATATTTATGTTTTTGTTTTTTAGTTTAAGTTTAATAATTCAATATCCATATGCCACATGAAATTTAATGTTTGTGTTCTAAAAAATTGTTTATTCAGTTTGATTCATATTTATGAATGTAGTGGTTATGTGTTTTTTGATATTTTTAAGAAATTAAAGAATTTCTTATATATATATATATATATTATTTTTAATCGTAAATGAAAAGGTACCACTAAATTTGCTATATCCCCGCTATCGCTATATTAGGATCAACCGCTAACACCTCGCTAACCGCTATTGATAATAAAGTCTCATCAACAATTTGAAGATGCTTCTCAAGAGATATATGGTGAAGAATTTCATAGTGCAACTGAAGAGAAAAAAGAGACGGTTGAAGAGACAAGGAGAAGGCGAGATAAGAGAAAGTGTGTAGGTTTTGGTGATAGTAGTAGTGGAGTTGGTTCTTGTCCCACTACAAGAACTCCTACTCACTCGTTGATTACGAAGTAATAGAAGAGGTAGAGACAATGAGATGCATTCTTTTTTTTCTCCACGTATGACCCCTAGAGCTCAATCACGCATTAGATCAATTATGGCTTCAAATGAAGTAATTCACAAAATATATATGAAATGTGCTAAACCTTTTTTATGAAAATTGCCTCTCTTTTAGTGTTGCAAATTCATTTTTGACAGATGTTATAGCTAGTATTAGATCAAGTTATAGGGTCTCTACCTATGTTATCAATAGCGGTTAGTGGGCTGTTAGCGGTTGACCATAATATAGCGGTAGGGGGGATATAGCGGATTTAACGGTACACTTTCATTTATGATTAAATAATTATATATATATAATGGATTACTCATTTCCAAGAAATATCAAGAAACACATAACTACTACTTTATCAAACTAAATAAACAAATTTAAGAAGACAAACAATAAATTTCACGTAGCATATGCATATTGAATTGTTAAACTTATATTTAAAACAAAAACATAAATGTAACCAAATTATTCTATACATTAGGCAAAATAAGTAAAAGAAACTAATATATATTATACTTATCGGATCAAGTATGGATACAAAGGACACTAATGGCAATTGCCTGCAAAAGAACTCTTACTCGTCTTACAAAAGAAAGAGGTCAACTCTTCGACATAATCAGAACAAACATTATGATAAACTTCTACACGCTCTTTTTGCATGTGAGGGTTTACAAAACAATGCTTTCTAAATTAAGGCTAAGATCTCATACTTCAATTTGGCATACTACCTCCCCATGTAGAGGTTTTGTTATATGACCATTTTATTTATTTAACATGTTCACTCGAATGACTTTTCACATCTCCAAGAGTCACCATATGTATCCCTTTGTAGGACACTAACATAGCTTCAATAGGTACAATGCTTGATGAGATATACATTATTATTTTTAAAATACATCTTTTAGCTATTATGATAAACTATTATACAAATAAGCATTTATCAACCCGTGGAAGTAAATCAAGTCAAAATATAACAAAATAAGCTAACATGTTTACTCAAATGACTATTCACATCTCCAAGAGACACCATATGAATCCCTTTATAGGACAATAACATAGCTTCGACTGGTAAAATACATGATGAGATATACATTATTATTTTGAAAATACATCTTTTAGCTATTATGATAAACCATTATACAAATAAACAAACAACAAAATAAATATTTATCAACGTGTGAAGTAAATCAAGTCAAAATATAACAAAATAAAAATTGATAAACCATCTTGTATGCTATTCTTGATATAGCGAACCGATATAGCGGTCATAGCGCCGCTATTAGCAGCCAAGAAGGTCACCCGCTAATCTTCCAACGATATAGCGGTTCTCTGGCCGCTAATACGCTATAGCGCGCTATTAACTACTTAGGTCTCTACTTATCATGCCTTAAGGGGTAAGCTACTACAAAAATGAGTTGATATTGTTCATGAATGAAGTTCTAAATTGAGAGAGTTGCGGAAGTTTACGGGTTGTTTTATCATGGATGATATTTGGATATATGGTCCGCATAGATCATTGGTGAACTTTTTGGTCTAATGTTCCAAGGAGAGATTGTTTTTGAAATCATATAACTAGTCTCATGTTGATAAAACTCGAAATAATTTACTATCTATTTTTGAAGAAGTTAAATATAGGTGTTATAACAACAACAACTAAGCCTTTTCCCATACTAGACGAGGTCGGCCACATGGATTCTTTGTTTCCACAGATCCCTATTGTGTGCCATGTTAGCAGTTAACTCCCAATAAGCTAGATCATTCTTTATTGTTTCTTTCCAACACTTTTGTATGTCGTCCTCTACCTCTTTTAATACTTTTCAAATTTAGTTTTTCTAACCTTCTTACAGGTTCTTCTTTTGATCTTCTTTCTATATGTCCAAATCATCTTAAACGATGTTCTCTCATTTTATCCTCTATTGGTGTCACTCCTAATTTGTTTCTAATAACCTCATTATGTATACGGTCTTTTCTTATATGACCACTCATCCATCTCAACATCTTCATTTCTGTCATAGGCATTTTTTGTACATGTTGATGATTAACTGCCCAACACTCATAACCATAAAACATGGCAGGTCTAATTGCTGCTCTATAATATTTACCTTTTAACTTTAATGGTATCTTCTTATCACAAAGAATACATGACGCTCCTCTCCATTTTAACCAACCAGCATTAATTCTATGTGTAACATCTCCATCAATTCTTCCATCACTCTGAAAAATTGACCCTAGGTATTTAAAACTTTCCTTTTGGGGAATGCATTATGTGCCAATTGTAATTTCTATGTCCTCTGAAGTAGCCAGATGATCAAACTTACATTCCATATATTTTGTCTTTGTTCTACTAAGTCGGAGGCCTTTGCTTTCTATTGTTTCTCTCCATAGTTCCAATTTTCTATGAACATTTTCCTTAGACTCCTCCACTAATACAATGTCATCTGCAAATAACATACACCAAGGTACTTCATCTTGAATATGTTTTGTTAACTCATCCATCACTATTATAAATAAGTAAAAACTTAAAGTTGATCCTTGATGTAACCCAATATTAACTTCAAAGAAGTCTGTCGTTCCTTCATGAGTCCCCACACGTGTTTTTGCACAATTATACATGTCTCTTATAAGGTTAATATATGTCAATGGAATACCTCTTTTTTCCAAAGTTCTCCGAAGAACCTCCCTCGGTATCGTATCATAGGCTTTTTCTAGATCAATAAATATCATGTGAAGGTCTTTCTTTTTTGCGGTAAAATGTTCCATAAAACGTCTCAAAAGGTGAATCATGAATCCAAATTGGTTCTCTGTTGCACTTGATACTTGTCTTAACCTACGTTCAATAATTCTTTCTCATAATTTCATAGTATGACTCATTAACTTGATACCTCGATAATTCACATAATTTTGAATGTCTCCCTTGTTCTTATATATGGGTATAAGTGTACTTGCTCTCCATTCCTCCGGGCATCTTTTGGTTTTTCCATATTCCATTAAATAGTCTTGTGAGCCAAGTGATTCCTATTTCTCCTAGTATTTTCCAAACTTCTATAGGAATATTATCTAGTCCCATCGATTTACCACCCTTCATATATTTAAGAGCCTCTTTTTGACTTAATTCTTTTGAATATGTCGGTAGAAATTATGGTTTATATACTTTTCTGACTTGGCTAAATCTCCTAACCTAATACTAACATCTTTATTTTAATTATAAAAATTATAAAAATAGTTTTTCTATATATTTCTTATATCATCATTTGCCACTAGAATTTTTTCATCCTCGTCTTTGATGTAACTAACATAATTAAGATCTTTAGTTTTCTTATCTCTAGCCCTACCTATCCTAAAAATATCTCTCTTTCACCCTCTTTTGAGTTGAGTTTTTTATATAAGTCCTCCCAAATCTTAGCTTTTGCTTCACTAACACCCTTTTTCGCTTCCTTCTTTGCTTTCTTATAAGCTTTTAAAGTTTCACTAGTTTTCTTAGCATAATGTAATTTGTAACATGCCCTCTTTGCCTTGATTTTATTTTGTACTACTTCACTCCACTACCAAGCTTCTTTTTGTGCGGTACACCTCCCTTAGATACCCCTAACACATCTTTCACCACTTTCCTAATATGTATAGCCATATTGTTCCACATATCACTGGGTGTGCCAACATAATTCCAAACATCTCCTTGAAGGACTTTCTGTTTAAATATATCTTCTTTCTCGCTTTTGAGGTTCCACCATTTAGTCTGAATAGCTCGATGCACTCTTTTCTTCTTTGTCCATTTTTTTATTTATAAATCCATAACTAAAAGTCGATGTTGGGTGGTTACGCTTTCTCCTGGAATTACCTTACAATCTTTACAACACGCTCTATCTTTTTCTCTACAAATAAAGTAATCAATTTGTGTTTGTGATAAGCCACTCTTATAAGTAATTAAATGTTCATCCTGTTTTTTGAAGATTGTATTGACTATAAAGAAATCAAATGCCATAGCAAAATTTAAAATCTCCCTACCTTCCTTGTTTATATCCCCAAAACCAAAGTTTTCATGAATCCCTTGATATCCTAATGCCTCTTTACCGACATGTCCATTTAAATCTCCTCCTAAACAAATATCTCCCTTTGTGGAATCTTTTAAAACACCTTATCTAACTCTTCCCAAAAAAATGTCTTTATACCATCTTCTAGTCCTACTTTGGGTGCGTAAGCACAAACTATATTCAAAACCTCTGCTCCTAACACTAATTCCAACGTCATGATTCGGTCACCATATCATTGTATGTCTACTACACTCTCCTTTAAATCTTTATTTATGATAATATCAACTCCGTTTCGAGCCTTTTCTTTACCTGAGTACCATAATTTAAAACCTGTATCCTCTATCTCCTTTGCTTTTTCTCCAACCCATTTTGTCTCTTGTAAACATAGAATATGAATCTTTCTCCGAATCATTGTATCTACCACCTCCATTAGCTTACCCGATAATGTTCCGATATTCCAAGAACAAATACGAATCTTATTATCTTTTGGTAAATTCATTATTGACAATACTGCAAATTTTAAAGTCGCTGGTAAGATGCTTGAGTCAAACAATCGATCCTTAATGTAGACCCCATGTGTTGCACATTGCATAGACCTAATGCTTGAGGATTTGAGTTCAATAGATGAAATCGAGGGAACTATAGATACATGCAGAAATGTTAGAAAGTTTATTTATAATTACTCTTTTGTGTTGCATCAGCAGATGAGAATCCACATTGGTGGCAGAGAGTTGATTAGGCCTATTATTAATGTTCAAAGTCTTCTCATACATAAAAATGCATTAAAAATTATGTTTGTATATGATGAATAGGACTCTATTAGTTGATGAAGAAAGTGGGAGGGGTTTGATGTGATAGATGTTTTCAATGCTAACTTTTGAGAAAATTACAATAAATATTTTAAGATGATGGTACCTTTGGTTAAGGTAATGAGAATGGTAGACAGTAAAGATAGGTCTGTTATACATATATGATGCAATGGATAAGGCCAAATTGGAAATAGAAGCAAACCTTAACCGCAAACGATCACTTATAAAAAAGGTTTGGAAGTGTATTGATGCATGTTAGAATTGACAAATGCATCATGATTTACATACGACAGTATATTTTCTTAACCCCTCTATTAGATTTTCTTCCAACTTTCCATAGGATAAAGAAGTTAAAAAGGATATATTAAATTCAATTGACCTTGTACAAGATTCATGTGCTTGGTACTACATCCATTTAGAGTTAAGTATGTATATATATAGTGTGAAGATTTTAGAAGGTCAATTGCAATACAACTCCGCTCCCAGATGCAGTGAGGTATGATTTGTTTTTTATTGATATTTGATAAGTTATCAATTATTTTTAACTTTGAGTGTTTCTTATTATTGTGTTTTACTTTAGATGAATGGTGAGCTTGCTTTGGTGTAGATGTATCAAAGTTGTCGATGTTTGCTCAATGTATATTGAGTAAAACATGTAGTTTGAGTGGATCCGAAGGAAATTAGAGTTTTTTTTAACTCATTCACATGAAGAAGAGAATAAGACCGGAGCATACTCGTCTTCATGATTTGGTATATATTGCATACAATATGAAGTTAAGACAAAGGTAACAATTTTAAAAAGCAGTTTATTGCTCCTTAGTTCTTATAATCAGTGTTGTCTGACGCGTATCGTATCGTGTATCGCTGGGCTCCACGATACGGGTGTATCGTATCGTATCGTATCATACTTTAATATTAAAATAATATAAAAATTAATAAAAATTAATAAAAATTAGAAAAAAATCAAAAAAAATCAGGAAAAATCTGATAATTGCTTTAAATTCATATAATGTAAGTTTAGTACAGATTGAGCATTCAGCATTGAACAATTGCATCCAAATTTACATATTTTGAATCCAAAAAATAAAATACAGATACAGTTTACACTTGATCATCAACTAAATAATCTTCATCTTCTCCTTGTTGCAGATCCTCATCATCATCAGCCACGCCCACACCTTCTTCTTCAAAATCAAATTCTTCATCTCCATAATGTTGTTGCGCTCCTTCCAAATTAAACCAGGCAACGTCTTCTTCTGTTAGGAGGGAATTTTCTTCAGTATCTTCCATAACCCAATCTTCTAATATATCAAAATTATCCAAACTTATTGGATTGAACTGACTTCCTTCTCTATTTACTTTTTTTAATTGCCTACGACACAAACAAAGATAAACAATTAGTAAGTAATATTAACAATTGAAAACTGAAGTTAAATAATATCGAATTGAAAATTTGAAAGTAATATAATATTACCTTTCACGAAGGCGCATGTTACAACGAATATAAACCAAATCATTAAGCCTTTTGTGTTCCAACCTGTTGCGCTTTTTTGTATGGATGTGTTCAAAAACACTCCAATTTCTTTCACAACCTGTTGCACTACAGGTTTGGCTTAAGACTCTAACTGCAAAATCTCTAAGGTTTGGACAATCACTTCCAAACCTGTTCCACCAAACATCTGTAAAAAAAATATAAACATTAGAGACATAATAACCCACAGTAATGTAAGATGCAACTTAAATATGAAAATAAACAATGTACCTGGACGCATCGTAGAGCGGTTGCGAATTGCAATAGGCAAACCCATCAAGTGAAGAACATTATCATATATCTATATCTCTCAATATATCGCATTTCCTATGCTCTCATCAGGGACTAATTTATCGATACATTCAATGATTCCTCGATTAACCTCACAATTCCTTTTGAAGGTTGCTGAGTACCTGAATGATGGGTTTAGATAGTAGGCTACTGCATGAATAGGCTGATACAATTGTTTATTCCATCTACTATCAATTATTTTCCACACGGGTACATAATCTCTCTTTTTTTCATTAAAGTTATTTCTGATCGCTTCTTTTGCCCTGTCCATGGCTTCATAAAGGTAGCCCATAGATGGTTTCTCCTCGATGTCAGCCAATCTCAAAACTTTCACTAAAGGACAGGTAATTTTTAATAATCTAATACATGCATTCCAAAATGAACTTCTAAAAACTGTTTCTGTAATCTTATTCAACTTTTTATTCCTTCTGTTTTGAGGTAACCCTGCAAATTGTTGCCACTCATCTGAGGAGAACATTCTCTTTAAAGCTTGCTTCTGTCTCACAATACTCTGTACAAATAAGAAGTTTGTTGCGAACCGAGTTGCAGTTGTGCGAAGAAGCTCTGTACCTTCTGTGTATCTCCTCATCATACACAAAACAAATGCATGGTTGTAAATGAAGTTTGTAATATCTTGGCAACACTCAGTTGTTGCCTTTATTTCATCCATCTCACCAATGTCCTCGAGGATGAGATCTAAACAATGGGTTGCACATGGTGTCCAGTAGAAAGTCCCATAAATATCAGTTAACTCATTTCCAACTGCTTTGTAGTTAGCTGCATTATGTGTAATCAATTGGACTACATTTTCTAGCCCAACCTTCTGTATAACCTTATCAAATTCCTGTCATAAGATCTCTGTAGTGTGCCTCTCCTCTGACGTATCTAGAGATCTAAAAAATATGAGTCCTTTAGGATAATATACAAGAAAGTTTAGCAGTGTCCTTCCTCGCCTATCGGTTCATCCATCTGCCATGATAGTGCATCCCGTTTCCTTCCACGACTGTCTCAAAGTCGAACAATATTGCTACACTTCAATGACGGTCTGATCTAATATCTTCCCTCTCAACTTCTGATAAGAGGGCATCATGTATCATCGACCAATGTTAGCAATTGCATCTGCCATTGCTTGAAAATAAAAATTGTTTGCTGCATTAAATGGAATGCATGATTCATAAAACCATCTTCCCACTGCAAGGTCTGATCATGCAATTGTTCTAAAGCCATAGAAGCACGAATTTTAGGTTGAGCACCAGGTGTAGTGGAAGGAGGAAAGAACGAATGTATGATAGAAGAAGTTCTTCCTCTACTCCTTCCTGAACTTCCTCTTCTACCACCTCCAAAGTCTTCAGCTGCAAGCCTGCAACCCTCTTTCCTCTGCTAGGTGCTCGCGAACTGCTACTACCAATATCTGTTCTAGCATCTGAAGGCAAACTATCAGTGAATCCAACTCCAGTGGCAGTAACATCATCAGCTTCTTCACACATCTGGAAATCATCCTTTTGTTGTCTCCTTTCTTGTATGCTCTCAATCATCTGCAAGCATTGCCATTTAATACCTTCTGGCACACTTCTAACTCTGCCTGTGCATGGAGCAACTTCTTTCCTGGTTCCTGCTAGGTGGTGTTTCAACCTTGAAATTCCACCACTAACCACCTTTTCACAAAATAAATATCTGACTTTTAACCTTGAACCCTCAACTGGTATACCCCACTGCCATGCCGGATCATCATACTTTGAATGAGAGTCTCTACCACCCCTTCCTGCCATCTCAATGGAGTACTTTCATTCAAACAAAAACTTGAAAATAAAAGCACTTCGTAAATCCCCCAATCTTCAAATAACACTCAAATCGAGTGTCTCCCACTTCATGAATGCAATAAAAATCGTATACACACACTTAATAACTTCATATTTTGTCATTAAAAAAAAACAAAATAACACAAAAAATAATAAATATAAAGGAAAAAAATGAAAAAAACATTAAAAATATACCTAAATTCGAGTTTGGAGGCTTGGACGGACACCGTAGGGCACGATTTTAGAACTTTGAATACCAAGGAGGCGAAAACTGACTCTTAGGGAGCTTGAGGAATCCAAAAGGAGAGAGGAAACCTGCGAAAAATCGTGGGTTTCTCTCGGGCCGGGACCCTTTATAAGGGTCCCAAGGCGTATCGCCCGTATCGTACGATACGGTGCGATATGCCCGCACCTGCGATACGGGCCCCCGTATCTACGGTGCGATACGGGCAACACTGCTTATAATAATGATTAATGAGTATATAATGTTATTTTATAAATGTAAACTTTCTTTTGTTTGCTTTATAGACAAATGCAAAGAGATGTAAGAAGGGCAAGGAAGATATCATATGACCCAATGAGCTATCAAAATGTTGATATTTTTTATGATTGGATCGAACAAGGTAGAGGATGAAAATTAAAGGGCAATAGAAAAAGAAGCAGAAATTGGAGATGATGATGTGAAAGGTGTTGGATTGGAGGATCCGCTTGCAATGGAGGAAGATGGAGATGATGGTGATGATGTAGGTGACCCTAACTACAACGATTATGATGCTTTTGTTGATTATGATCCACATTTTGTTGAATGAATCAACGAATAATTGTTGTATTTTTTATAATTTATTGGATGATGGTTCTATTCTAACTTTAACTTTTGGTTTCATACTTTCAATAGTTTAACTTTGTGTAGTTTGTAACTTTGTACTTTGTATTTAATGATGTTGTAAACCTGTAAGTTGCAATTGCAACTCTGAGTTCTCTTCCCACTTTTTCATTCGAATAAAGCTTTTAGATTCGCTTTTGTGTAATGTTAATTGTGTGAGATATCTTTTGTTCATTAATTTTAATTATTTTCTAGGCATTAGATTTATTAATATTTTTTCTGAAATTATAGCATTAAATAAATAAATTACACCGTATCATATCGTACTCTATTGTGTGATAGGCACCAATACGCCTTTTACAACATTGGTCATAACAACAAAAGATGAGGCAACTTGAGAACTAAATCCGACATATGGCATCCTTTTCCCTGAATAGTGGATAAGTTAAGTGACTTTTAAGATAGTGTTACCATCAACAAACAAGAAAAAGATTTACAAGGAGAACAAAACACCAGTCCCATGTTCAACAAGGGAGTCCATGATAAGTATTCCCATCCATTGTCGAGCAAGGTGGCCAACATTCACATTGCCTCATAACCAACAATTTCATTGGGCTCCTGAACTATTGTTGTCCAGAAACTGAATGTGACCATCTAAATAAATAAGTATAGCATTTGAATAAGGAAACTATGGAGGTCTATATTTGTCAAACTCATCATTGTATCCTTGCAAGTATTTTGTCCGTGTTTACCTATTCCTTGCTGTACTTCAATCATAATTTTCCTTTTAAGGACACAAGAGAGGCCATCTTACTCGAAAGGATTTTCATGTCTCCAGGGCGGGATTGGAAACCGATCTTCAAAACATTTTCCAACTAGAACGAGTAGTCACGGGATTTGCAAACTAACAGTAGCGTGTTAGGTGCTTGTACTGGACGCATATAGACAACTCCACTGTTGCCCATGACCCAGCCGATGCAAACAAAGCAAACCCACACTCCCATGTTTAGGAGAACAATACTATCAAGTAATATTGAAGTCTACAAATACAGAACCAAATAATCGGAAGGAGATGACTGCGGTGAATGAAAAGGGTTTCAGTAAATGCCTGCCAGGAAAGAGGAACCTGCACAGATGTGTCCTTTCATTGAAACTCAAAAGAAAAGGACAGTAGTATATGAGATCTGCAATCAAGAATATGCCATTTCATTGGTCGGGTACAAACTGCACGATCAACTAAGTTTCTATCTTCAGCTAAAAGAACGAGCACATTGATCTAACTTTCAACGGTTACATCTAAGAATGACCCTCTAGAAAAAAAAGGGGAATCTAAGAATGACCATAGTTATTGTAATTCTACGTTCTAACGCCGTGGAGTGAAACGTCATGCTTTGAAATTCCAACCTCGCTATTCACATAAGTCTCATACTGGACGGTCATGTTTCCAGCGAAAACAGACAACCTCAGTTTTCGATATTTTTAATATGGGAGCCAAGCTTCAATCTTAGGCCTTAACCAAATTCGAATTCTACGAACCTAGAACAACTCGAAAGCACAGCAACAAGAAAGAACACAATCAGAGTTCACGTGTACATGCTGAACTCCATAAGAGATCAGTGATGTCACCAAAATTAACAAACAAATACAGCAGAAACGATTTTTACCAATCACGAAATGGAAAAGTGTACCTCCCATTTTTTCCTTAAACCCCAGGGATCCTGCAAGCTTCGGCATGTCCCTTCGAGAAGCGAACGCCACTACAAGCTTCTTCAAGTAATCAGACTCAAACTTGTCCACAAGCTTGTAATTCACTAGAAGCTGCAGAAACATCTGCACTTCCGCCGCGTTTGAAGCCAAACCGCCTTCCCCAGTCGCATCAATCTTCTCCTTCAAAGCTAAGGCCAGAACCAGAGACCGCTCCTTCACGCTCGTTGCGACTCCACCGTCAATCGACAGTGCTCTGATCAGCATCCCGCAAGCCCACCGCTGGTCCGAAAGCCCGACCTTATCCCCCCGCTTGAACACAAAATCTTCGAGCGCATTTAACACTAGGGACGCAGGATCGACGGCCTCCACAATCGCTGGCTCCAACTCCTCCCTGATCGTTGCAAGATCCTTCCTTCTCGCTATCAGAAACCTCCAGAGCCCGCCAGCGTCCATTTTCCGGCAAAGGAAGCGAAGGCTCGCAGCAACATTGGCGTCCTTGGGCAAGACCCCTGCGTGTTCCTCGATTTCCGATACCGCTGCCTGCTTCAGCTCCCCGATGCGTTGCATGGCGTCCGACTCCTTCTGAGGGAGCCACTCTTCTCGCGTGGCCAGCGACTGTAGGGTTTCCTTCGAGGTGGAATCGAGCGCCAAGAGCTTCGATTCTAGGGTTTCCGACTTCTGCTGAAGAGCTTGCTCCAAGGACGAAATGTGATTGGAGAGGTCCTTCCAGAAATTGGTGAAATTCGTAAGGATCACCCTCTCCGTCTCGAGATAGGCTATCGCCTTCTGGAACTGATCGGCATTTACGACACCTGCAGCCATATACGGATAATTCTACAGATTCAAACAAAAGATATCTTGCCTTCCCGACGATTCTGCCAGAACCTATTCGACGACGAACCACCCCAAAAATACTGAGAAGTGACAAATTCCGGGATCGTTTGAAGCTCCCCAATGGCAAGAAAAGGAAACCCTAAAGCTCTGAACCTCGCGAATGACGTGCGTGTGTGTGCGAGAGACAGACAGACAGAAAAAGAGAGAGCGAGGCGGGTAAAAGCGGCGCCACGGTGGGTCACGTTAGGGTAATTCTTCTATGAGCGGGATCCGGAAAACTACTAAGAACTAAGAACTGATTTGTCCGGTTCGTGAAAACAATAAAGAAAGAGGATTGATACGCACGCACATTTTTTTACAATCCACACACCCTTTTTTCTAAAAATACTTTAAATACCCAACACAATTTCTCTCGTTTCTCCCTCTTGCAAATCTTTTCTCTCTTATGCAAACAACATTATTGAAGCTTCCAACAATAGTTTAAAGTCTTCTTTTCACACATTTTAAGTATTATCGATTTATATACTAAAGAACCGAAAAACTGACGAACCCTTAAAATAATCAGCAATATTTTCATTAGATCGAAGAAGGAAAAGAGAATAAAATCCATTGTATTTTAGGTTTTGTTGATGATTAGATATGAAAGAAATAGATATTATAAGTTTTTCATCAAATCTTGTTTTTCTCGTCTTTTTTATTTAAAAAGAGAGACATAATTGAGTCGCATCTCCATCTAAAGAGACATGGGAGATGTAATTCAACCACATCTCTCTAAATAAGAAAATGCGGCACAACCCCATTTTACTCAACTCACAGTGACTTCACGATTACTAGATCGACGATATTAAATAAAAAAAAGAAGCAAAATATGATTGAATTCATTAACATACTTTAAACACCCTAAAAAAAAAATCCTAACACTCCCAAATTTCAAAAGCTCAAATGATTTAAAACTTTTGTTTTACAATGAAGATTTTAAATCTCTTTTAAAGGTTTCAAATTAAAAGTTTTAAATTAAAGTTAAAATGATAAAGCCCGAAGACAAAGGAGTGAACCATGTCAAAAGCATATCTTCATCAAAATCAAATCATCGAATCTTGAGCTAATTTTAAAGATTTATCAAGCCACATCTAGTTCATATATCAAGTTTAAATCAAGGAAGGAAGGATGAACCACAAAGGAAGTTGATCAAGGCCTTGAATAAAGCCTAGCCAAGTGCATTCAAGTCCAATTGGCTAGGACCAAAGCACATGACTCAAGCTCAAACCAGTCCACATGGGGTTGGTCCACCTTTGACCATGAGGGACCACCAAGACCACGTGAAATAGAAGGTCTTGGGGCTGGGTTTGGACTTTGGATCACCTGCCCCAAGGAATGGCCTAGAAGATCCACCCTCTGCCTATAAATTAAGGCCAAGGGTGGGGCGTGAGACATCTTGGAGGAGCTTTAGAGAGAGACTAGCAAGGGTGCTGCACTTTGAGAGTTTTGAGAGTTGCTAGGGAAGAGCATTAGAGAGGGAAGGGTGTGTAGAATCTAGGTCACGATTTTGTGAGAGTTGATTGATTGATCAAAGGGAGAAAGGGTTCAAGCAAGGGACAACTATTACCTTGGAGGATGATCGTGGTGTAAGTCCGGGTAAGTGTTGTTCTATCTCAATTCTTCCACATATCTTCTTCATATTCAATTCAAAAGGAGTTGTATTAATGGAGCTTTGTCTCCCCCCATGATGTAATAGAAGTAGATATTGCTGAAATTTCCCTTTCTTTGATTATGCACTCTATGTGTTTTATTTTTTTATTATACCTCTCTATATTCTATAAACACTCTATATTCTTTAATCCCCTCTATGCTTAAGTTATTAAGTATATTTCAATTCATTTTCTTTCAACAATTTAATTCGTGATGTTGTGTTGTTGCTTTTCAATTCGTATGAGTTTGCATCATGTATGATTCTAAAAACCTAAAATATGGATTTCATCATCTCTTTATACGTAAATTGCTTGATTTTTAATTTCAAATCTCTACTCCAATTATTCTGAAATTTGCATACTTCTTCTACACACACAGGCCCACTTCTAATAAAATTTGCAAGAATTTTAGGGATGTGCAACATCGTAATTAAAATTGTGTAAAATCATGAAAGTTTTTATAAACTGTTTGTCCTACCAGTTTTCCTACAACAGAGCCTAGGTATTTATTCCATAACTCTGTCTGTGAGTATCCAAAATTGATGATTTCTAGTTCAATGGAAAGCTGACTTCTATAGATTTCCATAAAAACTAAATTCATTAAATTTAGAATTCTAAGCACTGAGTTAAAGGCTCATCTTTGAGTCTTTGTATTTTTTTAACAGAACAATTCTGGGTGCCTGAGTAAAGGCATTTCCCAGATTTAATTCTACAACAATACAACTCTGAATCATAATCTGAAAGTTATCCCAGGCTCTCTACATCTCAAGCTTAGGCCTATAAAATTTTAATGATTTTTGGAGGTCTGAAAGACATTCAAAAGGATTCGGGAAACAAGTCATGAAAAACATAGTTTTCTGTTTTTCAAAACTTGTTCATTTTGAAACTTGAAATCAAGTGCACTTATTTTTCATGCTCAAACACCTTTTCTTTCACGTGAATTTGGAAGTCTCACCTATCTAATTGGAATCCCTAAGTGCTTAGACTAATCCTTGAGTATCGGTTCAAGAAAGTCTAATGCGAAAAGAGCCCGCTTAGCCACAATCGTCCGTCATATTTAATTATTGCTAGTCTTTAGAAAACTAGCTGCCACGCTCACGCATCAAGTAGAGTTGAGAGTTTTATTCCAAGTCTCTACGTAGGCTTTGAGTGAAAATTTCACGTCTACACATACTTCTAAAAAATACAAAATGCCTCATTGAATCAAACGTATAAACTTCTTTTTCTTTTTCTTTTTCTCTTCTTCTTTCTTTCTTACCTTCTTATTATTTTTCTTCAAGAGAATCTCACAGAGCTCTAATGGGATTTAGTTATGCATCATCTAATTGTAGAACCCAATCATACAATGAAAGATCGACATCAATGAGAGAAAAGGAAATAAAGAAGAAAGCTTACAACAATGGAGAGAGTAATCGTAAGAGAGGATAGGGACAATATAAGAATTTAGAAAATGAGTAAGGGTATATTTCAAAAATCATGAAAAAAGGTGTGTGTATAGTAATTTGGGGTATGCAAATAGTAATCTCCTAGAAAGAGGATTATTCCCTTTCACTATCCACACATCCCTTTATGTGTATATGTGCTTCAAATCTTATATCCCTTTATGTTTATGACACGGGATGTATTTAGGAGTCACAATGAACTTATTAGAAATATTAGGAGAAAGCATATTATTATTATTATTATTATTATTGTTATTATTATTATTATTATTCATTCAAAAAGTAAAGGTTAACAAGTAAGGTATGACTTAATAGCAAATATAGGGCGAATAAAAATATTGATGTTCAAAATAGTTGGTGGACAGGCACTAAGAATTTAGAGTATCTATTTTTATTGATATAGGAGGGTGTAGGCATTGGTTATTCGAAGTTAAATGTAGTGAATGTGACATATAATCATCCTTTAGGCCAGTATCTTTAAGGACATGCTTTTTACAGGGAGATTGAGTAAATCGAGGTAGTGTGATAAAGGATATTACAAAAAGTCATTGCAAACAAAAACATATTTTGATGCATTTGAAGTGGGTGGATGAGGCAAATGTTACTATAATAAGACATGTTTACAATGTATGTATAAAAACTAGGAATAAAGATTGAGGTTCTCAAAGTGTTCTATAAAAACTAATACATGATCTAGACTCTCATCTATATCATATATGGTATCGTAAAATACCTTATATAGATTTTGTCAATGATATTATTTTGTGCATCATTGTTTAGTATAACTATTACATGCATTTCTATGGATATTAGAGTTTGATATCATATATAAAAGACAAACATATAATAATTTTGTTTCACTTTTTCTTAATGTTGGCTTGTATATAGTGTATATTCTCCGTCTCGTGTCCTCTTCTTCATGATTATGCAAGGTCAACTAATCTTTTCTCAATTCAACAAGAGCTGCTTTGACCCATTCGTCTAGGTTCTCGGGTAGAAAATATATATGCCCTTCAGACTCAGTGTCCTCATGATCCACTTTGGGATCACCTACCCTAGTACAGTCCCCTATCAAAGGGTCACATGAATGTGAATCCCTCGTATTCATTAAAAGTTTGTTTATCTCAGAGGGTTGAGAAATTTGTTTTCATTTCTGAGAGTAATTGTGTTTTGACTTCTTGTCAGAATTGACAACGACTTGAGAATGATGACTCAAATGATGTCTTCCAAGATTATTCATGAGTCCATCAAGTTCCAACCGCCTTCTATATTGGGTCCTCCTTTGTTGAGCACGTCACTTTTGAGGACGAGTAGTGGCTAACAACTAAACAAGAAACTAGTGGATGATCGTGAATCCTATAGCAATTACCTAACTCTCGAGGGGTTGGTTCGAGGCTTAATCATTTGTTTCTCTTCTTAATCATAGCAATTACAAAAGCTATGATGGTGCATAATAGTAATAGAGGATAATCCTCTACAATAGCTAATATAGGTGAGAACACATTTTCATCAATCCTAAGTTTCTTGTCTAAAAACTTATGACGTCCATCTTTGATAGTTTGTTGTATGAATGAGCGAAATGGTTTATACCATGCGAGGTCAAGTTGTGTTATTTGCAGTATCGTGCATCTTCTTGAGATTATCTTGGGATTGTATCAAATGTCTTTCTAGCAAATGAATTTTTCGATCTATCATAAGCAGATTAAATATCTTTTTGGCTTTCAAGATATTGAAAAGCCATTTTCCTTTCTCATTGGCTCACTTCTCTTTCTCCTTTGGGGTTCGAAGATTATTGCAAACATAAAGAGGTCCCTATGGCAACTTGGCAACCATGACTTCAACCAAATCAGACTGATTATTGATATCTTGCATCATATCTTCCAAGCAAAAAATCAAAGTTGGTTGTTTATTACGCCTCGAGACTTCTCACTTATTGCTTGATGAGTTTGAAGTGTTGAGAATATATTCGACCTCTACTGTCTAGTTAGCTAATTGAACTAGAGCTGGGTAGAAATGCCCAACTAAGCCCTTCTCAACCTCTGTGCGTAGGTAATTTCGTGTCAGGACCACATATTGGGTATCAATAAACTACATCTCACATGTGAACTCATGGAATTTATCGAAGAAAACTTTCATAGTTTCCCAACATTTTGGTCAAAATTAATTAAATCTATAGCTATTGGTTAAGGATAAATCTTATTGTAGTGCTTGAGAAATGCCTTTTGCATCTCATCCCAAATTTGGCTAATAAGGGAAGAGACAAAAAGCTTAAGTTTGTGCATCTCGTTGTCACCCAACTCTCTGCACTCAAGAGTGAAATGAGCTAAATATTCTCGTAGACAATTATCGTCTTGTTCTATAAGTTGTTGGTGAACATACATACATGAGCTAGCTCATATAAGAGACAAGCCAAAATCAAACAACCTATTTTCTTGCATATTCCTTCTCGACTCATCTTAAAATGATAAATCTGACTAGATTCTTCGGTTTGGTTACCTACACTAGGATTCAACTTTCGAAAATCTAATGGTTTTGACTCATCCATTGGTCCTTTTGATGCAACTAACCAATTGATACCTAAATTCTATCATTTAATACAATGTACCATTTGAGATAAAGTTTAGCCTTTTATATCAGTACCGAGAGGCCTGCTCTAAATCCAACTACCAAGTATCAAATGTCAAATAATCTAAGACAGTCTAATCTTAATCTGATCCATTTACTCATCCAAGCTTTACATAATCTAAACACCAACAATTTGAGGACTTTTTATTCCCATTTTTTGTTGGATATTTGTCATTTCTTTGGTCCCATTTCTACTTCTTTTTGAGTCTTTGTGCAACATATGTTGCATATGTTGAACCGTATGGGATACCTCAATACATCATGTTATTGATCCTTAATGCAAAAGTGTGTCATTTCTTTTCAATCCCTCTGCTCCTATAGAGGGAGTTTCTTGTATAATGAGAACTTGAAGAGTTGTGTGATTGCATATTGAAACCTTAAGTAGGAATACCCTTTTAAATTACACATTACATAAATATAGTATTTGTTCTTGAAGCACCACTATCTTGAGAATCGAAAATGTTTCTTGAGAATTGAGAGAGTTCCTCGAGAACTAAGAGAGTTTCTAGAGAAACAAAAAGGTTAGCTTGAGAATTTAAAAGTTTAATTAAGTTAGATAAGTCATCTTTATGTTGAAAATTAGGATATTAGTCCAACAATCTCCCACTTGACTTTATGTGGAGTAACCACTATCCAATTGTTAATGAAACTCACTAACCTTATTTTGAAAATAATCACCCTTACGAATACTTGTTCTATTGGTAATACAAACGTTTATATTGTATGTCCCTTCCATGTACTAAGATATCCAAGATTGAAGTTATAATCAAATGCTTTATTTGGTGGTAAAACTTTATGAACAAACCAAATGTCACGATAAAATAAAGTTTATTCACTTGAATTTATCCAATGATCAATAGTTTACAAAATGAACTACACAACATAGATCATTAATATAAAGGTGATATCACATAATAAATCAATGTCTAAATCATCAGAGCGAAACCTCAAAAGAACTAACTAAACTCATCTTAAGCACATGCCGTCATAGATACCTAACGGAAATGCTTTAGTAAGAGGATCAATTAGCATGAAATTTGTCCCAATATACTCAATAGATATCAAATGATCTCTCATTCTCTTTTTCATAATCAAGATCTTGACCTCCACATGTTCGCAAGCACTAGAGCTCTTATTGTTGTTAGAGAATTTGACTATAGTTTCATTTTCACAATATATCTTTATGGGTTTCTATAGAACTCATGACTCTCAAATATGTAATGGAGTTGCCTAACCAAATAACATGTAAAGATGTCATATCGCAAGCTATACATTCAGCTTCCACGATGAATGTCATAATTATCTTTTGTTTCTGTTTAGTATTAGACCATGAGACAACAACCCAGTAAATAGGAAAACATATCCAGAAGTAGCTTTCCTTGTATCAGTATACCCAACAAAGTCTAAATCAGAGAATCTCACAATCTCTAGTTTATCTGAACATTTGTATGTGAACATGAGATCCTTAGTTCCTTGCAGATATCTCAAGGCCTTCTTTGCATCTTGCCAATGAGAAATTCCAAGGTCACTTTGATATCTTCCCAACATTCCATTGCAAAGCTAATATATAGTGGTACAAGTCGAGGCATACATTAAACTCCAACAACATACATACCAATTGCTTCCATCTATTTTCGTTCATTATCATTCTTTGGACATTGTATAAGACTAAACTTGTCTCCTTTTAAGATTGAAATCGAATATTAAGCATTTATTTTCATGCTAAATCTCTCTAACACTTTATTTATATATGCTTTACGGGAGACAAACTTGACAATCCTTATGATCTATCCATGAATATCTTTTATCGATCTGTAAATTGCCTACTTTATATTTTTCATTTCAAAATTATTAGAGAGAAACTTATTGAGTCTCACTTAATAGACCAAATTTATTAGTTGCAAGCAAGATGTCATCACGTATAGACACCAAGAAGAACAAATCTTACTCCTATGACCTTCAGGAGTATATACCTTTGATCAATGATGTTCTCCTTAAATTCAAAGTGCAAGTTAGTATCCTCATTGAAATTGAAAATACCATTGTCGGCGAAGCTTGTTTAAATCCATAGATGGATTTATTAAGCTTGTAAACTAAGTGCTCACCATCACTAGAGGAGAATCCTTCGGGTTGTTTCCATATGTAAACCTCTTCCTCTAGATCATCATTGAGAAAAGCGGGGTTTTCACATCTATTTGATGTAACTCAAAGTCAAAATGAGCTACTAATGCCATAATTACTGGGAGAGAATCTTTCTTGAAGATGTGAGAAAAAATGTCCTATTGTAATCGATGTCCTTCTCTTTGAGTGAACCCTTTGGCTACAAGTCTTGCCTTATGTCTCGTTAATGTTGCCATGTGAGTCTTTCTTAGGTTTACGGCACCCATTTACATCCAATGACTTTTTTACCACCATTAAGGTAACTCAACAAGAGATCCCAGACTTAATTAGCGTAGATGCCATAGATCATCTCTGTCTTTCATGGCATTGTACCATAAATTCGATTCTATCAGAACTCATGGCTTGTGAAAACATGCATTGGTTCATTCTCTATTCCTAAGTCCTCACCATATAGATATACCACATAATCTAATGATATAGCTGATTTCTTTTGTCTATTACATCTTAAATAAACCTCTTGTTCTTGATAAACTAATTGTTCAACAATAGGTTTTTGAATTAGTTGCATATGTACTTGTTCTTGAGTTAGTATAATTACTTGTGCATCATTGTTCATTAGAATAATGTATGACAAGTACACCTGAGCCACTATTGTAGAGGTGACATTAGTATTCTCAAAAGTTTGATGAGGAATAATGTCATACTAAGACTCCTCAAAAACAAAATCTAAGGATACTCCCACTAACACAACTATCCTCTAAAAAAATCATTCGGTAAGTTTCAAACTATTCTCATGTTGGGCAATAAAAAATAATAGCCTTTCAACCTTTATTCATATCCAATGAAAAATCCACTAACTATTCTTGAATCGAGTGACTTTTCTTATGATTGTAAACTTTAGCCTTAGTTGGACATCCCCAAATGTGCATGTAACCTAAAGAGGGTTTCTCTATGTTTTTTACGGAACCTTATTTATAATATGAATTATTGTTTTTATTGCTTCATCCTATATAGATACTAGAAGAGTCGAGTAACACATCATAGCCTAAACCATTTCTTTAAGCATTCTGTTTTGTTTTTCAGGAACCCCTTTCATATTGGATTTTCCTGACATTGTATTGTGGTATTATGTCATTTTCTTTAAGAAACTGTGAAAATGATCTTGGCATCTGTCCCATGTGAGTGTGTCTGTCACAACTCTCTCCACCCCTGTCACATCTGACTGACTTATAAGTTTTCCTAAATGTTTCTCTAGGCCTAACTTGAAATCCTTAAAAACATTAGGAATTTTAGTTTTTTCTTGAAGGAGATAAAGATATATAAATCTAGAACATTCATTGATAAGACTAAAAAAGTATCTATGGCCTATAAAACATGGGCTAAAAGGTTCATGTACATATCTATGAATCAAATCTAATATTGATTAACATCTTGTGACATGTTTCCTAAATATGTTGATTGTTTTGGATTTTATATAATCAACACGTTTTAAGAAGAGTGAAATCTAACGATTCCAAAAAACCATCCTTCACCAATCTCTCCACACTCTTTTGGGATATGTGTCTCAACCTTCTATACCATAAGATACATGAATTTCCATTTAACCTATTTCTCTTATTAATACATACTAAATAAACTGTAGATTAAGAATTAGAAGAGATTCAATTTTAATAAACCATTGATAATTATTATAGCAAAGAGAGTGTTTTCCTTTATTAAAGACACCCTTGATGCATTAAACAAAATGCTAAGATTGTTTTTAACTAATTTGACTATAAAAATTAAGTTTCTCTAAAATGATAAAATATAAAGACAGTCTTTTAAAATCAACAGTTCTCCATAGTCTAAGTATGTAGTCTCCAACTACCTTTACATATGAATGCATCATATTACCTAATATCACAATTTTTCACATTCAATTGGAGCATACCTTATCAAAAAGCCCTTCAAAGTGATTGCAATATGCATAGTGACACCCAAATCAATCCATTAGATAATACTAGGAATAAAAGCTAAATTTGATTCATGACTTTCAATAAATATGGCATTACCTGAATTTCTCTTCTTAAGCCATACCTTGTAGTTTTGGCAAGTGCTTTTTAAATATCCAAGTTTCTTATAGAAAAAGTACTTGACCTTATCGATGGGCTTTTCAGCCACATTGTGTTTGCACTTTTTCTTCTAAACTTTCTTTACCTTAGTCACATGATTCTGTGATTCATGAGTTGCCAAATTGGCAAAGTGACTCAAGATGTTCCTCTTGTTATTAGCATGTCTTTCTTCTTCCAGAACATATTTGGTCATAAGTTCATTAATTTACCATTCATCTTTATATGTGTTGTAGTTAACCTTAAAGAGGTCATACTCAATCGGTAATATTTTTAAGATGAAATGGATCAAAAAGTATCTAAAATAGTGATCTTGAGATCATTTAGTTTTTCTGTAATATTATGCATAGCCATGATGTATTCTCGTATATTTCTTTTTCCCGAGTATCACATGAAAGTGAATTTTTTAATCAAAGCACTTGCTTTGGCGTTATCAAATCCAACAAATTGTTTCTCAATAATATTCATATTCATCTCGGTGTTAGGAGTCATAGGACCCCTAATATCCTTAGGCACATATTGTAGCATATATGAAAGTGATAGTCTATTGAACATATCCCATTTAGTATACTCAACCTTTACATTCATACTACTTTCATGAGTGGGTGCTTCATGAACATCCATATGAAAGCAAAGATCTAAGTCTACCTGGCCCAATTGAAACATCACAACTTCCTTTCACACAAGGAAGACCCAAATCAGTTCCTTTTCAAAAGCTAAAAAAATGTTCAAGTAAGAAAACCATATATAAACATATAACCATAGAAAATATACATTCTAAACTTAACAATAGTATCATTATAGCCCTATATTAGTAAATGAAACAACATTCTAGTAGTTAAAGGGAAAATATGAACCTAGTTCTATTTGCACGCATGTCTATCTCATATTATCTCGGTCAATATTAAAATGTCACATATATTATGTATACAAATATAACTATTTCACCCATTTAGATATAAGCATAGTAATTTACGTTGCTAGATAGCTAATAATCTAATTTATCTAAATACCAATTGGAAACATCATATGACTAGATTTTAAATTCCAACAAAATTTGATCTAGACTTTATGTAATTAAACAATTAATTCTTCTTACTTGGTGTAATGTTGGTGAGAAAACCAAATCATCCGAATTAAAGGTCCATTACGTGATATTCCATAATCACATAATAAATTGGATAAAAACATTTAAAGCATGTTAAAATCACTTTGTAACATGTAAAAATCAACAATATATGTCTATTATAACATGAAAAACAAAAATATTATATTGCTACATGTATGTCCAATTTGTTCTTAAATATAGTTTTGCATAATATTTTATATGTTAAGCAAAATATCAAGAAAATACATGAATAAAAAATAATATTGATTTTGAAAAAACAACCTTAATTACCTTAAAATATGCTTCATAAAATCAAATTATCATTTAAGTATAATATTAAGAACTGGATTAAAATAAACAATAGGGGTTATTTTAATGTAAAAGTTTGTGAAATTTATAAATTCTCTATTGAAACAAAATTGTCAATTTGTTATTGAAGTATAATATTAAGGATTGGATTAAAATATATAATAGGTCAATTCATCCGTTTGTTTATAAACATAAAAAACATCAAATAAATTTATCTTATTAACAAGAAATCCCATAAAAGAAAATTAATTGAAATCAATGACAAGAATTTGCTCTAATACCACTTGTTGAATCATATGTGATACCTTGATAAGAAAAATCATATTTGTTCATATGGAGGGAGTTTCTTGGATGATGAAAACTTTTGTTGTGTAACCGTGTATTGAAACCTTAGGTAGGGACACTTTTTTTTATACTATATATTCTATAATATGGTATGATATTCCTAAAGCACCATTATCTCGAGAACCAGAAAAGTTTCTCAAGAATTGAGAGAGTTTTTTGATAACTGAAAGAGTTTCTTGAGAAATTAGAGAGTTCTCTAGAAATGAAAAGGTTATCTTGAGAATTAGAAAGTTTAATTAAGTTAGATATAGATATATTTGTCCAACAACATATGATACTAGCTCTCTCATGTATGAAACAAATAATAACTACTATGTTCAATGGGCCAAGCTAGTTGCCCAAAAAAATAAGTGAAACAAGCATGCTCTCAAGGGCGTGCCTATGCGTGTGGTCCCACGGACCAGACCCTCGAAATTAGGGCAAGCATGTGATGCAAACATGAGAGTTGCATGATACCCACACATTCATTTTTACATAATAAGTAAGATGCGTTGTCACTGTGTCTAGAGCGCCCTTCCACATCTGCCACTTAGTGCGCACATGCATGCTTTTTCATGTATACCCAACTACATACACTTAGTCTAGGACCTTTTGGGACCCTTTCTAATCATTTTCTTTACTTGTGTATTGAGTATTGGACATTAGGTCCTTTGTGTTAAAGCTAGACAGTAGTACCTATTATAGACCTACTTGCATGTTATAATTAAGAGCTTATGTCCCTCACTGTAATCGTTGTGTATTTGAGAGATATATAGTCTCCTTCTTGTCTATTGAGTTTTCTATCTTCTTTCTTGTCTCGCCAAGTGAGAGTGAAAGTCGAGTGTCACTTATGAGAGTGAGCCAAGCATTGTCCGATGAAGTAGAGAGAGCCCTTGCGAGAAAGAGAGAACGTCATTGCTATTGGCGTTGCCCTATTCACATAATCAGGCTGAACGAGAGTATATCTCATTGTTGTCACATGCTTCAGATCCAAACCATTCCACTGCAAAGTTCTTTGCGGTTTCAAGCCCGTGATATTTGGCATCACAAGCCATATTGTTCAACAAGATGGATCTAAGGTCTAGCCACTGCACGAAGTGAAGACTACGATGGTAATACGGTATAGGCCTTATGAGTTTTTTTATCATGCCTTTCGGCTTGACCAATGCTCCATGACATTTTGTTGGATGATGAATGAGGTGTATGGATTTTCTGACATATTCGTGGTGGTCTACCATGAAGATGTGGGCATTTATAGTAGCACTCTTGAGCATGCCAAACACTTTAATTGTTTTCAGCCGCTTGTGGAAGCACTTCAGGAGAAGTGTGAGTTCGCTATGAGGTAGATCTTATTTCTCGGTCATATAGTGGTGACAAATAGGTGCACATGGACCCACACAAGGTAGAGTTTATAGCTCTACATTCCAAAGTATATTTAGAGGTAGGTGCTATGAGGGGGCAGGCATCCGTATGAGACCAAAACCTTCTTTCGATGGTCCCTTCGAGGTTTTGTAGATGATAGGGCAGGCGACATATAGATTGGAGCTTCCGAACCGATTAAAGTTCCATCCCATGTTCTATATTTCATAGTTAAAGCCATACTATGAGGATTCCAAGTGGTTGTAGATGTGACCCTCTCCATTGGTTCAAACAAAAATTGGTCGAGTTGAGCATATCCTTGGCCACCGCATAGAGGAATCAAGATCCTATACAGACACAAATGTCTCCATGTGCTGTTTAATATATAATATGACGCATTATGCTGCATTTAGTTATACACATCAGCTTATAGTTTGATAGGTGAATCTTTGATATGCTTGTATGCGTGGTTGTACAGGTGCATGTGCTTCCGAGGGAGATCTTGGGGTTCTCCACGTTTGGCGTAGCAACGACGCTCCTTAAATGGCTGCCACTACGAGTTGTTGATAGATTCTTGCTCCTATGTGCATTCCTAACGTTCGGAAGCACCAACAAGTATGGGATCCCACGGCCGAAGCTCGGCCCAGTTGAACTCAAGAACGTCGCTGGAAAAACTCCCGTGTTAGATGTTGGTGCACTCACTGAGATCAGAGAAGGAAAGATTAAGGTGCGTCAATTGCTTGGGTTCTTAGTTATTATTTCTAATCAATGAGCTAATCCTATTTTTGGCTTGTATGATTGATGATGATTAGATGTGAGGATGTCACGTGACGTGCTGATGTTGGGTGGTTTTTGATGTTTACAGGTGATGCCTGGAGTGGACGAGGTCACGTGCCATGGGGCTAAGTTTGTAGACGGTCAGGAAGCAGAGTTCGATTCGGTCATCCTGGCAACAGGGTACAAGAGCAACGTACCGTCTTGGCCCAAGGTGGGCTACTGAACCTGCCTTCTTTATTTTGGTCGTCTGTCTGAACATTGAACAACCAGCATCCCTCTTCTCTTGCTTCTTGCCTCTGCTTCCCCCACAGGATCTATGAGGATTTACGTCGGTATCTTTTTTCGGTATTTAATTATTTTTACCTTTTGTAAAACCAATATGGAGGCTTGGAGTTCTCTCCCTCTCACACACACCAAAACACGCAATTTTTTTGTAAACTATATTTGGGTGGTTTCAAATATCACCTCATAAATGTGCGCATTTACTTTCTCATGTTTTTTCCATTTTACCTTGAAAAGACATGTCGTTCTCCAACTACTAGCAGGAACAGCTAAAGTTGAACAGCTAAAGTTGAATCAAAGAACATGTCTTGATTTAGTGAATCTACTTTCAGCGTTATCAAATCATACATGGGTTTGCAAATATTTGCACGCAACTAAATCCAACTTTCCTGCGTCTAAAACAACTCCATAAATGAGTTTATATATATGATGCATGTTTTTCAATCCTATTCTCATGATTTGGGTGGAAGATTTTTGGTTTGTATTTGACCAAGGTAAAATTCTTTTTTGTTTTTCAATCCTATTCTCATGATATGGAAAAACTATTTTTATAATCTTTTTAATGAAAATAAAGATGGTAGTATTAGTTTAGGAGATTTAGCCAAGTCAGAAAAGTATATAAACCATAATTTCTACCGACATATTCTAAAAAATGAAGTCAAAGAGGCTCTTAAACATATGAAGAGTGGTAAATCGGTAGGACCAGATAATATTCCTATAGAAGTTTGGAAAATACTAGGAGAAATAGGAATCACTTGGCTCACAAGACTATTTAATGAAATATGAAAAAACCAAAAGATACCCGAGGAATGGAGAGCAAGTACACTTATACCCGTATATAAGAACAAGGGAGACATTCAAAATTGTGCGAATTAGCGAGGTATCAAGTTAATGAGTCATACTATGAAATTATGGAAAAGAATTATCGAATGTAGGTTAAGACAAGTATCAAGTGCAACAGAGAACCAATTTGGATTTATATCAGGTAGATCTACTATTGAAGCGATTCACCTTTTGAGACGTCTTATGGAACATTTTAGAGCAAAAAAGAAAGACCTTCACATGATATTTATTGATCTAGAAAAAACTTATGATAGGATACCGAGGGAGGTTCTTTGGAGAACTTTGGAAAAAAGAGGTATCCCATTCACATATATTAACCTTATAAGAGACATGTATGATGGTGCAAAAACATGTGTGAGGACTCATGAAGGAACGACATACTTCTTTGAAGTTAATATTGGGTTACATAAAGGATCAACTTTAAGTCCATACTTATTTATAATGGTGATACAAAACATATTCAAGATGAAGTACTTTGGTGTATGTTATTTGCAGATGACATTGTATTAGTGGAGGAGTCTAAGGAAAAAGTTAATAGAAAATTGGAACTATGGAGAGAAACATTAGAAACAAAGGCCTCCGACTTAGTAGAACAAAGACATAATATATGGAATGTAAGTTTGATCGTTTGGCTACTTCAGAGGACATAGAAATTAAAATTGGCACACATTGCATTCTCCAAAAGGAAAGTTTTAAATACCTAGGGTCAATTTTTCAAAGTGATGAAAGAATTGATGGAGATGTTATACATAAAATTAATGCTGATTGGTTAAAATGGAGAGGAGCATCAGGTATTCTTTGTGATAAGAAGATACCATTAAAATTAAAAGGTAAATATTATAGAGCAGCAATTAGGCCTGCCATGTTTTATGGTTCTGAGTGTTGGGCAATTAATCATCAACATGTACAAAAGATGTCTGTGACAGAAATGAAGATGTTGAGATGGATGAGTGGTCATACAAGAAAAGATCGTATACATAATGAGGTTATTAGAAACAAATTAGGAGTGACACCAATAGAGGATAAAATGAAAGAACATCGTTTAAGATGGTTTGGACATATAGAAAGAAAATCAAAAGAAGAACCTGTAAGAAGGTTAGAAAAACTAAATTTGGAAAGTATTAAAAGAGGTAGAGGACGATCTACAAAAGTGTTGGAAAGAAACAATAAAGAATAATCTAGCTTATTGGGAGTTAACTGCTAACATGGCACACGATAGGGATCTTTAGTTGTTGTTGTTGGTTGTCATAGATGCACAATCTTCAATGTACATTTATTGATCGTTTTCTGCTGCTAATTAGTATCCATGTTTTCTCAGAAGATGGGATGCCCAGAGTGCCATTCCCCAATGGCTGGAAAGGGGAGAATGGTCTCTACGGCGTCGGTTTCACACGCCGTGGGATCTTGGGAGCTTGTGAAGATGCCACGAGAATCGCGCATGACATAGCCCCGCAGTGGAGAACTGCCGCGACTGAGAACACCCGCTTTAGAGTTTGAAGAAAGATCATTTGAAATTAAACCCCAGCACCAACTTTGGCTTTTCCTTTGTTAGCTTCTTCGATGCAGTGAGGAAAGCCACCACTATTGTTAAGACCAGGATCTCATGCTCAATGTAAATAAGTCAATTTTGCATGGGACCTTTCTTTCTCTACCTACTGTTTTGTAAAGATCCATTTGTACAAAAGGTTTTTATTATATGTATGACTATCCTTTGTTTATTATATAATGGTGAAAACAGATGACTTGCTGCTTGAGTAAATCCGTATCTTGGACTGCTGCTTTTCATCAAGAGGTGTCAGACAGCTCTTCGATCGAGACGCCACGCAATTTTGCCAAACGGAAAATAACCATTTATTGCTATTAATTTAAAGACTTTATAATAGTAGTATCTTGCTTCCTATGGATCATGGGAGTTGGGGTTTTCAAATATTTCAGTGGGAGGGCGGGAGGGCGGGAGGGCGCGCGAGGTCGTTGCTACCATCTGCTGCTATGAGAATTATTAATGCTTTTTTCTTTATGGGGAAGAGAATTATTAATGCTTGCTTGTTAAAGACTGATGAGAGTTTATGCGGTACTGAAACCTAATATTTTAGAAAAGAGTTTTAAAATATTGCAAAGTCTAGCACCCAGAGCATTAGCTCAACGATACGGCTCTCGACTCCCATGTTGCAGCAGCAATTTCAATTCCCAGCAGGTGCATAAACGTGTCGTTATTAGGCTTCGGCCTCCATTTGTGAAAAAAAATAAATGCAAAATTTTATATTACGAGATATCCTTTATGCACAAGGCACCTACCGGATACAGGATTTGTTCCCGAGCCGTTTTTGACATGAAGATCATTAGCATAAAATTCATTCATATTGTGCTAGAGTACAAATTTACTCTTACAGAAAACTCGGCGTCTAATATCTCATAAAAACTCGCCAACAAATTTTCACCTACGGCTAGAACTTGCAGTAGCAGAGAGACTGCCCAACGGCATGCTGATGGATTAGGCATGACTAATTCAAAATAGAAGTAACAGTACCATTTTAGAAAAATGTACTTAATTGATGATAGCATTTAGCAATCATAGTTTCTTTTGCACCAAAAGGTGATCTTCACCGAGCCATGCATGTCAAATTGATCCACCAGATAAATGTAACCCGAATGGCTGCGCTGAAACGGTCCCGTGAGATCCCTTCTGCGGGTAGTGAGGAGACAGCAGAGTTCAAGAATGGAAATTTGCATAATTTTCTTCTCAAATAATTACCCAAACAAATATGTACTTCCGACTCCTGCTATTCCTGACGATCCCGCATGTACCACAATATTCTCTAAAATACTGTGTAGACAAGTGTCATCTCCTACCACAGTTTGCATGCGTATTTGACCTTAGTCATGTGCAGTACGTCGTATTCTACGCTTTCTGATCTCAGACAGAGAGAGAGAGA
Source organism: Brasenia schreberi (assembly GCA_036023115.1). Lineage (NCBI taxonomy): Eukaryota > Viridiplantae > Streptophyta > Magnoliopsida > Nymphaeales > Cabombaceae > Brasenia > Brasenia schreberi. The sequence goes on from JAYKKT010000051.1 coordinate 11,260,647, forward strand.
GAGGGGCGCAAGGTTCCAAAAAGGGGCTCGATGGTGACGAATGAACGGCGTCATGTTAGACGTCGGGCGCCAGAGTATCTTAGGAGAAGCACGCACGGAGGTGGTGGACGTCCGTCAGGGTTTGTGGCGAGACGCATCGCCGGCATTACTCTCAATCTCTCTCTCTCTCACACAAACATCTAAAATACAATATATCCAGAGAAGTTTTAGACATTCCTTCTTTATTTTTCCCTGTTTTAAGGGTCTTATTTGTTATTTTCCATCGTGCTTCATAACTTAACTAGCAAGTGACGGTCGCTCCCCTGTACATGTATAACATCATGGACGATAAACTTGACACTTTATTGCTAAATAACTAAGCTTGAACGCTAATGAAATGATGAGAGTTCTCGAATTAGAAGAATGCCTGGCGTGAAGTCTGTCAACTTGCGAAATAGTTTTCTTGGTCTTGACAAAGGTTTGAAATGCTCCGTCATGACTTGCAGTTGTGTGAGATATTGGCCTAAGAGAGGGACAACCAAAGGAGAATAAATACGAGTCATATCCAGTGCTTTTCGCACAGCCACGGTCTGGGCCTTTATGGAATCATAAGGTAAAGCAAGGAGAATAAAATTAATCAACATTGGTAGGGCTACATCAATCAACATTATTATGGCTGCATGGATATTAAATCTACTTTCTACTTTTTATTTAATGTATGATGTATATCAAATACAAACTAAAAAGTATAAGGATATTTTTAACTTAAATTTCAATAGTCGATCGTGACAATCAAATGATGAGAATGTTTAAATAAATTTAAGCAGGAATAAAGGTTAAGTATATATATATATATATTGATAGAATTATGAATGCCCATAAACCATTATGTCAAGGATAAGAATAGTCAAAGTTTTTCGAGCCATCATACGAGATAAAAGAGGCAACGGTTATTAGTTTTTCTTCATGTAAAAATAAAAGAGCAAAAAGCTGCCGCCATTCTAGTTTTGAGAGAAAACACACATATCACTAGCATACATCACTTGGATTAGAGAGCGACATAAGGCACTTCGTTCTTCATGATCATCGCCTTCGACCAACCAAAGCTTTAAGATCAAGTGGTGAATCACCCAAATTAAGGTTAGTACCGTTTGATTCGTTTTGACTGTGTTATTTTTCTAAATGCTACTTGGCATAACACCCTATTAGGATGATTTTCGCGTGAAAATTCTGTTATTAGATGGCAATCAGATGGGGCTGATTTATGTAGGCTTCATAATTAGTCGTATTGATTGAAAATGATTTTTTTAGTTTGATTTTCTTGAAATGTCTAACCGTGAAATCAAATGAAAGTACTAGACATTATATATAACATGTTCTCGGTATCATAAATCAAAGATCTGCAGGGGTCGCATTTGCACCTATGCTGTTGTTTTAATAAGTCTTATTCTACATGCTTTCTGTTTTTTTATGAATCAATACCCTTCATAACACATAACTCAGTGGAAAGTGTTGGTCTCATTATGGTACTTGGGTAGATTGATTTTAATGATTAAATAAAGTCATACTTTTATGATACTTGAATAGATTGACTTTGGTGATTAAATGAAGTCATTTCTAATTTCACACTTGGATAGATTGATATGATTTCTTCCATTTTGGGCTTATTGAAAACATACGTCTTTCATCATATGCTTTTTTCTATTTAAGCATTTGATTTTTTAATATTAATATGTATGATGGAGTCTACAACAATATATCGATCATACTATGGACATGAATAACTCAAATACATATGCATGCCGAGATGGGTAGAATTCATTTGACACAATAGAAAACTTAAACCCACATATCAGCACCATACATGATGCCCGAGCATCATTTTGGTGAAATTTCATAGGATGACATATTCATATATATATATATACACATATGTATGTATATATAGCAAAACTGGGATATACTTAATGTGTACCATACTCAACAGTTATAAGATGGTGTAAAGTGGTGGGTCTCCTTGCTTTTATTGCGGTGGGACCCATCATTTTATACTGTGAGTACTCATTGAGTATAACCGATTCTTTCTCTCTTTATATATATAAGTGATGAAGTGGGTAAGAATGCATGATGACAATAGGTTAAGTTCAAAATGGTAATGAATGTATTTTATTAGCATACTAGAATTCATTATACATTGTCTAAGAGTATGTACCAATGATTATTTGTAATGCATTACATGTTCACTGGTGTCTTTTGTTTTTTTTATATGGATCAAATTAAGTATGACTGCATCCAAGAGTATTATAGCTGATCTGAATAAGGGGGATTAGCTGAATGGAGATAACTATGGAATTTGACATTGTTTGAGGATCAAAAACTCATAGAGGTTTTGATGCATGAGATGGTGGACCCCGAGAAAGGCTCCACCACATAAGGTAGATGGGATCAAGAGACTTATCGAGCATAGAAAAAGAAAGATAGTCAATTTAAAGCTATACTTATCAGTTGCTTGAACGATGACTTCATCCGAGCGTACAAATAATACTCTATAGCCATGATAATATGGCTTGCATTAAGGGATTATTTTGGGAACATGTTTGCACCCAAGCTAAGGATGATCACTTATAGGTTCATTACCTATAAGAAGCAACCTGATCATATTATGAAACGACACTTAAGGGAATTGTATAGTATGATACAATAGTTAAAACATGCTAGACATCCGAGTCATTCAGTCTCTTCTTGATTCATGGGTGACTATAAAAACTTTCCTCACTCATGAAGAGAGTATTTGTACCTTTGCTAATGCTAGTGTTAGAGGAAGAATTGCAAGGGGCCAGGGGCTCCTACTCTGGTCATGCCTATGCTGCAGACAAGGACTTTCAAGCTCGTAAAGACAAGTAGAAAAGTCATGGCGAGGGAATTAAGAGACTCAAAAATGATAAACCCAAAAACAAGGTACAAAAGCGTAAAAAGAAGATGGACAAAACCAAGGTGAAGTGCTATGATTGTGGTCAACTTGGTCATTTCGCTCATGAGTGTGAGGAGCAAAAGGTATGTCCTAGTCTTTGTCCTATTTATGTCTCTTTAACTGATATGCTCATTGATTCCTTTTCTTTGTAGATTGTAGACTCAAGAGCCGTATATCATGTAGCTCAAGACATGAGTGTTTTTGTAGAGTTTTGCCGGTTGAGTTGCGTGGTGGCCAAACTCTCTTTCTCCTTGATGTTCTTTTTGTACTAGATATTCAGTGAAACTTTATATTAGTTCAGTGTTTAGGATGTTTAGGCTATGTACTATCATTTGAAACTTCTATTATGCATTTTTGTTATGAGAAATCTGTGGTAAGATTAAGTTTCAATATGAAAGATGTGGGTGAAGCTTGTTATATCCTAGGAATTAAGATCCATAGGGATCGTTCTAGATGTATCTTGACCCTTTCACAAGAACCATATATTAAGTAGGTTCTCGAGTGCTTCGGGATGGATAACTGCAAGCCTTAGATACTCCCGTTGCTAAAGGCAAGAGCGTAAGTCTAAATATGTGCCCTAAGATTAAGGATGAAGTAATGAATATGAAGAGAGTCTATATGCTAGTGTAGTAGGTAACCTTATGTACACTATGATGTGTACATGTCCATATATCAGCTATGGAGTATGTTTGATAAGTAGGTATCAATCAAAATCCTTGAAGGGGATATTGGAGAGTAGTGAAAAGGATTTTGAGATACCTCAAAAGAACATATTTCTCTTTATGTTATGGAGGAGGAGATTTGTATTTGGTGGAATATACATATATAGATTGGGGTGGTGACATGGATGAACACAAACCCACTTTAGGTTCCATCTTCCTACTCAACAATGATGCCATATCATGAAGAAGACACACACATATACAACCATACATATATATAGGAAAACCATATCATGCTCACCTCTAATATGCCTACTCATTACTTTTCGGTAAGATGAGTATAAATTTAAAACGTTTAAGAGTTTTAAGAAAAGACAAAATATAATGTTATTATATTCATATACTTCAAAAGTAATAATCGGCATAAATGAACAATATCAATGATAGAAAAATCCAATCATTATATATATATATATATATATATATATATATATATATATATATATATATATATATATATATATATATATATATGTCTGAACAATATCACTCGTAGGGAGCATCCAATCACTATATATATATATATGTATGTATTATTAAGGCTATTATGCCCGTAACATGAAGGGTGGAGACGGTCTTAGCATTGTAGTAGTATGAGTCGATGGGGTACGTTAAGTTTCACTTTGGTACATTAATCATCTATCAAGTTTCATGTCTGACTAGGTTTGGTTCATTATGGACTTCTTATATAAGCAACAAACTTAAGTGCCATAATATTCTTTTCTTATGCTCTAATTAAAAGCTTTGATTTTTTTTTGGTGCTTGAAACTTTTGACATTGAACCTTAGATCATTTGTTCTTTATTTCTTGTAGGGAACAGTTCCGTAAACTTGTTGCCATCTTTTAATACATGAATCATAACTGATTCATTTATTAAAATGTTCCATCGTCTATAAGCAAGAAAGTTGAAAAAGAGACAATTGTCGGTGATGAAATATCACTGCGTTTTACACACACACCAAAATGCAGACGCAAACTCGTGCATCACTTGCTATTTCACCGAAAATTGCCTAGAGACCTGATGCAACTTATCAGCCGACATACGCAACCAGCAATGGCTCACCTGTTGAGGGCGTCGACTAACGAGTTGGTCATGAGTCCGGTACCGGAAAAGAAAAACTTATTAATGGATATTGCCACTCGAAGTTTGTGTCTCCCCATTGTACGCTTATGTGCGTGCACACGCGCACACAATAAAAATGGCTCCGCTGTTTGAATTCACTCATGTTTGTCTTCATTTTTTTCCGTCTCTAACCTTTTGGCTCAATAGGTTAAGGCATCACACAAACATGACCAGTTTGGAACAGACTTGGCGACTCGAACCGAAACTATACTGCCGACAAAGCCCGTTGAATTGTCTGTAGAACTGAGGACTTCATGCTTCGGTTATGGTTCATGATATGAAACTTACGGTTTCAAACTGCCACCAACTACAATTTATATATATTTTTCGATATCGATTAACACAAACCAACTTATAGCTCAACAGTAGGGTACAGCCTACATTAAGATCGGTGTGGAATCCGACGGTTCTGAAACCGGAACCAGTCCTACCGTGGTTTGGTTTCGGTTATAGGTCCTAGACAATCTGAAAAAGTTTAATCATACATTTAAACTCAAAAACATCCCTTGTGCCAGTGTGATTTCTTCGATTCACTATGATTTGCCACAGGGATGAAATGTCAATCTTCATGTGAGCCTGGCGGGCTTAGTTGGTCGGATAGGTAGAAATTGAATAACTGATTAATTAGGTCTGAGATTGTAAACCAAACTCGTTGTCCAAACAGAAGCATACAACAACAACAACAACTAAGCCTTTTCCCATACTAGACGGGGTCGGCTACATGGATTCTTTGTTTCCACAGATCTCTATCGTGTGCCATGTTAGCAGTTAACTCCCAATAAGCTAGATCCTTCTTTATTGTTTCTTTCCAACACTTTTGTGGTCGTCCTCTACCTCTTTTAATACTTTCCAAATTTAGTTTTTCTAACCTTCTTACAGGTTCTTCTTTTGATCTTCTTTCTATATGTCCAAACCATCTTAAACGATGTTCTCTCATTTTATCCTCTATTGGTACCACTCCTAATTTGTTTCTAATAACCTCATTATGTATACGGTCTTTTCTTGTATGACCACTCATCCATCTCAACATCTTCATTTCTGTCACAGACATCTTTTGTACATGTTGATGATTAACTGCCCAACATTCAGAACCATAAAACATGGCAGGCCTAACTGCTGCTCTATAATATTTACCTTTTAATTTTAATGGTATCTTCTTATCACAAAGAATATCTGATGCTCCTCTCCATTTTAACCAACCAGCATTAATTCTATGTGTAACATCTCCATCAATTCTTCCATCACTTTGAAAAATTGACCCTAGGTATTTAAAACTTTCCTTTTGGAGAATGCAATGTGTGCCAATTTTAATTTCTATGTCCTCTAAAGTAGCCAAATGATCAAACTTACGTTCCATATATTCTGTCTTTGTTCTACTAAGTCGGAGGCCTTTGTTTTCTAATGTTTCTCTCCATAGTTCCAATTTTCTATTAACTTTTTCCTTAGACTCCTCCACTAATACAATGTCATCTGCAAATAACATACACCAAGGTACTTCATCTTGAATATGTCCAAACAGAAGCATGAGTAAGAAAAATTCAGAAATTTAGACGTCTAGAAGAAAAATGACTGTTCCGCTCCTGCGGCCGATCAACTCATTAGGGCGGCGGGTACACAGATACGTGGGAAGTGATTGTTAAGTTTTATACTTTACAGGTACAAGTCGAGTGCCTATCTGGTGGTTCAACTGGTTTGGGGGAAGATGCTGACATCCGATCCCCTTATTGACTAAAATCTTGATGAATTACGCGTTCTTTAGTATGAGGAAGGGATTTGGTTGTACAGGAACTACGATCAAGTAATGCCCTCTCTCTCTCTCTCTCAGACACACGTAGAACAAGCGGTTCTTCCCAACCATCTCGAACTCTTCCTTTCCTACCAACCAGATTTTTGTTGTGGGAGTGTTGAGACGTCCATTCATGATAAGATGGACATTACAATTTGGACCATTCAATTGGAGATTTAGATATTTAGATCATACAATTTGGACCATTCATAAAATAAAAGATTCATTTTATATTTTTGCTTTTCAAAAAAATAACTTCAAGTTGTTTTTGTTTTATATTTAGATCATCTATCCATCTTTTCAAAGAGTATAGATAATGAAACATATGATTTCGGATGTGTAATGCAAAATGATCATTCTCGGCTTTAAAATGTTACATAAAAAATGTATATAGGATTAATCCAGTGTTATCCGTATCGCATCGTGGGCCATCATGATACGATACACTCCAGTGTATCGCTGTAACCAAAGTATCATACAATATCATGCGATACGGGTCGTATCGCCCGATACGCCCTGGGACCCGTGACCGAAACCTGCGATTTGGGTTCCTCAAGCTCCCTAAGAGTCGGTTTTCGCCTCCTTGGTGTTTAAAGCTCTAAAATCGTGCCCTACGGTGTCCGTACAAGCCTCGAAACTCGGATTTAGGTATATTTTTAATGTTTTTTTCTATTTTTTTCTTTTCTATTTGTTGTTTTTTGTGTTATTTCATTTTTTTTGAATGACAAAATATGAAGTTATTAAGTGTGTGTATACGATTTTTATTGCATTCATGAAGTGGGAGACACTTCATTTGAGTGTTATTTGAAGATTGGGGATTTACGAAGTGCTTTTATTTTCAGGTTTTTGTTTGAATTAAAGTACTCCATTGAGATGACAGAAAGGGTGGTAGAGACTCCCATTATCGATCTGATGATCCGGCATGACAGTGGGGTATACCAGTTGAGGGTTCCAAGTTAAAAATTATATACTTATTTTGTGAAAAGGTGATTAGTGGTGGAATTTCAAGGTTGAAACACCACCTAGCAGGAACCAGGAAAGAAGTTGCTCTATGCACAGGCAGAGTTAGAAGTGTGCCAGAAGATATTAAATGGCAATGCTTGCAGATGATTGAGAGCATACAAGAAAGGAGACAACAAAATGATGATTTCCAAATGTGTGAAGAAGCTGATGATGCTACTGTCACTGGAGTTGGATTCACTGATAGTTTACCTTCAGATGTTAGAACAAAGATTGATAGTAGCAGTTCGCGAGCACCTAGCAGGGGAAAGAGGGTTGCAGCTGAAGACTTTGGAGGTGGCAGAAGAGGAAGTTCACGAAAGAGTAGAGGAAGAACTTCTTCTACCATATATTCGTTCTTTCCTCCTTCCACTACACCTGATGCTCAACCTAGAATTCGTGCTACTATGATTTTAAAACAACGGCATAATCAAGCATACCTTGTAGTGGGAAGATGGTTTTATGAATCATGCATTCTATTTAATGCAGCAAACAGTTTTCATTTTCAAGCAATGGTAGATGCAATTGCTAATATTGGTCGAGAATACATGATGCCCTCTTATCAGAAGTTGAGAGGGAAGATATTAGATCAAACCGTCATTGAAGTGCAGCAATATTGTTCGACTTTGAGACAGTCGTGGAAGGAAACGGGATGCACTATCATGGCAGATAGATGGACCGATAGGCGATGAATGACATTGCTAAACTTTCTTGTATATTGTCCTAAAGGACTCATGTTTTTGAGATTTCTAGATATGTCAGAGGAGAGGCACACTACAGAGATCTTACGATAGGAATTTGATAAGGTTATACAGGAGGTTGGGTTAGAAAATGTAGTCCAATTGATTACAGATAATGCAACTAACTACAAAGCAACTGGGAATGAGTTAGCTGATATTTATGGGACTTTCTACTGGACACCATGTGCAGCCCATTGTTTAGATCTCATCCTCGAGGACATTGGTGAGATGGATGAAATAAAGGCACCAACTGAGTGTTGCCAAGATATTACAAAATTTATTTACAATCATGCATTTGTTTTGTGTATGATTAGGAGATACACAAAAGGTGCAGAGCTTCTTCGCACAGCTGTAACTCGATTCGCAATAAACTTCTTATCTGTATAGAGTATTGTGAGACAGAAGCAAGCTTTAAAGAGAATGTTCTTCTCAGATGAGTGGCAACAATTTGCAGAGTAACCTCAAAATAGAAGGAATAGAAAGTTGAATGAGATTACAAAAACAGTTTTTAGAAGTTCATTTTAGAATGCATGTGTTAGATTATTAAAAATTACCTGTCCTTTAGTGAAAATTTTGAGATTGGCTAACAGCGAGGAGAAACCATCTATGGGCTACCTTTATGAAGCCATGGACAGGGCAAAAGAAGCGATCATAAATAACTTTAATGGAAAAAAGAGAAACCATCTATGGGCTACCTTTCTTCAATTGTTAATATTATTTACTAATTGTTTATCTTTGCTTGTCGTAGACAATTAAAAAAAGTAAATAGAGAAGAAAGTCAGTTTGATCCAATAAGTTTGGATAATTTTGATATATTAGAATATTGGGTTATGGAAGACACTAAAGAAAATGCCCTCCTAACTGAAGAAGACGTTGCTTGGATTAATTTGAAAGGAGCGTAACAACAACATCAAGAAGATGAATAATTTGATTTCCAAGAAGAAGGTGTCACTGATGATGATGATGAGGATCTGCAACAAGGAGAAGATGAAGATTATTTAGTTGATGATCCTGATTACAATTTGTAAAATGTAACTATGTCTGTAATCTGTATTCCATTTTTTGGATTCAAAATATGTAAATTTGGATGCAATTGTTCAATGTTGAATGCTCAATCTGTACTAAACTTACAGTATATGAATTTAAAGCAATTACCAGATTTTTCCTGATTTTTTTCAATTTTTCCTGATTTTTCCTAATTTTTATTGATTTTAATTAATTTTTGTATTATTTTAATATTAAAGTACGATACGATACGCCCGTATCGTGGAGCCCAGCGATACATGATACGATACGCGTCAGACAACACTAGATTAATCTATAACATTACATAAATAAAAACAAACAAAATGACTTATAATAGAAAGCCCAAATGTGAAAACTACGAAGATAAAGTCGTCTATAAATATTGTACATGAAATATAGGAAAGAGATGAAAACAATTTGAATTTTTCCTAAGTAAAGCCATATGTGGGAAACCATTAACCTACAACACTTTTTCTTCTTCTTTCTCCCAATCTCATAAAGGTGCAAACCTTGTTTCTGGCCCGATCCTCATTCTGCTGTATCAACAAAATCATCGGCAAAGAATCGGGAGCACTGTCTTTACAGAAACCACCAATGTCAAACCAGAGATCAGACGAACACAACCCGTAACTGGTATTAGGGCCTAGTTCACCTACAACCTACAAAAAGAAAACAATTAAAACCAAAATATATAATAAACAAAAAAAAAGAGAGAACAAGAAGGCTGATTGATGGAGGCCCAAAGGCAGAGAATAGGAATGCAGAGTGGTGGAGTCCCAAAGGCAGAGAACAAAGAGGCGGAGCGGTGAAATAACTCTCCAACAGAAAGGTAGAGCAGCGGAGGCCCAAAGATAGAGAACAAAGAGATAGAGAGGTGAAAGAGCCCTCGAATAGAGAGGCAGAGTGGTGAAAAAACCCTCCAATAGAGTGGTGAAATGATGGGAAAGCCCTCCTTTTCTCTCTCCCTCTTCTGTTGTATTTTTCTCTCTCCCCTCTATATCATCTATTCTCTCTCCTCCATAGCCTTTCTCCTCTCTTTCCCTCCCTCTTTTCTCTCTCTCCCTCTTCTCGAACTTTCTGAAAAATCGTCTAACGGTTTTCAAAACCGTGGGTGAAACCCTCTCGGGCAGTAGTTTGAAAAGTCCGTTATTCTCTTGGTATTTTTAAATTTTTTCAAATTTGTCACTGGATGAAATTATGAAAAGTTCATATATTTTTAAGTAAAAAGGCAATTTTACGCTTAACGAAAAGAAAAAACTATCCTTTGGCAATTTTTGAAAATTACAAAATACCAGCTTATGAAATTACATGGTTGCCCCTAGGCGAACAAAATTTATAGTTTTGCAACTATATAAAAAGATAGTACTGCCCCTATCTTTTAGGAAAATTACAAATATGACTAAGGGGCACAATTATGATTGTACCCTAAATCAATCACAGATTTTATAGAAAATCAAGTGTTATTTTACTATTCTGCCCCGAGTCTTTTTGAAATATTTCAAAGCCGGACAGGAGGGTAAAATTTCTGGTTTACTCCTAAAGTTTTCGGAAAATTACAGTAGCACGAAATAAAGAGAATATTACAGTTTTGTTTCTAGGTTGGTTCTGAAATCACAAAATCAAGTTAAGAGTATTTTCAAATTGGTGCCTAAGTATCAAATGAAATTACTCTTAGGTACTTAGAGATATTTCAGTTCAGTACCTAGATATTCTATAAATTGTATTTATGCAGTCTGCTATTTGTTATCTAACATTTGTTGTTTTCTTTTTTTAGACCGTCTTATTGTTATTTTCTGTCAAACAAACTAAAATGAAATCGAGGATTTGTGTATTGGAGTTGACAAAAACAAAAAAATTGAATAGTCTAAATTTCTAAGTTTGAAAAAGACGTATCCCATTAGTACTTACACTTAAGGGTGCCCTCAAGAGAAAAAGTATACAGTTACATCATCTACTCCAATTGCTGAAGAGAAAAAGGAAGCATACAAAACGTTCCTTAGAGATAATACCATAGCTAGAACAATAATGCTAACATATATGAAGGATAACCTCATTAGGGTATTTGAAGAATACGAAGACTACAAAATAGTTGTTTGATTCAATAACAACTAAATATGATACTACAGCTAAGTTACAGTTACATGTTCAATTATTGCTACAAAAGTATAACTCCTACAAAATGAATTAAGGAGATAATGTAGTATAACATATATACCAAATGTTAGTAATACAAGAGACTTAGCTATATTAAAGTTGGTTATCCCCGAGGCTATGCAAATATCAACTATCCTAAACAACCTTCTCCCTTAATAGAATATGGTTGCCACAACCTTGAGATTAAGAGCTAAGACAAACCTTTCTAAGATACCCCTCAAACTAGTAATTGAATAAGAACACAGGAATAAAAATAAGAAGGACAAGTTACTAGTAACTCAAGAAGAGATTGAGACAATCTCTAGACCAAACTAGAAAAGAATAAATCAAACAAGAAGTTTGACAAGAATAACAGGAAAAACGATCAAATTTTCAAAAAATCATAGAAAGCCGGTTCTCGGGTCAATTGCTTCAACTGTGAAAAAATTGGGCACTAAAAGAGAGATTGCCGCAATAAGAAGACTAACGATAAAAACACCCAACAATGCGATCAATCGGAGAAGCTAGATATAATCTACGTGGTTTCTTAATGCTTCTACTTGAACCACACAATATCTGATTGGTGAATTGACTATGTAGCAACAAGACATATCTCAAAGAGCAAAGAAAGGGCTATGGACCTGAAGGAATATAAACCACAGAAACATAGGATGTATGTGGGAAATAGCACCTTTTTAGATATCCTTGGAGTGGGATCTTTTAGGATTCATGTATAAGGCAATAGGTGTGTTCTAACTGATGTATTAATTATATCAAGTATTAGGCATAATTTGGTCTTGGTTCCTACCTCGGTTAAAAAGGGTTTTGAGGTTATGTTTGTCCTTAGAAAAGTAACCATAGGGAAGCATAAAAGAATAACCTTTTCAGGATTGTTAGATGATGAATAAAGATTGTTCAAACTAAAAATAAATGAAAGAGAAGGACCTTTTACTTATATCGATTGTGCCTTTAATGTTGATGTGAATGTGTAACATCTAATACCAGCATCCTCGAGTAAACAGCCACGTGATTTCAATACTGATGCACCCAAGGAGACATTTGAACTAGAGAAAACCTAAAAAATCATTTGAAGGTCAATGATGAGATTCAGAAAAGGAAAAACATATCTTAATGCAATCATGATATGCTTCACGGTAAGAACATAACATACTTTGTCCCAACTGTGACCAAGGAATTCATTGACAGAAATGGAAGTCTGTCCTTACGTAAGGGGTGAAATCCAGCAACTCCAAATCCACCATTTCTTAATGTCGTCTGTTACACATAAACAGGTTCAGTTCGTGAATATAAAATGATTCTGCTCATATATCACCAAAGAAGGATGCAAGAATACTTGTCACATTATCACATAAGTGTGTGCACATCCATTTGGTAAGAAGGAAAAATAGCAAGATGGGAATTGTACCATGAGAGAGTATGAAGCCACCCAGGACAATAATCACAAGCAATGCGAAGGATCCAAATGTGTTTGCAACAATCAAGTCAAGACCCAATGAAGCAATTAAGCGGAAAAGGCCAGATGCCATTTGGTTAACTGATAGATATAAAAGCAGCTGCCTGAACATCCTATAATTGGACAACATGAAGATATTCAAGTTAGAATATTTTGTATTCGAAATGAATTATATGCATACTACATACTGCAACTTATCAGTTTGTTTTGGTATTAATCTCAGTCATGTAACACTGTCTTGTACACAGCAATTCTTAGGAGCCATAATTTAATCACGACCATGAAAACAACCAAAAGGAATGCCTCACCTGCCAACATTTGAGTCGAAACCCACCACATAATAAGTCATAAATACCCATATAGAAGACTCAGCAACTGAAACTGGAATTTAGCAATCCATGAAGGCAAAGCATATGCCCACTCTGGATAGAAAAGTAAGTCTCTCTGCTTATAGAAATGGGCAGCTTTGCTACTGTCGTAGAAAGCTCAGCGAAGCCATTGAACATGAGTGTGATTAGCCCAAAAAATAAGGCACCTATATAGATAAGCCCATCATTCGCACTATCTTGGTGCATCTTAGTGCGCAGGAAGAGTGTCATGGTGATAAATGCAAGGACTATGAGATGAATGAAAGATCACAGCAAACAAAAACAGAAACACAGAGACATGAAACTCACTGAAAGCTTGCTTAATAACCCTCAGAATTGAGGACAGAGATGGTGTTCACTACTTGCATCATTTTAGACAACATTGTGTTAGTGGAAGAGCTTAAGGAAAAAGTTAATAAAAATTTGAAACTATGGAGAGAAGCATTAGAAAGTAAAGGCCTCCGACTTAGTGGAACAAAGACAGAATATATGGAATGTAAATTTGATCATTTGGTTACTTCAAAGGACATAGAAATTAAAATTGGTACATATTGCATCCCCCAAAAGAAAGTTTTAAATACAATTTTTCAGAGTGATGAAAGAATTGATGGAGATGTTACGAATACAATTAATGCTGGTTGGTTAAAATGGAGAGGAGCATCAGGTATTCTTTATGACAAGAAGATACCATTAAAGTTAAAAGGTAAATATTATAGATCAACAATTAGACCTGCTTTGTTTTATGGTTGTGAGTGTTGGGCAGTTAACCATCAACGTATACAAAAGATGTCTGTGATAGAAATGAAGATGTTAAGATGGATGAGTGGTCATACAAGAAAAGACCGTATACATAATGAGGTTATTAGAAATAAATTACGAAGAAGGTATGAAAAACTAAATTTGTAAAGTATTAAAAGAGGTAGAGGATGACCACAAAAGTGTTGGAAAGAAACAATAAAGAATGATGTAGCTTATTGTGAGTTAACTCACATGATAGAGGTATGTGGAAACAAAGAATCCATGTAGCCGACCCCGTCTAGTATGGGAAAAGGCTTAGTTGTTGTTGTTGTTGTACACATATACATACTACACACACACACACACACACACACACACACACATATATATATATATATATATATGATGTCAGTTTTTTGTATATATTTTCCATCTTTGCAAAATGGAATAGATTTATCTAACTGAGATCATGATATAGCTTACTTCTTGTAGGAAATCCGCAACACCTTTCCTCTCTGGACACTTGAATCCCATAAATTCAAAGAACTCAAGCACATGTTCACGGGGTCCCTGGTATACAATGTGTCCATCAGATAGAAGGATGATGTCATCAAATAGGTCATATGTCTCCGGCGCAGGCTGTAGCAAGGAAATAGCAGCTGTGCCACCAACAATATGCACGTATTGCCTGATGGAGTTCACAATTTTATAAGTGGTAGAACTGTCTAAACCAGTTGAAATCTCATCCATGAAAAGAGCTCTTGATGGCCCAACCAACATCTCTCCTGCAGAATGGCCACAAATAGGCTAACATGGTAAATGAGAGAAAATAAAAGGTGCATGAACTCTACCTTCATGAAGGCATCGAGATCGGGATCTGGCTTGATATTGGCTTGCTTTTCTCTTTTAGACAATTCTTCTATCTGCCTCAACAGCAAATAAGGATAAGAAAGAACGCGTAAAGTTTCCTTTAGGAATGCCAAACTTAAGCATTACTTACTGTAACGCGAACAGACTCATTGGCATCTATCAGAGAAAGCTAAGGCTTCCCGGACAGTCATTTCTCCAATATGGAGATCATGCTGGCTAATGTATGCACAGGTTCTCTGAGGAACAAATTCTTCCATTCCATGTCCATTCCGGAAGTCTAAAATTTCAATAAATTTAGAGACCATCAATCAATTGTAGTGATTCACCACTTAATGGTAAGAAGTGAAGAACTATCAGGTTCATGCCAATACCTTCAAAGTTGAATCAAGCTTTCCCAAAAAAGCTGGCAATAAAGTGGTCTTCCCAGAGCTCGGTGGGCCTAAAATCAGGGACATCCTACACATTATAAGCTAGAAACTGAAACACGCTGCCTCTAAAAAGCTTCTAGCGGCACAACAGTACGGCTGGATTGCTTACCTTCGAGGTCTTATGATTCCGCTCACATTGTGAAGAATAGAAATTGGTTTCTTATTACTTGGAAGAATACGAAGGAAGTTCAAGGCACCCTTTCCATGAAAAGTTCACAAAAATTGTAAGTCATTAGATCTCTTTTTCCCTATATATTCAGAGTTATGAAAATTTTATTATTACCTCCTCCATCACATTAGTGACAGAGTTCAGAGAAGTAGGTAGTCCTCTGCTACCAACATAAACCTCTGCGTTAACATTCAAATTCTTCTGCCACTTTGACGAGCCTCTCAAGCAGCATCTGCTTCTCTTCATGCCCGAGCTTTCGGATTTCCACCTCCGCGAGGCCTCCTTCTCCACCAATGATGCCTTTCCTGATTCTGTCATAGGAGGGAAGCTTCTCAAGAGCTGCCCACCTAAGCGCTTCTTCATCATTCTCTTCTCTTGCAGAACTTGAAAAAGCATCTTCACCACCGCTTCTCCAAATAGAAGATGATCACATTCTGATGCTGCCAACCCTGAGACTCCCTACTCTGTGAATATCGCCACCTTGCTCCATTGCTTTGGACTCAAGACGGCCTAATCTTTCAACACCAACAATGCGAACAGGGTCTCTATTGGAAGGTGAATGCTATAAGCTCAAGTAGAGCTGTCCACAACTATATTTGAAAAAGAAACAATGTAAGTGATGATGTAATCTTTAATATATCGTAGGTGGAACACATGAACAAATGAGAGAGAGAGTTCTTTTCCTACAAGGTGATTGTCAAGAGTCACTGTACTAATGAGCACAATTATCACTTAACCACAATTATCACTTAAGAAAGTGGCTTTTAATGCCACAACATGGCAGGAAAAGACTTAAGAGTTAAAACCACTACATGTGCTATTAATGAGCGCAATTATCACTTAAGAAAGTGGTTATTAATATTATAAATATGACCAGAAATAATAATGAGTTTGTCACTACATCTGCTACTAATATGACTGCACTCACAACCTTCACCAAATATATGTTTTGGTATTTTTAAAATAAACCCAACAGCTACAAATCTTGGACCATGCCTTGACGGCTTTCGGCACATACGGTGTTTGATCATGAAGATCAATGGTTGACAATTTATGAATAATTGAAATTTGCATGGTTTATAACAAACAAAGAAATGCCCAACATGATCTAAATTCAGTATCTCATTTTAGTCTTTACTACTGTACACCATTGGCATACAAGCAACATCTCGCATTAATGCACACGCACGTGTGTGTATTGCTAGTTTTACGTATCTTTAGCTATTGTGTGTGTGCTTGTATGATATTAATTTTCACCATTTAATTAATATAGCTGTTCTCACCGTTTAATTAATTTTCTCTTTTATATAATATTTCAGAACTCTAACACAAATGTGTCGTATGCCCTTAACTTCATAATACAGGCCTGTCAATTATCGGATCAAAAAACAAGTCAAACTTTATCAAGTTTTAAAAATGTTTCTTGTAAATAAATCACTATTTTATATTGGATTCTAATAGAAAAAGGGGGTTGCCAGGCTCTCTGTTCATCCTCACGAGTTGTGTTTGTCTGATCTTTGCCAACGACTTTCTTGATGCAGCGGAATGAGGGTCGGGCCAGAAACAAGGTATGCACCTTCCTTAGATTGGGAGAAAGAAGAAGATAAAGTTTTGTAAGCAAACGGTTTCCCATAGACGGCTTTACTCAGGAAAGATTCAAACTCTTTTTCATCTCTTTCCTCTATTTCATGTAGAGTATTTATAGACCACTTCATCTTCATGGTTTTCATGTTTGGGCTTTCTGTTACAAGCCATTTTTCTTTATTTTTATTTATGCAACATTGTACATTAATCATGTATTTGTTTTTATGTAACATTTTACAACCTAGAATGACTATTCTGCATTACATCTCCCACTTGGCCATTCGAGCCAAGTAGTCTGACATACTGGTTTTGTCTCCCACTTTTGTAGGGTTTTCTCAAGTTATGTCATGTATGATTGTTATTTCAATCATTATCCATTGTATGGTTTCTTACCTACACAACAATCATACATATCTCAAACCCATGTTTGTAACATAGTTTAAGAAAAGATCCTTAGTTATTCCTAAGTTAAGGGGTCTACCAACTTGTCATCAATTGGCATATATGAGATTTTGGATATTTTCTTTCTCATAACCATATCATAAACATAATGGTATTTAACCATTATATGCTTGCTTTTGAAGTTATAAGACTCACTTTTAATTAGAGTAATTGCTGTATTATTGTCATAATAAATGACAACCGACTCATTGGCTATATCCAGCTTCAAATAACATATGAAACGGTTTATCCAAACGACACTAGTTGCAATCATACAGCAAGCTACATACTCAACCATTTGTGTATGCAATGCTACACAACCCTGTTTATTAGAATCCCAAGAAACAACTCCACCTCCAAATAAAAATATTTGTCCAAAGGTTGATTTGCTATTGGTGCACTATTTGAAACTTTGGATACACCTTACTCTTCACTGGCATGTTTATTGTTGCTCTTGCTTACCTTAAACGTAGGTCTTGCATTGACATCTATGATCTTATAGCATTATGCTTCACGTTAGACTCACCACATGATCGTGATGCATCCTCAGCTTTTGGAACATCACAAGCAGTTATATCTGAAGAAGCATTAAAAGAGAAGCATTCAAATGTTACCGGAGAAATCATACATTCAGAGTCAGAAAGAAGCAATAACCCACAACGTAATCTTATTCTAGACGTTCATTCTTTTTTAGTATTATATGAATCATTTTGCTTCCTATTGTGAACACCCAAAAATTTGTTAACAAATTTTTAAGAATTTTTCCTTACAATTTTTTTTTGATGTCGTAGTTTTTTTCAAAATTTCATTGTTATTAAAAATATTTTTAAAGAATAAAAAAGGGAATGTTTGAAAATTTTGTTGCTTTCAAATATAATTTTCAAAAGGAAATATTTGAAATGAGAATAAAGTCTTACCTGCAAAAGCATCGGATAAGGAAGAGTAGGATCTCAAGAGATTCACCCAATCAAGCAATCTGTGGTGCAACAAGATGGCTTGACTACAACACAACAAAGCAACTAGGATTCAGCAAGATGACCAAGGCTCAACGAGTTGATTTGAACATGACACCAACCAGACCCCTGTACAACAAAACATGGTGGACCGAAGTGGGCTTGACCCTGATGCAGCTGGCCGAACCAAGGTGCAACCAATTGACCAAGGTGCAGCAACCGACCAAGCCTACTCAAGGGCTGGATCAACAAGCTAGCTAGCTGAACCAAACCAAGGGACGGGCTGCACGTGATCAGTTTGAACTGATCCAAGGTTGGACCAGCCATGTGACTTGTTGACCAAACCAAGTTGGATCAACCATGTGACCAACAAACAAGACCAAACCAAGGTGGGTTGGACCAACATGTGACCAAGGCAAGGTTGCACCAACATGTGATTAGATCAAAGTGGACCAGCCATGTGTCCAACAAACCAAACCGAAATGGGGCAGATTGGATCAGTCAATCCATGGAACAAGCTAGAAGGGAAAGATGCCAAGGATATTCCCTAGTCTAGAGGCTTCTTCGGCCAGTCAAGAAGTCTATAAATACCCACCTTGGGCTGAGAATCAAAAGAGGCAATTAAAGAGAGAAGAATTAGCAAAATCAAGAGAGAAAGAGAGAGTGAGAGAGATCAGCCACGAGTGGAGAAGTTTGCTCGATTTTCGGCCAAGAAGGAGCAAAGCTCAGTAAAGAGGAAAAAGGAGTCCATCCCATTCTCTCCTCGCCTTCTTCACTTTCTGGTTTGCGCCTATTTGTAAGCTCGAGATCTTCATTTCCATCACCTTGTAAGTGAAAGAATTGCTACAAATTTCATGTAAAACCATAGGCAAGAGGAATCCCCACTTGTATGATATTTTGTTTCTTCTACCTCAATATACACTATATTTTATACATCCTCATCTATTCAATGGTTATGCATAATATCATCCCTTCTCCCCTTTCTTCATTGTCTTGATTGCCTCCAATTAAATCCAAGAAGCCATAAGAGGGATATAGCTGTCACATTTACATGCAATGATATGAGTGTGTAATCACTCTTAAGGTTTATCGCATACATCTTCCAAGAGAGCTATCCTCTTCGAGAAAAATACCCTGAGAATTTATATTAGATGAGCACCTCCCCAAACGAGCACAAGTCTCCAACAAAATTCTTTGATTGATCATTAAATCATTAAGGATCAAATCAAATACATCATTAGTTTCTATAAAGAAAATTTTGTAGATTTCAACATAATGAATAAATCTTATCCGATCCTCGAATTTTCTAGCCACCGTCTCTCAGCAAAATATTCTAAAATTTTGTCCATAACTGGCACATCCGGTAAAATTCTCAAAAATTTTGGACATTGGTAAGGTTGAGTAAAAAAAAAAAAAAAAATCAGACTCAACCCGAAACATAACCTGTTTATGCTAAAATCCCTACAATAGATGTTTAGTAAAACTGTCATAACTCAGTCCGAAAGTATCCAAATTTCTTGAAAATGGTTTCACTAGAAAGTTGACATCCATATATTTCTAGATTGACTATTTTCATAGAAATCAAAATCCTACGTATAAAGATATGAGTGTTTTACTCAGACTCTATATCTTAGTCACAAAGATTGTTCATAATTTCAGAATTGCATTCGGTTAGAAATATTCTCTAGTTTAATTTTGATCATTTAAAGATCCAATAAATAAAAAAAAATCTTTAATAAAGCCTTATACCTAACTCTCACTTAGTAAAATTTTTAGAATTTTTGGATCCCAAGAAAACAACCAAAAACATAGAAATTCATTTGCTGGAAAATAGAATAAATTTTAAATGAAAAACATACCATCTTGAAAAGTTGTTTTGAGTGAAATTTGTTTTAGGAAAATCCAAAATTCTAAAATTGTTCTTTCTAAGCATCTAGGCTGACCCTTGAGTACTAGTTCAAGAAGGCCGATGATGATGAGAACCTATTTTTCCACAATCATAAAATAGTCAGATAAATCTCTTTATAAGTTTGAGTAAACTTCTTGGCACTCTAACACATAATTTTTGCAAACAAAGTCTTAAGTATATATCGAACCAAAAATTTTGTTTACAGAAATAAAATGACACGCCCGATCACATTCTTTCGAAACAAGTTAATTTCAAAACCTTGTTCTAAACTCTTTTAAAAACTTGACCATAGGTCTGAAATTTCCAGCACTCACCATGTCAAGTTCAGAAGGTTCAGTTGGAGATGTGTCAAGTAAGTTCTCAAGCTCCACGATTCAGTTTTCAAAAACAACAAAAAAATCTTCAAAATTATTTTCTAAAACTCGGGAAAATAGGACTGCCTCTTTAAAGAAGAAATTGAGAGAGTTGAGGATTGAGAGGAGATCGCGGCCCTAAGCCAATAGGCAGATGAAGTTGGATCTTGCTCCTCTCATGGTAAACAAGCTTGAGCTCATAAGAGGATGCACCACGTTCGAAAAGCAAAAGTAACCTCCAAGTTTGAGGATGAGAAACCTAACCCCAAATCATTCGCAATAAAGGATAGGAGAGTCATTCAATAATTTTTGAAAAGCCAATCCAAGGAAAAGAAGGTCAATTTGCTATTTTTTACCATCTGATTATCAAACCAATAGTGATGATGAAATGCCAGGCTTTCATCTATATGATGGTAATGGAGATCCTAGGTCTCACTTACAACTCTTTTCTTGAAAGGCCTACAAGAAAAAGAATGATCCATCCAAGTGGGTCTATTGGTTCTCACATTTCCTCAAAGGAAATGCATTCAAATGGCTAGCTTCTTAGTATTTGAGCCAATTCACCACCTTTGAAGAATTGGCCAATTTTTCATGCAAAAATTATCACATAATGTTGAGGTTATCGCAACTCTCAACACATT
Source organism: Brasenia schreberi (assembly GCA_036023115.1). Classification (NCBI taxonomy): domain Eukaryota; kingdom Viridiplantae; phylum Streptophyta; class Magnoliopsida; order Nymphaeales; family Cabombaceae; genus Brasenia; species Brasenia schreberi. The sequence continues at coordinate 11,282,054 of JAYKKT010000051.1, forward strand.
GAGAGATGCTAAACAAGCTCATAATGAGGACGCTCATGCCTTTATTGTGAAATTGAGATTTTTGCTTGGGAAAGTAAAGGACCCATATTCGAGGGTTACATAGTAATGTTGATTTTAAAAAATTTTAAAACTGATTTGAAAGCCCTCTTCTCTCTTCATGAAATCAACACTTTCGAAAAACTCATAAAAAAGACATCATTTTTTGAAGCAAATTTAAAAGAGGGAGTATATGAGGATTTGTGGAAAGATAAGGGTTTTTCTTCAAAATCAAAACCAGTGGTGTATAGGTCATCCACCCCGAATTGAGGGGTAAAATCTTAAAAAGGAGCTAGTGTTAGAGTGGAACTTCCTCATCCAACTCCACCAAACCTTTTGGACCCAAGCCTAAACCATATATCCCAAAAACATAAAAAAATGAAAAAAAAATTGAAAATACAAAAAGAGAGTACATGACTCTACGACAACCACTCATGGAAGTCTTAGACATCCTCTTGTCACAAAGATTGGTGAGCCTATTACTGGTTCCTAAAGGAGCAACCCTTAAGGGACATTTTCTAAATGAATTTTGTAAGTATCATGTGCTAAAGGGATATTATACAAATATGAAAAATAAAATTGAAGACTTGATTGAGCAAGACAAACTCCATATCTATGAGGAGTTAGAGTCTTCCCAAGCCATTTTCAAAGAACCCTTTCCAAAGCATGCAAGTACGAGTGAAAGCTCCAAAGAGGTATGTCTCTCTTCCAAGAACTCTCATGAGGGGACGATCAATACTTGTTGTGATTATGCATTGTATATGACTCACTCTACTTGTCACACACCACATGTTTCTCCCATAATCTTAAAAAAGTCAAGCAAGTAGTGATCTAGGGAGCGCTTAGAATTCCACCCTCGGCTAGAACCTTGATTGTGATTCGTGGTGTGCCAAAATCTTCACACCAGAATAGAGCCCAAGTAGGATCGAGCCATTAGGAAAAGTGTTGAGGAGGTTACTAGGTCCGAAAGGATCTACCAACCCCGCATTTAGGAATAAATCAAGCAAGGAGATGTCGTTTTACCCAACCTCTGAAAAGCGTGCATCATTCCTCATTCATCCCATAGTATTGATAAGGATAAAGATGTTATGTTGCCTCGATATGATATAGAAAAATATTTAACAAAATTCCTAATTAACATGTCTATTTTAGAGTTGGTTAAAAACTCACCTAAACATAGCCATGTATTGAAAGGAATTCTAGAGAAAACCAAGGTTAGCATATCCATAACTCCTGAGTCATTGTCCTTCTTGGTCTCACCAGTTTTCACCCAAACTCCAATCATTTTTTTCGAGGATGAGTTTAGTAGACCCATAACAATCATGCCTTAGACAAAAACCTCATTACAACTTATTGTTAGGAAGACTTTGAATGAGAGTCTCTACCACCCCTTCCTGCAATCTCAATGGAGTACTTTAATTCAAACAAAAACCCGAAAATAAAAGCACTTCGTAAATCCCCCAATCTTCAAATAACACTCAAATCGAGTGTCTCCCATTTCATGAATGCAATAAAAATCGTATACACACACTTAATAACTTCATATTTTGTCATTAAAAAAAACCCGAAATAATACAAAAAAAACAATAAAAATAAAGGAAAAAAATGGAAAAAATATTAAAAATATACCTAAATTCGAGTTTGGAGGCTTGGACGGACACCATAGGGCACAATTTTAGAGCTTTGAACACCAAGGAGGCGAAAACCAACTCTTAGAAAGTTTAGGAATCCAAAGAGAGGAACCCGCGAAAAATCGCGGGTTTCTCTTGGGCCGGGACCCTTTATAAGGGTCCTAGTATCGTGCGATACGGCCCGTATCGCACGATACGGTCCGATACGCCCGCACCTACGATACGGGCCCTCGTATCGTATCATGGTGGCCCACGATACGATACGTACGGACAACACTGGTTTGAATGGCTCTTAAAATTGGTAGAATTTGTCTAACCTTGAATCGTGAACCATTGATTTCTAAACTTATGGAATCAGTTGAATAAACAACAACAAACAACTAAGCCTTTTCCCTTACTTATGGAATCAGTTGAATGATCGACAAATATCCTTTCTTTCCTTAATGTCCATCCAAGTTTTTATATGCTAGTTACAATTTTGATCATTCAAAGCTTTTGGCTAACAATGCCTTTCAATTGTCTATTTTGTAGTACGGAAGGGATATTGCCGAATGCTTACATCAAGCCATGGCCAGAGTAGGACTAGATATGCGTATACCAGCCTTGGTATGATTTACTTGATTCTGTCCATACTTCTAGTCTTCATATTTTATTTGGGAGTCTTTCTTAAATATCTGTTAGGTGTCGTGCTCTATTATTCCTTGTCCTGCTGGTAATTTACAAGTAAGATGACTTGCATATGAATAGCTTCTTTTCTTGAAAAAGTTCAGTGTACGCTGCAGGTACCTTTTGTTGCTGATCTTCTGTAGATGATTCAGGGTTTGAAGTTTGCAGGGGTCTATGTTATGTTTTGTATTGAAGCAATCTATGCAGTTGTCTGAACCGTCCAGCATCTTTTTTCTCTAACTAGTTTGTGTTAGCTCTTCAAAAAAGTACATCGATTTATTGTTGGGTAGTTTCAGAGCTGTCACCATTTGAGAACTGGTAGTGTTGTTCTCTGGTCTATCCATGAAAACTGGAGAAAACTATTCTCCCTTATGGGGACGTTTGGTTTGCCCATTGAAGGGATTCAGGCAACATAATGGTTCATTCTCTTTTGGGAATTGGATTCCCTCACGTTGTGAGAATTCAGTTCTCCTAAGGTCTGTTGAAACTGAGTTTAGTTGGTGTATCCATTTCTCGCACTTCCTACTGCTGCCTAATCTCTGAGTTTGATTCTCTAGTTTGAGGCTTGGCCTTCCTTTTAAACTGCAATTGGAAAATGAGTAGTTAATAGTTTGATCAGTTCCACTGCAGGCATTCCAAGCCCATGTTAGTGGGTCCTCAAAACTGCTTACGCCATAGTGTGTGAGGTGGGCTGTTGAACGAACCTGACACTTTGTGGTCAAACTTAATTCATCTCGTTATAAAGATCGACAATTTTCATCCCTCATGGGTTGGCTAAATTATTTGTCATTCATCAAGAACTTGAACTTTTGATTCTCTTGACGTACCTCTCTAGTACTTCAAGATGGTGAATAGTACTAATAAAAAAGTGTTAGCACACAGAGCGTTAGCTCAATGACAGGGCACTTTGGTGCTGTTGCTGGTGGTGGGGAGTTTGACTCCCAGGGGTGCATGCAAGGGTGTGTTTGTTAGGCTTCGGCCTCCTCTTGTAACAAAAAAAAAGTTGTAGCAAACTCTTCTGATTAAAAGTAGTTTAAATACTTTGCTTGTGTTGTTCAAGCCCAGCCGAGCATGAGCCAATACAGACTGCAGGATTGATGAGCTGCATATGAGTTTGTTTATTAAAATCAAATGAGCTGTCTAGCCTTCTTATAAAAGTTAATATAAGTCCTGGTATGAGCTAATTGTTTATTTCAATTTTAGATCAATGATACTGTTGGAACACTGGCTGTTGGTCGTTATTATGAAGAAGATGCCATTGCGGCTGTGATCATTGGAACTGGGACAAATGCATGCTATATAGAGCGAGCAGACGCAATCACAAAGTGCCAGGGCCTTCTTGCTAATTCTGGACGCATGGTAGTTTGTTTAGTTTAACAGATTTATGTTGCTTTCAATTTCGTTTTTTTTGTCATACTGAACTTAGTTTCATGAGATGATGTTTCGAATCTTTTTAGGCTGTTATTGGATTTGCAAATGTCATGTTTCATCTCTTCATCGGAATTGACTTGTCATTGTTTGATTTTGGACAATAATTGAGCTTCTTGATCAGGTTGTCAATATCGAATGGGGTAATTTTTGGTCATCTCATCTTCCGAGAACTTCATACGATAAATCTTTAGATGACGAGAGCCCAAACCCCTCAGAACAGGTATAGCCTCTTGAAACAGTTGCTGTTGTTTTTGTGCATCTTCATCAATACATGATTCATTTCCTTCCCAAATGTCGACTTTTCAGGGATTCGAGAAGATGATTTCGGGTATGTACTTGGGTGAAATTCTAAGAAGGGTTATTCTAAGAATGGCACAGGGATCTGATCTTTTTGGTGATATTGGTTCCAGGCTTCAAGAGCCCTTTTCTTTGAGGTTTGTATCAACCACATCACCTATATATGTATGCGTTCATGATATGTATAACAATACATTTATATACTTGTTTTACAAATCAAAAGATGAATCAAAGAAAATAAATACACAAATCTCTCACGTTATATAGTGATGCTTGCTGATTGCTTATCATGAGTTGCTTTTACCAGTTGCATGTTGATCTTATGTTTTGTTTGTAGGACACCGTTGATGTCCGCAATGCACCAAGATGATTCTCCGGACTTAGGAGAAGTCTCAAGATTGATGAGAGAAAACCTAGGGGTAATAACCAGCAATTCTTAATGATTGCTTGGTGCAGAAATGTTTTCCAATAACCATTTATTTGAAATGTTGATTTGTTTCTTTCGGTTCAGGTTGTTGACGTCCCTATGAAGGTTCGAATTCTCATTGTAAGAGCTTGTGATACAGTAACCCGCCGAGGGGCACGATTAGTGGCTGCAGGGATAGTGGGTATCCTGAAAAAGGTTGGCAGAGACGGTGGCGTTGGCATTGTTGGTAGATCAAAAGGAGATGGACATGGTAAATTAAAGAGAACGGTGGTTGCAATGGAAGGGGGTCTGTATGAAAGTTATCCTAAATTCAGGGAGTACTTGCATGCAGCTGTTGAAGAATTATTAGGGGAAGAGGTAGCTCGCCGTGTTATTCTCAGGCTAACGCATGATGGTCCAGGGATAGGGGCTGCACTTCTTGCTGCTGCTCATTCTTCCTCTAGCATTGGTAGCCAATAATCTCTCTCTCCCTCTCTTTCCCCATGTATATATGTTTATATGAGGAGGGGTGTGGGATTGTTGTGTGATGTATGGATAAACGGGGGGGGGAGGGGTCTGTTTTATGTTTTCTTGTTGATTCCTTCAATTATTTGCGCATTTTTTTCAAGTGTAAATAATCCAGTGTCCCTATGAATAAGCGAGTCTAGGGACTCTCTTATCTCGGCATTCGCATTCTAGGTACGGTTCCATTATATTAAATGCGTGGCAGGAACCACAGAGATTTGTGGACAGACCTATGATTCGCATTCAATCGAAGACTGAAAGCAATCCGATGCAACAACCAAATATAGTGTTTTGTTGACAGACCTATGATTCTCGGTTGAGGGAGCTGCTCCTATTGAGAATTGGATCATATTGAATCCTGTCTAATGTACGTCACTTTGGATTCTAGATCTAGTGATAATTGATGCAAATAAATCTATTTTTACGTTCGTTGTCTGTGAAACCAGTTGACAATCACGAGAGACAGTAGGTAGGGATGGGGGTGGGTTCGGTTGACTTTGTGGGCTCGGAGATCGCCGTGTACCTCAGGCTAACGCATGATGGTCCAGGGATGGGGGCTGCACTTCTTGCTGCTGCTCATTCTTCCTCTAGCGTTGGTAGTCAATAATCTCTCTCTCCCTCTCTCTCCCCATGTATATATGTTTATATGAGGAGGGTGTGGGATTGTTGTGTGATGTATGGAGAAAGGGGGGTCTGTTTTATGTTTTCTTGTTGATTCCTTCAATTATTTGCGCATTTTTTCAAGTGTAAATAATCAGTGTCCCTATGAAAAAGCGAGTCTAGGGACTCTCTTATCTCGGCATTCGCATTCTAGGTACGGTTCCATTATATTAAATGAGTGGCATGAACCACAGAAATGATGACCATTCAATCGAAGAGTGAAAGCGATCCGATGCAACAACCAAATATAGTGTTTTGTGGACAGACCTATGATTCTCGGTTAAGGGAGCTGCTCCTATTGAGAATTGGATCATATTGAATCCTGTCTAATGTACATCACTTTGGATTCTAGATCTAGTGATAATTGATGCAAATAAATCTATTTTTACGTTCGTTGTCTGTGAAACCAGTTGACAATCACGAGAGGCGGTAGGTAGGGATGGGGGTGGGTTCGGCTGACTTTGTGGACTCGGAGACTGTGAGCACAGAGGTCCAGTGAAAGCCAGTGTCACAACGGATCATTTCTTCGGTAACTCGTTTCTCTGTCCTCTTCTTGGCATTTTACTCCACTAGTTCTCGTAGTCTACCAGTGGACCTCTGTGTTTAGCTCAGCATACATACATAATATTTTTTGGATAGAAAATGAAGCTAAACCAACTGTTTTTGTATCCCCAGCTAATATGTTCTCATGCTCTGTTCATCTCAAGCAAGTGCAAAAAGCTGAACAAAACCGGTAGCAAGCCAATGAATGCACACACAACCAGCTCGGTTTTTTCAGCAGTTCATGTAAAATGACAAATATATGATGGGTACATGCGGTATAATAACAGGGAGAAACAAAACGAGGGAAGAAGATGCAGCTTCTGCCAAGGCCAGACAGGGGAGCAGTTACCAAGTTATCAAAGAGCGAGAGGGATGGGTGAGAAATAGTATGCCGAGCCGGCAGTTGTAAACGAAACAATTAGATCAGCCTTAAAGGAGGAAAAGAGGCAGATTGCAGATATATGAGAGGCGAGAGGCATTATTATATAGAATCATTGTCACGAACAAATGCAAGCAACAGCCAGACAACTCCTGCAATCTTGTACAATCTTGTACTGCATCTCCACAGCTTTCCTGTATTCTGTAAAAAAAGAAACCAAAACCATTGGCTTGTCGCAAGTAGAAGGCTAAGTGCCACATTGTGGCGATGCCATCTCATGGGTTTAAATGCTAGTCAATGTGGCAAATATTTTGAGCTAAAAAAAGGCATATTTCTTTTCTAACATTGGAAAAGTGTTCATAATTACACCACACCTGTCACCCTACTTTTCTTGTCAAATTATAAGATCTTATCATGTGTGTTTATGAATTTGATTTGGGTTCCCAACTTTGAGGATCCATTTACATCAAATTCTAACTTTGGACAAGGAAAATAGGATGACATGTGTTCTATAATTACCATACTTTAACCTTGTTCAATAGAGATACCTATCTTGGCAATATTGATCTCCTTTCTCAAAAATGAAATGATGCACTTTCTTGTCTAGATGAAGCCAATTTAACATCTTTTTCAACAATAGGCATATATGATTTCTGCCTACATGTTACGTTATATCCAAGTGTTGTTTAGGAAGTAATGTTTATTATATATATGAGTATGAGTTGTATGAACAAGCAAACAACTACTTTAACCTCTTTTCCGATTCTATAAGGCATCCCATGTCACACAAAAAACGATGCACCATCAATATTGTAAAGATTCAGGGAAAGGCAAATATAGTTTTCATAAGAGAAACTTGCATTCCCTTCCGAATTTGATTTGGATTACCAATTTTAGAGAATCTATGCAAATCAAATTCTAACTGTTGGACAATTCTCTTCTCGAAGGGTATGGAGTAAAATTGTTCAACAGACTGCATGTTTCTCTTGCACGAATCCTTTCCACTAGTGAGGGAAAATGACCTTAAATTTTTACAAGTTTTTATATGCGTCACCGTTCATATTTTTACATTGTTTTCTCTCGAAGGAATAGTTTGAAGATAATATGCCAATGTCTTTCAAAACTGCCATAATGGTGTGTTCATGTGGCATTTTTAGGGTATTGGCTGAAGCTGATGTTAGGAAACTTAGTCTGGTGACCTTATTTGCTCTCATTGTACTGCTATTTGCAACCCATGATATGTTTGGACGTTCGTACACATCTTGGATGGGAAAGGTTATCTTTTTGGGTTACCTCATAAAAGTTGGACTCCTTTACCTTCTTGGTTGCTCCACAATGCAGCAGCTAAAGTATTCAGCGGGGAGTCGTTATTTGGTTCTGAAATCACAATGAGAAAGAGGTCAGAAAATAAGAACTTTTTCCTACTAAAAAGGATTATTAAAAGTTTAAAAGGCAGCCCAACAAGTTATCTCACCTCCTAGTAGACTTTGAATTGACAACAGGTGGTTCTCACATCATACGCAGATGACCATTTGTCCTAATAAAAAAAAGTTCCTTATTCACCAAATTCATAACCTGAAGAAATCAAGATAAAAAAGTAAATAAAAGGATGCCAACCTGAAGGATGTCTAAGCAGATGTTACCAACGGCATCAACATTTGGATGGAAGCACATGGTTTCAAACTTATCGGTGGTTTGAAAGGATATTCGTTAGAAAGTGATAATTTGTAGACCATCCCGACGGTGCGTTCCTTTCCAAATAAATATTTTGTCTGCTTCAAGAAATGACGAAATTCCTGGGTCTCCACTCATCTGAGTCATATAAGATCAAGGAAACAGCTAATAAGGCATGCCAAAGATTTAGAGTGGAAAACACTAAATGATTATAAGAAAGAAGACGAAAGGAATGGCTAAGAAAACCTACCATTAGAGCCATAAGTTCAGACTGCAACCTGTTTCATGCACCCCATAAACTGTTAATGTAATAGGGTACCGTTGGGAAGCCCCAACGGCTAGTGCTGGCCCAGCCAGCAACTAGCCGTTGGATCCCAACGACTAGTGCTGGCCGGCCAGCACTAGTTCAGCCCATTTTCTTTCTTGCTTCTTGCTACTTACTTGCCTCTTGTTATGTAAAGTGTCTATAAATAAGACATCATTCCATGAATAAAATCATGCAGTCTTGCACTGCTTCTTGATTCGTTTTGTGTATGCTTCCGCTCTTGTCAATCATTCTTGAAGATAGACATTCGTCAGTGAATGTCATTTGACTCTCGGCGACTTGGTAATATTGATTTGTGCAACATCAACCTTTGATGATCGACAATTATTTACATGGTATCAGAGCCTCGGATTGAAGAAAATGAGTGCATCGGGAAGCATGCCGAAAATGCGAAAATTGAAGATTTGCATCAAACTTGAGGTTAGTCCTAAATATTCATTTTTTGCACAAATGGAAGGCAAAAATGAGTCGTTTAGATATATTCTAGACCCAAAAAGTTATCAAAGTTGGGCTAGAACAATGAAAAAATATTTTTTATCAAAAGATTTTTGGGATTACATTGATGGGACTATAAAAGAACCAATTTTGGACATTGATGGCTTAGATGATGATGAAATCATCAAAGCACATGAGAAATTCAAAACCGATTTGAAATTGTGGGAAAAAATGAATGAAAAAATCACATGGATCATTTGTCAAAACGTGGATGAAAAACTTAGAAATCGGATTAATGCTTTTGAAAATGCGTTTGAAACTTGGGAATATTTGAAAAAGCTTCATTCTCAAGATGATTTTGTCTTTCAAATTGATCTTATGGAAAGAATGATTATGCTCAAACAAGGGAACCTAAGCATTAGGGATTATCACAATGAATTTTCGGAACTTTAGACTCAATTAAGGAGTTTTGACAAATTTGAAAAACTTCACAAACTAGACGAATTTCAAGAATTTTTGAAAAATCAATATTTTTTCTTGTTTATGCGTGGTCTAAGAGTCGAATTTGAAAACATTAGATCAAGCCTTATACATAGGAAACCTAGACCTAGAGGGGATACCTTTCTTGCCGATCTTGTTATGGAGGAAACAAGATTGAAAAACATGCATGTTGCAAAAGAAGTCGTACTTGCCGCATCAAGACCCAGAGCAAATTTGAAGACTTATAAGCCTCCACATGCCAAGAACAATGAAGGCACATTCAAGAAGCCCACGGAACCATGGCCTAACAAGGATACAATTTGCCATTATTGCAAGGAAAGTGGACACATTAAAACCACTTGTCCTTTACTCCGAAAAAGGGGTGGAAACGTGGGAGCCATGGAAGAAGGAGGTGTCTTACCCAACAACATAAAAGCGTACATAGAAGAAATTTTTAAAGAAAAAGCAAGCATCTCCGGGAATGCTCTATCTACTTCGCAAGGTATGTCTTGGTTTTTAGATTCCGGTGCATCTTTTCATATGACACATAGTGAAGATTCTTTGGTTAATTCTTGTGAAACCATTGGAAAGCATGTGTTTACGGCCGATGGAACAAAACTCCAAATCAAAAAATTAGGAAACCTTGAAAAACAAGACTTTAAAATTCAAAATGTAAGTTTTATACCTAAACTAAATTTAAATATACTCTCGGTTGCTCAAATATGTGATAACAACTGTATAGTCACTTTCTCATCCTAACATTGTGTGGTGCAGGATCACCTATCGAAGAAGGTGATTGGTCAAGGTCATAGAGAAAGTGGACTATATAAAATGGACTATCTTGTTATGCCAAATTCGGATTTTTGTAACATAACCCAAGATGCTACACTATGGCATAAAAGACTTGGACACTTGGACTCTCAAAAGATGTGTAACATTCCTTTGATGAAAAGCATTAGAGAGAAAAATTTTAAATGTAAAGATTGTCTTCTTGGAAAAATGCATCATCTTCCATTTGGAGAAAGAAATTATGTACCAAAGAAAGCTTTTAATTTAATACATTCGGATGTTTGGGGCCCCGCGCTCGTTGTTTCTAAAGGAGGATTGCAATACTATGTGATTTTTGTGGATGACTTTACTCAATTTACATGGATATATCTTTTAAAACACAAATCCGAAGTATTTGAAAATTTTGTAGTATTTTGTAACATAATAAAAAACCAATTTGGAGCAACCATTAAAATCTTTAGATCCGATTCGGGAGGAGAGTACATGTCTAATGAATTTCATAAATTTATTGAAACTAATGGTATTATTCACCAAAAATCATGCACTAAAACACCTCAACAAAATGGTCTAGCAGAACAAAAACATAGGCATATTATTGAAACTTGTAGAACTATGTTAATTGCTAGTAAGGTTCCTAAATTCTTATGGGCCGAAGCTACTCTTACCGTAATATATCTTATAAATAGAATGCCTTCATCTAACCTTGAGAATACTTCACCTTTCGAAAAATTGTATAACATCCCTCCATATTATGAAAGACTTAGAGTTTTTGGATGTAGATGTTTTGTGTATACAGACAAGAATGACAAATTGTCACCTAGAGCTATTGAATGTGTCTTCCTTGGTTATGGCATTGACAAAAAGGGGTATAGGTGTTTTGATCCTATAGAAGACAAATTGTATGTGTCCAAGGATGTGAAATTCTTTGAGAATGACATTTATTATGAGTCCAAATCCTTGGAAAATTCAGAACCTTTCATTCCTAAAGATATTTTTGAGCTAGAAGAAGATAATGATTGTGATTCAGTAGATCATCAAGACATTCAAGAAGATCATATTGAAAACAATGATATTTCACACACCACTGTTGCTACTCGATCAATTGTTGAACCCTTTCCCTCAAATTATCCCAGACGACCTAGAATAACCCATTACGCCCACACGGAACCTGATATTACAAGCTTAGAACCCAGGGCTTCAAGACCACCTCAGCGATTTGTGTCATATGAATCTTTTAAACCACAACGAAGAAATTTGATTGCCACCCTTCATCAAGTAAAGGAACCTAGGTTCTATCATCAAGCTAAAGGTATTCCAGAATGGGAAGATGCTATGAAAGATGAACTCAACGCCCAAGACAAGGCTCAGACATGGATAGTTGCACCCCTGCCTAAAGATAAGAAAGTCATTGGATGTTGATGGGTATATAAAATCAAAACTCACAGCAACGGGCACATTGAGAGATACAAGGCTAGATTAGTTGCTAAAGGTTATGCCCAAGAATATGGAATTGACTATGATGAAACGTTTGCCCCAGTAGCTAGAATGATCACGATTAGAATTCTCATTACCATTAGTGCAATAAAAAATGGAATATATACCAACTTGATATCAAGAATGCTTTTTTGAACGGTTACTTGAATGAAGAAGTCTTCATGAGTTTTCCTCCTGGCATCACTCTCCCTCCTGGTCATGCTCTTAAATTACGAAAAGCCTTGTATGGTCTGAAACAAGCTCCAAAAGCTTGGTTTGATCGATTTGAGAAATTCATGCATTTGCATAATTTTGTGACTTGTTATACTGATACTGCATTGTTTGTACGCAAAACACAATCTGGTATTGTTATCTTGCTTTTGTATGTGGATGACATGATCATCACAGGAAGTAATGAAGTGGGAATTGCTGAAGTTAAACTTAATCTGCATCACGAATTTGATATGAAAGACTTGGGTTTGCTGAATTACTTTTTGGGTATTGAGATAACCAAAAATAGTTGTGGATACTTTATGTCTCAAACCAAGTTTGTTAACGATATTGTTGAAAGATCTGGGATTACAGATACTAACCCGAAGTCCTAGGCACCAAACTGCGTTCCACGGATGGTGAGAAATTAGAAGATCCCACCCCTTATCGACAGCTTATAGGTGCACTCACTTATCTCACCATTACTAGACCAGACATTTCTCATGCAGTACACACAGCCAGTTAATTTCAACATGCACCTACTTCTGTCCATATGAGTGTTGTTTTGCAAATTATTCGATATATTAGGAACACTGCTCACAAGGGGGTCCTCTTAACTTCCTCTTCATCTTTTGATTTATCTATATATACGGATGCTGATTGGGGTGGAGATGTCAACAATAGACATTCTACCACTGGTTTTTGTGTATTTTTAGGTAAATCTCTTGTTTCTTGGAAGTGCAAAAAGTAACAGAAGGTGTCCCTCTCATCCACAGAAGCTGAATATCGAGCCATGGCTACAGCTGCGATGGAGGTTTCTTGGATCACAACCCTTCTAGTAGACATGGGCGTTCATGTCCAACACCCCGCCATCATGTATTGTGACAACAAAAGTATCATGTACATTGCCTCCAACAACACTTTTCATGAGAGGACGAAGCACATCGAGATGGACTGTCACTTTGTTCGAGAAGAGTGTCTAAATAAGAAGATCTCACTTTGTTATGTCACATCTGAGATGTAGCTCGTAGACTTTTTCACCAAATCTCTTTCAGCTTCTCGATTTCAGTTTTTATTAGACAAACTTTCAGTGTATACCTCGTAAGTTTAGTACTGGCCTGCCAGCACTAGTTCAGCCCATTTTCTTTCTTGCTTCTTGCTACTTACTTGCCTCTTGTTATGTAAAGTGTCTATAAATAAGACCTCATTCCATGAATAAATTATGCAGTCTTACTGCTTCTTGATTTGTTTTGTGTATGCTTCCGCTCTTGTCAATCATTCTTGAAGATAGACATTCGTCAATGAATGTCATTTGACTCTCGGCGACTTGGTAATATTGATTTGTGCAACATCAACCTTTGATGATCGACAATTATTTACATAAACATCATCATAAATCAATCTGAAAGAAGGATTTGATTATGCATACAACCTCTCTCTCTCACACACACACACTCTTTCACGCACGCACACACAGCTCTGTAATAGATTAGTCCAAAAAGAAAACAGCATCCACTCTATGGAAGAGCACTGGTGTGAAGCCTAGAATGTGCTCGTCGACAAAATATATCTCCATGGCCAAAATCACTTCATAGTAGACCAAATACATGTTTTTTGATAAGTGAATCAGATTTTATGAGGGTTAAAAGAAAAAGTGCTTATATTATTGGGTTTATAAACTCATATGCATAACAAGATGCGGAAGATAGTCAAGTCTATTGGTTTTGGGCAATCTATGCACGAAGAAATATTTTCTTGATCATATTGCATACAATCCGTTCCTTGTAAAACGCTGAACTTAATGAAAGGAAATACGAACAAAACAGGAAAAGATCGTCATCCGGCACAAAAGGGAGACAATTCGACGTGCATTGGACACGTATGAAATGAATGAGGAGAAAAACACCACCAAAGGAAAGGTAGAAAAGGAAGGGACGAACCTTCGGGTAACCGAGTGGCTGTCGGAGGTCTTGACGGTCGTTTGCTGTTGCTTCGCCAGAGACGAGGAGACCGGTGGCGAAATCGGCGTGTTATCTTGGTACTCCACCGATCGTTGGCGGCTTGAATCTTGATAATCTCGGGAAGCCGTCGTTGCACAATGGTAATGACGATGAAAACCAAAACTGGTTTTCGTTTTCTATCCCTTGAAAGCACAATCCGCAATAATTGATTCGCTTTCTGGCGAAGAGAGAGAGAAAGAGAGAGAGGGTGCCGTCGTCACGGAGCCTCTATATGATTCGAAAACTTTTGAAACGTTAGAGATGGACGGTGGATGTCACCCCATCTCAACGTCTAGACGGATGCTTTCCAACTTTCCTTAAAAGAAAAACATTTTAATGGAAGTTTTGAATTTTCATCTCCATGGGATGGGGCTCAACCTTTCTACCAAGAACTTCTGGTGTCCTTTTTTCTTTAAATAGATGAATTTGATGGGAAAAAGGATCCCATCCAAGTCAGGTACTCAAGATTTTATGTGTGCTATTTTGGATTCAAATCCAGTGTCAGATCTGGTGAAGTTACAATCAATAGGATAGAAATTTCATTGAACCAGTATCAATCGGATAACTCGAGGGACAATGAAGCCAACCTAGACAACTTGGTCGCAATGAAAGAAGCCACGGGTCTCCCGCCTAGCATTCGACTAGTGAGGACTAAAGTTGAAGGTCAAGAATTTGATACCTGGGGACATGCATGGACGGACATCTACTAAGAGTCTGGCCAACACCAGCTGGACAATCAGAAAAATATTTGTTCTTGATTCTCAATTCGATTACAGATTTTCGTGGAATAGCACCTTATTACTGCCATCTCAGGCAGATCTCTACCCTTTACAAGAATGATCATAGTACCTGAGAATTGTCAGCCCTATGTTATTCATCTTTTAAAAGCAAAGCAGCAACATTAGGCCTATGTCTATCGACGCAAAAATCAATAGGGTACAATGATCATTTCACAAATGTAAATGGTATAAATTTGTATTGTAGGCATATTTTAAAAAAATTGCATCTTTCGATACTGAAAGTATTGATCAGATCGATGTGTCGGTTTTATCGTAGGATATGATCGATACGAGTTTGTATCAGTATAACAGCAATATCGGTAGGATGGCCTGAAATTTTTTATCTTAGTCATATAATTTTTTTCCCTTTTCTGAAAAATATGTATCGGCTGCGTCCAAAATTTTGGGCCCGTGTGATACGGGATACATATTGACATTGGATACATATTGATATTTATAACTTTGGTTCCTTATCACAGCTGGATCATCAACACAAGAAATATGAAAATCATAAAAAACTGAAATTTCAATAAACCAACGTATCAATGGTCCTTCGGGCATGAGTTCTTCATTCTCCAGAAACAACCTAAAGTATCAAACTGGCCAGAAAGTTGATGCCCAAATCTAATGAATGAAGTGTCACAGCAAAAGTCTACCCATGATTACCATTATATGATGCTACTTGTAGAAATAAATAGTTGACAGTATTGTGACAGATATCATTCACATAGATCAGCATGGTATCAACAACGTGGTATTTGCGCATACGAATATGTGAACGAACCGCCCTCTTGTGGACTTTAGAACTTCCGAAAGTAAATGCTCATTTTACATCTTCAATGCAAAGTTTACCCAACTTTGAAGATACTCGAACAAAAAGATGAACAGAAAACTTCATGGGTAAAATCTAAGAGGCTTGAGACAGTTTTGATATCATGGGAAGATCACAAAAGCAGCAAAGGTAGTACTTGCAGGTCAAGGAAAGGCTTCCACAAAACCACGCTACTCCTTCGACTCTTCCGCTTTCATTTTCTTTTCCCATCTACGCTTCTGAGGACACCAATTAATACTAATGTCAATATTCTCCAGAACACAAGAAAGATAAATTAAAGGATATGCGTTTGTATAAGATAAGTGAATAAAATCACTATTTCATATCATGATCTAATATTAGGAGGGGGGATTCTCTCAATGACTCGCAGATATTAAATAGTGCAGCATATAAATGAACCAATTCCCAAGATAGTCGCGAACAAAAAGAGCATCACTCTTAGCAGTACTATCTGCAACTAAGACATGGTTAGAAAACTTTTACCCTATTCCCATAAATTCATCAAATCTGCCTATTCTGAGAGTTCAGCCTTATACAGCTAGCCCAGATAAAGACGAAGTACTGGGATGGCAACCTCCTAAGAAGTCCTAATGTGGCAAAAGTGTTGGTTAAGGTCCAAAGATTCTTTGGTTACGGTTGCACTCTAATACATTATTATTTAACAGTTACATTAATTAAACTCTTCCAGCCACAGACAGCATTCGGTGTTTCACTTGCCAAACCTTATAGGTTTGGTTCGGGCCAAGATTGGTAATACATGCATAAAGCAGAGCTCCTTTTTAGTCGCCCCCCCCTCTTTTGGTGCCTGGATCACGTTAGTTGTATTTAAGCTTAGAACTCTGGTTGGGTAAAAATAGTGTGGTCTAGCAAAGTGCCAACCACCACCACTCTAGGGTGTGCTTGGTTTGTAGTCAGCCCCTTGGTATAGAACTGAAGGCCTAGACCCACATCGGCTTGTAACCATGGTTAAGAGGAATCATGGTTCCATGTATGATTCGTGAGTAGAGCTGCCACTTGGGGTTTTTTGTAAGTTGGGTTTGACGCTGGGTTTTTGTGCAAGGTGAGTGGCAACATGAGAGAAGGAGGTGCTTGAGTTTTCGTTCGAAGCCCATGAGTCCAATTCCTGTGACCTATTAATTGTAAGAGGACTGGCCCAGGCCACTAGGGCTATGGGCCAGTCGGCCCCTGTTTGGAACTAGACTGGCCCAGGCCACTAGGGCCTGGGCCAATCAACTAGCCGTTACTGTGCTGTGCGCAACACAGCAGCCAGCAGCCCTTCTTCAAAGGCTGCTCTCTCTCATTTCAAGCAATTTACACTCCTTGTAAACTCTATAAATACCTCACTAATTCATCAATAAAGTATGTTGTCTTGGTCTAACTTTTGACTTGTATTTTGTGTGCTTCGCTCTCTTGTTTAACGTATTTAAAGTTTGAATGGATGACTTTGGATTCTGGGCGGTTCGTTGGATTTGCTTTGTGAGCATCAACCTTCGATTATCGACAAATATTTACATGGTATCAGAGCCTTGAATGGAAGAAATCGAGTACATTGGGAATCGTGCTATGAGTGCAAATTTTGAAGAAACACATCAAATTTGAGGTTAGTTCAAAACTTTTGGTTTTGTACGAAATGGAAGACAAAAATGAGATGTTTAGATGTATCGGTCAATGTTATCAAAGTTGGGCTAGGACTACAACAACTAAGCCTTTTCCCATACTAGACGGGGTCGGCTACATGGATTCTTTGTTTCCACAGATCCCTATCGTGTACCATCTTAGCAGTTAACTCCCAATAAGCTAGACCATTCTTTATTGTTTCTTTCCAATACTTTTGTGGTCGTCCTCTACCTCTTTCAATAAAGTTGGGTTAGGATTATGAAAAAATATTTTTTGTCAAAATATTTTTGGGACTACATCGATGAAACCATAAAAGAACCAATTTCGATGATGAAATTATCAAAGCCCATGAAAAATACAAGCAAGATTTAAAAATATGGAAGAAAATGAATGCAAAAATTACATGGATTATTTGTCAAAATGTTGATGAGAAGCTTAGAAATAGAATTAGTGCTTTCGAAAATGCATTTAAAACTTGAGAATATTTAAAGAAACTTTATTTTCAAGATGATTTTGTTTTCCAAATTGACTTGATGGAAAGGATGATAATACTTAAACAAGGAAATTTAAGCATTAGAGACTACCATAACGAGTTTTCGGAATTATGGACCCAATTAAGAAGCTTTGATAAATTTGATAATCTTCAAAAACTAGATGAATTTCAAGAATTCTTGGACAACCAATATTTCTTTTTGTTTATGCGTGGGTTAAGAGACGAATTTGCAAACATTCGATCAAACTTAATACATAGAAAACCTAGAGCTAGAGGAGATTTCTTTTTGACCGATCTTGTTATGGAGGAAACAAGATTGAAAAATATGAATGTCGCCAAAGAAAGCGTCATTGCCGCATCCAAACCGGGAGTTAACTTGAAGACATACAAGCCCCCACATGCTAAGAATACCGAAGGCATGTCAAAGAAGCTCATGGAACTGTGGCCTAACAAGGATATCATTTGCCACTATTGCAAGGAAAGTGGGCATATCAAAACCACTTGCCTTTTTCTTCAAAAAAAGAATGGAAATGTGGGAGCCGTAGAAGAATGAGGAGTCTTGCCCAACAACATCAAGACATACATAGAAGAAATTTTCAAAGAATTGGACATAAAAGACTATACGTAGCCCAAGATGGCAAACTCTGAGTTTTGTAATGAAGCCCAAGATGCATAAAAGACTTGAACACTTGGACTCATAAAAATGATGTAACATTCTCTTAATGAAAAAAATTAGAGAGAAAAAGTTTGAACGTAAAGATTGTATTCTTGAAAAATTGCATCATCTTCCTTTTGGAGAAAGAAACTATATACCAAATAAAGCTTTTGATTTAATACATTCAGATGTTTGGGGCCCCGCGTCCGTTGTTTCTAGAGGAAGAGTTCAATAATATGTAATTTTTATTGATGACTTTACATGGATATATCTCTTAAAACATAAATCCGAAGTATTTGAAAAATTTGTAGTCTTTTGCAATACGATCAAAAATCAATTTCGAGTCACCATTAAGATCTATGGGCCGAAGCTACTCTCACTGTAGTTTATCTTATAAATAGAATGCCTTCATCTAATCTTGAAAATACTTCACCTTTTGAAAAATTATATAATATTCCTCAATATTATGAACGACTTAGAGTGTTTGGATGTAGATGTTTTGTGTATACAGATAAAAATGATAAACTGTCACCTAGGGCAATTGAATGTGTATTTCTTGGTTATAGCATAGACAAGAAAGGTTAAGGTGCTTTGATCCCATAGAAAACAAATTATATGTTTCTAAGGATGTAAAATTTTTGGAGAATGATGCTTATTATAAGTCTAACAACAACAACAACAACTAAGCCTTTTCCCATACTAGACGGGGTCGGCTACATGGATTCTTTGTTTCCACAGATCTCTATCGTGTGCCATGTTAGCAGTTAACTCCCAATAAGCTAGATCATTCTTTATTGTTTCTTTCCAACACTTTTGTGGTCGTCCTCTACCTCTTTTAATACTTTCCAAATTTAGTTTTTCTAACCTTCTTATAGGTTCTTCTTTTGATCTTCTTTCTATATGTCCAAACCATCTTAAACGATGTTCTCTCATTTTATCCTCTATTGGTGCCACTCCTAATTTGTTTCTAATAACCTCATTATGTATACGGTCTTTTCTTGTATGACCACTCATCCATCTCAACATCTTCATTTCTATCACTGACATCTTTTGTACATGTTGATGATTAACTGCCCAACACTCAGAACCATAAAACATGGCAGGCCTAACTGCTGCTCTATAATATTTACCTTTTAATTTTAATGGTATCTTCTTATCACAAAGAATACCTGATGCTCCTCTCCATTTTAACCAACCAACATTAATTATATGTGTAACATCTCCATCAATTCTTCCATCACTTTGAAAAATTGACCCTAGGTATTTAAAACTTTCCTTTTGGGGAGTGCAATATGTGCCAATTTTAATTTCTATGTCCTCTGAAGTAGCCAAATGATCAAACTTACATTCCATATATTCTGTCTTTGTTCTACTAAGTCGGAGGCCTTTGTTTTCTAATGTTTCTCTCCATAGTTCCAATTTTCTATTAACTTTTTCCTTAGACTCCTCCACTAATACAATGTCATCTGCAAATAACATACACCAAGGTACTTCATCTTGAATATGTTTTGTTAACTCATCCATCACCATTATAAATAAGTATGGACTTAAAGTTGATCCTTGATGTAACCCAATATTAACTTCAAAGAAGTCTATCGTTCCTTCATGAGTCCTCACACATGTTTTTGCATGATGTCTCTTATAAGGTTAATATATGTCAATGGGATACCTCTTTTTTCCAAAGTTCTCCAAAGAACCTCCCTCGGTACCCTATCATAAGCTTTTTCTAGATCAATAAATATCATGTGAAGGTCTTTCTTTTTTGCTCTAAAATGTTCTATAAGACGTCTCAAAAGGTGAATCGCTTCAATAGTAGATCTACCTCGCATAAATCCAAATTGGTTCTCTGTTGTACTTGATACTTGTCTTAACCTACGTTCGATAATTCTTTTCCATAATTTCATAGTATGACTCATTAACTTGATACCTCGATAATTCGCACAATTTTGAATGTCTCCCTTGTTCTTATATACGGGTATAAGTGTACTTGCTCTCCATTCCTCGGGCATCTTTTGGTTTTTCCATATTTCATTAAATAGTCTTGTAAGCCAAGTGATTCCTATTTCTCCTACTATTTTCCAAACTTCTATAGGAATATTATGTGGTCCTACCGATTTACCACTCTTCATATGTTTAAGAGCCTCTTTGATTTCATTCTTGTGAATACGTCGGTAGAAATTGTGGTTTATATACTTTTCTGACTTGGCTAGATCTCCTAAACTAATACTAACATCTTTATTTTCATTAAAAAGATTATAAAAATAGTTTTTCCATCTATTTCTTATATCATCATTTGCCACTAGAATTTTTTCATCCTCGTCTTTTATGCATCTAACATAATTAAGATCTTTAGTTTTCTTATCTCTAGCCCTAGCTATCCTAAAAATATCTCTTTCACCCTCTTTTGAGTTGAGTTTTTTATATAAGTCCTCCCAAATCTTAGCTTTTGCTTCACTAACGGCCTTTTTTGCTTCCTTCTTTGCTTTCTTATAAGCTTCTAAAGTTTCACTAGTTTTCTTAGCATAATGTAATTTGTAACATGCCCTCTTTACCTTGATTTTATTTTGTACTACTTCACTCCACCACCAAGCTTCTTTTTGTGCCGGTACACCTCCCTTAGATACCCCTAACACATCTTTCGCCACTTTCCTAATATGTATAGCCATATTGTTCCACATATCAGAGGGTGTGCCAACATAATTCCAAACATCTCCTTGAAGGACTTTCTGTTTAAATATATCTTCTTTCTCGCTTTTGAGGTTCCACCATTTAGTCCGAATAGCTCGATGCACTCTTTTCTTCTTTGTCCATTTTTTTATTTGTAAATCCATAACTAAAAGTCGATGTTGGGTGGTTAAGCTTTCTCCTGGAATTACCTTACAATCTTTACAACACGCTCTATCTTTTTTTCTACAAATAAAGTAATCAATTTGTGTTTGTGATAAGCCACTCTTGTAAGTAATTAAATGTTCATCTCGTTTTTTGAAGATTGTATTGACTATAAAGAGATCAAATGACATAGCAAAATTTAAAATCTCCCTACCTTCCTCGTTTATATCCCCATAACCAAAGTTTCCATGAATCCCTTGATATCCTAATGCCTCTTTACCGACATGTCCATTTAAATCTCCTCCTAAACAAATCATCTCCCTTTGTGGAATCTTTTGAAACACCTTATCTAACTCTTCCCAAAAAACCGTCTTTATACTATCTTCTAGTCCTACTTGGGGTGCGTAAGCACAAACTATATTCAAAACCTCTACTCCTAACACTAATTTCAATGTCATGATTCGGTCACCATATCGTTGTATGTCTACTACACTCTCCTTTAAATCTTTATTTATGATAATACCAACTCCGTTTCGGGCCTTTTCTTTACCTGAGTACCATAATTTAAAACATGTATCCTCTATCTCCTTTGCTTTTTCTCCAACCCATTTTGTCTCTTGTAAACATAGAATATGAATCTTTCTCCGAATCATAGTATCTACCACCTCCATTAGCTTACCCGATAATGTTCCGATATTCCAAGAACCAATACGAATCTTATTATCTAGGACTAGCTTCCTTACCCCTCGCATCCGTCCATAATCAAAATACGGAGACCCTCTCTGAAAATTTTTCACTACATTCGGGCGGCAATGTAGCGGGACTAACTTCTTTACCCACACCCATCCATGATGTGGGAACCCTCTCTGCAATTGATTCACTACATTCGGGCGAAAATGTAGTGGCCCTTGCTTACTTCTTACTGCATTCGGGCTCTGCAGCACGTCGCTAGGCGGGGACGCCCCAAAGCAATGCTCATAATTTTTGTAATCCATGTTGTAGAAATCCGACGAAGTTTTACGCTGGCTGTCGGAAGCCTAACACAACCCTCCTCCTTTATCCGGGCTTGGGACCGGCAATGCAAGGGTGATCCCTTACATGGGCGGAGTTGCTTATTATAAGTCTAAACCCTTAAAAAATTCTGAATCTTACATATCTCAAGACTTTTTTTATCTAGAAAAAGATAATGATTGTGACTCAATAGATCATCAAGACAACTCTTTTGAAGATGGTGATGCTCCAACTGTTGATACCCAATCCATTGTTGAACCCTTTCCCTTACATTATACAAGACACGCTAGAGAAGCCAACGATACTCATATAGAACCTAATAATATATGTTTGGAACCTAGGGTCTCAAGACCCCCCAGCGATTTGTTTCCTATGAATCTCTTGAACCACAACGAAAAAACTTAAATGCCACTCTTCGTCAAGTTAAAGAATGCAGGTTCTATCATCAAGCCAAAGGTATTCCAGAATGAAAAAATGCTATGAAAGATGAACTCAACGCCATAGACAAAGCTCAGACATGGATAGTTGCACCAATACCAAAGGACAAAAAAGTCATTGGATGTCGATGGGTCTACAAAATCAAAACTCATAGCAATGGTCACATTGAGAGATATAAAGTCAGACTAGTTGCAAAAGGTTATGCACAAGAATATGGAATTGACTATGATGAAACCTTTGCTCTGGTAGCAAGGATGACCATAATTAGAATTCTCATAACCCTTAGTGTAATTAGGAAATAATTATATATCAACTTGATGTTAAGAATGCTTTTCTTAATGGTTATCTGAATGAAGAAGTTTATATGAGTCATCTTCCTGGTTTTAATGTTCCTCCTGGCCATGCTCTTAAATTACGAAAAGCCTTGTATGGTGTGAAACAGGCTCCTAAGGCTTGGTTTGATCGATTTAAAAAATTCATCCATCCACATAATTTTACAACTTGTTATACTGACACACCTTGTTTGTACGTAAATCCGAATCAGGTATTGTTATTTTACTTTTGTATGTGGATGATATGATTATCACAGGGAGTGATGAAGTAGGAATTACAGAAGTTAAATGTAATCTTCATCAAGAATTTGACATGAAAGACTTAGGCCTTCTAAATTACTTTTTAGGCATTCAAAATGAAATAACTAAAAACAATTATAGGTACTTTATGTCTCAAACAAAATTTGCCAATGATATTATTGAAAGATCTGGTCTTACAGATACTAAAATAATTGACACACCAGAAGTTTTAGGTACCAAGTTAAAATCCACTGATTGTGAGAAATTAGTTGATCCCACCCCGTATCGACAGCTCATAGGTGCCCTTACCTATCTCACTATTACCAGACCAGATATTTCTCATGCAGTCCACACAACAAGTCAATTTCAGTAGACACCAACTTCTGTTCATATGAGTGTTGTGTTGCGCATTATTAGATATGTTAGGAGTTCTCTTAACTTCTTCGTCTTTTGATGGACACTCTACGCCTGTTTTTTGTGTTTTTCTAAGCGAATCTCTCATTTCTTCGAAGTGCAAAAAGCAACAAAAAGTGTCACTCTCATCCACTGAAGCTGAATATCGAGCCATGACTACTGTTGCGATGGAGATCTCTTGGATCACAACTATTCTAGCATATATGGGAGTTACTCTGCAACATCCTGCCATCATGTATTGTGACAACAAAAGCGTCATGTACATTGCCTCCAATAACACTTTTCATAAAAAGATGAAGCATATCGAGATGGATTGCCATTTTGTTCGTGAAGAATGCTTGAACAAGAAGATTACACTGTGTTATGTCACATCTGAGATGCAACTAGCTGATTTCTTCACCAAATCTCTCTCGGCCACTTGTTTTCAATTCTTGTTGGACAAACTTTCGGTCTATACCCCGTAAGTTTGAGGGGGGTATTAATTGTAATAGGATTGGCTCAGGCCTCTAGGGCCTTAGGCCAATCGGCCCCTGTTTGGAACCAGACCACTAGGGCCTGAGTCAGTCAACTAGCCGTTATTGTGTTGTGCACAGCACAATAGCCAGCAACCTTTCTTCAAGGGCTGCTCTCTCTCTCTCATTTCAAGCAATGTACACTCTTTGTAAACTCTATAAATACCTCACTGATTCATGAATAAAGTATGATGTCTTGGTACAACTTTTGACTTATATTTTGTGTGCCTCCAATCTCTTGTTTGACGTATTTGAAGTTTGGCATCCATACTTGAATGACGTTGGATTCTTGGTGGTTCGTTGGATACGCTTTGTGAGCATCAACGTTCGATTATCGACAAATATTTACATGACCCACCTCCCTCCTAGTACCCACATTTTTGCTTCAAATTGGGCTTTTGAAACCATATTCCCATTGCTAGCAATAGGTCCTTATTTGATGTATGAGGAAACTTGGAAACTATGAGCCCCAAAAGTTGAGGTCTAGTTCCCCTAGAACCACACCCTTAATAGCCCCAAATGACATCCTATTTTTCCCTCAATCAAAGTATTAATTATCTCAATACAACCAACAAAGTTCATTGCATAGATTTTCTCTACATTGCATGGATATGGATATGGATACGGTATGGGATACGTGAATTTCAGAAAATCTAAGCTACAGGTGTGCTACTATTAAAAAATATAAAAAATCCAATGTACCTTATATATAATTAAAATTATATGAAATTAAATATGATAGTTCATAATTGACAACTATAAGAAGATAAAGTTAAGTAAATAAATCATATCAAAACCAGAACACCAAACACAGTAGGAGGTAATAGATTACCAAAATGGGGAACCACATATCAGCACACGCATGCTCATTTTCAGAATACATGCATAAGTTCATATTATGAAAATAAGGAACTACATAGTAGAATAAGAACCAAGTGCAAACATATGTAGGACATATGTATGCTAATTTTATTTATCACATCAATTTTTTATTTTCATAAACTCCGCCCATGTAAGGAAACACCCTTGCATTACCAGTCTCAAGCCCGGATAAAGGAGGAGGGTTGTGTTAGACTTCCGACAGCCAATGTAAAACTTCGTTGGATTTTTATAAGATGGATTACAAAAATTATAAGCATTGCTTTGGGGCGTCTCCACTTAGCAACGTGTTGTAGAGCCCGAATGCATTAATAAGTAAACAAGGGCCACTACATTTTCACCCGAATATAGTGAATTAATTGTAGAGAGGGTCTCCACATCATGGATGGTGTGGGTAAAGAAGTTAGTCCCGCTACATTGCTGCCCGAATGTAGTGAATAATTTTCAGAGAGAGTCTTCGCATTTTTAATATGAATGAATGCAGGGGTAAGGAAGCTAGTCCTACATAATATTGTATTGGTTCTTTGAATATCGGAATATTATCCGATAAGCTAATAGAGGTGGTAGATGTTATGATTCGGAGAAAGATTCATATTCTATGTTTCAAGAGAAAATGGGTTGGAGAAAAAGCAAAGGAGATAGAGGATATATGTTTTAAATTATGGTACTCCGGTAAAAATAAAGGCTCAAAACGAAGTTGGTATTATTATAAATAAAGATTTAAAGGATAGTATAGTAGACATACAATGATATGGTGACCGAATCATGACTTTGAAATTAGTATTAGGAGCAGAGGTTTTGAATATAGTTTGTGCTTATCCACCCCAAGCAGGACTAGAAGGTAGTATAAAGACAACTTTTTCAGAAGAGTTAGATAAGGTGATTCAAAAGATTCCACAAAGGAAGATAGATTTGTTTTGGAGGAAACTTAAATGGACACGTTGGTAAAGAGGCATTAGGATATCAAGGTATTCATGGAAACTTTGGTTTTTGGATATAAATGAGGAAGGTAGGGAGATTTTAAATTTTGCTATGGCATTTGATTTCTTTATAGTCAATACAATCTTCAAAAAATGAGATGAACATTTAATTACTTATATCAGTGGCTTATCAGAAACACAAATTGACTACTTTATTTGTAGAAAAAAATATAGAGCGTGTTGTAAATATTGCAAGGTAATTCCAAGAGATCAAATGCATTTATAAATAAAAAAATAGACAAAGAAGAAAAGAGTGCATCGAGCTATTCAGACTAAATGGTGAAACCTCAAAAGCGAGAAAGAAGATATATTTAATCAAAAAGTTCTTCAAGGAGATGTTTGGAATTATATTGGTATACTCTGTGATATGTGGAATAATATGGCTATACATATTAGGAAAGTGACGAAAGATGTGTTAGGTGTATCTAAGGGAGGTGTACTGGCACAAAAGGAAGCTTAGTGGTGGAGTGAAGTAGTGCAAAATAAAATCAAGACAAAGAAGGCATGTTACAAATTACATTATACTAAGAAAACTAGTGAAACTTTAGAGGCTTATAAGAAAGCAAAGAAGGAAGCGAAAAAGGCCGTGAGCGAAGTAAAAGCTAAAATTTAGGAGGATTTATATAAAAAACTCAATTAAAAAGAGGATGAAAGAGATATTTTTAGGATAGCTAGGGCTAGAGATAAGAAAACTAAAGATCTTAATTATGTTAGATGACGAGGATGAAAAAATTCTAGTGGCAAATGATGATATAAGAAATAGATGGAAAAACTATTTTTATAAGTTTTTTAATGAAAATAAAGATGTTAGTATTAGCTTAGGAGAGTTAGCCAAATCAGAAAAGTATATAAACCACAATTTCTACCAACGTATTCAAAAGAAGGAAGTCAAAGAGGCTCTTAAACATATGAAGGGTGGTAAATCGGTAGGATCAGATAATAATTCTATAGAAGTTTGGAAAATACTAGGAGAGATAGGAATCACTTGGCTCACAAGACTATTTAATGAAATATGGAAAAACCAAAAGATGCCCGAGGAATAGAGAGCAAGTACACTTATACCCATATATAAGAACAAGGGAGACATTCAAAATTGTGTGAATTATCGAGGTATCAAGTTAATGAGCCATACTATGAAATTGTGGGAAAGAATTATCGAACGTAGGTTAAGACAAGTATCAAGTACAACAGATTTGGATTCATGCCAGGCATATCTACTGTTGAAGCGATTCACCTTTTGAGACATCTTATAGAACATTTTAGAGCAAAAAAGAAAGACCTTCACATGATATTTATTAATCTAGAAAAAGCTTATGATAGCGTACTGAGGGAGGTTCTTCTGATAACTTTGGAAAAAAGAGGTATCCCATTGACATACGAGACATGTATGATGGTGCAAAAACATGTGTGAGGACTCATGAAGGAATGACAGACTTCTTTGAAGTTAATATTGGGTTACATCACGGATTAACTTTAAGTCCATACTTATTTATAATGATGATTGATGAGTTAACAAAACATATTAAAGATGAAGTACTTTGGTGTATGTTATTTGCATATGACATTATATTAGTGGAGGAGTCTAAGGAAAAATTTAATAGAAAATTGGAACTATAGAGAGAAACATTAGAAAGCAAAGGCCCTCGACTTAGTAGAACAAAGACAGAATATATGGAATGTAAGTTTGATCGTTTGGTTACCTCGGAGGACATAGAAATTAAAATTGGCACACAATGCAACCCCAAAAGGAAAGTTTTAAATACCTAGGGTCAATTTTCCAGAGTGATGGAAGAATTAATGGAGATGTTACACATATAATTAATGTTGGTTGGTTAAAATGGAGAGGAGCGAGGAGCATCAGGTATTCTTTGTGATAAGAAGATACCATTAAAGTTAAAAGGTAAATATTATAGAGTAGCAATTAGGCTTGCCATATTTTATGGTTCTGAGTGTTGGGTAGTTAATCATCAACATGTCCAAAAGATGTCTCTGACAGAAATGAAGATGTTGAGGTGGATGAGTGGTCATACAAGAAAAGACCGTATACATAATGAGGTTAATAGAAACAAATTAGGAGTGGCACCAATAGAGGATAAAATGAGAGAATATCGTTTAAGATAGTTTGGACATATAGAAAGGAGATCAAAAGTGTTGACTTTAATCATAACAAGAGATAAAATAATCAAGATTTGAAGCAAACACATGAACAAACAAAATCTGGGATTCGGCACCACTATGGTTGTCGCCCACTCTTCTTATTTCTTTTCTTAAGTTGAAACCTAATGACACTTAGGGCATCCTTTTATATAGATTTCTAACTTTAAAGATGGAAATGCCCTTGATTAGACTCACTGACAACTGACTGAATCCGATATCCAAATAGATCAATATTTGATCCATTTGGATCAATAGAATTAACACACACACGATCTACCTAACTAACTTAGACACAATGACTTACACACATAAGTAATCACACTAGTTCATGCAAGATTAATTTATTCCTTACAACACGCCCCCTCAAGTTGGGTCTTGAAGGCTTGAGATACCCAACTTGCTGAGAGTCTTCTTTAGGCCACATATGGAGATAGGTTTGATAAGAATATCTGCTAGTTGATCTTCAGATCGAACATGAAGAATGTTGAAGATTTCCTCTGCAACTTTTTCTCTAATAAAATGACAATCAACCTCAATATGCTTGGTTCTCTCATGGAAAACTGGATTAGATGTTATCTGCAAGGTTGCCTTACTATCTGTAAGAAAGTTAACTAGGATCATCTTCCTTAAACCAATTTCTTTCAACAGTGATAAAATCCAAAGCCCTTCACACATGCCTAGTGCAATAGCCTGATATTCTGCTTCTGCACTTGACCTGGCCACAACTGTTTGTTTTTTGCTCTGCCATGATACTACATTACCTCCTAGACATACTATATAGCCTGAGGTAGATCTCCTATCACTCTTAGAGCCTGCCCAATAAGAGTCTGAATAGATTTCAAGAGCCAGAGATGAATGAGGGGAATACCATAAACCATAAGAAATTGACGATTTCAAATATCTGATAATATGGAAGACCATACTCATATGATGCTTAGTAGGAGAGTGCATCCACCTGCTAACGTAACTGATCACAAAACTGATGTCTGGTCTGGTAATAGTGAGATAGATAAGTTTTCCCACTAATCGCTGATACCTTCTAATATCTTTATATGATTCAGATGTGGTTTCTTTGTCTTCTCTTGCTTTTTCAATGGGAGTGGAGCATAAGCGGTAGTCTTCCATTTTAGTATCTTTTAGCAAGTCCAAGATGTACTTTCTCTTACTTAGGAATAAGTTGTCTTTAATCCGTATAAATTCGATTCCCAAGAAGTAATGAAGCTTACACAAGTCTTTTAAATCAAATAAAACATGTAGTTTCTTCTTCAAATTAACTATAACTTCCGTATCATCTCTTGTGATAATGATATCATCAACATATACTAATAATATAATAGTTTTAACTCCTTGGTGGATGAACAATGTATGATCACTAATACATTGTTTGAAGCCCATACCAATAATACCATCACTGAACTTTTGAAACCATGCTCTAGGTGATTGTTTCAACCCATAGATAGACTTCTGTAGTTTGCATACAGAGTTATCTTTCTGCTCTTGGTGATACCTAGGAGGTAAATTCATGTAAATATCTTCCATGAGATCTCCCTGTAGAAAGGCATTCTTCACATCTAGCTGCCACAAATCCCACTTATGATTAATTGTCACACTGAGAAGAATTCTAATCGTATTCATCTGTGCTACCGGTACAAATGTTTCTGTATAACCAATACCATAGGATTGACTATAACCTTTGGCCACTAGTCTCGCTTTATATCTTTCTATGTTTCCATCTACTTTGTATTTCACAGAATATACCCATTTGCATCAATGCTGTAATTTCTTCCTTCATAGCTGCCTTCTACGCTGAACATTGAGCTGCTTCTTCAAATGACTTGGGAATATAAACATTATCTGTATTCATCACAAACAATTGATACTCTTTTGGGTAGTTAGAACAAGTAATCATCTTATGTAGTGCATAGTTACCCTTTTCATGTCTCCCTTTGCGAAGTGCAATAGGCAAATTATCATAATCATTAGCTGAGTTTTGAGAAGTTACCTGAGGGAGGATCAGATCTGATTCAGGGTGAGAACTCTGGTCTTGGGTAGCAGACTGATCCTATCCAAATATTCTCCTCTCGCCTCTAGTATAACTCTGCCACATTTGCTATGGAATAGAAGGCATCTCTTCGATTTCTTTTTCAAAGTCTAGTAGATCTTGACTTGGTGAGATTGGAACCACAATGGGTGAGTGAATGCTAGATGTTTGATTCTCCAGTTTACTATAAAAAGGTATGTCTTCATGAAATGTGACATCCATGGTAACATAAGTTTTTTTTGTTGTCGGGTAATAACATTTATATCCTTTTTTAATAGAAGAATATCCTAAGGAAATACACTTAACAGCTCTAGCATCTAATTTATCTCTCAAACCACTATGTATATGAACAAAACACGTGCACCTAAAAACTTTTGGAGATAGGTGAAAAGATTTTTGTGACGGGCACCATGAATGAAATGGGGTATTACCTTTCAGTACTCTGCTAGGCATACGATTGATGAGATATACTGCAGTGAGAACTGCTTCTCCCCAAAAGAATTTTGGAACATCATAACCGATTAAGGGTGTTCTAGCTACTTCCAAAATATGTCAATTCTTCCTTTCTGACACACCATTTTATTGTGATGAATAAGGACATGAGGTCTGATGTAGGATTCCCCGTTCTGAAAAATATGAATGGAGTGATTGGGACATGAATTCCCCTCCGTTATCACTCCGAAATATCTTAATTGATCTCTTAAATTGTGTATACACAAACTGACAGTAGATAGGAATAATATTCCTCACTTCCTCTTTAGTTTTCATAAGATATATGTCAGTGAACCGAGTACAATCATCGATAAATGAAATAATGTATCTATGACCATGCAAGACCCCATATGTCAGAATGAACAAGCTCAAAAGGTATAGAAAATTTTTCTTCATTTAAGGGAAATGAAATCCGATGATGTTTAGCCTTCTGGCAAGTTTCACAGTTTAACTGCAAATTATTACAAGTAACAAATTCAGTTAAAAGAAATCTAATCTGTAATGGTAGATGCCCTAATCTTTGATGCCATAAGGATAAGTCTTCTTTCTGCTTCTCTAAAACTGTCACTATCTGAAATGTTGTTTTCCTGGCTTCCTCATAGACATAAAGGCCTCTTAACATGCTACCCTAACCAAAGATCCTCCCTATCCTCAGGTCCTGAAAGAAACACCTAGATGAATCAAAAATCACTTTAGATTTGAAGACTTGAGTCATAGCAAACATTGATAATAAGTTAACTAAAATATTATGAACATGTAAAACATTTTTTAATACTCCAAGAGGTATAGTGATACTTCCTTTTCCAACAATAGGAGTATGGGATCCATCAGCTAGCCTAATATTAACTTTACCTTGAGTTAACTGATAATTATCAAAGAACTCTTGTTTACACACCATATGATCTGTTGCGCCAGAATAAATAACACAAATCCTGAAATGAGAAATGTTTACATTATCCTGAGCCATAAATGAGAAGGGATATGCCATAGTTGCTTGAGGGGTAGAAGGAGAAGTTGAGGCAGAATCATCCAAACGAGCCTTTAGCATCTCAATTTCCTTTTTTAAATCTGTACTGCTCTCTGTGGTCAGTTTTCCACTTTGATCACTGCTAAAGTAAGCTTTATTAGGTCTGTGCTGATAATATGAAGGTTTACCTACAAGTTCCCAGCATGATTCCTTAGTGTGTCTTGATTTACCACAGTGAGTACAAGTCAGTTTATCCCTTTCTTCTGAAGTGACTATTGATCTACCCCTGCCACGACCATATCCTCCTCTACCACGAGAGAATGAGGAGGGAAAAGAATTTCTCCCTACGAATGCGGTTGTTTCTGAATTGGGCCTAGTTTCTTTCTCCGGACGTTTTCGGTCTTCTTCTCGGAGTAGGAGAGAATAAACGGTACTCAGAGATGGAAGCTCTTCTCGACTGAGTATATTATTTTTAACAGCTTCATATTCAGGAGAAATACCCCATAAAAGGTCAAAGACTTTTCGTTCTTCGAATTCCTCGTTTCTTTCATGTGTACACTGTAGACATTTTGTCTTGGAATAAAGTTGTAGCTCTTTCCATAAACCTGAGTTCAGCATAGTACTCACTGACTAATCTTCCCCCCTGTCTATATTTTCTAATCTTTTCAATGAGATCATATTTCTTAGCTATATTTTTTCTCTGTGCATACGCATCTTGAGCTACTAACCAAATATCTTTGGCAGTCTCTAAAAACATAAATGTACTTCCAATAGATGGGACCATAGATTGTAGGAGCCAAGCACTTACAAGTGCATTTTCTCTTCGCCATCTGGCATAAAGGGGATCTGTCGGTGGTGGCTGTGGAATGTCTTCAGTAAGGTAGTCCCAGCACCCCCTTGCCATTATTGCAAGTTCAATAGAGCGAGCCCATTGTAAGTAATGCTTTCCATCTAACTTGGTGCTTGTGATTTGGAAACCTTCCCCTTTGTCTGCTGAATTGTTTTCACTTTCCTCTGTTATCTTGTTTCTGTCCATTGATTCTACAAATCACTAACAATCTGACCCCTTTGTTTTTACTGTGCAGGTGAACCACAAACAATTTGGTTTTTCTCACTGCATTTCACTTGTGATTGGTTATAAAAAAAAAGTCCCTACGCAACCTGCTAATCAGCCCCCTGCGCAGTCTTGAATCTACCCCCTACACAGATTCCAATCTTGCTGTATCATAATATTTTCTTGTGATTCAATAACAGTGCTTTAATCAGCCTCGTGCTCAGGTTATTGCTTTGATTTAGAACAATGAGTGCAAGACAGCTAGAGTCCTTGTTGTGTTAGACAAATGCACAAACAAAAAACAGAAGAAGGGGCAGATATACTGCCAAATAATTTCAGCAGTCAGAGTGTGTCTGATATTAGGGAACTTCCAACGTCTAATTTGATAAAAAAACACATCCTAGGGCTTGCACAACTTGCGTTGATTGCTATACTTACCAGGGCATTCTCTATTCAATGTTTTTATGAATTTCCAGGCTCTGCTCTCACCTTTCTGCCGTGTTTCTGGTTGTGTTGCAGGCTCCTAAGTCTTCCTCTTCACTAGGAATGGTTAATCCGCCGACTGATGTGGACGATATGGCTGCAACTTCGACCAAATAAGTTCTGATACCATGTTGACTTTAATCATAACAAGAGATAAAATAATCAAGATTTGAAGCAAACACATGAACAAACAAAATCTGGGATTCGGCACCACTATGGCTGCCGCCCACTCTTCTTATTTCTTTCCTTAAGTTGAAACCTAATGACACTTAAGGCATCCTTTTATACAGATTTCTAACTTGAAAGACGAAAATGCCTTTGATTAGACTCACTCACAACTGACTGAATCCCATATCCAAATGGATCAATATTTGATCCATTTGGATCCACAGAATTAACACACACAGGATCTACCTAACTAACTTAGACACAATGACTTACACACATAAGTAATCACACTAGTTCATGCTAGATTAATTTATTCCTTACAACAAAAAGAACATGTAAGAAGGTAAGAAAAACTAAATTTGGAAAGTATTAAAAGAGCTAGAGGATGACCACAAAAGTGCAGGAAAGAAACAATAAAGAATGATCTAGCTTATTGTGAGTTAACTGCTAATATAGCACACGATAGGGATATATGGAAACAAAGAATCCATGCAGCCGACCCCGTCTAGTATGGGAAAGGGCTTAGTTGTTGTTGTTGTTGTATTAAAATGATATATGGTTCTTAAAATTGGCCTTAGGATAATAAAATGGATGAAGGCAATGACTGAGTTTCCCTCAGATAATCTCTCTTCTTCTCTGAACTAATGAAACCAAGATGATAGCCACTGCCATTTCCAGATGAACTCCCATTTCCTTGTTTTGTAGTAAGGGTTCCTAACAGTAGTACTTCCACAATTTCAGTCAACTTATTTTGGATACATTTGACAAACTGACAATGGTAAGAATACGATCTATTGCTTACTAAGTCATCAGAAACAGAAACGTCCAGGTGCCTTCTTTCTTCTGGTTATGAAATATGATGTTAACCAACAACAAAATGCAACCAAAAGTCTCAAGAGAGCAGACAATTTAAATTAGCAATGCAATGGAAACATTCAACACTCAAATTAAGATGAAGTGATTGAATAGCTAGAATTGTGCACCTCTATTAGCAATCATTACTGTTGGGCACCAAAGCAATTAAACATTGATCATATTCAGTCAATCACAAAAATTCCTGTCCTTGACGTTCCTGTAAACCTAATACACCAAACTTCTTTTCATTCTCAGCATTATTGACAAATACACACTCTCTCTTGCCACGGTATGTAAAGCTACGAGAATGTCAAAGTGCTGCACTACTTCCCTAGCTAGTTGAGGATCCAATAGCTAGCCTTCCACACCACTGAAGCAGCCATACGATATTCTGAAACCATTTGCAAACACGTTTCTAATGTCTCCCCTTTGCAACACGAACCCCTTCAAATTAGAGTTCCTTTAAAGAGGCTTGAACCAAGTGCAATTGTCATCACAGGGTACGAGGGCAATTCCTCCCATCTCCTCGGGTCAATTGAACTTCCTATGGAGATCGGTCCAATCCAACATATAGGGTTGTTTTATGTCTTAGACATCAAACCTCATTACAACTTATTGTTAGGAAGACCTTAGATACATTCACTAAAGGTCGTCCCCTCAACCTTCCATAGATGTATCAAAATCCCTTGGAAAAATAAAGTCATAGTGGTATACACAGAAGATAACACAAACCTCAAAGGAGTTTAAAAATCCCCATGCATCACAAGTGAATCATGTCAAATCCAAGTTTGCAACAAAGAAAAGGTCATTGTGCCGGTGTTACTTACCAAAGAGCCATGATGACCATTTTTCATGACCAAATCCATAAACTTTTGGAAGTGTATGTGGATGATCTTTTGGTGAAATAAAAAACCTGTTATACTCATCTACAATCTTTGGAAAAAGTTTTTGAAAGACTTAGGCTTTATAAGGTGAAACTAAACCTCAAAAATGTGTGTTTGGAATAGAGTCAGGAAAACTTTTAAGGTTTATGATTAGCCAAAAGGGCATAGAGGTCGATCCCTCTAAGTGCTGAGTCATCATAGACATACCTCTACCCTCCAATCTAACTCAAATTTGGAGCCTACAAGGTTTTCTCCAAGCCATTAGATACTTCATCTCTAATTTGGTGACAAGATGTAAACCCTTCAACAAACTTCTGAGAGAAGGTATCAAATTTCTTTGGGATTCAGAGTGTCAAGAAGCTTTTGAAAGATTTAAAACATATTTAGTAAATCCTTTAATTTTAAAACCTCAAAAGGCGAGAAAACCTTTGCTTTTATACCTCTCCATTCATGAAAAGATATTAAGAGCTTTACTACTCAATATGAAGATGATAACCTTATGCCATTTGCTATATTTCAAAAACTCTCTTGGCATATAAAAGGAATTATTAATCCATGGAGAAGACTTTCTTAGCCTTGGTATGTACATGTCAAAAGTTAAGATACTATTTCTTGAATCATGGATATGGATAGTGTCTAAACTCGACCCTGTCAAGCACCTATTCGAAAAACCTATCCTAACGAGTAGGTTAGGCAAATTGCAACTTCTTTTGATGGAATATGATTTGAAGTTTTATCATCAAAATTCTATTAAGAGCCAAGCCCTAGCTGACCATGTGGCTAATCTACCCTTTGAAGACGCATATCCCATACTTGATGAAATACCTAATGAAGGTATACTAACAAATAGTTGGGACTATAATGTGTTGTCCAATTGTTATAATGAGAATCAAGTATGAAAAATGTTTTTTGTTGGGGCAAGAAATAGGCAAGGAGGTAGAAATCAACATCATCATCATTGGAGACTCCATGCTTGTTATAAACCAGGTTTCAAAAATTTGGCAAGTCAAAAATGAAAAGTTGATTCCATACTATGACTTAACCACTAAGTTTGTTGACTCATTCAGGTCATGGACACTCACACACATGAGTAGAGAGGACATGACAGATTCTCTCTCCTCTTTCGGATCCTCCTTAAGGATTAACTGTACCCTCAATACCTAATCCATTGAGATTTTGCATCTACCTGTTCCATCAACTCAAGATTTTGAGATTTGCCAAAATGACAAAAATCAAGAATAAAATCTTTGGTTTGAAGACATTAAAAACTTTTAGAAAATGGAGAATTTCCTAAATTTGTCTCTTTTAAAGACAAAGCTTCTATTAAAAACATTTTAACACGATATATCATAATGAGGCTAAAACCATTCTGCATGTGTTTCACGGTAGAGAATGTGGAGGTCATGTCAATTCACATATGATACTATGAAAATATTTAGAGTGGGTTATTTTTGGTTTACCCTCAAACAAGATTGTCATAATCATATCAAGAAATGTCACTAGTGTAAGTGCATGGGCATGCCATTCACATTCTATCATCTTCATTACATTCTATCACTAGATCATGACCCTTCACCATATGGGCATTTGACATCATAGGGCCAATCTCCAGTAGCATCCAATGAACACAAGTGCCATTGAATATTTTTCTAAATGCATTGAAGTTGCGTCCTTGGCAAATGTCTAAAGATAGCATGTAGTGACATTCATTAAGAAAAATATCTTGACTAGGTTTGGAGTCCCAAAAGACCTAGTATTGAATAATGACACTCCATTCAAAAATGAGAAGGTGAAAAGGTTGTGTAAAACTTATGGTATCATACAACATTCTCGTCACCATACTACCCTCAAGGCAATGACCAAGTCAAAGCCACAAACAAAACCCTCACAGGCATCATTGAGAAAATATTAGAAAAGGGTAGAACATGGAATGAGAAGTTAGATGAGGCCCTATGAGCTTATAGGACTTCCATCGACACTCCAACAAATGCCACACCTTTTGAATTGGTCTATGATACAAATGTTGTACTTTCCATTCACACCAAGGTGCATTCATTGCACTTAATTTACTTGTAGAGACCCTACAACAAGCTTGACTTGCCGAGCTTGACTTGCTTGATAAAAAAAAGGCTCCTTGCCATGGATCATGTGCAAACATACCGGCAAAGGATAACCGGACATTATGAAAAACACATAAAGGCTCGACACTTTAAGGTAGGAGATCTTGTGTTGAAAATCATATACCAACGGGGTCTGCACCCTCTTAGAATGTGGCGGCCCAAGTGGGAAGGCCCCTATGTCATAAAGGGGGCAACAACAACAATGCATATTAGCTAATTGATACCGAGAGAAGAAACTTGGTAGACCCTATAAATGCTCAATATATGAAAAGATATTATATCTAATGTCT
The DNA here is from genome assembly GCA_036023115.1 of Brasenia schreberi. Lineage (NCBI taxonomy): Eukaryota > Viridiplantae > Streptophyta > Magnoliopsida > Nymphaeales > Cabombaceae > Brasenia > Brasenia schreberi. The sequence goes on from JAYKKT010000051.1 coordinate 11,319,536, forward strand.
ACCACCAATTCTTTTGAAATGATTTTTGTAAATGGATCTTCTTTAGTTTCTTGAAGAAATGATCAAGTTAAATATATGCCTCTTAACTAGAAATTAGTGTACTATGAAAAGTACAGTGTTTTCAAAATCATTACATAATATTTCAAAAGTACTTATTTTATAAGATAGGGCCTAGTTCAAAATAACAAATATTTTCAAATAGTACGTGCTATTATGAAATAGGATATACTTGATTAGACTGAGTATCTAGAGGGATAAGTTGTTCCCCATCTCATATTATCGAAAGAAATTGGTAAAGGCTCAATACCTTAGAAAGCTAAAATAGAAAAAAGAGGAAAGAAAATAAAAAAATAAAGAAAATAAACCTTCAATATAGAGATCTTCCTACAAAAAAAAAAAGAAAAAGAAAATCAAAAGCTTAAAGGACATTTCTTTAAAATCTCCTTTTCTTTATAAGAAGAGACCGTGGAAATTCTTCCTATACCCTTACAGTTTATTCTAAAAAGAGAAAAAGTATGTTATTATAATCCTAAAGTAGGAATAGAACCTACCAATTTGGATCTCATTTTGTTTTAGGATTAGGCCTTGTAGTATTAAAAATGGAGTTTTGAAATATTAATGAGTTTTTCCAACAATAAAACCTCTACAAAGTAATGAAGCATTAAGACCGAAGTAAGGGAAAATATAGGAGATGAAAGTCTTTCTAGATAGAGGCAAAATAAAAATATCATTTTAAAATGATTTTTACAAAACTCAAGGCATCAAACAAATACGCATGGAGGCCATCCCATTTAGGGCAGCCAGTCTTCATAGAATCTCACTAAACTCCTAAAATATTCTGTAGAGGTCTCCAACACACTTAACTCATTGTCATCTCATATACATTTGCATCCATAATGACATTATTTATGTGTGGTTCTTGTATAAGTCAACTATCATTCATATTGAATCCCCTTTAGCTAGAAGTCCTCTCCCTACCAAAGTTAGGATAGGCCATGTCCAAGAAATAAGACTGTATCAATAAAAGGGAAAAATTCATACTCTTAAGTGAACTTTGGGAAGAAAATTTTTGAGGGTGTTATTTTTTGTCATTAACCAAATAAATTTAATTAATGATAAAGAGAGGCATCTTTGAACACCCAAAATTTTGTCAACAAACTTTTTAAAACAATTTTTTTTTTGTCGCAGGTCTTCAAAATTTTGTTATTTTTAAAAAATAAAAAAGGGAATATTTAAATATTTTGTTGCTTTCAAATATATTTTTCAAAAAGGAAATACTTGAAACCATAATAAAGTCTTACATGCAAAAGTGCCAGATAAGGAAGAGCAAGATCTCAAGAGATTCACGAGATCAAGTAGTTCGTGGTGCAATAAGATGGCCTGACTATAGCACAACAAAGCAACTGGGGTTCAGCAAGATGACCAAGGTTTGACGAGTTGATTCGAACATGACACCAACTATACCTAGATACAACAAAACATGGTGGACAGAAGTGGGTTTGACCCTAGTGCAGTTGGCCGAACCAAGGTGCAACATCTGACCAAGCCTACTCAAGGGCTGGATCAACAAGCTAATTGAACCAAACAAAGGGACAGGTTGCACGTGATCAGTTTGAACCGAGCTAAGGTTGGACCAGCTGTGTGACTTGCTGAGCGAACCAAGTTGGATAAACGATGTGACCAACAAACAAAAATAAACCAAGGCAGGTTGGACTAGCATGTTGTAAACACCCAAAAATTTTCTCAAAACATTTGATCTTTTATAATTTCTGCTTTTTTCAAAAAAAATTACAGTTTTGGGTCTTTTAAGGATTTTCAAATAAAGATACCTTAAACGAACTCATTTACGCACCAAAATTTCGAAGCAACCTTAAAATAAGGGTACATTGCACCCCTCTAAAAAAAACTAATTTTGACAAAAGCTCAAAAAAATGACCACTTTGCCCTCAAGGCCAAATCGATAGGATTTTGCTATTTGAAATGATTTCCTTCAAAGAAAGAATGGTTTCAAACAATTTTCCTCAAAAAAACAAATAAAAATGAGACATTGGAAACCAAACCCAAAAACGTTTGCAAAATGTCAAATTAACAAAAACCTTTGAAATTCAAAACAAATCAAATCCAAATCATGCCTCAAAAACTCGCCTGATTGAGGATAGTCCTACTCTGGGACCCTACACCCTTTGAAAGGGTTAAAGTGGTATAACACTCTACACTCTACAAAGGGTTAAAGTAGTTAAAATGATAAAGACTAACTCATAGAGCAAAAGCAGGTTACCCATGTAAATAAACATTGGGAATGAGAATCAATTATTTTCCCCAAAAAAATATTTGAAGATTTCGTTAAAACTCAGTGTTTTCAAATATATCTCAAATGAAATGGTTTTAAATAATAAAAAAGGAAATGTTTGAAACCATAAATCTTAACTGAAAAGATAATCAAGCAAAACAGAATTCTTGAAGGTAAATGAAGCATCCAAATCAAGCCTCCAAGCGGTATCATCCTGAGTTCAAAATTCAAGTTGATCCTAAGACGAGCCATAAGAAGCTGACTTAAGCCAAGGTGGATTCAAGTCTCAAGTTTAAAAAACAAATGAAGACCACACCAAGTCAAGGATTTAAGTATCAAGTTTAAAGAACAAATGAAGACCAACCTAGCTCAAGTCGATTTGGCCAAGTCAAGAGCTCAACCAAAGACATAACCAAGGTCGAGTCTAGATTGGGATCAAAGAGCCCAAGGGTTGCACCCAAGTGGCTAAGGCAAGACCACCTTGGGCTGGACCAAACCAAGCCACGCCTAGCCGGGATTCCACCATGGACTGGACCAAACCGAGCCAAGCCTAGCCGGGTTTGCACCAAGAGTTGCACCAAGGGCTGCACCAAATCATGTGGCTGAACTCACCTTGATCTAGGGGACCACCATGTGAGGCCATGTGACCAACCACTCCCTTTGTGGGTTGGATGAAGTGTTGCAAAGAACCAACTCATGCCCAACTCGAGATTCACTTGAAGCCTATAAATAGAGGCCTTGGGGTTGGGTTTCAAGTATTCATGAGCATTGAAGGAAGGTGGGAAATAACCTAAGAGAGAGAGGGAGAGCTGTAGAAAGAGAGAGAGAGAGAGGGAGGGAGAGAAAAGAGAGAAAGAAGGAGAAACTGTCCCGTCCCAATTCTTCCAAATTCGATGCCAAGGAGGGCTCCTTTACAAGGTCGATCTTCCTCTCTCTTCTTTAATTTCTACTTCCTTACTTTCATTCATTAAAAAGGGGTTGTATTAATCGAGCGATTGACTCCCTCCATGATGTAATAGAATAGATATGTTGCCCATTTCATTTCATTACATTACATTTACGCTCATTACTTGTTTGATTTCAAGTTTCTTCTACCTCTCTATACATTATACTCCCTTATATCTCGTAATCCCCTCTATCATTAAGCTATAGATATATTTCAATTCATTTCCTTCAGTCATTTATATTTCAATAGTTGTGATTTGTCTTTTAATTTCGGATGAGATGCATTCATGTATTTTCTAAACACAAAAATCTGTTTTAAGCATCTTGCATCCATCTTATGATTTAAATGTTTTAATTTCTCATCCTCTCATCTGAATGATCTAAAACTTTGTACACCGAATCCCGACACATCATCCCACTTCTCCTAAAATTTTTAAGAATTTTAGGGCCGTACAACCATGCAATTAAAATTGGAAAAATTCAGATAAATCCATAGTTGAATATGTAAAACCTATGTTTAGTATAATAGAGCTTGAGTTATCATCCCATAACTTTGCCTGCAGTGAACCAATTTCATTAAAATTGTCTCATTAAATACCTAACATTTATAGCTTTCTAACAAGACTAAGTTCATAAAAATCGAAGCTCTGTACACCATGATACAAACATTTTTATAAATCTTTGTATTTCTGTCACAGAACTGTTTCAGATGTCTAAGCAAGGGTTATTCTATAGACATGAAAATTTTCACTTTAAAGTTTATGTAAAACTCAAAGAAAAACCTTTCTATCTACTTGCTTGTGCGAGCGTGCCAATTAGTTTGTAAAACTAGCAAAGATTTTGAAAATTTTGACTTCTTCGACAATTGTAGGCAAGCAAACTCTTTTCACTTAAACCTTCTTAAACCGATGCTCAAGGGTCAGTTTAAGTGCTTAGGAACTTCAAGTTTAAAACTAATATAAACTCCAATTCACGTGAATAACTAGTGCTTTTGAAAGAATTCAAATGTGCACTTTCATTCAAAACTTGAAATGAACAATTTCTGAAAAATAAAATATTCTGTTTTCAGGTCTTGTTTCCAAAATAGATATGGACGTCCTATAGGCCTCCACAAATCACCAACAATTTATCAGACCAAGTCTATAGTGTAGAGCACCTGTACCCTTTTACATATTTGAAATTGGAATTGTATTGAATCAAAATTAAATTCGTGAAGGAGGCTTACTCAAGTGCTCAGAACTGTCCTATCACAGAAATATAGAGGCTCAAAGATGAGCATGTATCTCAGTGACCTGAGTTCCAAATTTAATGATTTTGATGAAATTTGGAACATAACTTTCCAACTCTAGTCATTCTTGGTCGGGCATAGCTTTGTTCCTTCAAAATTCGTCCAAGCTTGCATTTGGTTCTTGAATATTCCATCTTGATTTTGATTTCATATGGCTTGACTTCTTCTCGATGATCACAACCTTAAGTCCAATTCTAGTTTCGATCTTTTGCTTTAATTGATGAGCTTGGTTGGGTCTTGGGCAAGCTCGATTTTCCCCTTGACTTCCTATAGAATTGGACTTTGGTCTTGATGAAATGGAATTTTATCTTGGTAGCATTTGAACTTGATCGGGCTTCTGTCTGATCCCAGCTTGATCCTTGACTTCTGATTCAGGGATTGAGTTCAATGCCCAGGTCCTGCCACCCAAATGTTCAATCTTAGCTATGCTCATTTTCCAAGGATCCAAGATCGAGTTTTGGACATGTGGCTACTAGGTAGTACAGGAAAGGTGAACCCAAGACCAACAAAATTGGTTTTTAATGCATATGTATTACCTATGACTTTTGAAATATATAATGATTGTATATTCATGGTTGTCAAGGTAGAATGTGCATGCACAATGTTAAAAGGATTTGGGAGATTTGATATAATTTAGAAATAATTATATTCATTGATAGAGTTACAAATTACAAGATTGAAAAAGTCATTTGAGAAATCACAAAATAACATTACATATTACATTAACAAGACATAAGATTTTGTAGCAAACTTTCAGTTCATATGACCTAACGTGTGCTCACGAGCTCAACATTCTCCTTAAATATGGTGAATCGATATAATTGTCAATTATTAATATATTTTAAAAGATATTTGATGATAGAAATATAGGATCACATATGATAGAATCCGTTTGGAGGAAGTTAAGTAATCATTCACAATGAGATAATTTTGTTAAGATATTTGATGAGCAATTGAGGCTTAAGTACATCACTCTACGTGAATACCTCTTAGAGAAAGGCATGAACATACACATAGTTGAGAGAGCATTGCTTTTCCTATGATGTATCGTTCTTTTCTAGGAAGTTATAATCATTTGTCAACTGTTGAGAAAGACATTTCAAGGAAACTCAACTTTGAATTGATATATGAGATGATAATACCATGCTTTATGGGTATCTTTGTAAATGCTTGAGTGAATGTTATTAAATATATAAATTATGGGTACCGAGCCATTGGTACACTTTCGATATAAAAAAAGAGGGTGACATGAAACTCACAGAGAGTATTTAAATGAAGTGACATATAAGCATGATATATATGCACAAGTTTTTATGGAGGATAGTGGTATTGATATTATCGCATTGCACATATGAAAGATAGGACTTGACCTAGTGATTCATTTTCCCATCTTTAAGGGGTACATATATGCAAATGCCACAGTTAAATTATCAGCATTCAACTATAAGAAATTAGTAAACTCAACTTAAAATAACAGCATCTTTAAGTTCGAGTTGTTAACAAGAAGTTGGACATGCATTCGAAGTGAAAAGGAAAGAGCCAACACAGTTCTCAACTGTTGAAAAAAATTAGCAGTTTAAATAGGTTTTAGAGGTGACCCGTTTTACCACAGATACACACCTCTTGAGAGGGTTACCATTATAAGTAAGTTTTCATAACCTCCAGTAACTGAATGGTTGACAATTACAGACTAAAGGATCTAAACTATGGAACAGAGTCATATACAAGTGGGAAATGCCCTAAATCAAGGAAAAGGAAGAAAAGAAAAAAGTTTAAGGGCCTAATTTCTAGGAAACAAAATCTTGGTCCAACGGAAATCCCCAAAGTTTTACCTGAAACTCTCGAACTTTGAATGTTGGACTAAGGATGGCACATTGAAGGGCACAACCACGTGCAACACATTCACTTGCATTCATTGTTCTCCGCGGCTCCTTCCCGAAGAACTCTGTTAGAATCCTGATGATAGCAGGCACTCGTGAACCTGAGCCTACAACTTCAACCGAATGTACGTTTTCAACTGTAAGCCCTGCATCATCTAAGGCCTTCTTTAGTGTCCCCTTCACCCTTTCAAGAATTGGGCTGCTGATCTTCTCAAACTCATCCCTCTTCATAAATCCTTTCACATCCTTCTCATCCATCAGACACTCTATGCTAAATGGTGCCTCAGAATTTGCACTTAACATTTTTTTCAACTTCTCACAAGCTGTCTGCAACCGGTGAGAAGCCCGTGCATTTGAGTACACATTGATTTTGTACTCATCTTTAAACTTTGAGGCGTAATGCCGAAATAGAGCATCATCAAAATCACGCCCACCCAATGAACAGTCAAAAGCATGGGACAGAATTTTAAGCTGGCCCTTCTTGAACCCAGCAATGCTTACCTGCATGTTGGAATTCCCAACATCGACAAATGCAACATTCAACTGATCAGATTCTGGCAAATCTGACTTGTAAATCCCATAACCAAGGGCTGTAGCTGTGGTCTCGTGAACAAGTTGCAAGGGGTGCAATCCAGCTATTTTAGCAGCATTAATAACTGCCCTGCGCTGCAAGTCAGTGAAGTATACAGGAATACCAATGCAACAATCCACAACAGCTGCGTTGAGGTTCTTCTCAGCAATTCCCTTGAGGTTCGAAAGAACCATACCAAGAACCTGGGTAGGAGAAAAAGTCTTTTCTTCTCCAAGGTAGTGAACATGAATGAGAGGGAAACCATCAGAACCTTGTGTCACCTTGAACGGCAAGGACTGGAGTTCATGCTGTAGTTCAAGATCAGAGAAGGGTCGACCAATAAGACGTTTAATTTGACTTACAGAGTTCTTCAGGTTCATCAAAGTAGTAGTAGCACCAGCTGTACCAATGAACCTCTGCTTATCACCGAAGCAGACGATGGCAGGAGTTTCCCGTTTGGATTCATCATTGAGGACTACATCAATCCCTCTTTGCCGAGCAACAGCAGCAACACAATTCTCATTGCCAATATCAAAACCAACAACACTCATTTTAAATTTATATAGGGCACAATAAGCTAGGAGATGGCTGCAGATGATATTGCCAGAGAACTATTTAACCTGCAGATTATAGAACACTTTAGGAAAGGCATAAACATTCAAGCTTGTCAAATTTATTATCAAAAGCGAAATCAGAATACAAATACAGCTCATCAAAATGATGAAGCACCTATTGCAGGAAAACAGTGTAGAGTCACACCAACTGTGGAAAAAGAAAAGGCCATGGACAAATGAAATGGAAGAAACAAGAAAAGAAATAGTAGAGGTTTCAAAGTTCTCCAGGTCAATTTGAAAATATGAAATGAGACTCAGACTTCCAACACGATAGACCCTTTCCCCTTGATTCATCGGCCATCCAAAAGCCATTTGCCCAAGATAGTCACACCTGATACTGAGTTTCACAGAAATCAAACTTACACCAGAAAAGGATCTTCAAGCAATTCAACCAAACACAACCAGAGAGATCCCATGTTGATAACCATATCTAACCCACGTACTTCATCTTGTGGAAAAGCCCATGCGGATTTCCTCATGTAATTAGATAACCATAAGGACAAACTTTACAGCATAGAGAAATTTTCTTGAACATACTTCTCAAGAGTTCTTGACCCAGGCATACACAGATTAGAGAAGCCTGTGAGCAAAAAAAGTTGTAGGAACAAGTCTTTTGACTAGCAACAAAAGTGAGTAGAGTGCGTAAGCATGATGCAAGCAACAAATGGTGTCCGACAACCATTAGAGCAGACTGATTCATAAGTGGAAGATGCACATTCCTTTGCTATGTTATCAATAGCACACTATAGCGTTTTAGCGGGCGCCGGATCGCTATAGCGCCCATTAAATAGCGGGCGTCCTATTTGAGCACAAATAGCGCCGCTAACACCGATATAGCAAACCGCTATAGCAGCCCGCTATATCAATGTTAGCGTACAGTGTAGTTTGGATCGGGTTGATCCAATATCCGTTGGATCGACCCGATTAAGAAAACATAAAACCCTATCCCCACGATTCTGTTCTCCCCGACGCCTCTCTCCCGCCTCTTGCTCCTCCTGCAGTGGACGCCTCTCTCCCGCCTCTCGCTCCTCTCGCCGCTTCAGTCGCAGTCAACAACGGCCGTTGTGTTCGTCTTCCGATCCAGGTATGGTTCTGGTTATGCAAGTTGAAGCAGTTTTCTTTTCGATTGATGTTTGGCTCAAAATAGAAAGCCTGCACTTCTGGTCTCATTTATTAAATTCACTCATTGTTTATTTCACAAAATGTGATGACTTTCTGAAGAGCCTTTGTAAACGCGGATGAGCTATAATTGGACACATCATTTCGGCCATTAAAAAACTGCAATGGAAGAATGGTACTCGTGTTGGACGAAGTTGAGCCCGATATGACATTGGCCACATTAAATACTAAAGAGAATAGAGAAAAGTAAAAGTAAAAGAAGAAAACGAGAGACCTTCTAATGTCACCACTGTTACTACGAAGATTCGTTACTTTAACTATTTGAGACTGGTAAAAGAACTGAAGCACTTGTGGTGGTGTTGGTTGATGTTCAGTTCGTGATAAAAATGAGCCAGAACATGAGCTTATTTGTTAATATTTACAGGCAAATACGAACACTGTGTTTGTATATATTACAAACAAATCAACGAAACAGAACAAATAAGAAAGGAATTTAAAGACAAAAGCAAGAAGCAGAACAAAGAATGGGTGCAAGTTTATGCAAGAAGGCCTATCTCGTTATCTTATAGCTCATGAACTTATGGGTTTCACGTCTAGAATTTGCTCTTTGTATCTTGTGATGTAGAAAGTCCAACAATATATTCGCTTCAGCCTAGTGTTACTTATTTAATGTTTTATTTCTTGTATAAGGTTCGAAAACTCAAGCTGAGTAGTTATTCTTATTTTTTGTAGTCAGTATGGAATCATCTACAAGTGCAGCTGCTTGTCCTCTAAGTAGCAGTAGCAGTTATGGCATTGGCACCGGCACCGGCACTAGTAATGCAATTGGTAATCGGTTTTCTAGTCCAGCATACAACTACAGACCCCCAGCTTCTAAGGATCCAGGATGGAATTGAGGTTTGACAAAATCTAAGATAGATAATATGTCAGTATTTTGTACATTATGTGGTCATGTTTCTACAAGCAGAATAACAAGATACAAGGACCATTTAATGGGAAGAAGCGAAAATGTGGCAACTTGCAAGAATGCAACCGAAGAAATAAAGAAAACAATTTATGATTATGTGCACAATACATCTAAGAAGAAGGCCGAAAAGATTTCATTTTCATATCGAGCAGAAGTTTCTAGTATGGAAGGTAACATAGTGGCAAGCACCCAATGTTCATCATCTTCATCGTCATTTGGCTCATGACCACCGCTTTCGAAGGGACCCATGGATTCATTTTGCGTTCATCGCCAGACTCACTACGACAAGCTATATTAGAAAATCGATATAAGAAAGAAGAAAGAGAACGAGTATGCATATCCATTAGCAGGTGGATGTATCAAAATGGAATTCCTTTTAATGCTATGAGATCCCCTAGCTTTAAAGCGATGGTAAATGATATAGGGCAGTTTGGACCTGGAATGAAGGTTTCATCATACCATGAAGTAAGGGAAACATTCTTGGAGAAGGAAGTAGGAAGTGTAAGAGAGTTTACAAATGGATTTAGAAAGCATTGGGCTACTTATGGATGTTCTATTATGTCAAATGGATGGACAGATAGAAAACAGAGAACACTAATAAAATTTTTAGTGCATTGTCCTTAAGGTAGAGTTTTTTTTAAGTCCATTGATGCATCTCATGAAGTAAAGGATGCAAATAAATTGTATATATTGTTAAAAGAAGTAATCTTAGAGGTTAGAGAGAAGAATGTTGTGCAGGTGGTTACAGATAATGCAGCAAATTATGTTGCAGCTGGTAGAATGTATGGTTGAATTTAATCATTTGTTTTGGACACCATGTGCTGCACATTGTATAATTTGATGCTTGAAGATATTGGAGAGAAAAAAAGACTAAAAGGCATCTTCAGCAGGGCAAAGAAGCTAGTGACATTTATGTATGCTCATGGTCAGATATTGCATATGATGAGACATTTTATAGGAGAAAAAGACATACATAGACCGGCTGTGACCCGTTTTGCTACTAGATTCTTAACTCTGAACAGTTTGTGGCAGTCAAAAGAAGCTCTAAGATCGATGGTTATTTCTGAACAATGGGAGAAATGCCCTTTATCATATAATATTGAAGGAAAGCAATCTAAGACAATAATTTTGTAACTTAGATTTTGGAAGGGCATTAGTTTTTCACTTAGAGCAATAGGTCCTTTTGTAGATGTTTTACGTATAGTCGACAGTGATGAGAAACCAGTCATGGGCTACATCTATGAGAAGATGGATCGTGTAAAGGAACAAATAAAGGTGCGTAAATATTTCAATTTTATATGTTATTTGTTAATCTTTACTTATTAATCTTATAAATTAATAACACTTAACTTCTTGTTTTATAGGTTAATATGAAAAACAAAGAAGAGCAGTATGCTTTTATGTGGGAGATCATAGACAAAATATGGGACAGGCAAATGCATAAGCCATTACATGCTGTTGCATTGTATCTGAATCCAGGTTGTATTATGATTATGATGGGATAGAATCCAATATTGAGATTAAAGGCGGTTTGTTGCAGGTTATAGCTATACTTGTACGAAGTAAGGAAGAACAACAACAAGTGAGTCATCAACTTATAAGTTATCGAAGTGCATCAAGTTGTTTTGGACTAGAATTAGCTATAAGTTCGAGGAAAACATGTGCACCAGGTAATTAATTCAAGCAACTTTGCTTTCTTAATTATTTCATTATTAAGATATGATTTAAGGTTTTTGAATATGATTAACTTATTGTTTACACATGATTTTTAACTTTTTGTAATAGCTGAACGGTGGATGACCTTTGGTTATGGATGCCCTGAATTGCAAAGTTTTGCTATACGGGTTTTGAGCCTTACTTGTAGTACTACCCCATGTGAGCGCAATCGGAGTACCTTTGAAATGGTAAGAAATTAAGAATTATGCTTTTTATTTACATTATAAATAAATGAAAGTTTTTTTATTGAGTTAACAACTTCCCTAAATTCTTTCTCTTATCTTAGATTCATACGAAGAAAAGGAATAGATTATTGCATCAAAAGCTTAACGATTTAGCTTTTATGCAATATAACGAAAAGCTCAAAAGAAGGTACGAAGAGAGGAAATCTAATGGAGCAAATTTTGACCCCATCATGTTGGCATCGGTTGAAGATCACGATGAATATCCTACTGATGATGAGTTCGTTGGTGACGATGATTCCCTTACTTTGCGAAATATCGATATGGCATCCGAAGCATCAAGAGCGGGTGCTAGTGCTACTACTTTTTATACAAGGTCGAGGACACGAAAGCGACAAAGAAGGCAAAGCAAAGGGAAGGATAAGATGCCTATGGAAGATGAAGAAGAATTTAATTTTGAAGAAACATATAAAAAGGAAGAGAAAATAGAAGAATACGGATCTTTTTCTGAAAATGAGTGAACATGACCTAAACAATTAAGTGTGATTGTAAATTTGTAATTGAATTTTGATGGATGTTATATACTTTTTGAATTAGCTTATTGGCCTTTATATACTTTTGATGGATGCATAACATTATATACAATCTTTAAAAATGCTTTCTATGGCTACTTTGCCTGCTTTATTGCAAATTGTCATTCAATGAAATTATCATTGTCTTTGATTAGTGGGTAAGTACGATTAAAATAATGTAATCTGTTATCTGTAGTTGCAAGTGATCGTGTTGTTTATAACCTGATGACACATTCGTTATCTTGTGATGTAGGGGATCATCGAGTGGACATGGTTAATATAAAGTTTGGACATTAAAGAAAAAAAGAAAAGCAAAAGAAGATCATGAACTCCTATCACCAAGATGTTCAACAGTTCAAACTTCAAATAATGAGAGATTAAGGCAATAGCACCTGGACGGACATATCAAAGGCACACGAAATTCCCAGATGTTCCTGAATTTGCTGGATACAGTGCATTCCATATGATATCCAGCAAATTTAGGAACATTAGGGAATCTTGTGTGCCTTTGATATGTCCGTCCAAGCGCTATTGCCTTAATATCTCATTATTTGAAGTTTTACTTATTGAACATATTGGTGATAGGAGTTTCTGATCTTCTTTTGCCTTTCTTTTTTGCTTTAATGTCCAAACTTTCATGCACTTTGGTTGGAGATGAGACATACTACAAATAATATGGGATAAAAGGTATGTGACATTCCTCCTTTACTACTTTTTCCTATTCATTAGTGAGTGTTTTGCTCGTTCATTTATTAAAGAACCGGTTATGTTTCTTGATATTTCTTAGAAGTTAGAAAACCTATTATATATATATATATATAATTTTTTTATCATAAATAAAAGTGTGCCGCTAAATCCGCTATATCCCCGCTACCACTATATCAGGGTTAACCGATAACAACCCGCTAACCGCTATTGATAACATAGTTCCTTTGTGTTTGCTACCATTTCTAGAATGCAAGCCGCCTCCTTACCCCAAGGTAATAGGGTGCGTGGGTGGAGGCTGCAACAAACTCAAGCCATGGTCCTGTTTTAGTGCAATCTGCAGGTTCTAGTAACACAACTTTTCCTTTGGTAGCCTTTGGAAAAGTGAGGTGTTCTTGTAGATTGCCACACTTAAACAAGCTCCAGCAGATGTTGAATATTACAGAAGTAGACCTATTAAGAAGCAGAATGAAGATATGTCGAACTGAAAGCCCCAGGATTATTCAATGTAAATCTGTACACAAACCCATGCAAACATAGTTAAAGGCAGTGGATAGCCTGGATCCTATAGATCCATGGCCTCTAATCAGGAACTGACAATTGACAAACAGAAAGAACTGCTATTGCTATCATTTCCTTATTGAACCAAAAAAACTCAACAGATTCAGCCAAAAATTGTTTCAAACACAATGCACTGTTGGGTAACTAATAAGCCTGCACGAAAACTTTGCTAGAAGAGACCTCATGCAGTCGAAGGTGGGGCATTTCACTCATTCGAGAAAGAGGAAATGCAGCCTCATCGGAATACCTTAAGCATGCATTCTCATAAAGTAACAACATCTGGGAATGAGAGGAAGTCAAAAAAAGTTTATGATTATTATAGTTTAAGACTTTAAGTCACTACGAAAACCATACCATCATTTCCATTTTAGATGTGCATCACCAAACATAGAATATTAATTGAAACATGAAAAACAATCTTGACCACCATTCCTGCACATGGTAACATCAGCATATGCATCTGCAAGGCAACAGAAAATTTTCATTCTTTATCCAAAATGCCACAATCAATACAAAGGCATGAAACTTCTATAGAAATTTGCATTGGAAGCTCTTAAACAAGTCCCATAACTCTTTGAAGACACCCATGATCCAAGCAGAGAACAACAAAAACAGCACCAACAACAACAAGTAAGTCTTTTCCCGTTTTATATGGGGTCGGCTACAATGAATTATTTGTTTCCACAGAGCTAACAACAAAAACAGCACCCAGAAAACAAAAGGCGGAACATGAGCTCAACGGACCATAAAAACACAAAAGAAAATTTGGAAACAACAAGAAAAGACTAAGGAGAAAGTTTTTTCAGAACAAAGAATTAAAGTTTAAACAGCATCAAACTATTCTTTCCTCAAAATAGAACATGAAAACATGTGGTAATTATACTGATGCCAAAAGAAAAGGCCTTAAGCTGGTCGAAAGATCATATACACATATAGAGGAACCTAAGTGATACATACAACTGTACGAAAAGGCCACTTTGTGTCATTTTTCCGAGATCCTAACAACTATTGTGTTCAGAATGCCAAATAAAGATGAAAGAATCATCAAAAGTCAGAGGTGTAATAGCTGTTTTGCGAGTTTGAAGATTAAAAAGAAAATGTCATAACTTTCAACCTCATGGGATCAATATTATGCATCAAATTTTAGAGATTCAAAACGCAATTTCACATTTCCTTAATGTTCCGAACATGATGGCATGATTGGTTTGACAGACAAAACCACAAATGGCCTGTTCGTACAAGTTCATAAGGAAAATTGATGGGGCATATGCATATGTGTCTGCAAAGACAGTTCTAGTACAACAACAACACAACAACAACAACAACTAAGCCTTTTCCCATACTAGACGGGGTCGGCTACATGGATTTTTTGTTTTCACAGATCCCTATCGTGTGCCATGTTAGCAGTTAACTCCCAATAAGCTAGATCATTCTTTATTGTTTCTTTCCAACACTTTTGTTGTCGTCCTCTACCTCTTTTAATACTTTCCAAATTTAGTTTTCTAACCTTCTTACAGGTTCTTCTTTTGATCTTCTTTTAATACTTTCCAAATTTAGTTTTTCTAACCTTCTTATAGATCTGCAAAGACAGTTCTAGTGTTGAGAAAATTCTGAAAGTAGGGAAAGCAAAATGAACGGATGCACACTGGTAGTAGGAATTTAAGGCCCATTACTCTCAACAATACATTATGAAATCAAGTTGAATTTGAAGTTCAACAAAACGATAAACCATAAAGGTAACTCATGGTGCCTTTCTATGACACGCACCAAGAGAGTAGAAGATCCAAATTCAAAGTTTTGGCGAGAAAAAATAGCAAGCTGAATAAGCACCAAACTCAGAAACACGATCCTTGTCGATAAAGACGTGAGATGAGAAAATACAGAGTCTGAATGTTTCATATCAAGCATTCCTGAATGGAATGGAAACACCATACAACACGAAAACAACTACTGAACCAATGCCCATATAAACATCTGAATGCAGTGGGATCATCGGGAGACCAAATGGCTGTCACCTATACATAGCAAAGCTTAATTTTTAAGGTCAACGTGAAGAGGATTCTCCGAGCAACAATAGAACGTGATCTCGATGCCCGGAAGACCTCAATTTTGGCAACACATTGAGCTCAGTAAGGGTTTCCTCATGACAAATTGAAGACGCTTGCGGCATCGAAACAACGAAGAAATTAAGAAACGAATTGCGAGATTACAGTATACAAAAATCGAGATATCTGAACTTACGAAAGGCTCATGTCACCCCAAAAAGAAAAAGAAATATACATATCTATCACACTTTCACCAAACAAATGACGGGCACGAGTAGGGGGGGACGCATAGCATAGAAAAGCCCGACAAATATCACGAGCGCACAAGGGAAACCTAAACAGAGCACTCCCAAGTTCGTAAACGACCACCATGCCACAAGCACAAAAAACAGGCGAGAGTTCCCAGGATGGATGGAGATTCAAAACTTACAACGTTCACTTTAGGTGTCTCTCAATCATGAGAAGAAAGCCTGACTACTGCGGGAGACGCACAAATAGCCCCGATTACGATCATAAAGGACCAAATCCGAAAGCAATTTTCGGTATCCACGACATAATCAAGAAGCCCGGTAGATTTAGATTCACGAAAAGGCGCACTAGAAAGCCGGAAAAGATGGCTATACAATGCTCTTCATAGCTCATAGAGAGAGATTACCTTTCTAAAGAGAGAGAGAGAGAGAGAGATGGGGTGTTTGGGCTTCTAGAACCCTCCAACAGATTTTGCGGAATGACCGAGGGGCGGTCCAAAGACCAAAACTCCGCCCCTTGAAAAAAAGAAGAAGGTGGCGGACGACAAAGCGAGAAACATTCGGGAGTTCTGGGAACTAGGGATCTCGTTAGTCGGATCCATACAAATGCCCGATCCAACTGAATCCGATACCCAGAATCTAATCGGAATTGGAGGAGTTTTTTCCACATATTATATAGCTATGGATATGAGATATTTGAATCCGATTCGGTTTTAGACTTCAGTATTCTGCTTAAATCGGCGAGCACTTCGCCTATTTACACTTCAGGTTAGCATGGCCGATTATTTGGCCCAAATCAGAGGTGGCAATTTCGTGCTTTGGATTGTGTTGGTGTGTGGATGCACAGGCTCTGTATGGTCTCCGTGCCAGGCTTTGATGTTGATTGTTATGTTACCGAACAATTTGTGTTTTGAGTTGTATTTATATATGTCGATGCATGTATCAGCACAAAGAACATGCTTCTGCATAATTATCGAAACAAGGCCAGCAACAGTAGAGGCTGAATTTTGTGTGTTTGTGACTATGAGCGGATCGAAACAAGGATTTTGTGGTGTTTGTACTGGGTTTTGTTTCTTGTACTGTCAGCCTACTAGAAACTCATTGGGAAAAAGAAAACAAGAAAAAAGAGAATAAGGTGTCCTTTTACTTGTAAAGCTTTTAATTTTTCAAATATCAAGGTGACTATGCATGTATCTTCTTCATACTGATTTCACACATTCTCTTCTCTCTACTCCACAAACTGGTATTTCCTTCACATTTGACCATCGTTATCTTACAATCGGACAAAGCACGAGTAAACTCTTAAAAACCTCATCAAAGAAAAAAAAGAAAAGAAAGAAAAGGAAGAAGAATCAAATAGAAAAAGAAATAAGAGATTGATTCCTACATAGAATTTGGATTTGTTTTAGGTTTGTGTTGGATTTTGGTTTTTCGCTGTATTTTAAACATTTTACGTAATTGGGTCAGTGATCCCTTGTCACCAGTTTTACAAGTAGAGATGTGGTAAAGTCACATCTCTCCTTCGAGAGAGACAAGACTATATGTTGCATCTATCAATAGGCAGAGAGGTAGTCAACCTTGTCTCCCTTATTAGGAAGAATGTGGGTGGGTTGTGTCTCCCTTTATTGGGAGATTTGATAGAACCATTTTTCTCTCAAGGGGAGCAATGGTTCTCGCATGTCTCACATATTTTATATATGTACGTAAATATTTGATACCTTATATCCTTATTATTGTAGAATGACAAAGAAAAGTGAAAGTATTTATTACGATAGAGTAGATTCTAAAAATACGATGACTGGTCAAAATATTTGTTATAGTGGATTACCTTTTGGATCTACTAAAGACAAGGAGATTGGAATTAATTGTGATGTGGCAGATGATATATTTTTTTATTAGTTGGCTAGTGAAATAGAACATATTTGTTAACTGCAAGGGCGATAGACGACCAAGTGATGATATTATATATGATATTGGCAACAATTACATGTTATTTGTATTTTGTAAATGAACCTATTATTTCAATTTAAATGAACTCATTATTTCAATACAATTATACTAATTTATTCATTTGTTTGATTATACTAAGAACAATTAATGAGGAACTAAAATGGTATTCATTACAAATATTGTACACATATACATAAAATGAGTAGTCCAAAAGAACATCCCAAGACCCTCCAAATGTATGACATAACCCCAACTAATGAATTCTCAATACCATCACCTTATCTCATCAAATATCATCAGTGATATGCATGATGACAACACAACTCTTATGTCTCTATCAACTATAGCAACGCAGAACCACTCAGTAATGGTCATGGCATATGCTCCAAGTGTCATAAAGTTAGTGCTAGTATATCATGTTCAACCTTAAAATGTTAAAAGAGGATAATAATTATGAATAACATTAGTATTATCATTTAATAATAATAATATATATAAACAAATAATACTTTACATGCATAAAGAATGATATATCTTGTTGCCTAGTTAACGGAGGATGAATAGAGTCTCTCAATATAAATTGATATATCCAAGCAATATATCCCTTAATATAGAACTCCTTGCACTTATCAAGATATTACGGTAGGACGTTAAAGTGATCAAGCTGAAAATCATGTGAGTCTTATCAAGTAGCATCCTATGGCTCGTACCGTACCTTATGCGCATGAGAATTTACTAATCTATTTGTAAGAGATGGTTTTATTTGAGCAACTAGGATGCCTTAAGGATGGTCAAATTGTTGAATGACTTCATCAAGCATGTACAATTCTATAATATTCAAATAACGAATGAATCTTTGCTATCTCAACAACTTATATGCATTCTTGTTGAAGTAGTTTACATAATCATATATCTGTCTGTCAATCTATATTACATAAAAAAAGAAGATAAAATGACATATGTATAATATCCCAACTTATGTTTAATAAAAATAAAATAGGTAATTGTAATTTGATAACTTATTTGATATGTTATTATTTAATCTAATTGTTTACATTAGAAAGCAAGTTGATCGATACGAGAATACCTATGACAAATATTTCCCATCTAACTCCATGTGCGTGGTTTTCCATCAACCTATTTTGGTTGGATACGGACTCTAAAGGCTGAGAAATATTCATAAATTTATGCCTACAAATACAAAATATATTTTAGTTATTAAATTATAAAATCAAGCTATATGAAAGTACTTTACCAAACATAAATAACAAGTTCTTAGATGAAATAGAGTAGTATGTCACTAAGTTGTCACTAAGATCGATCCAAGGTTTTTCCTAACTATTTGTATAAGAAAACCAATGTTGTACTCCAAGTGTGACTATCAATTCTCCAAACATTGTAAGCCAATAGCAACATAACACTCAGTATCTAAACTTAACATGATATAATGTACACCCAAGATTATGCAACAAATATGATACAACCTTCTTCTTAGGTGCAGACTCTTACTCCTAATATGGTTGTAGAGCACCTCAAACTTAATAGCTCTAAGTTTAATCTCCAATATTACTTCACTAGTACTCATCTCCAACATATCACTTAAGATTTCTTTCTTATTTCAAGCCATCATATATAACATCAAAGTCACAAGCTCCCCATCCATCGAAAGACTAAGTATTTCATGGACATCATCAAGCCTAATAGTGGTCTCACCATATGGCATTTGAAGTTGTTTGTGTATGATTGCCAACATTCAACAAAAGTGCTCAACAATGCATGGTTTATAACCTTATACAATAATTTTGTTTGCACAACCAACTCACTCCACTCTACATGCTCAATCCATTTTTGAACCTCACATCCCCTCATTTGACTATCTATGACGTTGACACATGTTGTTTATATTTAAATATACAATTCCACTAAATTTTAAAATTACTTGTTCTTCTTAGATTTTATTGGTGATGTGATCTTCAAAACTAGGTAGTAATTCCGAAATATAAGAAACTTCATCACCATCACTCTCTACACTATTCATCTCATTCTCTAGAGTATCTATATTATCATAATACTATGAAGGCCCAGCTCAATCAACGTGTGTATCAACAAAAATCTTTTTGTTTTCTACTCGGTGTCATATGTGCAATCGTCATCTATATGATATTGTGTTATGCCTTCTAGATGATGAAGTAACATTATATCTTTTTACTTGTATCTTATAAGTCATACCTGGAGATTAAAAAGAATAACGAGTGCACCAAATAAGTGTTAGTATATATTATATATAATAGTAATATATAATATATATCATGTAAATGAAATTTAGGAAAATGTTGCTAGTCCGCATCACCCATATAATGAGAGATGCGGCTCTACTCGATCTCTCATAGTGAATTCGCAATCCACAATCGCATCCCTACCAAACGAGACCTATGGTGCTGCCATGTTTCAAGCCAAGAACTCGATGACACCTAACCATTGGGATTCCAATCGAAAAGGACTCTATACATAAAAAAAAATGGTAAGAAATACACTAAATCAACAACATACTTATACAAATCATTGAAACCCTCCTTTAATTGACTATTTTCTTCCTATTTCTCTCCTTTTTATTTTTATTCTTCTTTTTTCTTTCTTTTCGATCCAAAGCATTGTTTAGTTGTGGGAAAACGTAATACATATGCCGGACTTGTGCTTTGTGTCGTGGGTCATGAGAGAAACCATGTGAAATGATGGATGGATGGACGATTGACATAGTGGGTTGGTTACACATAGAGGGATGCTATTTTTTAAAAAGACCAGGAGCAATTTAGGGTATGGATTTAGATGTGCAAGTAACAATTATGTATAAGTAATTTGTGCAAAGCACTTTATAGGCATATGCGATTGACAACCTAACTATTAATAAGTGAACGCAAAGGTTTTATATGATCGTCGAATCACCTATTTTATACTGACGCCGCATAAAAGCATAGAGGAATTCACGAACTCGATTAGGGTGGCAAATCGGGTCACCTAGGTTCCAGTCAAAAGGAACTCGAATCCAGACCAACCTATTTTTTGGATCATTTCCAAAACCCAGACCTGACTCGATGGGGTTTCATTCAACTTGATCTTCTTGTCAACGCATGATATATACGCAATCAGGGTGGGTTTGGGGTTGGGTTCAGGTGAACAACCAAGCTGTTCTTTTGTCAGTTTGCTTTGGGTCAACTCAGACTCCAACTGGGGTGCCTAAACCCAGACACCATCTGAGCATGGTCTGAAATTGCTAACCCTAATCTTTAAGCAAGTTCAGAACTTTTATCCCAGTGTAGGAATGGCGGGTGCTGGTGGGGTTCGGCGGCGTTCATGGCACAAAGGAGAGAGAGGTACATGGGAATTTTTAAAATTTGTTAGGAAATTTTGAGAAATGATGAAAGAACGGATGTGCATATAGTAAAACAGGTATGCGATTACCATTTATGGTATTTGAAACCGACCTATACCAAACTTGTAGTACATGGTTTCCTCAAACAAAAGATAGAGGGATCCCGTAAGGAGAAGTTGCAGATCAGATGAACTTCATTTATGAATTTATAACTGGCATGGAACCATACAAGAGATAATGATATATTAATACCGAACTATTAAAAACCTTTATATTAATATGGTTCAGCTTTGAAATTAGCTAAGTTAGAAAGAGAACATTCTAGGAGGATCATCCTCCTAATTGGTACCCAACCGTTGCATAACTTGTACATAACTTTTTCTTGGAATATGACTGATAAGGGTCTGGCAAACCCTCCTTCATTTCAAAAATTTATTTATACGTATATATACCAACAAAATTATGTGCACACATATATATACACACAATGTGTTTAGGTTCTTGAGATACTTCATTCATGTAGGACTCAAAACTCTTCTTCTTTGTGGGTACAATTGGGAAGCACAAGCCAATGCAGACCCCGCAATATCGAAATCAGGACCTTTTAACTTGCGAGTCATCCCCCATTACCCAAACTGCTTGTTTGTTTAGATATTCATGCACTTCTATTTTTTATGAGTAATTTTCCTGGGTTTATCGTATATCTCATGATACCTCCGCAGTTGCTAATATTTTTTAGTGTCTTATATAGATATCATCTTACTCCCACTCAAGTGAAGCTTGTCAACTTTCACTTTTTTCGAGTTTCCTTTTACTTCCTGACTCTCATTGTGTCAGTTAATTTTATCATATTATTTTATATTTTCTTCCTGTTATTATCATATTTTTCTTCCTTTTATTGTAACGTGTAGTTTTTCTTTTAGAGAGAGAAGCAGGAAATTTAGTATTTTCTGAAAAGCTGAAGACAGCTCATGTCAGTCCAACAACAAAATAGTCAAAGGAAGTGTCGTTCACGTCATTTCATATACTGGGGCGGCACTAAAATGTTGCACAAAACTAAATAATGCAAGTAGTCTTTTAACTTAAAATATGTTGAGAAATTCATAAGAGTACGCCCAAAAGATCAATAAGTGCTTGAAGCAAGCTGGCAAAGCGTCGGTTTGGGTATGGATTGATATGAAGCATAGCATAACTCTATCTTCTTATCGTTGAATTCTTAAATAAAGGTCATCTAACAGGCTTGACAATTAATTAAAATAAATGATAAATAAATCAACTAGAGGTGGAAATTTTGAACCCACCAGAACTCAAACAGGTTAATGTCGGGATTCAGCATATGTGGCTTGAGTGTGCCTTGATACGAAGCAAGCTGGCAAAAAGACGGTTCAAGTATAGATGGCCCCAACATAACCTTTAGTTCTTATATATAGCTTGATAACTTAGGTGTTAGCATGTCCAAACAAATTTTAATTATCTATTTTATGTAATGAATGGTTGAAATTTGAATTCACAAAGCAATTATGTACTTTTTGCAGGTGTATTTATTCACATGTAAACATTTTGTTTTTTAAATTCAATTTTCAATCACTCATCTAACCAAATAGATTATTGAGATTTGTTTGAATATGCTAGTACCTAAGTGTGTTAACATATACTAAGTTATCTCTCTATATACATATATAGTGGTCCATCCTTAAATCTAATCAAATATTTTCACCGCTCGATCAGTAGAGATTTGAATTCAAAAAACAAAATATATCATTATGCATTAAGTACAAAGTATAAAAAATGCAATGATGCATTTCACTATTTAAATTCAAATCTTTATTGTTGAACATGCATATTGGATGATGAAGATGCTTGAGTAGATTTGAGTATAAATATGATTGTGCATATATTACTATATATAAAAAAAGAGTAATTGGATCTTGCTCACATTAACACATATCCACTGATGCATGACCATTGCTTTTGGTTGACATGAGTATAATAAAAATACCCTTCGTACTTTTTCAAAGCCTCTTATAAATTTTTAAGTTCTGCTCATGCCACCTGTAAATACCAAAAAAATTGTCAAAAAGATTTTCCAAAAGTTCTTTTTTTACAAGAAAATTTTTGGTTGTGGGTCTTCTAGGGTTTCTTTCAACAAAAACACCTTAAGCAAGATCATCTCTAAACCAAAATTATGTGGGAACCTCAAAATGAGGTTACTTCGAGTCCCACAAAAAGAAAATAAAATTCTGATAAAATCTAAAAAATAAACATTTTACCCTCAAGGTTGTACTCACGAAATTTCGTTGTTTCAAGTGTATTTATGTTAAAGAAAGGGTATAAAAGCTTAAAAGGGCATTTGAAATCAAAATAAGTTCTAACTGCAAATATTTACAAAATAACCATTTTATACTTATTGAATATTTGAATTAAAAAGATAAAAAAGAATAAACATGCTTAAAACATAGTAGTGAAGGAACGGGACCTCAGAAGACTAAAGTTCGGTGATGATTCAAGTTCAAGCTCAAATGTTAGGTGAAAAGTGCAAAATACCCTGACCAAGGGCGATACTACATCAAGCGACCCAACACCCATCAAAATGTTCAAGCGGTTCAGAAAGGTTAATGAAATCAAACCATGGAGTGGAAAAAGACAAAATGATCAATCTAGAATAAGAAAACCCAAAAACCCCCTCACCAAGAAAGATCCTATACCACAAGAAGGTTAAAGAAATCAACTTACGGAGTAAACAAGGGTAAAAATGCTACCGTCGTTTACCACATGTGCAACCAGGTGCCTCCCACGCCACCATCGACCACCATGCACCACCACCAGCAACTATTGACCTCCCGCGAGCCTCCGCCATGTCATCACAGACTGCTCGCAAGCTGCCACATGTCACCGAGCAACAAGCATGGGGCCCACCATGTGCTTGGTTGGACCCCCCTCCTAACATGTGTCATAAGACCAATTTTGGAGTTGCAACAACAATACATAGCAAAAGCAGTGTCAGCATTATAGCACCGACATGCTACAGAGTGGAGTTGACACTACAACACTGACATGCCAGTGAGCCCTCCAATCGTCGTGCATAACACGACCTCTAAGCACCACATGTACACACTTAATGCAACCCTTGTTTGCACCGCTTGGAGATTGTACAACCTCATTTAATGAACCTAACACACTTGTAAATAGGTCAACCTAGCCAAGAGGGTTAAGTCGGGTCTAGGCTAACAATGGTACAAGTTGTAACTAACCAAGGGCTAGAAGGCCAGCCTGGCTCCAACTATGGGGGCGCCAGTTGTCACAAATCTAAGCCAAACCCTAGCTAAAGTGAGTTTGCTTACCTTGTGATGGCAAGTGGAACCATTCCACTTTCAACCCAAACTTCAAACCCCGTATGTGTGCACTCTTGCACATGGATCATCATCTCGTTCTTGACTTATTTGACTAAGGCGGAAGCTCACTCCCCTTCTCTCACTTTGTCTACCCCTTCTGGGCTCATGTATATACACACACACCAGCACCACACATTTAAACAATAATAGAAAGGAAAGTAGTTACCATTCAATTGAACCAAGATACAATCAGGGTCGCCGACACCTCTCCAACTCTTTACATGTCCTGCCCCACTTTCTCTCTCTCACTCACTCCTCACAAGTTGACCAAGATGCCCAACTCACTCACCCAATCCTTATTTATAACCAAAGGAACCAGGGGGCCAATGTCCCAAATATTCCTTCGAATATTCGAGTGTTGGGCTGACACCAGGTTGGCCCTTCTAACACTTTCCAATCCCTTGACTGGTTATGTGGGGTGTTGACCCACTAGCCTAAACCTGACTTAACCCTCTTTACTAGGTTGACATATTTACAAGTGTGTTAGGTTCATTAGATGAAGTTGTACAATCTTGAAGGAGTTTAAACACGGGCTACACACATCGGGACAGGTGGAGCTTGGACATTGCACCAGGATACTAGACGCGGTGCTTGGGAACCTCACTGGTGTTGGTGCCCTACCATTGCCCAGTATCACTACTTTAGTGTCAGCTCCATTCTACAGCATGTCAGTGCTGTAGTGTCAACATTGGCTTCTGTAGGCAGCTCCAACACTTTCCTATTGTGTGGTGCATGCGTGTGCACCTCAAACTTGGTCGACACCCAAGGAAAGTGATGTGCATGCATGTGCGTCCTCCTAGTACTAACACTCCAAAATCCGTCTTGTAACACTAGCTAGGGGCCACCAGGATATTCCATGAAATATCTTAGGGCATTGGTCACCCAACCCCTGCTTATAAAAGGAGTCATGTGTGAGAGTGTGGGGCATCTAGTCTACTTGTAAGGAGTGTAGTGAGAGAGTGTGTGGTGTCTTGTAGAGTGAGAAAGGGCGCGAGACTTATAACGCGTCAGGAGGGTAACGACGCTCCGAGTTATTTCTTGAATTAATTGAATGGTAACTTCTTTCCTCTTCATTGTTGTTTAACCAAGTGGTTCTTGTGTGTGTGCA
Organism: Brasenia schreberi; assembly: GCA_036023115.1. Lineage (NCBI taxonomy): Eukaryota > Viridiplantae > Streptophyta > Magnoliopsida > Nymphaeales > Cabombaceae > Brasenia > Brasenia schreberi. Next base: position 11,345,059 of record JAYKKT010000051.1, read on the forward strand.
TATAGGCGAGCCTAAGGGAGTGTAGAAGAATATTGGAGAAGGAGTGTGATCTTCCATCATGGTGAGATTAATCAAGAAAGAGAGGAAACCACATAAGAGTGCACGCACGATTTTGGAGTTGGACTGAAAGTAGAATGGTTCTACTTGTTATCACAAGGTAAGCAAACTCACTTTAGCTAGGGTTTGACTTAGATTTGTGATAATTTGGTATCAGAGCATCTCATTCATTCGATTAGATCAAGAACGAGTGAAATCTGGTGGTCAAAAAATTGGAATCAACCTAGGACAAGTACAACAAACTGCTTATAGTTTAACTGAGGTTTCTGGCTAAGAACAAGTACGCCCAGCCTAATTTCTATGCAAATTATGTTTGTTGCAAAATAGATACTCTAATTCAGCACGGAATGCTTCATAAGGGATCAAATCCCACCAGAATTTGGAAAGAAAATCCGACGAAAGGGGAAGTTATGCTAAAATCAAACTAAACTAAATTGACTGGAAACTTTGCTTAGATTGTATTCAGAATTCTCAATGACTAACAAGGAATTGCAGCGATCTACCAATAGAACAAAATTGCTTCAGTGTGTCACAAGTCCAAAGAAACAAAAATCATGAAATTTAGACGTCATTTGGTACAAAAAAACACTTCTTATATGAAGTCCGATAGAACTATCGGTGACAGAGACAATTAATCTTGTATAGTTACTTTTCTGGAACAAACGAAAGTGGTCGTAAGTGCACCAAAAGTGGTTGAAATTTACATTTCAAGTCTAATGAGTTTTATGGAACAACTTACTATATTTCTGTTTTAGGGAAAAGGTTGTAAATTTGGTTATATTGGGTTGCAATTAGAATATACAACAGTCCTTTAAGTGGGTGTGGTTATAAAACACTTGGGGAAGTGTCATTGTAAGCAGCTATAATGGCAAATGGTGGGCGAGATGCTATAGAAGTTGAGAGGTCATTAGAGAGGATGGCACTCGAGCAAGTGTTGGCGCAAGTGATGGTGTGCCTCGACACAATCCAACAATAGATCACCACCATGCAACAACACTAGCAACACCCTCCACCACCGGGGGCCATGGGACCAACCCAGGATCCGACCCACTCAACCCAAACCGATCCCAACATTGTAGAATAGGTTCACCAGTTGGGCAACAGAGGTGATTCCTATTCTTTACCCGTGTGAAACTACATGAATCGAATCACTAAAATGGGACCTAGGATAAAAAAAGTTCTAGATAATTTTATTTGATAATTTTATTTGGGACTTAAATCGATATCTAGGGTTAACTCAAGTAGTTGAATGGGACAAGGTTCTAGTTGCCACACTATACTTAAAAGATGACAGTAAGCTATGGTGACATACTAGGGAGATGGTCATTGGGCGCCAGCCAGGGGCTGCTAGGGCATTGGCCACCCGACTTCTGCCTATAAAAGGGATCATGTGTGAGTGTGGGGCATCTAGTCTACTTTTGAAGAGTGTAGAGAGAGAGCGTGTTGGTGTCTTATCGAGTGAGAAAGAGGGTAGGATTTGTAACCCGTTAGGAGGGTGCTAACACTTCGGGTTATTACTTGAATTGATTGAATAGTGACTTCTTTCCTCTTCATTGTTGTCTAACCAAGTGGTTCTTGTGTGTACATATACACAAGCCTAAGGGAGTGTAGACGAAGATTGGAGGAGTGTGAGCTTTCGCCTTGGTGAGATCAACCAAGAAAGAGAGGAAACCACGCCCAAGGGTACACGTGCATGGTTTTGTGACAGCACGTAGGGAGCCCACGCGTGCCTCCTACGTGTCTTCCATGCGAAATGTCTCCCATACACTCAAACCTACTCCAAACATGCTAAAATTGTGTATAATTGTCTCCAACACATGATACATGAGTCCAACTGCCCTTCCCATGTGGGAATACCTCTAAATGAATTGGATTTGGGTCTGGATTAGGCTCAACAATTCGAAAAGATTTAATTCAAGAAAATACCTATAAAAGGAGGATGTGGGTGACCAAGAAAGGGGATTACAACCCAAGAGTAATAAGCTCAGCCAATGAGGATGTGAAAGAGTTCATTCTCAGCCCAAGATAGAGTTCATCCAAGGAAGAGAGAGAAAAAAAGGGAGAGACCTAGAGAGATAAAGCCTCAAGTCATCCTCTTCTACCATTTTTTTGGTTTGTTATTGTTATAAGCTTAGAGTTGTTGTCTCAAACCTTTTGTAAGCTTAAGAATAAGAGTCATTTCATGGAATATCAATGCAAAGGAAGGCCATTATAGTTCGAAAGAACGAAAAGAGAAGATCATAAGTAAGAGGAATCTACCACTTCGCAAGATAGAGGAATCTGCCACTTCGCAAGATTTTATTTCTTCTACCCCAATATAACTTATATCTTATACGTTCTCATTTGTTCTATACTTATATATTATATCATCCCTTCTTCCCTTTCTTCGATGTATTGATTGCTTCAAATTCAATTCAAGAAGCTATACGAGGGACATAGCTGTCATGTTTACATACGATGACATTAGTATATAATCACTCTTATGGTGGATTAATCACCCATAAGTTTGTGTTATGGGAGGGTATTGGGCTATGATCATATATAATTTTTAAGATAGTAATCCTCCTCCTCGAGAGATGCCCCGAGGATCTATATGTAGATAAGTTCCTCTTCAAACGAGCATAAGTCCTCAATAAAATTCTTTGAATTATCACTAAACCACTCAAATTCTAATCAGATATATTATTATTTTTTATAAGAAAATTTTCGCATGCTTCATCATAGTACACAAACTCTATGTGATCCTTGAATTTCGCAGTCATCATCTCTTGTCGAAATATTATCAAATTTTATTTGTGAGTGGTATACATACCAACCAATATCTAGTAAAATTCTTACAACTTTTGGACATGGGTGAGGTTAAAAAAAAATCAATAAGAACAAGACTCAACCCAAAATCGAACCTTTTTGTGACAAAAATTCTGCAATAAACATTGAGTAAAACCATCATAACTCTATCTGTAGATATCCAAATGCATAAAAAATGTTATCATATGAAATCTAACATCTATAGATTTATAAATTGATAAGATTCACAAAAATCAAAAGTCTACATGCGAAGATAATAGTGTTTTACTGAGACCTATAATCTTAGTCACAAATACTATCCAAAATTTCAGAATAGCATTTAGTTAGAAACTTTTCTTAAATTTTTATTTGATTAATCAAGGATCCAAAAATACAAATAAAAATTCTTAATAAAACTTAATACTTGGTTCTCACTTAGATAAAATTTTTGAGATTTTTGAACTTTAATAAGGGCCTCTAGAAAATACTAAAGTTTATGCTCTAAAATATAATCAATTCTATTTTCACGGAATTGAACTTGTTTTGGCCATGTGAAATCCATGTTTTAGAAAAGGTTGTATCGAATTGAAATTATTTTAGAAAAAACTGGGGATTCAAAAATCACTCTTCCTAAGTATTTAGGAAGACCCTTGAACGTTGGTTTAAGAAGGCCTACATCAATAATAACTTATTTTCCCACAATCGCCGAATAGTCAGATAAATATCTTTTGTAAGTTTGAGTAAACTTGTTGGTATGCTCGCGCACGTTTTTGCAAACAAAGTTTTAAGTCCATATAAGACTGAAAATTTTTGTTTATAGACAAAAAATGGTATGCCCAGTGGAACTTAGGTTTAAGAGGAGACATTTTGATCCCATTGAGCTTTTTCAAAACAAGTTGATTTCTACGTCTTATTCTAAACTTTTTCTAAAACTTACCCATAAGTCCAAAACTTTCAACTACAAGTTTAAGACCTCCAAACATACATCATGTCAAGTTTGGAAGTTTCCTTTCGAGATCTGTCAAGTAAGGCCTCCTCAAGCTCTAAAAAGTTGTTTTCTTTGAAATTACTAAGTCAAAGTTCCGGAAGATAGAATCACATTTCTAAAAAAAGAGTTGAGAGAATTACAAATTAGAAGGGAGATTGTTGTCCAAAGTCAAGAAACCAATGTAGTCGAGTCATGTTCTTCTCATGAGAAACAACCTCCGGTGTATAGGAAGACAAACCATGCTCGAAAAACCAAATTGACATCAAAACTCAATGAAAGATATAAGCCCACAAAAGTAGCAAGTGTTAGGATTGAGCCATCACTTCCAAATACCCCTTCCTCTACTAAAAATTCAAAAAAAATGTATATTTGAAAAAACCAAAAACATTTAGAAAATATTCAAAAATAAAAAATAATTAGAAATCTAAAAATTGGAAGTGATGAAATTTTGAAGATTGAAAGTGAATTCAAAATAGAGAAACAAAAGAAAAGAAGTCTACACTCTTAGGCATACATGTGGAGAGGGGTATGAGGTCTTCTTCTCTCAAGTCATCCTAGAATTTTCAAAAAAATATGCTCCGATTGGTTTCATTCTCATAAGCACCACTTCTTACACTCTTGTTGGTTAATATAAGGGCAAAAATTGGGACTATACACTAGTAATCATTAGGGAGTTGACAACAACGTGTGAGTTACTAAATACTTCTAGTCTCTTAATGCCGATTGTTAATCCTAAACTTAATCCATGAACGTGGGGCATTATACTGTCTCATTATTGGTTAGAGTCGATTGTAAAGACAATGTGTATTCTAACCTTCCATATGGGGATATATACATATTTTGATCCCTATGCCTTTGTTATATTTAGACCCATCGTCAAGCATCCCTTTTACTACCTCCACTAGGTGGACAACCTCAACGCAAACATGGTGTGTGAGAAATTCCACCATGACCTGTCCTTTAATCACTTTAGGTAGTAAGTACATCAGACCAAATATACATAATTGAATAGCCTATGACTAGCCTGCCCTAGAGAGTCAGACCACACTTAAGATATCACAAGAGATTAATTGTTCACGTATACTTTGGTGGCTAAAAGATAATACTCTAATTTCGTATAAGCATGATACAAACTCAAACATAACTTTTCTATTGAAGAATAATGAAATTTAATATCAATAAGTAATTGAATCAAAAGGAAGATAACACACTCAATACTATCATTGACATCATATGCTAATAAGGTGTCGATAAAGGAGTCATCCGTTGCATATACATGTACAATTTTAATGGTTTTCTAAAAGCATGGGGCATTAACACCATAGGTTTTACCTTTAATCTTTTCCAAAGACTGTTGTTGTTATGTGCCCCATATAGTCTTTGTTATCCTTCAAATTCAGAAACATTGTGAAAGATGTCATATTTCATACAATATTAGTAATAAATCACCGCAAGTAGCCGACTTGCACAATGAGACGGCTAAGTTCCTTTGTGGTTTTAGGTGGTCTTGCATCGATGATGGCTTTACCCTTGTATGCGTCAACTTCAATTCTACTAATGTGTACCAAGAAACTTAAAAAATATCCTATAGAAATAGTAAAAGCACACTTGTTAAGATTTATCATCAATTTCTATCTTTACATGTACTAGAAAGCTTATTCGAGATCAAGTAAGTGTTGCTTCAAATCTATTAATTTCACTACCACATGATCAATGTATATGTTCATGCTATTTCTAATCAAGTCATGAAAGATACAATTCATCGCCTCTTGATATGTTGCACCAATATTTGTAAGTCAAAATGATATTACTACCTTGTATGTTCCTAATGCTTCTTGGCATTAGAACGTTGTTTTGGGTGTATCCTCAAGCTTTGCCTTGATCAGGTTATGCCTCAAGACATCGTCTATAAAAGACAAGATTCCATAGGTACCGAACGTATCGATTAACATATTGACCATGGGCATCACATATTGATGTTTGGTGTGAAAAAATTGAAATTCATATAGTCTATACAAACTCTAAGCCTCCCGTTATTTTTTGGCTGGGACAATGTTGGATATCTGGTTGACATATCGAGTTGTTTGTATAAACTTAGCGTCGAGGATTAAATCTCAATGTCGGTTGCCTATGGGTCTCACTTCTAATTTCAAAGGAATCCTAAATTCAACCAAATCTTAGGATAAACCTAGCATTTTATAGTATTCTCAAACAAATCAATCTTTGTATTGTTATAATAACTCAAGTAACCGTAAGTGAATTTAGTTGAACAAGATAGTGCTTACCTTCGTCAGGCTCGCTGCTTCGTGTGTGCCCAAATTCACTTCTACCAACAGATTGACAGGGATAGAACTTGAGTCATCTTTCTAAGTAGGATAGTTAAACTCTACTCCTATTGTAGTTGGTGGTGCTACCAATCGAGTAGGCAAATGCTCATTTTGCTACCCCACTCATCCCGGATTTGACTTGCCTGCTTTGATCCTCTAATCGATTTGATGATCACTTCAAAATGACGATCAATAAGTAATCTTCAGTTGTAAACACTTAAATTTCTTGATGTGATAATCAAATTTCAAAATAGATGAGATTAATCTTAATACTTGATGGTTAAAATTAAATGAAGCAAAGCAAAGGTCAAGAGCCCCTTTAGTTGAGAAAGAACACAAATCCAGAAGCAACAATAACAAGTGAACAGTAAGTGAGCAAGAAAAAAAATGAGTGAAAAAGCAAGAAAATTGAGAGTGAAAAGGCTCCTTGGACTCTATAGTCTACACACAACCGCCATCAAAGAGATAACCAGCCGCTCTTCCCACAACAGCCACCCTATGGCCGCCCTTCAACAACGGCTGAAACGACACCTGAAATGAGAATGCATTTAAGAGAAAAAACAAGGAAGCTTCAATGCCTCGTAAGGCATCGTTGATTTCCAAAGGGCATCATTATAAGAGCCGATCACTCTTGATATCGAGCGTTGATACTCTCATCGTCGAACGATCTACCACTCTTTCGAGTCATGTGTATCAGCAAAAACAAAGAAAAGATCAAAGTTGAGTGTTGGTCGATTTGCCATTCTTATCTGCAAAAACAAGAGAAAAGGAAATTGAGGAGAGCAATTCGGTCCATATCTCTCTCTCTGGTGCCAACTTGTCCATCGTCTGAATCGTCATACTTTCTCACTTTCGCCCACACGCCGTGAGCCGAACCACCCTAGTGGTCGCCTCTATCCTCTGCTGGACCCGCCATCATCGTGGTCACCACGATCAGCTACTCGTCGCGCCGTAGCCATCCCTCACCTGAACACAGACCGCAACCTCTTTTATCCTCTGCCATCCACCGCTGAAGCCACCGACCATCTCCGTCGAAGGCCGACCAATGCCTTCCCTCTTATCCTTCCCTCGCCCTCGTCACCGCTTTGACCACCACCCAGCCACTGCATCCAAACCACCATTGCCTTCACCGTGGAATCGCCTCGATCTCAGCATCGAGGACCACCGCTCCCTTGCGCCGCCTACCTCTCATCCAAACCGCCACAGGAACCATCCAATTCGCCGTCGTCGAAATCCGACCAGCACCGCACCCGACAGCTCCTCTTTCTTCTTCTCCCTCCGGGCTAAAATCTCTGACCCCTCTTCTGCGTCTTCTCAGTCATGAAAACTATCGGCCTCTTGTTTGTCGTTTAAAACCAGTTCTTATCCACTCAGTGAGACCCGACCCGATCTCTTTAACCCATTTCCAGCTTTTGCTCGAATCAGATCCCCTTTCGCTCAGATCCAATCCAGATCCGGTTTAAACCAAATACCAAAAGGACTGCTTATTTGGATCTGAACGGTTTTAAGCCTAATCCCACTTTACTAGTTGAACCAAAATCAAATTTCCCTTTTATCCAAACCAAACCCATTTCAACTTGGATCTCATTCGGTCTCGTGAGTTAAAGTCTAATTCTAAGTTGGATCCAATTGAATTCAACAAAACCCAAACTGAATATATTCCTTGAGCCTTGTATCCAAAGTCCAAATCCTGAACCATATCCAAAATAGGCCTAATTCAATCCAATTCCATAAGACCCAACTCTAGTCGTACCTAACCACATCAAGATCTAGTCCAACTCCCTTAGCCAAACCTAGTCCTCTGGCCTCTTTAACTGAATACTCAATCCATAGTCCAAATCCATTCGTGAGACTTAAATCCATAGTCATTTTTAGCTAGATCCGAACAGATCCAATTACTCAATAGCCTTATTTGGACCAATCTGACTCGCTCCTAATCTAAAGCCCATTCCTCTAGACCATTCCCTCATCTAAAAACCCACGAGATGGTGTGCAAAAAATCGTATGTTTTGAAGCTTACTAGGTTTATAACTCAACAAGTTCATATTCATTTAAACAAGTAGTTTTGGTAGTGCAAAAAATGGACCCTTACTCGGTAGAGCAAGAAGACCTTCAATAAAAAGAACCCATACGGTCCCACATCACATAAGGAGTGTTGGGACATGGGTTGATCCATGGCTAATAGAACAATGTGTCGACTGCTTGTGATGCGGACATCAAGTACCAGGATCCTCCAACCACATGGCAGATCATTATGTCCATGACAAAACAATTGCTAGCATGAGTAGGATTGGTCCAAACTAGCTTGAAGACTCACCAACTGGAAGCATCCAGGATCATATGAAAACTTGAGTTGGCGCATACAAGCTCCAACTGGCCAACTACCAGCTTTAATTAACACCTGCCATTTTGTCAATTGCCTATTTAATTAAGCATTAATCTCCTTAGCAATCATCCTTGGAAGCTGCCTAACCTCATTACTCAACCTTGTGTGATGCCTATTGTGTTGTTTTGTTTCCCCATGTTATTTATTTTGCATATAAATCTTTTTGGTGCAACAACCTAACTCAAGGGATTGTCTTGAGCATAAATAGGGCTCCACTGAAAGAAATATTCAGTTGATTTTTCTTCTCATTTTCTCTCATATGAATTGCATAGGATTGAGTATCTCTTGTCACTCAAGGTTTCCTTGAGTGTCACTAGTGCAATCTTATCATTCTATCTGCTCATTAGAGTATGGTGAGTTACTATCTATGAGCATCTTACAATTTTTATCCTTAAAGTCTTCGACGATACCGAGTGGTTTGTATCATTTGGTGCTTTTATTGAGATTTTTAGGTGTTTGGAGAAGTCTTGGTGTGGCATATTTCCTTATCACAAAGATTGTTATACGACAAACAATTTCTCGCAGGTCAATCCAACACTTTTTCATCCTCCCGCAAACCTTTCTTCTTATATGTCCTTTTTTAGGTCTTCCATTCCCTCTCCGATTCACCCAAAACCCCACCAACTCCACACTTCAAGACCATGTCCAGCTCGGGATGCGACACTCCAGACCATGAAGGTCTAACTTGAGCACCCCAAGGCCTCTTCGTTGATCAAGCCATGATCCTTGACCTCTAACGACACTAGGAAATCATGTCCGCCCAGCTTGCTGAGATATTTTGTATCCTAGGATGAATAGAGATCCTTAACTTGAGGAAGAACCAGATCTTTACTATTGTAAACAATATTTTTCGGTCTTTTAACGATTTAAAACTTTGCTTGCAAAAATTATGCACGAGCATGTCAACAAGTTTACTCAAACTTGCAAAGAGATTTATCTAATTATTTCTATGATTGTGGACAAGTAGGTTCTTTTCATCATATGCCTTCTTGAACCGATCCTCAAGGGTCAACCTAGATGCTTAGAAAGAATGATTTGAGGATTCAGGATTTTCTCAAAATGATTTCCACTCAAAATGACTTTTCCAAACGGGTATGCTTTTCCAACACTAGAGTTTATATTTTTTTGTTATTTTATAGGGATCCAAAAGTCCTAAAAATTTGACCTAAGTGAGAGGCTGGTATGAGTCTTTATTAAAGATTTTTATTTTTATTTTTTGACCTTTGAATGATTAGAATTAAACTAGAGAAAATTTTTAGCCAAATGCAATTCTAAAATTCGAAATAGTATGTATAACTAGGATACAAGGTCCGACATGGATGGATTATGTTATGTGGAATAACATTTACATTTTATGATGTCCTCAACATTATAATAATTCCTAGATATGTATATATATATACATATCTTGAGATGTGAACCGATTAAAGCTTGATTCCAGAGTATTTTTCAGTTTTTCAGTTTTTAGCCTTGATGTCCGCATAATAAAGTTATCTCTTTTTTCAATAGGGTTGGCAAGTGGGTTACACAATTAGAGATTGGTTGGAGAATTTTGTAAAAGGCAAGATGTATCAAAGAACAATGTAACAACCACAAATCAGAATGGGAGTAGTGGCATAAAGTTCTAGAGGGATGCAAACATACTAAGATCACCATAGAATCCTCAAGGGTCGATGTGGTGAGATCAATAAATATGAAGATCAAAGGTAAGACAACTCAAATCAAAATGGATACCTCCATTGTAGGATTCATTATAACCTTTGTCATATTCGAACTTCACTAGATTCTAAAAGAAAGGAATAAAATTCCATATCTAATGGAATATGGAGGGGGTGATACTTTTGGTAGAACACAACAACCCAAGCATATTGTAGAGTCATGAAGAGGGGAATGTGTAGTGGTGTCTACCAAAGAAAGAGACAGTTGGGCCAAATGTATTCACTTGCAACCATAGACCTTATGACAACAATATTCTGTACTTGTGTCTATTGGGATGGGATGCATGTAGTGTTAACTCTTGCGTCAATCTAATTCACGATTAGTTGTGCACACAAGTGGAGCGGGATTCTCACTGTTGTACATAATTTAGACGAGATGACTCTAAATCTGTTCATATGGACTTGTGTCTCAATGGCACAAGATACAGTCAATATAACATGGTACCTCACTCGGGTTCTTGACAAAACAACCATTGCATTAGAGGAACCATGTATTTTTGCTCTTTTCTTCCTTAGCTACTAGGTATTCCCAACTATGCAAGTTCATTTTTTGACACTCTATGTATATAATTTTTTGTCCTCTAGTAGGGGTCTACCTAATCTCATCTTGTTAATCCAAAAAGAAAATACAAGCTCAATAAAATAAGTTGTCACAGGTTGAACATCCTGATGAGTTCGATATCAGGAGTGTGCATGTGGCTTTCGCCTCTGCATAGAGTAGGAAAAATACTTTTGGTATGACTCCACTCCATGATAAAATTAAATTCTCACTTTGTTATCATATGTTGGTGTCTAAATCATCTTAAATAAACTTTTGCATATATTGATCATTAATTGCACAACATTCAACACCATATGTCAGTGATTCTTGTGCACACCTATCCATTTTAACCGACCTACATTCATTTTATTTGTGACATTTTAATAAAATTTTCTATCGCTTTAAAAAATTGACCCTAAACTCAACCCATGTAATTGTAAACCTTTTTAAAAACAATAAATACCATGTAAAGATTCTTTTTTTCCTAAAATATTAATTAAGAAATCTTAATTAATGAATAGCCTCAACCATAAATCTCATTGACATGATTCCAAATTGGTTTTCTCTTTACTCAATACTTGTCTTAACCTTTGTTTAATATTTCTTTCTCATAACTTCATTATATAGCTGAATATCTCTCTTATTCTTGTATATGGGTATGTTTTATTTTTCTTCTATTCTTGAAGCATCTTTTGTCTCTATATTATATAAAATAATCTAGTAAGCCAAGTAATACAAATCTTTCCTAAGATTTTTTATACTTCTATAAGAATATTGTCTCATCTTATATATTTATCAGCATTCACAAGTTTAAAAGCCTCTTTGACTTCATTTCTTTGGATATGTTTATAGAAATTATGGTTTATATATTCTTTGAGTTGGTCAGCTCTCTTAAACTAATACTAGTACTTATGTTTTCATTAAAAAGCTTATGAAATAAATTGTTTCAATTATTTTTTGGTATCATTGCTTCACACTAGAATCTTTTCACCCTCATCCTTGATGAATCATCCTTAGGTATCATAAAAATATACATTTGTCCTTCTTTTGAGTTAAGCTTTTTTATATAAATTCTCTCATGTTTTGACTTTTGATTTACAAATAACCTTTTTAGATTTTTTCTTTGTCTTCTTATAAGTCCCCTAAGTTTCATCAGTCTGATTAGCATAATATAATTTATAAGATGCTCTCTTTACCTTAATTTATCTTACTACCTCACTTCACCACTAAACCACATTTTGTGTTGATACATATCTCTTAGATTTACCCAATACATCTTTTGAAACGTTCCTAATATTCATTGTTATATTATTCCACTTGTGACTATTTATACCTATATAGTTCTAAGCATCTTCTTGAAGAATTTTTTTTTTAAATATATTTTCTTTCTCATTTTTTTTATTCACTTCCTTAAATGAAAATCTATTACTAAAAGTTGATGTTGGAGAGCTAAGCTCTTTCATGAAATTACTTTTCAATTCTTACAATGATATCTATCTTTTCTCTTAAAAGTAAAATAATCAATTTATGTTTATAACAAGCTATTATTATAAATAATTTTTTTAAAAAATCTAAAATTGTATGAGCTATCAAAGAGATCATATATCATAGCAAAATCTAAAGTTTTCTTTCCTTATTTAAATCTTGAAGCTATAGTTTCATCCAAATCTATAGCTACATTTATTTTTGGTGAGTCATGGGAGCTTAAGAGTTTCAGAGGCTCTATCATTTTTTTATTTAATCTAAAAAGAAATATAGAATCATTAGGATTCTAGATAAGAGTTCGGTTATGAGGATTTTGCATCATTAGAATTCTATTGCAATTAAAATTGTCTAAGGTTTTTGTATGAAGGGAGAATAACCTCATTGCTTTTGTTCATGAAACTTTTGGAGTTCAGTTTAACCGATCACTTTTAGTGTATTATATTTTCTTTATCTCATCATCTTTCTTTGGTCAACCAAGGTTTATCAGGAGACATTCGTGAAGTTAGTCATGTTAACCAGGCCATGCTAGTTGTTTGACTTTCATGGCATTTCCCAACACTTCGTCAGTGAACGACAACCAACTTTCCCAGATCGGATACCATCAGCCACCAACCTCTACTGCCTCACTCTACTGTCTAACCGGAGCATCCTAGCCACTCACCAACCATGAAGCACCCGAGCTCCATCGGCAGCCGACCACTATCACCTGACCACCATCGAAAACACACAAACTCGCATGAGAAACAACTATGGAGTCTGTCTCTCATCACTGCCTGGTTTCACATGCTTCGACATGCTTTCTCTAACTCTAGCAAAGCGGAGAATCACCTGATAGCCATCCTCAACCACCTCATTCCTGGCCCCACTTGCCGCCAAAAACAACACATCTTGTGAGTTGTTGGTGGTCACTATCGGCCCCAATAACAACAACAACCATGAAATGCTTGAAGAAAGGCCTTCTTCCCGGATTTCATGAGTTGTGTTGTTTTTTATAAAAGATAAGCTTTGTGGAAAACTGTTTTGCTTTTTGAAAAAGTTGCAAGTATCTCCTAGATAAACATGGAACAACTTTAACGGAAAGCCTAAAGAGAAAAATTCGGAAGAAGAAAAGCCAACTATTTATATGATAAAATACAGAAAATAAGAAAAGAAAGAAAAAATATCTTCTTGAGAAAAACCCTTAGCAAGTAATCGGGTTCCTCCCTCCCCTTCTACAGTTGTTTTCTTCTTCTTCCTCTTCCTTCTTCTCGCTTGTAGGGATACAACTTCTGTTATGTTCATTAGGACCATTGAAGTAGACGTGAAATCAACTGCAAGCATTAACACTATCATCAGAGCCTATTTGTGAGGCCTCCGTGACTCTCTAAGGTACGTCGTTCCTGTAGAAAAGAAAAGGGAGATGAAAATGATACCAATTTTTTTTCCTAATTGTGAGGTCTGCATACAAGCAAAAAAATAAAAAGGAGGTTAAAAGAACTCCCTAAGGCATATGATAACCGAAAACCGCCTTTGATGAGGCAATGTAAGGCAAACGACAACCGAAAGTCACCTCATCAGAAGCAGCCTTAGGGAGGTCGTAGGCTAAAAATAGATGGTTTCTCTCTCTTCTCAATAGATACAGAGAAGAGAGATGAACCAAAAAAAGAGAAGACGATGGGGATGCCACTTAGAGAAGAAAAAATGGCATGGGTGCCACTAAGAAAAGAGGAAAAAAGGGTGGCAGATGCTTTCAACGAGGAGAAACTGGCGGCAGATGTTGCTGACGAAGGAAGAAGAAGAGACAGCGTGGGGCTGGCGGCCTCGCTCTCTCTCTCCCTCCTCCATTTATATCCATCATGGTTTCTACAAAACTACGGGCGATAAAACCGCAACTGCAAAATCATTGATTTTACAAAACTGCCCAGGACAACAGTTTAATGATTACCACTGGCAGTGGACTGAAATGCCTGTTCTACCCCCGTATGAAACCAAAAATTATGAAATACCTCAGGACAAAAATTACAATAATGTGCAAATATTTTTCAAATGAAAAGACTTTGCCCCTATAGTGTGGAAATGTCTATTTTGTTCTTTGATAGTCTATAAAACTATGAAATACCATTTAAAATGTACATATCCTCTACTTGTTGTCTCTGCCAAATCATTAAGAATGACTTCTAGAATCTTTATTTTTTAATTGGCAAAGACAGAAAAATTAAATGACTAAAAATGAATGAAATGCTAGTTGTTGAAGTAAAGAGACCCAACGAGGGAGAGAAAGAGAGAGACCCCTGCTAGAATTGTGCGGGAGAGAATAGAGAAAGTGATGAGGGGTAAACTTTTGTATTTTTGAAAGAAAGGTATGTGTGGATAGTAAAAAGGATGTATAAATAGTAATCTCAAAAGAGAGATGCAAATAATAAGTTGAGTAGCAACATGCATTCAAGTAGATGAAACTCTTTATACAAATATGGATAACTCTTTCATCTTTATAAAATGTGGAAAGCAAAAATCCTAAAAAAGTGTTTGATGATATTTGGGATTAACTTCATGTAACATTGTTTTTAGTGACTTATGTCTATATGCATATTATCTTTAGTTCATATGGATGATTAAACATTGTGGATTTTGATTTCTTTATAGGCCAAATTTGAGTTTATAAGGTTTGTCAAGATTACCAATTGAACTTCGTGGCCTTTAGAAGAAACCTTGAATGCAGGGATCCTAGATGTGCTAGGTTTAGGTTTGATTTTTTTTTGTGAGAAGTGGTAACATACAAGAGAAAATTTTGTATGTACACAAATGTGTTTATGTGTGAGTGCATGAAGTACACTATGTACACGGTGTGTAGAAGCTTGAATAAAAATGCTCACCAAATTAAACGAGGGAATTTAAACATAAGTTAAACATGCAATTTGGGTAAACCCTTATCGGGGTCATACCTGTATCAAAAGTGAATTATGTATGAATTTTCAGTCTCAAGGGACTGATCGGGTTGAGGTGGGCGAATCGAACTGGATTGGATCAAGAAGAAACGGGATCCGGTATGGGTTTCAAATGGGTACAGGCAAAGTTATTCGGATCAACGGACGAATCAGGTCCGATCGATTGGGCCCGAACCGATCGTCTTTAAAGCTTGAGGGAGGTCTTAATGCAGGAAATAAGGGGGAAATTCAGGGGGAGGAGAGAGGAGGGCGGCAACCAGGGTTCCCGGTGGCGACGAGGGAATGCCGGCGGGATGATTGGCGAGGCGAAAGATGGTTTCCGTGGCGGCGTAGGACGTCAGTGGGTTAGACGGAATGGGTGAGCTGCGAGGGATTCGGCTGGCTTCCTGTGGCTGGAGGCGATCGCGACCAGCATCTAGTGGGGACATGACAGTCAAGGGGATGGTGGCAAGGGTGATTTCGGCCAACAATGAAGGCAATGGCGTTGCCGACCAGGAGCCCGGCAGTGGCAAAGATGGTGGTAAGGACTTTTCTTTCCCTGTTTTCCTTTTTTTTGGTGAGCGTTGGCTGCGGAGAAGAGGTGGAGTGGCGGAGGCTTAGGCTCCGAGGTGGTTTTGAGGCTCAGAAGAAGTTATGGTTGTCTGGCTGAGGAAGAGTGAGGTGGATAGTGAGAAAGACATGGATGGAGTTGTGAACCTCTCAGATTTTTCTCTTTTCTTATGTTTTGCATGGAATACACTCTGTGATGGATTTTGAAGAGAAAGAGATGCTTAGCGATGGCTTTACTCAAACAACATTACAAGATGTACCAAGAGAAGGGATGATCCCCGGCTGTTGCGCTTTTATAGAGCTCCTTAGCCAATTTTGAATTGAATGCCTTCATATTTTCAGCCACCATTTCAGTCAAATTTTACTGATCTTCATGACATTATTGATCTTGACAGGATCCAGTTGCCTACTGATAGCTACTTGAGATAGAAAATCTTTCACTGCAAGCATCGGCCACTTTTGGATTGTGGAAACGTGGTTTTCACAACTATGGTTATTGATGTCTTGATGCAGCATTTTCCTAGCTTGATTCAGTTGTCCTTGCCACAGTGAACTGCAACATGTATTTGATGTTGCTCTTTACTGTTGCAAGTATCCCTTTCATATCTGCAATGTGGTTATTAGGGAGGGGAAGGACTTGAAGAATGGCTGGAATTGGTTGTCTTCCATATGAGAGCATAGTGTATTAGGGCGACATGTCTTCATGGATGAATTTTGGAATCCACATATCTAATGTAAAGATATCCTTTGTAATATTATAAGGGTATGTACTGCTCCGTTTCTTTTGTGTCTCCACTCTCTTTCTATCTTTTGTCTTATCATGTAATACTTCCTTATGAACCTGTTTGACTGAAAATTCTATAGTTTTGTTTTCAAATGTGTTCCTCACATGCGAGCAGTGTTATCCGTACGATGTCGTATAGTCATGACAAAACTTATGGTTCGGACTTGGTGGTGGTGATACAGGATGCTTGAGGAAGAGGATGTTTGACTTGATGGTGGTGGTGATGTATCGTATAATATAATACGTATCATTAGAGTATATGGTACAATTTATCGAGTTGTATCGTATCGTATCGTAAGAGTTGATGATGGTTTTTTAGTATAAATTTTGAGAATCTTAAGTTGCATAAATCATTTTTGTTTCTTTTCAAACTCTTTTTTACGTCATTCTATTGCTTTTAAATCCTTTTCTCATTCTTGTTCTTGTTGATTTCACAGTTTATTCATAAGATTTTCAAGTGTTTTCAATGTTATAAAAATTATATTGTATGATATGATACAATTTTATCATATATCATATGAAGATGCGGTACGATAAAAAAGCACATATCACTTATTGTGATTTATCGTACTATATCATATGATACGGGAGTGTATCGCACTTTAACGTAAGATACACCCCGTATCGTATGAGTTGATGCTGATTTTCTTATTATAAAATTTGAAAATTTGAAACTTATGGATTTTAATTTTGCTTTCTTCCAAACCTTGTTTCATGTCATTCTCTTTCTTCAAAATCCTCTTCTTACTTTGTTCTTGTTAATCTCGTAGTTTATTCACAAGATTCTCAAGTTTTTCACCCAATCCAACTCTACATCTTTAGGGTTTTTGTTAAATTCGTGTCATACATATTTTCTTTGGCATTCTACTCGATTTTTCACTTGAAAAATTTGGGGTTTTTACAGATTCTGTGATTTTTAATCTCTAAAAAGTTTTTTCCTTCTTGTTGATTGTCCACACTTTTGTTAATGGCTTTTGATCGAGTCGATCTAACATAAAAATATTGCACTCCGGCCAATGAAGGCAATAAGCTTTTGAACAAGTGCATGTTTTGCAATGCAATAAAACGTTGTGGTATTTCTCGTATGAAATAGTACCTTGCGGTAACCAAGAAGGATGCTAGTGCATGTACTCGGGTTCTCGAAACAGTGAAATACGAGATTGAGTAGATATTGAAGGCTTCAAAAGAGAAGAAGAGATTAAGGATGAGAGAGAGCAGAAATAGGTGATTGGGTTATGTCTCAATCATTTGAAGATGCTTCTCTTCGAGGGATATATGATGATGAATTTTGAGATGGAAGAAGAGATGGTTGAAAAGGGGAGGAGAAGGCGAGAAAAAGAAAAAAATGTTGGTTCTAGTGGTAGTAGCAATGGAGTTGGCTCTTGTTTCACTGCAAGAGCTCTTACACGCTCGATGCCTACGAGGGGTACTACAGGAGGAGCAAGAGGAGGTAGTGGGATGCTTTCATTTTTTCTCTCACGTACGACTCGTAGAGCTTAGTTAAGTATTAGAATAACTATGGCTTTAAAGGAGGTAATTGATAAAGTAGATTTGAAATGTGTTCAATTTTTTTTATGAAAATTGTTTCCCTTTCAATGTTGAAAACACATTTTCTTTTCAAAGTATGGCGGATGCTATTGCCAGTGTTAGGTTGATTATAGAGTCCTTACTTATCATGCTTTGAGGGGCATATTATTGAAGAAATGGGTTGATATTGTTAATACATAGAGTTCTGAATTTAGGGAGTCGTGAAAGGATACATGATGTTCTATTATGATTGATAGTTGGAAAGATGATCAGCGTAGGCCTTTCGTAAATTTCTTAGTCTATTGTCTCAAAGGCACATTATTTTTGAAATCATATAACTTGTCTCATATTGATAAAACTGCAAATAACTTACTCCTTATTTTTAAAGAAGTTGTTGAGGAAGTAGGTGTTTTAAATGTTGTTCAATTCATTATTGATAATGCTGCAAATTTGAGAATAGCTCGTAAGATGCTTAAGGCAAACCATCCATCCTTAGTATGGACTCCATGTGTAGTACATTGCATAGACTTAATGCATAAAGATTTGAGTGCAATGGATGAAATAAGAGAGATTATAGATGCATATAGAAATGTTACAAAGTTTATTTATAATCATTCTTTTGTATTGTATTTGATGTGAATGCATACAGGTGGAAGGGAATTGATTAGGTCTTCATTGACAAGATTTGCTACGAATGTTATTATTGTGCAAAGTCTTGTCATACAGAAAAATGTATTGAAAACGATGACCGTACATTTAATTAAGGTAATGAGGATGGTGGATAGTGAAGACAGACCTGCTATGCATTATATATATGATGCTATGGATAAGGCGAAATTGAAAATACAAGCAAACCTTGATCGCAAACGATCACTTTTAAATAAGGTTTGAAAGATAATTGATGCACGTTAGAACCGTCAAATGCATCATAATTTGCATGCTGCTGCATATTTCTTTAACCCTTTTATTAGATTTTTTTCTAACTTTGTAGTGGATGAAGAAAAAGGTATATTAAATGCAATTGGCCTTGTTAAAGATTTATCTATTCGCTGTAATATCTATTTAGAGTTAAGCAACTATATACAAAGTGTTGGAAGGATTTTGGAAGGTCAATTGCGATCTAACTTCGCTCTTAGATGCGAAGGGGTATTGTGTTTTTATTGATATTCATGTAAGTTATTAATTAATTGACTTTAAGTATTTATTATTAATCATTATTGTATTTTATTTCAAATGAATAATACACTCGTTTTGGTGTAGATGCACCAAACTTGACAATGTTTGCTCAACGTATATTGAGTCAAACATGTAGTTCGAATGGGTGTGAGAGGAATTGGAGTTTTTTCAAATGCATTCACACGAAAAAGTGAAATAGATTGGAGCATGCTCGACTGCGTGATTTGGTATACGTTGCCTACAATATGAAGTTAAGGAAAAGGTAATAATTTTAAAATATATATTATTTGTTGTTAGTGTATGTTATTTGCAGATGACATTATGTTAGTTGAGGAGTCTAAGGAAAAAGTTAATGGAAAATTGGAACTATGGAGAGAAACATTAAAAAGCAAAAACCTTCGACTTAGTAGAACAAAGACAAAATATATGCAATGTAAGTTTGATCATTTGGTTACTTTAGAGGACATAGAAATTAAAATTAACACACATTTCATCCTCCAAAAGAAAAGTTTTAAATACTTAGGGTCAATTTTTGAGAGTGATGGAAGAATTGATGGATATATTACATATAGAATTAATGTTGGTTGATTAAAATGGAAAGGAGCATCATGTATTCTTTGTAATAAGAAGATACCGTTAAAGTTAAAAGGTAAATATTATAGAGCAACAATTAGGCCTGTAATGTTTTATGGTTCTGAGTGTTGGGCAGTTAATCATCAACATATACAAAAGATGTCTGTGATAGAAATGAAGATGTTGAGATAGATGAGTGGTCATACAAGAAAAGATCGTATACATAATGAGGTTATTAGAAACAAATTAGGAGTGACATCAATAGAGGATAAAATGAGAGAATATCGTTTAAGATGGTTTGAACATATAGAAAAAATATCAAAAGAAGAACTTGTAATAAGGTAGAAAAACTAAATTTGAAAAATATTAAAAGAGGTAGAGGACGATTACAAAAGTGTTAGAAAGAAACAATAAAGAATGATTTAGCTTATTGTGAGGTAACTGCTAACATGACACATGATAGGGCTTTGTAGAAACAAAGAATCCATGTAGTCGACCTCGTTTAGTATGGGAAAAAGGCTTAGTTGTTGTTGTTATTATATATTATTTGTTGTTGCATAGTTTTTTGTTATTCTTTTTAATAATGAATGATTGATGTGATTATATTACATTTGATATTTTTTATAATTTAAATATTTATTTTTTACATGCAAATGGAAAAGGATGCAAGAAGGGCAAGAAATGTGTTATATGACCGGTTGAGTTACGAAAATGTTGATATTTTTGACAATTGAGTCGAAGAGGAGAATCCCCTATCATTTTAGAGAATGAAAATTGAAAGACACTATAAGTCGAAGCAAAACTTGGAGTTAGAAATGATAATGAAAATGAAGGTGTTGGGTGGACAGAGTGAATTATGGAGTAGGAAGAGGGAGGAGATAATGATGATGATGGTGGTGGTCCTGATTATGTTGATTATAATGCTTTTGTTGATTATGATCCACGTTGTGGATGATTGTAATTTGTTTTAATTTTTATTTGTAACTTTGTAATGTTTTCATCGGTGATGATTGTAAGTTGTACGTGTAACTTTGATGTTTATTAAGTTAAACTTCAATATTTTTTTCACGTTATTTAATAGTTAATGGTATGGATTATGGAATATGGATGCTTGTAGCCTTGTTTATAACTTTATTAGGAGATATTTTTGTTAAAAATGGATGCTTCTTCATTGTGTTATATATGTTTTATTTATTAATTATAATTTTTACAATTTTTTTATTTTTTTAAAATTTTTTAATACACAATTTTTTAAAGCTTATGATACCATACAATACGGTACAATACAACTATATCGGTGCCCAGTGTGATATGGGCATAGATACGATTTTTACAACATTGAGTGTTTCATCTAATCCAACTCCCAATTTCTAGGGTTTTTGTGAAATATATGGTATACTCATTTTCTTTTACATTCTACCCGATTTTTCACTTGAAAATTTTAGGGTTTTATTAATTTTATGATTTTTAACTTTTGTAAAGCATTTTTCTTCTTCTTGATTGTTTACTCTCGTCTTAATAGCTTCTGATCGAGTCGATCCGACATGAAAATATTGCACCCTTGTGAATAAACTCGTGAACAAGTGCATGTTTTGCAATGCAGTAAGGCATGGTGATATTTCTCATATGAAACACAACTTTGCGGGAACCAAGAAGGATGTTAGTGTTTGTTTTCGAGTTTTTGAAACGTTGAAGTACGAGATTGAGTAAGTATTGAAGGTTTTAAAGGATAAGAAGAGATTAAGGGTGACAGGGTAAAAATAGCTAGTTGGGATATGTTTCAACCATTTGAAGATGTTTCTAAAAGGATGTATGGTGATGAATTTCTTGGTGTAGTTGAGATGGAAGAAGAGATAGTTAAAGAGGGAGGAGAAGGCGAGAAAAAAGAAAAAGTGTAACTTATAGTGGCAGTAGCAGTGGAGTTGACTCATGTTCTACTATAAGAGCTTTTTCTCTAGTGGTAGTAGAAGTGTAGCTTATAGTGGTAGTAGCAGTGTAGCCTATGAGGGGTACTAGAGGAAGACCTAGAGCCAATGGTAGTGGGATGCCTTTATTTTTTTCTCCATGTATGAATCTTAGAGCTAAGCTAGACATTAGGTCAGCTATGACTTTAAAGAAGCTAATTGAAAAAGTAGATGTGAAGTATGCCGATTTTTTTTATGAAAATTGCCTCCTTTTCAAATATTGCAAACTCATTTTTTTTTCAAAGTATGACGGATGCTATTATCAGTATGGGATCGGATTATAAGTCCCTACATATCATGATTTGAGGAGTTCATTATTGTAAAAATAGGTTGATATTGTTAATGTATGGAGTTTTGAATTTAAGAAGTCGTTGAAGGACATAGAATGTTTAATTATAGTTGACGGTTGGATAGATGGTCAATGTAGGTCTTTGGTAAACTTCTTAGTCTATTGTATTAAGAAGACATTTTTTTGAAATCATATGACTTGTCCCATATTAATAAAAATACAGATAATTTACTCCTTATTTTTGAGGATGTAGGTGTTTCAAATTTTGTTCAATTCATTACTGAAAATACTGCAAATTTTAGAGTAGCTGGTAAGATAGTTGAGACAAATCATGCAAATTGTAGAGCAGTTAGTAAGATACTTGAGGCGAATCATTCAAATTTTAGAGCAGTTAGTAAGATACTTGAGGCAAATCATACATCCTTAGCATGGACTCTATGTGTTGTACATTGCATAAACTTAATGTTTAATTTGAGTGCAATGAATGAAATAAGAGGAATTATAGATGCATGCATGCATGTCACAAAGTTTATTTATAATCATTATTCTCTATTGCATTTAATACAAATCTATATAGGTAGAAGAGAATTGATTAGGCCTTCATTGACAAGATTTGCTACGAATGTCATTACTACGTAAAGTCTTGTCATAAAGAAAAATACATTGAAAAAAATGTTTGTATGTGATTAATGAGGCTCTATTAGTTTTTCTAGAAAGGGAGAGGGGATTGATGTGGTAGATATTTTTCATGTTGATTTTTTGGGAAAATTATATCAAATTTTTGAGGATGATGATAGACGGTGAAGATAGGCCTGTTATATTATATATATATATATATATATATGATGGTATGGATACGGCTAAATTGAAAATACAAGCAAACCTTTACCACAAGCGATTACTTCTTAAAAAAGTTTAGAAGATAATTGATGAATGCTGAAACCGCCAAATGCATCATGTTTTGTACATATTTCTTTAACCCTTTTATTTGATTTTCTCACAACTTTGTAGAGCACGAGGAAATAAAAAAGGGTATATTAAATGCAATTAACCTTGTATAAGATTTGTCTACTTATTGTAATATCAATTTAGAGTTAAACAAGTATATACCGAGTGTTGAGATTTTGGAAGTCTAATTGCAATCCAACTCCACTCTCAAATGCGACCAGATATTATGTGTTTTTGCTGATATTTATTTAAGTTATCAATTGGTTTACTTTGAGTGTTTCTTATTAATCATTATCGTGTTTTATTTTAGATGAATGGTGGACTCACTTTGGTATAGATGTACCGAACTTGACAACGTTTACTCAACATATATTGAGTCAAACATCCAATTCGAGTGAGTGCGAGAGAAATTTAAGCTTTTTCAAATGCATTTATATGTAAAAGAGAAACAAACTGGAGCATGCTCGATTGCATGATTTGGTATATATTGCATATAATACGAAGTTAAGGCAAATGTAATAATTTTAAAAATATGTATTACTGTTGCTTAGTTTTTTTGTTATTAATGATGAATGATTGATGTGACTATATTGCATTTGATATTGTTTATAATTTGAATATTCTTTCTTTATAGATAAATGCAAAATGATGTAAGAAGGGTAATGAAAGTACCATATGACCCATTGAACTGTGAAAATTTTGATATTGTTGATGATTGAGTTGAAGAAGAAAAGCTCTCCATCAATTTAGAGGATGAAAACTATAGGGTAATCCATGCCGAAACATAATTTGGAGTTGGAGACGATGATGAAGATGAAGGTATTGGATTGATAGATTTAATTGTGCAGAGGAAAAGGAGGAGATTATGATGATGGTGGTGGTGATGGTAATCTTAACTATGTTGATTATAATGCTTTTGTTGATTATGATCTATGTTGTGGATGATTGTTTTAACTTTTAAATTTGTAACTTTGTTGTTTATTAATTAAATGTATTCAATATTCACGTTATGGTATGGATGCTTGTTCATTATGAGATGTTATTTAACTTTTTATTCTCATCTCACAATCTCTCTAACTATTTTTATAATCAATCATTTATTAAGAATTATTTACTTCAAATCAAGCTTTTGAATTCAATTTTGTTTAATGTTAATTATATTATATATGTTATGTTAATTAATTATATTTTTTTTATCTTTTTAATTTATTAATTTTTTTTAAAATTTTTTATCAACAAATAAAAAATTATACTATATCGTATGATACAGGTGTATCGGTGCCCAGTATGATATGGGTACTGATACCTTTTTTACAACATTTGTTCTTGACTACCAACGAAGAGAAAGAGGGTTGTTCAAGAGGTAAGTGGTAGAAGAGAAAAGAATAAAGTAAGATCTTATTATAACATACAGTCTTTTTTCCTCCTAGTACTACACCTGGTGCTCAACTTTTAATTCGTGTTATTATTGCTTCAGAGCAATTGTATAAGCAGTCAAACTTTCAGTGGAGAGATGGTTTTATGATGCGCAGATTCCATTTAATGTAACAAATTCTTTTCATTTCCAACCAATGGTAGATGTCATTAGTAACATTGGTCAAGGATATAAGATATCATCTTATCAAAGTTGAGAGAGAAATTATTAGATAATACTGTCTTTGAATTGCAAGAATATTGTTCGACTTTGATAGTCATGGAAGGGTACAAAATGTACTATCATGTCATACGGATTGACAGATAAGTGATAAAAGACTTTGTTAAATCTTTTTATCTATTGTCTTAAGGGACTTATGTTTTTGAGGTATCTAGACATGTAAGAGAAAATGTATGAATTTGATAAGGTGATATTTGAGATTGGGCTTGAGAATGTAGTCTAATTAATTACTGATAATGCAAATAATTATAAAACAGTTGGAAATGAGTTAGTTAATATTTATGGGACTTTTTATTGGACACCATGCGTAACCCATTGTTTAGATCTCATAATAGAGTATATTAGAGAGATGGATGAGGTGAAGGCATCAACTGAGTGTTGTGTAGATAACACAAAATTCATCTATAATCATGCTTTTATATTATGTATGATGAGGAGATATATACACGATACAAAGCTCTTTTATACAGTCGCTACTCAGTTTGCAACTAATTTATTATCAATACAAAGTAGTGTAAAATAAAAGCAAGCCTTAAAGAGGATGTTTTCTACATATGAGTGGCAATAGTTTATAGACATGCCTTAAAATAAAAGAAATAGAAAATTGAATGAGATTTTAGATACAGTATTTAGGAGTATATTTTAGAACTCCTATGTTATACTATTAAGGATCACATGTTTTTTAGTAAAAGTTTTGAGATTGGTTGACAATGAGGAGAAGTCATCTATGGGTTATCTTTATGAAGTCATGGATAGTACTAAAGCTTCTATCAAAAGAAACTTTAATGGAAAAAAGAAAGTTTATGCACCCATGTGAAATATTATCGATAATAAATGAAATAAACAGTTGAATTAGCCTATTCATGCAACATCTTACTACCTAAATTCAGTATTTAGGTATTTTCTAAGTTTTAAAAGAGACTGTGAGGTTAATCGAGACTATAAAGGAGTTAGTTGATATTTATGAGACTTTTTATTGGATACCATGTACCGCTCATTGTTTTGATCTCATACTAGAGGATATTTGAGAGATGAATGAGGTGAATGCATCAACTAAGTGTTGTCAAGATATCACAAAATTCATCTATAATCATGCTTTTGTATTATGTATGTATACAGACGGTGCAGAGCTCTTTCATATAACTGTTACTCGGTTTTCAACTAATTTCTTATCAATACAGAGTATTGTAAAACAAAAGTAAGCCTTGAAGAGAATATTTTTCACAGATGAGTGGCAACAATTTAAAAACATGCCTCAAAATAGAATAAATAGAAAATTAAATGAGATTTTAGATACAATATTTATGAGTATATTTTAGAACTCCTGTGTAATACTATTAAGAATCACATGTTCTTTAGTAAAAGTTTTGATATTGGTTGGTAGTGAGGAGAAATCATCTATGGGTTATCTTTATAAAGCTACTAAAGAAGCTATTAGAAGCAACTTTAATGAGAGAAAGACAATTTATGTGCCCGTGTAAAATATTATCAATAACAGATAGAATAAACAATTGCATCAGTATATTCATGAAGCATCTTATTATATAAATCTAGCATTTAAGTATTCTTTAAGCTTTAAAAAAGGCGGTGAAGTTAATCGAGGCATCATTGATTGGATAGACAGATTGACATTATACATCGAGAGATTAAGATCTACGATAATACTCTTTACTTGATGGACTTGCATGGAGTCATTAACAAACATAATAATATGAGTTCAGATAAATTATTTACCTTAATATTTAAGTTTCATACATATTATATTTATTGTGGAGTAACTCTTTATATATATTTTTTCTATTATATGTTTGGTGGAATAGGGTTGTAATTGATTGCTCGAACCTAAGAGTTCTAAGTCAAACTAGTAGTGCAACTGGTTGTGAAGAGAATTGGAGTGTTTTCGAACATATATATATATATATATATATATACAAAAAAGCGCAACTGGTTGAAACATTAGCACCTCAATGATCTAATTTTTATCCGTTGCAATATGTAGCTCTAACAAAGGTAATAAAAGATTAATTATTAATTAAGTATTCAATTCAATGTTTTATTTTATTTAATTATTAATATTATTTACTTATCTTTCTTGCAGGTAATTAATAAAGTTAAATAAGTAGGAGAACAAATTTGATCTAATTAAATCTGAACAATTTTGATATCTTAGAGGAGTGGATTATGGAAAATAGCAAAGAAAATATACTCCTAATTGAAGAAGACATTCAATAGATTAATTTGGAAGGAGTACAACAACATTAAGGGGATGATGATTTTGATTTTGAAGCTGAAGGTGGTGATGATCTTGAACAAGGAAGAGAAGATGAAGATTATTTAGTTGATCCTCATTACAATATGTAAATGTAATTTTTTTCAATTATGAAAGTTGTAATTTTTTTTGCTAAAGATGTACTGCTTAAATGCTTTATACATTGAAAATTGAATGGTGATTGATGAATATTTACTCAATTTCTGTATTATATGAATTGTTTTTAATTTACGTAATTTTTGTGATTTTTTAAATTTTTTAGTATTAAACAACGATACGAGATAATATGATTGTGGACCAAAATGATACACGATATGATACACATCAAATAACACTCAATGCGAGTTACCCTTGTTGGATGTAATTCAAACTACCAATGTTGGGATGACCTTCCTATTGTGATAGATTCATGGTTGCATTATGATGCTCTCATCTAACAATTTTCTGGAATTTTAAGATTTCAATGCATTTCCACATATTTTTCAAATCCATTTATGCAATTTTTTTCATTTTCAATGTACAAATTTTGGGTGCTTACAAGAATACAGAAAAATCTAATACTATGTTATGTTCATAATTCATCTCCTATCAAATGATAAAACTTCGAAAATATCTTGGTCCAAACATGCCGATGTGCAAGTCAAGGGTGTAGAATTTGAATGTCTCACTGGATTGTTAGCTAGATGTTCTTTCCAAAAAGAAAGTTTCTGAAATATTCTTCTTTTCATGCAAAATCCTTTTCCATTTTCATGGTTTTTATGACACATGACTTTGTGCTTGCAGCAAATTGAAATCATTTTGTTTTTCAGCTTTGTATATTGTTATCCATTCTTGCATAAACATTTTTGTGTTGATGCCATTATGATGCTATGTTAATGTATGGTATTTCTGGACCTTCGTTGCATAGGAACGTAGATGCTTAAAGAGGATACAAGGTTTAGATATGCTAATTTGGATAGTATAATATATTCTGGATGAAATAAAACGGAAAATGATCTACATCAAACTTAGGAAACAGTGGAAGGAATCTCACCTTAAGGAAAAGTCCTTACTGTTTCTTTACGAGTGGATCAGTACACGAGTGTATCAACCACTATCTACTCAATGCATTTTGGTTCATCAAGGCACCAGGCATTTTGGTTGTATAACACATGCTTATTGACTTGTATCTCGTCATATTTTTGATGTTCCAGTTGCATGAAATGCAAATTCTATGCGAATGATCCCTTCCAGAAATTGTACAATCTTGACACATTTAATTGTATATAAGATGCTTTACAAATGTCTACTCATAGTTAAGGTTCCATTACTGTATGGATGCTTATATTCATGATTATCATATGAACTGGTTACACATTGTGAAAAGGAAGAAGGAAAACTGACATGGTTGCAACATTATTATGGATTTCGGATTTTCAAAATTTCGTAATTATTACAATATCATTGACAGTTTTCAACCATTTCAATAACTGATGATAATTATCTTAAGATTATGTCAATTGTATTGGAACCACTGTTTTATAAAGGAACAGTGATACAAATTATGGTGGTTTCTCTCACCACTGTTTTTTGAATAAAATGGTGATCAAACCCTCTGTTTTATTAAAAAAATGTCGTTTTAAACTGATTTCTTTTTAGTGTGGGAGATTGAAGCCTAACGCACACATCCATGCATACCCCGGGCAGCACGAGAATCTCTACTGGGTCTGTCTGTCAATGCTTGGCACATGTCACAACCAATACATCACCGATTAATAAGAAGGAACATTTGACATTTTAAGTTTCATCTGATTCAGAGTGAAGGCTAATTCCACATTAATGCGGTCAGACTCTTATTTCTCATAAATAAAGAACAAACGTCATAAATTAGTAAAGAAAACACGAGGATGAAAGCCAAGCCACGAAGTAAAAGCTATTTGTGGTAGTCATAGGTGCAAAAGCAGACGGTAGCATTCAAGCATTGGCCAAGGGAAACTCCAGGGTGTTGTTGATGGCAAATCTGATTGCAGGGGTCGTCGGTGCATGCTGTACCAGGAAAGTTTATCAAGTCTACACAAGTGTCGTCTTGTCGAACCTGCTTCATGGACATAGGCGCCCCCCAGTTTGCCTGGACAATCATACAAGCAACGATGAATTCATCTACTTTGCATTTGTCCCAAACTCTTGCGATGTAAATTTGATAAAATCACCAAAGTTCTGAAAAAGTTCAAGC
This sequence comes from Brasenia schreberi, assembly GCA_036023115.1. Lineage (NCBI taxonomy): Eukaryota > Viridiplantae > Streptophyta > Magnoliopsida > Nymphaeales > Cabombaceae > Brasenia > Brasenia schreberi. Next base: position 11,374,217 of record JAYKKT010000051.1, read on the forward strand.
TTTGTAATAGTCACACCCTCTCACGCGCGCCCACACACACACACATGCATATATATATATATATATATATATATATATATATATATATATATATATATATATATATATATATATATATATATATATATATATATATATATATATATATATATATATATATATATATATATATATATATATATATATATATATAGTGGTAGATTCTTTTATTCATCTGGAATTCACCAAAGAAAAATCGGTGGTCTACACAAGGACAGAGTGGGAAAAAAGAAAAAGGTTACTCACGGACACACTCATACACACACATGATCCAAAAGGTAAAATTAATCATGGTTGGAATAAGGCCCAATTCGGAAAGAAAACTCAGCTATTTTGAACCTGATCCGGATGCGTAACTCATAAAGAAAGCTTTGAATAGCATCTAAATGAAGACAGTTCTAAAGATTATAAGGGGCACGCATGTACAACTCGAGAAGAAAGGCTGGCTGATAAAAATGAAAATACTATACTTAGATATGAATTTTCAGAGAAGCTAGAGAAAAATATTTTCCGCTATGTTACCAAAAAATGCAACACAAAGAAAAAAGAGGGAAATGATCATATACATCAAAGGAGATGATCATATACATCAAAGGAGATGAGAAAGAGAACAAGCACAAGCACTGGGAGAAAGGCTTGCTTCTGCATATTTGCCACCACTCTTTGCTTTCCGAGCTTACAGTCTGGGAGCTCTAAGGACATATGTATTTATAGCATGTACGGTCACAACTTTACATTCTAAATTTTGGGGAAGAATCTTGGGACAGATTTCTATTACAGACGTTACAAAGTGGTCATTCTCGGCAACTCAGCATGGTAACGGCTGGACTAACCATCTAGACCATTATCGTGGCAGGAGTTACAGACGAGGCTTGGTAACCGCCGGACCGTTACCGAAAAACCTGGTAACAACCCGGATATAGCTGCTCCAAATGAGGGAAACCCAGCGTGAAAAGCCTTGAGACGTAGTGCAGGCACTGCTCTATAAATAAGAGCAATGCGTATACACAAAGACTGATATACAATACACAAAAAATACAGTATTTTGTCTCTCTAGAAAAGGTCGCTGTGAGGAAACCTCAAACACCAAAAAACGTCATTTCCGCTATAGGTTTATTTGGGAGATTGGACGGAGAGTGGAACTCAATGGACTCCGGCAACCAGCGCAGAAGCAAGCTTCAATCGGCTACAGAAAATCTCCATCACTTGTATCAGGGCCTCGTTAGTGACCCTACAAAAAAAAACTCAAATCAGGGACGCTTTTTTACAGGAAGAGGGAGAAGTAAAAAAAATAAATAAAGAGGGAAAGGAGGAGAGGTTGAACATAGTCGGCCGAAAAGCCAAACAACTCCAAAAGGCAGTCAGCCGGAAAGCCAAACAACCCCAAAAGGCAGTCAGCCGGAAAGCCAGATAGCCCCAAGAAAGCCAAAAGGCCGAAAGGCAAAAGACAACCACAGACGGCCCAAAGAACGTCGGTCGGTGACGGCAAGAAGGTCGAAGCTGGGAAAAGAAATACCAAGAACGCCGATTGGGCCACAACTAGGAAAAGAAACAGCAAGAGTGATGGCCAGTGACGACAAGAAGGTCGAAGCTAGGAAAAAAAACAACAAGAACGACGGCCACCCGCAGAACCCCCCCTCTCTTCCTCTTTCTAGGATCTGAAACAGACTCTCTCTCTCTCTTCATTTAAATTAAAACCGAAAACCGCAGGCCGAAACTAGCGGTTTTCTGAAATCGCCCCTGGTTTTAGAAAACCGTCGCGAAACCACCTCGGGCAACGAACTGAAAAGTCCATTTTGCCCCAGCAAGTTTTCAAATATTACAAAACTACCCCTATCAAAAAGACTGTTTTGCCCTTACTGAGAAAAAAGTCTTTTTACCCTTTTGCAGTTTGTGAAAATTATAATATACCAGGCTACGGTTTTACTTTATTGCTCTTCCCGGCTTCAGTTAATTTCTTTTCTACCATTGTATCAAAAGACAGGTTTGTCCCTATACTTTTGAGAAAATTTCAGATTTGGGCTGAGGGTTAAAGTTACAATTTTAACCCCGATCAGTTACGAATTTTACAGAAATACTAAAAGAGTAATTTTATGAATCTGTCCTTAGGCTTTTCAAAAATTTCAAAAGTGGACAGATAGTTAAAATTGTAATTTTACTCCTAGTATTATTTGAAAAATACTAAAGGTATAAATTTTTGAAAAAATTATAAATTTGTCCCAAGTTACTTATAAAATGTTTTTAGTTTGTTTTTATGATATTATGCATCGTTTTAACATGATCCTTGCTATGTCTATTTGTTGATTATTGTTTATTTCCTTTTTAGACCATTTAATTGTTATAATTGCCAAATACATAAAAATGAGTTCAAGAATATGTGTGTCTAAATTGGCAAAAACTAAAAAATTGAACGGTCTGAACTTCCAAACATGGAAGAAGAGAATCCCAAAGAGTTGTTTAACTCAATAACAACTAAGTATGACACAACTGCCAAATTACATGTGCAGTTGCTACTACAAACCACATGTTAGTAATGACTAGGGATTTAGCAGTAGCAAAATCAGTCATCCCAAAACCGATGCAAATATCAACAATCTTAAACAGTCTACTCTCGTCATGGAACATGGTCACCACTACTCTCAGATTAGGGCCTGAAATTAACCTTTCTGAATTGCGTCTAAAACTAGCAATAGAGCAAGAACATATGATAAAAAACAAGAAAAAAAAATTGCTAGTGGTAGAAGATGAGATAGGGTCTAGCTCCAAACCCAACCATAAGAAAAATAAACCAAACAAGAAGTTCGGCAAGAATAACAAGAAGGGCGGTCAAAATTTTAAGAAACCGCAGGAAACCGCTTCTCGGGTTAAGTGCTTCAATTATGGAAAGATGAGACACTTTAAAAGGGACTTCCGCAACAAGAAAGATGGAGGAAACAACATATAGCGCAGACAGTCAGAGAAGTAGGACATAATCTGCGTGATTTCAGAGTGTTTATACATGAACCACCTGGTGACAGGTTGGTGGATAGATTCCGGAGCTACAAGATATATCTCAAAGACTAAAGAAGGGGCAATGGATCTGAAAGAATACAAACCAGGTGAACATCGAGTCTACATGGGTAATAATACCTTATCATATGTTTTGGGTGCTGAGTCCTTTAGAATTTTTGTACAAGGCAAACCGATTGTATTAATTGATATATTAATTGTGCCAACTATAAGGCGCAATCTGGTTTCGGTCCCTGCCTTAGTAAAGAAAGGTTTTGAGGTTAGGTTTATTCCTACTAAGGTGAATGTGGGAAAGCATGGGAGAATATTATTCTCTAGGGAATTTGATGTAGAGCATGGACTGTTTAAATTCTGTGATAATAAAATTGGTACTTCTTCTATTTATATTGAGTGTGCCTTTAATGTTGATGTGAATATGTGGCATAAACGCCTTCGATATATAAGTTTGGAAAAGTTGAGGAAATTATCCAACTTTGACTTACTGCCTAGATTTGAGGAAAATACTTTCAACAAGTATGAAGCTTATATACAAGGAAAGATGACAAGGAAAGTTTTTTCCAAGGAATCAATAAAGGCAACAACCCTGTTGGAAGTTATTCACACTGATTTATGTGGACCTTTTAGAGTAAAGTCACATAATGAAAAGGTTTATTTTATAACCTTTATCGATAATTACTCTAGATATATGTATTTATATCTTTTGGCACATAAATCTAAGGCACTGGATGCTTTTAAAGAATATAAGTAAGAAGCAAAAAACCAATTAGGGCATTCAATCAAAGTCTTAAGATCAGATAGAGGCGGTGAATATACATCGACAAATTTTTTTAAATTCTGTAAAGACTTTGATATTGTAAAGCAAAATACAATGCATAGGACACCTCAACAAAATGGTGTAGCTGAGAGATACAACAGAACCTTATTGAATATGACAAGGTCAATGTTGATCGATGCCTCTCTTCTAAGGATATTTTGAGGAGAAGCAGTATGTACAATGATTTACATACTCAATAGAGTACTGTGTAAAGCTCTATTCATTACACTATACAAGATGTGGTTTGGAAGAAAACCTAACCTAGGTTATCTCAGGAGGTGGGGATCTATTGCACATGTAAAGATCCTTGATCAGTGTACAGATAAGCCAATTTTATTGGATATCCGAAAGGTTCAAAAGTATATCAATTTTATCATAAGGACCACGGACTAATTGAAAGCAGAGATGTTGAATTCTTAGAAGATACTAAGAATGACATCCTGAAAAAGAATGAGAATGTATTGATGATTTAGTAGACCTAGATCAACCATCTTTTGATTGCATAGAAGATCTTTTTAAATCAACCAAAACCTTAAGTGGAAAGAAAAGGCCAAGGGCCACTCCGTCCTACTTAAAGTATTATCACACTTATCTTGCAGTAGAAGTGTGTAATTCGGTGGATTTAGATGAGTTGACTCATAACTTGACTTATCAGCAAGCTATGAACTCATCAGAAGCAACAAACTGGGAAAAGCCGTGGATGAGGAAATTGAATCCATTGAGAAAAACCAAGTCTGGGAATTGGCTGATTTGCCAAAAGAAAGGAAAGTCATAGGCTGTAAATGAGTTCTGAAAAAGAAATACAAGGTCGATGATACAATCGACAATTTTAAGACGAGGTTGGTCGCAAAGGGTTTTTTACAAAAAGTGGGGATAGATTATGTTGAGACATATTCTTTAGTTGCAAAATTTGCATCCATACGAATAATCTTGGCAATATCTACATACTGTGATTTGGATTTACATCAGTTAGATGTAAAGACAGCATTTCTAAATGGAGATTTAGATGAAATCATATACATGCAACAGCCCGAAGGATTTGTGGTTGAAGGCTAAGAAGATAAAGTATATAGGTTAATAAAATCCCTATATGGCCTGAAACAGTCATCTCGCCAATGGTATTTGACTTTTTAAAATGTTATTATAGAACTTGGGTTTGTGGCTAATAAACTTTATCACTGTGTATATGTCTTGAATAGTGGGAGCCACTTTGTCATCCTATCATTATATGTAGATGACATATTGTTGATTGGAAATGACAACAAGATGATTGTCAAAACCAAGTCATGGTTAAACTCAAAGTTCAAAATGAAGGATATGGGGGAAGCATCTTATATCCTGGTATAAAGATCTCTCGAGATAGAGAATCTAGACTCTTATGCCTGAGTCAGAAGATATATATTGACTATATCCTCAAAAAGTTCAAAATGGGTGAATGCAAGTCTGTTGATATACCTATTGTAAAAGGAGTTAAAATTAGTAAGGTTGATTGTCCCGGTGAAAGAGACGATAAGCCTAATGTTCCTTATGCACAAGTTGTGGGTAGCTTGATGTATGCTATGATATATATAAGACCTGATATCAGTTTTGTTGTTGGTGTTGTAAGTAGATATCAAAGTAATCTTGGATGGCAACACTGGATAGTTGTAAAAAGGACTTTAAGATATCTGAAAGGAACAAGAGACTTGAAACTATGTTTTCAAGCAGATGAACTGAAAGTGGTAGGATACTCAGATGCTGACTTTGCTGGGAGCAAAGATGATAGCAAATCAACCTCAGGTCAAATATTCTTATTTGGAGGTGTTGTTGTTTCTTGGGCATGTAAGAAACAGGGTTGTATAGCATTGCATACATAGGAAGCTGAGTATGTAGCTTATCGTATGGTTGCAACGAGTGTTGTCTAGATAAGCCGCTTCATACATGATTTGAAGTTGAAAAATAACTGATGAGGTAGTTGTCATTTACTGTGATAACAATGTAGCAATTACTCTTATCAAGAGTGGAGCTGATTGCTCAAAAAGCAAGCATATAATAGTGAAATACCACTATGTTCATGATATGATTATTAGAAAGGAAATATTCATCTCATACATGCCAACAAATGATATGTTGGCATACCCCTTGACTAAAGGCATAATAGAAAAACTTTTCTCAAAGCATGTTACAAACATGGGTGTGAGGTATGTTTGATTGTTGTGTAGGGAAATGACCACACAACGGGTAAAATGTTGTGTAAGGAAATAACCACACAACGGGCAGGTTGTTGTGTAGGGAAATAACCACACAAAGGGTAAAATGTTGTGTAGGGAAATAACCACACAACAGGCAGGTTGTTGTGTAGGGAAATAACCACACAATGGGTATTGATTGTAGCAACAATCATGAATTGACATTACTAGGTAAACCCTGAAAAAGTAGGAGAAAAACCAGTATGTCAGTACACTTGGCTCGAATAGCCAAGTGAGAAATGTTATAGACGTTACAGAGTGGCCATTCTCGGCAACTCAACACAGTAATGGTTGGACTGCCCATCAAGACCATTACTATGACAAGAGTTATAGATGAGGCCTAGTAACCGACAGACTGTTACTGGAAAACCTAGTAACAGTTCGGATATAGTTGCTTCGGATGAGGGAAACCCAACGTGAAAAACCAGGAGACGTGGAGAAGGAACTGCTCTATAAATAAGAGCAGTGCGTATATACAAAGACTGATATACAATACACAAAAAATATAGTATTTTGTCTCTCTGGAAAATGCTGTTGTAGGGAAACCTCAAATACCAAAAAATGTCATTTCCGCTATAGGTTTATCTGGGAGATTGGACGGAGAGTGGAACTCAACGGACTCCGGCAACTGGCGCAGAAGCAAGCTTCAGTCGGAGCTTCAGTCGGCTATAGAAAATCTCCATCAATTTCCACATATATATCCCACGTTAGGTTCATGAACAGTCGTAAAGAACTTCCACAAGGAATCTAAAACTTCAAGGATGAGCATAGCCATATATATACATATATGTGTGTGTGTGAGAGTACTTTAGAGGAATCTAAAACTTCCAGGATGAACATAGCCATATATATATATATGTGTGTATGTGTGCGTGTGTGCACGTGCATGCATGTTATATGTAGGATTGAAATTATTTTAGTCTACAAGATGAGGCTCCTCCAAGATCAAGGTGCCCATCCACAACCTTGTTTAGGAACTCACTCTCCATCCCCGTGATAGACACTGAAAGCCCTTCATCCTCATCCCCCCTTTCTCAGTGGGTCTCTGCAGGGCTCTATCTTTGCAAACCAACTTAAAGAACTTCTTCACAATCACGGTTACTATAGAAGTTCCAATATTGCTTGACCCCATTCTAATTGATAGAGAAAAAACTCTAAAGCTTCTCTTTTCTTTCTTTCCTTTTTGTCTCTTTCTCTCGTTACTTCTCTCCACAAGAAGGGCTGGAGAATGAAAAAAATTAGAATTACCCTTTAATTAAGATCCTCAATGAATCAAGATTAGCCTTAGCGGGTTCATGGGGACAACGGGTCCCTATCCCACCAAAATCCCTGTGGGGATTTTTCTAGCTCCCCCATCCCATCCCCGACCCCTGAATGTAACCTCGAGTCTACGTCACTCGGGGCATGGCCCTACAGGGAGAGGGGGATCCCTGCCCCATGAACATCCCTCCCAATTGCCTTGCTGGTATGGTGCTGAATTTCGCTTACTGAACTTGGATTCTATGCACCTCTCTCTAACAGTGTAATACCCAAGTGTGTGTTGGGCTCATACCCTTATCTGAACCAGACTAAAGGGCAAACTTTTAAAAAAGGAGGAAGAAAAAAAAAAGGGAAACCAAGTTTTCCAGATGAGGAAACCTCATAGGGTGATCGTCTGACGGCATTGAGGGCACCATCACGTAGGCCTTGATCATAATTCATACACTACGTATTTGACCTTATTATGGTTGAGACATACCAGAGCTTTTACCAGAAGTCAGTTAGGGTTAGGTTTTGTAGTCATCATTATCCCCAATGATATTTTTGGTGACCTCGTGGTTGGCTTGTGGCGATAAAGGTATCAAAGGGTAAGACTTGTGGGGAGCTTCTTAACACATTTATTTGGTAGATTTTATGGCCAAAGTAGGCTAGTAAATGCAAAAAACAAAAGGAGGGGGTCAGTAGCAACCACTGACTCAGCCAAGACCTAGTCATCGAGGCTGAGTCAATCTTCACCAGTTTGGTCTCATTGGGCCGGGTTTGGTTCCGTTGAGGCCTTTGATCTAGATTTGGATCTCATTCATTCAAATAACTGGATGTGTCATGTTTGTCTTAACGTGTTGGATTTATTAGAAAATGTGTCATGTTACTTGATAACATAAGTTTTACATCAACATCCAATTCGTGTCAGTTTCAGCTAGTATTTGGGTATGATTTGTGTTAGTGGTTGACGTTAGCATGTTTGTGGTTTTGAGCTAGATTAAGTAGTGGACTTGGTTAAGTTATTTATGGACTTGGTTATGGATTCTTAGCTGTTTCAGGGCTATCAATTGTCCAATTTGAGCCAGGTTTGAAGGAAAGGACTCACGATAGAGTGAGCTTTAATATGATGAGGATCTTATTTATGTTTAATGACACCAACTGCTTATGAAAAAGCCATCCGATTAGAGATTTAAGGGATAAAATTGGATCTAGGAGTTCCTAGTAAGATCCGATTAGAGGATTTTTGGGATTTTGGAGCTGTTCAGACTTTGACGTGCACAAGGTTTGAACCGTTGGTCTTGTTATTAAATGAACTATACATTATTGGTGATTTGATTATTAAATTAGGTATTAAATAAGATGTCTTGGTGATGTCATATGTGGATCATGATATTTTTATATGGATTTGGATATGGACTTGTGTATTGGTAGATTAGATTGGTTAGGACAATCCCCAATGAGTTAATTTTTTGAAACTTGTTTCTATTGATTTTTACATAATTTTTTATTAGATAACACGTTCATTTAGTACACAATATCCATGCCTTTGACCCGTATATCAAACAAGCCAAAAGGGTCTCCTAGGGTTGCACAAATAACATAGAAAAGGTGAAAGCATTTTCTCATAGAGTTGGAAAAGGCATAAATGGCCTCTTTGGAATCACAAGAAATGAAACCAAAATGTCAAACCCAAAATAGATGCTAACACTAATCTGGGTAGTATATGAAAACATGAAAAAGGAAATGCTAGACACTAGTTCTTATTTCTCATATTTCCAAGGTGGCCTTGCAATTTCTAATGAGGTTCATAAAATGTTTATGACTTCTAATAATTGTCTTTTATGCGACTTGGACTCTACACTTTTGATTTGGATCTATAATGAGATTACCTATTGGAATTAGGAGTGCCCAAGGCTTCTCGAAGAACCTCATTGCCTTTGTTTGACCGACCAACTACCATTGTGCATGGCTCCGCACTGGGCACTTTCAATGCGCCAGCACATGTTTGAGTATGTCACGGGACAAATTTCGACACCAAATTTTTCGATGCCTTAGTCGGCCCGTGATGGCTAGAATCACCATGTGATCCTATCAGCCACAATCCGGAACGTGCTCCTGCTTAACTGCACACGTTCTCCCCTTGCTGCAAGCCTTTACCGTGGCTTACCTTGAATCCCTGGCTCACTCTATTGAACGTGTAGGGATGCAGGATCGGCTCCTGTGATCTCCATGCACTCGTTGTTCCAAAACAAGAACACAACGCACATAACACACACTTATCAAATGGACTGAACTGAACAGTTTCACAGAACAAACCTGTCCTACAGCTAGTATGGTTACACACGAACCACACAGATGTTACACACACCCGCCTAACACACCCGCCTAGCTAACTATGGTGGAAGGCTACCCACAACAGGGCACGGTTCAGCTACACTGCTGGTTGTGGCACTCATCTTCACCTGGTTGAGTCACAAGACTTCGAGGGAATATCTGCACTCACTGCAGAACGCGGCTGCCCTCCTCAACAGCCACTAACCTGTTGATCTTCATGGCTACACTCTTCTCCAAGAGTTAGCCTCAATCAATGCTTGCTACAACACCGAACGGCCGGCTGCCCCAGCGAATCATCGGCTGCACAGACCCAAATGGTAGTCTGCTGCACCTTCACTCAGCTGCCCATCTTGCTGCACATAACCGACTGCAAGAGCGCGTTCATCAACAAAGCACCACCGCAGGTTCCCTTCCCTCCTTCAGCACCAAGTGAGATGCGGCTGTCTTGCTGAAGAAGGAGACTCGACTGCAGTGGAAGATTTGTAGCTCTTGTCCACAGGTCTTCAACCCTCGAGCGTCTCTCCTCTTCTGCGCTATCCTTAAGATGATACTCAGTTGGTTGTGAGGGAACATCCGCAACAACCTGCCACTGAGCTTTCCTTCACGAGGACCACCACTTCCGCAGAGGAGATCAACCTGCTGCAACTGTTTGAAGAGCACTTCTGCTCTTCGGTTCTCCACAGAACTCCAGCCACCAACTGCGGGAACTTCTAGCACTTCACGGAAATCTCAGCTTTCCCTGCCTCCAAGTTGTTGTTGTCCCTTTAAAGCCATGAAGGAGCCATTGTAACCGCTCCCGCCAAGTGCTCCACGCCTCACATGTTCGGCAACTGATTCCAGCACATTGTCCTCTTCACAAAGTGCTGCTTGGAATTTTTTTGTAACCGCAACTTGCCTCGAGGACACCTGTGCGTAACTGTCCACAACATGCAGGGATCGGTTAAGCCAGCAACTCCCAGCTGCTTAACCGTTCCCTCCAACCGAAACTCACCTATTCGGTTCAAACCTTGACCCAGCCTACAATTCACTGCACCATACCACTAAGACCGACCTTAACTAGTCCTAACCTAGTGAATAACTTAAGGTGCTGCTGGACTCAAGTCACAAGACCCGATACATGGATCAATACCCGAGTTTACATGAACCGAATTCCACGACCAAGCCAACAACCGATTCAACCTAGCTAACCTAGTTGGACCTAACTCACACCATGAACTGACACCACACTAAGTCAAGCTACACACACGACTCGACTTAGCCCAAGTTCATAGAACACACCCGGGCTTTACAATGGATCGAATACAACACATACACGTATAAGGGAGGTTTACATCAATCGGCGTGTGCGTCTACGCCCTTGAGTCACCTGGCGCTCACGCTCTCTGAAGCCATCGGATGAAGGATGGGGACGGGTGCGGGCGGGCGCGCATGCCACAGGAATCCGTCCTGTGACAGAGTACGGCTCACCCATAATCAATCAACAAAATCCATTCTACTCAGTTCAACACCTTCTTGTTCATGGAACTATTTTCTATTGCGTGTGTCGACATGGTTGTTTACCTTTAACTTGCTATACCCATTAATTGTACATTGGACTCCTACTATATAAGGGAGAGAGCCCACCACTCTTTCATTTGATTTTCCATCTCCCCACTCTCTCTCTCTCTCTCATATCGTCTTCCAAACTAGAGCTTGAGGACTAGTTGCTGACAAGGGAAGGTTGAGCAGCACTAGCTGATCCCTTTCCTCGAGCAATCATGTGCTTCGGATAGGCAACTCACTCCATTTGAAAGGAAGTTCACATGAAGTCCTTTCAACTTGGTGAGAGATCTTTGTTGTTCGAGTTCTCACCATGTTGTGGATAGAACTGATAGGTCAAACCTGCAATTCTAACAATAAAACAAGTGTTGACCCCAAATACTTCAATTCGATAATAACAATGTCCACACACCAAGATGCAGTCAAATATAAAATAATCATAAAAGGAATTGGGACACCCTCAAGAAAAAAGGGAGAAACCACGAAGCCTCAAAGGCCTAAAACTCCACTATATCAAAGAAAGGAGGTACATGAAAGTGGTTTACAAGGGAGCCTCGACAATAATGATAACAAAATAACAAGAATCCCAACACCACTGAAAATATTCTCTAAAACAATACAATATAGAGTTGAAGAAGATCTCACCCAATGTGCATTACAAAATAGGTTGAACAAAATAGGTTGAAGAAGAAAATACTCAAAAAGGAACAACCTACGGTTGAGAAGTTCTCAAAGGTGATGCTGAAAGGTCACTTCATCTTTCACAAGCATCTCTCTCTCTCTCTCTCCAATTGTCTAATCCACTATTGGAAAACGAGGGTTTCCACTTCGCGTTGAAACCTCATGACCCAAATCGGGTTTCCATTTCATGGCCCACTCGCACGGCTTAGTGCATTATTAGAACATGGACTTTTTGGCTGGACCCAAATGGGTGATAATGTACATAAAAGTCTCCCTCAAGCCAAAGGAGACCATAATCTTCATTTAAGTAGAAGAATAGGTAAACTTCGTACCCATCAAGTTTATGTAAGTTTATGCAAAGTTCAGGCTTCTAAATGGTAACAATCTATGTCAACAAATATGAGGGATTGTCATCATTGTGTATCTTCTTAACTTCTAACAACTTCTCTTCTACCACCAATCAGACTCAATGGGTTCTCCTATTAATATCCTTCATCATTGTGAATCTGATTACAACTAGAACAAGGTTTCTGTATCTGAAACAATTCTCAAGAAGAAAAAAAAATTCTCCCGATATTAGCACCAGAGTCTTTTCAAAATGTTGAGATCTGATGACAATTTGAAACCCTACTTGGATACTAAACGTTTCGTAAATGGATTCGGAGACTACTTATTTATGTGGATATAGCCCATAGATGTCCAAAAATGTCGATGGATATCTGGTAATGAAAACCCGTTACAATGTCACTGGAAACATGGGTAACAGCTCTCGTATCTGATTGCCCTATTATCAGTTGAATTAAGTAAAACTAATACTCAATCTGAATCCAATTACTTTACATCATACCAAACTGGCAATTGCATTCTCATTGAGCAAACGAATATAACTGTTGGAGGCAGGTGGTAGCTTGAACCAGCGCACGCGCACAGTCACACACACAGTTTGTGTGTGTGCGTGTTTATGTGTCTGATGATTGAAGTTATGGTATCAGGAGGCTATTATAATTAACAGGCATCAGATGCACCTCCCTTGAGTTCACTTGCAACGCGCGCACCACAAATATGCATATCTTGGTTAGTTTTGTTATATATATATATGAGTGTGTATAAGCACGGGTTCCTGCCTGGATGTATGTCTGTGTGCCCGTGTGTGCTTGAGAGAGAGGGAGGTATATCTCATGCCTCATGCCTGATGTCATACTTCTTCAATCATTGGATGAGATGGTCTCCAAATGCCATATGCTTCTTTTCTTAAAATAATTTTTTTAAGTGCAGAAGAAAATTCACCGGGGGAGGTTTATCTGCTGCTCTTTCCACAGCCAACATGGGCCGCGCGCAAGGCTCCTATATCACCCAGAGAACGTAATGGTGCACTATATTTGATGCGTGAGTCAATACCTGATACAAGTGCATACTGCCTGACTGAGTCCTGTTTCCAGCTTTTTTTGCCTTAATACCATAAAGTTACATGATAGTCAGAAATAGTCACCCCATTAAGACCATAGGAAAAGGACTTGGCTTGTGTCTCATTCGTAAAGGAAAAAAGCAATCTTTTAAATGTGCACTTGTGGGGAGGACTGTGAGAGACTCATTCCGTTCTTTGAGGATCGAGTGGACTTTTTTTTTATGTAAACATCCAAGATGCTTCTTGTGCTCTTTTGTGTACTGTACGCATCAAATTAAAAGCGAGAGTCGACGAGTTCGCCGTGCAAAATTTATTATGCCATGGAGGATGATTGCACACAAAGGATCTACTTTCCAGTTCAGAGAAACACTAGATCAGAAAAAGTAGTGTTCTTGAATCGATGAGTTGATGGTGAAACATGTTTTTGTACACGTTACATATGACTGAAGTACTAAAAGACATTCAGAGAACTATGATTTTCATTCTCAAGAGAGAAGAAAGGATTAGATATGGTTTCAGGTGTTGAAATGGGTCTATGAGAATCTGATTGTGCGTGATTCGATTGGGGTCATGTAGAAAGGCAAATTGTATGCTCATGTCATCTTTTTTGCTGCCATGCTGGTTGGGAGTATCAACTGACCGACAACTCATAAGATAAGCTCGAAGTAATAGGCATGTTTCACACATTCGAGGACTCGATCCTTAGTGAAGTGTTCCTTCTTTTGTCTAAAGTCTCGACCTTCTTCCGCGTACCCTCCTGCCTTTTCTGGCGTTAAACGGAGCCTCATTTAGATGAGCATAACCATTCTGTCACACACACTAAACTTATTGAATTGCTGTCTAGAATTATTACGTATGTGATTACATATTTTATATTACGTATGTGATTACATATTTTATCTATTCACTCCTCATGTATATACATATTCTTGTTTTAGAGTTAAAGCTCATACGGCACAAGATGGAGCGCGATAGTGACTAGCACAACCGTTTTGGTTTTGGTTCGAGGTCACGAGCTTCTTTTTCTGAATTACACACCCCAAACCAGTAAAAAATATGCCAATTATTACTTCATGGATCAAAATGCTATGCTTTCCCGGACACTATGGATTGACAATAAACGCAATTAAGTTTTGATCTCTCTAGCGAATCGCCAATTCTTCCTGTTCCAATTATCAAAAAGAGTGTGTGTTTCACAGCCACCTAAGGTGAATTTACAGATGACGGGTTTGATTGCTGAAGCTTTTATATTACCGTCTACCTTCTTGGGGTACTCCATGGAGAGGCCTCTGATGCTTTTAGGTCGCATTTTAGCTCTGAAATTACTATTGAACTTGCAGAAGCATAACGAGTTTTTCAGTGATATTGTTATTGTTTTAATAAATCAAAAGGTCAAATTCAATATTTAATTAATATGCTCAGGCTGCAATCTACACAATAGCTTAAAAGGGTTGGTGGCGGTAAGAGGAGTTAAAAATCCATGTGGTGATCCTGTAAAGTCTCCATAAGGTTAAACAGAAATTTCTTTAAATAACTTAAGGTCTTTATTATTTAAAAAATAAGTTAAAACTACAAACCTCTAACCTGCTGAAATGAATCGCGCACAAGGAAATAACGCCTCTCCCGGCTATGTTGGTTACCAGAAAAGAATGGACAAGGTCATGACAGGAATGTGGATATCTGGTAATTAGGTTGTGTAGAGTCTGCCGGTTGCCTGAGCCTAGCTTACCCATCAAATTTTGATCGAGACTCATCCAATACTGTATACCAAATTCCGAATCCGATTATATTCTATTGCCGATTTCAATTACTAGCGGGCATATCATCTTGAATATGATGGCTGTGTCCTCCAGATACATCGGTCAAGAATAGCGGAAATCAAGACTCTCCAAATCCATCCACTTGAACATTATGTAGGAAACCAATTGTCATGTGATAGATGACATAAGCTCTATAACGTGCTCCAGAGTTGGCTTCTGTAAGCCGAATAATGCATCATCGTGACAATGAGTCCACGTTTTGAGTACTTAATTAATTTACCTTTTAAGTGTTCAATTATGGAAAAGTAATTTTACGTTTTGATAATACCTAATATTTTTATTTAATTATGCATTTTCCATTTAGAAAAAACAAAACTTTTCAGAGACTGAGTTTCTTACAAACATTTACCCGTTTTAGCCCGTTCAAACTTTTGTCTTACTTGTCTACAAATGGATCCTTACATGGACCATAATCGAGTGGTCCGAACCAATCCGTTCGCGAATGAGCTTGATTACTGTGGCCATTGGATCGATCGATCGAACGGCCAAATTTTCAAGTCTGACAGAAAGCGGTTTCGCTCTCGTGGCAAGCAAACCAGAAAGAACGGAACAGTAGGAAACACAAAATACGCACGTGTAAATCTTAGGTGGCACTCCGTCGTCTCCCTATGACAAGCTAGAGTAATTTGCCTTTTAGGTAATTCTAATATTCTCTATATTTGTTGCCCTTGTTGCCTTCAAATACGCTTGTTGCTTTGCAGACTCTCGCGTTCCCTTACCAACCCAAACACACACTCTCTCTCTCTCTGTTTCGGCCGAAGGAAGCCATGACGATTACTATGAAGGACGGCGGTACCACAAGAAAATGGTTGCCAGGTCCCGGGGGGTACTTTGCTGTGCTGCGATCGTCGTTGAAGGAGACGTTCTTGGCTGACGATCCATTCCGGCAACTTGAGGGACAGACAGCCGGCCGGAAGGCGGCGATGGTGCTGAGGTACTTCCTCCCCATATTGGATTGGGGACGAAATTACAACATGAAGATGTTGAAGGGGGACGTGGTGGCAGGAATTACAATAACGAGCCTGGCTATCCCGCAAGGCATAAACTATGCCAAGTTGGCTAGCCTTCTCCTGTGGCTGGTCTTTGTGAGCTCTCTCTCTCTATCTATGCAGGAATTACAATAACGAGCGTGGTTATCCCCGCAATTGATATCAGCCCAACCTGAATCGTTCAGTTAAATCTAGCCTCCATATCCTTTGCTATGCTCGTCATATTGAATGCCGCTTCATTTTGTTCAGTCCATCGTATCCTTCACTTTTCTTAGCTTGCTTTTGAGCTCAACTTCGTTCAGTCCATCTTATTCTTGGCTTTGCTCAATGCCTATAGTAGTGTCACTCAACTTCGTTCAGGTCATCGTATCCTTCGCTTTGTTCAGCGCCATATTAGTGCCGCTTCACTTCGTTCAGTCCATCGTATTCTTCGCTTTGCTCAGCTCTCCGCCCCTTAGTTCAGCCTGCTTTTTGAGCTCAACTTTGTTCATTCCATCGTATCCTTCCTTTCGTTCAGCCTGCTTTTAGTTTCATATGAAAAGACTTTTCAAATAGCTTTCTTTAATATCCATGAGGAAAATAGTAGAAGAAAAATTATTTTCCCTTTAGATGTAATGTTGTTTTCCAGCTTTTCCTTTCCTCCTAAAAGCCTTTTCTAAGTACTTGTAGAATATTTTTCACAAAGAAAATAGTACAACAAGGCTGTTATTGTTATTGTCTATACATATATATCCAATATCTGTATCAAAATTAAACTTTCCAACTAGGGTGAATTTTCTGAAAGAAATTTGACAAAAGAATGTCAAAGAACAGCTGCACCCGATGTTGCAGATTCGAGTTTCGTTCCGCCTCTGATTTATGCAATGCTGGGGAGCTCCAAAAAACGTCGCCGTCGGGACAGTGGCGGCGGCGTCCTTATTGATGGCTTCCATGATAGAGGAGGTGGCCTCGCCTTCAATGGAGCCAACCCTCTATCTCCACTTGATCCTCACCACCACGTTCATTGCTGGCGTCCTCCAATTCGCCTTGGACTTCTTCAGGTACTATTACATATCAGTTGGTTCAAAACTTAATTCTCAATGCTTCTTAAGATCGTTTTCCTCTCTCTCTCTCTCTCCATAATATATGGTGGAGAGATAGATAGAGGGGACTCCATATATATGTTATAAGATGGTACGAAGAATTGTGACAACGTGAACAAGGGAAGTGAACTAAAATAATATTTATGCTGCATATTTCTCGGCTTCTAGCAATAAAAGGAATCAAAAGATAAGAAGATTGCTGAATTTCGGAATCTTAATAGCATTTTGATTTATATATAAGATGGATGGTTTTAGATTTTGAAGAATATAATACATACGAGCGCTAAGGTTCTCGAAACATACTTCCAAATCATAAAAATTCAAATAAAGGTAATAAAAATTGTAGACGTTAATAAGGGGGTAATCGGTCGGAATTGATGCAACAAAAGGAAAAAAGTGTTTTTATACTGCTTTTGTATTAGGAGGTA
This sequence comes from Brasenia schreberi, assembly GCA_036023115.1. Classification (NCBI taxonomy): domain Eukaryota; kingdom Viridiplantae; phylum Streptophyta; class Magnoliopsida; order Nymphaeales; family Cabombaceae; genus Brasenia; species Brasenia schreberi. The sequence continues at coordinate 11,391,827 of JAYKKT010000051.1, forward strand.
TAAAAAGCGTTTTCTTTTCTCTTGCTTTTCCTTCAGCCGAACTTCTTCCAAGTTTGGTCTTTCGTGCTTGGATTGGTGCTTGGAATGCTAAACTTTCCTTTTCTTGAGAACGAGACCTGTCACAAGACGTCTTTTGTTTCTAAAACAGAATAGAGAGATTAAAAAAGATTGAAAATTTCGAAAAGGCAATATGACACGGCTGTATGGGAGGCCAAAAGGGACAGTGGATGAATCCAGAGAAAGCTTGACTAGGGGAAAGAAAGGCATTATTAGTGTTTAGTGCTCGTATATTTGTTGATGTATTGCTGTGTATGCTTTCACCACCAAGCATGCTCAGCTATCTAACTCAATTCCCTTTGTTACACCACAAGCAGACAAAAAAACGTCCACCAAAAAGACCCTTCAAGAGGAAAGGTCCGAGTTTGATACCTGGGTTGTTGCGTAGGAGTGGTGATTTTCCGACCCGACAGAAAAATCAGTGTCTTAGTCCAGGTTTAGGCACCTCGAGTATACCCCATATGATTTTGGTTGCAGTCCGGTTGGGTCGACCTGAACCTGGCCAGGGTGGGGCGAGTATATCGAAAAAGGATTAAATAAAAATGGTTTAGGTCTCAGTCAATCTGGTTCGGACTTGAACCTAATGACCGGATTTGCCATTCCTGACTGTGTTCGTAAATCCAGCTTGGCTAGCTACCTCAAAATAAAATGAAAGCACAAGGGTGGACAATTTTCACGCTTCAATACTTTTACTTGAAGAAACAACAGAAAGTTTTTAATGAGATCATGAGCCATTCTTTAGTTTCTGTTGTGAATGTGACACAAAAAGAAAAAAAAAGAAACATCTCGAGAGGATTTCTCCCAGCTTCATACCGCTTTTCCTCGTAGACTTCTCTCTATAAGAACGGACACAATAGCTATACGTGCTTCAAGAATAAATGCATATGTATGTATCTATATATGTGTTTATTTATGCATGTACGTATATAGCTAGTTTTCTCTTAGCATCACCCTTTTGTAAGCTTCGGATACTAGTCGACTTTTTGTCTCATGCAACCATCATTGGATTCATGGGGGGAAAGCCACCATCATCATTCTTCAACAGCTCAAAGGCATAGGGTTGCAGAACTTCACTCACAAGACCGATGTGATCTCTGTGATGGAGTCGGTTTTTTTCTCAGATTCATGAGGATCGTTGCTTGTTCACTGATAGTAGCATGCTTCACATAACTAGTAATGAGCCGATTCACAAGCTTTTTGCTTGGCCAAAAAGGTTTTCGTATCTTCATTAATGCATAGTAATATGATCTCTGTGATGGAGTTTTATACCTTCGGTTGTTCCAACCCCTTGAAAGGCAGTTCGATGGAGCAAGTTCTAAATCTGCACAAAGGTGGTGGACTCACAAGTTGAAGGTCATGAGTTTGATGCCCAGGTCATCCATCTGGATCCGGCCTCTGCATTTTACCCAAAAAAAGATAAAAAAAGAAAAGAGTAGTAATATTCCGTTACATTTTTATCCATATTATATTTTACTATAATGACTATAAAATGTTCTATGAAAGAGTAGGTGGCTAACCATAACGTTCAAAACCTTTGGTGGCTTCTGTGACGAAGGCATCAGTTAGGCAAGTTTATGTTTCTCCAACATTTTTATCATTTTGATCTTGTATGTACTAATCCCTTTCTATATTGACTGCAGTGGAGATGGGAGTCAGGAGTGCTCGGCATCATTTTCCTCCTCTTCCTTCTAACAACTCGCTTCATAGTAACCTCCAACCACAAATAAACTATTTATTTTCCCATATTTAGCTATGGCTATATCGATCAACACCATGAGAGAGAGAGGTGAGGTGTCAATCGGGGCCAACCTGACCCACCCCCAGCCCAGTGGGCTATGGGAAATGTGAAGCTCCAAGAGCTGCAACAGGCCAAGCCGGCCCATATATATATACTCGTGTGTGCATGTATGTATGTATACACACATATACATATATACATACATAGTATATATACAAATAATATATGTAGTCATGTATGTGTGTATAATGCATATATTATAATGTTATATATGTATATATAGTGTAATGTTATACATATACATATACATATATATTTCCATACACACTATGTTTTACGTGTATATATATTATTATTATTATTATTCATATACCGGGACATTCAGCCCAGCTCCAAAAATGAGCCAGAAATTTCTGGACCATCCATACATTTTTCTAGGGCCAGACCCATTTTGACATCTCAGAAATTGAGAGAGAGAGGGGAGGGGGCAAAAAATTAACTACACTTGCACGTAAATACAAATTGGTTGGTTAGGGAAAGCTATCTACTTATAGAAATTGAGAGAGAGAGGGGAGGGGCCTGCAGTCAACATTTATTTTATGCTTCTTCCTACTTATGAGTTGAAAAATGCATGCAGAGTAAAAAGAGGCCACGACTATTTTGGATTTCAGCCATCTCTCCATTAGACTCTGTGATATTGGGAATCCTCCTAGTGTACCTCACGCATGCTGATAAGCATGGGGTTCCAATTGTATCTTTTTTAACTTCTTCGTCACTTCTCTAGCAAAATAACAGAAAGAAGCCTAAAAGATCTAGATGGTCTGAATTATGCACTAAAACTAATTTTTCTCAATGATAATATGAATGGTAGATCGCTTTGTAATTTTTGAACAAATGTTTGAATGTGGGGAACATGATCATGGATGGATTCTAATCTTCTTTCCAATTGCATTGGCATACTCCTTTCTTTCACAATTCATTTGAAACTTGTACGCTGTATCTTCTGCAGTTCTCATATGGTTGTTTTGTTTCATGAGGTTGAAAGTGTAGCAGCTTTAAAGCTGAACTAACGACAGCATGAAGTTCTATCTGTTTCTTGTCATGCATAGTAAATAGTTAGCCTAGGACAGTTTTTTGACCTTCTGAAGTTTAAGCAGATCCTAGTTATGTTTAAACAACAAGCGAACGAGTAAAGCACTAGTTCCAGTTAAGGTTATGCCAATGACTAACAACTATAAGGGAGCTTTTATTATTAATGCAACCTGCTTCTATCTAAGCCTGTAAATAGGTTTAAGGTTGGATCTTAAGTCTGGATGTGTCTAAGCACTAACTGAAGTAGCTTACTGACATATTGCAGACATGCATTTTAGCTTTGTATGGGTCAAACTCGTACTGAGCGAAGTGGAAAAGAAAATGTGTTTACCGAGGAACTTCTCCAATTGCTCAAACATCCCTTTTTAGCTTGTAGGAGAAGACGGACTCTGTATTTTAGAGAATAAGAGCAAATGACCGGAAGCATTCTTTCTTCCCAATTTGTAACAAAACTGCAGGTTTCTGTTGCATTTCCTTCTGAACTTGTATAATTTGTTCATATTGCTATATATTCCTGAGTGATGAATCATTTACAAATTAGTAAAATAAGTACCTAAATAACTCTGCTGAGTTTGGTTAGTTGTCAGTTTCACAAGTCCCGGTTGCTTGAATTCCTTAGTTTTAAGTACTGGTGAAAAGTTTGAAGAAGATAACCAGATGTATGCGTCTACGTTAACTGGAATGTCATTAATGAGACCAATCATTGCAATTGCTCGGGACACCTTCTTCTAGCTTCAAGGATAGATTTCTAGTTTGAGGTTCTTCCGTTGACAACCTGAGTTGGGTGATGACCTTAACGAACTCATAATCATGCAATTAACTCCAATGTCATGAGTTTATAAGTTCACTAGCATCAAGCCGGACTGGTATAGGGTTACTTACATTCTCATTATGTTTTAAGAACGGATCATAAGAATCCTTTTAAAAAGACAACAGATACATACTCGTGCTGTCATCTGAGATTATCTAAGACAGGAATCTCAAAGTTCACCTTTTTTTCACTGTACTAAGATTGATAAAGCACCGCATTCCTTTTGTTTAAAATGAATCAATTTACATTTGAATGTGCTGGAGTTCAAACTTAGTACATGTACATCCTATAGCTTTCTGCAATACAAGACTTAGATATACCTGTGCCTAACTAAAGATTTGTCTAATGCAGGTTGGGCAGTTGAAGAAAGGACTGAATCCCTTGTCCATATCAGATCTGAATTTTCAATCGAAATATTTTGGTACCACAATGAAAGCTGGGCTTATAACAGGATTCCTGGCCTTAGCGGTTAGAAAACTATCTCTAATTGTTTTCTTTTTTCTGTTGATGCTTCTAGAATAGAGTTTTTCCTTCTTGGATACTCATTAAAAGTTAAAGTAGGGAGCTTCGCCTCTTGTTGTGATCTGGATTCCTGAAGAACCCATTTCTAAACAAACTGAGCCCACCTATGGAGTTTTGTATCCAATTTGTGTATATGCAATGATAGAGACATTTTTTTAATTTGAATCAAATGAGTTTATTGTAAAAATAGCACTATGATGTAGCTGATAATGTCCACAAAGCCAAATACCAACAATCACATAAGATCTTCTACAAGTCAAACCACCAAACACTTGGTACACAAGCCAAATTGAATAGACACAATACCAAAACAAGTCAAATGAGCACACGATAAACTCAATTTATTTTATGCACATCTTCTATAACATCATCTATTTATAGAGGACTTATTACATTTCATAAGGAAGGGTAAGGGAGATTTGGGGTGTCCCACGGCTATTAGTCTAATCATTGGGCACACAATGTCCCTCGAGGGTTAGTCCAAACTGGCCCTTCTGGATCATATAGGTGGTATTGTTGGGCCCTAAAAGCCCAGCTATCCTATTACATGTTAACACACTCCCTAAAACTTGTTGTATGTATAGTGAAAGTTTGTCCCACAAAACATAAATCTAGGGGTTGATAATGTAAAGAAATTTATTAGTTGTAGCTCTAAAGGGATATAATATAAGTTTAACTTTTTCTTCAAATATTCTTCCTGAATATAGTGGTAGTCCATCTCAATCTACTTGATTCGTTCATGAAATGTATTGTTGGAAGCAATATATGTGGTGCTTTTGTTGTCACAAAGCAATTTTGTAGGTTTTTCCTCAACAACCTTCTTGTCTGTTAGAAGTTCGATGATGTATGATATCTCAGTTGTTGAAGTCGTCATGGCTCTATATTCTAACTTCATAGATGATAGAGACACATGCTGCTACTTTTTATATCTCTAAAATATTAGAAAGTCACAAAAAATACACAAAATCTAGTGGTGGAATTCTGTCATTGACATCATAACTCCAATCAGCATCAATATAGGCAATTAATTTAAGGGAAGATGATGAGGTTAAAATGATCTCTCTTTAAAGTATGTCTTTTATGAATCTCACAAATCGCATAATAACACTCATGTGTATACTGGTGGGACCTTGTTGAAATTGATTTGACACATGTACTACATATGTTATGTATGATTGAATGATGGTAAGATATATCAAAGCTCCTATCATTTGTCTATAAGGAGTGACATCTTCTAACTTTTTTGCATCTGTAGTTTTCAGTTTGGTCCTCATAACCTTCGTTGTGCTCACTTTCTTGTTATCTGTCAATCCTGACCTGTTAACATCACTAACAAATTTTGTTTGTTAAATAAAATAAGATATGGCATTATGAGTTACTTATATTCTCAAGAAGTAACTAAGTACACTCAAATCCTTCATTTTCAATTCTTTCTGAAGATCTCTTTTAATTTGCAATATTTCATTCTCAATACTTCTAATGATCATATCATCTACATATAGAAGTAGAATCACGATACTTACATTAGTTATCCTTGAAAATAAAATAGTATTAGTATAACAAGAGCGAAAATCTTTAGCAATGCATAAAATTTTAAAATCTATCAAACTAAACTTTAGGGGCTTGTTTAAGTCCATATAATGCCTTTTTTAGCATAAGGACATAATCACTTAGAGCATTGAGTTCTAGAAAAGGAACCATATATATTTCTTTACTAAGATTATCATTAAAAAAACATTTTTAATATCCAATTGATATATGTACCAGTTTCTAATAGCACAAATAGAAATCAATATGCGAATAATAGTTAAACGAGTAACGGGAGCTAAAGTTTTCTCATAATCAATCTCATATTCTTATGAGTACCCCTTAGCTAATAGTCTTGCTTTGCATCTTTCAATAGATTCATCACTATGTTTTTGACCTTATAGACCCACTTACAATCAATGATTTTCTTTTCTTTGGGTTTAGGCACAATGTCTCAAGTACTATTTTCTAGTGATTCTAGTTCATCATTCATAGATTTTCTCCATTCTAAGTTATTTTTTATTTGGTCATAATGTTTAGGTTCATTGATACTTGTTATGATTGTTATACGATTTCTATGTTGGGGTTGAAATGTTTCATAAGAAACAAATCTTTGAGGAGGTTTTATGACTTTTGCTTGAGATATTGTCATTTTTTCTATTTCTTCTTATATAATAATGTTCAAAAGTTCTTATGATTTCTTCTTTAGCTTCTTTATCTCAAGGTCCACACTCTAGTTGGATCATACTTTTCTCTTATGTTTCCTTATTGTCAACTTTAAATATGTGATGTCATCCAAAAACATATAACTATCTTTGGTATTTTTTTTACTCATCTTCATAATAATACTCATCTTTAATAAATTTGACATCTTTAGACACATAGAGTTTATTTTTTTGGGTTGTAATATTTATATCTTTTTAATGATATCGTAGCCAGAAAGACATTTAATAGCTTTGAGTTCTAACTTATTACTCTTATCCATATAAACATAGCATTTACATCTTAACACTTTTAACAAACTATAACTAGGTTCATTTGAATACAATTTTCAATGGGAGAACAATTACCTAGTTTTGATGATGGCAACCTTTTATCAATTATACATATGTTAAACCTCTTCGACCCATAAATATTTAGAAACTTTACTTGCTATCAACAAGGTTCTAGTAGTTTCAATAATACGTTTATATTTTCCTTCGACTAAACTATTTTGTTGGAGAGTTTTTGTACAAGATTTTTATGCCAAATTCCATATTCTTCAAGATAGTTTTTGAAGTCATTTGAGAGATATTCACCACCAAAGTCGATTATTAAAATATTTATATTAGTTTTAAATTGAGTATTAATCACATTGTGAAATGTCAAAAAGTTTTTAAAAACTTTTGGTTTGTGTTTCAAAAAATATATCAAAGTATGTTGAGTGAAATCATCTATAAAAATAACATAATAGGTCACTCCTCCTTTTGAGGTTATGAAATTGGGTCCCTAAACATCTGAGTGTACTAATTTGAAAACCTTTTTTGTGATATGAGTTCTTTCATCAAATGGTGCATGATGTTTTTTGCCAAATATACTTTGCAAATGAAATCATTCTTTCTATTAGTCTTTATCCATGAATAGTTGTTCATTTTGCTTACATCAAGATGTTTTAATCTTTTTGCCAAAGACCAGGTTCATTACAAGTAATTCCACATGTTTCAAAATTTGTCATAGCTAAATTATCCATAGTGTAGAGACCACCTTCTCTAGAATCTTAACCAATCACTTTCTTTGATAGATGCACGAAACATCCATTTAGTGAGAAGGTAACAGTGTAACCATTATCATAAATTGTCAACGCTTTGGCCTTACTAGTTTGTAAGCTCATCGAGAGAAGATTAAGATTTAATTTTGGTATAAAATGTTCTTGTGGTATTTTAAAGAATTATTTTGAAGTTACAAAATTTTTAACATAAAGCTTAGTTTTATCAGTCATAAACACTTGTACTCTAACTTGTGTGCATATGTCTAACAATTTATATTCATTTATCATATAAAAAAAAGCACCAGAATGTAAAAACCATGGCATACCTTAATCTTTGGAAGGAGTTGATAACGTCTACCTCAAGATGCTTGCCTTCTCTTTAAATATTTTTTCAATTTAGGCCTTGATTCTTGAAGGCAACACTTCTTCCTTGTTATCAATAGTAGCCACTTGATGAATCTTTCTTAAAAAGAAAGGACACGTGATCTTGATATGCCCATTATCCTTGCAATAATGGAAAATCGTACCCTTGAATTGTCCCTTGAATCATACTTTTATTTTGGCCAAGGCATGATGAGGTTTGTATATCTTCATATAATTTTTGAGTTTACATGTAGCAAGAACTACTTTCTTCTTGTCTTTTATATTTTTCAATCTAGTTTCTTCAAGTTGGGTCTTTGATCATATTGTGAAATGTCAAAAGTTTTTAAAAACTTTCTATTTGTGTTTTAAAAAATATATCAAAGTATGTCGAGTGAAATCATAAACTCCACACATGTAAGGATCACCCTTGCATGGCCAATCCCAAGCCCAAATAAAGGAGGAGGGTTGCATTAGGTTTCCGACAACCACCATAAAACTTTGTCGAACTTATTTATCATGGATTCTACAAATTATGATAGGGTTCTGTGAAAACAAAGAATTCATATAGGCGACCCCATCTGGTATGTAAAAAGGCTTAGTTATTGTGTCAAGTGAAAATGTACACAAAAATAACGTAATAAGTCACTCCTCTTTTTGAGGTTATGGGAGCAGGTCCCCAAACATTGAAGTACACTAATTTGAAAGCCTTTTTTATGATATGAGTTCTTACACCAAATGGTGTATGATGTGTTTTGCCAAATATACAATATTTGTAAATGAAATCATTCTTTTCATTAGTCTTTATCAATGAATAATTGTTTATTTTACTTACATCAAGATGTCTCAATCTTTTTGCTAATGACTAAACTCATTACAAGCAATTCCACGTGTTTCAAAATTTATCATAGTTAAATTATTCATGGTGTAAAGACCACCTTCTCTATGACCTTTCCCATTCTTCGATAGATGATTCTACATCACACATTCATTTAGTGAGAAAGTAACAATACAATCATTATCATAAATTTGAGAAACCGAGAAAAATTAAGATTCAATTTTGGTATAAAATGTACTTGAGATATTTTAAAGGAATTATTTTCTAAGTTACCAATTTCTTTAATGTCAAACTTAATTATATCAGTCGTAAATACTTTGCTCAAACTTGTGTGTTTGTCTAACAATTTATATTCATGTGTCATATGAAAAGAAGCACCAAAATCTAAAAACTGTGGCATACCTTTTAAGAGAGTCTGTCAAGATGCAGAAGGCCCTCGAGCATGTGGATGCTTAGGTCAACCAGGGTCGCTAGGGCCCATCAGTATACTAGGGTCAACCTAGCCCAATGGTTAGTTTTTTTAACTATTAGACTAGCTAGCTAGTCATGACCAACATCTAATAGCTACCCTTCTAGCCATTAATGCTGGTCAATGTTCATATGTTCCTCTATAAAAGCACCTATTGTGCTCCATTGTAAACTAAGCCTTTGAGGCCCCTGGTTGATCAATAATAAACTTTGTTTTATTACTATTGAGTGACTTTCATTGAATTTGAGGTTTTGAGCAATCCGAAGTCTTTGTGAAAGTGTTTGAGGCACTTCGTGTGGACCATCAAAGTCATTGAAAAATCATCAAGAAGTTGATTTTATTATATGGTATCAGAGCCTAATAGTGGGTTTTGATTGTGTTGTGGTGCATCGGAAAGCATACCAAGGAAGGATTGTGTGCCTGTGAAGTGCTCTTCAAAAATCAAGTAAGGGTATTTGTTGTTATTTTGATTTTCATATGAAAGAAAATGGTTTTGCTTCCGTTTAACCAACTCCAACTACAAAACATAGGTTGATTTCATAAAAAACTATCTATATTTCACAAAGATTACAGGGTTATGTTACCAAAACAAAACTTGAATCTTCCACTGATTCAAGTCTATAGCAAAAAGAGGAATATGGAGGACATAAAACAATTTTATGGATCTTCATGAACAATAAAAGTGAACATGTAATCGATACTCTCTTTGATTTTACAAATGCAAGAGAATCGTGAGAGTACATAAAAAAAAGTAGATGTTCAAAGTGATGTGGTACACAGAATGGCACATAGAGATAAACTTATGTCATTGCATCAAAGAGACAAAAATATAAATGAGTACTATAGTGAGTTCTCAAATATATGGAATCAACTTCGAGTGTATGAGAAAAAAATACACACAAGTCAAGTCAAACCTGATTCATCGAAAGTTGTTCCCTATAAAAGAAGTTTTGGTGGATCTTTTCATGGCAGAAACCAAATTCAAAGATACAAAGCAGCAAAAAGAGACGGTTCTTGCTGTGTCTAGACCAGGAGTAAGCATTCGATCATATCGTCTTCCATATTTCAAAAAAAAGGATCCAAAAATACAATAAAGAAATGTTCAAAAATAAAAAGAAAATTACCATCATCAATTATGTGACAGATCAAAGCTCTGCACTATGAGAACTTTAAGACAAACTGAAATAATTAGAAGAACGATTAAAAGAAAAAGCTTTAATTAGTACAGTTTCCACCTCTGAACAACCTAAAGGTATGTCTTGGTTACTGATTTTGGAGCTTCTTTTCATATGACTTGTGAAGAAAATCTTTTAAAAACATGCACAAAGAAACTCCATACTTATATGTGTTTACTGCTAATGGAACTAAACTGAGAGTTGATAAAGTTGAGTATCTTCAAAATAAGAACTTTTCTGTCTCAAAAATAAATTGAGTTCCAAAATTAAATCTGAACTTATTCTCGATTTTACAAATATCTAATAATAATTGTGTAGTCACCTTCTCATCCAAAGGTTGTATTGTAGAAGATCGCCTCTCGAATAAGGTGATTAGCTATGGCTATAGAGAAGGAGAACTATATGTAATGGATTACTTATATACATAAAATTTTGGTCGATGTAATGTCTTTTCAAATGATGTGCTTCTTTGGTAAAAGAGACTGGGTCATTTAAATGTTCAAAAGATGTATAATTGCTCTTCGATTGGAATTAAAAAGTTGATGAGTTCTTTTGCAAAGATTGTTATCTTGGAAAGATCTTTTTTCAAAAAGTTTGAGCTGTGCTAATAAACCTTTTTACTTAATATACTCTGATGTTTGGGGACTGACACCTTATATTTCAAAAGGAAGAGTTGCTTATTATGCAATTTTTATTAACGACTTCACAAGACATGTTTGGATATATCTGATGAAAACAAAGTCTGAAGTTTTTAAAAAGTATTATTTTTTATAATATTGTTAAAACTCAATTCAACACAATTATCAAAGTTTTTAGACGTGATTCTGGTGAAAAAATTATCTCAAGCGAATTTGAAAATTACTTAGAAGAAAACGGGATTATCTATCAAACTTCTTATACCAAAACTCCTCAACAAAATGATATGACCGAATGAAAAACATACACATCATGAAAACCACTAGGACTATACTAATCTCTAGCAATGTTCCTAAAAATCTTTAGGTAGAAAAAGTTAAAACCTTAGTCTACTTTATAAATAGGATGTCATCCTCAGTTTTACAAAATATTTCACCTCTAGAAAAATTGTTTGAAAAAACTTCATGTTATTTGCACCTAAAAGTCTTTGGGTGCAAGTGTTTTGTGTTTACCAACAAAAATGACAAAGTTTCTCTATGCGCTATTGAATGTGTTTGCTTAGGATATGTCGTAAATAAGAAAGAATATAGGTGGTATGATCCAAAGAATGGTAACATGTATGTCTCTAAAGATGTACAATTTCTTGAAAATGAGTATTATTTTAATGAAGATTCCATCAATATATCTAGTAACGAGAAATACTCTTTTTTGTATGATATTATAGATGATGACATAAATTTTGTGCATAAAGAAATAAAGGAAGAGAAGAATGTATAGATCACAATAGTTCATCCCCGCCTAGAAATATTATTTCACCATTTGATAGCTTTTATGCCAGATGAACTTCTAAAACTATAGAACCTCCACTAAGAAAATCAAACCAAGAATCTAGACCCTTGAAATATTTGTATCCTATTATGAAAGTTTTTCATCAAATCATAGAGCCCTTATGACTAACCTAATCGCTATCAAGGGACCAAAAATATATAAGGAAGCTCTAGAATCTAAAGACCGGATTGATGCCATGAACATAAGTTAGATGCTCTAAATAAGGCATAAACTTGGGAAATAATTAGTAGTCCAAATCCTAAAAACCTATAAGATGTAAGTGGTTTTACAAAATCAAGATTATGAATGATGGAACCCTAGCTAAAAAGCCTATAAAATGTAAATGAGTTTATAAGATTAAAACTTGCTTTTAATGGAGTGCTGTTGATGGATTTCTGAAGCTCAACTTGGTAGACCAAAGGTTTTAGTCGAGGAATATGGGATTGATAATGAAGAAACATTTGCTCAGATTAGCTCATCTTATTTGATTCGCGCACAAATGCTTTGCTATTGTCTTTGTCTTCGCACTGTGCCGGATTCTTGATCGAGATGGATGTAAAGAATGTCATTTCTCAATGGTGACTTGAAGAAGAAATCTATATGTGACCACCACCTAGTTATTCTTGTCCACTTAACAATGTCTGTCTTAACACAAAGCCTGTATGATCTTAAACATACTCCACAGAACCTAGTTTGCCATGTTCATTTCCACCATCGGTTAGCTTGGGTTCTCGCGCTAGTCCTGTAATTCGGCTCTCTTCCTTGAAGAGCGAGTCGGCGTGACTTGTGATACGCTGCTTTATGTTAATGAAATAATCATTACTAATGATGATATTTTGGTATTGTTGATCTTAAAGCATCCTTGAGCCATAATTTTGAAATGGAAAGTCTTGACCTTCTCGGTTATTTTATGGGTCTTGAGATTTTTCCTACGTTGATGGTATTTTTTTTGTTTTTAAGCCTAAATATGTCTCGGATCTTATTTTCAGGATAGGAATCACATATGACAAAACGGTATAAACACCTGAAGTATTAAACCAGAAATTGAGACTTAATGATGGGGAACTGTTGGCTGATCCCACCCCCTATTGACAAATGATTGGAACATTGACATATCTAACAATCACTCATCCAGATATTACACATGCTATGCATATTATAAGTCAATTCCAACATGCACCAATAACAACACATACAGGAGTTGTAGTGAGAATAGTCAAATATGTTAAAAATACAATTGATAAGGGAGTTTTTTGTTTTTCTTTATCTTCTTTAAATCTTATTGCTTATACTGATGCTGATTGGGAAGATGATGTCAATGATAGACACTCCAACACAGGTTTTTGTGTGTTTTTAGGTAACTCTCACCTTATGGAAGTGCAAAAAACAACAAAAGGTATTACTTTTATCTATAGAGGTTGAGTACCGAGCGATGACAACTACAATTGGAGAATTGACATGGCTTACGTAACTCTTGAGGGATCTACACACCAATCTTGAATCCACACCTAAGATGTATTGTGATAATAAGAGTATAATGTACATTGCCCATAACAACTCATTTCATGAGTGCACGAAGCATATAGAGATGGAGTGTCATTATGTTCGTGAAGAATATCTACAAGGACATCTCGACTTACGATTTATGCAAACAGAGTACCAACTTGTCAACATTTTCACTAAGTCACTTCTAGCACCGCGATTTCAAGCACTTTCTAGCAAACTATCAATCATTCCTCTGTCAATTTGAGGGGGTGTTACGAGAGACTGTCAGGGCCTAAAAGGCCCACCAACAAGGGCCTACTTGGGCCAGCTAGGGTTGCTAGGGCCCATGGGGCCACCAAGATCAACCTTGCCAAACAACTAGTTTTTCTAACCGTTGGGCCAACCAACTGGTCATGGACAGCATCCAACAGCTACAGTTCTAGTTGTTGGATGTTGGTCAACGTTCATATTCTCCTCTATAAAGGCACCTAATGTGCTCCATTGTAAACTACGCCTTTGAGGATCTTGGTTGATCAATAATAAACTTTCTTTATTACTATTGAGTGACTTCCATTGAGTTTGAGCTTTTGAGCAATCCGAAGTCTTTGTGGAAGTGCTTAAGTCACTTCGTGTGGATCATCAAGGTCATTGGAAAATCATTAAGAAGCTCATTTCATTATAATATCTTAATCTTTGGAAGAAGTTGATAATGCCTATCCGGAGATCTTTGCCTTCTCTTTGAATATTTCTTCAATGTAGGCCTTGATTCTTGAAGGTAGCACATCTTTCTTGTTGTCAATGGCAGCCACTTGATGAATCTTTCTCAACAAGAGAGGACATGTGGTCTTGATATGTCTACTCTCTTTGTAATAATGGAAAATCATACTCTTGTTTGGGCAAGACATTACCTCCTTACCCTTTCCTTCACTATTTTTGGTGTATAGAGGTTTGTATGTCTTCAAATAATTTTTGGGTGTAGATGTGGCAAGAACCAATTCTGTGTTGTCTCTTAAATTTCCCAATCTAGTTTCTTTAATAACTAAATCGGTCAATATCTCATAGTTTTTGGGTTTTTGTTTTCTATGTATCAAATTGGATCTTATGTTCTCAATTCATCTCATAATCCCCATATAAATAAAAAGAAATATTGATTGTCAAGATATTCTTGAAAGTCATCCATACATTGAAGTTTTCTTAATTTATCAAAACTCCTAAGTTGGTTCCATAGATTGGAAAACTTATTGTGATATTCTTTAATGCTCATGAAACCTTGTTTGAGTATTATAATCATTTCTATCAAATTTATTTAAAAAATAAAATCATCTTGGTAATGAGTTTTCTTAAGATATTCCAAAGTCTCATAGGCATTATCAAATGGACCGTCTCGGCTATGATACCATATAAAAATAGTACTATGATTTATCCAACAATGTCCAAAATGCCAAACACGAACGATCATACAAGATCTTCCACAAGTCAAATCACCACACTTGGTACACAAGCTAAACTGAACAGGTACAATACCAAAACAAGTCAAATGAGCATACAAAAAACTCAATTTGTTTCACTCCCAATGGCTGTAGCCTTTGTACACATACTGGCCCTTTTGGCCCATATAGGTGGTACTGCTGGGCCCTAAAGGCCCAGCTATCCTATTACATGTTAACATTTATACCATAAAAATGGAAATGTTTGTGTGGTAACCCATGTTATACACGGACTTGTAGGATGTTGCACCTTTGTCGGACACTTCGGGCATTTAACTAAAACTGCAAACCTAGAAACCAATTTGTTCTCACTTTAGTTTTTCTCTCTCTTTTCTTCTTGGTGTTCTACTTCATAGCACTTTATTAGTGAATAAAACTTATGAAAACTGTTTTTTATTTAGCTTCAATTGTATAAATCAATATGTATAGTTCATACATACATATGCACGTACATGTACATATATATACATATATTTGTCCCCTCACTTTAAATTTTTGAATTGTTGTATCCTGCATCTGCAATAGTGTCTTGCACCAACACCCATATGGCATCCGTAGAAACACCTATTCCCTAACGGATGAAACCAACACAGAAATTGGTGTCAAATGGCCAATTGAAAAAGAAATCGCACTGATCTCTAATTTATAAGAAGGTTCTTCAACAAGGGGCACCGGACAAACTTTCAGCTGGTATTCATATGGACTTTAAGCATGGAGCTTTCCTGCCAAGTCTTCTGCACATAGTGTAGCCACTAATCAGCTGGAACAACAAAATTTTGTTTCATATTAATAGATATAAAAATGTCATTGTAGTTAGTTGTATTGTAGTATATGGGTGTTGATTTTTATTTGTGAGAATGCAGGAAGGAACCGCTGTTGGAAGAAGCCTTGCCACATTAAAAAATGAACAAATTGATGGGAATAAGGAGATGACAGCATTTGGCGTGATGAATGTCGTTGGCTCCTTTACCTCCTGCTACTTAACAACAGGCACCTCTTTGTGTGTGTGTGTCTGTGCCTTGTGTATATTTGTATGTCTTTATGGCAGACGCCATAACAACATTGGAAAAGGCCCTTGCCGTTTTTTTTTTGTACATGTGTGTGTGAGAGAGAGAGAGAACGGTTATTCAACTAACACAATGTCATAAGATTAGTGATGCAAGCGGGACAATTAGCTCGAATCAGCCTTGCATTCTCCAAGCTTAAGCTCAAGCCGTACTTGTAAATTATGAAACAACCCTTTCCCAGATGAGCTTTTCAAAAATATGGATAATATAATGATAACATTATATTGAACTCAATAAGAATGAGCGTGGCTCAACCAGAATTCAGATTACTCATAGAAGGTGTTGAATTAGCCTAGTGGACCAACCTTGGCTCATTCAGTTATTGAATGAGTTTGAGTAAAGTTAGGTCGGTCATCAATTAAATTCTAGACAGGATTTAGCTAAGCTCAGCTTGGATGGGTCACTCATCAGACCAAGTCATCAAGTTTCACAGTATCTTCTTGATATAGGATCAAACATTGAGGGCATGTCTCATGTCTTCTGATCTGAACTTATTTGAGTTAGTGTAACTGAAAGCTTTCTAATAAATGTCCTATTATAATTTTTAATGTAGCTTCATATTTATATGCAATTTTTTACTCATTCTCACATCTAGTCCTTTAACTAATTGCAGGGCCATTTTCGAAGTCAGCTGTGAATTACAATGCTGGTTGGAAGACAGCAGCTTCTAACATTGTGATGTCTATTGGGATGATGCTGACACTCCTCTTTCTGACGCCTCTCTTCTATTACACCCCACCGGTTGTCCTCTCAGCCATCATAATATCTGCCATGCTCGGCCTGATCAATCTAAAGGAAGCTCATCATCTCTTTCCCATCGACAAATTTGACTTTTGCATATGCCTTTCAGCATTCATTGGTGTCGCCTTTGCAAGGATGGACATAGGCCTCATGATCTCGGTGAGCCTTAATATATCAGTTTCAACCTGAGTTATTGAACGATTCCAAACTCTTTGCCTTGACATTTTGCCTGTATGGAGCTTGTTATAATTTATAATGTTTAGATACAGTTAGACTACTAGTAACTAGATGCAGGGGATTTTCGATATATTGAGGCATTTAGATTTTAGCATATGAATCCCGAGAGTTGTACAATTGCAAATAGGATTGATGCACTGCCAAGATCCTTACATTTCTGGGATTTAGATAATTTTTCAGTGAAATTCTATAGTTGGTTGCATGCATCCTTGAGAAGGGTTACTAGGTTTGCTATGTCTGGACTCAATGACCCCAACCAAGGTATCATCTGCCCCTCTGTCCTCAAGAGCAGATCTCGAGCTGGACATGACCTGCCTTGGGCCTTTCTTTGCTATAAGCCTTTCTTATTGGTCTAAGAAAACACTCACTTTCTCGTGCCTCCGCAGAACAGCAGCCCTACGGAAGACAAGTAGCACTGCAGACTAGTGATAGTGGGATTGGCTATTCAATCACTTTCTTCTATGATAAATATTGATCAATTGTCTCCTAGATAATTGACTTCATTGAAGTATGTTATTCTGATCTAGTTATATATTGATAAGATTCATGTGTAACCCAAAGGTGGCCATTCTCAGCAACCTTCTCACAGAAACGGTTGGATTGGCCATCCAACTATTACCTATGGTGGAAGTTACGGTGCTAATCTATAACAGTCGGTCAGTTACAGATGAGCTCTCTAATCGACTGGATAAGGCTCAAATATGGAAAGCCCAACCAGAAAACCCGGGAGAGAAGGAGTCGGCACTGCTCTATAAATACATAGCAGCGCACAAGAAAGATATACAAAGAAAAGAACAAAGAAACCTTTTTTGAAAAAACCGTCCGTGTGGAAACCGAAAAACATCACAAAAATCCTTACCTCTACTTGTGATTCCGCTGCTCAGAAAACAGAAGGAGGTCTGTTGTTGCATAAGAGTGAAGAACACGAAAAAGTCGCCTTGGCTCTTTGCAGAGGTCAACCCAAGTCTTCACTGGTATCAAAGCCTGGTTCATTTTGCAAATACAGAGGTACGCTTAGCAAAAAAAAAACAGAGGGAGAAGAGAAAACTCCATGTTACGACAAAAGTGAAAAGTCAGCCTAGGTAAAGATAGGGCAAAGGCAAAAAGTCAGACCAAGTCAAGACGGAAAGTCCACCCAGGCCAAGACAGCGCAAAGGCAAAAGTCATCCCAGGTCAACACAGGACAGAGCAAAGGCAAAAAGCTGGCCCAAGCGAAGGAAAAACACAAAAGAGAGCCCCGACCAGAAGCCGTCGGGAAAAACATAGAAGAGAGTCCTAGTCAGAGGCCGTTGGGAAAAACACACAAGAGAGCCTCAACCAAGCTGTCAGGAAAACACATAAAGGAGAGCCCTCACGAAAGGCCATAAGGAAAAACACTGACAGAGCCCCGACCAGAAGGTCATCGGGAAACGAAACCTCTCTCTCCCTCTCATCGCTCTCTCACTCCATCTCTCTCTCTTCATTTTATATCCTTAAAGAAAACTACTCATCAGTTTCAAAAAATCATGGGCGAAAAATCAACGGTTTTCTGAAATTGCCCCCGATTTTAGAAAACTGTCGCGATTTTGTGAAAATCGTCGCGGTTTTATGAAACCCGCCTCGCGTAGTGGACTGAAAAGTCCATTCTGCTCCAGTCGGTTTTTAAATATTACGAATTGCCATAGAGTAAAATTATCGAAATATCCAGATATTTTTAAATAAAAAGACAATTTTACCTTCAAAGAGGTGAAAAGTATGTTTTGCCATTCGATAATTTATAAAATTACGAAAAACTCGGTGTTTGAATTACTTTCCTACCGTTACTTGATAAAAACTTTATAGTACTGCCATTGTATCAAAAGATAAAGTTGTCCCTGTCTTTTGTGAATATTACAAATTCATATTAAGGGGCAAAATTATGCATCTACCCCTCATCAATGACAAATTTCTAAGAAAAACCAAACACTAATTTATTGTTTTGTCCTTAGTCTTTTTTGAAAATTACAGAACTGAACAAATAGATAAATTATAATTTTACCCATACTATTTTGGGAAATTATCAGAGGCAAAAAAATTTGGAAAAATTAAAGAATTGTCCCAGTTTGATTCTATAATAGAATTAGAACATTAAAACTCAATATGATGCTTAAAACTTGCATAAAACTAAATATTTGGATATTGTGCATTATGTTAATCAAAACTCTTCTATCTATTGTTTCTTGCTTGGAAAATGTTTTCCTTCTAGACCGTTTATTTGTTAAATTTGTCAAACATATAAAATGAATTCCAGAATATGTGTATCAAAAGTAGCAAAGATAGAAAAATTAAACGATCTAAACTTCCAACTATAGAAAAGATGAATCCTGCTAGCTCTAACACTTGAAGGTGTAGAGTATTTGAAAAAAATAATATGTCCACCACCACTTGACACCATAGAATAATAAAGAGAAATATATAAAATATTTCTTAAAGATGACACGATAGCGAGAACAGTCATGTTGACATACATAGAGGATAACCTGATTAGGATTTTCAAAGAATTTGAGACCGCAAAAGAGTTGTTTGACTCTATAACAACTAAATATGATACTACTGCCAAATTGTATGTTCACTTATTGCTACAAAAATACAACTCCTATAAAATGAAAGAATGAGATAATGTAGTGGAATATGTGAATCATATGTTGATAATGGCAAGAGATTTAGTTGTAGCCAAATTAGTCATCGCAGAACCGATGCAGATATATACTATCTTGAATAGTCTTCTCCCATCATGAAATATGATCATTACTGCTCTTAGACTAGGGCCTAAAATAAACTTCTCGGAATTGCCCCTAAAACTAGCAATTGAGTAAGAACATATGAATAAAAACAAAATAGAGAAATTGATAGTAGTGCAAGATGAGATAGGGTCTATCTCCAAACACAACCAAAGGAAAAATAAATCAAACAAAAAGTTTGACAAAAATAACAAAAACGATGGTCAATCTTTTAAGAAAACAGAGTAAACGGCTTCTCGGGTCAAGTGTTTTAAATGTGAAAAGATGGAACACTATAAGATAGATTGTTGCAAGAAGAAGAGTAGAGGAAATAATCCATAACATGGACAATCGAAGAAGCAAGACATAATCTGCATAATATCAGAATGTCTCTAAATAAACCGCCCAGTGACTGGTTGGTGGATTGAGTCAGGAGCGATCAGGCACATCTCAAAGAGCAAGGAAGGGGTAATGGATCTAAAGGAGTCCAGGAGAACATCAGGCATACATGGAAAATAATACTAAATAATACTTTTTTAGATGTTCTGGGAATTGAGTCATTTAGAATTTTTGTACAAGGCACACCAGTTGTATTAACTGATGTATTGATTATGTCATTTATAAGGTGTAGTCTGATTTTGGTCCCTGCCTTAGTGAAGAAAAGTTTTGAGGTCAGGTTTGTTTCTGATAAAGTGACTATAGGGAAACATGGGAGAGTTTTTCTTTGGAGAATTTAATATGGATTGTTCAAACTGAAAGTTAATGAAAATTAAAGTTCTTTCGCTTATTTTGATTGTACCTTTAATGTTGATGTGAATGTATGGTATAAACGCCTAGGGTATATAAGTCTAAAAAAGTTGAGAAAATTATCTAACTTTGACTTACTGATAAGATTTGAAGAAAATACTTTCAACAAGTGTAAAGCTTGTGTACATGAAAAAATAATAAGAAAACTTTTTCCCAAAGAGACAATAAGGGCAATAACTCTGTTGAAAGTCATTCACACTCATTTATGAGAACCCTTGAGAGTAAGGTCACATCGAAAAAAGGTTTATTTCATAACTTTTATTGATGATTACTTCAGATATACATATATATATATATATATATCCTAACACATAAATTTAAGGCACTTGAAGCATTTAAAGAATATAAGCAGGAAGTTGAAAACTAATTGGGCATTCAACCAATGTCTTAAGATCAGATAGACGTGGAGAATATATCTCTGCAAAAATTTTGGAATTCAATAAAGATTTTGGTATTTCAAAACAAAATATAATGCTCAAGATACCTTAATAAAATGGTGTAGCTGAAAGATATAATAGGACCTTACTAAACATGATAATGTCAATGTTAATAGATGTCTCTCTACTAAGGATATTTTGGGGAGAAGCAATAAGTACGGTGGTGTACATACTCAATAGAGTATCCTATAAAATTGTATTCACTATACCATAGGAGATGTGGTTTGAAAGAAAACCCAACCCAGGAGGTAGGAATCTATTGCTCATGTGAAAATCCTTTATTAGTGTAGAGATAAGCTAGACAACCAGTCCTTGAGATGTATATTCATCAGATATCCTATAGACTCGAAGGAATATCCTATATCCAACCTTGAGACATATTTCCCTATCGTAAAATTTGCATCCATAGTGATATCTGCATATTATGATTTAGACTTACATTAATTAGATGTAAAGACTATTTTTTCTAAACGAAGATTTAGATGAAATCATATATATGTAGCAACCCAAAGGATATATAGCCGAAGGCCGAGAAGGTAAAGTGTATAGGTTGAGAAAATCCATATATGGCATGAAACAATCAACTTGTCAATGGTATTTGACTTTTCAAAATACCATTATTGAACTTGGGTTTGTAGCTAATGAGCTTGATCACTACGTATATGTATGGAACAATGGGAGTCACTTTATCATTTTATCTTTATATATATATGACATATTGTTGACTGGGAATGACAATGAGATGATTGTCAAAACTAAGTCATGGTTAAACTCAAGGTTCGAAATGAAGGATATGGGGGAAGCATCCTATATCTTGAGTATAAAGATTTCTCGAGATAGAGAATTTAAACTCTTATGCCTAGTCAGGAGAGAGATATTGATTATATCCTTAAGAAGTTCAAAACGAGTGAGTGCAAATCTGCTATTACATTCATTGGAAAAGGGGTCAAATTAAGTAAGATTGACTATCCCGGTGAAGAAGATGATGAACATAACGTTCCTTATGCACAAGATGTGGGTAGCTTGATGTATGTTATGCTGTGTAAAAGACCTGATATTAGCTTTGATGTTGGTCATGTGAGTAGGTATCAAAGTAATCTTAGATGATAACATTGGATAGCTGTAAAAAGGATTTTAAGATATCTCAAAAGAACAAAATATTTGAAATTGTGTTTTCAAGTAGAACTAAAAGTGGTAGGATACTTAGATGGTGACTTTGCTGAGAGCAAAGATGACAACAAATCAACTTCGGGACAAATATTTTTATTTAAAGGTGGAGTTGTTTCTTGGACATGTAGGAAATAGGGTTGTGTATCATTGCATACACAAGAAACTGAGTATGTGGCTTGTTGTATGGTTGCGACGAATGCCATCTGGAAAAGCAACTTCATACAAGATTTGAAGATGGAAATAGTCGACGAGCCAATTATCATTTCCTGTGACAACAATGCAGCAATTACTCTAATCAAGAGTTGAGCTGACAACTCCAAAAGCAAGCATATAATGGTGAAATACCACTATATTCATGATATAATTATGAGAAAGGAAATATCTATCTCATACATTGCAACTCATGATATGTTGGAAGACCCCTTGACTAAAGGCATAACAGAGGATCTTTTCTCAAAACATGTTACAAACATAGGTTTGAGATATGTTTGATTGTTGTGTAGGGAAAAAACCACACAGAAGGTGATGATTGCAATAGCAATCATGACATGACATTACTAGGAAAATCCTGCAAAAGTAGGAGGAAAACCAGTATGTCAGTTTATTTGGCTTGAATGACCAAGTGAGAGATGTAACGCAAAGGTGACCATTTTCGGTAACTTTATTACAGAAACGACTAAATTGGTCATCTAATCGTTACGTGTGGTGGAAGTTACAGTACTAATCCATAATAGTCAGTTGGTTATGGATGAGCTCCGTAACCGACTGATAAGGCTCCAATATGGAAAGCCCAGTCAAGAAACCCGGGAGGAAAGGAGCCGGTGCTACTCTGTAAATACAGAGCAGTGCACAAGGAAGATATACAGTGAAAACAATAAAGAAACCCTCTATGAAAAAACCGGTTGTCTGAAAACCGGAAAACATCACAAAAATCCTTACCTCTACTTGTGATTCTACTACTCAGAAAACAGAAGGAGGTTTGCTACTACTGCTACTGCGTACCAGAAGCGAGGAACACGAAAGCCGACTCGGGTCTTTATAGAGGTCAGCCCAAGTCTTCATCGTGTTTAGCCATGAAACATAAATTTTTGATTTAGTAACTATGAGACAATGCACATGCACTCACATGCAGTTGGAGAATATAATAAAGGATGATTTAGCTTATATTGAGTTAACGGTTAGCATGGCACATGATCGAGGCTTAGTTATTGTTGTTGTTGTATATGCACTGAAGCATGATAAAGATTAGCAATAGAGATGGAATTGGTAGGAATGCTGTCTTCCCTCCTCAATTATATCAGCATATCCATGGTAGACCCAGATTACAGTACTATATCCAATCTTCTGATGTAGAATCAGGAGGTTTGCTATTAAATTGTCAGTAAATTGCTGAATCTGATATTTGTGTTTTTGCAGGTTGGTATTTCGATTGTGAAGGCTCTTCTTTATATAGCAAGGCCAGGTGCCACCTTACTGGTTCGGGTACTGGAGACCATGACTTATGTTGACATTGAGCAATACTCTCAAGCTGCAGCAAGGGTTCCTGGCATGTTAATTGTTCAGATGAGCTCACCTGTTTACTTTGAAAATGCTGGATATGTGAAGGAGAAGTAATTCGTTTAGCTATTCCAGTTATTCCGGTGATTACCGGCTCAGAACTCATTGGTTGAACTCTTCCTGGGGGTTCTGACGATGACTGATCCTCGAGGTGATTTAGATCGGGTCTTGCTGGCTTCGATGCTTTTGAGGTCTATTTGGGATTATACTCTTGTCTTATCAAGTTTTGAGGCTTTCCGTGTAATGTTCTTCTTAATTATGATTTGAGTATTAGATAAACAGTATATAGTGGATTTGTACATTGTTTGTTTGGATGAACCAAAACACGGCCAATTTCCTGCTCTGGTTGAGGTTCAATTTACATAATTCGATTTTTCTGACAGCATTAGTTGTTGAATGCTTGAAGAATATGCTTATGGATACATAAATTTTATATTGTGTATCTCTTTGAGTATTAGATATACAGTTTAGAGTGTATCAGTGTCTTATTAATTAGTTGGATGAACCAGAAAATCCCATGTTTTACCAGGATTTTCCCATCAAAATTGTACCCGAAGTCTGTGGGAACATTTTCGGCATCCACTCTTTGAGCTAATTCAGTTTTCTTTTTATGCAGGATATGGCGATGGATAGCCGAGGAGGAAGAAAATATAGAAAAACATAATGGAAGTAATTTCATTACTTAATAATTAATATGACTGGTAAGTAAATTGTCCTAGCCGACCCCGTCTAGTATGGGAAAAGGCTTAGTTGTTGTTGGTAAGTAAATTGTCCAATTAATTCAGTTATAAAGTTTCATGTTTATAGTAAAAATGTCATAGAGATGATAAATACTGATTCTTGGAAATTTTTTCTGCACGATTGCTCCTAATTACTCTAAGTTAATGTGTGCCTTTGACCATCATGTTGGAGAGTAAGGTAAACTACTAATTACTTCATTGTATAACCTTAACACTCTTTGTTTCAATTCTTCGATGGCTGCGTTTTCCAACACTAGGATATACTGCTGCATTACTTCAATATATATTTTTAAATATCTTTTATTTTATAGTCCCTCAAGAATTTGTGTCAGAAAAGTGTAGCTTAACTGTTTTTTTCCCTCTTTTGCAGGACTGACTAGCATTGATACTACTGGAATTCACATGTTACAAGAACTGAAGAGGGCACTAGATAGAAGGGGTATCAAGGTGAGTCGCTGCAAATAAAATGCCACCTTTGAACAACACAGGATGCAAACTCGCTGCATTTAACTTTCCTATTTGCTGTTGGAAATCTCCCATTGTCGTGAAATTGATTGAAAGTTTGTTTGGAAAATTTCTCAAGAATTCGTTTGAGAATAAGAATTCTTGATGCTAAGAATTCTCAGGGAATACTCCCGTACTATAGGATCGAGGATTCAAACTGTCGTTGTTAAAGTTGGATTCAAAAGCAAGAAATTGAGTTAGAACTATTACAAACCTGTTCCTCTATTTGCTGTTGGAAATAGTTTTTAGGTGCATGAATATTATACTATGCATTTTGCTGCATGAACAAAGCATTAACTATTTCATGTAAATCACTCTGAAGTTGGCTCTAACAAGTGCGGGAAGAGAAGTTATGGAGAAGCTGTCATTATCCAATTTCATCGAGTTCATCGGACCAGAATGGGTTTTCCTAACACTGCCTGCTGCTGTATCACAGTGCCAGTTCATACTCGAAAATACTAAACTTCAAAAGCAACCCGAGAAGCAAGATTATGTTCCTATTGAAAGCTTTAGTCACGAAGATGCAGGGTGAAAGCTTGCCTAACTGTACATAATTGTTTTTCAAATAAGTGAAATCGTAGTTCTGTCAGAAAAATAGAAATGCACCATGTTCATAGCAACGAAGCAAAGCGCTGCATAAGAAATTTTAGACCGGCATCAATAATTTTGAGATCTTTCCGGACTTTAGGTCCGGTTCTCGTATCTCATCTCGAAGAGAGTGCTTCGTCATAAAAAAGTGAATAAAACTGAAATATGCACTTAGTATAAAAACGAGGGAGTCAACTCACAGTAAAAAGATACGAACCAGATCAGACCATGGTGTAATGGTG
This sequence comes from Brasenia schreberi, assembly GCA_036023115.1. Classification (NCBI taxonomy): domain Eukaryota; kingdom Viridiplantae; phylum Streptophyta; class Magnoliopsida; order Nymphaeales; family Cabombaceae; genus Brasenia; species Brasenia schreberi. Next base: position 11,417,427 of record JAYKKT010000051.1, read on the forward strand.
ACCACCTTTTCTGAATTTACAAAGACCTCGGGTTTTTTTCCTGTGTCAGAGTTAAGAGCGGAACCTCAGCCACGCAAAATGGCGTCTCGTCTGCACAAGTCAAGTGAAAGAAAACAACTCCATAAAACTTGCGTTTTCTGATTTATTAAAATATGCATGGTTCCGAACAATAAGGCACACCATACAGCAGGACATACTCTTGCTTCCACAAAACTAGCCATCAAATGCTCGATCAAGTCACGTTGCATTCTACACATGCACACATGCATGCACATATACTTATAATAAACGATAGATGGAGTTGGTTACATGTATTCTTTGTTTTCACATAGCTCTATCATAATTTGTAGCCTAACATAACCCTCCAACTTTATTCGAGCTTGGGACCAGTAATGCAAGAGTGATCTCTTATATGAGAATAGTTTCACATACTTATAATATATATATTAAAAAAAGTCTAATATGTTTATGGTGTTATATACTTGTCATATCTTATAAATCTCAACTATTCATTGGAGATAGATAGTGAATTCAACCAAGCATTTTCTTATACTAAGTGGAGTCGGCTACATACATTATTTGAAGTTATATTTCCTGAATTTGGGTTGTGTATGTAGTTATCTCCAAAATAATCTAAATCATGTACAACAGTTTTTTTTACGCTTTACAACCTTTCTCTCCTTTTAAAATGTTCACTAAGATGTAGACATTTTCTTATATCTTCTTGCATAAGCCTCCTTGCTTATGTGTATGTATAAATCATCTTAAATGTGTCTTTCTCTTATCTTTTATTAGTGTGATAGTTAACTTTATCTCTAATAACCTCATTAAGGATACAATCTTTTCTTACAAGGAAAAATGTTGGCTTCAATATTTTCATTTCAATCATAAATATCTTTTATACATGTTTATAATTGACTGCCCAATACTCACCACCATATAATTGTTGGTTTAACTACTTTGTATTTGTCTCTCGATTTTAGTGGTATCTTTTTATAACACAAAACACTTGAAGCACCTCTTTATTGTAGTCAATTTGTGTTGATTTTAAATATAACATATTCATCGATCTTTTTATTGATTAAAAAATTAACCCTAAGTACTTAAAATTATTAATGCCGACTAATTTTAAATTTGGTATCACCTATTTCAATGTCATTACTAGATTTTCTTGTCACATATTTTGTATTATTCTACTAATTTTGAAACCTTTGTTTTTTATTTCTCTTCACAACTCAAGTTTCTTGTTAACTCTTTATGACTCATCCATTAAATATCATCAACAAATACATACACCAAAGTATTTCATCTTAAATGTGCTTTCTTATTTAATTTATAACCAAAGTGAATATGTATGGATTTATTGTTAGGCTTTCATCTAATCCAATATAAATTTCAAAGTAATTAGTAATCCCTTCTTCAGTCCTAACACATATTTTTGTATTGTTGTACATGTCTCTTATAAGTTTGATGTAAAAGAAGGGGATACTTTTCTAAAACTCTTCAAAGATTACCCTTGGTGTGCTATCATAGGCCTTAAGTGTACCATGTAAAACTTTTTTTCTTGACCATAAAGAGTTCCTTTAAAATGTCCCAATAAGTAAATAGTTTTAATAGTAGATCTCTTGACATGAATGCAAATCAGTTTTATAGTATTAGTTACTTTTTTAACCTTCTTTCGGTAGCTATTTTCCATAGTTCTATTGTATTAGTTATTAACTTTACATTGATAATTTTTATAATTTTAAATATCTCATTTGTTCTTATAAATAGGTTTTATTGCATATTTCTATTCTTTAGGTGCCTTCTTGTCCATCCAAATAAACTTATAAGTCTCATATCTTAATGGGAATATTGATTCTACATATATATATATATATATATATATATATATATATATATATATATATATATATATATATATATATATATATATATATATATCAAATTTAATAAGTTTAAGAGCCTCTTTTATTTTCTTCTTTTGAATGCGTATGGTAAAATCACAATTTATGTATAGTCTTGAGTTGTATAATTTTGAATTTCTCATTTCTTTTTGTAAATAGGTTTCACTCCATACTGCCTATATTCTTTTGGCATCTTTTTGTCCTTCCAAATAACATTAAATAAACTTGCAAGTTCTCCTAAAACTTTTCATCCTCTAACGGGAATATCGGTTTCACAAATTTATCAAATTTAATAAGTTTAGAAAACCTCTTTCACTAACTTCTTTTGAATGTGTATGTAAAAATCATGACTTATGTATGCTCTTGAGTTGCATAATTTTGTCTATTTTATTTTTTTCTTATAAATAAGTTTTACTACATATTTCTTCCATTCTTGTGATAACTTCTTATTCATCTAATAACATTAAATAAACTTGTAAATTCTCCTAAAACTTTACATATCTCAAAGGAAATATTGGTTCTACATATTTATCAAATTTAATAAGTTTAAGAGCGATATGTCTATATACACATATTTATCAAAATTTTAATTTTAAATATCCATAAAATCATGATTTGTGTATGCTCTTGCATGGGCTAACTCTCCCAAGATACTAACATATATACTTTCTTTAAAGAACTAAAAGAATTACTTATATACACGTTCTCAATATCCTCTTCCCACAAAATCCTCTCATCTTTATCTTTGATACATCTAATATAAGATCCTAAATTTTTTTATCTAATCTTAGTTATATCAAAACATCGTTTTTACCTTGTTTTGAGTCAAGTTTCTTATACAAATATTTCTAAACGTTGACCTTTGCTTCGTAATTCTTTTTAGCTTTTTTCTTTTGCCTCCTTATAATCCTCAAGGTCTCCATAGTTTTTTATTTATAATATAATTCCTAACATGCTTTTATTCTTCCATTTTATCTTGAATAGCTTTACTCCACCCAGCCTCCTTATGTTGTGATACACCTTTTTTATTCACCTAGCATATGTTTTGCTATTTTTCTAATATTTTTGTCACATGTTTATCAAATTTAATAAGTTGAAGAGCCTCTTTCACTTCCTTCTTTTAAACATGTCCATAAAAATCATGACTTATGTATGGTTTGGAGTTGGTTAGCTCTCCCAAAGTGATATTAGTGTATGTGCTCTCATAATAGAAGAATTACTCTTATACATGTACTTAATGTCTTCACTTGCCACAAAATATTCTCATCCTCATCTTTGATATATCTAACATAAGGAAGGTCTTTAATTTTCTTTTGTCTAACCTTAGTTTATTCTTAAATTGCTTTGTTCTACCACTAAGCCTCCTTATGTTTTGATACAAACCCCTTAGATTTCCTTATCACTTGTTTTGCTATTTTTCTAATATTCATTATTATATGTTTATCAAATTTAGTAAGTTGAAAAACCTCTTTCACTTCCTTCTTTTGGATGCGTCTATAAAAATAACGATTTGTATATGCTCTTGAGTTTGTTAATTCACCCAATCTCGTATTAGCATATGTATTCTCATTAAAAAAACTTATAAGAATTTCTCTTATACCTATTTTTAATGTTTTTACTTGCCATAAAATTATCTCATCCTCTTTTTGATACATCTAACATAAGTAAGATCCTTACTTTCTTTTTATTTAACCTTAATTATCTCAAAGATGTCTTTTAGCTTCTTTTGATTAAGTCTTTTATACAAGCTTTGATCTTTGCCTCATAGTTCATTTTTTAGCTTCTTTTTTTTTGCCTTCTTATAATCATCTTAAGTATCTATGGTTTTCTCTTTATAATGCAATTTATAGCATGCTCTTTTTGCTTTGGTTTTATCTTGAATTGCTTTGCACTACCATCAAGTCTCCTTATATTGTGATGCGTCTCTTAGATTCACCTAGCACTTGTTTTGTTATTTTTTAATATTCATTGCCACAATATTCCTTCTTTTAGTACATGTGCATGTGATTATCTTATAGTCCTTACAATACAATTTATCTCTTGTTTGCAAGTAAAGCAATTAATTTGTGCTTTTGTTTTTGACAATCACTCTTATAAATAACCAAATGCTCGTCTCATTTTTTGAAAAAAGTGACTGCAATAAAGAGATCACATGTCATATTAAAATCAAGAACTTCCTTTCTTTCATCATTTTACTCTCCAAAGCCATAGTTTTCATGAACACTTTGGTATCCTAATGCCTCTTGATATTTATTTAAATTACCTCCTAAATAAATAATTTTTATTTGTAAGATGCTATGAATCACCTTATCTAACTTTGCTCGAAATACTTTTTTTCATGCTTTTCATCAATCATACTCGAGATGCATAAAAACTTAGAGTATACAAAGTCTTTACTCTTAAAATTAACTTCATTATCATAAACCGATTGTGACGTCGATTTACCTCCACTATAATATCCTAGAATCCTTGTGAATAACAATATCCAACCCCATTTTGAGCATTTTTCAACCTAAATACCATAATTTAAAATCCATATTTTCAGTTTTTTAGCTTTTTTTTCAAATATATTTTGTCACGTATAAGTATAAAATATGAATCTTTCTCACAATCATATCATTCACCACCTTTATCGACTTCCTAGTTAATCTCTTAATGTTCATGTATCAATATCAATCTTGGCATTGATCACTAGCTTTCTCACCCTCACACCATCCAAAATATAGGAACCTCTCTCAATTGGTACACTATATGTGGAAGAAGACATAGATGTCCTTGTATACTTTTCACTATACTTGGGCATACATAAAGTGTGTCGCTAAGAGGAGATACCTCACCGAAAACTTCATTAGGTTTAGAATGGAATTGGACAAAGTTGTACACTAACTATGAAAGCTTAATGCAACTCTTCTCCTTTACTCAATCATTTATGTAAGATGAATAGTTGAGAATTTTAACTATAAGTGATTATATTGGACTGTCTTTTCATCTCTCTTTGTGCACATATATATATATGTATATATATATATGGGAATGTTAAAATGTACCAAGTTTTTAATTGTCTTACTCTAAATATAGAAGCAATTCTTTGCACGAATTGTTAATAAAGTTTGCTATTCAAGAAACAGGTGACAACTTGTTCAATAAGAATAGGTCAAGTTAAAGTAACCGAGTTCTACTTGTAGTTATGCCGCTTCGTCCCCGTGCTGCAAGGGGTTCCTAGGAGTTGCTAGCAGCTATGAGTTTGGAGTCGATGACATCGAAAAGAACTTTGTCTCTTGTGAGACTGCAACACCTGTACTTCATCTATGGCACAGAGGTGAAGTTGCATTAGTCCTATAATAGGTTGATCGAACTCTTTGACGTGCTCTTCCAGACAGTACGTTCAATTTTAGAGCATCCTTCTAAGAAAAATCTTCAAGACATGCAATCATCTTTCTATCAATGGTGCTAACTACGTGTGCGCCAAGGCTAACTTATGGAATGACGGGAACAAGGTGCAATACCTCACCTCACAAGTTTAAGGTCATGAGTTCGATGTTCCAGGCATGTATACGAGTTCTGCCTCCTTATTATTAAAAAGTAAGAGTGGACAATTTGATGAAAGATCCCATATGGGACATACCCAAGTCAACTAGCTTATACATGATTAACAAAATCTATTTGCTCAACATTTGGAACCTGGTCACCATTTTCAAAATGGACTTGATGGAAGTGACTTTTGAATAATGCAGAAAATAAAGAATTTATGTGCAAGAATTTTCTATCAATTGACTTGTCTTAATTATGTTAGATCCATCTAAGATGAGGATGAAAAAAAATTGTGGCAAATGATGATATAAGAAATAGATGAAAAATCTATTTTTATAAACTTTTTAATGAAAATAAAGATGTTATTATTAGCTTAGGAGAGTTAGCCAAATCAGAAAAGTATATAAACCACAATTTCTACCAATGTATTCAAATGAATAAAGTCAAAGAGGCTCTTAAACATATGAAGGGTGGTAAATCGATAGGATCAGACAATATTCCTATGAAAGTTTGGAAAATATTAGGAGAAATAAGAATCACTTAGCTCACAAGACTATTTAATGAAATGTGGATAAACGAAAAGATGCCCAAGGAATGGAGAGCGAGTACACTTATACTCATATATAAGAACAAGGAAGACATTCAGAATTGTGCTAATTATCGAGGTATCAAGTTAATGAGCCGTACTATGAAATTATGGGAAAGAATTATCGAAAGTAGGTTAAGACAAATATCAAGTACAATAGAGAACCAATTCGGATTCATGCCAGACAGATCTATTGTTGAAGCGATTCACCTTTTGAGACGTCTTATGGAACATTTTAGAGCAAAAAAGAAAGACTTTCACATGATATTTATTGATATAGAAAAAACTTATGATAAGGTACCGAGGGAGGTTCTTTGGAGAACCTTAGAAAAAAGAGTTATCCCATTGACACATATTAACCTTATAAGAGACATGTACAATAGTGCAAAAACATTTGTGAGGACTCATGAAGGAATGACAAACTTCTTTAAAGTTAATATTGGGTTACATCAAGGATCAACTTTAAGTCTATACTTATTTATAATGGTGATTGATGAGTTAACAAAACATATTCAAGATAAAGTACCTTGGTGTATTATTTGTAGATGACATTGTGTTAGTGGAGGAGTCTCAGGAAAAAGTTAATAGAAAATTGGAACGATGGATAGAAACATTAGAAAGCAAAGGCCTCTGACTTAGTAGAACAAAGACAGAATATATGGAACGTAAGTTTGATCATTTGGTTACTTTAGAGGACATAGAAATTAAAATTGACACACATTGCATTCTCCAAAAGAAAAGTTTTAAATATGTAGGGTCAATTTTTCAGAGTGATGGAAGAATTGATGGAGATGTTACACATAGAATTAATGCTGGTTGGTTAAAATGGAGAGGAGCATCAGGTATTCTTTGTGATAAGAAGATACCATTAAAATTAAAAGGTAAATATTATAGAGAAGCAATTAGGCCTGCCATGTTTTATGGTTCTGAGTGTTGGGCAGTTAATCATCAACATGTACAAAAGATGTATGTGACAGAAATGAAGATGTTGAGATGGATGAGTGGTCATACAAGAAAAGACCTTATACATAATGAGGTTATTAGAAACAAATTAGGAGTGACACCAATAGAAGATAAAATGAGAGAATATCGTTTAAGATGGTTTAGACATATATAAAGAAGATAAAAAAAGAACTTCTAAGAAGATATGAAAAACTAAATTTGGAAAGTATTAAAAGAGGTAGAGGACGACCACAAAAGTGTTGGAAAGAAACAATAAAGAATGATCTAGCTTATTGTGAGTTAACTGCTAACATGGCACATGATAGGGTTCTATGGAAACAAAGAATCCATGTAGCCGACCCTGTCTAGTATGAAAAAAGGCTTAGTTGTTGATGTAGATGTTGTTATTGTTGTTGACTTCATTTTATTCATTTAGCAAGAAAACCAACAAACAAATTGGAATTTCATAATTTACACTCCGTTCTTCACCCATCTAAGCTCTTTAAATCCATTCATATGGCACATTTTTTTGGAAAACTTGCAGGCAAATTGGAGGACCTGTTCATTTGTGAGGCCTCAACAAAGCCTTATAACAATTGACTTTCTTCTCTTTCTCTCTATCGCTTTTGTTACAAGCAGAGGTTCAGCAGTGCACCCTTGAGGAGTCGAACTCCCACCTGCAGCAAGGGCATCCCTACCGTTAAGCTACCGCTTTAGGTACAAGTTGTATATTTTGTAGTGGTGATTCGATTCTAGCCCAAGTTGAGGAAAAAACAATAACTTGCCAGTCCCAGTCCTTGACACAGACTCGAGTCCCGCGTCCTCGTAGGTGTCTCTGTGAAGTACAATGGTGGTCTACGTGGGCCTCCTCTAAAGTCGGTAGAATCGGGTAAGGATCCACCTGCATCGGACTGCCTTCCTGCCTAAATGTTGACATCGCATGCCCCTAACCTGAAGAATTCCACTGAAGACATGTGCCGTAATTGTCCGTAAAACTGCGACTACTTATTAATCATTCTCTTCCTTTGTGAGAGCACTTCAATATCAAGGCTTTGCGATTAAAAATCTACAATTTGGCCTTGCTTACAGGTTGCAGCGGATCCAGAATGTCTTGTTTTTGAAATGATTTTGTCAGCGGTCACCCTTGAGTGAAACAGGGAAACTAAGAGTGGCCTCTCTCTGCTTCCTCGACTCTCTCTCTCTCTCTCTCTCTCTCTCTCTCTCTCTCTCTCAATAAATTCTCTTCTTATTTTTGTCGAATTCTGTCCCTCCTTATTCGATCCCTCTTCTTCGTCTTGGTTGCTCGTTCGCTCTGCGATCGCCTTCGCAACTTCTGCAGTAGCGAAAATGGTAACCTTTTTTTGTTCTTTTCTCTTCTCCCTTTCCTTGTCATTTGATTCTCCGATTTCCCGTTTTCCGTCATTTGCTGCATTTTGTAAGATCGAGATCTCACAAAAATTTGGCCATTTTTTCGACAACTAGTGTGGAAACGGCAGTTTCTCTGAGTTTGAGGTCCCGGATTTCGGAGATGAGTCTGGAGAGCTTGATTTCCTCTTTCTGGAGGAATTAGCTAGGAGTTTTGGAGTTCGATCTGTGATCTCCGCTACTGATCTTTGCAATTTAGGCTTTTGTGGGTATTAGTGTGACTTCTTGTTCGGATCTGCAGTTTGCGTTGACATGGTTTGGAGTTTGTTTCTGTTGTGTATGAATACTGGATCAGAAGTGATATTGATCATTGTCTTTGTTTTTGTTGTTGTTTTGGCGCGATGTCAATCATATGGTGATCCTTATAGCCTCTGAGGCTTGAAATCAAGGTACGTCATTCCCATTCTTGCGTGCACTTTAAGTCTCGTGTTTGCTAGTGCTAATTCTTCTGTTTGATCCTTTTTCTCACCCGACACTGTTTTTATTTTATCAGAGAAAGCTTGCTCAAAGATCTGAGCGAGTGAAGTCCGTTGATCTACATCCGACAGAACCATGGTACTTCTACAGTGCTCTCTATGAAAAGCTGTGTTCATATCTTGTTAGCATCATTGATTATGCTTAACTTCATTTTGGTAACTTACACGGGGAAGACTATTTCCTGGCATGTGGTTATACTAGTACTGCGATTCTGCCTTCTTAAATTAGCAGCAAACGTGGTTTTGTCAATGCGACCATCCTCGCATCCAAAAAAAGATTATGACCAGACTTAATCGCTAAGTTCCATCTTCTCCTCCATTATGGAAAAAATGAAAAAGAAGAAAAGAAGCTGAAGGAAATATGATCAACTTTGGTCTAGAGATGCAGCTATATTTTTCAATATTTGTTCTTGAAGAAAAGTGAAGTATTCCCTCTATTTCTAGGAGCCAATCCTTCCTTACTTTCTTTGGGGGGAAGCACAGAATTCTATGAAAAGAACTCAACCTTGTCATGAAACTGTTAGAGCTGCATGACATCTTAGTCATCACAATACGTTACATGGTTGACCATTATATCTAAATGCATAATGCTTAAAATCAAAAGCACTTTTTGATGTTTACCCCAAAAGTATTAAGACATGCCTGCTTGTGAAATTTCATTTTCTTTGCTAATAGTGATTGTGTAGATAATTTCAACTTTCAGGTGGGAAATACAGTTATAATTTTTGTCAAACTCAGATCAATGTGAAAGAAACACTATTTGACCAATTAATTACTTCAAAATCTCAAAGGCAGATCCATTGGTTTGTTGAAAGGTTGGATCGTCATTGAGTCTGTGTGCGTGTATGTAAATATATCTATATATAGTAAAATATTTAAAACTAGATGGTGAAGGAAAAAAAAAGGAGCAAGATTTATTTAAGGAGAAAGTACTGGTAAGAGATGCTTTCAATTATGAACTGCATTTCTTGTAACCAACATATGACAAAAATGATGACAAAGATTAGAGTGGTGAAAGAGGTATTGGTGGATCTACAACAGGTGTCCCAGAGTGAGGAGGTTTGTTGATAGAGAGTGCAGCACTACAAGATAAAATTGGATTGAAGGAGCATGCTGTAAGGTGCATTATACAAACAAAACTCATGGAAGACTTGAAGAGCATAATTATGTAAAGAGGAAAATAAACAACATTTAGTGAACCTCAAGCCAGAGACAAAGCTTGGGAGGATTTCTAAAAGAACCTTACTGAAAAAGAAAAGAGTTTTTAAGTGAGCTGTGGGTACATAACAGAAAACAAAGGACTGGTACTCAAGCCTTAGACACACATCTTAGCCTTAAGTAAGCCATTCTGCAGAGTAGGTGGAGTCGATTAGAAGGTGCAACAATGCTCGTAGAAGGTCATCTATGCTCATCGTATTCTTCTCCAAGCATGCTTGACTTCAGATTTTGGATGGTGTTTGTGCATTAATGCTGAAAAGCTCACACTCCCATTAAATAATCTGACAAAGTTTTATGCTGACTGGCTACCTAGCGAACCTCGTCCTTCAACAACAACAACAACTAAGCCTTTTCCCATACTAGACGGGGTCGGCTACATGGATTCTTTGTTTCCACATATCCCTATCGTGTGCCATGTTAGCAGTTAACTCCCAATAAGCTAGATCATTCTTTATTGTTTCTTTCCAACACTTTTGTGGTCGTCCTCTACCTCTTTTAATACTTTCCAAATTTAGTTTTTCTAACCTTCTTACAGGTTCTTCTTTTGATCTTCTTTCTATATGTCCAAACCATCTTAAACGATGTTCTCTCATTTTATCCTCTATTGGTGCCACTCTTAATTTGTTTCTAATAACCTCATTATGTATACAGTCTTTTCTTGTATGACCACTCATCTATCTCAACATCTTCATTTCTGTCACAGACATCTTTTGTACATGTTGATGATTAACTCCCCAACACTCAGAACCATAAAACATGGCAGGCCTAATTGCTGCTCTATGATATTTACCTTTTAATTTTAATGGTATCTTCCTATCACAAAGAATACCTGATGCTCCTCTCCATTTTAACCAACCAACATTAATTCTATGTGTAACATCTCCATCAATTCTTCCATCACTCTGAAAAATTGACCCTACGTATTTAAAACTTTCCTTTTGGAGAATGCAATGTGTGCCAATTTTAATTTCTATGTCCTCTGAAGTAACCAAATGATCAAACTTACATTCCATATATTATGTCTTTGTTCTACTAAGTCGGAGGCCTTTGCTTTCTAATGTTTCTCTCCATAATTTCAATTTTCTATTAACTTTTTCCTTAGACTCCTCCACTAATACAATGTCATTTGCAAATAACATACACCAAGGTACTTCACCTTGAATATGTTTTGTTAACTCATCCATCACCATTATAAATAAGTATGAACTTAAAGTTGATCCTTGATGTAATCCAATATTAACTTCAAATAAGTCCGTCGTTCCTTCATGAGTCCTCACACATGTTTTTGCACCATCATACATGTCTCTTATAAGGTTAATATATGTCAATGGGATACCTTTTTTTCCAAAGTTCTCCAAAGAACCTCCCTCGGTACCCTATCATAAGCTTTTTCTAGATCAATAAATATCATGTGAAGGTCTTTCTTTTTTTCTCTAAAATGTTCCATAAGACGTCTCAAAAGGTGAATCGCTTCAATAGTAGATCTGCTTGGCATGAATCCAAATTGGTTCTCTATTGTACTTGATACTTGTCTTAACCTATGTTCGATAATTCTTTCCCATAATTTCATAGTATGACTTATTAACTTGATACCTCGATAATTCGCACAATTTTGAATGTCTCCCTTGTTCTTATATATGGATATAAGAGTACTTGCTCTCCATTCCTCGGACATCTTTTGGTTTTTCCATATTTCATTAAATAGTCTTGTGAGCCAAGTGATTCCTATTTCTCCTAGTATTTTCCAAACTTCTATAGGAATATTATCTGGTCCTACCAATTTACCACCCTTCATATGTTTAAGAGCCTCTTTGACTTCATTCTTTTGAATACGTCGGTAGAAATTATGGTTTATATACTTTTCTGACTTGGCTAAATCTCCTAAACTAATACTAACATCTTTATTTTCATTAAAAAGATTATAAAAATAGTTTTTCCATCTATTTCTTATATCATCATTTGCTACTAGAATTTTTCCATCCTCATCTTTTTATGCATCTAACATAATTAAGATCTTTAGTTTTCTTATCTCTAGCCCTAGCTATCCTAAAAATATCTCTTTCACCCTCTTTTGAGTTGAGTTTTTATATAAGTCCTCCCAAATCTTAGCTTTTGCTTCACTAACAGCCTTTTTCGCTTCCTTCTTTGCTTTCTTATAAGCTTCTAAAGTTTCACTAGTTTTCTTAGCATAATGTAATTTGTAACATGCCCTCTTTGCCTTGATTTTATTTTGCACTGCTTCACTCTACCACCAAGCTTCTTTTTGTGCCGGTACACCTCCCTTAGATACCCCTAACACATCTTTCGCCACTTTCCTAATATGTATAGCCATATTGTTCCACATATCACAAGGTGTGCCAACATAATTCCAAACATCTCCTTGAAGGACTTTCTGTTTAAATATATCTTCTTTCTCGCTTTTGAGGTTCCACCATTTAGTCTGAATAGCTCGATGCACTCTTTTCTTCTTTGCCCATTTTTTTATTTGTAAATCCATAACTAAAAGTCGATGTTGGGTGGTTAAGCTTTCTCCTGGAATCACCTTACAATCTTTACAACACGCTCTATCTTTTTTTCTACAAATAAAGTAATCAATTTGTGTTTGTGATAATCCACTCTTATAAGTAATTAAATGTTCATCTCGTTTTTTGAAGATTGTATTGACTATAAAGAGATCAAATACCGTAGTAAAATTTAAAATCTCCCTACCTTCCTCGTTTATATCCCCAAAACCAAAGTTTCCATGAATCCTTTGATATCCTAATGCCTCTTTACCGACATGTCCATTTAAATCTCCTCCTAAACAAATCATCTCTCTTTGTGGAATCTTTTGAAATACCTTATCTAACTCTTCCCAAAAAACTGTCTTTATACTATCTTCTAGTCCTACTTGGGGTGTGTAAGCACAAACTATATTCAAAACCTCTGCTCCTAACACTAATTTCAACATCATGATTCGGTCACCATATCGTTGTATGTCTACTACACTCTCCTTTAAATCTTTATTTATGATAATACCAACTCCGTTTCGAGCCTTTTCTTTACCTGAGTACCATAATTTAACGAACCTCGTCCTTAATCCTAGTTTAGGACTTGGTGTAAGATTGAACTCGCTGGTGGTTCTGTGTTATCTCCTGATTAATTTGACCAAATTTGTATTTATTCATCCCTGTTAGACAAGCACTCTCTCGTGTGTGACCTATTCAAAGTCCCGTTTAGTTTACCTTCGCTTTCTACCATATCAAGTTGCAAAGAGATTGTCCATTTTCAGTAATAAAGCTGCATTTGCTGGAAAACTCATAGAGAGCTCTCATGCCAAAGTGACTCAATTATATTTTCTGAAGAAAAAAGTACAACATTAATCACTTCAATGCAGTTTCTGCAGAAATGGTTATGGCATAGTTACTCCCTAGCATTGTGATTTATTCTCTGTCTGGTCCTTGGGATTGGTAATTGTTTTGTCATGGGATTCATTCTTAATTTTCTTATTATTTCAGGATTCTAGCAAGTCTTTATTCTGGAAGTGTTTGCATTTGGAACTATCAATCACAGGCAAGTCTTATACTTTTTAAATTTATGTGACGCTATATTTTCTATTGTATTCCTTCCTTGTTCTCTAGTTCTGTACATTAAAAGTTCGTGTTGACTGTCTTTGTCTTTGAATAAAAAAAATTCACAGCAAAGTTATGTGGTTTTTGTTTTTTTAATAGGCTTTAAAGTTCAAGGCAGTAAAATCTTTGTGTATCTATTGGCAGCCACAAAGTTGAATATGGACAATGAGCTTATATTTTTGTGAATTGCATGTCTTTCTCTGTCTTGTTTGGTGCCTTGTGTGTATGACTGCATGCATGGAGTGAGGCGCATGGAGCTAAACATATCACGTTTAGGCTTCATCTAGCAACATCGAATTCTGGAAACAGTCTTTCCAGCTGTACATTGTTCTCTTCAGGAGAAGCTTCTGCTGTTTGAGAATAGCAATTCGCGAAAAAAAGTATACGGAAGGATGGTTTTGGCAGTGCTGAATGATTTACAATGAACACCTTCATGTAAAACAGCTACCAAAACAAGGTTTTGAGCACACCGCTGATGAGGTAAATGTTTAAAAACCATGTCGATTGGAACAAGTGTTCGCATCTGGATTTGAATGACTGATACTCTGATTTTTCTAGTCATGCTTATATCTCAAAACCAGTATCAGAAATTACAGCCTGAAGAGCTATGGCTTATAGTTTTCTGTAATTAGTGTGCTTGTAAATGATTTAGCCATCATTTATTTACCATAAAACATGCATTGGGATATCGTTGCTTCAGGGAAAGGCATTCCCTTCCTTTATTCTTATTCCTTTGGGTCAGTGCCTTAACATAGAATAAACCTCATCCAGCATATTGGTCATGTTTATGTGTTTTGATTTATAACATATATAAGTAACTACAAACCATAATCACCTTCTCCACATAAAACACACGCACATACACCATACATCTAACAACAACTACAACAACAACTAAGCCTTTTCCCATACTAGATGGGGTCGGCTACATGGATTCTTTGTTTCCACATATCCCTATCGTGTACCTTGTTAGTAGTTAACTCACAATAAGCTAGATCATTCTTTATTGTTTCTTTCCAACACTTTTGTGGTCGTCCTCTACCTCTTTTAATACTTTCCAAATTTAGTTTTTCATACCTTCTTACAGGTTCTTCTTTTGATTTTCTTTCTATATGTTCAAATCATCTTAAACGATATTCTCTCATTTTATCCTCTATTGGTGCCACTCCTAATTTGTTTCTAATAACCTCATTATGTATACGACCTTTTCTTGTATGACCACTCATCCATCTCAACATCTTCATTTCTGTCATAGACATCTTTTGTACATGTTGATGATTAACTGCAACACTCAGAACCAGTGTTGTCTGACGCGTATCGTATCGTGTATCGCTGGGCTCCACGATACGGGCGTATCGTATCGTATCGTACTTTAATATTAAAATAATACAAAAATTAATTAAAAATTAATAAAAATTAGTAAAAAAATTGAAAAAAATCAGGAAAATCTGATAATTGCTTTAAATTCATATAATGTAAGTTTAGTACAGATTGAGCATTCAGCATTGAACAATTGCATCCAAATTTACATATTTTGAATCCAAAAAATAAAATACAGACATAGTTTAAAGTACACTACAGTTACATATAATGTTATATTTTACAAATTGTAATCAGGATCATCAACTAAATAATCTTCATCTTCTCCTTGTTGCACATCCTCATCATCATCAGCCACGCCCACACCTTCTTCTTCAAAATCAAATTCTTCATCTCCATAATGTTGTTGCGCTCATTCCAAATTAATCCAAGCAACGTCTTCTTCTGTTAGGAGGGCATTTTCTTCAGTGTCTTCCATAACCCAATCTTCTAATATATCAAATTATCCAAACTTATTGGATCGAACTGACTTTCTTCTCTATTTACTTTTTTTAATTGCCTACGACACAAACAAAGATAAACAATTAGTAAGTAATAATAACAATTGAAAACTAAAGTTAAATAATATTGAATTGAAAATTTGAAAGTAATACAATATTACCTTTCACGAAGGCGCATGTTACAACGAATATAAACCAAATCATTAAGCCTTTTGTGTTCTAACCTGTTGCGCTTTTTTGTATGGATGTGTTAAAAAATACTCCAATTTCTTTCACAACCTGTTGCACTACAGGTTTGGCTTAAGACTCTAACTGCAAAATCTCTAAGGTTTGGACAATCACTTTCAAACCTGTTCCACCAAACATCTGTAAAAAAAATATAAACATTAGAGACATAATAATCCACAGTAATGTAAGATGCAACTTAAATATGAAAATAAACAATGTACCTGGACGCATCATAGAGCGGTTGCGAATTGCAATAGGCAAACCCATCAAGTGAAGAGCATTATCATATATCTCCATCTCTCGATGTATCGCATCTACTATGCTCTCATCAGGGACTAATCTGTCGATGCATTCAATGATTCCTCGATTAACCTCACCGTCCCTTTTGAAGGTTGCTGAGTACCTTTTAACTTTAATGGTATCTTCTTATCACAAAGAATACCTGATGCTCCTCTCCATTTTAACCAACCAACATTAATTCTATGTGTAACATCTCTATCAATTCTTCCATCACTCTGAAAAATTGACCCTACGTATTTAAAACTTTCCTTTTGGAGAATGCAATGTGTGCCAATTTTAATTTCTGTCCTCTGAAGTAACCAAATGATCAAACTTACATTCCATATATTATGTCTTTGTTCTACTAAGTCGGAGGCTTTTGCTTTCTAATGTTTCTCTCCATAATTCCAATTTTCTATTAACTTTTTCCTTAGACTCCTCCACTAATACAATGTCATTTGCAAATAACATACACCAAGGTACTTCACCTTGAATATGTTTTGTTAACTCATCCATCACCATTATAAATAAGTATGAACTTAAAGTTGATCCTTGATGTAATCCAATATTAACTTCAAATAAGTCCGTCGTTCCTTCATGAGTCCTCACACATGTTTTTGCACCATCATACATGTCTCTTATAAGGTTAATATATGTCAATGGGATACCTTTTTTTCCAAAGTTCTCCAAAGAACCTCCCTCGGTACCCTATCATAAGCTTTTTCTAGATCAATAAATATCATGTGAAGGTCTTTCTTTTTTGCTCTAAAATGTTTCATAAGACGTCTCAAAAGGTGAATCGCTTCAATAGTAGATCTGCTTGGCATGAATCCAAATTGGTTCTCTATTGTACTTGATACTTGTCTTAACCTACGATTGATAATTCTTTCCCACAATTTCATATATTTATACACACACATGTACATATTAGAGAGACTCCAACCTTCTGGTAGACCCCTCCAAAACCGTACCTATATGTGCTTTCTTGATCTGAAACTAGGATATGCTAAGATTGGTTTACTTTATAGAATTATGTTTCCATATCAAGATTTACTTGTCTGTTTCATAGGTGACTGACGGTTCATGTTATTTTGTATATTTGATTGTTTATGATGCTTTTTTTTCTTCTTTTTTTGGACCAATAAGCAACAAAATATATCTGGAGGTTCCTTTTAAGGTACCCTTTTTCAAGGGTACCTTTTCTCAAGAGATGTATCATGGGGTCATTTTCCAGCAGGTGATTTGAAGAATTCATGTTATGTTCATAAAAGTCAGAGGCTGGTAGTTCTGGAGTTGTATTCTCTCAGGGATGGTTTTTGTTTACCTTGGCCAAACCTTAACTTTGAATCCTTTTAAACAATTACTTTCAAGGACAGAAAAGGGATGTCGGTTTGTTACTTCATGTCTGCCATATAAGGCAAGGAAAAAAATGAACATTTGGAAAAGTATCTTTTGATGGTAGTTTTGTTTTGGAAAAGCAATTGGAGTGATGTCTATGTTTCAGAATCTGTGTGTCGGTTTCAACCTAAAGGCTGTTCATGGCTTACATTTACTAGATTTCAATCTCAACCACTGGTTGAATGTGCACTGAAGGAAAAAGTGGCAGGCCCTTAACTATGAAGACCCCTCCAACCACAAATTGTGTGACAGACAAGAAACTTTTTGTCATTTTGCAAACTGAAGTTGATGCTTCTGCCTGTAGACATCTCAAATTTTGCAGCTTTTTGTCGACTATATTTCAAATTTCTGTTGAAAGCAAGATGCAACCCACATTTACCGGACACTAAATGTTCCTTTAAAAAGGAGAGACAGAAACCTCTCACCCAACAAGGAAATTTCCTGGTTTCAAGCATGTCCATTTGATGATTTATTATAGTCTAAATGTAGCTTATTCTAACTGTTTTAGTCTGTTCTCTTTACATACTCGATTTTTGTGAATGCTGTTGATCGAAATTGATAATGTTGATGCAGACTATGGCAAAGTCGTTTGAGGTCACTGAGCTTCCTGGTATTTTTTTTCTTCCTAGTTCTCTGCTCTTTTGTTCTTTGAAGTTTTGACTGCCAAGCAATGTAACCAAGGGACATCATATTTCCTTTTGTTTTTGCAGTACGATCTGCAAAATTTATAGCTCGCAAACATTGGATTGTAGCTGGTGCAGATGACATGATCATTCGTGTTTATAACTATAATACTATGGACAAAGTGAAAGTTTTTGAAGCGCATACTGATTACATTAGGTGTGTTGCTGTGCATCCTACATTGCCATATGTGTTGTCATCATCTGATGACATGCTTATCAAGCTCTGGGATTGGGAAAAAGGTTGGATCTGTACTCAAATTTTTGAGGGTCACTCTCACTATGTCATGCAAGTGACATTTAATCCAAAGGACACAAACACCTTTGCGAGTGCCTCTCTTGATCGCACAATCAAGGTCTTTACATACTTCTGATGTACATGGAAGATCTGTATTTTGTTTTGTGTGTCACATTCGTTCATCCTTTGGTTGACTGCGTCCTGTTTCTCACTTGCAGATATGGAATCTTGGTTCACCAGATCCAAATTTTACATTGGATGCTCACATGAAGGGAGTCAATTGTGTTGATTACTTTACTGGAGGCGACAGACCTTACTTGATTACAGGCTCAGATGACCATACAGCCAAGGCATGATTTCCTATTTTCTGATCCTTGAGTGACTTCCATTTAACAACAACAACAACAACAACTAAGCCTTTTCCCATATTAGATGGGGTCAGCTACATGGATTCTTTGTTTCCATAGAGCCCATCATGTGCCATGCTAGCAGTTAACTCAATATAAATTAGATCATTCTTTATTGTTTCCTTCCAAGACTTTTGTGATCGTCCTTTGGTCGTCTTTCTACATGTCCAAACCAACTTAAATGATTTTTTTTCATTTTATCCTCTATTAGTACTATTCCCAATTTGTTTCTAATAACCTCATTATGTGTACGGTCTTTCCTTATGTGACCACTCATTCGTCTCAACATCTTCATTTATGCTATGTACATCTTTTGTACATATTTGGTGGTTAACTGCCCAACACTCATAACCATAAAACATAACAAGTCTAATTGCTACTCTATAGTATTTACCTTTCAACTTTAATGATATCTTCTTATCATGTAGAATAATACCTAATACCTCTCTCCATTTTAACCAATCAACATTAATTCAATGCATAACATCTCCATCAATTTTTCCATCACTTTAAAATATTGACTCGATGTATTTAAAATGTTCCTTGTGAGGATGCAATGTGTGTCAATCTTAATTTCTATGTTCTGTGAAGTACCCAAATGATCAAACTTACATTCCATATATTATGTTTTTGTTCTATTGAGTCAGAATTCTTTACTTTCTTACATTTCTCTCCATAATTCCAATTTTCTATTAACTTTTTTCTTAGACTCATCCACTAACACAATATCATCTTTAAATAACATACACCAAGGTATTTCATCTTTAATATGTTTTCTTAACTCATCAATGACCAATATAAATAAATATGGACTTAAAGTTGATCCTTGATGTAACCCAATATTAACTTTTAAGAAGTTTGTCATTCCTTCATAAGTCTTTACACATGTTAAGTCCTTAGACATATTTTGCACCATCATACATGTATCTTATAAGATTTATGTATATCAATAGGATACCTCTTTTTTCTAAGGTTCTTGAAAGAACATCTCTTAACACCCTATTTGACACCCTAATGTAAGCTATTTCTATTTTCTAGATCAATATCATGTGAAGGTTCTTTTTGCTCTAAAATGTTTCATAAGGCATCTCAATAGGTGAATCACTTTAATAGTAGATCTACCGAGCATGAATCTGAATTGGTTCTCTGTTGTACTCGATACTTGTCTTAATCTATAATCGATAATCCTTCCCTATAATTTCATAGTATGACTCATTAATTTGATACCTCGATAATTCACACAATTTTGAATGTCTCCCTTGTTCTTATATATGGGTATAATGTTAATATTTGTAAATGAACGAAGGTTGATGTTGCACGAATCAAGATCACCAAGTCGCCAAGAGTCAAATGGCATGTGAAGGTTGATGTTGCATGAATGCCGATCTTCAAGAATAATCAACAAGAGCAGAAGCACATACAAAACAAGTCAAAAAGCAGTGCTAGACTGCATGCTTTATTCATGTGTTGAAGTAGTATTTATAGACATCATACAAGGGATTTAAAGTAGGGAAAATAAAGGAGACAAGAGGTATTGCTAGTGCTGGCCTTGGCCAACACTATTCCCAACATTACAATAACACCCCCCCTCAAACTTACGGGGTATACAATGAAAGTTTGTGCAATAAAAATTGAAACCGAGTAGCTGAAAGGGATTTGGTGAAGAAATCTGCTAGTTGCATCTCAGATGTGACATAACACAGTGAAATATTCTTATTCAAGCATTCTTCACGAACAAAGTGGCAATCCATCTCGATATGCTTCGTCCTCTCATGAAAAGTATTGTTGGAGGCTGTTGTCACAATACATGATGTCAGGGCGTTGCAAGGTAACCCCTATATCTGCTAGAATGGTTGTGATCCAAGAGATCTCCATCGCAGCTGTAGTCATAGCTCGATACTCAGCTTCAGTGGATGAGAGTGAGACTTTCTGTTGCTTTTTGCATGTCCAAAAAATGAGAGATTCACCTAAAAACACACAAAAACCAATCGTAGAGTGTCTATCGTTGACATCTCCACCCCAATCAGCATCAGTATATACAGATAAATCAAAAGATAAAGAAGAAATTAAGAGAACCCCTTTGTTAGCAGTATTTCTGATATATCGAATAATGCGCAAAACAACACTCATGTGAACAGAAGTGGATGCCTGCTGAAATTGACTTGCTGTGTGTACTGTATGTGAAAAATCTGGTTTGGTAATGGTAAGATAGGTAAGGGCTCCTATGAGCTGTCGATAAGGGGTGGGATCAACTAATTTCTCACCATCAGTGGATCTTAACTTGGTGCCTAGAACTTCTGGTGTGTCAACTATCTTGGTATCTGTAAGACCAGATCTTTCAATGATATCATTTGCAAACTTTGTTTGAGACATAAAGTATCCATAATTTTTTTAGTTATTTCAATGCCTAAAAAGTAATTTCATGTCAAATTCATGATGAAGATTAAGTTTAACTTCTGCAATTCTTGCTTCATCACTTCTTGTGATGATCATATC
Organism: Brasenia schreberi; assembly: GCA_036023115.1. Taxonomy (NCBI): domain Eukaryota; kingdom Viridiplantae; phylum Streptophyta; class Magnoliopsida; order Nymphaeales; family Cabombaceae; genus Brasenia; species Brasenia schreberi. The sequence goes on from JAYKKT010000051.1 coordinate 11,438,669, forward strand.
ATCCACATACAAAAGCAAAATAACAACACCTGATTTTGTTCTTCGTATAAACAATGCAGTATCAGTGTAGCAAGTTGTAAAATTATGCAAATGCATGAATTTTTCAAATCGATCAAACCAAGCTTTAGGAGCCTGTTTTAACCCATACAAGGCTTTTCGCAATTTAATAGCATGTCCAGGAGGAAGATTGAGACCAGGAGGAGGACTCATGTAGACTTCTTCATTCAAATAACCATTCCAAAAAGCATTCTTAACATCAAGTTGATAAATATTCCATTGCTTAATTACACTAATGGTTATGAAAATTCTAATTGTGATCATTCTAGCTAATGGGGTACAAGTTTCATCATAGTCAATTTCATATTCTTGGGCATAACCCTTAGCAACTAGTTTAGCCTTGTATCTCTCAATGTGACCGTTGCTATGAGTTTTTATTTTATATATCCATCGACATCCAATGTTTTTCTTATCCTTTGGTATGGGTGCAACGATCCATGTCTGAGCCTTGTCTAGGGCGTTGAGTTCATCTTTCATAGCATCTTCCCATTCTGGAATACCTTTAGCTTGATTATAGAACTTAGGTTCCTTGACTTGACGAAGGGTGGCAATCAAATTTCTCTGTTGTGGTTCAAAAGATTCATAGGACACAAATCGCTGGAGAGGTCTTGAAACCTTGGGTTCTAATATTGTAATATCAGGTTTTATGTGGGCATCATTGGTTTCTCTAGGACGTCTTGTATAATATGAGGGAAAGGGTTCGACAATTGATTAAGTATCAATAGTTGTGTGTGAAGTGTCATTGTCTTCAACATGATTTTCTTGAATGTCTTGATGATCTACTGAGTCACAATCATTATCTTCTTCTAGCTCAAAAAAATCTTGAGGAATGCAAGGTTCAGAATTTGGGTTTGGATTCATAATAAATATCATTCTAAAAAATTTTTACATCCTTAGACACATACAATTTGTCTTCTATGGGATCAAAACACCTATAACCCTTCTTGTCAATGCCGTAACCAAGGAATATACATTCGATAACTCTAGGTGATAGTTTATCATTCTTGTCTGTATACACAAAACATCTACGTCCAAAAACTCTAAGTCGTTCATAGTATGGAGGGATGTATAATTTTTTGAAAGGTGAAGTATTTTCAAGGTTAGATGAAGGTATTTTATTTATAAGATATAATGCGGTAAGAGTAGCTTCGGCCCATAAATATTTAGGAACCCTACTAGCAATTAGCATAGTTCTAAAAGTTTCAATAATATGCCTATGTTTTCTTTCCGCTAGACCATTTTGTTGGGGTGTTTTAGTGCATGATTTTTGATGAAGAATACCATTAGTTTCAATAAATTTTTGAAATTCATTAGACATGTACTCTCCTCTCGAATCAGATCTAAAGATTTTAATGGTGGCTTCAAATTGGTTTTTGATCATATTATAAAAGACTACAAATTTTTCAAACACCTCAGATTTGTGTTTCAAGAGATATATTCATATAAAGCGAGTAAAGTCATCCACAAAAGTCACATAGTATTGCATTCCTCCTTTGGAAACAACGGGCGCGGGGCCCCAAACATCCGAATGTATTAGATCAAAAGCTTTTTTGGTAAATAGTTTCTTTCTCCAAAAGGAAGATGATGCATTTTTCCAAGAATACAATCTTTACATTCAACCTTTTTCTCTCTAATGGTTTTCATCGAGGGAATATTACATAATTTTTGAGAGTAAGTGTCCAAGTCTTTTATGCCAAAGTGTAGCATCTTGGGCTAAGTTACAAAAAACGAAATTTGGCATAACAAGATAGTACATTTTGTATAGCCCACTTTCTCTTTGGCCTTGACCAATCACCTTCCTCGATAGGTGATCCTGCACCACACAATGTTTGGATGAGAAAGTGACTATACAATTGTTATCACATATTTGAGCAACCAAAAATAGGTTTAAATTAAGTTTAGGTATAAAACTTACATTTTGAATTTTAAAGTTTTGTTTTTCAAGATTTCTTATTTTTTTGATTTGTAGTTTTGTTCCATCAGCCGTAAGCACATGTTTTCTAATGGTTTTACAAGAATTAGTCAAAGAATCTTCACTATGTGTCATATGAAAAGATGCACCAGAATCTAAAAACCAAGACATACCTTGAGAAGTGGATAGAGCATTATCGGAGATGCTTGTTTTTCTTTGAAGATTTCTTCTACGTAGGCTTTGATATTGTTGGGCAAGACACCCCCTTCTTCTATGGCTCCCACATTTCCACTTCTTTTTCGAAGTAAAGGACAAGTGGCTTTGAATAGTCCACTTTCCTTGCAATAGTGACAAATAATGTCTTTGTTGGGCCATGGTCCCATGGGTTTTTTTGACATGCCTTCATTGTTCTTTGCATGCGGAGGCTTGTAGGTCTTCAAATTTGCTTCCGGTTTTGATGCGGCAAGCACGACTTCTTTGGCCTCATTCATATTCTTCAATCTTGTTTCCTCCATAACAAGATCGGCCAAAAAAGAATCCCCTCTAGGTCTAGGTTTTCTATGTATAAGGTTTGACATAATATTTTCAAATCGATCTCTCAACCCACGCATAAACAAGAAGTATTGGTTGTGTAGAAATTCTTGAAATTCATCTAATTTGTGTTTTTCATGAGCTTTAACGATTTCATCATCGTCTAAACCATCAATGTTTAAAGTTGGTTTCTTTATGGTTCCATCTATGTAATCCCAAAAATCTTTCGACAAAAAATACTTTTTCATGGTCCTAGCCCAACTTTGATAACATTTTGGGTCTAAACGACTCGTTTTTACTTTCTATTTTGTGCAAAATCAAGAATTATAACCTAACCTCAAGTTTGGTGAAATTCTTCAAATTTTGCACCAGTGACACGCTTCCCAATGCACTCAATTTATTCAATCAGAGGCTCTGATACAATGTAAATATTTGTCAATGAACGAAGGTTGATGTTGCATGAATCGAGATCACCAAGTCGCCAAGAGTTAAATGATATTCAATCACGAATGTCGATCTTCAAGAATAATCAACAAGAGCGGAAGCACATACAAAACAAGTCAAAAAGCAGTGCTAGACTGTATGCTTTATTCATGTGTTGAAGTAGTATTTATAAACATCATACAAGGGATTTGAAGTAGGGAAAATACAGGAGACAAGAGACAAGAGGTATTGCTAGTGCTGGCCTTGGCCAACACTAGCCGTTGGGGACATCCCAACAAATATTGGATGTTGGGTTCCCCAACATTACAATAACATATAAGTGTACTCTCTCTTCATTCTTCAAGCATCTTTTGGGTTATCCACATTTCATTAAATAGTCTTGTGACATAAGTGAGCCCAATCTCTCTCAGGATTTTTCATACGTTTATAGGAATATTGTCTGGTCCTACTGATTTACCAACCTTAATATATTTAAGAGGCTTTTTGACTTCATTTTTTTGAATATACCGATAGAAATTGCGGTTTATATACTTTTCTTATTTGACTAACTCTCTTAAGCTAATACTAACATCTGTATTTTCATTAAAGAACGTATAGAAATAATTTTTCCATCTATTTTGATATCATCATTCGCCACTAGAATCTTCTCATCCTCATCTTTGATGCAACTAACAAATAACAAAAGTAAGATCCTTAGTTTTCTTATCTCTGCCTTTTAGCATCCTAAAAATATCTCTTTCACCTTCTTTTGAGTTAAGTTTTTTATTTAAATTCTCTCAAATTTTGACTTTTGCTTCACTAATAACCTTTTTCACTTCTTTCTTTGCTTTCTTATAAGTCTCAAGTTTCACTAGTCTTCTTGGTATAATGTAATTTGTAACATATCTTAAGATTCTTTTTGTGCCGATACATCTCCCTTAGATTCGTATAACACATCTTTTGCCACTTCTCTAATATATATAGCCATATTGTTCCACATCATAAAGTGTACCTATATAATATGTATAGCCATATTGTTCCACGTCTTAAAGTGTACCTATATAATTTCAAACATCTTTTTGAAAAACTTTCTTTAGAAATATATCTTCTTTCTCACATTTGAGGTTTCGACGTCTAGTCTAAATAGTTCTATGCACCCTATTTTTCTTTGTTTACTTTTTTATCTAAAAATCCATTACTAAAAGTCGATGTTGAGTAGTTAAGCTTTCTCCTGAAATTACCTTACAATCTTTACAACACGATCTATCTTTTTTCTTACAAACAAAATAATCAATTTGTATTTGTGACAAGCCACTTTTATAAGTTATTAAATGTTTGTCTCATTTTTTTTTGAAAATTGTATTAGCTATAAAGAGATCAAAAGCCATACCAAAATTTAAAATCTCCCTACCCTCTCATTTATATCCACAAAACCATAGTTTTCATGAATACCTTGATATTCTAATGTCTATTTATCAACATGTCCATTTAACTCTCCTCCCAAACAAATCATCTTCCTTTGTGGAATCCTACTTGGGATACGTAAGCACAAACTATATTCAAAGCTTCTACTCCTAACACTAATTTCACCATCATAATTCGGTCACCATACACTCCTAACACTAATTTCGCTATCATAATTCGGTCACCATATCATTGTATATCTATTACACTATCGTTTAAATCTTTATTTATAATAATACCATGTAACATTTTGCTAAATGTTTGTGTGTTCGTCCATTTTCTTCTTGTAATTTGTTTGAACAGGTGTGGGATTACCAGACTAAAAGCTGTGTCCAAACGCTAGAAGGCCATACACACAATGTTTCTGTTGTTTGTTTCCATCCAGAGCTTCCTATATAATATGTATAGCCATATTGTTCCACGTCTTAAAGTGTACCTATATAATTTCAAACATCTTTTTGAAAAACTTTCTTTAGAAATATATCTTCTTTCTCACATTTGAGGTTTCGACGTCTAGTCTAAATAGTTCTATGCGCCCTATTTTTCTTTGTTTACTTTTTTATCTAAAAATCCATTACTAAAAGTCGATGTTGAGTAGTTAAGCTTTCTCCTGAAATTACCTTACAATCTTTACAACACGATCTATCTTTTTTCTTACAAACAAAATAATCAATTTGTATTTGTGACAAGCCACTTTTATAAGTTATTAAATGTTTGTCTCATTTTTTTTTGAAAATTGTATTAGCTATAAAGAGATCAAAAGCCATACCAAAATTTAAAATCTCCCTACCCTCTCATTTATATCCACAAAACCATAGTTTTCATGAATACCTTGATATTCTAATGTCTATTTATCAACATGTCCATTTAACTCTCCTCCCAAACAAATCATCTTCCTTTGTGGAATCCTACTTGGGATACGTAAGCACAAACTATATTCAAAGCTTCTACTCCTAACACTAATTTCACCATCATAATTCGGTCACCATACACTCCTAACACTAATTTCGCTATCATAATTCGGTCACCATATCATTGTATATCTATTACACTATCGTTTAAATCTTTATTTATAATAATACCATGTAACATTTTGCTAAATGTTTGTGTGTTCGTCCATTTTCTTCTTGTAATTTGTTTGAACAGGTGTGGGATTACCAGACTAAAAGCTGTGTCCAAACGCTAGAAGGCCATACACACAATGTTTCTGTTGTTTGTTTCCATCCAGAGCTTCCTATTATCATTACAGGATCTGAAGATGGAACAGTCCGCATATGGCATGCAACCACTTATAGGTCAGTCAAAGGGTCATAGTTACTTTGGATAACTATCTGATGCTAAGTCTATCAGCCTGATATGTGTATGATATTGATTGATATCACTGGAGAATGAATTGTGAATATTATGTGTTGCCATACCACTCCATGTGATGACTGCACGCTATTTATTGGTGTCTGCCTGCAGTACCATCTGTCTTGATAGTAAACTTGCACAAGCGCATAAAATAATGTGGTATATCTGGCAATTCATTTCCTAGGAAAGTGCCAAACCAAAAAACAATCGTTCTCCTACTAAGTGGCTCCTGCATGGGCAATTAGTTGACATTGTGATATATATATGTTCATATGCATTCAACCCCAAAAGGCAATATGTTTCCTTTTAGGGCCTTCCTTGGCCTCTTTTGTTCTCTTGATCGTCCAATTTCTAAAGCTTTCTATCTGGAGCCCAATTTATCTCCCAACTTTTCAAACTTGACATTTTTCACATGATACTGAAGTTTGTTGTTATAGTGGGTTTTCAGATATGATAGGCCATTCTTTCAGTTTTACATTCTTTTCCCTTGTGTCACAATCCTCTTCTTGAATATTTTATGCATGTGCACTGAGTTTCTTCTAATATGCTTGAACATTCTTCAAGTCCTTGTAGTCATGGTTTCCATGGAATATTCCACTTCACATTAACTTAACTATCTTCAGATATGGAATAATGTGTGGTTTAGCGATCTAGTGCATCTTGTCATGTAAAAGTTCATGTCGAGCGAAGGGTTTTTTATAGTTTTGCTGTTTGGTGAATCTTTTCAGTAGTTTCTGGAAGAACACCTTAACGTATTGCTGCAATTAGTTTCTAAGATACTGGCTCTCTTTATGCAACTTCTCTATGAGTCAATGATAAGTCCCTATTTTTTATTTTATTCCCTAACTTATGGTTGGATTTCAGACTAGAGAACACTTTGAATTATGGCCTAGAGCGAGTCTGGGCTGTTGGGTACATGAAAGGATCTAACCGGTGAGTGAGATGGTTTGCACAATTTTTCAGGCTAATGGCATGGCCGTCCTTCTCGTCTAATGGTGTTCTCATTTGGCAAATAGGGTTGTAATTGGATATGATGAAGGAACAATTATGATAAAAATTGGTCGTGAAGAGCCAGTAGCTAGCATGGATAGCAGTGGAAAGATTATTTTTGCTAAGCATAATGAAATTCAAACAGTAAACATACGAACTGTTGGAGCAGATTATGAGGTTATAATTCTTCCAATTGGGCTTTCCTCTTTGGATGTCTTAATATTTCAAAAAGTTCACATTTACCTTTCAGGTCACAGATGGTGAAAGATTACCATTGGCCGTGAAAGAACTGGGAAGCTGTGATCTGTATCCTCAAGTAAATACTTCAACATGAATCCTTTGATGTCGTATGCCCTTTTCATGATTTTGTCGGTAGCCATGGAGATTGTTTAATTTCTTTTCTTGTTTAAAGAGAGTGTAATGTTAACGTATTGTGTATATCCTCTTCCAGTACTCAAGCGACGCTATTTGTTAGTTGTCCAAAGCTTTTTGTTTTGACTTTGAAATCAAATTACAAGGTCTTGGCTGATTGAATTTGATATTTGGACGAGATCTGTGATGGAATATGGTAGAAGGCATTTGAAGTGGTTGACTAAATTGTTCTTGTATCGGTTCCAATATTCCCCTTTCTTTAGTTATGCACCGTGGTCATGCTTCATCCTCACACTGAATTTTGTGCATCACTGATCAGCTTGGTTAAATTCCCTCAACTTGAGTATCTGTTTTGCACTTTTAGAAACTCGAAACATTTTTGTGTTTGGTTCTGTTCTAGTATCAGCTTATTGAACATTGGTTGCTTTCTACTTCTCTTGGACGTTGTATTAGCTGAGGATTGTATTCGAGATAGTGGACCTTTCCTCCTTGAACTTTCTAGATCATTAGTCAACTTCCTGGCACGTGTTCTAATGGTTTGCTCTTGAATGTTTAATACATGCAACTCAAAACACATTTTTCCTGTTTCTTCTGTACTTTTAGCCTGGGTGCTTATCTGCTTTTCTTGTTCTATGGGATGCTGATCTGGGATTGCTTGTATATGTGCCTGACTGATTGTCTCTTTTCCTTTCTCTGCCTTTTTCAGAGTTTGAAGCACAACCCCAATGGGAGGTTTGTTGTAGTCTGTGGAGATGGAGAGTACATCATATATACAGCTCTGGCATGGAGAAATAGATCTTTTGGCTCAGCCCTAGAGTTTGTTTGGTCATCTGAGGGGGAGTATGCTGTTAGGGAAAGTACTTCAAGAATTAAGATATTTAACAAGAATTTTCAGGTTTGTGCCCCTCCTGTTGGTTGTGTTTGTTACCTATGGACGTTTGTGTTCTTGAGGGAATGTCACTGATGACGGTATTTGAGTGTCTTAATCCAATGTTAGTAAAAGGCATATAACATCCTGTTGTGTAGAGGATACTGATATGCATATTATTGCCGATTGTATCACTAAATACAGTATGATACTTTTTTTGCCTTCATCCAATGAATGAAAATTAATTTAAATAATAAAAGGCCAAATGGTATGGTACAGGGACTCTTTCTTCATTCTTCTAGTGAGAAAACTAAGTTACAAATAAAAAGTGTAATGCATACATAAGATAAGAAAAGTCAAATATTATTTTCAATTATATGAATAACATTCAAGCATCAATGTTTACACCACGTGATGGACAGAAGGACAAGCCCAATAATGAGGATAACTATGTCAAACATCCTATAGAGGTTGCGTGAACTGATGAATGAATCTTTTTGATAATCAACGGACATTTTACACAGTATTCTTGAGAATCAACTTCTAATCTCAAACAAATACACGATATAGTTTGCGTCTGCCTTCTTGGCTGCTGCCTCTTTTTTCTTATCTTTAACCCTACCTAAAATGTTAATATTTATAAGGTGCTTATAACTTAAAAGACTAATATACTCTTATTTAATTATACTTAAAATTTGGACCAAAAGAACAATGATAGATCCTATATCCAGCTGACCCGATATCCAGAAAGTTAAGTTACTTCTCAACACTCCCCTTTAAGTTGGGTGAAAGATATTCACTACACTACACCCAACTTGTTTAGAGTCATCGTGAGATTACTTCTATTGACTGCTTTCATAAGAAAATCTGATCTTTGATATGCAAACTTAACATAAACCAATTTGACCTCTTGACATGCTACTTTTTCTCTTATGAAATGACAACTAATCTCAATATGCTTTGTCCTCTAAGGATAAACCGGATTGGATTCCATTTGAATTGCTGCCTTGCTATCACAGAATAAGGAAATATGACCTTACCACCTCCACACCAATCTCACGTACCACAACCCTTCACACGACTTGAGCAATTGCTCTATACTCAACTTTAACACTAGATCAGTTAACAATGGATTGTTTTATACTTTTCTATGAAATTGTATTGCCTCGAAGTAGAATGATATATCTTGTAGTAGATTTCTTGTCATCTAGAGACCCAACCTAATATGTATCTGAATATACTTCAATATTAAGATGTCCAGAATTAGAATAAAGAAGACCAAACCGAGGAGTAGCCTTTACATACCACAATATACGATAAACATCATCCTTATGTATCTTTGTTGGAGCATGCATGAATCGACTAACAATACCAACTGCATAAGTAATGTTTGGACGAGAAATAGTCAGGTAAATTAACTTTCCAACCAATCTTTGATACCTTCCGGAGATCAAAAAGAGCTCCTCGATGATGGTAATAATTTATAATTTGGATCCGTACGAATTTATCGCCAATGTCTGATCAATCATGCACGAGTACGCTCCCTGAGAATATCCAATGCATACTTCCTTTGTGAGATAGCTAGTGCCATTCCTTGATTCGGGGCAACTTCAATACCTGTGAAATGTTTTAATTTTTCCTAAATCCTTAGTTTCAAAAAATGATTGAGCGGATGTGTTCTTAACCAAGAAATTTTCTAGTGATCATTCTTCAGTGATGACTATATCATCTACGTACACGCACCAAGTAAACCGCAAGTGTCTTTGGAGAAATATGGCAATAGAGAGAAGATTTGAATGATGCGCTTCCTTTACATCATGTTTCAATCCACATTCTTGGAATAACATGACTAAATTTTTCAAACCATGCTCTAAAAGATTGTTTGAGATTGGAGATAGCCTTATGTAATTTACATATCTTTTTCTTCTACTCCTTGGTATCGAATCCTAGAGGTAATTCCATATTATGTCACACGGGTATGGATGCGGACACGAGTGCGGGTGTGGGATACAATAAATTTAAAAAATATTGGGTGCGGGGACATAACTAAGGTATATAATATTCAAACTATAGCAAGTGAGACATCAATTAACATAAGTATATGACAATAGTAACTACCCAATTTTATATTAAAGCAAAACAAGTAAACAACTACTAATTTTATCATAATTGTAAACATAAGTCAAGATGAAAAGGGAATCTTAATTATGCTCTAAAAAACACTAAATATAGGGTGTAACCATGTAAGAGAGGAAGATGTTGGAAAGAAAACCAAAATAAGATGACAAGAACTGATTGAGGTAATTTAGATGACATGGTGGTACCTTAAAACCTTTAGCGAAAATAACAATTAAAGGGGAAAAAGGGAACCTACATAAATTCTTTTACCTCCTGTATATATGTTTGGATCCAGCTGGTCCATGATGCTTTTCTTTCAGTACTGATATCTAGAAGAGCACCCTTCAATGGAGCTATCAATTGATCCTCAGGATTGAGGAATACTGGATTAGTTTTGATGTTTGATAATAACCGAAAGAAAATAGTATAGTCAAATTTGTCTAGTGCCAAGTTGTTGAGGAGTTTGCTGATTAGTTGTTTATTCTACTTCATCAAGCCAAGTTTCTTGGTCATTACATGTTGATACTCATCCATGAATTTGATGCCGTATTTGTTAAAAGTAGTAAAATAAGGCTGCGTAACAGAAAACCACAATCCACAAACTCACCTAAAAGAAACGAACATGAATAAAAACACTTGTGGCCAAACAAGTCAAAAGATATACCACACCTTTCCATGGCATAGTTTGCCTCTTCATCACTTATGTTTATACTACTTCCAGAGAACATGATCTCCAACACTCACAATCGCGATCACGATCTGTCTTTATGTTGATCTTGAACGCAATCCTTATTACGGTTGCGTTCTCAATCTCTCTCCCGATCCTTCTTTTCTTAGCTCTGATACCATGTTGGAATTGACTTTGAGTGCAGCGGATAATCAAATATAAAAAAAAAATTAAAAAAAAATGGTGGAGATGAGGAAGGGGGGCATGCTCTCTAATGGAGCCCCCCTCTTTCTTTCTCTATCTATTACTCAAACCCTTATAGATTACAAGTTGGACCGGTCTTTATATAGTGGACTGTCAATAAAAAAAGACCAAAATGTCCTTACTAATAAAGGACAATTACAATAATACCTAAAATATCAAAATTATTAAAATAAGATTAAATAAGCATATTCTTCAACACCCTCCTCCTTTATCCAGCCATGCAATGGTGATCTCTTAACACAAAATTCAAATTTGTCCGACTCTCTCAACTGATCTTAAGACACTGAGTCAACCCATATCATCATATACTTGCTCCTCTGAACTTGAACCCATCTAATCCATTTCCATTTTCTTTATTTGAAGCTATCCTTCTGCTTCCACTCCCATCTTCTATGAGAATGGGATTCTCTTCTTTGATTTTTTTCTCTTTTTATTGGAGTGACATCTTTCAAAGAACAAATTGATATCATCTATTGTGATGTCCAAAGAACAATAGCAAGCCTACTTATGGAATTATTAAAAACTCACTCAAAAAAGGGAACAAATCATAAAGATGAAGAGTTAGAGCTACTTAACATAATACAGACATTTCTGGTTCTCACAGTATTGTCACAAGAAAATCCAGAAATATATTTTTCTTAAGATTTCAACCTTTAATATAGTCCTTTTGACATTGTGATGATGGGTAAAATAAATTTTCATATCTTTTCATTTACATTTCTCTATTCATGGTTAAATTGTGTTCATTTATGCAGGGGACATCTGCTTCGATCCCCTTGTGAATGTCTGATGTATGCTTTCATTTTGTCTACTGCCTTCTTGTTCGTCATGATAGTTCCTATTAATTTGTGCATTTAGTGTAGGTCTCCGTCACTTACCATTATCTGTATAACTGACATACCAGCACAATTTCAGGAGAAGAAAAGCATTAGACCAACTTTTTCTGCTGAGCGCATATTTGGGGGAAATTGGGCTGAATGCAGGTTGATCTATCGCATTGATGTCAATGTGAAAGTAAGAGCTTTGATTAGGTGACATCCAGTTTTTTGCTCTTCATAATCCTTGTTTAATTTAATTATGTTAATTTTTCTTGTGCCAGAACCTCTACTGGGCTGATAGTGGTGATCTAGTGACAATTGCTAGTGATACATCATTCTACATCCTGAAGTACAATGTGAGGATTTTCATAAACTTAATCCCTTTTTAATAGTTGTTGGCTTTCTCTGAAGAACACTCTTTTTCCCTCTACAATTTTTCTGAATGAATATTTGGTAGCACTTTACTGGCGAAGCACTGTAAACATTTTTACTTCCATTGTTGCAGCGTGATGTTGTTGCATCACATTTAGATAGTGGAAGACCTGTAGATGAGGAAGGTGTTGAAGATGCCTTTGAGCTCCTTCATGAAATGAATGAACGTGTCAGGACAGGCATCTGGGTTGGGGATTGTTTTATCTACAACAATTCCTCTTGGAGACTTAATTACTGTGTTGGTGGTGAGGTATTAACTCTTGTCCCTTCTAGGTTAAAAAAGAACTACATTTTTTTTTTATTGAACTACAAGGATCATATGAGACCTCTTGATGCATGACATTATGAATTTAGGTAACTACAATGTTTCATTTGGACCGCCCTATGTACTTGTTGGGATATCTTGCAAACCAAAGTCGGGTTTATTTGATTGACAAAGAGTTTAAGTAAGTGGACTATTTGTTTGGATTCTTTAAAGTCTCAAATTGCAGTAATCTTGACTTTTTTTTCCTTTTTATTGATTGTTTCTCTCAGTGTTATGGGATACACACTGCTTTTAAGCTTGATTGAGTACAAGACACTTGTGATGCGTGGTGATTTAGAAAGGGCCAATGAAGTTCTACCTTCATTCCTAAAGAGCATCATAACAGGTAGCATAGCGGTTATCTTGTCTGACATGAGAATGATTATTTTCCTTTCATTCTTCATAAAATTATTTATTCAACAACAACAACAAAGCCTTTTCTCACTAGGTGGGGTTGGCTACATAGATCAACGATGTCATTGTGTTCTATCATAAAATTATGTATATCTAGATAATTATTATGTATTAGAATATTACATTCCCTCTCTTTTTCTTTTTGTTTTTCCAAGAAAAGTGTGGTATGATCCCATGAGTAAGACTTTCAACCTGCTGGAAAATGGAAGTGTGCCTTTTGTGGCTGACCAAGGAATCTTTGACATTCATAATCTTGTATGAATAATTATTACATTTATTCTGGACTCTGTACAGTCTTCTTGTCCATTATTTATCTTTGCTTGTCATGGTTTTATAATATTTAATGCATAATCTTGTATGAATAACTATTACTTGTTCCCATGCCTGCCACTTTGTTTAGAATTTTGTTCTATAGGCCGTATGGTGTTTATTCGAACTTCAGAGATCAGTCTTCAGATCTAAAGTTTGGTAATTGGTGCTAATATGTTATCCGCATCCTAATTGAAATACTTGATTTTATGGTAGTGTGGCTCGTTTCCTGGAATCGCGAGGGATGATAGAGGATGCTCTTGAAGTAGCTACTGACCCTGACTACAGATTTGATCTAGCAATACAGCTTGGAAGATTAGATGTTGCAAAGGTATGTTCATGTAATATGTCTACAAGGAGGCATTACTAGACTAGTAAAAGTTGTCAACTTGGGTATCTAATTTTCTTCATCTCTCTTTATGAGTTTGATTTGTCATTTTATACCAGGAGTAATATTCATCCGCTTTCCTTGCAGAGTATTGCAATAGAAGTGCAGAGTGAGTCTAAATGGAAGCAGTTGGGAGAATAAATTATTCTCTAGTGCATGTCTTCTTTGTACTTTTTTACAGAATGTTGTGCATACTCTTTCACGGTTTGAAGTAGCATACATTGTGTGCCAGTGCATGTCGCCTTTGTACTTTTACAGTATGTAGTGCTTACTCTTTCACAGTTTGAAGTTTCATCAATTTAACCATGCCATGGGGTCATATGCTTAACTAGTTTAAATTTGTATCGTAGTGCTCTTGTAATCTGAACAGTGAATGAATTCAATTAGTTTCTTCAGACTGATGCGGTACCTGTCTTGTCAGTAACACTTCTAGTGACAAGTCGGAATCAGAAGCACTGTGTGGAACCTTGTAGGGGGAAATAAAGCAAAGATAGCAACTTTTAGTATATTGTTAGCCATTCTCTGCAAACATTCATGCCTTAAAGCATATAATGTATGTCTCAGCTGCATTTCAAGGCATACAACCTTCATGCACCAAACAGAAGGTTGAGGAAAAGACTTCCTTGAAGCATGTGGGTGCATGGAAGAGCAGTTTAGTTGAGGCTTTGCTTCAGTCTGAGGTGTCTATGTTACGAGATTCAGTTTTAGGGCTAGCTTATTTGACACGTCAAACCTTAACTTCAGGCACAACATCATATGACCAACCCAGTTAATCCACTCCTAGTTTTACTTTAAAATTTCAATGTGAAGTTTATATTATTATATTAATTGCATATAATGTCTTTGCAAAACGTTTCCTGTGTGATGCTTGTTGTTTTGTTTGTCAATATCAGATTGAACGCTATCTACCATAAATACTAATCTGATTTGTTAATGCATTTTAAAACGGTTATGTTTTCCATCAGTGGTTCATTTATTTTTTGAAAGTACGATATTGCAATTTTTAGATTTTTCTTCTATAAATGGCTGTGATACATGTCAAGCTTGCATAGTCAATAATTTAAAATGCAACATGAGTTTAGCAATAGGATGAAATGTCATTTACTTTAGTCTTCATGAGAAACGCTTTTAGTCCAATATTTAAAGTCATCTGAGGAACTTGATGGCACGTGAACCTCTCATACATGTCTTGAATCTTGATGTGCTTCTTATATGTTTGTCATATGATATTTCAGTTCCATTATATTAGTTAAGAATTGTCTCATGAATTTAAATTTTTAGATAGGGTCTTTGAATTCAACTAATTTTGTTAACTGTATCTTTTGAGGGAGTAAAGATCGTTTTTGTGCCTGATAGATTTCAGGTAGTGTTATGCTTTTAATAACCTTGGCTGGAACTTCCTAACTTACCTTACCTAAGCCTTTTCCCAAACTAGATGGGGTCGGCTAGAGGGTGCAACACGAGGACTTCCTAGGAATTTCATATTCACCCAAAAACTTGTTACAGGTCATTTTGGAAAATTTGATGATTTACCCTCTGTTAGCAGAATAAGGTTTTCCTTATCTGAGCTAATATCAAATACTGCATTTAATTTAAAGTAAACCAAATCTCCATGCACATGCCATAAATATGACTTGACAACTCTGATCACTCTCTTTCAGTTGGACATGGCAGAGGAATGTATGCTCCATGCTATGGACTTGAGTGGCTTGTTGCTTCTATACTCAGCTCTTGGAGATGCTGAGGGAATGTCGAAACTTGCAGCACTGGCAAAGGACCAAGGGAAGAACAACGTTGCTTTTCTTTGTCTTTTCACGCTTGGTAGACTGGATGAGTGTCTTCAGTTATTGGTGGACAGGTCAGTACTTGATCCTGAAAGCTTAAATTTAAAATCCTTCTGGTCCTTTTTTCTCTAAAAACTCATCATTTAATGGTCTTTGCAGTAATAGGATACCGGAGGCTGCATTGATGGCACGTTCCTATCTTCCAAGCAAAGTTTCTGAAATATTATCACTTTGGAGGGCTGACCTAAATAAGGTTCTTCTTTTCCCTCTTTGGTTTATGAGTTTTACCATTCTGTTACTGGGTGCCTTCGGGTCAAATTTCATCGATGTGCTTTGCCTCTGCTTCTTATTGTTAACATTGGTTAAGTATCACTTTTGATTGAAGGTAAACCAAAAAGCTGCAGAGTCATTGGCAGATCCGGATGAGTACCCTAATTTGTTTGGTGATTGGCAGATCGCTCTTTCTATTGAGGCTGGTCTTGCTCAGCAAAGGTACCTCCTTATGTTTTCTGTCCGTTCCGTTTTTGTTAGATGTGCTTTGTAAATCTGTTTTCATGTTTTTTTGTGCTCCCTTCTGAACTTTTCACTTTTGGACAAGAAATTAAGTGGATCAATGTGGATGTTCTAGCCATTAGGATTATTAGTCATCACTTCGCTTACTAAACTGCATATGCAGATAATTGTGATGTCTCTCTTTATAGCTTAATGATACATGAAACTGAAAGGTTGGGAAAGAGATAATCTTTTTGATTTTTTAGACTTTCCAAGTAGCTCAGTGGATGCTTTCAGCTTCTGGTTTCTACTTTTGGAAAAATAACAAGTACGTGAGCCTTCTCAGATGCTCATTAAAAAGATGTTTGTCAAGCTCATACCTAAACCTGCTCAATTGATTATTGATCAGCTCACTCACCAAACTGTTTTATGTAGTTATTTTCCCACTTTTTTATTATTTGGATATCAACACTGTGATGTAAATACTGCGAAACAGGGGCCAATATGTACCTGCAGATGAGTACTTGAATTATTCACAGAAACGCCATATCAATCTTGTGGAAGCATTTAAAAGTATGCGACTTGGTGATGAAATAGCTGTGCCCTTGGAAAATGGAGATTTAGTCCATGAGGTATGTACAATTTGATTGATGTTTCCCCCCAGTGCCTTTGAGTAATTTTTTTCTGTTATCACGACTTCTGCTCTGTCATTTACTTGGTGCTTCTCAAGTTTGATGTGGCTTTTACTCTCTGCTAGCGTTTGCGCTTGTTGGGGGATTTAGTTCATCGGCCAAATCTGGGTAGGATATAAGAATTGGAGTTATCCATATAATTCTAAGTCTTTTGAGTTTAATGTTGCACTAGATGTGAGAAGTCTATTGACCTTAACCTAGTTGACTACACCCTCATGAACTCGTTCAACCATAAGTTTCATAATTCAGTTGGTGGCTTTGCCAGATTTGCAAAGTTATGCCTGTTAGGAGTTTGCAATCCGAAATAGCACAAATGTGCAATCTACATTTTCATCACTAGTGTTTAGCAGTAAAATTCAATATAAGGATGGGAAATTGAAAGCTATTCCAGGGGATTTTGTGCTCATTGTGGCTTCTAAGCCAAATGGTAGCTTGACTCCTCATAAAGGGCAAAACAATCACAGAAATGTTGCAATTAAAACATGAGGGTGTTGCTGTTTCCCTCTGATGCCTGAAGGGAACTGTTAACCTGCACAACTGTAAGAGGGATACTAGACTGTTTGGAGCCCATTGAAGACATGGTTCGTTGTGGTTTGGGGCCCAACTAACAACTTCCGTGTCTTGGTTAGACTGGTGAATGCCTCGAGTGCTATGAAAGGCCACATTCCTTTGGACCAATGTTAGCTTGCGTAGAAAGTGCTTGGACAACTGACGTTCTTTTCTTTCTAGCTGTGTATCATGATTGGTAAGGCGAATGCCTTGAGTGCCAACAAGGACCGCCTTGCATAAATGTTAATTTGCATACTAAGAGCATGGCAAACTGCTTTGCTTAGGTGATTTCAGCTCATGGTCACTCGCACAATGTACTTTCAGTACTATGGTTGGATATTTCCTTTTCCCTTTTGCAGGAAGAGGGAGATGGTCCGGAGGAGGTGATTGATGTGGAGCCAGAGGATTCAATAGACAGTGCTGTCCTCGTCAATGGTAACGAGTCTGATGAACAGTGGGGTATGAATAACGAAGGAACTCCATCAGCATAACACTCCTCCCCACTGCTAGTCACTGGTTGGCAGTGTAATACAAATTGTCTGGTGATTAATTTAGTCTGCTCTAAAATTCCATAGTTAATCCCTCCTCTCACTGTTATCATTATGATGGTTGTCAGCATCATCTCTCTCGATAGTGATGGCAGCTTATAGGTCAGGACTGCAGCACCATGCTGCCATATCTAGGAAGAGAAGATGCTTTGTACGCAAGCAAAAGGGTTGTGGTCATTTTTGGGAAGCAAGCTGCCATAATTTTGCTCCTTGGAATAGAGGGCTGTGGCACCCAAACACAAGCATGGTTACAAATCGGCATAATTTATCACCCTTACAGCTTGCGTTTCTATAGAACATAATCTCTGTATATGCATTAGATGAACCTGTATCATGCCATAGGAACATACTGCGTCGATTTCTGGAAATTCCAGTCAAGTTAAATGTTCCGGATGAATCTGCTATTGAAGCTGAAGGAATGATCTGCTTATGATTTTTTATCCTTGTTAGTTCGATGTTCTAGATGTTTAGTTATCCAAAGATCAGGGTTCTCGAGAAATTGTTAATTGGTGAAGCAAATACTCTGATTTTCTGTTCTGGTCTCTAGTTTTACCAGAAGGTTGTCAATTCTTTGGTTGGAAATTGCAACAACAACAACAACAAAGCCTTTTCCCATCATACTAGACGGGGTCGGCTACATGGATTCTTTATTTCCACAGAGCCCTATCATGTGCCATGTTAGCAGTTAACTCACAATAAGCTAGATCATTCTTTATTATTTTTTTTCAACATTTTTGTGGTCGTCCTCTACCTCTTTTAATACTTTCAAAATCTAGTTTTTCTACCTTACAGGTTCTTTTGGTTGGGAATTGCAATCTGGTTAAATTACCACATTTGATACGATGCTTGATAGGCTATGAGGACTTTTCCCAATGATCCCTTTCAGACTTTTTCCGGATTTCATGCTCATCCTTATAGGCTATGGCTAAATTACCATATTTCAGTCTTGGCCTTATTTTCTGATTTTCTGTTCTGCCCTCTGAGCCATCGGTATGGAATGGGCATGCTTTTGTCATTAGAGAAAGTCTAGGCCAAGACTGTCCATGGCTAGTCTTTTCTTTTCCTTTTCATTGAATCAGATGGTTATTTTTTGGTAGATTAGGGTCTTTTGCTCTCCAGCTGTGACTGATTACGCCTTCTTTTGCTGACTTGGCAGTGTTAGCGCCACGTCAGTAGTTCTGAGAAGCAGTTGGTAGCAGATTGCACCGATGCTACAGGTGAGATCACCAACCTCCTGATTCGTTGATTGAACTACCGATCTAGCCCTTGAATCAAAGTGTTAAGACGGGTCTGTAATTGTTGTTTGGATCTTGACGGGATTGGGCATCTGTCCGCTCTCGGCCCTCCAAGAGCTGGATTTATGGGAATCAAGGTCCCCTAGGCAGTCTTTGAGGAGCAGTGATCGCGAAGTCTGCCGGGCATCTGATTTTCCTAATTTTTATGGTCAGCATATCAATGTCTCTGTAGCCGATGTGGTCTAGCGCTAACTTACATTTGGTGATAGGGGTTCATTTGATTCTAGACCTAGCACCATCGGCTTTGGATCTTTCTTACTGCCTTATAGCAGCCAGAGACTTTGTTTCTGTGGCGGCACGCTTTATTGTTTCTTCTACTGCAGGAAGTTTGAGTACGTGATCTGGTCGTAAGTCATTTTGTAGGTCACCAGGTCAGTTATTTGTGGCTGGGTTCGGCTCGGTCGATCTCATACCTTGTCATATCGAGCCATTAGGACTTGATCTGCCCTCCTGGAGCACTAAGAGTCTTTACCAGGGTTGTTAAACAGTTAATGCGGTTCTTTGAAGGTTCGTCTTGCGCTGAAGATATTAATGGTGTTTATTTCCCCAATTTGGTTTCAGGCTACTGTGTGGCGGAAGGAGATTATGCGTGGCCTAGCCAGTTTTTGTGCTGATTGACCAAATATGTCTTTGTTTTTCTTTTTCCCTCGATTTGTTTAGAATCTTTCGATATGCTTAGAATAGCTTTCCCATTTTTTTTATGCAACTTCTAAGATCAAATTTTTTAGCAATAGATACCAATTTCATTCGCAAAAGAGTTCCAATCTACCGTAAGAACATATGGGAATGCAAAACCTGACTTAAACATCTGATTTAGCGTGAAGCAAAAGGGATCTTCTCTACCCTGCCTGGGTACGCACTCTTGACCATAGACTGCATCAATTGGGCCAATCCAAATAGTGTTTGGGTTGATCCAAATAGTGTTTGGATTGGATCGAATTTGGACTAAAATATCTAGATTCATATATATAAAAATGTTAGATTTGGATCGGATACGGATCTCAAAATATTCGAGATCAAAGATTCAAATCCAAATAGTGTTTGAATTTGGATTTGGATTCAGATCTCAAACTCAAACCCAAATCTAAGACCTACTTCAAATGCCTATAAATAGAGGTGAGGAGGTCTCAAGTAGGGGATTCACGTGAATTCAAGGGAGGGCTTGGAGGAGGGAGGTCATTAAGGTGAGTGTTTAGTGCATTTTTTTGTTTTAGGGTTTTTAATTGTGGGTTAGTGTAGGATTAGTTAAGGGCTGCTCCACCCTAATTGAAGGACTGAAGTTATTTGAATAAGGAGGCTTAAGGTGGTTGATTGGAGCTTGAGCACATCCTAAACCGTCATTAAGAGGTAAGCTTCTAATCCACCCTAAACCCTTCTTCTTAATCCCTCTAAACCATCTAAGCCGACCTCACCTAACCCTAATAAAACCCCACCTAATTACCCCACAGCCACCTAATCTTAATTAACCTAGCCTAAGACCCCAACCGACTCCACCTTCAACCACTCGAACAACCCCTAATCCTACCCGCTCCCGCACTGCACACCCTATAGGCGCCTCGCGCGCCTTGCACACGTCCCGCTCCCTCTCTGCCTTAGTGCCTGCGACACGTGCCCAACGCCTGTCACCCTACCACTCGCCTGGCGTCCACCCTGCTACACCTGCATCCAGTCGACCCCGACTCCCATCCCATCCACCGCCTCACCTTTCTCCGACCTGCCAGCCGACCTATACCCTACCTGCCACCACTACCACGCCCCAGCTACCACCTGCCACCATCTCCTAGCTCTCCATCCTGCCACCTTATATTCCCTAGCCGACCTTCGCCTCACCACACACCTCGACCCCATACCGCACCCCACTGCCACACCCCAGCCGTGACCCAACTCTCACACCACCGTCTCATACCCCCACTTAGCTCCACCATACCCCCCCAGCCGAACCCTGCCGTGACCTCTCGCCTACCATCCCAACTCCACATCATACCCCAACCGAACCCATCCTAGTTCAGTATCACCCCACCTACCTAGCGTCGTGACCCTTAGCTCCCATTCCTTATCCATTCTAAACCAATCACCCCACACATCCCACTAACACATGTAGCATCCCATACCTTCCTATCCCATACCCACACCAAACCCGCAACCCCTTAGTGCCGTGAACCTCATAAACCCTTAAGCTCAAAGGCTCCATTTAGTCATCTTTCGCTTTAAGCTTCAAGGAAAACTCATCCGTGGGTGCGAAGCCAAGCAAGTCCGTGTAGATTGGAGTGGACAAACATTCGAATCACGTAAGTGTTTCAAATTCGGTATTTCATTTCTCCTTCTACACTTAATTCAATTTGATATGGGGTTGTAATAATGGAGCGTAGTCTCCCCCCAAGATGTAATATTGGTGTATGACACACAAGCACATACGTGCACTTAGCCTTTCCGCTCTTAGTTGCACACTTTTGCACACACATGAGCCTTGGCCGTCCCTAAGATATAGTCTTATTTATATAAATTCAGCTGCATGTGTTTTATTTTCAAGTTGTGTGCGTTGTCTTTCAATTCCACACTCACACACATTGAGCTTTCGCTCTTACTCCCAAGACTCTAATAAGAGCCGTATTGCAATTCAATTTGGGGTTTTATTTTCAAGTTATGTGCGTTGTCTTTCAATTCCACACTCACACACATTGAGCTTTCGCTCTTACTCTCAAGACTCTAATAAGAGCCATATTACAATTCAATTTGGGTTTTACATTCCAAGTCGTGTGAGTTGTCTTTACATATACACACAACACCCACGCACACGTTGGCGACCTTCGGGCCCATATATATATATAGTTGTATTTTCCTTCTGCTATGTCTTTAAATTTTGGGTTTTAAGGTTCAGTTGTGTGAGTTGCATTTCAATTTATACACGGCATACACTTACACAATTGAGCCTTTCTGCTCTTAAGATATAACTATATTTCCTTTTTGCAATTTCTCTTTTACAATTTCCCTTCGGTTATGTCTTTCAATTCCGGGTTTTTCCGTTCAGTTGTGTGAGTTTGCATTGCATATCCGCCATACCACGAGATACGGCGCATATTGCATCAAAGTAACCTCGAACTACCCTTGCAAAACTCGCCAAATTGAGCATTGGATGCACACAACTACACGCCTAAATTGGTTAAAACCCAAGACATAGGAAACGTGCAAATCCCACGTTAATAAAATCTGCAACAAGACAAACTAAACCAAATCAAACACTTTGCATATTTTCAAAAAGGTCATGTTTGCTTAAAATCGAGTTTTCTAAAGCGTAGAGACTGACCCTTGAGCATCGGTTGAAGAAGGTCTGCGACGAAAAGAATCCACTTGTCCACAGTCGCCCCATAAGTTAGATATTTTCAAAACTTACTTCGCTAGCTTGAGTAAGCTAGCTGACACACCCTTTAAAGCGACTTAGACATACGAAAAGGTTCACTTCAGGCCTAAGAACCCGGAGTGGAAATTTCCGTGTGTCTACAAGGTGTTCACACTTACAATATTGGGCGGAGATCGAAGACTGACAGTCGAAGGTTGGAGAGGCATGGGTTGTGACCTAGTGGAGAGGTTGCATAACTTGGTGGTGGTGCATTATGGCAATGTGCATGCGTGTAAGAGAGAGAGGAGAGAGAGTTGAACTAGGTTGTGGCAGAAGGAGGTTGGAGAGAGACAGGGAGTGGCATAGTTTGGCGAAAGTTGGTGGTGGCATAGGCAATGGTTAATTGTGAGAGTATGAGAAGACGATGGATGATGGGAGGGAGAGGAAGAGGGAGAGCCATTCTTGATTGTGAGTCATTCCTTCACAATTTTGGTTCTCTCATGTTTAATTGTTTTCTTAAACTAAGTTATAGATAGTAATTGATAAAACATAATTGCTATTCATC
Organism: Brasenia schreberi; assembly: GCA_036023115.1. Lineage (NCBI taxonomy): Eukaryota > Viridiplantae > Streptophyta > Magnoliopsida > Nymphaeales > Cabombaceae > Brasenia > Brasenia schreberi. The sequence continues at coordinate 11,461,615 of JAYKKT010000051.1, forward strand.
ACCTCATTTTACTAAACATACACTCTCTTTTATAAAAATTCCCAAACTACTCCTTTGATAAAAATGTTATACTTGTCATAAAATGTGATTTTATATGATTTTAACTATGAAAAGTACTATTACAACAAAATTTGTATATAAGAACATTTTTATTAGAATTCAATTCATAGGAGCCTTTAAAATTGTAAAGTCATACGATTTTGCACATTAAAAGCACAATCTTAACTATATTGCCCATTTTATCACTAAAAAGGACAATTTTAAGTACTTAGGATCAATCTTTTAAAGCAATAAAAAAATTATGAGGATATTATATATGTATAAAATAAACACAAGTTGGCTAAAAAGAGGGAGATGTATCATAAAATAGGTGTTTTATGTAATAAGAAGGTATTACAAAACGGTAGTAAGAGCAATAATATTATATTGTGCTAAGTGTTGGGCAATTAGCCATTAACATAAGATCTATGTGACAAAGGAAAGACTATAATTGTAATGAATTATTAGAAAAAAAAGTTGAGGTAGCAGTATTAGAAGATAAGACATGAGAAATACACATTTAAGATGGATTTGGTCGCTTAAAGAGGTCACTAGAAAGTTCCGATAACAAAGTTTATTTTTAAAAGAGAAGAAGACTGAAAAATATTGAGAGAAAATTATTAGGCATGATATAGTTCTTTTTGAGGATATGGTACAAGAACTATGATGATAGTGTAGATGTGAAATTTTCACTCCAAGCCTATCTAGAGACTTAAAGCAATTCTTTCAATTCTACTTCATGTGCGAGTGTGCCACCTAGTTTTTAAAAACTTGCAAAATTGTGAATTCGACTTTGCGATTATGGTTAAGTGGGCTCTTTTCGCTTTAGGCCTTCTTGAATCGATGTACAAGAGTCAGCCTAAGTGCTTTAAGGATTCCAAATGAGCTGGTGATGTTTCAAATTTACGTGAAAATAGGGTGTTGAAAAATGATAAACTAGTACACTTGGTTTTCAAGTTCAAAACTCACAAGTTCTGAAAAGCAGAAACTGATTCTATTTTGAAGACTTGTTTTCTGAATTGTTTTGAATGACTTACAGACCTCCAAAATTCATCAAACATTTACAGGACAGAGCCTGAAATGTGAAGATTATAGAAAACCTTTTGGTTTTGAATTCGGGATTGGGATGATGCAGAATTAATTCAACAAAGTTCCTCTCCTCAAACACCTGAAACTGTTCTATCACAGAAATATAGAGACCCAAAAATGGTCTTTTATTGCAATGATTAGAGTTCCAAATTTAGTGCACTTGGTCTTGTTGGAAAGCTACGGATGTTATATTTCCAATAAATCAAGAATCACTGATTTTGGACACCTACAGACAGAGTTATTAGATGAATACTCAGGCTCTATTGCAAGAAAACATAGCTGACAGATAGTTTTCAGAAATTACCCTGATCTTACACAAATTTAATTACGTGGTTGTACTACCCATGAGTGGGCCTGTGTGTGTAGATACAGTGTGCAAAATTTTAGAGGGATTGGAGCAAGAGTTCATCAATAAAAAATCAAACAATCAACATATGCAGTGATGCTGAAAATCATATTTAAGGTTTTTAGAACATACCTGATGCAAAACTCACACGAATTAAAGTGCAACAACACAACATCCTGAATTAAATTGCTGAAGGGAAATGAATTGAAATATATCTAATAGCTTAAGCATAGAGGAGATTAGAAGATATAGAGTGTTTATAACATATAGAGAGGTAGAATCAAGAACACAAACGCATAGAGTGCATAAGCAAAGGAAAGGGAAATTTCAGCACATCTACTTCTATTACATCATGGGTGGAGACAAAGCTTCATTAATACAACTCCTTTTAAATTGAATATGAAGAATAGATGGGGATAAATCAAGTTAGAGCAGCACTTACCTGGATTCCCAAGTGGCAGCACTTGCCTTGATACTAGCACTCTCTTCCCTCTCTAAACCTCTCCCTAGCAGCCTACAATCTCTCACAAAACAACCCAAGGAGCAGCACTTTCTTCACCTCTTGCAAGATGGGAGAACAAGCCCCCCTCCTTGGCCTCTATTTATAGGCCAAGGGGGGCCTTTCTAGGCCCTTCTTTGGGGCAAGTGGCCCAAGGCCCATATCCAACCCATGGCCCATCACTTTCACGTGGAGGAGTGGTCCCCCTTGGTCAAACATGGACGAGCTCCATGTGGGATGGTTGTGAGCTTGATCCATGTACACCTAGCCATTATCGGCTAGGTGCTTGATGCCCCCAAGTTCAATTGGTCGGTCTTCAAGTTGATATGGCTCCTTTTGTTGGCTTGTCCCCTTCAATCCAAGCTAGGTAAGAATGGCATTTGATGTTTAGCCCAAAGATGTAGGATAGATAAGGCTAGGAAAGCTTGGTCAAGTCAAGATATTTGGTTCAAACTTAGTTAGGCTTCATGTTTAATTCAATCAAATCAAGTTTAGGATTTAATTGAATTTGACTAGGTTTGATGAGGTTGTCTACTTGATTTGATCTTAGATGAAGATGTGCATTGACTTGATCTACTCCCTTGCTTCCCGGCTTGTCCTTCGCGAACTCGATCCTAGATCGAAGCGAGCCCCACTGTCACCCTGATTTCTGTCGGATTCACTCCAATCTTTTGGACCGTATCCTTTGAACTTTAATTTAAAACATTTTAAAATCTTTATTTTAAAGATTAAAATTTTTATTTTAAAGCAAAAAGGTTTTTAAAATAAGTCGGCTTTCAAGGTTGGGAGTGTTTTCAGAAAATTTTATTTAGGGTGTTTACAGATGGCATCCAAGAATCTATGTATCCAACTTAATCTGGTACAAAAGAAGGTTAGGTTGTTGTTGTTGTAACAGTGGTCAATAATATGCTGTAAGATACGACTTTAGTTCGTTCCTAAACAAGATTTTGGTCGAGTCCAATTTGTGGATAGGAAGACTTCGCATTAGAACTGATGTGGACATCATTTCAAATTCATCAATAGGAGCACTCGGCCACACACCAGGTCTATGACAGGAAATTAGTTCAAAAATATGTTAATGAGAAATTTTCCACTAGAAGTGAACATAATCCCACCATAAAAAGTCTTAAAAACGTCCTCATTCTTTAGTTACCACAAACCTTAAATGCTAAAAACTTGTTAATTCCAAAATTAATTCATGATGGTGTTTTCTAGGATAATCAAAGCATGAATTCGTCCAACCCATAAAATAGAATGATCATTTACCACCCTTCAAACCTGCATTATGGGTTAATTTTTGTACGAGAACTTGTGTTTTGAGTTATTTTTACATTGCTAGCTTTGGAGCCCTTGGTCAAGCTTATTAAATAAACCTCCTTTTAGAATGGAGGGGGCATCCATTATCCAATGAATTTTGTGTTCTCTTATCTAATTCAACTTAGAATTAGTGGTGACATTGAACTTTTTGTTGTAATTACTCTTAGTTCAATTGTTCATAAATAGCGGTTTGACTCATTCAAAATCGGCAGACCCCTTTTCTGAACGGGAGTAGGTCAGGAACGCTTTTAACTAGTAGTTTCTCCTTGCACAGGTATCAAGTTACGGACAATCATGTACCCGTTTTTAGTTCACCCTCAGTGACACGATGTCCAACTCGTGAAATGCCGCCGTAGATCGGGTCATAGTACTATTTGAATATATAATTTAAAGCTTTATTTAATAATCTTGTTTTTTGTAATAAAATTTAAAAGATTCAAATTTTAAATCTTTTTTGGTAAACATATTCAGAATTTAAATTAATGCGATTTTGAGAGAGTTTATTTCTTCTCAAAGAAGTTTGCAAACTCGTCAGCACGCGTAAGTAATTTCCGTGCCCTTGTGACCGTGACTGCCATGACCAAGTTGTGAGGTTCTCTCTTGCATGGCTAAGCAGAATTCACATCGAACGCCCCACCACCCACCCACCCCTCCCCCCCCCGCCCCTGCCGCCCCTTTTTTAATGGTTGTTGGGGTTTCAACCCCGCTATAATCCCTGATTTCATGCTTGGTTCCACTAATTCCGAACCTCCTTACGGTTGTAAAGAGCTTCTTTCTTTTACTTCCTAACTTTTCGATTTCTCTATAAATAATTCAACGGGCCTCATATAGAGCGAATCCTTGTTCATCCCTTAGATTGTGAACTCATAGCTTGTGCAGATTGTCAGTGTGGCTCGTCGCAGAACCGATAAAGAGTAAGCGTTTCTCAGTATTTGCTAGATGATGGTCATGGGCTTGAACCTGAATTTAAATGATCTTCCAGAGGCACATTTGAGTTCGGAGTCATGTCAGTAAGGTGTCGCAAACAATAGATAGCAATTAACCTGCTAGTGCTAGTTAGGTTCATTCATAATGCTCTTGGGTTTTCATTGTTTAAAGTGAAGCTTAATTTTGGAAAAGATTTCAGGCATGTGATGTCGAAGCACCGAAAGGAAGTAGCGGTCTAGTTCTTGTGTTTCCTGGCATGTCGTGTTTGTATTAAACGGGTCAACTCGAATGTAATCTAATTATTTCATGTTGCTTTCAGTGGACATAAACATCGAAGTTTTAGGTAGTGGCTGGGTTGGCTTTTCATGTTTGGTTCCAGCAATTCATATTTCGAGGCGTGTTCGTCTTCTGACGTTTCTTTCCTCATGTCACAAACAGGCTAGCCAAACTATCCTTTCTTTTTACTTTGGCTGGACAAAGAACATGGACTTTTTAGGGTTGTTTTCGTGTTGGTTTTAGTGTCATATCTAAAATATTCACCTTACAGAAAAGCTTGATGAAAGATATTGGTTTCTTCATAGATTCATATATAATGCCCCAATATATGAAAATTTTAATCTTTTAAAATGGTTTCTTAGCTTGTTCTTGCTTGTTCATGTTTGGATTGTTAAACATGAGCCGAACATAAACGTGTTATGCCCAGCTCGTGAAAGATTATTTAGTGACAAATTTTAAATTTCTTTTAACTAAATCATGCCCCAATGTAATTTTCTAATTGCATTAGTAAAACAACATCGTAAACTCATGAACTTGAGAGTTGGGGGCATGTAGTTGCACGATTCCTGATGTCCTCTCTCTCTCTCTCTCTCTGTGTAACACACATACATTAGAACACACACATGCATGCAAGAGTACAAGAAATCCTTTATATAGTGTACATGGTTTACATTGTTTTGGTGTTTACATCGTTAAATTTTCATGCATTTGCATGACCAACCTTCAAACGGCCTGCACAAGGTGGGTTTAGATTTAGAAGCAACTTACACCAGGTACGACATTTTTTTTGACACTTCTTTCTTTTGGTGGCCTTGTCTTGAGTAGAACAGACAAACTTGCTAGCAAGCCAATATGGTAGGCAAACAAGAGACTGAATCAAAGGAAGATCATGAGACATAACAAAGAAGAGAAAGCCAAAAATCCGGAGAAGGACAAGGACCATGCAAGTGTAAAAGACAGCCAAGCCATGGCCAAAAAATCTAAAGAGAAGAAGAACAAGGAAGCAGAGCAAGAAGAGACCGTAATGCCGGGGAGGACAAAAAGGAAGAAAAGAAGAAGAAAAACAAAGAGAGAGGGAAGGAAAAGCTGAGTGATCCAACCAAGATCAAGCAAAAGATAGAGAAGATCGACGCAAAGATTGCAGCGCTGGTGGAAAAGAAAGCTGAGATGATGAAGATGCTGAAGGAAGCAGAAACAGTGGCCCAAAAACCCGCAGAGGATGCTTACAAGTCTAATTCATCAACCACAACATAGATTTATTTGCTAGGTGCAATGCAAGGACGCATGTGCAAACTAATAAATGATATGTAAGAACTAGAGTCAGAAATTTCAGGAAATTGCCTTGTATGGTTAAGTGTTTCCGTAGGAAATTGGTTGTTAATAACCAACGGACAACACCAGCTTTCTCTCGTGTTCGAAGGTACTGTATACGTTTGGACTGATTACTACTTTATCAGTGATTAACTTACGGAAACCATCTTCTCTTTTGTCACGCCTCACAAAACTCGTTGATATAGTATATATACTATAGGGCTCCTCAATGCCACTTTGCAGAATCCTATGGAACTATGACTTTCACAAAAATCAGACATTCAACTCATATATTTATTATTCACAAATCAAGGTCCAAACACGTAATTGCACCTACGATATTACATTTTTAAGAACTATCTTCATCCTTTCAATGGATTATCATAGTGCAACGGGAACTCCCAAATCAAAATCCTCCGATTACCTTGAACTCCTTAACGTCTTTGCTAACTAGTTCATGAAAGAAAAATATGAGAGATAAGCACCAATAACTATGTCCCATAGTTGAATATGATCCCTCTTCATATCTATGCTAAAAATATTAACCTTATACAACAAATTTTTCGGTTCAACCAGCCCACTCATATCAACAATCTCAATCCGGTTACTGAACTTCTCATCCGTTTGCTAGACTAGCCATGATGTGGTAATATTTTACTATACATGGGTTGTTACTACTTTTTGCATTGTGTGCATGTACATATACAAAGTCGGTTGGAATCGAGTATTATATTTAATACATAATTTCGCTCAAGTTTAAAATTACTTATTCTTGATATATTTTATGGGCAACAACTTTCAAAATTAGGGAGTAACCCTGGTATATCAGGGACTTCGTCACCATCACTATCTGCATTATCCATATCACTCTCTACAATATTTACATTGTTATCATACTGTGAAGGATTGGCTTTATAACAATTGTATCGACCAAAATCTCTTAGTTTTCTACTTAGTGTCATTTGTGTGGTCATCCTCGATATTATATTGCGTTGTAGTGACCTCCCACTCATGTTTTATGACCCATACGTATAGATGAAAAGGAATAACAAGTGAATCATAACAATGTCAATATATACCATATATTATATCATTTATATATAACATAATTTACATCATGCAAACACATGAAAATGAACACCAAAGTCACAATTGCTCACCAGAGTAAGCCGTGTGAAATGACAAGACATACGACAGAGACAGGGTTCAAACGAGTTGCTTATGAGGGTATCTTGGTAAGTTGTGAAATTTACTAGGTCCAATTTTGGAAACTCGTGGAAAATGTGGTGTGGATATATTAATTTGGGTGTACACGTATCAATTTTGTTAAATTTGTAAACCCACATAATTTCTAAACAAGCCAAAGATTTTAGATTCTCCTAATCATGTTAAGGTAGGGTGTACTCCATTTAGCTCTTCAGACCTGACCAACATGCAATATTGGTTACCAAGAAGGTAAAAATTTAGAGGGTGAAATAGTTTGTAGTTTCATTTTAAAAGAAAAGAGAAAACTTTGACGTTCTCTCAAGAGATTTTTCTTTATATGGTACTCCAAGATTGTTAAAATTTGCAACTTTTGAAGGACATTTTCATAAATTTAAAGAAAAGAATACTTGATGAGTAAAAATTTAGATTTAAGAAACTAAGAAATATAAGAACCATAAGGAACTCATCATTTTCACCATTTAATTGACATAATCGATAATAGAAATTTAAATTAAAAAATAAATACTTTTAATACACACTTTCTATTTTATCACCTCAATTGTTCATCTCAAAGTTTGAGTTGAGATGAGTTTCTTGTGGTTCCCTAAATCTAGCCTCTCATAATGAACATATTATACTGGGGGTCAGTCTCTATCGTGCAGTTATGCTTCCTATGACATAGATCCTTCCATAGGACAAGGCCGAGTGCATCATTCGATTTAAACAAAGCCAAGGAAAATGAGCAATAGCTCACCTGGCTAGGAGGTAGATTCACAGGTTATACTCAGGCATGCAACCTACTTCCTCCTCCACATGGTACCGAGAAAAAGCCGATCATAGCCAAAAACGGAATGTGATACTCATCGCCGAGTATCATTATTGACATTTTGAGGATGAGGAGTATTTTTGCGCAGAAAATTAACCCAAATAATGACATTTTAGTCAAGAAATTTCCAAACTCTATACTGGGCGGCTGGTTGAAAAATATCTGAAGGAACTAAGGTGGATCAAAATGACCCATTATCTTTTTTTGGGTTGAAAATTATCATTCTTTTAATGGTTTAAAAGCTATGTGGGAAGGATCCTATTTATAAATTCCAATAGCTTGGACTGCCGAATATCCAAGACCGTTCGGGTATGATTCCAGATCCAAGGTGCATCAACTTGTTTTGGTAAGACGTAGGTTTTAGCTTCCTTTCATGAAAGTGCTTTTATCATAGAAAGATGCTGTGCACATTTTCACTTCTATGGAACAAAAGGGAGGCTGAAACAAGATGGACGCCCCAAGTATCAAGGTCATGATCATTAACTTGTGAGTTGAGCCTAGCTAGGTGAGCTATTGCTAGTTGTACGTATCTGGGTCATAATTTTACTATTGGTAAGCATACCTGAGGCTTATAAGAACAGTACAAAATACTCACAAAATTACTTTCTTCATATTGCCTTGTATATATTGGTTAATTGTTAGCCTAATTCCATGGTTGGATTATAGTTGAATCCTAGCATTCAAACCCTTCAAAAGTGTTAGCATTTCAAATTACAGACGTTAAAATTGGCCATGCGAAGAATGCATGTATGGTAACGACTCACAAAACTCATTCAACGTTGACATAGCGTCCATGCCATGTGGCCAAATTTTGTAGACCGTTGATAATTCAATTGTGGCATAACTTATAGAATTCAAAATGTAGTCAGCATATTTATTTTTTTACAATCAAGGTTTAAATACACGTTGTGGTATAATAAAAATTGTAAAACTATTTACAACACAACTAACCATCATGTGCCATCGTATTATAGGTGTCACCTCTATATCTTTCAGCGCCTCTAATGTTTGAATTCTATAATATAATAAACTAAGAGCACACACAACCGTGCTCGTAAATGGATGTGATATCTTTACAATTATAAACACACTAAAGATATGCATATTTTAAATCATATATCATAAGATAAAACTATATCATCATTTAAATAAAAATTATCAACCAAAAATCATGTATGTAAAATTAAGCACCCTTTAATAATGCAATTTAATTTTTATGTCACGACCACTACCATGTCCAACCATGACCACGCCGTAGGAAGCTCTCGATCCCTCCCCTTGTCCTGACATGTGGTCTTTCTAACCAGATCTTAGATTTTGATGAATGGTAAAACAACACATCAAATCCTGCTCCTCGATTCTACGAGGCAACAGTTTCCAGAAACCACACTAGTATGGGTCAAACTTTCATATAATTATTTAAACAATCCCAAATCATATCTTATCACTTGAGACATCTCTCACTGTCATAGTATCCATAACAATCCATAATATATTTTTATTTTAAGTATTCAAATCCTGTATCAAACTCATTTCTTTTTAAAACATACATTGCTCTCGTTAGTTTACCATATGGCTCAACATTTCTCCAGTTTAGGCATATTGCATAACATCACACAAGATAAACAAAGTAGTATCCGAAAATCCATAACCTTCCCATCTTGACGGTTGGGATTACGAATTATGGATCAATGCCAACTAACACTAACGGATGTGACCATCCACCATTCAACGATGTCTCATATTGCTATAAAGAGAGCGGAATCATATCCAATAATATTCACTCACACTCAGGCATACTCATGCAATGCATCAATCCAAATAAGAAAACAATTTTCAATCACATCCAATAAAACCAACACATATGTAATCATTTCAAAGTATTAACATACATTTTATAATCTCGTGTATTATCTAAAAATAGTAAAACTCTTGTATGTGTATGTAAAGAAACACATCTACATGTTGCTCTTATATGAACCTGAAACACACAATGATTATCCCCTTAAATTACCTTGACTTATTCTTTAAATAATAATAAAAACATAATATTATTATTCTACATTCAAATAAGAACTCATTGGTTCAAATCACATCGAAATCATATTTCAAAGAGTCCCAAAATTGCCCAAAGCACAATTTTGTTATGGATTTAGATATGGTCTGATACAACAAGAAGGGGGAGAACACGACACATTATACCCAAAATCCACCACCCCACTTGTAGCCATTTTTTGGACCAAGATATATCATTTCTAAGGATCGTTCCAACTTATTAAAGACATGACTAAGAACTAAACCTCTTGGCATCATTTTCCTTTAAAGAATCAACGATGGCAAACAACATTTCACCAAATTTCATCTCTAAAAAAATCAAAACAGAAGAAAACCCTATTTTACCTCAAATCCAACAAATCTTACCATTTTCAGATTAGCTAAACATATGCTCAATACGTACAATCTCTCCCAACCCATTTTTTCCTTCTCTATTCCTCTTTCTCCCTTTATTTCTCCCCTCTCCCGCATTCTCCCCCTCTCCCCTACTGCAGCAACAGGACAGCCACCGCATCTTAGAGTGGCTCCTATCCAAGCCACGGAGCCACGATCATGGCGCTCCCTGACAGGGGACCCCAGTCCAGCCCAATTTGGCCCGATCGGACCCAGCATCACAAATACATACATACAATCAACAGGCAAATCACAACCTAATGTCAGTACTCAACGTCACAAATATATAATCAAATAACGTCATTTAATCACCCCAAATAATTGAATATTGATATTCAATATAACAAAGAACCATAACTGCATTTCAACATTCAACCACTTAATAAAACGCCAGCATTCCGCTTTGCCGAAACAAAGTTGAATTGAACATTTGGTCAAGCAGGATATTGATATTTCACAAGAAGCTGAAATAGTTATAGTATCATTTAGCGAACAGTCTTGACCGGCCAAAACAAATACTTGATGATCACAGATACTTTCTTACTGGCTTCAACTTCATCCTCGTACGGTCATCCTCTTGTTTGCAACATGCTTTCCAGAATTGTTAGCAATATTCACTCCGACTGACGACAAACTGATCTTTAGGTCAACTTGGCTCCTAGTACGGCTTCAAAGCTGAATTCAGCATATTCAACTCAGCATCCATTCTCAGAGTAGTTGGGATGCATAGTCTCTCTCTCACACGCACACACGCAAAGCAGGAACAAGAGTAAGATGTGATGATTCATTTCCACAAGCATAAACATGGTTATCACTGCAATAAATCTTCACAGAATTGCCACTTTACTTTCTCTATATTCCTCTGTGGACAGGAGAGAGAGAGAGAGAGAGAGAGAGAGAGAGAGAGAGAGAGAGACTCATCCAATTAGTTTCATAACAGGCAAAAAATAACTCCACGGTATACACAATTCAGCGTGAAAACATAAATTCAACTGCTAAGAAGAGGTTGAAAGACCGAGACATTGTGTAGAGAATTGTCACATTTATGAGTGTTTACCATTTGGCTTGGGCGACTGCGTGTAAGGGGAAGCATGGGCACCATTGGACAAACTTTTCATCGGTCCATTTCTCAGACTTTGCGTTGGCTGAGGTTTTGGATTCCTGGCTTGGAAGCTGGCACTGCGCTCTGCCTGGAATGCTTTAAAGTGGTACGAAGAACTAGCCATGTCTTTGAGGTTCATGATCGGTTTGAGGGTTTCTACAACCTCACTCATCAGCGGCCTAGCTTTCGGATCTCGACTAAGGCAGTGTATGGCCAACTGCACAGCTTTCTGTGCACCTTTAATGGAGAAATGGCCTTCCAGCCGAGGGTCTATCAGTCGGTAGAACCGTCGTCTCTCTCCAAGATGAGGTCGTGCCCACTCCACCAAGTTGTGCTCACCATTGGGCCGATTCTTGTCCATCGATCTTCTACCAGTTAGCATCTCCAGAAGCACGACACCGAAGCTATAGACGTCGCTCTTGGATGTCAAATGTCCTGAGGAAGAAGATTCATTGGTTCAGAAAGACCAAATACTCCAAGAAAGGAGAATCAACTCTCTTTGAAACTCGGAGTTGGGATGAGACAAAATGACTTGACCAAACAACTATCCACCAACACGTCTCTTTAACACTACTTTGCCCATTCAATTCAAACCTAGAGGTCATTTTATCATCTCCCAAGTCTATATAGAACGTCCTGAACTGCAGCCACGCCTTGCCATTAGATCGCTAGACAATCCATAATAAGTTGAGGATGGAAAGGTCCTAAAGTAGGTACGGCCAACAGGTTGTGTAAGACCAACAATCCAGATAAGCACCCCCAAGTGCGACCATCTTCACATAAGCTATTTCACAGTCTAAAAGCGAACAAAAAAAGGATGCGAAAGATATCATGAAATGAAGCGGTGAAAAGGCCACATTTTTTTACCAAATACAGATGGTGAAAATGTAAAGATTTAATAAGCTGAATATGAAAAGAAACTCACTAAGCCCTTGAACACACAATGGAAGCCCAAAGAAAGATGCACAACCCAGGTATAGAACTCATGACCTTCAACTTGTGAGTCAAACCCTAGCTGGGTGAGCTATTGCTTATTGTGCTAAGCAATGTTACCTTTAAACCGCTGATGCGCCACAGTGTCTAACTACTCCGAGAAAAAGAAGGAAATTTAAATTTAACTATATTTTATATATATATATATATATATATATATATATATATATATATATATATATATATATATATATATATAGAGAGAGAGAGAGAGAGAGAGAGAGAGAGAGAACAATAGCACTACTATGCTCCTAACCGAGCATGATCTTTCTACATGGCTATGCTCAGGAGTGAGGATATATTTCAACTATATGCAATCCTTTTGTTGGGTAAGAATTGAGCTAACCAACTGGTAATCTTCTGGAATATCTAACTACACCCAAAGAAAGGAAAAGTAGAGTTGCCACAAAAAGATATAATATTTCATGAATTTACCTGTCATTACGTACTCAGGAGCAGCATAACCGTAAGTTCCCATTACTCTGGTTGACACATGAGTCTTGTCACCTTCAGGACCATCCTTGGCTAGCCCAAAATCTGAGAGTTTAGCATTGTATTCCTGCCGGAATATATTTGACAAATTGAGAAGGGCAAATAAGGACATAATGAGAATAAGCTCTAAAGCTTAAAATGGTGATCATAAAATTATGTGGCCTACGCAAATGTCTGTAAGAACCCTATCCCATATCTTTCACATCTTGACCAAATAATAGTCAAAGCTCTACTGCGTCCAATGCATAACGTCCCTCTAAATATGGCTTATTCAGTATGTGAAGAAGCAAAATAAACGAAGACGTAATAATCATAGTCACCACTATGCAGACAATAAAGGAAGAGAAACAGAAAAATCAGTAAGAAAGCTTTCATTATTCTGACATTCAGATCAGACTAAATTTAGACGTTACTTTGTCATATTTGATTGAAAAACAAATGAAAAGCAAGTTCAACCAAAAGGACAAAAAACTGCAATACAGAACCAGAATGAACAAAAAGCTGCACATAGTACATGCTTTTTTCTAACTAGTTTAGATAGAACACAGACCGTCTAAGGGACAAACTAGGAGTCGTTTATCTTACATAATAAATATGGTACATGACAGGAAGATGGAAACCAAAACCAAACCAAGCATATTTATTTGAGGATCGACAATCAAAAAGGATTGATCAAATCTAAAACTCTTATTATGATTGAAACAAATCAAAATGGTTGATAGGAATTAATTATTGACATATGTGTCCCAACATATAGTAAAATGGGTTGAAAGACTAGTACAAGATGGAGTACACTATGATGTTCTTGAAGGACTCAATATCAACAAGGAAGTCCAATTATCTACATACCGCATCTAACAGGATATTAGATGTCTTGAAGTCTCGGTAAATAACTGGCCTTTCAGCTTCTTCGTGAAGGAAAGCAAGGCCCTTTGCTGCACCAAGTGCAATTTTCATTCTGATGGTCCAAGGAAGAGGCAGAGACCCTGAGTAGAAAGTGATTGTTACCAGAAAACTTTAAAATCTCATACTGGAAAAAGACACAAAACAGGGAAAACTAAAAATAGATCATAAATTGGTGGGTCATAAGTTGGAGATGGTTCTAAACACTACTCATGCCAACCGAAGCATCTTCTAAAAGCTGATGTAAACGGTTTGAAAGGATATTTAAAATCAAGCGTCAATTTACATTGTATTTCATAGATTCAGTAGCAACATCCAATTGCAGTTATGCATCAAAATTCAACTTCAATTTTGAATTACATGAGTCGGTACAGATACTCCACCTGATTAAACATAAAACCTATAGCTGACAGTAATTTTACATTATAGTTTTCAAATTAACACTGAATCTGTATCCAATCAGGCTAAAACCAATTAAGTTGACAAAGAACTATTACATCCAATGTCCCTAGTAACTTCATCTGTAATGATGTTTCATCTTCATCAGGTATAGTCTCCAGAGTTTATTTAATTTTTGGAAGTGGTTGACTAGTCAGTAAACCTTGAAAATTATTTACTGAATGGCATTTGACTAGCAAGAGGTTCACAACATATTATAAAGTATCCGTCACCTGCAAAATGATACTTCACATTGCCAACTATATAGTATAGCACGACAATAAGAGACGTTTGGTGCGTTCTCCCAGCTGATTAAGAGTACCACCACATAATTCATTCTGAAAATTAGTTACTTTCCCCAGATATAAGAACGCATCGACTCAAGACCAGTGTACGTCAAGAATTTTAAAATTCAAGAATGTAACCCAAATACCCTTGAAGAAAGCCAAACTTCGGGAGCAGCATAAGAAAGTGAGCTTTAATATCGTAAAGATAGTTGAGAAATCTTTGATTTTTCAAATCTTTGACTTTCACACATCAAAAGTGAAGGGAATTCTGAACAGCCCAAAATTTTGCAGCAGGCCGCATGATATGAAAATCCTTTCCATGTACAAATCTGCTGACTGACATGTTTATATGTAATGATAACAATTTTGGACTTGTTTCATTCAAACCAGGCCCAACCTAATCACATATTTTTTGTAACCGTGCATCAGGCACCTATTTGCCCTACAACATCTCTTTTCTTCCTTCACTTCTTTTAAAACATCAAAGTTACTTCATAACATCTATTCATAATTTGTCATGGTTCTCAGTCATTCTTTTTTCCAGATGATTAAGGATATTTTGAGTTACTATCACATGCTCATAAAGCTTACCAGAAAATGAGAATATCAAGAGTTTACACTAACTAATAATAACTAAATAGATACTTACATTCACTAAAAACCTTTAGCAACAAATATCCAAAACTTGGATACTTGTTGTGTAATGTGGATACTAAAATCTGATTGTTGGACATAAGTGTCCAACACATAAATATCCAAGTCTATGGTGTTCCTAAGTAGGGAGGGATACCCATGTGACCTGTGTCTAAATGTTAGATAACCATTCTCGATAACCCTATCTATCTCTATGTTAAGTATAGTGTCCAATGTGGGACATGCATGTCAAGTTTCTGAGTGAACTCTGATTTAAAAAACAGATCACACGCATGCTACCAAACGACAGAGTCAGTCTGTGGGAATGTCACATTTTCAAATTCATAGAAATGTACTTCATGACATCTATTCTGCTAATATATGACCACGAGTCCCAACATCCACACTCCTGATTTAGAAACTTGCTACTCTATTATTTTGCGAAAATATGAGCAAGAACTCACCGTCACCATTACTAATGACACCACGACTTGGGACATTAAACCTTCCAAAGACGCTTCACAATGTAGTCCGTTTCGAGGAGAAGTCTTTGGTAATTTAATACCTTTTGCAACTTTTTGGTTAGCCTAGAGCCAAAGGAATAGAAAAGTCTTTTTTTTAAGAGTGAGGAGAAGCCTTTCAGTTTTCTCGTGGAGAATAAAAGTGAATGTTGGTTGACTCAACTTTCAAAAAGATAGATCGTGTTGTAGGAGAAGTTAGTTATAAGAGTGGCTTGTCACACACAAATTGATTATTTGGTTTGTAGGGAAAAATAGTTCGTGTTGTAAAGATTGAAATGTAATTTAAGGAGAAAGCTTAACTACTCAAACATCGATTTTTAGTAATGGATTTGTAGGTAAAAATGTGAACAAAGAATAATAGGGTGCATAGAGCTATACTTATTAGAGAAGTGGCAAAATATGTGTTAAGTGAATCTATGGGAGGTGTACCGGTCCAATAAGAAGCTTGGTGGTGGAGTGAAATGGTGCAAGATAAAATCAAAGAAAAGAAGGCATGTTACAAATTGCATTATGTCTAGAAGACTAGTAAAACTTGGGAGGGTTATAAGAAAGCAAGAAAAGAAGAAAAAAAGTCGTTAGTGAAGCAAAAGCCAAAATTTGAGATGATTTATATAAAAAGCTTAACTCAAGAGAAGGTGAAAAATATTTTTTAAAGAAAACTAAGGATCTTCCTTTTGTTAGATGCATCAAAGATGAAGACGAAAAGATTTTAGTGGTGAATGATATATCAACAATAGATGGAAATTTTATTTTTATAAACTTTTAATGAAAATACAGATAGTAGTATTAGCTTACGAGAGTTAGCCAAATCAGAAAAATATATAAACCGTAATTTCTATCCACATATTCAAAAGAATGAAATCAAACAACAACAACTAAGCCTTTTCCCATACTAGACGGGGTCGGCTACATGGATTCTTTGTTTCCACAGATCCCTATCATGTGCCATGTTAGCACTTAACTCCCAATAAGCTAGATCATTCTTTATTGTTTCTTTCCAACACTTTTGTGGTCGTCCTCTACCTCTTTTAATACTTTCCAAATTTAGTTTTTCTAACCTTCTTAGAGGTTCTTCTTTTGATCTTCTTTCTATATGTCCAAACCATCTTAAACGATGTTCTCTCATTTTATCCTCTATTGGTGCCACTCTTAATTTGTTTCTAATAACCTCATTATGTATACGGTCTTTTCTTGTATGACCACTCATCCATCTCAACATCTTCATTTCTGTCACAGACATCTTTTGTACATGTTGATGATTAATTGCCCAACAATCAGAACCATAAAACATGGCAGGCCTAATTGCCGCTCTATAATATTTACCTTTTAATTTTAATGGTATCTTCTTATCACAAAGAATACCTGATACTCCTCTCCATTTTAACCAACCAGCATTAATTCTATGTGTAACATCTCCATCAATTCTTCCATCACTTTGAAAAATTGACCCTAGGTATTTAAAACTTTCCTTTTGGGGAATGCAACGTGTGCCAATTTTAATTTCTATGTCCTCTGAAGTAGTCAAATGATCAAACTTACATTCCATATATTCTGTCTTTGTTCTACTAAGTCCGAGGCCTTTGCTTTCTAATGTTTCTCTCCATAGTTCCAATTTTCTATTAACTTTTTCCTTAGACTCCTCCACTAATACAATGTCATCTACAAATAACATACACCAAGGTACTTCATCTTGAATGTGTTTTGTTAACTCATCCATCACCATTATAAATAAGTATGGACTTAAAGTTGATCCTTGATGTAACCCAATATTAACTTCAAAGAAGTCTGTCGTTCCTTCATGAGTCCTCACACATGTTTTTGCACCATCATACATGTCTCTTATAAGGTTAATATATGTCAATGGGATACCTCTTTTTTCCAAAGTTCTCCAAAAAACCTCCCTCGGTACCCTATCATAAGCTTTTTCTAGATCAATAAATATCATGTGAAGGTCTTTCTTTTTTGCTCTAAAATGTTCCATAAGATGTCTCAAAAGGTGAATCGCTTCAATAGTAGATCTGCCTGGCATAAATCCAAATTGGTTCTCTGTTGTACTTGATACTTGTCTTAACCTACGTTCGATAATTCTTTCCCATAATTTCATAGTATGACTCATTAACTTGATACCTCGATAATTCGCACAATTTTGAATGTCTCCCTTGTTCTTATATATGGGTATAAGTGTACTTGCTCTCCATTCCTCGGGCATCTTTTGGTTTTTCCATATTTCATTAAATAGTCTTATGAGCCAAGTGATTCCTATTTCTCCCAGTATTTTCCAAACTTCTATAATAATATTATCTGGTCCTACCGATTTACCACTCTTCATATGTTTAAGAGCCTCTTTGACTTCATTCTTTTGAATACGTCGGTAGAAATTGTGGTTTATATACTTTTCTGACTTGGCTAAATCTCCTAAACTAATACTAACATCTTTATTTTCACTAAAAAAATTATAAAAATAGTTTTTCCATCTATTTCTTATATCATCATTTGCCACTAGAATTTTTTCATCCTCGTCTTTTATGCATCTAACATAATTAAGATCTTTAGTTTTCTTATCTCTAGCCCTAGCTATCCTAAAAATATCTCTTTCACCCTCTTTCGAGTTGAGTTTTTTATATAAGTCATCTCAAATCTTAGCTTTTGCTTCACTAACGGCCTTTTTCGCTTCCTTCTTTGCTTTCTTATAAGCTTCTAAAGTTTCACTAGTTTTCTTAGCATAATGTAATTTATAACATGCCCTCTTTGCCTTGATTTTATTTTGTACTACTTCACTCCACCACCAAGCTTCTTTTTGTGCCGATACACCTCCCTTAGATACCCCTAACACATCTTTCACCACTTTCCTAATATGTATAGCCATATTGTTTCACATATCACAGGGTGTGCCAACATAATTCCAAACATCTCCTTGAAGGACTTTCTGTTTAAATATATCTTCTTTCTCGCTTTTGAGGTTCCACCATTTAGTCTGAATAACTCGATGCACTCTTTTCTTCTTTGTCCATTTTTTATTTGTAAATCCATAACTAAAAGTCGATGTTGGGTGGTTAAGCTTTCTCCTGGAATTACCTTACAATCTTTACAACACGCTCTATCTTTTTTTCTACAAATAAAGTAATCAATTTGTGTTTGTGATAAGCCACTCTTATAAGTAATTAAATGTTCATCTCGTTTTTTGAAGATTGTATTGACTATAAAAAGATCAAATGACATAGCAAAATTTAAAATCTCCCTACCTTCCTCGTTTATATCTCCAAAACCAAAGTTTTCATGAATCCCTTGATATCCTAATGCCTCTTTACCGACATGTCCATTTAAGTCTCCTCCTAAACAAATCATCTCCCTTTGTGGAATCTTTTGAATCACCTTATCTAACTCTCCCCAAAAAGCTGTCTTTATACTATCTTCTAGTCCTACTTCAGGTGTGTAAGCACAAACTATATTCAAAACCTCTGCTCCTAACACTAATTTCAACGTCATGATTCGGTCACCATATCGTTGTATGTCTACTACACTCTCCTTTAAATCTTTATTTATGATAATACCAACTCCGTATCGAGCCTTTTCTTTACCTGAGTACCATAATTTAAAACTTGTATCCTCTATCTCCTTTGCTCTTTCTCCAACCCATTTTGTCTCTTGTAAATATAGAATATGAATCTTTCTCCGAATCATAGTATCTACCACCTCCATTAGCTTACCCGATAATGTTCCGATATTCCAAGAACCAATACGAATCTTATTATCTAGGACTAGCTTCCTTACCCCCTGCATCCGTCCATAATCAAAATGCGGAGACCCTCTCTGAAAATTTTTCACTACATTCGGGCGGCAATGTAGCGGGACTAACTTATTTACCCACACCCGTCCATGATGTGGGAACCCTCTTTGCAATTGATTCACTACATTCGGGCGAAAATGTAGTGGCCCTTGCTTACTTCTTACTGCATTCGGGCTCTGCAGCACGTCGCTAGGTGGGGACGCCCCAAAACAATGCTCATAATTTTTGTAATCCATGTTGTAAAAATCCGACGAAGTTTTACGCTGGCTGTCGGAAGCCTAACACAACCCTCCTCCTTTATCCAGGCTTGGGCACGGCAATGCAAGGATAATCCCTTACATGGGCGAAGTTAAGGCCTGTTCTTCAACCACTTTCTGAAATTCTTCTAGCTCAATGTTCCGAAGAATGTTATCCACATCACTGATACTAATGTCATTTTCTTTGAACGGCCTGGTTCTTTTACATGTGCCCCCATTAAACCACTCCCCCATTTTCAAAGTGAGATGGAGTTGAGGTTCGGAAGAATGCGACTACCCTGTGATTTGATGTCGTCATATAGTTAAGCACAAAGCCGAGCACTTTTCTGTATGAGTACTCAAAACCAAGTTCTGTAAGGTTCCTTCCTGGGCAGTAATGGCAACCAACTATCTTGCCTTCCTCATAGAAAATGCTGGTCTTGAGGAACCACTTGCCACCCGAAATAACAACGTAATCGAACTTCTCAAATTGGTGAGTCCATTTCTTGTCAAGAACATCAAGGTGCAATTCAATTTCAGCGCTTGATACACCATTTATGTCCTCATAGATATTCGCTTTTGTAAGGAATGGTGTCCATATCACTAAAAGAGTAAAGTTGTATGAGGTAAATCGCCAGGTTCGAGACTTCCACTCTTCATCATGATAAACATCAACAACTTCATCCACCTAGCCCCAGAAGAATTAGACTGATCAAGGTCAAGGGCACGTTATACACACGTTTGTATGGATGCAAGAAAATAAGATATTTGACAACCTTAATTTGTTCCTAAAAGTTGCCTCCTAAGATCAGCAGTTTTGCTTAGAGAACTTCTCACAATTAGAAGTAAAAAAACTATTGATCTTTTCACTTCTTACTAGGATAATTAGCTGCTATATCTTTCATCCTTATGCCAAGACATTGAAGTTCAAGATTTAGGATCGCAACCAGATGACTGTCTAGAGATATAACCGTAGCTTTTATAATAAATGACAATGAGAACTGGATCAATTATATATGTTCTGCAACAGATAAGGAAACTAATAATCATTACAACTCATATGATTGGCGAACTTTTTCAGAGTATCATATAAGGACGCACAGCCTCATTCTACAGAACACATGAAGCTTAGTCGATAACACCCCAGTTCCAAAGTCAGGGACAAGGAAAAAGACCACTGAAGGTGGTAAAACAGTAAACTCTGAAAGATGGGTTGCTATCAAGTATATGAAACCATATTTCAAGGGAAATAATTGATTCCTATACATGTTCATCGTTCAATAGACAAGCGGCTTTTGAAAGCTAAATAAACACCTTGACCAGACACAATACCCGTTTTCAATCCAGACTCCAGTCAAACTGTTACATCTTTCAACCGAAAAAAAGAATCATTTTTTAATGCTTGATTTACTATTGAGACGTCATCCTTATGGAAATATTTAGTGTTCCAAAGAAGGCACTCAACAATTTGGATCAAGTTGTTCAGTAACCCATCTTCCATATGAAAAGATGCAAAAAATAAGATTTTGCAACCAGAAAACATCTAGTCACTTTTCAGGAAGTACCTTGAACTTCAAATATGAAGGTTGAAAAATCCTAAGAGAAATGGGGCTCACTTCACAAGACTATTTGATGAATATAAAGAACTCAAAAGATACTCGAGAAATGGAGAGCGAGTAAATTTATATCCATATATAAGAAAAAAGAAGACATTCAAAATTGTGTGAATTATCGAGGTATCAAATTAATGAGTCATAATATGAAATAATGAGAAATAATTATCGAATGTAGGTTACAACAAGTATAGATATCAATATCTTGGGAAAAGGTTAATCATCAATGAACAAAAGATGTCTATAGCAGAAATAAAGAAGTTGAGATGGTCACACAAGAAAAGACCGTATAAATATTAAGGCTATTAGAAACAAATTCGGAATAGCACGAATAGTGGGTAAAATGAGAAAATCTTTTAAGATGGTTTGGACATGTAGAAAAACGACTCACGGACGCTCCCGTAAGAAGATATGAAAAACTAGATTGTTAAAATTTTAAAAGAGAGAGAACGGCCACAAAAGTGTTGAAAAGAAACAATAAAAAATGATCTAGTTTATATTGAGTTAACTTCTAGCATGACACGTGATATGGCTTGTGAAAACAAAGAATCCATGTAGCCAACCCCATCTAATATGGGAAAAGACTTAATAGTTGGTGGTGGTGGTGGTAGTGGTGGTTGACTCCAGTGTTGTCTGACGCATATCGTATCGCATATCGCTGGGCTCCACGATACGGGCATATCGTATCGTATCATACTTTAATATTAAAATAATATGAAAATTATTTAAAAAATAAAAAAAAAAAGTAAAAAACCGAAAAAAAATCTGGAAAAATCTGATAATTGCTTTAAATTCATATAATGCAAAGTTTAGCACAGATTGAACATTCAACATTGAACAATTGGATCCAAAATTACATATTTTAAAGCAAAAAATGAAATACATTTATATTTTACATATTTGAATTTGTATAAGGATTATTAACTAAATAATCTTCATCTTCTACCTGATAAAGATTTAAAGTTTCTCACTACCTTCTGCTTTAAAATGAAAATCTTCATCTCCTTCGTGATGTTGTTGCACTTCAAATTAATTCATGCAATGTCTTCTTCGGTTAGGAATGCATTTTCTTCGTTATCTTCCATAATCCACTCATCTAATATATCAAAATTAACAAACTGCTATTTGTACATGTAGTTATCATATTTGCTAATTTTCATATATGAGCAAAACAATGAGCTTAATTTCTTTGATTATTAACTCTATGACACCTCAATGATGTGATATTATTACTTGATGAT
This sequence comes from Brasenia schreberi, assembly GCA_036023115.1. Lineage (NCBI taxonomy): Eukaryota > Viridiplantae > Streptophyta > Magnoliopsida > Nymphaeales > Cabombaceae > Brasenia > Brasenia schreberi. The sequence goes on from JAYKKT010000051.1 coordinate 11,484,145, forward strand.
ATCCCTTTTTCTCTTACAATTAGCTTTTTAACTAATGCTTGAGCTTCATTTCTCACTTCACACACTGAGTTAAGCCTCACACACGTTGATCATGTTCAACTCAATGGAAGTCACGGAAGGTGAACCCTAAAATAGTGAAGTTGTGAAATGCCCACTCAATGAACCGAGACAACCAAATATTTTTAATTGTTTGCGATCTCATGAAATTAGAAACTGCTAGCAGAAATATACCTAAAAGTTGGCAACAGAAAGGAAAATGATTTTGTCACAATTTTTATTTGTTTATAAATTATTCTTATTCAATAAATAAAATTATAAACCAAATTACAAGCATAGGGAAGTGAAGAGAGGCTAGAAACCTGTAAAAAAAAAATTTGAAATTTTGAAAAAAAAAATTAAAAAAAAAAAATTGGCATATCGCCCGTATCGTACGATGCGGGCGATATGAGCCGTATCATATCGTGGCTACGGATAACACTTGTTGACTCAACTTTCTATGTGATACTCTTATGATTGCCATATAGGAATTGGATATTATTTTGAAAAGCTTTTGTAATTTTTTTATTAGCCAATAACAATGTTATAAAATGCGTATTGGAGCCTATATTACACTGGGTTCTGATACGCGATAAATGTACCATATCGTACGATAAAATACGATATACAACAACAACTAAGCCTTTTCCCATACTAGAGGGGGTTGACTACGATATTGTATGATACTGTGTTTTTTAGTTTTTTATTTGATGATTTAAAAAACAACTATTAATAACTCTAGTTTAGAAAAAATTGAAATTAACAAATATAAGATATTTAATTCTAACACAATAAATGCTAAACAAAATTGAATCCAAAAGCTTGATTTAAATCAACGATTTTAAAATGATTGATAAGAGAATGAATTTGTAAGCAACTTCCATCATTATTAATTATATATAAAGTACAAAGTTATGAAGTACGAACTACATGAAATTAAACTATTGAATGAAAGTCTGAAACTATAAATTATAATAAAATAATCATTTACCCAAATATGAAAATTATAACAATTAATCATTGATTTGTTACACAAAATATGAATCATAGTAAACAAAGGCATTATAATCATTATAGTCTCGGTCACAAACATATCATCTCGGTCACCACGATCACCATCATCTCCCTCTTCCTCTTCCTCCTCTGCAATTGAATCCTCCAATCCAACAACTTCCATATCATAATCTTTAATTTATGTTTATGCTTCTATTGACCTCCAGTTTTGATCCTCTAAATTAATAGGAGGTTCCTCCTCTTTGATCCAATCATTAAGAATATCAATATTTTCGTAGCTCAACGAGTCATATGACACCTTTCTTGCCCTTCTTACATTTGTCTAAAAAGAAGATAACATCATATTTTCTTATTAATCATTATTAATAAGAACTTAAGAAGAAGAACTAAGAAGCAATAGGTATATTTTTAAATAATTAAATCAAGTAATCTTTGTCTTTAACTTCATATTATTTTATGCTATATAAACCAAATCACAAAGACGAACATGCTCCAGTCTTTTTGTTCCTCTTCTTCGTGTGAATCCGTTAAAGAAACTCTAATTTCTTTTGCATCCACTAAAACTCCATTTTTGGCTCAATATACATTAGTAAATCTTGACAAGTTTGATTCATCTACACCAAAGCGAGCCCAACATTCATTTAAAATAAAATACAATAATAAGAAATACTTAAAGTCAATCAATTCAGAATCAATGAAATAATTGATAACTTGTCAAATATCAATAAAAATGAATCATATCTTGTCGCATTTGAGAGCGGAGTTGTATTGCAATTAGCCTTCTAATGTATATACTTGCTTAACTCTAAATGGATATTGCACCGAATACATGAATCTTACACAAGATCAATTGCATTTAATATCCCCTTTTTAACTTCTTCGTCTTCTATAAAATTAGGAGAAAATTTAATAAAGAGATTAAGAAAATAAGCAACCGCATGCAAATCATGATGCATTTATCGATTCGTTTCTGATCAAAGTTTGCTTCTATTTTAAATTTGACCTTATCCATTACACTATATATATAAGGTGTCCACCATTCTCATTACCTTATTCGAAAGCACAATCATCTTTAAAAACTTATTACAATTTTTTCAAAAGTTAGCATTGAAAACATCTACTAAAGTAACCCCTTTCCTTTTTCTCGACCAATTATAGAGCCCCATTCATCAAATGCAAATAGTTTATATACAACAAGACTTTGAACAATAATAACATTAGTAGCAAATCTTGTTAACGAAGACCTAATCAACTCCCTTCCATGAATGTGAATTCTCATAAAATACAATACAAACGAGTAATTATAAATAAACTTTATAACATTTCTATAATATATATAATCCCCTTTATTCCATCCAAAGAACTTAGATCCTCAAGCATAAGGTCTATGCAATGTAAACACATGAGGTATACACTAAAGATGGATGGTTCGACTAATGCATCTTACCAGTTGCTCTGAAAGTTACAAAATTGTAATCCCCTTTATTTCATTCAAAGAACTTAGACCCTCAAGCATATGGTCTATGCAATGTAAACACATGAGGTCTACACTAAAGATGGATGGTTCGACTAAAACATTTATAACACCCACTTCCTCAACAACTTCTTCAAAAATAAAAGTAAATTATTGGCAGTTTTGTTGATATGAGACAAGTCATATGATTTCAAAAACAATGTCTCCCAAAAGGTTTGCCAATGATCTACTCATTTTACTAGTTTTGAAATTTGCAACATTGTTAATAATGAATTGCACAACATTTATAAGAGTCAATTCCTCAATAACTTTTTCAAAAATAGGGAGTAAATTATTTATAATTTTGTCACTATGGGATTAGTCATATGATTTCAAAAACAATGTTTCCATACCAAAAAGTTTACCAATGATCTATTGTCCAACCATAAGCCATAATGGACATAAGCTTTCATGACTCCCTTAATTCAGAACTTCATTGATGTCCAATATCAACTTAATTTTGCAATAATTTAGGGAGTAAATTATATGTAGTTTTGTCAATATGAAACAAATCATATGATTTCAAAAACAATGTCCTCTTACGACAGTAGACCAAAAGGTTTATCAATGATCTACGTTGACTGTGTGTCCAACCATCAACTATAATGGAACAACCGCAAGCTTCCATGTGACTCCCTAAATTCAAAACTTCATTCATGCATAATATCAACCTAATTTTGCAACAATTTACTCGTCAAAGTATAATACGTAGGGACTCTATAACCTAATCTCGTACTAACATTTGTCATATTTTGGAAGGAAAATGAATTTGCAACATTAAAAGGAAAGCAATTTTCATAAAAAAATTCAGCACACTTTGTATCTACTTTCTGAATTACCTCCTTCAAAACCATAGTTGATTTTATGTCTCGTTGAGTCTCAAGAGTCGTACATCAAGAAAAACTGAATACATCTCACAACCTCTACTACCCCTTTAGTTATCGAACAAGTAGGAGATCTTGTAGTGGAAAAAGAACCAACTTTACTGCTACTACCCTAAAACCTACAGTCTTTTCCTTAGCTCGCCTTCTTACCTTCTCAACCGACTCTTCTTCCTCTTCGACTACACCATAAAATTTTGTATCGTATGATACGACATGTATTATATGATACGGCACGATAAATCACACCATACGATACACATATCTGTATCGTGTCATATTCTTATACGATATACAATAAAATTGTATCGTATTATACGATACGATACAATTTTAATAACATTAGTCTATAGCAGTATTATCCGTATAATACAGTGTGATACTATTATATCGTGGGACTCCACGATATTGTATCGTATAAGATACAATACCATGTTGTATCATGCGATACAGCTTGTATCATACAATACGACTGATACGCCTAGGGGCCTTTTATAATGATCTGTGGCCGAACAAAAACCCACATTTTTACAAGGTTTTTGGATTCCGTTTTTATCTTCAAGCTCCTCTAAGGCAACTTTCAGCTAGGGTGAGACATCTCTTTAAGGGTCTCTAACACCATCATCACTCCGACAATGATAATACCAACATTCCGGTATAAGTTCTTTATTATCTTTGTATTTTTGTGTTTTCTTGTATTTTTTTTTAATGACAAAGTGAGAGAGACTCTATTTGAGTGTTTTGGTGGTTTATGAAGTGAAGATTGGTGATTTATAAAGTGCATTTATTTTCAGGTTTATTAAGATTGAAGTGTTAAATTAAGATGGCAAGAAGGGGTGTTAGAGACTCCCAATCTCGGTCCGATGATCCGGCATGATAGTGAGTATAATTGTTAAGGAAAACATATTAAAAATTAAATGTGTTTTTTTGTGAGAAGGTGATTAGCGATGATATTTCAAATTTCTTGTTTGAAATATCACCTAGCATGATTAGGAAAGAGGTTGCTCCTTGCACGAGCAAAGTTAGGAAAGTGTCAAAATGACAATGTGTACATACGATTGAAAATATAGTTGAGAAGAGACAACAAAAGGATGATAATAGAGATGTTTCAGGAAGAGGATGATAGTGTTGAACTTCATGATAATATCCCTTGTGATACTAGAACAGAGGTTGGTAGTAGTAATTTTCTACCACAAACCCGAGGGTTCTTGAAGAGGTTAAAAGTGATAGAAGAGAAAGGGTTAGAGGAATATCTTATTTTTGCATAAAGTTGTTTTTTCCTTCTAGTATTATACTTGACACTCAACCTAGAATTTGTGTTGCTATGGCTTCAGAGTAATTGTATGAACAGACAAACCTTGCAGCAAGGAGATGATTTTATAATGCATGCATTCAATGCAACAAATTCTTTTCATTTTCAAGCAATGGCAGATGTCATTGCTAACATTGGTCCAGGGTATAAGATATAATCTTATCAAAAGTTGAGAGAGAAACTATTAATTGTCTTTAAGTCCATGAGTATTGTTCGACTTTGAGAGAGTCATGAAAGGAGACGAGATGCACTGTCATAACACATGGATGGACAAATAGGCGAGGAAGATAGTGAAGCAAATACACTCCTAACTAAGGAAAACATTTAATGGATTCATTTGAAAGGAGCGCAACAACATCAAGGAGATGATGATTTTGATTTTGAAGCCAAAGGTAGTAATGATCTTGAATGAGAAGAAGATAAAGATTATTTAGTTGATCATAATTACAATCATGATTTTTCTTGAATTTTTGTGATTTTTTCCAATTTTTAGTATTAAAAACGATATGAGATGATATGATACGATACGCGATACGATACACATCGAACAACACTGGTCCATATTAAAAGATTAGAAAGGTCTTTTAAGGGTTTTGAGAATCATTTGAACATTCTCTTGGAATTAGTGGTCCTTTTGGTACGAGGGATCTAGTGTGGAACTTTTTACCTCATGGAGTTTGTAGATTCATGTAATCTACAAGATGCATCAGGTGCAACCCCTTGGTGCTTTAAAGTAGTCTATTCTCATTTATCAACAAAAAGCATAGTTATGAAATAACATTAAACAAGTATACATGCATCGTGATCTAATAATAACTAGTGGTGTCAAACGGACAGTATTATTCACGAACAACTGCTTTCATCTCAAAATGGGCCATTTACTTGTCTTTGTTGTAAAAAAGAGCCAGACATAAAGTTCGCATCATCCAATCCTAGAACAAGGGAAGGACATTGTTAAGTTTTATGAAATAACATAAAACAAGTATATGCGCAACATGATACAATATAACTAGTGGTGTCAAACTGACAATATTTATTCACCAAAGAACTGCTTTCATATCAAAATGGCTTGGTCTTTGGTGTAAAAAAGAGCCAAAAATAAAGTTCACTCCAATCCTAGAATAAGGGAAGGACATTGTTAAGTATCAGTAGCATGTTGGTTGCTTTTTCCGGTAAAATTTGCATTAATGGCTCAAAAACAAAATGAACATCCCATAAAATACTGCTAAGAGATTACATACTTCTGAAAAGATGATTCTCCAAGCTTCCCCTAGGCATGAACTCATATACAAGCAATCTTTGATTATCTTCAATGCAATACCCAATAAGTTTGACCAAATTAGGATGGAGCAAGTCACCCAAAAAGTTGACTTCCGCCTGCAAAATCATCAAAAATAGAGTCTCAAGTAACTCACAAACCAATGACTCTCTCTCACCATGTAGCTAAACATCAAGATAAACAAACAACACTCACCAACCACTCCTTATGACCCTGAAGCCCATCGTGGTTGAGTGTCTTCACAGCAACCGTGAGACCAGTACCTGGTTTCACGGGTGCAGTTCCATTCTCTTCAATCCAACCCTTAAAGACACAACCAAATCCTCCCTCACCAAGTAAACTTTCGGGTCTAAAGTTCCTCGTTGCAATTTTGAGATCATTGAAGGCAAACTTTCTGAGCTGTGAGGCAACTTTGAGGTCCTCACCAATTGTTGGAGTTCTTGGATTGCTTTCCGGATTACTGGTGGATGTGGAGGAGACAACGGGTACTGTAGGTTGGTCTCTAGACTCTCTACTACCATCATTAGTTGATTTACTCTCTGCAGGTTTAAAAACAAAGAAGAGCACCTCAGACCATATGAAGCAAAAAATCTAATGATGGAAAACAGGATACCACAAATCAAGTCCCCATAGCTCTACTTGCCCACGGGTAAACTGCCCACCACTTCTGATAGCTATTTCATGCCAATACTTGATACCAAATACATATCAGAAGATATTAGAAAAAAGAAACTAAGATTATCCTGCCTTATATCTGAAGTCAAGACATTTTCAAAAATGGAAAACGTTTATAAGAAAAAAAAAATCCTGCTAAAAAATATGGAAGCAAATATTTACATTCTAATGCAACATGATCTTGAAACTCGAACCACAATATAACATCAAAACAGAATAAATTGCAGCCTCATCGGATTTTTCGAAAGAGACTATAAATGGAAAATAGTTAAACTGCACCAATTGCCAAAAGCCAAAGGAAAACGACACGTTTTCATGATACAGGATCAATGAAACAAAGAGAACACGAAAGAAGACGTTTTACCACAGTTGGTGCTAGTGCTGCTTATAGAACTGTCCACCTTAGATCTTGAAGAAATGCAGCTACCCATTAGCTTAATCTTAAAACTCCAGCAACCTGGCTCCTCCAAGCCATCCTTTTTCTTCCTCCCTTTTGATTTTCCAACGTGCTCCCATGCCTCAACCTGCACCGCCCCAGGCCCAAAACCCATCCCTTTCCAAACAAAAGCGTAGTGCTAAATCCAGACCAACATCAGCACCATCCTACATAATTCCTCAACAAACCCAGAAACTCCCCATAAAAGAAAATCTTCAGAAACGGGTGAAGAAAATTGAGAGAAACCAAGAATAAACCACCAACATCTCTAGACGAGAATAAAACAGTAGAGATTCCCAATCCCCTAAATAGGACAAAAGCGTGACCGAGAAAGAAGGAGCCTTTAACCCTCTACCTTCCAGAATTTCACAACTCTCCACCCTCAATATATAAATTCAGCAGAGAGAGAGAGAGAGAGAGATGACCTAATGGTTAGAATCCGTCACCAAAATTTGTGACCATCAAGGAGAAACCCCAAAGAAAGGAACAGAAAGGGGAAGTTAAAAGGAGCAGTTAGTGAAGGCAATAAATATAGAAGACCAAGAAGACATGAGGAAAACCAAATCGTAACAGAGGAGGAGAAGAGACACTTCGCTTCTCTTCCCCCACTTAGACGCCGACGCCCTTCTCTCCTTTCTTTTTTTAAAATCACCAATAAACAGAAATGAAGCCAGAGCAGTAAGAGAGAGAGACGGTCGGACTCCTTCAAAGGGTCACCGAATCACAACATAGAGAGAGTGAGAGAGCAGCTACGCGGAGAAGGCGGGCGTGGAGGGGAGGGGACCACTCGGGTAGATGAGATTTAGCTGCCTGGAGACCCCACAGTTTCAGCCATGCCTCCCTTTACCGACGAGCCGGGAGAGAAAGAGAGAGACGGGACGGGGACGGGGACGGGGACGGGACGGGGACGGGGACGGGGACGGGGACGGGACGGGGGCGGGGGAGTGGTAGCGTGAGCAAACAGCGAAAGTTGTGAAGTTGTGTTCTTGTGTGAGCGTACCGGGAGAGAGAGTACGGTTAGGCAGAGTTGCAGCAGTACAGGTAGGCAAAGAATGAGAAGACTGGACGGCACCCGGGCAACCCTTGTCAGGATGGCTGTATATCCTCTCTTCTTTTGTATTTAATCTCTTCTTTTAATCTGTATTGTCTCATGTATATCCTCTCCTCTACTTCCATTTCGTTTCTTTGACCTCTATCTTTTGCTTTTCCTTTATATAATAATAGTTCTTTTTATCCTCTTACTGGTGTCTTTCAAGGTTTTATCTAGACACCATCTCTTTCCGGTTTGTTGATGCTATTTTCTTTATTGTGCTATGAAATTGAAAGGTTTTGTTGCACGATTGTAGTAGTTAATGTCTTAACCTTTTGTCACACATGTACATCTATATATATATATATATATATATATATATATATATATATATATATATATATATATAGTCTTCACTATATTAATCTTGCACCAATGTTTCTACTATTCGATCTTTGAGATTGATCGTAAAAATTTAAATTATTTTATATTTAATATATATATATATATAATATTTGATTTAGATTTTTATCTTCAATCTTATAAACACCCAAAAAAATTTAAATTTTGCCTCTTAGGAAATTAAATGTTTTTGGAAATTTCGGGTTTTCGAATAAAAAAAGGTATCAAACGAGTGTATTCTGTAATCAAAATTTTATGGAAGCCTTAAAATGATGAAAGAGTGTTTTCCTTTCTGAAAATTTCGAATTTGGACAAAAATAGATAAAAATGACGATTTTACCCTCAGTACTGGAAAAGCTGGATTTCATTTCCGTAAAAAATTTATGTTAAAAAGTATATTAAAAACTTGCCCTTTGAAAAGATATAGGTATCAAAGAGACAAGTTGACACCTGAAAAGGAAGGTGGGTGCCGAGAAAGGAAAGCGAGCGTTAAAAAGGAAAAATGAGCTTCTCAGAAAGAAAAGCTCATATTTGGAAAGAAATCAATTTCCAAAGGTGAAAGTTGGTATCATCAAAAGAAATAAAAGATTAAAGCAAGAACAATGGCTTCCGAAAAGAAAGCAAATATGCAGGTAACATGAGTTTGTTTTATGAAATGGAAAATGAATCAGCAAAATCAAAAGAGTTCACATGTGCTGGTGTTCTGCAAGTTGGTTCCAGAAAATCAAACACTATGGATGCACGGCTACTCTTCTTAGTTGTGCAAAACTCATCGTAAATGCTGTAAACTTTGTGAAAATGATGCCTATCAAACCAAATGTTGTTATTTGGAGATCATTTCTTTTTGAGATCAGATGGCCACCAAAGGGTTTTAAATGGACTGCTCAGTCGACATGAGCAGAAAGGAGCTATCTCAATTCCAATTGGTATAATCCCTGCTGATTCACTTGTGTTTACTGTTCTGGGAATCAGAGATCCTGTGTCTGCTGCAATAGCTATTGTAAAGAGGTTCTTTTGCTGTAGAGTGGACATAGACTGATCCGCGTTTTGAATTAAAAAGATTCTTGTAGATTAAAGTTTGCCAGTTCTTAAATGAAAAGATGAAAAAGGGGAGCATGTTGAAGCAGCCCTGGGTCCATTGATGCCAGTACTTTGAGCATTCCTGCAAAATCAAGAAGAGACATTAGATCCAGGTGAAATAAAGAGAATGTGGCAACATCCGATGCAGATGCAGCCCATGATGATAGCATAGTCCACCAATAATGTGACTAAAGATGTCATTCAAAAGTATTTGGATGAGAACAAGACATTGATTCTGGCAATTCTTGATAACCAGAATCTAGGAAAGTTGAGTGAATGTGCATAATACCAAACAAGGTTGCAGCAGAACCTAATGTACTTGGCTGCAATTTCTAATGCTCAACCACAACCACCAACTATGCATGCTCGAGACAAGCAAGAAACCGCAATTTCAATTCGATATTCTGGTAAGCTTCTCACAGAGGGCATGACACAGATTATTATAAATAGTCATTCAAAGGAATCATGTCAAAAGAGTCTTGAAGATGCAAAGGCAATGACAGAGAGGCATTTAGCTGCTGGCGATTTGAAGCAAAGTTCAACAATTGAGAATCTGGTAGAGAAAAATGCTGATAACCAATGGCTGTCAGCTTTGATCATTGATGGCACAAGTCTTTTTATATCCTTGAAACTTAGTTGGAGGATGTGCTATTCGAGTTAGCTACAAAATGCAATGTAGTGCTCTGTTGTAGAGTAGCCCCATTACAGAAAGTTGTTATAGTTGCACTCATAAAAGAGCAGGATGGATGACATGACCCTTGCCATTGGAGAGTGGAGCTCGAGTTTCACAAACCAGCAGTCAGCCGGGAGCATTGTTACGCCCAAGATGTTCAAACAAAGGCTCATCGGCAACTAAACTTCTTATCTCAGGAAATAAGTTCCCCATTGTAAAGCAGGTTTTTGATGATCATGACGCACCTAGATATTAAGAAACCAAGCATGATTCTTTAGCCAACAGATCACATTCAAGGCTTATCCAACTCAGATACAATCAAAAGGAGGATCATGCTTATCAAGTATAGATAATGTTCAAGGCTTATCCAACTCAGATGCAATCAAAAGGAAGATCATACTTATCAAGTACATATCACGTTCAAGCTCATCCAACTCAGATGAGATCAGGAGGAAGATCGAGCTTGTCAAAACAAGAACAGAATCAGGATCAGGCTTATCCAAATCCACAACAGATAGGTACCCGTGAGCCTATAAAAAGGCCCTCCGAGGTGTTGCATCGACCATCAACCATCCACTGCCAAACACCAATCCGTGAACAGTAGAAAAACACAGAAAAGAGAGAAAGAGAGAGAGAGAAGAGAGGAGAAGAAAAGCAGGTCTGCCCTGCTCGCCATCTAACGTCCACTCGTGGAGGTTTCTCAGTCACATTGGAAGCTCCACATCATCTTCCTCTTCGATTCCATAGGTTTGAATAAATCGTTGTATGGATATAATCAATGAAAAACTCAAAACTTGCAGATTTTGCAAAAAATTTGCATGAAGACTGAACTAAGGATCGTGTTCATGACCCATGTCGATACAAAACATGAATATTTATCCTTTAATCTTCATGAATAGGATAAAAACAATACACCTTTATGATCTGCATGAATTTTAGGATTGGTTACAGTTGAAGATCATTCCAAACAATCAAGGGAACGCTTTGAATTTTTCTGCAATTTTGAACTTCTGAAATCGTATGATCGCACACACCTGAACATGGATTTGTTTTGAATGAACAGCTAATCCAATCAAGTCAATTTTTTTTGCATATCCAATCTAGACATGTCAAAGATCATTAGATAAAATTTTGAAGATTTTATGTGATCGTTTGCTTAGTCAATTAAATCAGTGAACATTGGCAAAAATCAGATTCTGTTTTGTAGAAACAGACCCCTATTCTTTTATCCATATCTCTGTAAATACTGAGTGGAATTGCATGAAAATTGATTCTCTAGAAAGATAACATCTGGGGCTCTCCAACAAAATAATTTTTTTTGAAATTGGATGTCTGAATGCAGAGATATGACTGTTTTTCTGAACCTCTAAGTTACATATACATAACTGTTCTGAGTTTCTGAACAATCACTAATTCTAGATTTAATTCTCAGGATTTACAAAAGCAAAATAAAAAATAAAAATATATCCTGACTGTCACACGTATATCTTGCTTCTATAAAATTTTCAATTTTTTTGCAGACCCAGAAGTATTTTAGAAAAATCCGAGAACAGGTCTCTGAAATAGAACACTTTCTGCAACTTTCAGAATCTGAAATTTTCAGAAATCAGGAAATTAGTCACAAATTTTGAAACTTGTGAAATCGGGATTTTGGTTGTCGAATTTAAGGGATTCTAAACATTTTTCAAGCGTCTAGGCTGACCCTTAAGCGTCGGTTCAAGAAAGCCTACGTCGAAAAGATCTCACTTGTCCGCAATCGCCTACTAAAGTCAGAAAACTGAACTTTGTGAGTTTTAGTAAACTAACTGGCACGCTCGCGCACATGACATAGTTCGAGAGTTTAATTTCAAATCCTAAAAGATTTTGAAATAAAAATTCACGTCTATAAATCTCAAAAATCAAACGGTAAAGATATTGGTATAATATTATATATATATATATGTGTGTGTGTGTGTGTGTGTGTGTGTGTGAGAATTTGAATATACATACATACTTGATTACTTAAAAGGAAGGACAAGAGTGTTAAAGTAAGGATAAGGGTGTTATATGGTTGCTTTTTTGAGTTCGCCGAATATTCTTTTAAATTTATAATAACAAACTCTTGTTCTCATGTCAATGTGTAAATGGAAGTGTAAGGGTGTACATTATTAATGGTACTTTCTTCTCTCTCTCTCTCTCTCTCTCTCTCTATATATATATATATATATATATATATATATATATATACTAGTTTTAACAATGAGAATAAAGTAGTCAAAATCATGTATCTTATTATATATATAGTCAGTTGATTGAGGCAATTAGCATGCTAAACTTTTCCTCATGTGTGAATGTTGACATATTTCATTGTTTGTTCCTCTCACATATTGCTTCTTTTGATTAGATTAATTAACCTTGGAGTTTACATAGTTTAAGTGTACTTTGACTGATCAATTGACTGAAAAAGACTGAAGTTTTGTAATGCCTAATCCATTGATCGGATTTCAAGTACAATATAAGAGAACAAAAAGCTAAATATGTCCCTCACTCACGTCATAGGGTGTAGATGTGAAATTTTCACTCCAAACCTATGTAGAGACTTGAAGAGAAACTTCCAATTCTACTTCGTGCACGAGTGTGCCAGCTAGTTTCTAAAAATTAGCAAAAGTGTGAATCCGACTTGGCGATTGTGGATAAGCGGGCTCTTTTCGCTTTAGGCCATCGGCCTGCTCTCACTCTGAAAAGGTAGATAAGCCACAAAGAGGTATGCCTGAAACCCATCCTTCTCAAATCTCTCTTCTCAAAATAGGGTCATCAGATGCATTGACTCACACCCATGCACACACAAACCCACAAAATGTGCCTAAAATAGAGCTTTCAAAGGACCAAGCTTAGCTCCCCTTGATGCAAAACCCTCCCAAAATTGGGTTGTATGGAAGCCCAAACCTTCCATCACCCCAAAATATTCAAAATCTCTCAAGGGACCAAGCACGGTTTCCCTTGAAAGCCATAGCTCCCAAACTAGGGTCGTGTGGAAGCCCAAGCCTTCCATCACCCCAGAGTCCAAACTCCCTTTATCCAAAACAGAAAGGGTATATACCCATAACATGGACGATTCTATGTTCCAGGGGTATGAATTGTATAAAAACTTTTTAAAAACTAAGAAGCCCTGGAACATGATTCTAAACATGAGATATAAACCCTACGTGGGCCTGGGAACCCGAAACCAAGGTAGGCTTGAACCTGTCCTACCTAAAGCCAATAAGAATCAATATGGATTGGGCTACAGCCCACCCATACCCCTAAAGCCACCACCTAAGACCATCTAGGTCAAGGGTGCCTTGTAGAACCTCTAAAACCGAAACCCATGTCTTAGACCTGTTTGATTAGAGTCTGATTTATGAAGTTTTCTTTGTAGGTTCAATGGAAGATCCCTATTTTTGAAAAAACCAAAAAAATTGGATATTGCCAAAAACCAAAAAAAATTGAAAACCCACCAAATCTCAAAAACATTTGGAAAACTGAAAATTCCAAAAGGAAAGTTATTTCAAAAGCCTTTGGCCATGTACCAATCCCATTTTCGAAAAATTGTAAAAATGCTTTTGAAAATTGTATATACTCCTGTAGACACGAAAAATTCCCACTTTCGGTTCTTAGGCCCGAAGTGAACCTTTTCGTATGTCTAAGTCGTTTTTATAATAAGGGCGTGCCAGCTAGCTTACTCAAGCTAGCGAAGTAAGTTTTCGAAAATCTGACTCTTTCGGGGCGACTGTGAGGAAGTGAGCTCTTTTCGTCGCATACCTTCTTGTACTAATGCGCAAGGGTTAGTCTGTATGCTTAGCAAAGTCGTTTTGAACAAATAACCTCTTTGAAAATACCTGAAGTGTTTGGGTTTCGTTTGTATGGTTGCACGTTTTATTTCACGTGGGATTTGCACGTGCCTATGTCTTTCAATGTTTATGTTATTTAAGCCAACTAGGTATGTGCGCAAGTGACCTAAGTTGGGCGATTTTTGCACGGGAGTGTGGGGTTTGCTTTGATGCAATATGCGTCCTAACTCGTAGTATGGCGAATATGCAATGCAAACTCACACAACTCCAAGGGAAAACCCGAATTGAAAGACAATGCTTAAGGGAAATGGCATAATGTAAATTGCAAAAGGAAAATTGCAAAAGGGAAATATGGCTATATCTTAAGAGCGAAAAGGCTCAATTGTGTAAGTGTGTGTCGTGTATATATGGAAAGACTACTCACACAGCTGAACCTTAAAACCCAAATCTTAAAGACATAGCGGAAGGGAAATACTTATAATATATATGGGCCCGAAGGTCTAAAATTGCAATATGGCCCTTATTAAGGTCTTGGGAGTAAGAGCGAAAGCTCAATATGTGTGAGTGTAGAATTGAAAGACAACACCCACGACTTGTAATGGAAAACCCACGCAACCGAATATATATAAATATAACTATATCTTAGGGGCTGTCAAGGCCTGCGTGTGTACCAAAAGGGTGTGTAACTAAGAGCGGAAAGGCTCAAGTGCACATGTGTGTTGGGGGGAGACAACGCTCCATTATTACAACCCCGTATCAAAATTTAATTAAATGTAAGCAAGTTCATATAATAGACCAAGTTAAGACACTTACATGTAGCTGGTCCATGTTCAACTTGCTTGGACTTGGCTTCGTGAGTCTCCTTGGGCAGCCGAAGTGGAGCTCCTTTGGTGTATGTTAGTGGCAGGTAGGGGTTGGGATGTCCAAGTGCTGGCCGAGTGGAAGGGGGCGTCTAGGTGTTGGCCGAGTGATGGAGGGGCAGGTGCTGGTTGAGTGATGCTTGGCAAGGAAGAAGGGGGTGAAGAGAGGATGAAGGTTAGGTGAGGTTGAGGTGGGGTACTAACCAAGAATGGAGGCAGTGCTGGTGGATGGAAGTGGTGGCCGGATGGTAGTGGAAGAAGAGTGGCAGCCGGGAAGGTACTCCTCACCGAAGGTGGAAGGTGATGGAGTCGGTTGGAGTGGAGAGGTGCTGGCCAGGTCCCAAGATGGAGGGATGGATGAAGGTGGAACTGGCCAAGTCCTAGGGGGCATGGAGGGAGTGGAGGAGAGAGAGAAAAACCCGCAATGAAGAGGGGTTTTTATAGGCTGGGAATGGGCTAGGTCGGTTAGGGGGTTGTGGGTCAGATATTTGTAATAAGGTGGGCATGGGACATGGTTTGGGGTAGGTCGGTTAGGGGGGTTGGTAAGTGGTTTGGGGTAGGTCGGTTAGGTGGGCTGGGACATAGTGGTTAGGGGTTTAATTAGGTGCACTAAGGTGGGTTTAGGCTTAGTTGGTTAGGGTCTAGGTGATCTAGCTAGGTGAGGTCGGGGCGGTTTTGGGTGAGAATGGCTAGGTTTGGGTTAGGTTTTAGGGGGAAGTGGCTAGGTGAGGTGAGCTAGCTTAGGGTTAGGTTTAGGAACCACCCTTGGCGCCAGTCCATTGGTCCAGTTGCAGCCATGTCCGAGTTGGTGCAACCCCAGGTCAGGTGTAGGTGCATACAAGCTTAAACCCACACTCTTGGCTAAACCCACAAGGTTAACCTACCCTTGACTAAAAGTCAAGCCTACCAACTTTCTCACTCATACTTTATCCCCCCTTTCTCTCTCTACCCAAGCCTTCCAAGGCTTTTCACGTGAAAAATTTGTGAGCCCCTCACCTCCATTTATGAGAAGGTGATGTGGGCTATGGATATAGATATTGGATTTGGATCTTGGGATCCAAATCCAAATCCAAATATATGTTGGGTTTGGATCTGGATATATATGGTCCAGATCTGGCCCAAATTTGATTTTTTGATTCCTTCATGGCGTTTCGAAACAGATGGTTTGTGCGGGGCCTGAGTTCATCAGTACTCCGTCTTGCGTTGGGTCTTCGCCAACATTGTCGTCCGCTCTTCTTCTCACCTTCAGGAGTTCATTTTAAGCAAATTTCTGATATTTGGGAATGATTTTGATACGAGAGTTGATGTGCCAGGCTTGAAGTATGCTTCGGGTCCGGGCTCTCCTTTGTCTTTTTGGTCCTGCTTTCGTTAGGCCAGGCGGCTTTTGGGGTTTACCTTTTTAAAGTCCTAAAACTATATGTATAAAGTTTTAAAACATATATACAGGTTCAAAGTATGTACAGGGTTGTCTGGAAGGCTCCTGGGTTTCCAGACTCAAAATAGCCCTTTGGGGCTGCTTTTATGAAACCAGGCATATTTAAGAAAAATCGTGGGATTTTGGGATGTTTACAACTCCCAAGAACCCAAGTATCCAAAAGCTGGTCCTGTCCACCTTTTTGCCTAGAGCTTTTTCAAAAACTGAAAAGCTCGAGAATCACCAAAGCAAGGAGGAATAAACACCTCCAAGCTCCCTGAAATTTGTAAAATCCTTGACTTACAGAAAATTTGGGGATTTTTAGAAATAAGTCTAACCTATAGTGTGTGCATAAGCATCATGCATTACACTTTGAAATCATCCATGTGCATCGAGTCTAGACATCATTTTAGAACTCGATTTTTTAGGGTTGATATAAAACCAAAGGGGCAATAAGAGTCGACCCCCTAAGTATCGAGCCATCATAGGCATGTCTCCATATGAATCAAATCCGAAACCTTCAAGGTGGATTTCAAAAGAAATGAGAATCTCAAAAAAGGGTTAGCATCTCACAAAAAACCTTTCAAAAATACTTTGATAAAAACCTCTCAAGCATTACAAATCATGCATTGTTTGCTTGACTCGATCAAAATGAAGATGATGTTCATACTAAATGAGCCATACATTTCGAAAACTCTATTGGCATGTGAAAGAAATCACTAAGCCAAGAGAAGAATCGTGCTTAGCCTTGCTGTAGGCCTCCAAATTCGAGACATCATCTCCCCTATCATGAAAAGGGAATGATATTCATTAAAGTACTCATTTGAAAAACCTATCTTAAACAGATAGGCAAGATAAATGGTAGCCCCTTTCAAACGGAGTATGAGTTCAAAACTCAAGACTCCCTTAAGGGACAAGCCCTACATCGTGTGGCTGAAGTGTCTCTTTGAGATATATCCCCCATACTTGATCAAATGCCCCATGAAGGCATGAATTTTCAAAACGAATTCCAAAAACCATGCTTGACCAAAATCAAGTATAGGAAACATATTTCGATCAAGGGGCTGGTATAGAAATCATCTTCATATAGAAAGGAAGGATTTTCTAAAATTGCTTTTTCAAAAAGGATCAAATTTCAAAAGTTTAACCTTACATATGACTTTAAAAAGGAAAATTTCCAACATATGGTTAAAATGAAAACCTTGATGGTGTTAGGATAAACACATGAGTTCCATGATGAAAATATGGAGACCATGTCAAAACAAATATGATGGCCATGACGATCACTTAGGGCTGGTTGTGTTTTTCCATCCTAAAAGCAAAAAGTATCATGATCATGTTGAAAAACCAGGGCCCTTCACCATGTGGCCGGGAAAAATCATGCATCTCCATCAAGCTAGGGGCATTTTTAAATGCAGCCCCTAGATACCTTCCATGGGAAACCAATTTCGTAAAAATGTATCTCCCTCATGACTTGTGAGATACATTTTCATGGGCTCATCATTGCATAAAAGCATGTATTTTCATCAAAGTCACATGGAGTGCATAGCATGCATCATATTCATATCATATCAACCCAAAGAAAGCCCAAAAAGGTGGCAACCCGAGTAGAAATGTCCCCATGTCTTCAAAAAGGCAACAAAAATCAAAAAATTTGTTGATATTGTGGGTAGAAATTAGCAAAACCCGAAAAATGCCCGAATATTCAAAAGGGTTTATGTTGAATTCTTTCAAAAAGATTTTGAAAAATCAAACTCCTTTGAAACTTCTTGAAAGAAGGATCAAAGTTGATTGTATAACCCTAAATGGAGGAATTTATACTTTTCGAAAGGTAGAGTCTTCCAAAAATGAATTGGCGATATTTCAAAGAACCCTGGCTTACAAGATTAAGCCTTGTTCAAAATATCAGAATATTTTCAAATAGCAGATGCTATTAAGAAATAGGACGATCTTGGTTGAATCGAGTAACCAAAGGCATAAGCCTTCCCCCATTCTACTTTCTCTCCAAAAAAGAAAATTGGTTGTGTCCAAAAGAAAAAGAAAAAAACAAGAATACAAAAACTCCTCCGAAAGTGGTCTTCCCTTCATAAATGGGGAATACAAAAACTCCTCTGAAAGAGGTATTCTCGTTCAAAAGAAAAAGGAGAATACAAAAACTTCCCTCAAAGAGGTCTTCCCTTCATAAGCAGGGAATACAAAAACTCCTCCAAAGAGGTCTTCTCCTTTAGAAAAAAGAGGGATTAATAAAAAAAATACTCCCAAAGAGAGGCCCTCTGTGAAAAAAAAGAAACAAAAAACTAAAGCTCCAAAGAGCGATTTTCTGACTCTTTGCCTAAAACCATGGGATGCTTCAGAAGGGACCGTGGTGTCTCTTTGCCATATCCCCACAGCTTATCCCCAAGAAAAAAGGTTTAAATTTGTGAAAATCCTAAAGTACAAATAAAATCTACTTATTTGGATTTCATTTTGGTTGAGAACTCGACTTTGTTTTGTAGGAAATGGAACTTTGAAATGTTTTCCAAGATTTTCTACCCAAAAACCTCTACTTAGTAGTAGGTATTGAAACCCGAATAAAGGAAAGTATGAAAAAGTGGAAGTCCTTTTTGATACAAGCTAAAAGGAGTTCCTTTTCAAAAAGAAATTTTCGAAAAAAAAGACAAGGGTAGAACCTGCTTAGAGCAGACAGCCTCAAAAGGCTCTCTCTTAGCTCAAAAACCCGAAAATGTCAAGAAGACATGGATAAAACATGCTCGAAGCAATCAACCTCAAAAGGCACTCTTCGGGCTCAAAAACCCCAAAAAACAAAGATTTTCTCTCTCTCATGCATGCATTCAAAGAGTCGTTCATGCATGATCATGCATATAGAGAAATAACGAGGAAAAATCCCCTTTTGCTAAAAATCTCCTCCTGTGGTAAAAGAAAACAGGGTTTTTACGGAGCAAAAAAATGGTGTATTCTCGAGAAAATTTGAGAGAAAACCAAAATGGGGTGTTTCTTCTTTGCCATTATCCAAATAATGCCAAAGAGGGGCATCTGTAAACACCCCAAATTTTCCAAATTTCAAAACTCTCAAAAACACAAAAAAACTTGTTTGAGCCAAAACGACAATCTATTTTAAAATACAAAAACAGGTATAAAAGGCAAAAGGAGAGCCCAAGCAAGAAGAAGGATTTAAGCTCGGAGCTTCAAAAGCCATCTCTTGCCCAAAAACAGAAGAAAAGAGAGTCCGTTCAGAGAAAAGCCCGACAGAAGGGTAAAAGCATAATTTGGGTCAAAGAAAAGCAGAAAGCATCTCCAAAATGCAGAAATAAGCCAAAAACTAAGGAAGTCGACAAAAGTCTGAGACACGTCCCGTCAGAAAGAAGAACGGAATCTGTGCGGCAATATGAGTTCGATATCACCAGGAACCAGCTAGAAACCAAAACGGTGGACCGAAACAAACACCAAAAAGGTCCTGAAAAGCAGAACACCGGTTGGAAGAAAGACTTGGGGAAGACCCAGGCCAGAGTTGGGCCTTCGATGAATCGAAGCCCGCTCAAAACCGACGGTGAAAAGCACCAAAAAAGGACCAAAAACAAAGGAGTAGAAGAAAAGTTTGGATTGAATCTAGACCCAAAAATATCCGGATCCAAATCCAAATAGTGTTTGGATCGGATCTGGATCTCAAAATATCTATGATATGAGATCCAAGATCCAAACCCAAATAAATATTTGGATTGGATCTGGATCTCAAAATATCTGTGATCTAGATCCAAATAGTGTTGGATCCGGATACCTAGACCCAAATCCAAGACCCATATCCAAGACCCATTTCAAAACTCTATAAATAGAGGTGAGGGGTCTCAAAAAGGAGATTCACGTGAAATCAAATGGAGAGGCCCTTCACGTGAACTTCAAAGGGGGAGGAGAGAGAGAGGGCCCTATTGGCCAAGGCTTGGCCTTGAGTGTTTGGGATTGGCCCATTGAGGCACGGGCTGCACCAAATGGAACAATGTCTTCTTCAAGCTGGGAGTGGAGCTGCGTGGTGGAGCTTGGCAGTGTGGAGGCGGCTTGGAGTGGCGCTGCAAGTTGAGGTTGGTACCTAGACCCTAACCTAACCCATCTTCTTCCCTAACCCCTCTAGACCACCCAGCTTAAGACCATCTAAACCAGCTCCCTAACTCCATTAAAACCAGCCAAGACCTGTCCGATTTCCACCTAAAACCCTACCCTAGACAATACCCTAAACAAACTACCCCAAGACCCAGCCAAGTTCGGCCAACCTTTGGCCGAGCTCCCCCAAGAACCAGCCAATCTTGAACCCACCCAAGCTCGGCCACCATCTAGCCGAGCCTTCCTTAGATCCCATTGAACCTAATCTCCCCTAAACCTTGGCCTTACACCCTCCCTTAGGTCCTGCCCATTCAACCTCAAAAGCATAACCAAACCGAGTGCCTAATGCACTCGGTTTCCTACCACATCCTTAACACCCCACATACCTAAAACAGCCCGGCCAAAGGTGGCCGAGCTTCCTTGTTTTTCGTCACAACCTGGCTTGCCATTCGGCATGCCACCTATTTAAAAACCCACGGCCTAGCCAGGCCGCGTTCTTCCCCCACTTACCTAAAACCTGGCCTGCCTTTTTGGCAGGTCAAAAGGCAGGCCATTTACCTAAACACACGGCCAAGACCTGGCAGAACTCCTACCTTTACCAAACCCAAACAAGACCTGCCATTCGGCAGGTCATTCACCTAGCTAAGACCCCACGGCCTGCTGGTGCAGGCCGTGTCTCCTTTCAGCCCTAAACACACGGCCATGTTGGCCGTGTACCAGTCCCATACTCGCCTTGACTTACCTAGGACAGCCAGCACCTAACCTAGGACAGCCACCTTGGTCGAACCCATTCCCTTTGGCCATCAACCTTGGCCGAACCTCAAAGCTTTAACCAACCCCTAACCTAGCCGTGACTTGCCTAGGATCGGCCCCAACTACACCCTAAAACCAAGTTCACTCGAGCCACTTTTGGCTCGAGTCTCACAAGACCAAACAAAAGGCCAGCCTTCGGCCGAACCTTCAAGACCAAGTCCCACTTGAGCCACCTTGGCTCGAGTCCCACCTTAACCAAAACAGCCCCAAGTGGCCTCCAAATCCAAAAAACCCTTGCTGCTCTCATCTCTAGGGTTTTTCCAAGCTTCCAAGCTCTCCAGCTTCGCTCCCACGTACCCCGGACTCCATAAGAAGAAGCTGAACTTATCTCTTGTACAATCCCAAATCAAGAACCTGGAAAGTGTCTCTTTTGATATATATTGAGTTTCTTTCCATTCAATTTAATTTATGATACGGGGTTGTAATAACGGAGCATTGTCTCCCCCCGGAATGTAATAACGTGGCTTGATACACGAAGCACACACGAGCACTTGAGCTTTAGCTCTTAATCTCATACATCAAGCACACACGTGCACGATTGAGCCTTCACTCTTATTCTATATATGTATTTCAATTCAGTTGGGTTGTTACATCAAGTCGTGTGAGTTTGTCTTTCAATTACACACTCGCACCCAAAGAACACCCGAGCGCTTGCTCAAGCACCTCACACACCATTTTGGCCTCAAAAGCCACTAAGATATAGCCATATCTATATATTTTCTGCTGCATGAGTTTTCCCGGTTCAGCTGTGTACGCATTTCAATTCCGGGTTATTAAATTCAGTCGTGTGTGTTGTCTTTTAATTTATACACACACGCGCCACATTGAGCCTTTCCGCTCTTATATCTATATTTCTCTTCTGCTGCGTTTTACGATTCAGCTGCGTGAGTTGCATTTCAATTTATACACAATACCCATGCACACAATTGGGCCTTTCCGCTCTTAAGATATAGATATATTTAAATTTATGCAATTTACATTCAAGTTGTGTGAGTTGCATTGCATACTCGAGCTAGAGTGCATACCTGCATCAAATAAACCCCGAACAAATCATGTAAACACTCCAAGTCTTAGGCCATTTGATGCACACACATCGTGCCTAAGTAGATAAAATTGAAAGACTTAGGGTCGCCCAACCCTCGTACATCAAAACTAGCCAAAGTGCATGATTTTCCAAAGATTTCAAAACACTAATTCATTCAAAATCGAATTTTGAAGTTAACTTGTTTCAAACGAAGTCTCTAAGCGTACAAACTGACCCTTGAGCATCGGTTCAAGAAGGTTTGAGACGAAAAGATCCCGCTTGCCCACAATTGCCTTTTAAAAGTCAGATATTTCAAAACATACTTCGCTAGTTTGAGTAAGCTAGCTGGCATGCCCTAAAAAACAACGTAGATTGCGAAAAGGTTAACTTCAGGCCTAAGAACCCGGAGTTGAAAATTTTTCTTGTCTACAGTATTCTAGGAAGATGATGTAGAAAGACCCTACAAAGCCCACAACCAAGCCCTACATATCGAGGTGGTATTGAATCACCACTCTCTGGATAGGTGCTTAGTTGATGGGGGAGGAGGGCTCAACATCCTTCCGCTCCACGTGGCGTACCAAATAAGAGTCGCCTTGACCTCCGTGAACCCAAACCCCATCGTAATCACTGGATACGATGAAAATGCGTCAAGACCCTTAGGATCTATAGAATTACCCATGGAAATGGGAGGGATAACTCACATGGGGGTGTTCCATGTCTTGGACATCCACCCCCACTATAACCTATTGTTGGGAAGGCCTTGGATACACAGCCTACATGCTGTGCCATCCACCTTCCATAGGTGTGTCAAAATCCCTTTCGAGGATGAAGTCGTGGTAATTCTAGGTGAGAGTCACCCACAGCTTCAAGGAATCCATAATTTCCCATGCTTATCAAGTTCCCAAGCCTACGAGGCTAAGCTGGGGCAGACCTTGGTCGAACAACCAAAGCTCACAGTCCAAATACCTAAGAAGGTCGTGTACATCAAGGGGTAGCCCAAGACTAGCCCACTCAAAACACTAACCATCCCAGGAATGGCCAAGAGTCACCTATTTCAAAAACCCCTGGACAAAAGGTCTTATGTGCATAACATGGACGATAGCAAGTTCCAAGAGCATGACTTATATGAAAACTTTTTCAAAAACAAAAAATCGTGAAACATGTTATTGAATATGGGGTATATGCCATACAAGAGTCTAGGGGCACAAAACCCGGGTCTCCTAGAACCCATACTGCCTAGGGCCAATCCAAGACGATATAGGATCGACTATACTCCCAAAATACCACCAGAGCCCCCCCTTGTGACCACCTGGGTCAAGGGTGCCCTGGAGCCTACCCAAGCAGAAACCTACGATTTAGACCTCTTGTTTAGAGTCTAACTCATTACGTTTTCCTTTGTAGGTATGATGGAAGATCCCTTAACCAAAAACACAAAAAAATTGGAAAAACTCGAAATTCAAAAAATGGAAAAACCCCAAAAACCAAAAACATTTGAAAAATATGAAAAACTCGAAAAAAGAGTTGTTTGTATAGTTCCTAAAGTTCTGGTTTTACAAAAACCAAAAAAATTTGAAAAGTTAGAAAAAATAAAAAATAAAACCCTGTATATAGCTGCTCCTGGTAAAAACTAGGAAAAAGCTAATGATTTCAAAAGGAAGGTTGTCTTCATAACAAGACCAAAATTTTTGAAACCCATAGAAATCCCAAGTCAAAAACCAGGTATTTTCAAAACCCATTCATCAAGCTCAAATTCCCTAGGATTTAGAAACCTCAAGAATGATCAAAGCCCGGAGGTGGATCCCCTTGAGGAAGATCCCACTTTCGAGCTCCTAGAATTTCATAAAATTCTCGATTTTGAAAAACCTTCGAATTCAGTAGGAGGAGATTTCATAGAGATAAACCTAGGGAGTGAAACCAAGCCCAAACACATTAAGATAGGCGCATGTTTGCATGAGCATGAAGCATCATCATTCATTGCATTTCTGAAAACCTACATCGATGTGTTTGCATGGACGTATGAAGACATGCCGGGTATAGACCCGAGAGTCATAGAGCATCGTCTTCCCTTAGATTCGGATGCAAAACCCATAAAGCAAAAGCTTAGGAAGATACATTCGAACATATACTCGCAAGTCAAGGAAGGTTTAGAAGATCTGTTAAAAGCCGGATTTATAAAACCCATTGCATACTCTGATTGGTTGTCAAACATCGTTGTTGTTCGAAAAACCAATGGGAAAATTCGAATATGCATCGATTTCAGAAACCTGAACAAAGCCACTCCAAAGGATAACTTTCTTTTACCTAACAATGATTTGATAGTCGATAGTACTGCAAATCATGAAATGTTTTCATTCATGGATGGCTATTCAGGGTATAACCAAATCAAATTAGCCCCACGAGATCAGGCTAAAACTGCTTTCACAACCCCATGGGGCACGTACTGCTATATAGTCATGCCCTTTGGTTTGAAAAATGCCGGTGCCACCTACCAAAGGGCTATGACTATGATCTTTCATGATCAGATTCATGAGCTCGTAGAGGTATATGTGGATGATCTCTTGGCTAAGTCAAAAACTTGATGCACTCATCTTGAATGTTTGAAAAGATTTTCGAAAGGCTTAGGGTTTACAAAGTAAAGCTAAACCCTCAAAAGTGCGTGTTCGGAGTAGAATCCGGAAAGCTTTTAGGATTTATGGTGAGCCAAAGGGGCATTGAAGTCGACCCTTCTAAGTGTAGAGCCATCATAGACATGGCTCCACCCTCCAATCTCACGCAGATTCGTAGCCTCCAAGGTTGTCTACAATCCATTCGTAGGTTTATCTCCAACCTTGCAACTAGATGCGAACCCTTCAACAAACTTTTGAGAAAAGGGACGAAATTTTTATGGGATGACGATTGCCAAAAATCTTTTGAAAGATTAAAAGCATACTTAGTTAATCCCCCTGTTTTAAACCCTCCAAAGCAAGGAAAACCTCTTCTGCTTTATATTTCTGTACATGCGAATGCTTTGGGTGCCTTGTTAGCTCAATATGAGGATGATACCCATAAGGAGTATGCCATCTATTACATTTCAAAAACTCTCTTGGCTTATGAAAGGAACTATCAAGCCATGGAGAAGACGTGCTTGGCCTTGGTATGGGCCTGCCAAAAATTCTGACACTACTTCCTAGATCATGAGATCTGGATAGTGTCAAAGCTTGATCCAATCAAGTACTTATTCGAAAAACCCATCCTCACGGGTAGGTAGGGTAAATGGCAGCTCTTCTTGATGGAGTATGACCTAAAATACCACCATCAAAGCTCCATTAAGGGGCAAGCCCTAGGAGACTATATGGCTGAGTTTTCCTTAGAGGATGCATATCCCACACGATGAAATGCCTGATGAAGGCGCTAAACCAATTTCAAAACCACATTTTGGCGAATTCTTTTGAAAACCAAGTGTGGAAGATGCACTTCGATAGGGCACGAAACCAAAGAGGGGCTGGCACAGGGGTCATCTTGATATCCCCTGAAAAGGGAGAAATCCCCATAGCAATTCGCCTAGATTTCGAATGTTCCAACAATATAGCCGAGTATGAAGCACTCATACAAGGCTTAAAAATTTCGAAAACTCTAGGGGCATTGTGCATTGAGGTCTTTGGAGATTCATTACTCGTTATAAACCAAGTTTTAAAAATTTGGCAAGTTAGAAACGAAAAGCTTCTTCCATATCACGAGTTGGCCACTCGATTGGTCGAATCCTTCCAATCGTGTACACTCACACATATAGGAAGAGAGGATAATGGCATTGCCGACGCCCTCTCATCCTTGGGTTTAGCCCTAAGGGTCGATCCCACTTTGGGAACCCAATCCTTAGAAATATGGCATGCACCCACTCCATCCACATACGATTTGGAAATTTGCCAAAACAACCTAGATCCTGATGAAAAACCTTGGGTTTATGACATAAAGTGTTTTTTAGAGAATGGGGGATGTGCTGAAAATGCCACATCCAAGGATAAGGCATTCATCTGAAAAATTTCTACCCGATATGAGATTTTGGGTGGGGTTCTGTACAAAAAAAGTTTTACCGACATCTTACTAAGGTGTGTCGACCTAGAGAAGGCGAGGATTATAATATATGAATTCCATGATGGAGAATGTGGAGGCCATGTTAATGCCAATATGATGGCAATGAAAATACTTAGAGCGGGTTATTTTTGGTCCACTCTGAAAAAGGATTGCCACGATCATGTTAGGAAGTTCCATCCATGTCAAGTGCATGGGCATGCCATTCATATCCCCTCATCTTCATTGAATTCCGTGATCAGCCCCTGGCCATTTACCATGTGGGTGTTTGATATTGTAGGACCAATATTTCCAAAGGCATCGAATGGGCATAGGTTCATTTTAGCAGCCACTGAATACTTTTCCAAATGGGTCGAAGCCACCTCCCTGACCAATGTCTAGAGGCAACATGTGGTGGCTTTCATTAGGAAAAATATCTTGGCTCGATTTGGGGTTCCAAAGGACCTAGTGTCCGATAATGGCACCCCCTTCAAAAACGAGAGGATGGTTAAGTTATGTAACATGTATGGCATAACTCACCACTTCTCACCGCCCTACTACCCTCAAGGCAACGACCAAGCCGAAGCCACCAATAACTCTCATAAGCATTATTGAGAAAACTTTAGAGAAGGGTAGGGTGTGGCATGAAAAGCTGGATGAAGCCTTATGGGCTTATAGGACTTCCATCCGAACTCCCACAAATGCCACGCCATTTGAGTTGGTCTATGGCACAAATGCCAGTCTCCCCATTCATACCAAAATTCATTCATTTCATACATCCATGGCACTCGACCTTCTCCTGGAGACGCTTCAGAATGCTAGGATGGCCGAACTAGACTTGTTAGATGAGAGGCGACTCCTTGCTATGGATCATGCTCATGCATACCGGCAAAGGATAGCCCGACACTATGAGAAACATATGAAACCTCGCCACTTTGAAGTGGGAGATCTCGTTTTGAAAATCATCCACTATCGTGGCCTTGCAAATAACATACACCAATGTGCTTCATCTTAAATATGTTTTGTTAACTCATCGATCACCATTATAAATAAGTATGGACTTAAAGTTGATCCTTGATGTAACCCAATATTAACTTCAAAGAAGTCTATCATTCCTTCATGAGTCCTCACACATGTTTTTGCACCATCATACATGTCTCTAATAAGGTTAATGTATGTCAATGGGATACCTTTTTTTACCAAACTTCTCCAAAGAACCTCCCTCGGTACCCTATCATAAGCTTTTTCTAGATCAATAAATATCATGTTGTAGACATGGAAATTTCACTCCAAATCTATGTAGAGACTTAAAGAAAACTTTTTGACATTACTTCATTGCACGAGTATGCCAGCTAGTTTCCAAAAAACTAGCAAAGTTTTAGAAATTTGACTTGTTTGACGATTGCGGCTAAGTGAGATCTTTTCGCTCTAGGCCTTCTTGAACTGATGCTCAAGGGTCGGCCTAAGCGCTTTGAGGATTTCAAATGTATAATTGAAGTTCCAAATCCACGTTTAAATTGAGGTGTTGGTCAAAAACAAATTTGTGCACTTTGGTTTTAAGTTTGAAAATCAACAAGTTCTGAAAAACAGAAACTGGTTTTGTTTTCAGAGATTGTTCCCGAAATTTTTTTGGCTGAGCTACTGATCTCCAAAATTCCTAAAAATTTTACAGGAACAGCTTGGAATGTGGAGATCCTAAGCCATTTTTTTTTTTTAAATTTGGGATGGTAGGTCTATAGATTTAAATTTGGGATTGTACCTAACTTGACATTTTCAGGACAGAAACTCTAAGGCTCCAATAATCCCTGTATCTCAGTGTACATTTTTCAAATATTATGATTTTAGTCTTTTTGAAAAGCTATGGATGTCAGCTTTCAGATGAGACCAAGTTTATCAAATTTGGTTTATTACAGACAGAGATATGAGACTTTTACCCAACCCTTGTCGCAGAAAAACTGACCATGTAGAAATCAAAACTGAGTCTATTCAATCTTTGTCAATTTTATTCCCATAGCTATATGGCCCTAAAATTCTTGCCAATTTTATTTCTAGTGTATTTGTATGTGTCCATGTTGTGCCTAAAATTTTAGAGCATTTAGAGTACGGGTTTGGAAATGAAAATTACAGCAATCAAGGTATGCGGATGTTAGAAAACCGGAAATTCGTTTTTAGAACATATATGACGTAAAACTCACCCGAATTTAAATTGCAACAACACAACATCCCAAAATAAATTGCTGAAGGGAAATGAATGAAAATATATATCTTATCTTAAGCATAGAGGGGATTAGAAGATATAAAATATTTATAACATATAGAGAAGTAGAATAAAAAAAACAAACAAGTAGAGTGCATACACACACACAAATTGAAATGGTAGCATTTCTACTTGCTATTACAACATGGGGGAGACAATGCTCCATTAATGCAACCTCATGCATAAGTAGATAAAACTCAAAGACATAGATACATGCAAACCCCACGTAAATAAAATTTGCAATTAGACAAAATCGATGAAAATACTTTCATACCTTTTCAAAAAGGCCCTGCTTGTTTAAAATCGAGATTTCTAAAGCGTACAAACTGACCCTTGAGCATCGGTTCAAGAAGGTTTACGACGAAAAGAGCCCACTTGTCTACAGTCGCCCCTAAGTCAGATATTTCAAAACTTACTTCGCTAGTTTGAGTAAGCTAGCTAGCACGCCCCTTTAAAGCGACTTAAACATGAAAGAGGTTCACTTCAGGCCTAAGAACTCGGAGTGAAAATTTTCGCGTGTGTACAGAAATTGGCACGCCCGGTGGGACGTGGGTCTTAAGAAAAATTGATACAAATAAGTAGACCTCTTGAAAAATTTTCAGGAAAAGTATTTTAACTCTTTGTCTTGTGCATTTCATAGTTGGGTTTTAAAAAGCATCGGAGTCACATCGAGTTCAGACTCCAACAAAGTGACCAGCCAGGTCTCGCGAACATCAAGTTCTCACTCTAGGAGATTTTCGAAAAATCGAAACAAAAAAGAGGAAATCGAGGATTTGAGAAGGGATTTTGAGGCCAAGATCACTGCCCTTAGCCAAGAGGCTGAAGCAACTGATTTGTGTTCGTCACATGGCGAACCAATAAAGGCCAAAAAGAAGTTTGAAAAAACTCAAAAACCCAAGGAAACCTCCGCTATGGAGGGAAACCAATACCACGAGTCCTTCACTCACAAGGACCGTAAAGCCCTACAGCAGTTGCTAAAAGGGCAAAACAAAGAGAAAAGAACCTACGTCCTGTCTGATTTTCTCCCTTTAGATTATGAAACAGATAGTGACGATGAAATATCGAATTTCCATCGGTATGATGGCATGAGAGATCCTAGGTCTCACTCGCAACTTTTCTCTCGTCGAGCCCATAAGAAAAAGACGGACTCGATGAAATGGGTGTATTGGTTTCTCCTTTTCCTCAAAGGCACATCTTCAAAATGGCTAGCTTTCTACGATCTAAGTCAGTTCACAACCTTTGAAGAGTTGGCAAACTGCTTTATGCAAAGATTTTTGCATAACGTAGATGTCACGCCCACTTTAAATACTTTGAGAGATACTAAACAAGGATCGAACGAGGATGTACATGCATTCATCATTCGATGGAGGTCCCTTCTTGGGCAAGTACGAGAACCCATATCAGAAGGGTGTGCAGTAATGATCATCCTGGATAATTTTAAAAACGAGTTGAAAACCCTTCTCTCCCTCCATGAAATCTCGATTTTCCATAAGTTGATTAAAAAGGCATCCCTTTTTGAAACAAATTTGAAGAAAGGCATCTACGATCATTTGTGGAAAGGGAGTGTGGTTTTGAAAACTCGCTTGGAAAAACCCGAAACTTACGGGTTACCCACGATAGACAAAGGGGCAAAGCCCCACAAAGTTGCAAACATCCGAGTGGATCCAAGCCCGGCGAGTACCTCAAAAAATTTGAAAGTTTTGAAAACAAAAAAGACAAAAAATATAAAAACCTTTTGAAAAATGGGAGTATACTCCATTGGGGCAACCTGTGTCGGAGGTCCTGGACCTCCTACTTGCCCAAGGAATGATTGAACTCCTCGAGATTCCTGAGGAAACCACTTCCAAAGGGAGATTCTTAAATTAATTTTGCAAGTATCATCGGCTCAAAGGCCATGATACAAAGCAATGTTTTTCCCTATTCAACAAGATTGAGAACTTGATCGAGCAGGGCCGACTCCAGGTCACTGAGGAACCAGAGCCTGTCCAAGCGATTTTCAAAGAACCCTTCCTCAACCACGCAAGTACCAGTGGGAAGGGCAAAGAGGTATGTGCTCTCTCAATTTCAAAGAGTCTATGCATGCATTTCATTCTGGTTTGGCTACTTGCGCACCATCTCTCATCCTTCATAGGAAAATCACCCAAGTAGTAATCCGGGGAGTGCCTAAAAGCCCGCCCCCGGTTAAACCTGTTTTACAAATTCAAGGTGCTTCAAAGTACTCGAATAGAGCCATCATAGGCGCGAGCCCTAGGTTGATCGTGAGGGGGGTGACTAGGTCCGGAAGGATCTTTCAACCCCCACATCTACAAAGTGCTAAAAAAGTGGTCAGTGTTCTTGGCCCTTCAAAAGCATGTATTCCTAGAGTCTCGCCAAAAACGGACAAAGGCAAAGTTGTTTTAACCTTGTATGATTTTGAAAATCATCTTTAAAAGATTTCAATTAACATGTCCATCCTAGAGCTGATACAAACCTCGCCTAGGCATAGACTTGTTTTAGAGAAAATTCTAGAAAGAGCCAAGGTTAGGTCAAACATAACCCCTGAGTCCCTGTCAACCCAGGTGGTATCTATAGGTGCAAAAATGCCCATCGTGTTCTCGGAAGAGGATATCGAAAGACCATATGAATCCCACAACCAGGCCCTGCATATCGAGGTGGTATTGAATCACCATTCTCTGGACAAGTACCTAGTTGATGGGGGAGGAGGTCTCAACATCCTTCTACTCCATGTGGCGTATCAAATCGGAGTCACTTTGACCTCCATGAACCCAAGCCCCATCGTGATCACTGGATATGATGGAAATGCGTCTAGACCCTTAGGATGCACAGAATTACCCATGGAAACAGGAGGGATAGCTCACACGAGGGTGTTCCATGTCTTGGACATCCACCCCCACTATAACCTATTGCTGGGAAGGCCTTGGATACACAGCCTGCATGCTGTGCCATCCACCTTCCATAGGTGTGTCAAAATTCCTTTTGAAAATCAGGTTGTGGTAATTCTAGGTGAGAGTCACCCTCAACTTTAGGGAATACAGAATTTCCCCTGCTTGTTGAGTTCTCGAACCCACGAGGCCAACCTGGGTCAAGTATTGGTCCAGCCACCCAAGCTCGTCCTTCAAAACCCTAGGAAAGTGTTGTGTATCAAGGGGCAGCCCAAGGCTAGTCCACTCAAAACCATCACAATCCTAAGAAAGGCCAAGTGTCATCCATTCCCAAAACCCCTAGACAAAAAGCCATATGAGTATAACATGGACGATAGTAAGTTCCAGAATCATGACTTATACCAAAACTTTTCCAAAAACAAAAAGACATGGAACATGCTATTGAATATGGGATATATGCCATACAAAAGTCTAAGAGCACAAAATTAGGGTCTCCTAGAGCCCATACTGCCCAGAGCCAACCCAAGCCGATACGGGATCGGCTATACTCCCAAAATACCCCCAGAGCCCCCACCTGTGACCACCTGGGTCAAGGGTGCCCTGGAGCCTAGTGAAGCAGAAACCTACAATTTAGACCTCTTGTTTAGAGTCTAACTTGTGGCGTTTTCCTTAGTAGGTATGATGGAAGATCCCTTCTTAAACCAAAAATAAAAAAAATTGGAAAAACTCGAAATTTAAAAACAAATTGAAAAAGCTCAAAAACCAAAAACATTAGAAATTTGTGCAAAAACCAAAAAAACTGTTGTTTGTATAGCTCCAAATATCCTTGCTTTACAAAAATCCAAAAAAATTGAAAATTAAAAATACCCAAAAACAAAATCCTATATATACCAGCTCCTGGTAAAAGTTTGGAAAAGGCCAAGGATTTCGAAAAGAAAGTTGTCTTCATAACAAGACCAAAAGCTTCGAAACCCGTTGAAATTCCAAGTCAAAAACCAGGTATTTTCAAAACCCATGCATCAAGTTCAAATTCCCTAGGATTTAATACTCTCGAGAATGATCAAAGCCCGGAAGAGGATCCCCTTCTCCTTGAGGAGGACTCAACTTCCGAGCTCCCCGAGTTTAATAAAATTCTCGATTTTGAAAAACCTTCAAATTCTGTAGGAGGGGATTTCATAGAGATCAACTTAGGGAGTAAAACAAAGCCCAAACACATTAAGATAGGCGCATGTTTGCATGAGCATGAAGCATCATGATTCATTACATTTTTGAAAAACTACATTGATGTGTTTACATGAACGTATGAAGACATGCCGGGTATAGACCCAAGAGTCGTAGAGCATTGTCTTCCCCTAGATTCAGATGCAAAACCCATAAAGCAAAGGCTTAGAAAGATTCATCCGAATGTGCATATGCAGGTTAAAGAGGGTTTAGAAGATCTGCTAAAAGCCGGTTTTATAAAACCCATTGCGTATTCTGATTGGTTGTCAAATATTGTTGTAGTTCAAAAATCCAATGGGAAAATTCGAATATGCATCGACTTTAGAAACCTGAACAAAGCCACTCCAAAAGATAACTTTCTGTAAACACCCCAAAATCCCACGACTTTCATAGAACATGCCTGGTTTACAAAATCAACTCCAAAAAGGCACTTTGAGTTCTGAAAACCCAGGAGCCTTCCCAAAACCCTGTAAATATTGCTTTAAATCCTGTAAATAGTATTTTGAAACCTGTAAATAGCGTTTTGAAACCTCAGGTCCAAATAGAAGTTTTTAAACCTTGGCTAAGCCCTATTTTTCCAAGAAGCCAAAGACGAACAACTGAAGCATGCGAAGACGATACCTGATCGAGAAGTAGCCTAACAAGTGGCTCATGAAGGCAAATTCCAGAAGTAGGTTCAGAAGCAGTTTCTAGAGCCCAGAAGAGCAGCCTGGCCTAATAAAAGCAAGGTTCAAAGGCGAAAGGAAGGCCCAGGCATGAAGCAGGTTGCAAGCCAGGAGCACCAAACAGCCAGATCGACCATCCTCATTCAAGCATCAAGAATATTGAACGAGAAAAGTCAGAAATGAGTAGAAACAGAGTCTGAAAAGGCGAAAAGGAGTCCGGACGACAAAGATTGGGGAAACCCAACAACAGACAGAGCACTGATGAAGCCAGGGCCCGCACAGATCGTCCACCTCGAGAAGCAAAGAAGGACCATCTAGAGAAAATTTGGATTGGATCTTCTGGACCATAAATATCCAGATCCATATCCAAATAGTGTTTGGATTTGGATTGGATCCAAATAGTATTTGGATTGGATCTAAATAGTGTTTGGATTGGATTGGATTTGGATCAAAATATCAAAATCCATATCCATAAAAATGTTGGATTTGGATTGGATACAGATTTGAAAATATCCGAGATTCAAGATCCAGATCCAAATAGTGTTTAGATCGAACATGGATTCCACGATCCAAACCCAAGACCCATTTCTTAGACCCACTTCACTTGCATATAAATAGGAGTGAGGGGGTCTCCACAAGTTCACGTGAAAGCCAACTTGGAGGAGCTTGGAGGAGAGAGAGGGTATTAAGGTGAGTGCTTTGTGCTTTCTTCATTTGTATAGGGGTTTAATTGTGGGTTAGTGAGAGATTAGTGTGGGTTGCCCCACCTTAATTGAAGGGATGGATTTGCCTAATCAAAGGCGTTTTGGAGTGGCTGGCTTGAGGTTTGAGCACACCCCAACCGACCCCAAGAGGTAAGCTTGCTTAACCCCCTAAACCATTCTTCTTAACCCCTCTAAACCACCTTAAACCTACCTTAATTAACCACCCACAGCACCCTTAACCTAAACCATCACTCACCTAATACCCTAACCAAACCCAACCTCAAGCTCCCAGACACCCCTAGTCCTACCCACTCCCGCGCCGCGCACCCTGCACGCGCCCTGCTCCCTCTCTGCACCCGCACCGTATGCCTGTCGTGCGCCCAACGCCTCACCTCCCGCTCCCTGTCGCCCAGCACCTGGCACTCCACCGACCTACACCCCACCTTCCGCCGACCTGCCAGCCTACCCCCAGCACAACCTTCCGACTCCACCTTACCACCTCCCATCATCCCCACATCACATCCCCCTACCGTGACCTTACCTAGCATCCCGACTCCATACCACACCCGTGACCTCCTCACCATAGCCCCCACCTCACAACCCATCCGTGACCCTTACCCTAGCCATACCACACTCGTGACCTCCTCACCATAACCCCCACCTAACACCCCAGCCGTGACCCAACTCCCATGCCATATCCCCAACACCTTGCCATAACCCCCATCTAGTACCTCCTTGGTCGTAACCCTACAAAGCCCCCATTAAGACCCGCACCCACCTCTTGCCGTGAACCTCTACCTCTTGCGCCTAAAGCCCACCAAGCTCTAAGCTCGGCCAACCACTTCACGCCACAAGCTTCAAGGGAGGCCCGTCCGTGGTTGTAAAGCTAGCACAAGCCCATGTAGATTGGAGTGGACAAACATCTGAATCACTTGTAAGTGTTTCAAATTTGGTATTTACATATCTCCTTCTACATTCTATTCAATTTGGATACAGGGTTGTCTTAATGGAGCCTTGTCTCCCCAGAATGTAATAAGGATGCTTGATACATGAAGCACACACGAGAACTTGAGCTTTAGCTCTTAACTCGTACACCAAGCATCCACATGCACGATTGAGCCTTTGCTCTTACTCCCAAGACTCTAGTAAGAGCTACGTGAGTTGTCTTCAATTTACACACTCCACACACGCGTGCATTGAGCCTTCGCTCTTATCATATATATGTATTTACATTCAGCTGGGTTGTTACATTAAGTTGTGTGAGTTTGTCATTTCAATTACACACTCGCACCCAAAGACACCCGAGCCTTTGCTCAAGCACCTCACGCACCATTTTGGCCTCGGCAGCCACTAAGATATAGCCATATCTCTATATTTTCAGTTGCGTGAGTTTTTCCGGTTCAGTTGTGTTTGTCTTTCAATTCCGGGTATTTAAGGTTCAATTGCGTGTGTTGTCTTTACATTTACACACAACACCCACGCACACGTTGGCGACCTTCAGGCCCATATATATATAGTTGTATCTCCCTTTCAGCTACGTGTGTTGCATTTCAATTTATACACAACACATACGTGCACGTTGGCGACCTTCGGGCCCATATATATATAAGTATTTTCCTTCCACACTTTACATTCAAGTCGAGCGGGGTTTTATATTCAAGTCGTGTGAGTTGCCTTTCAATTTATACACAACACACACGCCCACAATTGAGCCTTTCCGCTCTTAAGATTCTATATTTCCCTTTTGCAATTTTCCTTCCGCTATGTCTTTCAAATTCGGGTTTTAAGGTTTAGTTGTGTGAGTTTGCATTGCATATCCGTCATACCACGAGATAGGGTGCATACTTGCATCAAAGCAACCTCGAACCACCCGTGCAAAATCGCCAAAAGCTTAGGCACTTGATGCACACATCTCACGCCTAAGTGGCTAAAACCAAAGACATAGGATACGTGCAAACCCCACGTAAATAAAATCTGCAACTAGAAAAACCAAACCAATCAAACACTTTTTCATACTTTTCAAACAAGTCATACACATTCAAAATCGAGCTTTCTAAGCGTACAAATCGACCCTTGAGCATCGGTTCAAGAAGGTTTGCGACGAAAAGAGCCCACTTGTCCACAGTCGCCCCCTGAGTCAGATATTTGAAAACTTACTTCGCTAGCTTGAGTAAGCTAGCTGGCACGCCCTTTTAAGCGACTTAGACATACGAAAAGGTTCACTCTAGGCCTAAGAACCCGGAGTGGAAATTTTCGCATGTCTACACTTTCCTTTGCCTAACATTGATTTGATAGTTGACAGTACTGCAAATCATGAAATGTTTTCATTCATGGATGGCTATTCAGGATATAACCAAATCAAATTAGCCCCAAGAGATCAGGCTAAAACTACACTCACAACACCCTGGGGTACGTACTGCTATATAGTCATGCCCTTTGGTTTGAAAAATACCGGTGCCACCTACCAAAGAGCTATGACTACGATCTTTCACGATCAGATTCATGAGCTTGTAGAGGTATATGTGGATGATCTCTTGGCTAAATTAAAAAAATCGATGCACTCATATCAAATGCTTACAAAAAATTTTCGAAAGGCTTAGGCTTTGCAAAGTAAAGCTAAACCCTCAAAAGTGCATGTTCGGAGTCGAATCTGGTAAGCTCTTAGGCTTTATTGTAAGCCAAAGGGGCATTGAAGTCGACCCCTCTAAGTGTAGAGCCATCATAGACATGACTCCGCCCTCTAATCTCACGCAAATTCGTAGCCTCCAAGGTCGCCTCCAATCAATTCGTAGGTTTATTTCAAACCTTGCAACAAGATGCGAACCTTTCAACAAACTTTTGAGAAAAGGAGTAAAATTCGTATGGGACGATGATTGCCAAAAGGCTTTCGAAAGGCTAAAAGTGTATTTGGTTAATCCTCCTATTTTAAACCCTCCAAAGCAAGGAAAACTCTTTTA
Organism: Brasenia schreberi; assembly: GCA_036023115.1. Lineage (NCBI taxonomy): Eukaryota > Viridiplantae > Streptophyta > Magnoliopsida > Nymphaeales > Cabombaceae > Brasenia > Brasenia schreberi. The sequence goes on from JAYKKT010000051.1 coordinate 11,521,221, forward strand.
CTTTACATTTCTATGCATATGAATGCTTTGGGTGCATTGTTAGCTCAATATGAGGATGATACCCATAAAGAGTATGCCATCTACTATATTTCGAAAACTCTATTGGCTTATGAACGAAATTACCAAGCCATGGAGAAGACTTGCTTGGCCTTGGTGTGGGCCTGCCAGGAATTTTGACACTACTTCCTAGATCATGAGATCTGGATAGTGTCTAGGCTTGATCCAATCAAGCATCTGTTTGAAAAACCTATCCTCACGGGTAGGCTAGGTAAATGGCAGCTCCTCTTGATGGAGTATGACCTGAAATTCCACCATCAAACATCCATCAAGGGCCAAGCCCTAGCCGACTATGTGACCGACTTCCCCTTGGAAGATTCGTATCCCACACTCGACAAAATGCCCGATTAAGGCATATTTCAAAATAATATTTTATCGAACTGGTTAAATGAAAACCAAGTGTGGAAGATGCACTTCGATGGGGCATGAAACCAAAGAGGGGCTGGGGCAGGAATCGTCCTCATATCCCCTGAAAAGGGAGAAATACCCATAGCCATTCGCCTAGATTTCGAGTGTTCCAACAACACAGCCGAGTATGAAGCACTCATACGAGGCTTAAAAATTTCGAAAATTCTAGGGGCATCATGCATCGAAGTCTTTGGAGATTCTTTACTTGTCATAAACCAAGTGTTAATGATTTGGAAAGTTAAAAACGAAAAACTTCGTACCATGAGTTGGCCACCAAGCTCATCAGGTCGTTCAAATCGTGTACACTTACACACGTGGGAAGAGAGGATAATGGTATAGCCGATGCCCTCTCATTCTTGGGCTCAACCCTAAGGGTCGATCCGACTTTGGGAACCAAACCCTTAGAAATATGGCATTCGCCCACTCCATCCACACGCGATCTTGAAATTTACCAAAACAAATAAATTGATACTGAAAAACCTTGGTTTCATGATATAAAAAGTTTTCTAGAAAGTAGAGGATTTTCCGAATTCGCTACATCTAAAGACAAAGCTTTCATACGAAGAATTTCAACCCGATATTCGATTTTAGGAGGGGTTCTTTACAAAAAGAGCTTTACTGGCATCTTACTAAGGTGTGTCGACCTGGAGGAGGCTAGGACTATAGTGCACGAATTCCACGATGGAGAATGTGGAGGCCATGTTAATGCCAACATGATGGCAATGAAAATACTTAGAGCGGATTATTTTTGGTCCACCTTAAACAAGGATTGCCATGACCATGTTAGGAAGTGTCACCCATGTCAAGTGCATGGACTCGCCATCCATATCCCTTCATCTTCATTGCATTCCATGGTCAGCCCCTGGCCATTCACCATGTGGGCGTTTGACATCATAGGATCAATATTTCCTCATGCATCAAATGGGCATAGGTTCATATTAGCAGCCACCAAATACTTTTCCAAGTGGGTTGAAGCTACCTCCCTGACCAATGTTCAAGGGCAACAGGTAGTAGCATTCATTAGGAAAAACATTTTGGCTCGCTTTGGTGTTCCAAAGTACTTAGTGTCCGACAATGGTACCCCCTTCAAAAATGAGAGGATGGTTAAGTTATGTAACACGTATGGCATAACTCACCACTTCTCATCGCCCTACTACCCTCAAGGCAACGGCCAAGCTGAAGCCACAAGTAAGACTCTCATAAGCATTATTGAGAAGACTTTAGAGAAGGGTAGGACGTGGAATGAGAAGCTGGATGAAACCTTATGGGCTTATAGGACTTCCATCCGAACTCCCATAAATGCCACGCCATTTGAGTTGGTCTATGGCACAAATGCCATTCTCCCCATTCATACCAAAATTCATTCATTCCATACATCCATTGCACTCGACCTTTCCCTAGAGACGCTACAACATGCTAGGATGGCCGAACTTGACTTACTAGATGAGCGAAGGCTCCTTGCCATGGATCATGCACATGCATACCGGCAAAGGATAGCCCGACACTACGAGAAGCATATGAGACCTCTCCACTTCAAAGTGGGAGACCTTGTCGTCAAAATTATCCAATATCGTGGTCCACATCCACTTGAAAAGTGGCGGCCCAAGTGGGATGGCCCTTATGTTGTGCGTGAAACCACCACGAACAATGCATACTGGCTAATTGATGTTGAGGGTAGGAACTTAGCTGACCCTATGAATGCTCAATTTTTGAAAAAATACCATGTGTAGGGTCTAAGCTAAGCCCTATATTTCGAAAATATTTTGAAAACCTCCTTTTTGACACTTCGTGAGTAAGGATCAAAGCAAATCGTGCAACCTTGAATAAGAGACTTTAGTGCTTGTGAAAAAGCGGAGTTTTCCAAAACCGATGGGTAACCTTTCAAAAATCCTTCTTCTTACAAACGAAGGCCTGATTCAAAATAGCAAGATACTTGCAAGTAGTACGTGCTATTTCTAAATAGGCTGATTTGGGATGAATCGAATAGATCCTTGGGATAAGTCCTCCCCCGTTTCTCTTCTCTTCCCTAAAAGGAAAACTTGGCCAAAAAGAAAAAGGGAAATCCCTGCAAAGTCTCTTTCCCAAAAGAAAGGCGAATCAAAAGAAAATCGTGTATTCTATGGAAAAGAGGGAATAAAGAAAAAATACTCTCAAAGGGAGACCCTCTACGAAAAAAATAGAAAAATAGCCAAAAAGCTGAAAAAGAACAGTTTTCTGCCTCTATGCCTTAAACCATGGGATACTCCAGAAGGGACCATGGTAAACTCTTTCCCATCCCTGCGACTTATCCCAAGATAAAGAAAGGTTCATTCTAAGGAATCCTAAAGTAAAAATAGGATTTACTTACTTGAATCTCATCTTGTTTGAGAGTTAGACGTCTAAATAAGGCGTAGGAATTTTGAAATGGGGCTTGATTTCGAATAAAACCTCTGCCAGATTAACGAGTGTCAAGACTCAAATAAAGGGAAAACACGAAAAGCTGAAATCCTTAAGATTGAAGCTCAAAAGGAGCTTTCCTCTTTCAAAAATGAGTTTAGAAAATCCTCGAACATCGAGCAACCTAAGACCCGCTCACTTGGTGTAGCAGGTCTTTACAAGACTCCCTAGTTCAACTATTACATTAAGTCTCTAGGAGACCATACTTCCTAGCATATCATCCCATGCCTCTCATTCATATTCACGCATGGAAGCTTGCATCAATCCCAATTAGGACTAGAACCATGTAGATAAGTCCCCTTTGGCGAGAATCTCCTCCTACCAGGCTTAAAAGAAAATGTCTTCTAAAAACTGGGACGATCCCATATTCTCGAGGACAAATCCCGGGAGAAAGCAAACAGGGGTGTTGTTGTCTTTGCCATTATCCAAATCCATTTGGATAATGCCAAAGAGGGGCATCTGTAAACACCCCAAAATCCCATGATTTTAGAAAACAAATCCCTGGTTTGCAAATCAACTCAAAAGGCCATTTTGCCTTTATGAAACCCAGGAGCTTCCCAAAAAGCTTGTAAATATTGTTTTAAAACCCCGTATCCCTTACAAACTTCTTGAAACTCGGGCTAAGCCCCATTTTTCCCAAAAAGCTAAAGACGAACAAGTGAAGCAAGGAAGACGACACCTGATCGAGAAGCAGCTTAGAAACCAGCCCACGAAGGCCCAATCAAAGGCAAACTCAGAAACAAGTGCAGAAGCCCGAAAGCAGCACCCTGTCCTGATAAAAGCCAGGGTCAAAAGGCGAAAGGAAGGCCCAGACTCGATGTAGAATGCAAGCACGGCACACCTAGAAGCCAAATCAAACACATCCTACCAAGCAGCATGATTCTAAGCCAGAAATGGTCAAATTAAGCAGAAACAGAGTCTAGAATGGCGAGATGGAGTTCAGACAATAAAGTTGGGGAAAACCCAACACCAGACGGAGCGTTGATGAAACCAGTGCCTGCACAAAACGTCTGCCTCAAAAAGCCAAGAAGGAGCACTAGAGAAAATTTGGATTGGATCTAGACCATAAATATCCAGATCCATATCCAAATAGTATTTGGATTTGGGTCGATCCAAATAGTGTTTGGATTGGATCGGATCTGGACGAAAATATCCAGATCCATATCCATAAAAATGTTGGATTTGGATCGGATATGGATCTCAAAATATCCGAGATTCGATATCCAGATCCAAATAGTGTTTGGATCGGACATGGATTCCACGATCCAAACCCAAGACCCATATCCAAGAACCACTTCATTTGCCTATAAATAGGAGAGAGGGGGTCTCCAAGAGTTCACGTGAAATCCACTTGGAGGAGCTTGGAGGAGAGAGAGGGTATTAAGGTGAGTGCTTAGTGCTTTCTTAATTTTGTTTAGTGGGTTAATTGTGGGCTAAATAGGGGATTAGTGTGGACTGCACCACCTTGATTAAGGGCTGGATTTGCTTGGACAAGAAGGCTTTGGAGTGGTTGGCTTGGAGCTTGAGCACACCCCAACCGACCCTAAAGGTAAGCCCTAATCTACCCTAAACCCATCTCTTCTTAACCCTCTAAACCACCTTAAACCTACACTAACGAACACCACCTAACTACCCCACAGCACCCCTAGTCCTAATTAGCCTAGCCTAACACCCTAACCGACTCAAATCCCACCACCCAAACAGCCTCCCATCGCCACCCGCGCACCATAGCGCGCCCTGCACGTGCCCCGTGCCCCGCTCTCGCTCTGCACCCGTGTCGTGCGCCTCCCACGTGCCTCCCATGTGCCCACCTGGCACCTAGCGCCTATCGCCTTACCACCCGCGTGGCGCCTAGCGCTTGGCGTCCACCGACTCAACCCACCTTAGCCGACCTTCAACCTACCACTACCACTGACTCCCTGCCGCCCTACCACGCCACAGCCTAGCCTACACCACCTCCTAGCCTTCCATTCGACCGCCATATCATCCCATACCCCGACTCCATACCACACCCGCGACCTACCACCTAGCATCCCGACTACATACCAAAGCCCGTGACCTCCCTTGCCTACCCGACTACAAGCCCCGTGCCTCAGCCACCTTGCCATAGCTCCATACCAAAGCCCATGACCTCCCTTGCCTATTCCACTAGAAGCCCTGCGCCTCAGCCACCTTGCCATAGCTCCATACCAAAACCTGTGACCTCCCTTACCTACCCTTTGACATAAACCCCCCAACTAAGACCCACAACCACTCTTGCCGTGAGCCTTACCTCTCACGCCCAAAACCCCACCAAGCTTTAGGCCCGGCCAGCCACTCCATGCCTCAAGCTTCAAGGGAGCACGTCCTTGGTTGCCCGAAGTGAAACACAAGCCCAATCACGAGCAAGTGAAGACGGACCAGCTATTTGTAAGTGTCTAAACTTGGTCCCTTATGCTAACTTGCTTTGTACTTAATTCAATTCGCATACGGGGTTGTATTAACGGAGCGTTGTCTCCCCCCGAAATGTAATATTGTTGCTTGGCACATGAGACACATACATGCACTTGAGCTTTAGCTCTTATATTGTAGACGATGCACACAAGTGCACTTGAGCCTTAGCTCTTATCTCATATACCAAGCACCCACGTACACCATTGAGCCTTCGCTCTTACTCCAAAGACTCTAGTAAGAGCCATATACGTTGCAATTCCATTCGGGTTTTAAGGTTCAAGTCGTGTGAGTTTGTCATTTCAATTACACACTCGCACCCAAGAAACACCCGAGCACTTGCTAAAGCACTCACGCACCTTTTGGCCTTAGCAGCCACTAAGATATAGCTATATCTATATATTTTCAGTTGCGTGAGTTTTTCCGGTTCAGTTGTGTACGTCTTTCAATTCCGGGTTATTAATTTTCAGTCGTGTGAGTTGCATTTCAATATATACACAACACACACGCACACGTTGATGACCTTCGGGCTCATATATATATAGTTGTATCTCCCTTTCGGCTGAGTTTTACATTTCAAGTTGTGTGAGTTGTCTTTACATTTATACACAACACACACGCACATGTTGGCGACCTTCGGGCCCATATATATATATATATACGTATTTCCCTTCCGCACTTTACATTCAAGTCGAGCGGGGTTTTACATTCAAGTCGTGTGAGTTGTCTTTCAATTTATACACAACACACACGCCCACAATTGAGCCTTTCCGCTCTTATATCTATATCTCCCTTTCGGCTGGGTTTTACATTTCAAGTCGTGTGAGTTGTCTTTACATTTATACACAACACACACGCACATGTTGGCGACCTTCGGGCCCATATATATATATAAGTATTTCCCTTCCACACTTTACATTTAAGTTGAGCGGGGTTTTACATTCAAGTCGTGTGAGTTGTCTTCCAATTTATACACAACACACATGCACACATTGAGCCTTTCCGCTCTTAAGATATAACTATATTTCCCTTCCGTAATTTTCTTTCAGCTATGTCTTTCAATTTCGAGTTTTAAGGTTCAGTTGTGTGAGTTGCATTGCATATTCGCCATACTCGAGATAGTGCGCATACTTGCATCAAACAAACCCCGAACAACCCGTGCAAAAACGCCAAGACTTAGGCACTTGATGCACACACCTCATGCCTAAGTAGATAAAACTCAAAGACATAGATACGTGCAAACTCCATGTAAATAAAATCTGCAATTAGACAAAATCGATCAAAATAATTTCATACCTTTTCAAAAAGGCTCTGCTTGTTAAAAATCGAGATTTCTAAAGCATACAAACTAACCCTTGAGCATCGGTTCAAGAAGGTTTGGGACGAAAAGGGCCCACTTATCCACAATCGCCCCTAAGTCAGATATTTCAAAACTTACTTCGCTAGTTTGAGTAAGCTAGCTAGCATGCCCCTTTAAAGCGACTTAGACACGAAAGAGGTTCACTTCAGGCCTAAGAACCCGGATTGAAAATTTTCGCATGTCTACAACTCCCTAAGTTAATCTCTATAAAATCCCCTCCTACTGAATTTGAAGGTTTTTCAAAATCAAGAATTTTATGAAACTTTGGGAGCTCGGAGGTTGGATCTTCCTCCGAGCTTTGATCATTCTCAAGAGTATTTGTAGACGCGCAAAAATCCCCGCCTCTGGCCTTTTTAGGGCCTGGAGCGGATCCTCCCATGTGTCTAAGGCCTATTATATAAACAGGGCGTGCCAGCTAGCTTACCTAAGCTAGCGAAGATATATTTTAATCTGACTTCTAACGTGGCGACTGTGAGTAAGTGAGCTCTTGTCGTCGCAGACCTTCTTGCACCGATGCGCAAGGGTCAGTTTGTACACTTTGAAAAATCGAGTTTTTAGGGTATAGAAAGCCTACGAAGCGGTTCGAGGTGTCTAATTCGGGTCTTTTAGATATGATTGCAGATTTTAGATCACGTGGATTTGCACGTGCCTAAGTCTTTCTTTTTATCCCTTGATGGGCCTCCTAAGTGTGTGTTATGAACACTCCACTACATGGGGCGAATTTGAGCGGGAGTACGGGGCTTGCTTCGATGCAATATGCATCCTACCTCGTGGTATGGCGTAGATGCAATGCAAACTCACGCTACTCCAAAGGAAAAACCCGAATGTAAAGACAATGCCGAAGGGAAATAACCGAAGAGAAATGACTTGTAATGTAAATGCCGAAGGGAGATATGTATATAGGGTATATACGTGCCCTTACTTGGGTCTTTGAAAATAAGAGCGAAGGCTCAATGTGGATGCGTGCTTGAATTGAAAGACTTACACACACGACATGAAATAAAACCCAAATATAACTTGCAGTATGGCCTTGATTAAGGTCTTGGGAATAAGAGCGAATGCTCAATGTGTGTGAGTGCTTGAATTGAAGTACTACGCACACAACATGAAATTAAACCCAAATAGTATAACACGGCCCTTACTTGGGTCCTTCAAATAAGAGCGAAGGCTCAATGTGTGTGAGTGCTTGAATTGAAAGACATACACACACGACATGAAATGAAAACCCAAATAGTATAGCTCGGCCCTTACTTGGGTCTTTCAAATAAGAGCGAAGGCTCAATGTGTGTGAGTGCTTGAATTGAAAGACATACACACACGACATGAAATGAAAACCCAAATAGTATAGCTCAGCCCTTACTTGGGTCTTTCAAATAAGAGCGAAGGCTCAATGTGTGTGAGTGCTTGAATTGAAAGACAACACACCCAACTTAAGCAAAACCCTACGAAAATTAAAGTACATATATATATTTATGTATTAGGGGCTGATTAGGCACGTGTGTGTTCAAAATCGTGCATGACTAAGAGAGTGCACGTGTGTGGGTGTGCCAAGCCACGTTATTACAAGCTGGGGGAGACTATGCTCCGTTATTACAACCCCGTATCGAATTGAATTTTAAGCAAGTATACAACTAAGGACCGAGTTAGGCACTTACTAATAGCTGGTCCGAAGATGCCTTGCTTGGGCGTGGGCTTGGGCCTTGGGCTGCAAGAGGGAGCTCCGTGGAGTTGAACGACAAGGGGCTGCTGGCCGGGTGCCTTGGGCGCACGGAAGGGGAGCCTTGAAGGTGGTCGGCTGCTAAAGATGGGCTGGTTTTGGTGTGTTGGGCTAAAGGGCCTAAGTAAGGTCACTAGGGAGGGTGTAGTGTTAGGGAGTATGACACTAAGGGGGAGCCTAAGGGAGTGTCTAATGGAGCACCTAAGGGAAGGACGTGGCTGGCCAAATGGAGGTGACAGTCAGTTGGAGTGGCCGACTAGGGGAACTTGGTGGTGGCGGGCTGCTAGGGTGGCTAGGAGTGGTGGAAGGGAAGGGAACTAGCTAGGAGATGGGGTAAGGTAGTGGTGGATGTGGGGAGGTAATATGGGCAGGTCTTAGGGAGTTGGATGGGGTGGTCGGGTGTAGCTAGGGTGTCTAGGTAGTGGCGGGTAGTTAGGGTGGTTATGGCCTGGCCGAATGGGAGTGGGGAAGGCGATGAATGGCTGGTGTTAGGGGAAGATGGTGGTGGTGCAGGTGGTTGAGGGTGGAGGGGGAGTGGAGAAGAGGTGAGGTAGGGTATGGGGTACTAACCGGTTGATGGGAGGCGGCGGGTGGTTGAGGAGCAGCCAGATGTGGTGGATTGGTTGGTTCGGCCGGATGAAGAGGATGGCGATGGGTGGCTGGGGAGTGATGGAGCAGGTGGAGCACGGTGGCGGTTGGGGGTGGTGCAGGTGGAGGAGCCGGCTGGGAGTGGGGCAGGTGGAAGTGGAGAAGAGGTGGAAGGTCGGCTGGAAATGGGGGACCCAAGGCTTGATGATGGGAGATGGGAAAAACCCGCCCCAAAGGGTGGGGGGTTTATATAGGGCTGCAAGAGGCGGTTGGGGTTGGTTTTGGGGTAGTGGTTAGGTGGTCTAGGGGTGGTGGTAAGGTAGTAAGGTGGGCTGGTATTAGGGTAGGGCCAGATATTTTAGATACAAGGGGTTTTGGGTAAGTTGTGGACTAGGTTTAGGTGGGGTGGTTTAGAGGTTTAGGGTTTAGCTAGGTGGGTTGGTTTTAGGGTGAGGTTTAGTGAGGTGGGTTAGGTGATTAGGCTAGGATTAGGTTAGGTTTAGGAAAATTAACCTAGGTTTAGGGAAGGATTAAGAAAGTGGGTTAGGTGATTAGGTTGGGATTAGGGAAGTGGGTTTGGTGATTAGGCTCAGATTAGGACCGGATTAGGGTAGAAGGCTAGGATTAGGTGTTTTTAGTTAGGATTAGATGAAGGAGCTCCCTTTGCATGACCCATGGACCCTAATCATATCATGTTGGTGCAGCCCTAGGTTAGGTTTTGGCTAATTACAAGCTTAAACCCACTTAATTAGGCTACCCCACATGATTAACCCCAAACTTGACACACAAGTCAATCTTAATTACAACACACACTTGATCTTATCCTCCCCCACTCTCTCTCATGCCCATAATCCCACGTGAAATTCAAGTGGGCCCCACCTCCATTTATGAGAAGGTGATGTGGGCCATGGATATGGATATTGGATTGGATTTTTGAATCCAAATCCAAATCCAAATCTAAGTCCATACATGGGTTTGGATTGGGATCTGGATATATATGGTCCAGATCCGATCCAAACTGAATTATGACTCCTTCGAGTTGTGTTCGAAACGAACGGTTTGTGCGGGGCCTGACAGCATCAGTACTCCGTCTGCGTTGGGTCTTCGCCAACATGATCGTCCGCCTCTATTTTCGCCTTCTGGAGATGACTTCAAATGATGTTTTGATGATAATAGGGTCTTGGACGTTCGAGATCCTGGGGGTGGATTTGATACGAGAGTTGTTGTGTCGGGCTCGACAAGTGCTCCGGTTCCGGGCTCTCTTTGGCTTTCCTGGTCCTGTCTGGATGAGGCCAAGCTGCTTCGGGGTTTCAAAACATGTTTTTTAAAAAAAGGTTTTTGAAAGCCATATTGTATATTTTTGAAATATAAAGTTCAAAACATATGTACAGGGTTGTCTTGAAGGCTCCTGGGTTTCCAGACTCAAAATGGCCCTTTGGGGCTGCATTTACAAAACCAGGTTGTTTTGAGGAATTCGTGGGATTTCAGAGTGTTTACAGATGCCCCTCTTTGGCCTTGTCTAAATCGATTTGGATAAGGGCAAAGATGACAAACACCCCTTTCAATGTCTCCCTAGATCTAGCCACGAAGAATATGGGATCATCCCAATTTTTAGCAAAATCTCAATTTACAAACTCTAGTAGGAGGAGATATCACGCCAAAGGGATTCGTTATGGAATCTAGTCCTAAATGGGATTATGTTTATGCAAGTGCCATACGTGGAATGCAGATGCCTTACATGGGTGTGGTGCCAAGAGTGGCGACCTCCCAGAGACCAGATGTGGTCGAACTCTAGAGACTTACTAGGCCTGCTGCTCCAAGTGAGCAAATCCTATGCTGTTCGATGTTCGATTTTCAAAACTTATTTACAAAATTTATTTACAAAAGGGACAACTGTCTTGAGCCTCGATCCTAAGGATCTCGAGTTCTTCGTGTTTGCCCTTGTTTGAGTCTTAACACTTGCTTATCTAGCGGAGGTTTTATAAGAAAACGAGGCATATTTCAAATTCCCACGTCTTACTCGAAACGTCGAATTCTCAAACAAGATGAAATTCAAGTAAGTAAATCCTATTTTTACTTTAGGATTCCTCGAAATGAACCATGCTTTAGCTTGGGATAAGCCAGGGATGGGAAAGAGATACCACGGTCCCTTCTGAAGCGTCCCGTGGTTTAATGCATAGAAGGCGGAAAACTACTCTTTTTGAGTTTTTTGACCTCTTTTCCTTTTTTTTCAAAGGGAGCTTTGGGAGTATTTTTTCTTTAATCCCTCTTTTTCATAAGAGAATCGATTTTTCTTTTGGATTCTGGTTTCTTTATTTTGGAAAGACACTTTGGATGGGAAAATCCCTTTGTTTGGGCCTTTGTTTTCCTTTTGGAAGTAGAAGAGAAGAGTGGAGGACTTATCCCAAGCCTACACTCGATCCATTCCAGATCAGCCTATTTAGAAATAGCACGTACTACTTGCAAGTATCTTGCTATGTTGAACTAGGCCTTTCTTTGTAAGAAGAAGGATTTTGAAATGTAACCACGATTTTGAAGACTCCACTCTTTCACAAGTGCGAATTCTCTCACTCAGGGTCACACGACTTTGCCTTTTCACCTTATTTTCATTGTCTCAGGGCAGCTATCCCTTAAAATTTTCGAAAAATGGAATTTAACCCAAATCCTACACATGATACTTCTTTAAGTATTGGATATTGATAGGATTTGCTAAATTCCTACCTTCTACATCGATCAACCAATACGAATTGTTCGTGGTGGTTGCTCGTACAACATAGGGTCCATCCCACTTGGGGCGCCACTTTCCGAGCGGATGTGGGCCACGATAGTGGATGATTTTCAAAACCAGATCCCCCACTTCAAAGTGGCAAGGTCTCATGTGTTTGCCATAATGTCGGGCTATCCTTTGCCGGTATGCACGAGTATGGTCCATGGCAAGGAGTCGCCTCTCATCTAGCAAATCCAGTTCGGCCATCCCAGCATGCTGAAGCGTCTCTAGGGGGAGGTCGACTGCAATGGATGTATGGAATGAATGCAGTTGGGTATGAATGGGGAGAATGGCGTTTGTGCCATAGACCAATTCGAATGGTGTGGCATTCGTGGGAGTCCGGATGGAAGTCCTATAAGCCCATAAGGCTTCATCCAGCTTCTTGTGCCACGTCCTACCCTGCTCTAAAGTCTTCTCAATTATGCTAATGAGGGTCTTGTTTGTGGCTTCGGCTTGACCGTTATCTTGAGGGTAGTAGGGCGAAGAGAAATGGTGAGTTACGCCATACGTGTTGCACAACTTAACCATCCGCTCGTTCTTGAATGGGGTACCATTATCAGACACAAGGTCTCGTGGAACCCCCAAATCGAGCCAAGATATTACTCCGAATGAAAGCCACCACATGTTGCCCCATCACGTTGGTTAAGGAAATGACTTCCACCCACTTGGAGAAATACTCCGTGGCTGCTAAAATAAATCGATGCCCATTCGAGGCCTTTGGAAATATTGGGCCTACAATGTCAAACGCCCACGTGGTAAATGGTCAGGGGCTGACCACGGAATGCAATGCAGATGAAGGGATATGAATGGCGTGCCCATGCACTTGACATGGATGACATTTCCTAACATGATCGTGACAATCCTTTTTTAGGGTGGACCAAAAACAGCCCCCTCTAAGTATTTTCATTGCCATCATGTTGGCATTGACATGACCTCCACATTCTCCATCGTGGAATTCATGCATCACTATCCTAGCCTCCTCTAGGTCGATACACCTAAGCAGAATGCTGGTAAAACTCTTTTTGTATAAAACCCCACCCAGAATGGTGTATCGGGTCGAAATCTTACGGATGAATGCCTTATCTTTGGATGTGGCATCCTCGGCGAATCCCCCATTTTCTAGAAATTGTTTAATGTTATAAAACCAGGGTTTTTCAATAGACTCTGGGTTATTTTGGCAAATGTCCAGATCATGTGTGGAAGGGTTGGGCGCATGCCATATTTCTAAAGATCGGATCCCTTAAATGGGATCGACCTTCAGGGCTGAACCCAAGGAGGAGAGGGCATCGGCGATGCCATTGTCCTCTCTTCCTACGTGTGTGAGTTTACACGATTGAAAGGACTGAACCAATCGAGTGGCCAACTCGTGATATGGAAATAGTTTTTCATTTCGTACTGGTCAAATTTTGAAAACCTAGTTTATGACAAGGAGCGAATCTCCAAAGACCTCGATGCATGATGCCCCTAGAGTTTTCAAAATCCTTAAGCCTTGTCGAGTGCTTCATACTCAGCTATGTTGTTGGAACATTCGAAATCTAAGTGGACTGCTATAGGAATCTCGCCCTTCTCAGGGGAGATTAGGATGACCCTAGCACCAGCCCCTCGTTGGTTTTGTGCCCCATCGAAGTGCATCTTCCATACTTGGTTTTCGAAAGAATTTGCACAAATGTGGTTTTGAAAATGGTTTTGTAATATGCCTTCATCAGGCATTTCAACAAGTGTGGGATATGCGTCATCTAAGGGGAACTCAGCCACGTAATCTGCTAGGGCTTGCCCCTTAATGGAGATCTGGTGATGGTATTTCAGGTCATACTCCATTAGAAGGAGTTGCCATTTGCCCAATCTACCCATGAGAATGGGTTTTTCGAACAAGTGCTTGATTGGATCAAGCTTGGACACTATCCACATCTCGTGATCCAGGAAATAGTGTCTGAATTTCTGGCAAGCCCAGACTAGGGCCAAGCACGTCTTCTCCATGGCTTGGTAATTTCGTTCATAAGCCAAGAGAGTTTTCGAAATGTAGTAGATGGCATACTCCTTATGGGTGTCATCCTCGTACTGAGCCAACAAGGCTCCTAAAGCGTTCACATGCACGGAGATGTAAAGTAAAAGCGGTTTTCCTTGCTTTGGAGGGTTCAAAACGGGGGGATTAACCAAGTATGCCTTTAATCTCTCGAAGGACTTTTGGCATTCGTCATCCCATAAGAATTTCGTGCCCTTCCTCAACAGCTTGTTGAAGTTTGCATCTGGTTGCTAGATTCGATATAAATCGGTGAATGGATTGTAAACGACCCTGGAGGCTATGGATTTGGGTGAGATTGGAGGGTGGAGCCATGTCTATGATGGCTCGACACTTAGAGGGGTCGACTTCTATACCCCTTTGGCTCACCATAAAGCCCAGAAGCTTTCCTTATTCTACCCCGAATACACATTTTTGAGGGTTTAGCTTTACTTTGTAAAGCCTAAGCCTTTCGAAAATCTTTTGCAAACATTCGAGATGAGTGCATCGGGTTTTGGATTTTGCCAAGAGATCATCCACATACACTTCTACGAGCTCATGAATTTGATCATGGAAGATCGTGGTCATGGCTCGTTGGTATGTTGCGCCGGCATTTTTTAAACCAAAGGGCATGACTGTATAGCAGTACGTTTCCCATGGGGTTGTGAAGGCGGTCTTACCCTGATCTCGTGGACTTAGTTTAATTTGATTATAGCCTGAATAGCCATCCATAAACGAAAACATTTCATGATTTGCAGTACTATCGACTATCAAATCTATGTTTGGCAAAGGATAATTATCCTTCGGAGTGGCTTTATTCAGGTTTTTGAAATCGATGCATATTCGAATTTTCCCATTGGTTTTTCGAACTACGATGATATTTGATAACCAATTAGAATACGCAATGGGTGTTAGAAATCCGACTTTTAATAGATCTTCTAAACCCTCTTTGACTTGCGTGTGTACATTCGGGTGTATTTTCCTAAGCTTTTGCTTTATTGGTTTTACACCTGTATCTAAGGGAAGACGATGCTCGACAATGCTGGGGTCTATGCCCGGCATGTCTTCATACGTCCATGCAAACACATCTAAATAGGTTCGTAGAAATGCAATGAATGTTAACCTTTCAGTTTCATGCAAGCATGCGCCTATTTTGATGGATTTGGGATTGGAATCATCCCCTAGGTTCACCTCTATGAAATCTCCTCCTACTAATTGAGAAGGTCTTTCAAAATCGAGAATTTTATGAAATTCTGGGAGCTCAGAAGTGGGATCTTCCTCGAGGGGTTCCACTTATGGGCTTCGATCATTCTCGTGGGTTATAGACCCGAGGGAAGGTGATGCGTGGTTTTCAAAAAGACCTGGTTTTGTACTCGGATTTTCAAGTGATTTCGAAATTTTTGGTCTGGCTATGCAGACGACGTTTCTTTCAAAATCCTTTTCTTTTGCCAAAGTCCTACCAGGAGCAGCTTATACAAAATCTTTTTGGTATTTTCCAAATTTTCGATTTTTTTGGGTTTTTGTAAAACAAGAACCTTGGGAACTTTACAAAGCACTCTATTTTCGAGTTTTTGTTTTTCCATTGTTTTTGGTTTTTCTTCTTTTTCGATTTTTTTGATTTTTATCTTTTCAAATGTT
The DNA here is from genome assembly GCA_036023115.1 of Brasenia schreberi. Classification (NCBI taxonomy): domain Eukaryota; kingdom Viridiplantae; phylum Streptophyta; class Magnoliopsida; order Nymphaeales; family Cabombaceae; genus Brasenia; species Brasenia schreberi. The sequence goes on from JAYKKT010000051.1 coordinate 11,536,621, forward strand.
TTTGTGTTTTTATAAAAGGGATATTCCGTTATACCTACAAAGGGAAAACACTACGGGTTAGACTCGGAATAGGAGCTCTAAGTCGTAGGTCTCGTCTAAGGCAGGTTCCAGGGCACCCTTGACCCAGGTGGTCACAGGGGGTGGCTCCGGCGGTATTCAGGGAGTATAGCCGATCCCATATCGGCTTGGATTGGCCCTAGGAAGGATGGGCTCTAGGAGACCCTGGTTCTGCGCCCCTAGACTCTTGTAGGGCGTGTAGCCCATGTTTAACAAAAGGTTTGGTATAAGTCGTGGCCCTGGAACTTGCTGTCGTCAATATTGTGCTCATATGGCCTCTTGTCTAGGGGCTTTGGAAATAGGGAACGCTTGGGTTTTCCTAGAAGGGTTAGAATCGGGAGGGGGCCTGCTTTGGGCGGCCCCTTCATACGTACAACCTTCCTAGGGTTGTTTAACATGAACCGGGGTGGCTCTATCACAATTTGCCCCAGGTTAGCCTCATGGGCCTGGGAGCTCGATAAACAAGGGGAGTTTATGATCCCCTGAAGCTGTGGGTGATTCTCACCTAGGATCACTACGACCTGGTCCCTAAAAGGGATCTTGACACACCTGGGAGCTTGATAATCAGGGTATTTCTGACTTTTTGATTTTTTTGGATTTTTGTAAAGCAAAGACACTTGGAGCTTTACAAACAACAATTTTTTTGGTTTTTGTACAAATTTCTAATGTTTTTGGTTTTTGAGGTTTTCCAAATTGTTTTTGAATTTCGAGATTTTGTAATTTTTTTGTATTTTTGGTTGAGGAGGGATCTTCCATCATACCTACAAAGGGAAACGCCACAAGTCAGACTCTAAATAAGAGGTCTAAATCGTAGGTTTCTGCTTCACTAGGCTCTAGGGCACCCTTGACCTAGGTGGTCACAAGTGGTGGCTCTGGTGGTATTTTGGGAGTATAGCTGATCCCATATCAGCTTGGGTTGGCCTTTGGCACTATGGGCTTGAGCTTGGCTTTGTGTCCCTAGACTTTTGTAGGGCATATATCCCATGTTCAATAGCATGTTCCACGATTTTTTGTTTTTTGAAAAGTTTTGGTATAATTCATGATTCTGGAACTTGCTATCGTCCATGTTATGCTCGTATGTTCTTTTTATCTAGGGGTTTTTGGAATAGGCGACTCTTGGCCTTACCTAGGATGGTTAGTGTTTTAAGGGGGTGAGCCTTGGGCTGCCCCTTGATGTATAAAACCTTCCTAGGCTTTGGAAGGACGAGCTTGGGTGGCTCGACCAAGAGTTGCCCCAGGTTGGCCTCGTAGGCTTGAGAGCTTGACAAGCATGGGAAATTCTGTATTCCCTGAAGCTGAGGGTGACTCTCACCTAGAATTACCACGACTTGATCCTCGAAGGGGATTTTGACACACCTATGGAAGGTGGATGGTACAACTCACAGGCTGTGTATCCAAGGCCTTCCCAACAATAGGTTGTAATGGGGGTGGATGTCTAGGACGTGGAACACCCCCAAGTGTGCTATCCCTCCTGTTTCCATGGGTAATTCTATGGATCCTAAGGGTCTTAATGCATTCCCATCGTATCCAGTGATTACGATGGGACTTGGGTTCACGGGTGACTCCGATTTGATATGCCATGTGGAGTGGAAGGATGTTGAGACCTCCTCCCCCATCAACTAGGCACCTATCAAGAGGATGGTGATTCAATACCACCTCGATATGTAGGGCCAGGTTATGGGATTCATAGGGTCTTTCGATATCCTCTTTCGAGAACACGATGGGCATTTTTGCACCTATAGACGCCACTTCGGTTGATAAGGACTCAGGGGTTATGTTTGAGCTAACCTTGGCTCTTTCTAGAATTTTCTCTAAAACAAGTCTATGCCTAGGCAAGGTTTGTATCAGCTCTAGGATGACAGGTTTATTGGAATCTTTGAAAGATGATTTTCAAAATCATAAAGGTTAAAACAACTTTGCCTTTGTCCGTTTTTGGCGAGATCCTAGGAATACATGCTTTTGAAGGGCCAGGAACACTCACCACTTTTTTAGCACTTTGTAGATGTGGGGGTTGATAGATCCTTCCGGACCTGGTTACTTCCCCCATGATCAACCTAGGGCTCGCGCCTATCATGGCTCTACTCGTGTGCTTTGAAGCACCTTGGATTTGTAAAACAAGTTTACCCGGGGGTGGGCCTTTAGGCGCTCCCCGGATCACTACTTGGGCGATTTTCCTATGAAGGATGAGAGATGGTGCACAAGTAGAAAACCTAGAATAACATGCATGCGCTAGACTCTTTGAAATCATTAAAGCACATACCTCTTTGCCCTTCCCACTAGTACTTGCGTGGTTGGGGAAGGGTTCTTTGAAAATAGCTTGGGCAGGCTCTGGTTCCTCAGTGACATAGAGCCGACGACCCTGCTCTATCAAGTTCTCAATCTTGTTGAGTAGGAAAAAACATTGCTTTGTATCATGGCCTTTGAGCAATGATACTTGCAAAATCGGTTTAAGAATCTCCCTTTAGAAGTGGTTCCCTCGAGAATCTTGGAGAGTTCGATCATTCCTTGGGCAAGTAGGAGGTCTAGGACCTCCGACACTGGTTGCCCCAATGGAGTATTCTCCCGTTTTTCAAAAGTTTTTGTATTTTTTTGTCTTTTTATTTTCAAAACTCTCAAAATTTTTGGAAGTGCTCGCCGGGCTTGGATCCACTCGGACATTTTCAACTTTGTGGGGTTTTGCCCCTTTGTCCATGGTGGGTAACCCATAAGTTCCGGGTTTTTCCAAGCGAGTTTTTGAAACAACACTCCCCTTCCACAAGTGATTGTAGACTCCTTTCTTCAAATTTGTTTCAAAAAGGGATGCCTTTTTAATCAACTTGTGGAAAGTCGAGATTTCGTGTAAGGAGGTGTAAACACCCCGAAATCCCACGAATTTCTCAAATCAACCTAGTTTTGTAAAAGTAGCCCCAAAGGGCTATTTTGAGTCTGGAAACCCAGGAGCCTTCCAGACAACCCTGTACAGATATTTTAAACTTTTATATGTTTTAAATATGGATAATATGTTTTAAAAACTGTTAAGATATGTTTTGAAACCCCACAAAGCAAGCTTGGCCAGATCAAAGCAGGACCAGAAGAGCCAAGGAGATCCCGGAACCAGAGCACATGTCGAGCCCGGCATAGTAACTCTCGTATTGAATCCACCCCCAGGATCTCGAACGTCCAAGACCTTGTTATAATCAGACATCACTTGAAATCAGCTTCGAAAGGCGAAAACAGAAGCGGACAATCATGTTGGCGAAGACCCAACGCAGACGGAGTACTGATGCTGTCAGACCCCGCACAAACCGTTCGTTTCGAACATAGCCTGAAGGAGTCGGAATTCAGTTTGGATTGAATCTGGATCATATATATCCAGATCCCAATCCAAACCCATGTGTGGATTTGGATCCAGAGATCCAATCCAATATCCACATCCATGGCCCACATCACCTTCTCATAAATGGAGGTGGGGCCCACTTGAAATTCACGTGAGATTATGGGCATGAGAGAGAGTGAGGGAGGATAAGATTTGGGAGTGATTGTAATTAAGCTTGACTTGTGTGTCAAGTTTGGGGTTAATCATGTGGGTTAGCCTAATTAACATGGGTTTAAGCTTGTATTAGCCAAAACCTAACCTAGGGCTGCACCAACATGATGCAACAAGGTCTATGGGTTATGCAAAGGGAGCTCCCTAACCCAATCCTAATCAAAAACCCCTAATCCTAGCCTTTTACCCTAATCCTGTCCTAAACCTAGCCTAATCACCTAACCCACTTCCCTAATCCCGGCCTAATCCCAACCTAATCACCTAACCCACTTCCCTAATCCTTCCCTAAACCTAGCCTAATTTCCTTAAACCTAACCTAATCCTAGCCTAATCACCTAACCCATCTCACTAAACCTCACCCCAAGACCAACCCACCTAGCTAAGCCCTAAGCCCCTAAACCACCCCACCTAAACCTAGCACACCATCTACCTAAAACCCCTTGTATTAAAATATCTGGCCCCTCCTCAAAACCAGCCCACCTTATCACCACACCACCACTACTACCTAAACCACCTTACCACCTCCTCAAAACCAGCCCCAACCGCCCTTCAACAACCTATATAAACCCCCCCCCTAAGGGGCGGGTTTTCAATCACTTCCTTCTCCACCTTGGCCCAGCCGACCTTGGCCAACCTCCCAGCCGAGCCTTCCACCTTGTTGCCCTCCTTCCACCTGCACCACCGCTACTCTAGCCAAGCTCCACCTCACGCTGCCTTCATCCCCTGGCCGAACTCCACTCCACGCTGCAACCTTCACCACCCGGCTGCCCTTCTTCCATCTATCGCTCCTCTTCATCAGCCGGTTAGTACCCTACACTTAGCTCCACCTCTTCTTCACTCCCCCTCCACTCTCAACCACCCACACCACCACAACCTCCTGCCAACACCACCTACCCGTCATCCCTACCCATTTGGCCAGACCTCCACCTTACATCACCCGCCTTGAACCACTTCCCCTAGTGATACCCGACCACCCCACTTGGTTCCCTAGGACCTGCCCATACCCCTTTCCACCAACCCTTAGCTCTACCTTACACCACACCCTAGCTAGCTCCCTTCCCATCCTTGCCATTACCTAGCCACCCAAGTAGCCAGCCACCACTAAACCACCCCTTAGTCGGCCACTCCAACCGACTGTACCAAATCCACTCGGCCAGCCATACATTTCCCTTAGCCACTCCCTTAGGCTCCCCTTTAGCACTACCTTCCTTAATACCAGCCACCCTTTAGTGACCTTCCTTAGTCACCTTAGCCCAAAGCATCAAGGCAGCACCTTCCTAGCAGCCGGCCACCTTCAAGGCGCCCTTCCCGCGCACCCAAGTCACCCGGCCAGCATCTCCCCTTGCTGTTCCATTTCGAGGAGCTCCCTCTTGCAGCCCAAGGCGAAGCCAAGCCCACGCTCAAGCAAGTCATCTTCGGACCAGCTATAAGTAAGTGCCTAACTCGGTCCTTAGTTGTAGACTTGCTTAAATTAAATTTGATACGGGGTTGTAATAACGGAGCATAGTTTCCCCCCGCTTGTAATAACGTGGCTTGGCACATCCACACACACGTGCACTCTCTTAGTTGTGCACGATTTTAAACACACACGGGCCTAATCAGCCCCTAAGATATAAATTTATGTATATACTTTAAATTACGTAGGGTTCTGCTTAAGTTGGGTGTGTTGTCTTTAAATTCTCACACTCACACACATTGAGCCTTTGCTCTTATTTGTAAGACCCAAGTAAGGGCCGTCTATCCTTGGGTTTAAATTCATGTTGTGTGCGTAGTACTTCAATTCAAGCACTCACACACATTGAGCTTTCGCTCTTGTTCCCAAGACCTTAGTTAAGGCCATACTGCAATTTATATTTGGGTTTAAATTCATGTTGTGTGCGTAGTACTTCAATTCAAGCACTCACACACATTGAGCTTTCGCTCTTATTCCCAAGACCTTAGTTAAGGCCATATTGCAAGTTATGTTTGGGTTTCATTTCATGTTGTGTGCGTAGTATTTCAATTCAAGCACTCACACACATTGAGCTTTCGCTCTTATTCCCAAGACCTTAGTTAAGGCCATATTGCAAGTTATATTTGGGTTTCATTTCATGTCGTGTGTGTAGTACTTCAATTCTCGCACGCGCCCACATTGAGCCTTCGCTCTTATTTGCAAGACCCGAGTAAGGGCCCATATATACATTATATACGTATTTCCCTTCGGCAATTTCCATTACAAGTCATTTCCCTTCGGCAATTTCCATTACAAGTCATTTCCCTTCAGCATTGTCTTTAAATTCGGGTTTTCCCTTTGGAGTAGCGTGAGTTTGCATTGCATATACGCCATACCATGAGTTAGGACGCATATTGCATCAAAGCAAACCCCATACTCCCGCTCAAAAATCGCCACATTTAGTGGAGTGTTCGTAACACACACCTAGGTGGCCCATAAAGGGATAAAAAGAAAGACTTAGGCACGTGCAAATCCATGTGATCTAAAAATATGAAAATCATACAAACACGACCCGAATCAAATACCTCGAACCGCTTTCGTAGGTCCTTCTATCCAAAAACTCGATCTTTAAAAGCGTACAGACTGACCCTTGCGCATCGGTGCAAGAAGGTCTGCGACGACAAGAGCTTGCTTGCTCACAGTTGCCACATTAGAAGTCAGGTTCTAGAATATATCTTCGCTAGCTTAGGTAAGCTAGCTGGCACGCCCTGTTTATTTAAATAGGACTTAGATACACGAAAAGATTCGCTTTAGGCCTAAAAACAGGAGGCGGAGATTTTCTGCGTCTACAGGAGGGAAGGGTTTTCAACTCACTTTTGAAATTATCCAGGATGAGCATTACTGCACACCCTTCAGATATCGGTTCTCTTACTTGCCCCAGGAGGGACCTCCATCGAACGATGAATGCATGTACATCCTCGTTCGATCCTTGTTTAGTATCCCTCAAAGTATTTAAAGTGGTAATGACTTCTACGTTATGTGAAAATCTTTGCATAAAGTAGTTCGCTAAATCTTCAAAAGTTACGAACTGACTCAAATTGTAAGAAGCGAGCCATTTTGAAGCCGTGCCTTTGAGGGAAAGGGTAAACCAATAAATCCACTTCATCGAGTCCTTTTTCTTGTGGGCTCAACGAGAAAAGAGTTGCAAGTGGGATCGAGGATCCCCCATGCCATCATACCGATGAAAATTCGATATTTCATCATCACTGTCTGTTTCGTAATCCAAAGGAAGGAAATTAGACAGGGCATATGTTCTTTTCTCTTTATTTTGCCCTTGCAGCAGTTGCTGTAGGGCTTTACGGTCCTTGCGAGTGAAGGACTCGTGGTATTGGTTGCCCTCCATAGCAGAGGTCTCCTTGTGCTTTCGAGACTTTTCAAATTTCTTTTTGGCCTTTATGGGTTCGCCATGTGACGAACACGAATCAGCTGCTTCAGCCTCTTGGCTAAGGGCAGCGATCTTGGCCTCAAAATCCCTTCTCAAATCCTCGATTTCCTCTCTTTTGTTTTGATTTTTTGAAAATCTCCTAGAGTGAGAACTTGATGTACGCGAGACCTAACTGGTCACTTCATTCGAGTTGAAACTCGACATGACTCTGATTTTTTTTAAAACCCAACTATGAAATGCACAAGACAAAGAGTTAAAATACTTTTCTTGAAAATTTTTCAAGAGGTCTGCTTGTTTGTATCGATTTTTCTTAAGACCCACGTCCCACCAGGTGTGCCAAAATCTGTAGACACGCGAAAATTTTCACTCCGGGTTTTTAGGCCTGAAGTGAACCTTTTTCGTGTCTAAGTTGCTCTAAAAAGGGCGTGCCAGCTAGCTTACTCAAACTAGCGAAGTATGTTTTGAAATATCTGACTTATGAGGCGACTGTAGACAAGTGGACTCTTTTCGTCGCAAACCTTCTTGAACCGATGCTCAAGGGTCAATTTGTATGCTTTAGAAAATATCGATTTTAAACAAGTATGGACTTTTGAAAAGAGTATGAAAGTATTTAATCGGGTTGTTTGTCTAATGGCAGATTTTATTTACGTGGGGTTTGCACGTATCTATGACTTTGATTTTTATTCACCTAGGCATGAGGAGTGTGCATCAAGTGCCTAAGTCTTGGCGTGTTTGCACGGTTTGTTCGGGGTTTGTTTGATACAAGTATGCGCACTATCTCGAGTATGGCGGATATGCAATGCAACTCACACAACTGAATTTTAAAATCCGAAATTGAAAGACATAGCTGAAGGGAAATTGCGGAAGGGAAATATAGCTATATCTTAAGAGTGGAAAGGCTCAATGTGTGCGTGTGCGTTGTGTATATATTGAAAGACGACTCACGCAACTTGGAATATAAAGCCACCCGACTTAAATGTAAAGTGCAGAAGTGGGAAATACGTATATATATATGGGCCCGAAGGTCGCCAATGTGTTCGTGTGTGTTGTGTATAAATGTAAAGACAACTCACACGACTTTGAAATGTAAAACCCAGCCGAAAGGGAGATACTTATATAGATATGAGCCCGAAGGTCATCAACGTGTGCGTGTGTGTTGTGTATAAATTTAAAGACAACTCACACGTCTGAAAATTAACAACCCAGAATTGAAAGGCGTACACAGTTGAACCGGAAAAACTCACGCAGCTGAAAGTATATAGATATGGCTATATCTTAGTGGCTGCCGAGGCCAAAAAGGTGCGTGAGTGCTTGAGCAAGAGCACGGGTGTCTTTGGGTGCGAGTGTGGAATTTCAAATGACAACTCACATGACTTAAAGTAACAACCCAGCTGAATGGAAATACATATATATGATAAGAACGAAAGCTCAATGCATGCGTGGGTGTAGTGTGTAAATTTAAAGACAACTCACGCAGCTCTTACTAGAGTCTTTGGAGTAAGAGCGAAGGCTCAATCGTGTATGTGGGTGCTTGGTGTACGAGATAAGAGCTAAGGCCCAACACACCAAAACCAGCCCATCCTTAGCAGCCGGCCACCTTCAAGGCTCCCCTTTCGCGCGCCCAAGGCACCCGGCTAGCAGCCCCTTGCCGTTCAACTCCGCGGAGCTCCCTTTTGCAGCCCAAGGCGAAGGCCAAGCCCGCGCTCAAGCAAGGCATCTTCGGACCAGCTATTAGTAAGTGCCTAACTCGGTCCTTAGTTGTATACTTGCTTAAGATTCAATTCGATACGGGGTTGTAATAACGGAGCATAGTCTCCCCCCGCTTGTAATAACGTGACTTGGCACACCCACACACGTGCACTCTCTTAGTTGTGCATGATTTTGAACACACACGGGCCTAATTAGCCCCTAATACATAAATATATATATATATATACTTTAATTTTCGTAGGGTTTTGCTTAAGTTGGGTGTGTTGTCTTTCAATTCAAGCACTCACACACATTGAGCCTTCGCTCTTATTTGAAAGACCCAAGTAAGGGCCGAGCTATACTATTTGGGTTTTCATTTCATGTCGTGTGTGTAAGTCTTTCAATTCAAGAACTCACACACATTGAGCCTTCGCTCTTATTTGAAAGACCCAAGTAAGGGCCGAGCTATACTATTTGGGTTTTCATTTCATGTCGTGTGTGTAAGTCTTTCAATTCAAGCACTCACACACATTGAGCCTTCGCTCTTATTTGAAAGACCCAAGTAAGGGCCGTGTTATACTGTTTGGGTTTAATTTCATGTTGTGTGCGTAGTACTTCAATTCAAGCACTCACACACATTGAGCTTTCACTCTTATTCCCAAGACCTTAATCAAGGCCATACTGCAAGTTATATTTGGGTTTTATTTCATGTCGTGTGTGTAAGTCTTTCAATTCAAGCACGCACCCACATTGAGCCTTCGCTCTTATTTGCAAGACCCAAGTAAGGGCACGTATATATCCTATATACATATCTCCCTTCGGCATTTACATTACAAGTCATTTCCCTTCGGCATTGTCTTTATATTCGGGTTTTCCCTTTGGAGTAGCGTGAGTTTGCATTGCATCTACACCATACCACGAGGTAGGACGCATATTGCATCGAAGCAAGCCCCGTACTCCCGCTCAAATTCGCCCCATGTAGTGGAGTGTTCATAACACACAAACTAGGTGGCCCATTAAGGGATAAAAAAGAAAGACTTAGGCACGTGCAAATCCACGTGATCTAAAATCTGCAATCATACCTAAAAGACCCGAATTAAACACCTCGAACCGCTTCGTAGGCTTTCTATACCCTAAAAACTCGATTTTTCAAAGCGTACAGACTGACCCTTGCGCATCGGTGCAAGAAGGTCTACGACGACAAGAGCTCACTTGCTCATAGTCGCCACGTTAGAAGTCAGCTTAGAATATATCTTCGCTAGCTTAGGTAAGCTAGCTGGCACGCCTTGTTTATATAAATAGGCCTTAGACACACGAGAGGATCCGCTCCAGGCCTTGAGAAGCCAGAGGCGGGGATTTTCGCTCATCTACAGAGATTGGCACGCCCGGTGGGACGTGAGCCTTTCAAAAATCGAGTTTTAAAGTTTGCGAAAATTTTGTTAAAAAGGTGTCATTTTTAACTTGTTTTCTTTGCTTGTACTTAGGAAATTTTGAAAAAGCTTGAAAAGCATGTCAAAATCCAATCCAAGTGAAGTATCGAGCCAAGGCTCATGCACATCAAGTTCTCACTCTAGGAGGATTTTCAAAAACAAAATAAAACTAGATGAGATCGAGGACATGAGAAGGGAGTTTGAGGCCAAAATCGATGCTCTCAGCCAAGAGGCTGAAGTAGGCGATTCGTGTTCATCAAACGGTGAACAAAGGCCTAAGAAAAAAACTGAAAAACCTCGCAAGCACAAAGAGGCCTCCGTAATGGAAGGCAACCAATACCACGAGTCCTTCACACAAAAGGACCGTAAAGCCTTACAGTAGTTGCTAAAAGGGCAGAATAAAGAGAAAAGAAGCTACGCGCTGTCTGATTTCCTTCCTATGGATTACGAAACAGACAGTGACGATGAAATACCGAACTTCCATCGGTATGATGGCATGGGAGACCCTAGGTCTCACTTGCAGCTTTTCTCGCGTCGAGCCCATAAGAAGAAAAAGGACTCGATGAAATGGGTGTATTGGTTCCCTTTATCCCTTAAAGGCACAGCTGCCAAATGGCTGGCTTCCTACGATTTAAGCCAGTTCGCTACTTTTGAAGAGTTAGCGAACTGCTTCATGCAAAGATTTGCACACAACGTAGAAGTCACGCCGACTCTGAATACCTTAAGGGATACAAAGCAAGGCATGAACGAAGACGTACATGCCTTCATTATAAAATGGAGGTCACTTTTGGGCCAAGTGTGAGAGCCCATATCCGAAGGATGCGCAGTCATGCTCATCCTGGATAACTTTAAAAGCGAGTTAAAAACCCTTCTCTCGCTCCATGAGATCTCGACTTTCCATAAGTTGATAAAAAAGGCCTCCCTTTTCGAAACCAACTTGCAAAAAGGGACATACGATCACTTATGGAAAGGAAGTGCCGTTTCTAAAACTCGCTTGGAAAAGCCCATCACATACGGGCTGCCCACGATGGACAATGGGGCAAAGCCCCAAAAAATCGCCAATGTCCGGGTGGATTCAGGCATGGCAGGCACTTCCAAAAATTTTGAAAAATTAGAAAACAAGAGGGAGCGAACCTTTCAAAAACGGGTTGAAAAACGGGAGTATACACCGCTAGGGCAACCTGTGTCGGAGGTCCTAGACCTCCTACTTGCCCAAGGCATGATAAAACTCTCTGAAATCCCCGAAGGAGTCACTTCCAAGGGGGGGTATTTAAACCGATTTTGTAAGTATCATCGGCTCAAAGGCCATGATACCAAACACTGTTTCTCCCTTTTAAATAAAATTGAGAACTTGATAGCAGAAGGCCGGCTCTAGGTCACTGCGGAACCTGAGCCACCTCAAGCTATCTTCAAAGAACCCTTTCCCATACACGCTAGTGGCAGTGGGAAAGGAAAGGAGGTATGTACCCTCACTATTTCTAAGGAACTAGCACAAAAACCAAAGTCTGGTCGACCCACTTGTGCGCCCACTCTTGTATTATACAAGAAGCCTGCCCAAGTCGTCATTCGGGGACCACCAAAGGTGGAATCCCCGGCAAAACCAGTTTTGAAATTCCAAGGTTCTCCTCAGCTCATCCTTAGAGCCAAATTTAGCGCGAACCCTAGGCTAGTTGTGGGGGAAGTAACTAGATCTGGGAGGATCTATCAAACCCCGCACCTTCAAGGTGCTCAAAAGGTGGTCAGTATGCCTGGCCCCTCAAAAGCATGTATCCCTAGTGTTCTGCCAAAAGCAGATAAGGATAAAGTCACCCTAAATCCTTATGACTTCGAAAACCACCTTTCAAAGATTCCTATTCACATGTCTATCTTAGAGCTTATACAAACCTCGCCTAGGCATAGACTTGTATTAGAGAAAATTTTAGAAAGGGCCAAGGTTGATTCGAACATAAGTCCAAAATCCTTGTCTGCTCAAGTGGCTTTATTAGGAGCAAAATCGCCCATCACTTTCTCGGCAGATGACGTAGATAGACCCTACGAATCCCACAACCAGGCCCTGCATATCGAGGTGGTTCTGAATAACCACTCTCTGGACAGGTGCCTAGTCGATGGTGGAGGAGGGCTCAACATCCTTCCACTTCATGTGGCGTATAAAATCGGAGTCACCTTGACTTCAGTGAACCCAAGACCCATCGTTATCACTGGATACGATGGGAATGCGTCTAGATCTTTAGGATCCATTGAACTCCCAATGGAAACGGGAGGTATTGCACACACGGGGGTGTTCCATGTCTTGGACATCCACCCCCATTATAACCTGTTGCTGGGAAGACCCTGGATACACAGTTTGTGCGCTGTGCCATCCACCTTCCACAGGTGTGTCAAGATCCCTTTTAGGGACCAGGTCGTAGTGATCCTAGGTGAGAGTCACCCACAGCTTTAGGGGATCATAAACTCCCCTTGTTTATCGAGCTCCTAGGCCCATGAGGCTAACCTGGGGCAAATTATGGTTGAGCCACCCCAGCTCGTGTTGAACAACCCTAGGAAGGTTGTATGCGTGAAGGGGCCGCCCAAAGCAGGCCCCCTCCCGATTTTAACCCTTCTAGGAAAACCCAAGCGTTTCCTATTTCCAAAGCCCCTGAACAAGAGGCCATATGAGCACAATATGGACGACAGCAAGTTCCAGGACCACGACTTATACCAAACCTTTTCAAAAAACAAAAAGTCGTGGAACATATTGTTGAACATGGGCTATACGCCCTACAAAAGCCTAGGGGCGCAGAACCAGGGTCTCCTAGAGCCCATCCTTCCTAGGGCCAACCCAAGCCGATATGGGATCGGCTATACTCCCCAAATACCGCCGGAGCCACCCCCTGTGACCACCTGGGTCAAGGGTGCCCCGGAACCTGTCTTAGAAGAGACCTACGATTTAGATCTCCTATTCCGAGTCTAACCCGTAGCGTTTTCCCTTTGTAGTTATGACGAAAGATCCCTTTTATAAAAATACAAAAACATTTGAAAAGCTTAAAATAAAAAAAATCGAAAAAAAAGAAAAACCAAAAACAATGGAAAAACAAAAACTCGAAAAAAGAGTGCTTTGTATAGTTCCTAAGGTTCTTGTTTTACAAAAACCCAAAAAAATTGAAAATTTGGAAAACACCAAAAAGATTTTGTATATAGCTGCTCTTGGTAGGACTTTGGCAAAAGAAAAGGATTTCGAAAGAAACGTTGTCTGCATAGCCAGACCAAAAATTTCGAAATCACTTGAAAATCCGAGTACAAAACCAGGTCCTTTTGAAGCATCAAATTCCCTCGGGTCTATAACTGACGAGAATGATCAAAGCCCAGAAGTGGATCCCCTCGAGGAAGATCCCACTTCTGAGCTCCCAGAATTTCATAAAATTCTTGATTTTGAAAGACCTTCCCAATCAGTAGGAGGAGATTTCATAGAGGTGAACCTAGGGGATGATTCCAATCCCAAATCCATCAAAATAGGCGCATACTTGCATGAAACTGAAAGGTTAACATTCATTGCTGTAGACGCGCGAAAATCCCCGCGTCTCACCTTTTCAGGGCTCGGAGCGGATCCTCTCGTGTGTCTAAGGCCTATTTATGCAAACAGGGTGTGCCAGCTAGCTTACCTAAGCTAGCGAAGATATATTTAACACTGACTTCTAATCGTGGCGACTGTGAGCAAGTGAGCTCTTGTCGTCGCAGACCTTCTTGCACCGATGCGCAAGGGTCAGTCTGTACGCTTTGCAAAAATCGAGTTTTGGGAGAGAAAGTCTACGAAGCGGTTCGAGGTGTCTAATTCAGGTCTTTTTCATGCGATTGCATGTTTTAGATCACGTGGATTTGCACGTGCCTAAGTCTTTTCTTTTATCCCTTTTCGAGCCACCTAGTTTGTGTGTTATGAACACTCCACTACATGGGCGAATTCGAGCGGGGCTTGCTTTGATGCAATATGCGTCATACCTCGTGGTATGGCGTAGATGCAATGCAAACTCACGCTACTCCAAAGGGAAAACCCGAATGTAAAGACAATACTGAAGGAAAATAACCGAAGGGAAATAACCGAAGGGAAATGACTTGTAAAGTAAGTGCCGAAGGGAGATATGTATATTGTAGGTATATGGGCCCTTACTCGGGTCTTGCAAATAAGAGCGAAGGCTCAATGTGGGTACGTGCTTGAATTGAAAGACTTACACACACGACATGAAATTAAACCCAAATATAAATTGCAGTATGGCCTTAACTAAGGTCTTGGGAATAAGAGCGAAAGCTCAATGTGTGTGAGTGCTTGAATTGAAGTACTATGCACACGACATGAAATTAAACCCAAATATACCTCAATAGGCCTTGACTAAGGTCTTGGGAGTAAGAGCGAAAGCTCAATGTGTGTGAGAGTGCTTGAATTGAAAGACTTACACACACGACATGAAATTAAACCCAAATAGTATAGGTCGGCCCTTACTTGGGTCTTTCAAATAAGAGCGAAGGCTCAATGTGTGTGAGAGTGCTTGAATTGAAAGACAACACACCCAACTTAAGCAAAACCTTATAAAAATGAAAGTATATGTATATACTTATGTATTAGGGGCTGATTAGGCCCGTGTGTGTTCAAAATCGTGCACAACTAAGAGAGTGCACGTGTGTGGGTGTGCCAAGCCACGTTATAACATTCATTACAAGAGAGACTATGCTCCGTTATTACAACCCCGTATCGAATTGAATCTCAAGTAAGTATACAAGTAAAGACCGAGTTAGACACTTACTAGTAGCTGGTTCGTAGTGGCCTTGCTTGAGCGTGGGCTTGGCCTTTGCCTTGGGCTGCAAAAGGGAGCTCCGCGAGGGTGAACGGCAAGAGGTGCTGGCCGGCTGCAAATGGGGCGCGGGAGAGGCGCCTTGAAGGTGGCCGGATGCTAGGGATGGGGGTGCCGGATGTTAAGGATGGGGTGCCTAGGGAATGTGGCACTAAGGAAGGCTAAGGGAGTACCTAGGGGACGGATATGGCTGGCGGGTGGCTGACCAAAGGGGCAGGTGGTAGTCGGTTGGAGTGGCCGACTAAGGGGACTTGGTGGTGGCGGGCTGCTAGAGTGGCTATGGGTGGAGTATGGGAAGGAAGCTAGCTAGGTGATGGGGCTAGGTGGTAGTGGGTGTAGTGGGTGTAAGGGAGTGATATGGGCAGGTCTTAGGGAGTCGGATAGGGTGGCCGGATGTAGCTAGGGTGGTTAGGTAGTGGCGGGTAGTTAGGATGCTATGGGTTCGGCTGAGTGAGAATGGTGGCAGCAAGGGGAATGGCTGGTGTTAGGGTGCTATGGTAGGGGGTGTAGACGTGATTTTATTTCAAATCGTGGGATTCAAAATCAAACCCTCAAACTACGTCGGGTTGCGCGAGCGTGCCAGTTAGTTTACCAA
The DNA here is from genome assembly GCA_036023115.1 of Brasenia schreberi. NCBI lineage: Eukaryota > Viridiplantae > Streptophyta > Magnoliopsida > Nymphaeales > Cabombaceae > Brasenia > Brasenia schreberi. The sequence continues at coordinate 11,552,115 of JAYKKT010000051.1, forward strand.
AACTAACAAATTATGTTTTTCTGACTTCTTAGAACGATTGTGGACAAGTGAGATCTTTTCGACTTAGGACTTCTTGAACCGGCGCTCAAGGGTCAGCCTAGATGCTTGAAATTTGTTTGAATCCGTTAATTCGAAAAAGGAAAAACCAGATTTTCCAAAGTTTCAGATTTGTGTTTAAGTTCTTGATTTCTGAAAAATTTCAGATTCTTAGATTTGCAGAACCTGTTCAGTTTCAGAGGCCTGTTCTCTGAAATTTTAAAAATATTTTTGATTCTCCAAAAATTCTAAAACTTTTACAGAATAGAGACACGTATGTGTAGAATCAGAATATATTTTTATTTTATAATTTATTTCTTTATTTTCTGAGAATTAAATATAGAATCAGAAACTGTTATAAAATTCAGAACAGCCCTGTTTCTGTGGATCAGAAGCTCAGAAAAACAGGAATATCTCAGTGCTTAGTCATCCAATTTCGATGAAATTTATTATGTTAGAAAGATACGGATGTTAGGTTTTCAAAGAATCAAATTTCATCCAATTTCATTCAGTGGTTGCAGAGATATGGGCAAAAGAACAGAGGTCTGTTACTGAACTTTCTGTTTCTGTAAAACGCAATCTGGATTTTGTATAAACTTCACGGATATAATTGGCTAGGCAAAATTTCATAACAATTCCTCAAAATTTTATCTAAGAACGTCTGATATGTCTAGATTATTCGTGCAAAATTTCGAAGCAATTGGCTTATCCGTTTGTCTATAAAAATTCTGTGATCAGACGCATGTGCACAGACAGTTTCAGAAACCAGTTTTACAGAAAATTTCAGAAGGTTCCTAACGTGATTCTAGAACAAAGTTCAACCTGTATCAGTCCTAATAAATCATGAAAATCATCTAAACATGGATTTTAATTTCGTTTATGAAGGAATCATGCATGTTTGTATCGATATAAATGAAGAACATGGGCTCAAAGCCTTGATTCATGTGCAAATTTCCAGAATCTGTGCTCTTTCAGGTTCTCATGAATTAAAACCAATTTGTGCAAGAATTCCAACCTATGTGAGTGAGAGGGGACGTAGGAGCACTTCGCCGGATGATCGTCGGACGTCGGAACCAGGCCGGACTTCCTTCTTCTCCTTCTTTTCTTCCTTTCTCTCTCTCTCTCTATTTCTCTGAATTTTCGGACTGACTGTTCCTTTTTTCTTGGTTTTCCCGGATTGATGCTTTGTGGTGACTGGAGGATCCCTCAGTGTATAGTTTGATGCCTCGAGGATGCATTCCATAATAGCTATCACGGTAGAAGTTGTGTAAGTAAGGTGACAGCAGTTTGCTTATGTTCAGCAGCTGCTTGCTTTACTGGTAAATTCTTAATTTTGGATAATATTTGCTTTCCTTCCAGTTCAAGCTCTTTTTGGTAAACTGGCTCCTCAAATGATGAACACCAAAGTTCATTCTCTTGTATATCAACATAAATCTGTAGATTATTGTCCGGACCATTTTCTGCTGGAGGTTCCTCCATCTGAGCTTCCCCAGCGATTGAGATTGAAGCCAAACTGACGATACAGCGGCACCAAGCTGCTGAAGCATGCTTGCAAATTTTAGCACTACTGTTATTTGTCAGCTTTGGGTTCTTGAAACGCTTTCGTGTCCTCTAACTAGCTAGAAACGCTGGAAGCATTAGATCCTTCAAGAGGAGGTGTAGATATTCCACTTGTAGTAGTCACTTGAACAAAAGAACCAAACCAAGAGGAACCTCTAGATTGGACTGCGAAACACTGTCCAAATGAACCCCTGCCCGCAACTTAAATCCAGTTGGTAAATTTGTGATTCCACTCTCAGTCACCCCTTTATTAACAGAGAAGTCCTCAACAACGGGGAGTGAATTGTCATTTCCAGGGCTATCTTTAGGCAATGAAACTGGAATAAGTTCTTGGAACTCTTAATTGGCAATAGTTGGTGTTTTTCATCAAGTTCAGATGAAGAAACAAGAGCAGAATTTCCCATTTGGTTATATTTCTTCCGAGATCTCAGCTGCCTTACCAATAGATTCACTATCCTTAGCACCTATTGTTTCATACTTGTCACCGATAACATCAACATCCTCTTCTGGGTCGACCCTAGTACTTTCAATAGCAACAGTTTCAGCCATACTACCATTAGTAAATGCAGATTCACACCCGGCTTGTGCAATACAGGAATCACCTCTAGCTTGTTTTCATGTTAGAGATTACCTCTGTTTCAGAAAATTCAACATTTTCCACAGCATTGGCATTTTGTAACATTTCCTTTTTATCCCCATTCTTTGTCAGGTGAATCTGTGATTTAGCAGCAACATCAGCAACTTCAAGATTTCCTGCACCTTCCATGTTCTCCCCCATGAGCATTTTGAACTTCCACCTGCATACTTGCTCAATACCCAAACATAACGTAGACACGTTACGAAAGGCGTTTGATACCAAACCTTCGTTTTCGGAAGCGTTCGTTCTTGCTTCCATCTTTCCTTTCCTTTGATAACATCAACTTTTCCCTCGGGCAACTGATTTCTTTCCGAATATGAACTTTTCTTTTTGGGAAGCTCACTTTCCCTTCTTGATGCCCGCTCTCCTTTTTGGGCACCCACCTACCTTTTCAGGTGTCAAATTATCTTATACATACCTGTATCTTTTCAAAAGGCAAGCTTTCAACATATGTTTTCGTCATGAATCTTTTAAGAAAACGAAATCCAGCTTTTCCATGCCAAGGGCAAAATCATCATTTTTTTCCAATTTTGTCAAAATTCGAATTTTTCAGAAAGGAAAGTATTCTTTCATCATTTTAAAGCTTTCATAAAATTTTGGTACCAAAACAAACTCGTTTAGTGCCTTTTTTCTTCGAAAACCCAAAATTACCAAAAATAGCTACTTTCCTAAAAAGGTAAGAATTTTAAAAGAAAATTTTGGGTGTCTACAGATGCCCCTCTTTGGCATTATCCCAAATTTATTTGGATAATGGCAAAGAAGAAAACACCCATTTGCTTTTCTTCTCAGATTTGCCTTGAGAGTATGGAATCATTCTTTATTCCATAACATCTATTTCCTTGGATTCTTAGCAAAAGGGGATTTGGTAAGAGCTCCCATCCCTAGGGCAATCATGCATGAATGACTACTTTATGAATGCATTCATGTGTGTGAATGAATAAAATGGATGTTTAGAGACCCATACCTTTGATTTGAGAACTTGAGAAGAAACCTATGATGGCCAGCTGCCCCAAGCAAGGGTCCCTGTTTCTTTTGATGTTTAAGATTTTCAAAATTCCTTTTTCAAAAAGAGAACTCCTTTTTGGTTTCTATCAAAAAGGACTTACAATTTCATACACTTCCCTTCACTTGGGTTTTAATACCCACTAATAAGTAGAGGTTTTATGGAAAGTTTTTGAATAACATTTCAAAGGTCCCTTTCTTACCTAACGAATTCTAATTCTCAAACAACATGAATTCAAATGAAATAGGTCCTATTCCTACTCTAGGACTTTCAAGGTGAACTTTTCTCCATCGGGATGAGCTATGGGGATTTGGGAAAGAATTACCCGCGGTCCCTTCTGAAGTGTCCCGGGGTTTAAGGCAAAGAGACGGAAAATTGCTCTTTTGAGCTTTGGCTTTTCCTTTTTCTTTCTTTCTTTTTTTTCTTTTTTTTTCTTTTTCAAGAGAAGACCTCTTTTGAAGAAGTTTTTGTATTCCCTCTATCTATTCGGGGAAGACTTCTTCTTGGAGGAGTTTTTGCATTCCCTTTTCCTTTTCTTTCAAAGAGAAGACTCCTTTTTAAGAAGTTTTTGTATTCCCTCGATCTATTCGGGGAAGACTTCTTTTCGAGGAGTTTTTGTATTCTCTTTTTCTTTTTCTTTTGAATATTGCCAATTTTCCTTTTTTGGAGAGAAGCGAAATGGGGAATAACTCATCCCTTTAGATAATCAATTCAACCAAGATTATCCTATTTCCTAATAGCACCTACCATTTAAAAGGACCTTGCTATTTTGAATTAGGCCTCATTTGGTAAGTAAAAGATTTTTGACATGTTACCAAATTTTTGGAAACTCCACTTTTCATAAAGTATCAACTCCCTAATTTGGAGTCACATAATCCATCTTTGGTCCTTCTTTCCAGAAATTCAAAAGAGTTCTATTTTCAAAATCTTTTCAAATGGAATTTAAAGTAGACCCCACACATAGTATGGGGCATTTATAGAATCTACTAATTTTCCTTCCTTAACATCAACTTACCAATATTGATGATGCCCCTTTGCAACATAGGGACCATCCTTGTGGGCTGCCATCTTCAAATGGAGTACGGGCTTCTTGTGGATGCATTATGTTATGCAAGGTGCATTCCTATAATATAATGATAATGCATGCTTTATGATATGATGAATACTCTCAATTTCTATGAAATGTATTTAAGGAATAACATCTCAATGCCCCTAGTTTGGAGTGAATAGTATAAGAACTCACATATCATGATCGATCTCTATATGATATAACTGTTTTTCAATGTGATGCATGAAAGATATGCACAACCTTAGTCTTGGCGATGCATGATATGATCCTTGGATGTATTCTGGGTAGCTTAACTCTCTAATGCATTTCTAAGAAACTCTTACTTACAGACTTTGAAGCTTTTCCAAATCAATGATTTTATGGAATATAGAAAGCTTGGAGGCTTGACCATCCTCATGGATGAGGGGACTTTCCTCCTTGCTTTAATCACTCTCAAGTTTTTGTTTTCTAGGGAAGTATCAAAAGAAGACATTTTTGAATCTAAACCTTTCTGTTTTTGGGAAATAAACATTTTTTTTTTTGAGTTTTCATAATTTTCTATTTTTTTGGATTTTTGAAAACAAACAGAAGGGGAAACCAGCATTTGGATTTTTGATAATTTTCACCATAAATAACAAAAGGGGAAACAACTAAATCTTTGGAAATCAAATATTTTTTTCGGTTTTTGGGTTTTTCTAGATTTTTTGGGTTTTTGGAAATATATACTTTTTTTGTATTTTTCTCAAAAGAGGGATCTTCCATCAAACCTGCAAAGAAAACGCTATGAATTAGACTCCAAATAAGATGTCTAAACCATAGGTCTCGGTTTTAGCGGGTTTTAAGGCACCCTTAACCCAATTGGTTTTGGGTGGTGGCTCGGGTGGTATGGATAGGCTATATCCTAAACCATGGCGTCCTATATTTGGCATAGGTACAATAGGCTCTAGTTTTCCTTGGCCTTGAACCCCCAATCCTTGGTAAGGAGTATATCCCATATTTAGCAACATCTTCCAAGGTTTTTTGAATTTTGAAAATTTTTGATATAGAGGATGATTTTGGAAAGATGAATCATCTATGGCAGGTTTACTTATCCTAATGGTTCTTTTGGGAAGATGGAGGGATTTGGAAGGTTTTGACTTACCTAAAATACGGACTACTCTCATTTTGGAAGGTTTGGCTATTTCAGGGAGGCTTATTTTGGCAGTTTCCCGATTGGTCTTTACTTCCTGATTTGGCTCTCCTAATATACAAGGAAAGGTTTGTATTCCATTTAATTGGGGATGGTCTTCTCCAAAAACAACCACTACCCGATTTTTCCATGGGATTTTGAGACATCTGTGGAAGGTGGATGGGACGGCTCTAAGAGAGTGTATCCATGGTCTTCCCAATAATAGGTTGTAATGGGGATTTATATCCAAGACATGGAACAATCCCTCGTGAGGTATTTGTTCGACTTTCATGGGCAATTTTATGGAGCCTAAGGGGTTGGATGGGTTCCCATCATATCCTGTAATGGTTATGGGACTCGGTTCAAGCATAGAGATAGAGATTCCTATTTGGAAAGCCACATGGAGGGGGAGGATATTAAGGCCTCCTCCTCCATTGACTAGGCATTTACTAATAGGGTAGCCGTTTAACACAACTTCTATATGGAGTGCTTGGTTATGGATCACATCATACTTTCCCAAATCATTCTCTGTGAATACAGTGGAAGTTTTTGCAAAGACGGGAGAAACCAAGGTAGATAGGGATTCAGGGGATATGGTAGTGTCGACTCTAATCTTCTCTAAAATCTCCTCTAGGACTCGTCTATGCTTGGGAGAAATTTTTATCAATTCCAAGATAGACATGTTTATGGGGAGTTTAGAAAGATGCATTTCTAGGTCATAGGGGTTTATTACCACACCCTTTTTATCGACACCCTGGGATGAGCTTGGTATGCATGCTTGTGGGGGGCCTGGTAGAACGACCACTCCCTTGCTTGTTTGTTTTGCTAAGTGTGGGGGTTGATAGATCCTTCCCGATCTACTTCCTCTACACTATCCCTAGGGCTCGTTCCTACTTTGGCTCTAACTTGGTGTCTCGGGACACCTCGAATCACTACCAAGGCTTTAGCCGGGGGCGGGTTTCTAAGCGCTCCCCGGATCACTATTGCTTGGGCATTTTTTATTTCGGGAAAGTGTGGTGTGTGAGGTGTGGGATGCACGACATGCACTGCATGATTGGAGTGTGATAGGGAGCATACCTCTTTTTCCTTCCCACTTGTACTGGTGTGGTTAGGGAAGGGTTCTTTAAAAATGGCCTGGGGTGACTCCGGCTCTTCAGACACGTGCAGCTTACCTTGCTCAATCAAATCCTCTATCCTATTCTTCAGGGCGTAGCAGTGTTGGGTATCATGGCCCTTGAGCCTATGATATTTACAAAACTTGTTTAAAAACTTTCCTTGGGGTGGTGCCCCTTCGGGAATCTCTGGGAGTGTTGTGAGACCTTGTGCCAATAGGATGTCTAGGACCTCTGTGAGTGGTTGTCCTAGGTTAGTGTACTCCCTTCTTTCAAATCTCTTTTTATTTTTTTGGTTTTTTTCGAAATCTTTTTGCCCTGAAGGTTTCGAGGGTCCTGCTGAACCTTGCTCTACTCGAACATTAGCCACTTTTGGTACTTTTATTCCTCCCTCTGGTGCATGTGGCCCATATGCCCCAGGTTTTTCAAACTTTTTTGGAAAACTTTTTCCTTTCCATAAATCTTCATAAGTTCCCTTTTTCAAATTAGTATCGAAGAGGGAAGCTTTCTTGATCAATTTTTGTAAAGTAGAAATCTCATGTAAGGAAAGGAGGATTTTCAAATCAGTTTTGAAATTGTCTAGGATGAGCATCACTGCACACCCTTCGGAGATAGGTTCTTTGACTTGCCCCAGGATTGATCTCCATCTAACGATGAACGTGTGGGCGTCTTCGTTAGGGCCTTGTTTGGTGTCCCTCAATGTATTTAAAGTGGGAGTAACTTCAACATTGTGAGAAAATCTTTGCATAAAACAGTTGGCTAATTCTTCAAAATCGATAAACTGGCTTAAGTCATAAGAGGCCAACCATTTTGCAGCACTTCCTTTTAGAGAATGAGGGAACCAATAGACCCACTTAGAGGAGTCTTTTTTCTTTTTATAGGCACTTCGGGAGAAAAGTTGGAGATGAGACCTAGGGTCTCCATTTCCATCATAACGGTGGAAGCTGGGTATCTCAACATCACTATCAGTTTGGTAGTCAAAAGGTAGGAAATCTGATAAGGCATAGGACTTTTTTTCATGTTTTTGGTTTTTCAAAAGTTGATGTAGAGCCTTTCGATCTTTCATGGTAAAGGATTCGGGCTCAAGTTCTTCTCCAATTTTGGAAACGACCCTAGGCTTCCTAGAGTGGTTTGATTTCCTATTCGTTTTGGTTTTCCTATCATGGGAAGAGCAGGATTCGACTACTTCAGCTTCTTGGCTTAAAGCGTCGATTTCTTCTCTTAGTACTTTTATTCCCTCCCTTAGGGCAACGAACCTGTCTCCTTTTGAAAAGCTTTTTGAAATTTTGCTCGAGCAGCGGCTGGTAGAGCGGGAGACCCGGCTGGATACCTCGCAAGATCCTTCTGAGCTCGACATGATCAACCTCTGAATGGAATCTTATCACAAACCTGAAAATTTAGTTAGTATCACGGATTCAAACAAGTTTCTAAGACTCAAGTCCCACCGGGCGTGCCAATTCTGTAGACGTGATTTTATTTCAAATCGTGGGATTCAAAATCAAACCCTCGAACTACGTCGGGTTGCGCGAGCGTGCCAGTTAGTTTACCAAAACTAACAAATTATGTTTTTCTGACTTCTTAGAACGATTGTGGACAAGTGAGATCTTTTCGACTTAGGCCTTCTTGAACCGGCGCTCAAGGGTCAGCCTAGATGCTTGAAATTTGTTTGAATCCGTTAATTCGAAAAAGGAAAAACCAGATTTTCCAAAGTTTCAGATTTGTGTTTAAGGTCTTGATTTCTGAAAAATTTCAGATTCTTAGATTTGCAGAACCTGTTCAGTTTCAGAGGCCTGTTCTCTGAAATTTTAAAAATATTTCTAATTCTCTAAAAATTCTAAAACTTTTACAGAATAGAGACACGTATGTGTAGAATCAGAATATATTTTTATTTTATAATTTAGTTCTTTATTTTCTGAGAATTAAGTACAGAATCAGAAACTGTTATAAAATTCAGAACAACCCTGTTTCTGTGGATCAGAAGCTCAGAAAAACAGGAATATCTCAGTGCTTAGTCATCCAATTTCGATGAAATTTATTGTGTTAGAAAGATACGGATGTTAGGTTTTCAAAAAATCAAATTTCATCCAATTTCATTCAGTCGTTGCATAGATATGGACAAAAGAACATAGGTCTGTTACTGAACATTCTGTTTCTGTAAAACGCAATCTGGATTTTGTATAAACTTCACGGATATAATTGGCTAGGCAAAATTTCATAACAATTCCTCAAAATTTTATCTAAGAACGTCTGATATGTCTAGATTATTCATGCAAAATTTCGAAGCAATTGGCTTATCCGTTTGTCTATAAAAATTCCGTGATCAGATGCATGTGCACAGACAGTTTCAGAAACCAGTTTTACAGAAAATTTCAGAAGTTTCCTAACGTGATTCTAGAACAAAGTTCAACCTGTATCAGTCCTAATAAATCATGAAAATCATCTAAACATGGATTTTAATTTTGTTTATGAAGGAATCATGCATGTTTGTATCGATATAAATGAAGAACATGGGCTCAAAGCCTTGATTCATGTACAAATTTCCAGAATCTGTGCTCTTTCAGGTTCTCATGAATTAAAACCAGCAAGAATTCCAACCTGTGTGAGTGAGAGGGGACGTAGGAGCATTCCCCGGATGATCGTCGGACGTCGGAACCAGGCCGGACTTCCTTCTTCTCCTTCTTTTCTTCCTTTCTCTCTCTCTCTCTATTTCTCTGAATTTTCGGACTGACTGTTCCTTTTTTCTTGGTTTTCCCGGATTGATGCTTTGTGGTGACTGGAGGATCCCTCAGTGTATAGTTTGATGCCTCGAGGATGCATTCCAGAATAGCTATCACAGTAGAAGTTGTGTAAGTAAGGTGATAGCAGTTTGCTTATGTTCAGCAGCTGCTTGCTTTACTGGTAAATTCTTAATTTTGGATAATATTTGCTTTCCTTCCAGTTCAAGCTCTTTTTGGTAAACTGGCTCCTCAAATGATGAACACCAAAGTTCATTCTCTTGTATATCAACATAAATCTGTAGATTATTGTCCGGACCATTTTCTGCTGGAGGTTCCTCCATCTGAGCTTCCCCAGCGATTGAGATTGAAGCCAAACTGACGATACAGCGGCACCAAGCTGCTGAAGCATGCTTGCAAATTTTAGCACTACTGTTATTTGTCAACTTTGGGTTCTTGAAACGCTTTCGTGTCCTCTAACTAGCTAGAAACGCTGGAAGCATTAGATCCTTCAAGAGGAGGTGTAGATATTCCACTTGTAGTAGTCACTTGAACAAAAGAACCAAACCAAGAGGAACCTCTAGATTGGACTACGAAACACTGTCCAAATGAACCCCTGCCCGCAACTTAAATCCAGTTGGTAAATTTGTGATTCCACTCTCAGTCACCCCTTTATTAATAGAGAAGTCCTCAATAACGGGCAGTGAATTGTCATTTCCAGGGCTATCTTTAGGCAATGAAACTGGAATAAGTTCTTGGAACTCTTAATTGGCAATAGTTGGTGCTTTTCATCAAGTTCAGATGAAGAAACAAGAGCAGAATTTCCCATTTGGTTATATTTCTTTCGAGATCTCAGCTGCCTTACCAATAGATTCACTATCCTTAGCACCTATTGTTTCATACTTGTCACCGATAACATCAACATCCTCTTCTGGGTCGACCCTAGTACTTTCAATAGCAACAGTTTCAGCCATACTACCATTAGTAAATACAGATTCACACCCGGCTTGTGCAGTACAGGAATCACCTCTAGCTTGTTTCCATGTTAGAGATTACCTCTGTTTCAGAAAATTCAACATTTTCCACAGCATTGGCATTTTGTAACATTTCCTTTTTATCCCCATTCTTTGTCAGGTGAATCTGTGATTTAGCAGCAACATCAGCAACTTCAAGATTTCCTGCACCTTCCATGTTCTCCCCCAGCGGTGTGTACTCCCGTTTTTCAATAGGCTTTTGAAAATTTCTCTTCCTTTTGTTTTCTATTTTTTCAAAATTCTTTTAAGTGCCCGCCAGACCTGGATCCACCCGGACATTGGCGATTTTATGGGGCTTTGCCCCTTTGTCCATCGTGGGTAGCCCATAAGTGATGGGCTTTTCCAAGCGAGTTTTGGAAACGGCACTTCCTTTCCATAAATGATCGTATGTCCCCTTTTTCAAGTTTGTTTCGAAAAGGAATGCCTTTTTTATCAACTTATGGAAAGTTGAGATTTCATGGAGCGAGAGAAGGGTCTTTAGCTCGCTTTTAAAATTATCCAGGATGAGCATGACTGCGCATCCTTCGGATATTGGCTCTCGCACTTGGCCCAAAAGGGACCTTCATCGAATAATGAAGGCATGCACGTCTTCGTTCATGCCTTGCTTCGTATCCCTTAAAGTGTTTAAAGTCGGTGTGACTTCTACGTTATGTGCAAATCTTTGCATAAAGCACTTCACTAACTCTTCAAAAGTAGCGAACAGGCTTAAATCGTAGGAAGCCAGCCATTTGGCAGTTGTGCCTTTAAGGGATAAAGGGAACCAATACACCCATTTCATCGAGTCATTTTTCTTCTTATGGGCTCGACACGAGAAAAGTTTCAAGTGAGACCTAGGGTCTCCCATGCCATCATACCGATGGAAGTTCGGTATTTCATCGTCACTGTTTGTTTCGTAATCCATGGAAAGGAAATCAGACAGGGTGTAACTCCTTTACTCTTTATTTTGCCCTTTCAGTAGCTGCTGTAGGGCTTTACGGTCCTTTTGTGTGAAGGACTCGTGGTATTGGTTGCCTTCCATTATGGAGGCCTCTTTGTGCTTGCGAGGTTTTTCAGTTTTTTTCTTGGCCCTTTGTTCACCATTCGATGAACATGAATCGCCTACTTCAGCCTCTTGGCTGAAAGCATCGATTTTGGCCTCGAATTCCCTTCTCAAGTCTTCTATCTCGTCTAGTTTGATTTTATTTTTCAAAATCCTCCTAGAGTGAGAACTTGATGCGCATGAGCCTTGGCTCGACACTTCACTTGGGTTGGATTTTGACATGCTTTCAAGTTTTTCAAAATTCCTACGTATGAAGTACAAATAAAGAAAGAGTTAAAAACAACACCTTTTGGAAAATATTTTCGCAAGATTCCAAAGGTAACTCGATTTTAAAAGACTCACGCCCCACCGGGCGTGCCAAATCCAGTAGACGCAGAAAGTTTCCGCTCCTAGTTCTTAGGCCTGAAGCAAATCTTTTCGTGTGTCTAAGTTCTAATCAAGCAAAAGGGCGTGCCAGCTAGCTTACTTAAGTTAGCGAAGAGAAATTTTTAAATCTGACTCTTAACGTGGCGACTGTGAGCAAGCAAGCTCTTTTCGTCGCAGACCTTCTTGCACCGATGCACAAGGGTCAGTCTGTACGCTTAAAAATTGAGCTTTTGAAGTATGAGAACCTACAAAAACGTTTTGAGGTGTTAGACTCGGGTTGTTTTGTATGATTTTCAGATTTTATTTCACGTGGATTTGCACGTGCCTAAGTCTTTCTTTTTATCCCCTTTCTTTTTGGGCCAACTAGGTGTGTGTTATGAACACGTAGCCTAAGTGGGGCGACTTTGAACGGGAGTATGGGGTTTGCTTTGATGCAATATGCGTCCTAACTCGTGGTATGGCGTATATGCAATGCAAACTCATGCAACTCCAAAGGGAAAACCCAAAATTGAAAGACAATGCGGAAGGGAAATGACTTGTAATGTAAATTGCCGAAGGGAAATTGCGGAAGGGAAATTGCAAAAGGGAAATATGGCTATATCTTAAGAGTGGAAAGGCTCAATAGTGCAAGTGTGTGCTGTGTATATATGTAAAGACTACGCACACTGCTGAACCTTAAAACCCAAATCTAAAAGACATAGTCGAAAGGGAAATACTTATAATATATATGGGCCCAAAGGTCGCCAACGTGTTGCGTGGGTGTTGGGTATATATTGAAAGACAACTCACATGACTTAAATGAAACCCAAATATAAATTGCAATATGGCCTTAACTAAGGTCTTGGGAGTAAGAGCGAAAGCTAAATGTGTGTGAGTGTATAATTGAAATACTACACACACGACATGAATTAAACCCAAATATAAATTGCAATATGGCCTTAACTAAGGTCTTGGGAGTAAGAGTGAAAGCTCAATGTGTGTGAGTGTATAATTGAAATACTACACACACGACATGAAATTAAACCCAAGGGAAAATATAACACGGCCCTTCTTGGGTCTTGCAAATAAGAGCGAAAGCTCAATGTGTGTGAGTGCGAGAATTGAAAGACAACACACACAACTTAAGCAAAACCCCACGCAACTTAAATTATATAAATAAATTTATATCTTAAGGGCTGATTAGGCCTGTGTGTATTGAAAATCGTGCATGACTAAGAGCGAGGTAGGCTCAAGTGCACGTGTGTGTGGGTGTGCCAAGCCACGTTATTACAAGCGGGGGGAGACAATGCTCTGTTATTACAACCCCGTATTAAATTTAATTTAACTTAAGCAAGTCTACAAATAAGGACCGAGTTAGGCACTTACGTATAGCTGGTTCGGAGGTGACTTGCTTGAGCTTGGGCTTGGCGTCGCCTTGGGCTGCAAGAGGGAGCTCCTCGGAATGGCACGGCAAGGAGTGTGCTGGCCGGGTGACAAGGATGGCGGATGTGGCGCCTTGGGGGTAATCGGCTGATAGAAGGGTGCTGCTGTGGTGTCTTGGGCTGAAGTGGTTAGGGAGTATCACTAAGGTGTAAGGCAGGTTCTAGGGAAGGTGGAGCTAAGGGGTGACTAAGGGGGATGTCTAAGGAAGAGGGTGTAAGGCCGCGGGTGGTTGGGTGCAGTCGGCTATGGCTGGCCAACTGGTGGCAGGTTAAGTGGTGGCCGGCTGGGGTAGCTAGGGGTGTTTAGGAATGACGAGGGGGAACTAGTTAGGGTGTTAACTAAGGGTTGGTTTAAGGGAAAGAAGGACAGGTCCTAGGGAACAAGGTAAGGTGGCTGGGGTAGCTAGGGGGTGTCACGAATGGGAAGGTAGGGCAGCGGGTGGTGCGGTTGGGTATGGTTGAAGGGTGGCGGGTAGTTAGGTGGTGGCCGGCTGAATGGAGTGGAGACTAGGCTAAGGTAGGGTGCTATGGGGTGGCTGAGAGTGGAGGGGGAGTGAAGATAGGGTGGAGTTAGGATAAGTGTACTAACCGGATAGGAGAGGGAAGGTGGCGGTTGTCCAAGGAAGGCAGCCGGGTGGAAGGTGGATGCAATCGGGTGGAAGGAGTGGAGCTGGCCAGGAGGTGGTGGTGGAGCAGGTGAGAGAAGAGAGCAAGGGGGTGAGAGATGGCTCGGCTGGGCCGGTGCTGGGAAAAACTTGAAAAACCCGCCCACTAGGGGGGGTGTGTTTATAGGGTTTTCAAAAGTCGGTTTGGGTTGGTTTTAGGGCGGTGGTTTAGTGGTTAGGTGGTGGTGGTTTAGGGATAAGGTGTTCTAGATATTTAGGGGGGGCCAGATATTTAGTTTAGGTGGTTTTAGGGATATGGTGTGCTAGGGTTTAGGTGGGGTGGTTTAGTGGTTTAGGGCTTAGTTAGGTGGGTTGGTTTTGGGTTGAGGTTTAGTGTGGTGGGTTAGGTGTTTAGGCTAGGATTAGGTTAGTATTAAGGGAATTAGGCTAGGTTTAGGGAAGGATTAGGGAAGTGGGTTAGGTGATTTGGTTGGGATTAGGCCGGGATTAGGGAAGTGGGTTAGGTGATTAGGCTAGGATTAGGCCGGGATTAGGGTAAATGGCTAGGTTTAGGGGTTTTGGCTTAGGATTGGGTTAGGAGTCTCCCTTTGCATAGCCCATGGACTTCATTGCATCATGTTGGTGCAGCCCTAGGTTAGGTGTAGGCTTATACAAGCTTAAACCCATATTAATTAGGTTAACCCACATGATTAACCCAAACTTCACACACAAGTTAAGCTTAATACATCTCCCTCATGCTTATCCTCCCCATTCTCTCTCATGCCCATAATCCCACGTGAATTTCAAGTGGGCCCCACCTCCATTTATGAGAAGGTGATGTGGGCCATGGATGTGGATATTGGATTGGATCTTTGGATCCAAATCCAAATCCAAATCCACACATACGTTTGGATTGGGATTTGGATATATATGGTCCATATAGACATAGAAAATCTTCGCTTCCTGGTTCTTAGGCCTGGAGCGAACCTTTTCGTGTGCCTAAGTCCTATTTAAATAAACAGGGCGTGCCAGCTAGTTTACTTAAGCTAGCGAAGATATATTCTAAACCTGACTTCTAACGTGGCAACTGTGAGCAAGCAAGCTCTTGTCGTCGCAGTCCTTCTTGCACCGATGCGCAAGGGTCAGTCTATATGCTTTTAAAATCGAGTTTTGAGTGGAGAAAACCTACGAAAGCGGTTCGAGGTGTTTGATTCGGGTCTTTTTGGTATGGTCTCAGATTTTAGATCACGTGGATTTGCACGTGCCTAAGTCTTTCTTTTTATCCCTCTTTGGGGCCACCTAGGTGTGTGTTATGAACACTCCACTAAGATGTGGCAATTTTGAACGGGAGTATGGGGTTTGCTTTGATGCAATATGCGTCTTAACTCGTGGTATGGCGTATATGCAATGCAAACTCATGCTACTCCAAAGGGAAAACTCGAATTTAAAAGACAATGCCGAAGGAAAATTGCCGAAGGGAAATGACTTGTAATGGAAATTGCCGAAGGGAAATTGCAAAAGGGAAATTGCAAAAAGGAAATACGGCTATATCTTAAGAGCGGAAAGGCTCAATTATGCAAGTGTGTGCCGTGTATATATTGAAAGACTACGCACACAGCTGAACCTTAAAACCCAAATTGAAAAAACATAGCCAAAAGGGAAATACGTATATAGTATATATGAGCCCTTACTTGGGTCTTACAAATAAGAGCGAAGGCTCAATGTGGGTGCGCGTGAAAATGTAAAGACAACACACACGACTTCAAATGAAACCCAAATATAAACTGCAATATGGCCTTAACTAAGGTCTTGGGAGTAAGAGCGAAAGCTCAATGTGTGTGAGTGCTTGAATTGAAGTACTACGCACACAACATGAAATTAAACCCAAATATAAATTGCAGTATGGCCTTAACTAAGGTCTTGGGAGTAAGAGCGAAAGCTCAATGTGTGTGAGTGCTTGAATTGAAGTACTACGCACACAACATGAAATTAAACCCAAGGATAGTATCACACGGCCCTTACTTGGGTCTTGCAAATAAGAGCGAAGGCTCAATGTGTGTGAATGCGAGAATTGAAAGACAACACACGCAACTCAAACAAAACCCTACACTACTTAAAGTATATACATAAACTCATATGTAAAGGGCTGATTAGGCCCGTGTGTGTTCAAAATCGTGCACAACTAAGAGAGAGGTAGGCTCAAGTGCATGTGTGTGTGGGTGTGCCAAGCCACGTTATTACAAGCGGGGGGGGAGACTATGCTCCGTTATTACAACCCTGTATCAAATTTAATTTAAGCAAGTCTACAACTAAGGACCAAGTTAGGCACTTACTTATAGCTGGTCCGAAGATGACTTGCTTGAGCGTAGGCTTGGCTTTCACCTTGGGTTGCAAGAGGGAGCTCCTTGGAATGGAACGGCAAGGGGAGATGCTGGCCGGGTGACTTGGGTGCGTGGAAAGGGCTCCTTGAAGCTGGCCGGCTGCTAGGCGTGTGCTGCCTTGGTGCTTTGGGCTAAGGTGACTAAGGAAGGTTACTAAGGGATAGTGTGGTGTTAGGAAAGGTGGCGCTAAGGGGAGCCTAAGGGAATGCCTAAGGGAAATGGGGTGGCTGCCGAATGGGTTTGGTACAGTCGGCTGGGGTGGCCGACTAGGGGTAATTAAGTGGTGGTCAGGTGCTAGGGTAGCTAAGGAATGGCTAGGATGGGAAGGGAGTTAGCTAGGGTGTGGTGTAAGGTAGAGCTAAGGGCTGGTGGAAAGTGGTATGGGCAGGTCTTAGGGAGCCAAGTGGGGTGGCCAGGTATCACTAGGGGAAGTGGTTCAAGGCGAGTGATGTAAAGGTTGAGGTCTGGCCGAATGGGTAAGGGTGGCAGGTGGCAAAGGAGGATGCTAAGTGGTGGTGGTATGAGTGGTTGAGAGTGGAGGGGGAGTGAAGAAGAGGTAGAGTTAGGTTGGGGTACTAACCGGGTGGTGAAGAGGGGCGATGGAAGAAGGGCAGCCGGGTGGTGAAGGTTGCAGCGTGGAGTGGAGTTCGGTTGGGGGATGAAGGTGGCGCGAGGTGGAAGGCTCGGCTGAGGTAGTGGTGGTGCAGGTGGAAGGAGGACAGCAAGGTGGAAGGCTCGGCTGGGAGGAGATGGGAGAGGCCAAGGTCGGCTGGCCCAAGGTGGAGGAAACTTCATGGAAAACCCGCCCACTAGGGGGGGTTATATAGGTTTTGGAGATGGCGGTTGGGGCTGGTATTTGGAGGGTGGTAAGGTAGTTTAGGGGGTGGTGGTGTGGTGATAAGGTGGGCTGGTTTTGAGGAGGGGCTAGATATTTTAATACAAGGGGTTTTAGGTATATGGTGTGCTAGGTTTAGGTGGGGTGGTTTAGGGGTTTAGGGCTTAGCTAGGTGGGTTGGTTTTGGGGTGAGGTTTAGTGAGGTGGGTTAGGTGATTAGGCTAGGATTAGGTTAGGTTTAAGGAAATTAAGCTAGGTTTAGGGGAGGATTAGGGAAGTGGGTTAGGTGATTAGGTTGGGATTAGGGAAGTGGGTTAGGTGATTAGGCTAGGTTTAGGCCAGAATTTGGGTAAAAGGCTAGGATTAGAGGTTTTTGATTAGGATTGGGTTAGGAAGCTCCCTTTGCATAACCCATAGACCTTGTTGTATCATGTTGGTGCAGCCCTAGGTTAGGTTTTGGCTAATACAAGCTTAAACCCACGCTAATTAGGCTAACCCACAAGATTAACCCCAAACTTGACACACAAGTCAAGCTTAATTACAATTATCCCTCAAATCTTATCCTCCCCCACTCTCTCTCATGCCCATAATCCCACGTGAATTTCAAGTGGGCCCCACCTCCATTTATGAGAAGGTGATGTGGGCCATGGATGTGGATATTGGATTGGATCTCTGGATCCAAATCCAAATCCAAATCCACACATAGGTTTGGATTGGGATCTGGATATATATGGTCCAGATCCAATCCAATCCAAACTGAATTTTGACTCCTTCGGGCTGTGTTCGAAACGAACGGTTTGTGCGGGGTCTGACAGCATCAGTACTCCGTCTGTGTTGGGTCTTCGCCAACATGGTCGTTTGCTTCTGTTTTCACCTTCCGGAGATGATTTCGAATGGTGTTTGCTGATAACAGGGTCTTGGACGTTTGAGATCCTGGGGGTGGATTCAATATGAGAGTTGCTGTGCCGGGCTCAACTTGTGCTCCGGTTCTGGGCTCTCTTTAGCTCTTCTGGACCCGTCTTGATCAGGCCAAGCTTGCTTTGTGGGGTTTCAAAACATATTTTAACAGTTTTTAAAACATATTTAAAACATGTAAAGTTTAAAACATCTGTATAGGGTTGCTTGGAAGGCTCCTGGGTTTCCAGACTCAAAATGGCCCTTTGGGGTTGCTTTTACAAAACTGGGTTTGTTTTGAGAAATTCGTGGGATTTCGGGGTGTTTACAGTCCAGATCCAATCCAAACTGTATTCTGACTCCTTCAGGGTATGTTCGAAACGAACGGTTTATGCGGGGTCTGACAGCATCAGTACTCCGTCTTGCGTTGGGTCTTCGCCAACATGGTCGTCCGCTTCTGTTTTCACCTTCTGGAGATGATTTCACATGATTTTTGCTGATAACAGGGACTTGGATGTTCGAGATCCTGGGGATGAATCTAACACGAAAGTTGTTGTGCCGGGCTCGACATGTGCTCCGGTTCCGGCCTCTCTTTAGCTCTTCTAGTCCTACTTTCATCAGGCCAAGCCACTTTGTGGGGTTTCAAAATATCTTTTAAAAGGTTTTAAAAGTATATTATACATATTTTAAAACATATACAGTTTAAACACATGTACAGGGTTTGTCTGGAAGACTCCTGGGTTTCCAGACTCAAAATAGCCCTTTGGGGCTGCTTTTACAAAACCAGGTTTATTTGAGAAGTTTATGGGATTTCGGGGTGTTTACAGGGTGGTTTGGGGATATGGTGTGCTAGGTGTTTAGGTGGGCTAGTTTAGTGGTTTAGGGCTTAGTTAGGTAGGTTGGGCTTAGGGTGAGGTTTAGTGAAGTCGGTAAGGTGTTTAGGCTAGGATTAGGGTGAGGTTAGGGGGATTAGGCTAGGTTTGGGGAAGGATTAAGGAAGTGGGTTAGGTGATTAGGCTAGGATTAGGGAAGGATTAAGGAAGTGGGTTAGGTGATTAGGCTAGGATTAGGGTGAGGGTTAGGTTCTAGGGCTAGGTTTAGTAGCATCCCCTTGGCCTTAGACCCATGGACCTAGTTGCAGCAAGTTGGTGCAGCCCTAGGTTAGGTGTAGGTGCATACAAGCTTAAACCCACACTCATTAGGATAAACCCACTTGATTAACCCAAAACTTGACACAAAAGTCAAGCCCACCATATTTCTCACTCATATTTTACCCCATTCTCTCTCATACCCAAGCTTTTCACGTGAATTTCTTGTGGGCCCCACCTCCATTTATGAGAAGGTGATGTGGGCCATGGATGTGGATATTGGATTGGATCTTTGGATCCAAATCCATATACATGTTTGGATTTGGATCTGGATATATATGGTCCAGATCCGATCCAAATCTAATTTTCTGACTCCTTCGTGGTATTTTCGAAACGGACTGTTTGTGCAGGGCTTGACAGCATCAGTACTTCGCCTTGCGTTGGGTCTTCGCCAACATTGTCGTCCGCTCCTCTTTTCACCTTCCGGAGATCATTTCGATAGATTTATTGATAACAGGGGATTGGATGTCCGAGATTTCAGGGATGATTCTGATGCGAGAGTTGATGTGCTGGGCTTGACATATGCTCCGGTTCTAGGCTCTCTTTTGCTTCTCTGGTCTTATTTTCATCAAGCCGAGTTGCTTTTCGGGGTTTCAAAATACCTTTTTAAAGGTTTTAAAACTGTATAACACATATTTTAAAACATATATAGTTTAAAGCATATGTACAAGGTTGCCTGGAAGGCTCCTGGGTTTCCAGACTCAAAATAGCCCTTTGGGGTTGCTTTTGCAAAACTAGGTGTTTTGAGAAAATCATGGGATTTTGGGGTGTTTACAACACCTAGCACTCGGCCAAGACTAGTTGGCCATGCACCAACCTTACAACCCACCCAACCGGCCTGCATATCCTAGCTCCTTCCCATTTTGCCCACCCAACCGGCCACAGGGTTTGGCTGGCCTAGCTCCTTCCCATTTTGCCTAAACCAAAGCCTAGACCTAGCTAGGACCATACCCACCATATCCTAAACCTAGACACCTTGGCCAAACCCAGCCAAGACTAAGCCCAAACCCACTTGGCTACACCCAAGTGAATCCACACCCAAGCCTCACGTCGGAAACCCACCTAAAGGGACTTACCTCGTGGCTTCCAAGAAGGACGGACCCTAGTGACTCGAGAGGCAAAACCGACCACTTGTAAGTGTTATTTACATTCGATTTTACCTTACTCGTTTAAAGTAAATTCAATTCGATACGGGGTTGTAATAATGGAGCGAAGTCTCCCCCCGAAATGTAATATTTGTGTATGATACACAACCACACATGTGCACTTGAGCCTTCTCGCTCTTAACTACACACAAAGGACACCCACGTGCACTTCAGCCTTTCCGCTCTTATATTGCACACTATTGCACACACATTGAGCCTTTTCGCTCTTAAGCTAAACGTATATACTTCAATTTGGGTATTTACTTTAGTGAAGGCTGTGTGAGTTGAAATTTAATTTCGGGTGGATTTACATTCAAGTCGTGTGAGTTGCAATTTCAATTTCACACAAAGACACCCATGCTCACTCAAGCCTTTCCGCTCTTCACACTCACACACATTGAGCCTTTCCGCCCTTAAGCTAAAGGTATATACTTCAATTCGGGTATTTACTTTAGTGAAAGTTGTGTGAGTTGCAATTTAAATTCGGGTGGATTTACTTTAAGTTGTGTGAGTTTTCATTTCAATTTCACATGAGAAACACACACAAGCACTCGAGCCTTTCTGCTCTTTACACTCACACACATTGAGCCTTTTCACTCTTAGGATACAACATATTTATATATTTTCAAGTCGTGTGAGTTTACTTCAAGTCGAGTTGCATTTCCCCTTGTGTGGATTTACATTTAAGTTGTGTGAGTTGCTTTACATTTCGGGTATTTACATTGGTGAAAGTTGCGTGAGTTGCACTTCAATTTTGGGTATTTACATTACTGAAAGTTGTGTGAGTTACTCTTTCAATTCGAGCGTAGCTCACATCATCACTTTCAAAAACTGAAAAGATTTTGCATCCTTGCATTTGCTCGCTTTCAAAGAAGCCCTGAATCCCCGCACAAACCACGTTGAAAATAGGCTACATATTCACACACATATCAGGCCTAAATAGCTAAAACTCCAAAGACTTAGGGTCGTCCAAAAGTCATAATAAAATTTGCAAACAAGGCATGCATCGAGATTCCTCAAACACTGGTCTTTTCAAAGTTCGTATTTGATTTGAAAAATCGAAGTTTCTAAGCGTTTAAACTGACCCTTGAGCATCGTTTCAAGAAGGTTTAAACGAAAAGATCCCGCTTTCCCACAATCGCCAGAAAGTCAGAATATTTTCAAAAACCTTTACCAGCTTGAGTAAGCTAGCTGGCACTCTCGCAGAAACGACTTAGGTGCGAAAAGGTTCATTTCCAGTCTCAAAAACCAGGAGTGGAAATTTTCATGGCTACAATTTTTTGGCACTCTCGGTGGGACCCAAGACTTAAGCAAACTTCAATAAAACAAACAAAACTCTTAAATTTTTTTCTAAAAAGTGTTTAAACTTGCGCTTGTTTGCACTTGTAGGATTTCAAAAAGTTTTAGAGTTATGTCTAGTTCAGGCTCCAACTCAACTCAAATGCAAAAAGGAAGAGTTAGAAAACTTGTAAAGGGAATTCGAGGCAAAAATTGATGCAAGAATCGATGCCCTTAGCCAAGAGGCCGAGGCGACCGACTCTTGCTCGTCACATGGCGAACCCGCCAAAGCTAAGAAAAGACCTCGCAAGTCCAAAAAACCCAAGGAAACCTCCGCAATGGAGGGGGACCAATATCACGATTCCTTCATGTAAACAACGAAAATTCTCACAACTGGTTCTTGAGACCAGAAATGAACCTTTTTGTGCCTACGTCGCTTTTATGGGCATGCCAACTAGCTTGCTTAAACTAGCAAAGTTTTTGAAAATATCTGACTTTTGGGCAATTGTGAGAAAGCGGGATCTTTTCGCTTTAAACCTTCTTGAACCGATGCTCAAGGGTCAGTTTAAGCACTTATAGACTTCGATAAAAACAATTTTTACTCTGAAAATATAAGTGTTTGAAATATGGATTCGATTCGTGCCTACGTTGCAAATTTTATGTACGGGGGCTATACGATTCCAAGTCTTTGAGTTTTAGCTATTTAGGCTGGATATGTGTGTGCACAAGTGGCCTAATTTCAGTGTATTTGAGCATAGATTTGGGGTTTCTTTGAAAACACACGAATGCAAGGATGCACAAATATTTTTTGGGTTTGATATGATGATGTGAGCTAGGCTCGGATTGAAAGCAACTCACACACACAACTTAATGTAAATACCCGAATGGAAGTGCAACTCACACAGCTTAAGGGAAATACCTGAACTTGAAAGCAACTCACACGACTTGAATGTAAATTGCAGAATTGAAATATACTTATATCTTAAGAACAGAAAGGCTCAATTGTGAGTGAGTGCTTTTGGTGTGTAAATGGAAAGACGACTCACACGACTTGAATTGAACTTGCCAAATTGAAATATAAGTATATAGTAAGAGCGGAAAGGCTCAATGTGAGTGAGTGCTTTTGGTGTGTAAATGTAAAGACAACTCACACAACTTGAATTGAACCCACCCGAAAATGTAAGTGCATACACGACTTAATGTAAAACTCATGCAGCTGGAAAATATATGAGTATGCTATATCTTATGAGCAACAAAGACTCAAAATGTGCGTGAGAGTGTGGAGCAAATGCTCGAGTACTTTTTGTATGCGATGTGAAATTTAAATGACAAACTCACACAACGTGAATGTAACAACTCAAATTGAATTTCAACTCACACAACTTTCACTAAAGTAAATACCCAAAGGAAAATATATACTTTAGCTTAAGAGCGGAAAGGCTCAATGTGTGTGCAATCGTGTACAATTAAGAGCGGAAAGGCTCAAGTGCACGTGGGTGTCTTGTGTACGTCTAAGAGCAATATGGCTCAAGTGTACGTGTGTGCTTTGTGTATCAAGCACCAATATTACATTTATAGGGGAGACTATGCTCCGTTATTACAACCCCATATCAAATTGAATTTACTTTGAATAGGAAAAGCAACTTGATATATATTTTGAAAGACTTACACTTTTCCTAAGTTGAAGTCAGGATTTTGCTAGGTCGTATCCACCTTCTTTGTGCTGACCCCGGGTTCAGCTTGTGCAAGTCCACCTTGAGGTAGTTCAGCCCCTTTTGCCGTGGTCAAGTTGTTGCAGCCGAGGTAGGTTCTTATGGTGCAGTCAGCTCAAGTCTTTGAGTTCGGCGAAGTTGAAGATGGGTTGTAAACACCCCAAAATCCCATGATTTTCTCAAAATATGCCTGGTTTCACAAAAGCATCTCCAAAGGGCTATTTTGAGTTTGGAAACTCAGGAGCCTTCCAAACAACCCTCTACATATGTTGAAACCATATATACGTTTTAAAACTGTATATACGTAGTTTTAAACCTTAAAAAGGTGTTTTGAAACCCCGAAAGCAGTCTAGCTTGACAAAAGTAAACTGAAAAGGCAAAGGAGAGCCTAGACCCGAAGCATACTTCAAGCCCGGCACATCAACTCTCGTATCAAAATCATCCCCAGATTCTCAGACATCCAAGCCCCAGATATCAGAAATTTGCTCAAAATGAACTCCTGAAGGTGAGAAGAAGAGCAGACGACAATGTTGGCGAAGACCCAATGCAAGACGGAGTACTGATGCAGTTAGGTCCTGCACAAACCATCCATTTCGAAACGCCATGAAAGAATCAAAAAAATCATATTTGGGCCGGATCTGGACCATATATATCCAGATCCAAACCCAACATGTATTTAGATTTGGATTTGGATCCGAAGATCCAAATTCAATACCTACATCCATGGCCCACATCACCTTCTCATAAATGGAGGTGTGGGGCCCACAAATATTTCACGTGAAAAGCCTTGGAAGGCTTAGGTAGAGAGAGAAAGGGGGGGATAAAGTATGAGTGAGAAAGTTGGTAGGCTTGACTTTTGGTCAAGAGTGGGTTAACCTTGTGGGTTTAGCCTAGAGCGTGGGTTTAAGCTTGTATGCACCTACACCTAACCTAGGGCTCCACCAACTGGGACATGGCTGCAAATGGAGCAAAGGACCGGTGCCAAGGGGAGGTTCCTAAACCTAGCACTAAGCTAGCCCACCTCACCTAGCCATTTCCCCTAAAACCTAACCCAAACCTAGCCATTCTTGCCCAAACCGCCCCCAACCTCGCCTAGCCCATCTCACCTAGCTAGACCACTTAGACCGTAACCAACTATGCCTAAACCTACCTTAGTGCACCTAATTAAGCCCCTTACTACTAAGTCCCAGTCCACCTAATCGACCTACCCCAAACCACTAACCAGCCCCTCCTAACCGACCTACCCCAAACCACTAACCAGCCCCCCTAACCGATCTACCCCAAAACCATGTCCCATGCCCACCTTATTACAAATATCTGGCCCACCTTCTACCAACCGACCCAGCCCATTCCCAGCCTATAAAAGCCCCTCTTCCTTGAGGGTTTCCCTCTCTCTCCTCCACTCCTCCATGCCCCCTAAGACCTGGCCAGCTCCACCTTCATCCACCACTTGGCCGGCACTTCCCCATTGCAGCCGACTCCACCACCTTCCATCTTCGGCGAGGAACTCCACCACCCGGTTGTCACTCTTCTTCCACTTCCATCCGGCCACCACACTCCACCACCACCAGCACCGCCTCCTTCACGGTTAGTACCCCACCTCAACCTTATCTAACCTTCATCCTCTCTTCACCCCCTTCTTCCCAGCCAAGCACCACACCAACCTAGCTCATCCATCCCTTCTCCCTTACACCCGGCCGACCTGCACCATACCCCACTACCTTCCCTCAACACCACCCACCTTAGCTCCTAGCTGAACACCTCCCTTAGTCACCCACTTCCCAGCCTGCCTTCACCACTCCCCAACACCATCTTCCATCCATTCAGCCAACACCTTCCATTCGGCCATCACCCCTACCTGCCGCTCCTTCCACTCGGCCAGCATCAAGACACCACCCGGCCAGCACCCCCTACCTGCCGCAAGTGCCCAACTAAGGAGCTCCCCTTCGGCTGCCCAAGGCGACTCACGAGACCAAAGTCAAGCAAGTTGAGCACGAACCAGCTACACGTAAGTGCCTAACTCGGTCCATTATATGAACTTGCTTACATTTAATTAAATTTTGATACGGGGTTGTAATAATGGAGCGTTGTCTCCCCCCGATTGTAATAATGTGGTTTGGCACACCAATACATATGTGCACTTGAGCCTTCCCGCTCTTAGCTGCACACCCCTTTGGCACACACACGGGCCTTGACAACCCCTAAGATATAGTTATATTTATATATATTCAGCTGCGTGGGTTTTAATTTAAGTCGTGGGTGTTGTCTTTTAATTCTACACTCACACACATTGAGCTTTCGCTCTTACTCCCAAGACCCTAGTAAGGGCCATATTGCAAGTTTATTTGGGTGTTTTAATTCAAGTTATGTGCGTGGTCTTTCAATTCTACACTCACACACATTGAGCTTTCGCTCTTACTCCCAAGAACCTAATAAGGGCCATATTGTAATTTTATTTGGGTTTTACATTACAAGTCGTGTGAGTTGTCTTTACATATATACACAACACCCATGCACACGTTAGTGACTTTCGGGCCCATATATATTATAAGTATTTCCCTTCCGCTATGCCTTTAAGATTTGGGTTTTAAGGTTCAACTATGTGAGTAGTCTTTCCATATATACACGACACACACTTACACAATTGAGCCTTTCCGCTCTTAAGATATAGCCATATTTCCCTTTTGCAATTTACATTATGCAAATTTCCCTTAAGCATTGTCTTTCAATTCGGGTTTTTCCTTGGAGTTGTGTGAGTTTGCATTGCATATTCGCCATACCACGAGTTAGGACGCATATTGCATCAAAGCAAACCCCACACTCCCGTGCAAAAATTGTCCAACTTAGGTCACTTGTGTACACACCTAGTTGGCCCTAAAAAGCATAAAAGTGAAAGACATAGGCACGTGCAAAATCCCACGTGAAATAAAATTTGCAATCATGCAAACAAAGCCCAAACACTTCGGGTATTTTCAAAGAGGTTATTTGATTCAGAAAAGACTTTGCCAAGCGTACAGACTGACCCTTACGCATCGGTGCAAGAAGGTCTGCGACGAAAAGAGCTCACTTGCTCACAGTCGCCCCGAAAGAGTCAGATTTCAAAAACTTACTTCGCTAGCTTGAGTAAGCTAGCTGGTATGCCCTTGTTGTAAAAATGCTTAGACACACGAAAAGGTTCACTTCGGGCCTAAGAACCGAAAGTGACAATTTTCCGTGTCTACATGGGTGAAAGGTTTCAGCCAAGGAGAGCTAAGTCTAGTCGGTTGGGAGTGGGGCGACGTGAGATTGGAGCTTGGGTTCGTTTGGGGGCAGCCAAGTGGTTTGGGGCTTTAGGGTGGTGTGAGTTCGGCCAAGGTTGGCTGGGATCGGGATGTTAGGGTGCTGCTGTTGAGGTAGGTCGGCAGGTTGGAGGATGCGTGGCGCTAGGGAGATGGCTGGGAGCGGGATGTTGGCGCTGGGGTGCTGGGGCGCATCGACGCTATGGCAGGGCGCTACGGTGTGGCTGGGGACGCGGGTGACAGGTTGTGTTAGGGTGCTGGCCGGGGCAGGGTGCTTGTCGGATGTTGGCACTGCACAAGGTGTAGGCCGGGTGGCAGGTGGGGTGGTTTTAGGGAGTCGTTTTGGGGTGAAGTGAGTTAGGTTAGGTGGGTCGGTTAGGTGAAGGAAATGGGATGGTTCACGGTTAGGTATGGTTAGGTTTAGTGGCTAGGTAGGGTCGTTTTAGGGGAGTCGGTTGGGATATGGTTGGGTCAAGTGGGGAGCTAGGTGGTGGGTTAGGTGGTGATGGGAGAGGTTAGGGTGGCTCGAGTGCGACTAGGTTGCAGCCTAAGGGGTGAGGGTTCGGTTTAAGTGGGGTGTCTAGGGTTAGGTTTTGGGTGGTATGGCTAGGTGGTGGAGGTTAGGTCGGCTAGGTGGAAATGAGTTAGGTGGAGATGGGCTAGGTTAGGGTTAGGTTTAGGAGCCTACCTCTTAGAGTCAGTCCACCCATTTGCAACTTTAGATCCACACCATTTGCATGTTGGTGCAACCCTTTGGTTAGGTCTAGGTCCATACATGGCTTGAACCCATACCCTTTGATCAAGCCCACATGGCTAGCCCACTTGAAAATATCAAGCCCACCATTCTTCTCTCTCCTACTTTATGGCTTCTCCCAAGCTCTCACTTTGCAATTCACGTGAACTTATGGCACCCCCTCACCTCTATTTATAGGCAAATGAGGTGGGTCTTAGGTATGGATCTTGGATTTGGATTTTGAGATCCAAATCTGATCCAAACACTATTTGGGTCTAGATCTAGATATTTGGGTCCAAATCCAATCCAAAATTTCATTTCTTCAGTCCTTCTTGGCATTTCGAGATGGACAGTTTCTGCGGGCCTTGGCTTCATCAGTGCTTCGTCTTGGGCTGGGTCTTCCCCAACCTTTTTGTCCGAACTGCTTCTCACTTTCTAGACTTCGTTTTGTTTGAATCTTGGGATTCCGAGCTCGGTCTTGGATTTTTGAGGTCTTGTTGATGCCTTGACTTTGCATTTCATACCCCAGGGTTGAAATCTGCTTCTGGCCAGAGCTTTGCTTTTTAGTCCTGAATTACGGCTTTGACCCTTTGTTGGGCTTTTCTCCAAATGGGCTTCAACTTTTCTTTTCTTTCTTGCTTTGGCCTTGAGATGGCTTTTTAAGTTAGAGAATTTCAAAAGCCCATTTGAAAAGTTGAAATGGGTATGAAATGCAAAGCTTTTGGCATCAACAAAGGAAAACCCTGGGGTATCAAAGCTTTTTCGAGAATGGTGTATTCTCGAAAAAATTTCGGAGAAAAATGGAGACTTTTCCTAGCTATTTTTCTTATATATGACCATGCATGAATGACTCTTTGAATACATGCATGACTGAGCAAAATTTTTTTTTTTTTGGGTTTTTAAGCTCGAAGAGAGCCTTTTGAGGCTGACTGCTCCGAGCAGGTTTTACCCATGTCTTTTTGACATTTTTGGGTTTTTCGAGCCTGGAGAGATCCCTTTGAGGCTGTCTTCTCCAAGTAGGTTCTACCCATTTTGTGGGTTTTTTTGAAAATTTCTTTTTCAAAAGGAATTCCTTTTATCTTTTATCGAAAAGACTTCCAATTTTTCATACTTCCCTTTATTCGGGTTTCAATACCTACTACTAAGTAGAGGTTTTTGGTAGGAAATCTTGGAAAACATTTCAAAGTTCCATTTCTTATAAAACAAAGTCGAGTTCTCAAACAAAATGAAATCCAAATAAGTAGATTCTATTCCTACTTTAGGATTTTCATAGTTGAACCTTTTTCCTTGGGGATAAGCTACGGGGATATGGGCAAGAGATACCACGGTCCCTTCTAAAGCGTCCCGTGATTTTAGGTAAAGAGTCGGAAAATCGCTCTTTTGAGCTTTGGCTTTTTTTTTCGTTTATAAGAGAAGACCTCTTTTGAAGAAGTTTTGTATTCCCTTTTCTGGGAAGGCTTCTTTTTCGAGTAGTTTTTGCATTCTCTTTTTCTTTTTCCCTTTTTTCTTTCAAAGAGAAGACCTCTTTAAGAGGAGTTTTTGTATTCCCTCTTTCTATTTGAAGGGGAAGACCTCTTCTTGGAGGAGTTTTTGTATTTTTTTTTCTTTTTTCTTTTGGACGTCGCCAATTTTCCTTTTTGGAGAGAAAAGTAAAATGGGGGGAAAGCTTATCCCTTTGGTTACTCGATTTAACCGAGATCATCCAATTTCTTAATAGCATCTGCTATTTGAAAATATTTTGATATTTTGAACAAGGCTCAATCTTGCAAGCCAAGGATTTTTGAAATGTTGCCAATTTCGTTTTTGAAGACTCTACTTTTCCTAAAGTATAAATTCCTTCATTCAGGGTTATACAGTCAACCTTGATCCTTCTTTCAAGAAGTTTCAAAGGAGTTCGATTTTAAAAAATCTTTTCGAAAGAATTTAGCATAGACCCTTTCAAATATTCGGGCATTTTCGGGGTCTGCTAAATTTCTACCCACAATATCAACATGTTTTTCGATTTTTGTTGCCCTTTTTTAAGACATGGGGACATTCCTACTCGGGCTGCCACTTTTTTGGGCCTGTTGGGTGATATGATATGATATGAATGTAATGCATGATATGCACTCCATGTGTTTTAATGGAAATACATGCTTTATGAATGATGAAAATATGAAATGTATTTCACATGATATGATGGAGATACATTTTTCATGAAATTGATTTTTCCATGGAAGGTGTCTAGGGGGTGCATTTAAAACGCCCCTAGCTTGATGGAGATGAATGATTCACACACCACATGGTGAAGGGACACGACTTTTTCAAAAGGGGAATTTTGGGTGGACAATGGATGTCCATGCATTTTGGTATTTTGGCGTTTCTAACATGATCATGATACTTTTTGGTTTAAGGATGGAAAATATAACCAGCCCTAAGTGATCGTCATGGCCATCATATTTGAATTTGACATGATCTCCACATTTTTCATCGTGGAACTCATGTGCTTATCCTAACACCATCAAGGTTTTCATATTAACAAGAAGCTGAAAAATCTTTCTTTTCAAAGTCATATGTAGAGTTAAATTTAAAACTTGATTCTTTTGAAGAAGCAATTTTGGGAAATCCTCCCTTTCTATATGAAGATGATTCATATACTTGCCCCTTGATTGAAATATGTTTCCTATGCTTGATTTTCTTTTGAAATAATCTGGTCAAGCATGGTTTTTGGAATTCATTTTGAAAGTATGCCTTCATGGGGCATTTGATCAAGTATGGGGAATGTGTCTCGGAGAGATACTTCAGCCACATGATGTAGGGCCTGTCCCTTAATGGAGTCTTGAGTTTGAACTCATACTCCGTTGAAAGGGTTCGCCATTTATCTGGCCTACCTGTTTAAGATAGGTTTTTCAAATGAGTGCTTCCATGAATCAACATCATTCCCTTTTCCATGACATGGGAGATAATGTCTCGAAATTGGAGGCCTACAGCAAGGCCAAGCACGATTTCTCTTTTGGCTTGGTGATTTCTTTCACATGCCAATAGAGTTTTTGAAAGGTATGGCACACTTTGTATGAATACCATCTTCATTTTCATTTAGTCAAGCACCCAATGCATGAATTGTAATGCTTTGGAGGTTTTTATCAAAATATTTTTGAAAGGCTTTTTGTAAAATGCTAACCCTTTTTCGATATTCTCCTTTTTTGAAATCCACCTTGAAGGTTTCGGATTTGATTTATATAGAGACATGCCTATGATGGCTCGATACTTAGGGGTCGACTTTTATTGCCCCTTTGGTTTTACATAAACCCTAAATTCGAGTTCTAAGATGATGTCTAGACCCGATGTTGTTTATGCATATGTATGATTTCAAAATGTAATGCATGATGCTTATGCACACACTATGGTTAAACTCACTTCTAAAAATCCCCAAATTTTCTATAAGTCAAGGATTTTACGAATTTCATGAAGCTTGGAGGTGGTCAATCCTCCTTGCTTTGATGATTCTCGAGCTTTTCAGTTTTGAGGAAGCTCTAGGCAAAAGGGTATACCCGACCAGCATTTGGACACTTTTGGGTTTTGGGAGTATATACAATTTTTGAAAGTATTTTGAAACTTTCGATAATGGGCTTTGTACATGGCCATTATTTTTGAAATTTTTGAAATTTCTTTATTTTTTTGTCTTTTTCAAAATACAAATTCAAGGATTTGTATAAGGGCTTTCTTTTGAAAAGGTTTTTGAAATAAATTTCTTTTGGAATTTTCAAATTTTCAAATGTTTTTGAGATTTTGGGGGTTTTCAATTTTTTTGTTTTCGGTAATATCTAATTTTTTTTGGATTTTTTTTTTTGAAAAGTAGGGATCTTCCATTGAACCTACGAAGAAAACTTCATGAATCAGACTCTAATCAAATAGGTCTAAGACATGGGTTTCGGTTTTAGTAGGTTCTATAGGGCACCCTTGACCCAGATGGTCTTAGGTGGTGGCTCAGGAGGTATGGGTGGGGGCTGTAGCCCAATCCATATTGATCCCTGTTGGCTTTAGGTAGGACATTGTTTCCGAAAATAAAATCATTTCATAAAACCAATACCTGGTTTTGAAAGCCCATTTCAAAAACCCATAGTGAGTTTTTGAAAACCCAAGAGCTTCCAAAAGCTTGTAAATTTTGTTTTGAAACCCCGGTTAAATGTGGATTTCTTAAACTCGGGTAAAGTCCCAAATCTATAAAAGAGCCAAAATGGAACAGGTGAAGCGGGGAAGACGATGCCTGATCAAGAAGCAGCCCAGAAAACAGCTCAAAAAGGCCAAATCAAAAGCAGCCTCAGAAGCAGATTTCAAAGCCCGAAGGAAGCACCCTGGCTTGATAAAAATTAGGTTCAAAAGGTGAAAGGAAAGCCCAGGTCCGAAGCAGACCGCAAGCCCAGAGCACCTAAAAGCCAAATCAAGCATCCCCATCCAAGCAACAAAAATCTGAACCAGAAAAGACAAAAATAAGCAGAAACGGAGTCTAGAAGGGCGAGAAGGAGTCCGGACGATAAAGTTGGGGAAAACCCAGCACCAGACGGAGTGCTGATGAAGCTAGGGCCTGCACAAAACATCCGTCTCGAAAAGCCAAGAAGGACTATTAAGAGAAAATTTGGGTTGGATCTGGACCATATATATCCAGATCCATATCCAAATAATGTTTGGATTTGGATTGATCCAAATAGTGTTTGGATTTGGATTGGATCCAAATAGTATTTGAATTGGATCAAATCTGGACCAAAATATCCAGATCCATATCCATATAAATGTTTGGATTTGGGTCGGATATGGATCTAAAATATTTGAGATCCGAGATCCAGACCCAAATAGTATTTGGATCAGATCTGGATTCCAAGACCCAAATCCAAAACCCATATCCAAGACCCACCTCATTTACCTATAAATAGAGGTGAGGGGGTCCCAAAAGAGTTCACGTGAAAGTGCTTGGAGGAGCTTGGAGAAGAGAGAGAAAGGGTTATGGTGAGTGTTTAGTGCTTAATTTTATTTGTAGTGGGTTAAGCTTTGTGGGTTAAACAAAGGGTTAAGCATGGGCTGCACCAACATGAAAAGGGCTGCTCCAAGGTGAACCAAGGTGGACCGGCTGCAAGAAGGACTCGAAGTGGGCTAGACCGTGGTTACCTAGACCTAACCGAACCGCTTGAGGTAAGCCTAAAACCGAACCTATCCCTTCTCCCTCTACCCCTCTAAACCACACCTAATCCCACTACCAGCCACCACCTAATCTCACAGCCCTACTTCACTCCCCAACCCAGCCAAACCGCTTCAAACTCCACTGCCATACCCCCCCAACCAAGACCCTCACTCCCGGCCACCTAGAGCGCTACTCGTGCCCCGCACACCACCCGCACCCCCCCGACGCGTCCCTCACTCCCTGACGCCACCCGCTCCCTGATGCCCTAGCGCCATCTACAGCACGCGCCAACTGCGCGCACCCTTTTGCCGTCCCGCACCCCCGGCTGTCCTTAGCGCCACGCGCCTGCCAACTAACTCCCTCCTTTCCCACCGACCTAACATCCTACCACCCATACCATACCCCATCCTAGCTTAGCACCCTCCCCACATACCACCTCAGCCACCTTGCCGTTAGTTCCCTTGCATACCGCAAACAAACCCCACAACCCACCTTGCCGTGAACTCCCTTAAGCCCACGTGACTCATCACCCTCCTAGCACAAGCTTGGCCAGCCACTTCACGTCTCAAGCCTCAAAGAAGACATTTTCGTGGCTGCCAAAGTGAACCAAAGCCCATGTAGATTGGAGCGAACCAAAAGCCCGAATCACTTGTAAGTGTTTAAAATTCGGTATTTACATTACTCCTTTCATATACAATTCAATTCGGATACGGGGTTGTATTAATGGAGCATTGTCTCCCCCGGGATGTAATATTAGTGCTTGACACACGAGACACATACGTGCACTTGAGCCTTAACTCTTATCCCGTACACGAGACACACACGTGCACTTGAGCTTTAGCTCTTATCTCGTACACCAAGCACCCACGTACACAATTGAGCCTTCGCTCTTACTCCAAAGACTCTAGTAAGAGCTGCGTGAGTTGTCTTTCAATTTACACACAACACCCACGTGTGCATTGAGCTTCAACTCTTATCTGATGAAGTCAGTGTCCACACAAAATGTCCACCGAAAAAAGTCAAGAAGGACCATCTAGAGAAAATTTGGATTGGATCTGGACCATAAATATCCAGATTCATATCCAAATAGTGTTTGGATTTGGGTCGATCCAAATAGTATTTGGATTTGGATTGGATTGGATCTGGACTAAAATATCCAGATCCATATCTATAAAAATGTTGGATTTGGATCAGATATGGATCTCAAAATATCCGAGATCCAAGATCTAGATCCAAATAGTGTTTGGATCGGACATGGATTCCACAATCCAAACCCAAGACCCATATCCAAGACCCACCTCATTTGCCTATAAATAAGAGTGAGGGGGTCCCCAAAAGCTCACGTGAAATCCACTTGGGGAGGGCTTCCATAAAGGAGGAGAGAGAAAAGGTGGGCTTGATATTTTCAAGTGGACTAGCCATGTTGGCTGATCAAGGGTGAGTGTGGGTTCAAGCCATTGTGGCAGGGGCTGCACCAAGCAAGGAGTTGTACCTTGAGGAGTGGAGCTGCACCTTGGACGTGCACCTTGGACTGCACCTTGAGGTAAGCCTAAACCTAACCCTAAACCTGACCCATTCTCCCTCTACCCCTCTAAACCTAGCCCACGACTCCACCTACACCACCGCCTCCCTTCCCTAAGTGCAGTCGAGTGCACCTTGCACTCGGCTCTCACTTACCTACACCATCGCCTCCCTTCCCTAAGTGCAGCCGAGTGCATCTTGCACTCGGCTCTCACTCACCTACACCACCGCCTCCCTTCCCTAAGTGCAGCCAAGTGCACCTTGCACTCGGCTCTCACTCACCCAACCGACCACCTGCCGCACCTTCCCAGCCGAACCCCCTAACTCCAACTCCACCTGCCGCCTACACCTTCCCAACCGTGCTCTCTGCCTTCACCAAGAACAAGGCCTGCCACCTGGCAGGCCCTCTCCCTAAAACCCCACAGGGCCTGCTTTGTCACAGGCCGTTTCCCTTAATCTAGGGAAGGCCTGCCCTTCGGCAGGCCATCCCTTACCAAGAAACCCCGAAGGCCTGCCACCCGGCAGGCCCTCTCCCTAAAAACCCCACGGCCTGCTAGTGCAAGTCGTGTCCTTTCTTCAGCCCCAAGCCCATGGCCTACTGGTGCAAGTCGTGTACCAGCTTGCCCTCAACCTGGCCTCCCCTTGAACCCAACACAACACTCGACCTCTACCCACCTTGGCTCGAGTCCTACCAAGACCTAAACCCGGGCTGCACCAAGTTAGCCTGAGTCATCCCATATCAAAAACCACTCGAGCCACCCTTGGCTCGAGTCAACCTAAACCAAGCTCATCTAAAGACCCTACCCAAACATCAACTAGCCTAACTAAGACCAGCCCCTACAAGGCCTAAAAATTCTGATATACTTGGCTGCTCCCAAGTCCCCAAGTCTCCAAGCTCTCAAGGTCCGCTATCACATGATCCGGGGCTGAACACAAAGAAGGCGTATGCGTCCTAGACACCACACATAGCGGGCTAGGTAAGTTGTAAGTCCTTTACATTTAATACTTAATTAAATTTTGATACGGGGTTGTATTAACGGAGCTTTGTCTACCCCCAGGATGTAATATTGGTGCTTGACACATGAGATACATACGTGCACTTGAGCCTTAGCTCTAATCTCATACACGAGACACACACGTTTACTTGAGCTTCAGCTCTTATCTCGTACACCAAGCACCCACGTACACAATTGAGCCTTCGCTCTTACTCCAAAGACTCTAGTAAGAGCCATATAAGCTGCAATTCCATTCGGGTTGTTATTTTAAAGTCGTGTGAGTTGTCATTTAATATTCCACACTCACACCCAAAGACACCCGAGCACTTGCTCAAGCACTCACGCACCTTTTGGCCTTGGCAGCCACTAAGATATAATCATATCTATATACTTTCAGCTACGTGAGTTTTCCCGGTTCAGCTGTGTACGTCTTTAGATTCAGGGTTGTTAAATTTCAGTCGTGTGAGTTGTCTTTACATTTATACACAACACACATGCACACATTGAGCCTTTCTGCTCTTATATCTATATTTCCCCGTTCCGCAAGTTAAAATTCAAGTCATGTGTGTGAGTTGTCTTTCCATTTACACACAAACTCACACGCACACGTTGATGACCTTCAGGCTCATATATATATATACGTATTTCCCATTTCCACACTTTACATTTAAGTCGGGTGGCTTTTAAATTCAAGTCGTGTGAGTTGTCTTTCAATTTATATACAACACACACACACACATTGAGCCTTTCCGCTCTTAAAAATATAGATATATCTCCCTTCTGCAATTTCCCTTCTGCTATGTCTTTCAAATTCGGGTTTTACATTCAAGTTGTGTGAGTTGCATAGCATATCCGCCAAACTCGAGATATTGCACATACTTGCATTCGTAAGCTTTCGAAAAAGCCCCGAATACCCCGTGCAAACCCGTCAAATTAGGCCACTTGTGCACACACATATCAGGCCTAAACTAGCTAAAACTGAAAGACTTGGAATCGTACTGCCTCGTACATAAAAATTGCAATGTAGGCACGAATCGAATCCACATTTCAAACACTTGTGTTTTCAAGAGTCAAAACTGTTTTTGTCGAAGTCCATAAGCACTTAAACCGACCCTTGAGCACCGGTTCAAGAAGGTTTATAGCAAAAAGATCCCGCTTGTCCACAATTGCCAAAAAATTCAGATATTTTTGCAAAAAGCTTTGCTAGTTTGAGTAAGCTAGCTGGCACGCCTTAAAAGCAACGTAAATGCGAAAAGGCTCGTTTCTGGTCTTTGTAAACACCCCAAAATCCCACGATTTTCTCAAATATGCCTCGTTTTGCAAAAGCAGCCCCAAAGGGCTATTTTGAGTCTGGAAACCCAGGAGCCTTCCAGATAACCCTGTACATATGTTGAAACCATATATACGTTTTAAAACTGTATACATAGAGTTTTAGACCTTAAAAGGTATTTTGAAACCCCGAAAGCAGCCTAGCCTAACGAAAGCAGGACCGAAAAGGCGAAGGAGAACCCGGACCCGAAGCATACTTCAAGCCCGACACATCTGTAGACATGAAAATTCTCATTTCAAAGTTTATGAGACAAACTTGAAATGAAACTTTCCACACCTACGCTTGCGCGAGCGTGCCAGCTAGTTCAAAACTAGCAAATGTTTGTAAGACTTTTAGGCGATTGTGTGCAAGCGGGATCTTTTCACTCACACCTTCTTGAGTCGATGCTCAAGGGTCAGTATTGAGCGCTTAGGAATTTCATTTTACAGCAAAACACGACTCCCTTTTACATAAAGAAGTGTCTTTGAAAAATTTGTTGAACTTGTGCACTCGGATTCAATACTTGGAAAAACACAAGCTGCTGAAAACAAAGAATTCTGTTTTCAGAGCTATTTTCTAAGAGAGTTTTCAAGGTGTCACAGTCTCTTAAAAATTATCAAAATTTTACCAGACGAAGCTGGTAGTGTGGAGAGACTGTAGCCTTTTTCAAATTAGAATTTGGGGCAGTATTGAATTAGAAACAAATAATCTACTAAGACTACTTCACTGACTCGGAACAGTTCTGTTTCAGAAATACAAGAACTCAAAGATGAGTTCATATCTCTCTGCTCAGAACTCCAATTTTGATGATTTTGATGTTGCTGGAAAGCTATGGATGTTAGCTTTCCAATGCATCAAAAATCAATTAATTTGGACTCCTGTGGACAGAGATATGGGACTTTTACCCAACTTCTATTTCAAGAAATCCGACTGTGCAGACAGTGGTGTAGAAATTTGGTCGTTCTTAATCTGCTTTTATTACGTGGCTGAGCGGCCCTAAAATCTTGCCAATTTTATACAGAGTGTCCAAATGTGTTGTGTCAAATTTTGAGATAATCGGAGCAAGCATCACAAAATTAAAATTATAGAAACAGACATATGCAGAGATGCTGAAATCTGGTTTTCTATTTTATAAATGTAATGATGCGTAACCCACACAAAATTAAAATGCAACAACCCTTAAAGCAAATTTGCTGGAATATAAATGAATGGAAAGTACTTTATAGCCTAGACATAGAGGGGGTTAGAAGTATAGAGGGTATATAGCATATAGGAAAGAAGAAGCACTAAAGCAAACACTTGGCGTGCATGTGGGTGTATAGTGTTTCATCCACGAAATTGAAATTACAGCAAAGCTAGATTATTACAACTCGGGGGGAGATGAAACTCCATTAATACAACCCCATTTAATGAATTGAATGGAAGAGAATGAAACTTAGATTAAGTAAGAAAGGTCTTACACGAGTTTTGGATGGTGAAGGACCGGGTTTCAATGATGAAGCCGGCCTTCCTCTTGATGGCCTTCCTTCTCAAACTCCCACAAGTTCTCACCTAGCACACACCACCCAAGGTCTAGAGCTTCTCTCTCTTCTCTCTCCAATATCCAAGTTATGGAACCCGCCCCCCTCTTGGGCCTTTTTATAGGCCAAGGGGGGGCTGGTTTTAGTGGTTTCTTATGGGGCAGGTTGGAGCTTTTGCTTGGTGGATTTGATCCGCTCCAAACCGGCTTCTTGTAGTTCCTTATTGAGTCGATTTGGACCAACCCACACCAACCCATGTGGGTTGGTCTAGGTGCCATGGCTTGGTGTAGCCCTAGAGCATGCGGTTGGTTTTAAACAACCTTACAATGTGCAACATGTTTTGTTTGGGCTGATTTCTTTAAACTTCGACCCACTTGAATTCTCTTCTTTTCTTTGATTCGGCTCCCACCTTGATTTGAACTCCACACGGACATGGCTTGATCTTCGACTTTAGTTCTTTACACGATCCTACTTGATTTGGGCCCGTCTATTTGGGCTTGAGCTTGATGATAATGCCTTGAATCACATCGAGTTGGTGCTTCATGTTCTTGGTCGGTCGCATCCTTTAGGCTTGTCTTGATGTGATGAGCTTTCGGTGCTGCTTTACTCAACATATTTCGAACATGATTCACTTGACAAGGTAGGCCTTGACACGAACCATCTGGGAGAGTTGCATTCGATCCATACTTTTGGGCTTGGATTGGATCTTACCCGCTTCGAACTTCAGAGGCTTTTGAACTTGAATTTAAAACCTTAAGGTATCTCCCTGAATGTTTAAACTTTAAAATCTGTGGCGTTTTTTATTTTAAAGGTTCATAAAGGTTTTAAACTCATTTTTGGAAACTCAGGACTTTTGAAAAACTTTGAAAATTTCGGGTGTTTACAACATCAACTCTCGTATCAAAATCATCCCCAGATTCTCAGACATCCAAGCCCCAGATATCAGAAATTTAATCAAAATGAACTCCGGAAGGTGAGAAGAAGAGCGGACGACAATGTTAGCGAAGAACCAATGCAAGACGGAGTACTGATGCAGTCAGGCCCTGCACAAACCTTCCATTTCAAAACGTCATGAAGGAATAAAAAAATCAGATTTAGGCCGGATCTGGATCATATATATCTAGATCCAAATCCAACATGTATTTGGATTTGGATTTGGATCCAAATCCAATATCTACATCCATGGCCCACATCACCTTATCATAAATGGAGGTGGGGCCCACAAATATTTCACGTGAAATGCTTGGGTAGAGAGAGAAAGGGTGATAAAGTATGAGTGAGAAAGTTGGTAGGCTTGAGTTTTGGTCAAGGGTGGGTTAACCTTGTTGGTTTAGCCTAGAGTGTGGGTTTAAGCTTATATGCACCTACACCTAACCTGGGGCTACACCAACTTGGACATGGCTGCCAAGGGAGCAATGGATCGGCGCCAAGGGGAGGTTCCTAAAACCTATCCCTAAGCTAGCCCACCTCACCTAGCCACTCTCCCCTAAACCTAACCCAAACCTAGCCATCCTCACCCAAAACCGCCCCAACCTCACCTAGCTAGACCACCTAGACCCTAACCAACTAAGCCTAAACCCACCTTAGTGCACCTAATTAAACCCCTAACCACTAAGTCCTAGCCCACCTAACCGACCTACCCTAAACCACTAACCAGCCCCCCCTAACCGACCTACCCCAAACCATGTCCAATGCCCACCTTATTACAAATATCTAGCCCACAACCCCCAAACTGACCCAGCCCATTTCTAGCCTATAAAAGCCCACCTTCCTTGCGGCTTCCACTCTCACCTCCTCCACTCCTCCATGCCCCCTAGGACCTGGCCAGCTCCACCTTCATCCACCACTCGGCCGACACTTCTCCATTCCAGCCGACTCCATCACCTTCCACCTTCAGCGAGGAGCACCTTCCCGGCTGCCACTCTTCTTCCACTTCCATTCGGCCACCACACTCCACCACCACCAGCACCGCCTCCTTCACGGTTAGTACCCCACCTCAACCTCATCCTCCCTTAGTCACCCACTTCCCCAGCCAAGCATCACCCAAGCCTAGGCCATTCCACCGCCACTCCACCGGCCCAGCACCTGCCACTTCTTCCACTCGGCCAGCATCAAGACGCCACTCGGCTCGCACCCCTACATGTCGCCCATATCCACCTAAGGAGCTCCCCTCCGGTTGCCCAAGGCGACTCACGAGACTAAAGCCTAGCAAGTTGAACACGGACCAGCTACACATAAGTGCCTAACTCGGTCCATTATATGAACTTGCTTATGTTCAATTAAATTTGATACGGGGTTGTAATAATGGAGCGTTGTCTCCCCCCGATTGTAATAATGTGGTTTTGACACATCAACACACACGTGCACTTGAGCCTTTCCGCTCTTAGCTGCACACCATTTTGGCACACACACAGGCCTTGACAGCCCCTAAGATATAGTTATACTTATATATATTCAGTTGCATGGGTTTTAATTTAAGTCGTGTGCATGGTATTTCAATTCTACACTCACACACATTGAGCTTTCGCTCTTACTCCCAAGACCCTAGTAAGGGCCATATTGCAATTCTATTTGAGTTTTACATTGCAAGTCGTGTGAGTTGTCTTTACATATATACACAACACCCACGCACACGTTGGCGACCTTTGGGCCCATATATATTATAAGTTTTTCCCTTCCGCTATGTCTTTAAGATTTGGGTTTTAAGGTTCAGCTGTGTGAGTAGTCTTTCCATATATACACGATACACACTTGCACAATTGAGCCTTTTCGCTCTTAAGATATAGCCATATTTCCCTTCTGCAATTTCTCTTTTGCAATTTACATTACGTCATTTCCCTTAAGCATTGTCTTTCAATTCGGGTTTTCCCTTTGGAGTTGTGTGAGTTTGCATTGCATATTCACCATACCACGAGTTAGGACACATATTGCATCAAAGCAAGCCCCACACTCCCGTGCAAAAATCGCCCAACTTAGGTCACTTGCACACACACCTAGTTGGCCCTAAAAAGCATAAAAGTGAAAGACATAGGCACATGCAAAATCCCACGTGAAATAAAACTTGCAATCATACTGTAGATGTGATTTTATTTCAAATCGTTTGGGATTTGAAATCAAACCCTCGAACTACGTCAGGTTGCGCGAGCTTGCCAGTTAGTTTACCAAAACTAACAAATTATGTTTTTCTGACTTCTTAGAACGATTGTGGACAAGTGAGATCTTTTCGACTTAGGCCTTCTTGAACCGACGCTCAAGGGTCAGCCTAGACGCTTGAAATTTGTTTGAATCCGTTAATTCGAGAAAGGAAAAACCAGATTTTCCAAAGTTTCAGATTTGTGTTTAGGTTCTTGATTTCTGAAAATTTTTAGATTCTTAGATTTGTAGAACCTGTTCAGTTTCAGAGGCCTGTTCTCTGAATTTTTAAAAATATTTCTAATTCTCCAAAAATTCTAAAACTTTTACAGAATAGAGACACGTATGTGTAGAATCAGAATATATTTTTATTTTATAATTTAGTTCTTTATTTTCTAAGAATTAAATACAAAATCAGAAACTGTTATAAAATTCGGAACAATCCTGTTTCTGTGAATCAGAAGCTCAGAAAAACAGCAATATCTCAGTGCTCAATCATCCAATTTCGATGAAATTTGTTGTGCTAGAAAGATACGGATGTTAGGTTGTCAAAGAATTAAATTTCATCCAATTTCATTCAGTGATTGCAGAGATATGGGCAAAAGAACAGAGGTCTATTACTGAACATTCTGTTTCTGTAAAACGCAATCTGGATTTTGTATAAACTTCACGGATCTAATTGGCTAGGCAACAGTTCATAACAATTCCTCAAAAGTTTATCTAAGAACGATTGATATGTTTAGATTATTCATGCAAAATTTAGGATCAACTGGATTATCCATTTGTCCATAATAATTCTGTGATCAGACGTGTGTGTACGGACAGTTTCAGAAACCAAGTTTACAGAAAATTTCAAAAGGTTCCTAACGTGATTCTAGAACGAAGTTCAACCTGTATCAGTCCTAATAAATCATGGAAATCATCTAAACATGGATTTTAATTTCGTTCATGAAGGAATCATGCATGTTTATATCGATATAAATGAAGAACATGGGCTCAAAGCCTTGATTCATGTACAAATTTCCAGAATCTGTGCTTTTTCAGATTCTCATGAATTAAAACTAATTTGTGCAAGAATTCCAACCTGTGTGAGTGAGAGGGGACGTAGGAGCACTTCACCGGACGATCGTCGGACGTCGGAACCAGGCCGGACTTCCTTCTTCTCTTCCTTTCTCTCTCTCTCTCTATTTCTCTGAATTTTCGGGCTGAATGTTCCTGTTTTCTGGCTCCCCCGGATTGATGCTTTGTGGTGACTGGAGGATTGATTTTCGGACTGATTCTTGGCTTGGGCTGGGTTTTTTTTCGCAGCCTCATTGAGGGTCCTTTTATAGGCCAAAAGTGCCTCTTGGGTGTAGCATTGGGCAAGGGAAATTGCCTTGCTGAGCAACATGGGTTTTGGCAAGCAATGACTGCAAAAGATCGGAACTTGGAAAGTCAAGGAGCTGTTATTCACGTTGAATGGTAAGTTTGGTGCTGTTGTGGAGCTGAAATCG
Source organism: Brasenia schreberi (assembly GCA_036023115.1). Lineage (NCBI taxonomy): Eukaryota > Viridiplantae > Streptophyta > Magnoliopsida > Nymphaeales > Cabombaceae > Brasenia > Brasenia schreberi. The sequence goes on from JAYKKT010000051.1 coordinate 11,594,387, forward strand.
GTAAGTGTTGCTGTGGAATCGGCAAGTTGGTGTCTTCTTGCTGTAATCGGAATGGTAAGTAGAAGGTCCCGTTTGCTGTTCACGTTGAGGTTGCTTGTAGAAATCAGAATGGCGGGTTGCTGCTGATTTTGATAGCTGATCCCATCGTCATTTTCTGCAGGTGCTATTCCAAGTAATCTCCAACCTTCATATCGTAACCTCAGCCTCCAAAGCAAGCACGGTAGTTTCTGGCTTTCTTTTAGTGGATTCGGGTGACTGATATAGGAATTTTGCTCAGAAAAGGCATGGCGAGCTCTTGAAGAATCTGACTTCTGCTGACCAGCTGCAATTTGTTCTTCAATGAACTTCTCGTATATGTCTGACTGCCCAATTATTTGGATGGGTTAGAACTTATGCCGAACTGATTATGGTATATGGAGCTGCTGAGGTCGTTGAAGTTAGCCTTTGTCAAGGTGTTGAATTCGGCTGGTCAGGATATGGTAAGACGTCCTGTGAATTTGCCACTTTCCCATCATACTCTTGACCAAATCTTTGAGGATTAACTGTCATAAATCCTGTATAATCAACCTTTATACGAATTAAGGGAACTTTGTGGTCTGCCTGGCTGTTTTAGAAGCTTTCTCAATTAGTTTGCAGACAACTTCGTCCTCTTCTCCATCAACAACATGGAGAAGACCTTGCCTTTCAACAGCTTCAATGGCCTTTTCCACTGCAACCGTTGCAAATACACACTCCGTAATACTTTCCCTTAAGGAAATTGATGAAAGGTGAATGACCCAATCAGCTTCTGCCAAATAACTAGCTATCCCCTTATGCCCTTTACTAGAAGCTAAACTAGGAGCAGTTAGTCCTCCAGGAATTTTCGAGGTTGGGTCCTCCAGTGCACTTGGGGCAGACCCTCTACAGCACACGATGCACTTACTTTGGGAGCATCATTTGTCAACTTCACCACCTTTTGAGTACCTTCCTCAACGTGTGGTCTTGGAGGGACACCAAGCATGGTTCAAAGAAGGAAGTCCCGATCATCATCACCATATCCAGCTGTTTAACAGTTGGGCATAGTTCATAGCATACGAATCTTTAAGCTCCTGACATCATATTGCTTGTAGCAGCACTTGGAACTTCAGCTTTTAGCTAGTTTCAAATGTTTAAGCAAGCCCATGTTACGTTTTTGAAAGTCAACTTTCATGGTCGCTAGATTTCCCCCATGAGTATTAAAAACATTAACATTGTTCTTAACATAAAAGTAATATAACAGTAACATATGACAATGCAAAACTGATGCATATCAATACACTAATTACCTCGACACCCAATCATAACATGGACACGTTACGAAAGGTGTTTGATACCAAACCTTTGTTTTCGAAAGTTGTCGTTCTTGCTTCCATCTTTCCTTTTCTTTGGTGATACCAACTTTTCCCTCGGGCAACTGATTTCTTTCCGAATATGAACTTTTCTTTTTGGGAAGCTCACTTTCCCTTTTTGACGCCCGCTCTCCTTTTTGGGCACCCACCTACCTTTTCAGGTATCATCTTGTCTTATAAATGCCTGTTTCTTTTCAAACGGCAAAATTTAAAACAAATTTATCAACAGAAAACTTTTAAAGAAACGAAATCCTGCTTTTTCCATGATGGGGGCAAAATTGTCATTTCATCCAATCTTGTCAAAATTCGAAATTTTCAGAAAGGAAAGTATTCTTTCATCATTTTAAAGCTTTCATAAAATTTTGGTACCGAAACAACTCGTTTAGTGCCTTTTTCCTTCGAAAACCCAAAATTACCAAAAATAGCTACTTTCCTAAAAAAGTAAAAAATTTAAAAGAAAATTTTGGGTGTTTACACATACAAACAAAGCCCAAACACTTCGGGTATTTTTTAAAGAGGTTTGTTTAAAACGACTTTGCCAAGCGTACAGACTGACCCTTACGCATCGGTGCAAGAACCATAAGTGCTCAAACAAGAGCTCACTTGCTCAAAGTCGCCCCGATAGAGTCAAATTTCAAAACTTACTTCGCTAGGTTGAATAAGCTAGCTGGCACGCCCTTATTATAAAAATGACTTAGACACACGAAAAGGTTCACTTCGGGCCTAAGAACCATAAGTGAGAATTTTCTGTGTCTACAATCTTGTAAACCAGGAGCGTAGAAATTTTCGTGCTTACACACCCACACCCGCCTGCCAATACCCGGCCACCCTTACTTGCTACACCACTTGCCTTAGCCAGCCCGCAACCTAACCCAGCTGCATCCTTTCCCCTTAGGGCCATATCCACACCTAAGACCCACTTAGGCCGTGACTCACCCTAACCGTGACTTACCTTAGCCAACACCCGCCTTGGTAGAACCCAATCCTTCCTAAACCCAATACATCCGGTTGCCCTAAAGCATACCCCAAGCTCAAATCACGTCAATAACCCCACCTAGGGAGACCTGTATCTTGGCTGCCAAGGTGGACAAAAGCCCAAGCACGATTGAGAGGAAAAGCCATCCACTTGTATGTGTTTAAATTCGGTTTTTACCTTACTCATTTCAGATTTAATTCAATTCGATACGGGGTTGTAATAATGGAGCGTAGTCTCCCCCCGAAATGTAATATTGGTGCTTGATACACGAAGCACACACATACACTTGAGCCGTATTGCTCTTAAACGTACACAAAACACCCACAAGCACTTGAGCCTTTTCGCTCTTAATTGCACACTAGTGCACACACATTGAGCCTTCGCTCTTAAGCTAAAGACTTTAGTGAAAGTTGTGTGAGTTGCAATTCAATTTGGGTTGTTACATTCATGTCATGTGAGTTTGTTATTTAAATTTCACACTCACACCCAAGAAGTACTCGAGCACTTGCTCTACACCTTCACGCACATTTTGGGCCTTTGTTGCTCATAAGATATAGCCTATCTATATACTTTCAAGCTGCGTGGGTTTTACATTAAAGCTGTGTGAGTTTGTCATTTAAATTTCCACACTTACACACAAAAGTACTCGAGCACTTGCTCCACACTCTCATGCACCTTTTGAGCCTTTGTTGCTCATAAGATATAGCATACTTCTATATTTTCCAGTTGCGTGAGTTTTACATTCAAGTCGTGTACACACTTACATTTCTGGGTGGTTCAATTCCAGTTGTGTGAGTTGTCTTTCCATTTACACACCAAGAGCACTCACTCACAATTGAGCCTTTCCGCTCTTCCTATATACTTATATTTCAATTTCGGCAAGTTCAATTCAAGTCGTGTGAGTTTGTCATTTAAAATTTACACTACACACATGCGTGCATTGAGCCTTTCCGCTCTTAAATATATAAGTATATTTCAATTCTGCAATTTACATTCAAGTCGTGTGAGTTGCTTTCAAGTTCGGGTATTTCCCTTAAGCTGCGTGAGTTGCACTTTCATTCGGGTATTTACATTAAGTTGTGTATGTGAGTTGCTTTCAATTCGAGCTTAGCTCACATCATCATACCAAACGCGAAAAATATTTGTGCATCCTTGCATTCGCTTATTTTCAAAGAGGAAAACCAGAACCTACGCTCAAAACTCGCTAAATCTATGCCACTTGAAGCACACACATTCGGCCTAAAATAGCTAAAACTCAAGAGACTTGAAAACATGCAACCCCCGTAATAAAAACTATAATTTATTCATACATCAAAACATTTACTTTTCTTTCAAAAGTATACGTTTGTTTAAAAGATCAAAGGTTTTCTAAGCGCTTAAACTGACCCTTGAGCACCGGTTCAAGAAAGTTTAAAGCAAAAAGATCCCGCTTGCTCACAATCGCCTTTCAAAATGTCAGATGTTTCAAAAAAACTTCGCTAGCTTGAGCAAGCTAGCTGGTACGCCCCTAAAAGAACGTAAACTCGAAAAGGTTCATTTCAGGCCTCAAAAGCCAGAAGTGAGAATTTTCGTGCTTACAAACATACACAAGACACCCACGTGCACTTCAGCCTTTCCGCTCTTAATTGCACACTATTGCACACACATTGAGCCTTCGCTCTTAAGCTAAAGACTTTAGTGAAAGCCATGTGAGTTGCAATTCAATTTGGGTTGTTACATTCATGTCGTGTGAGTTTGTCATTTAAATTTCACACTCACACCCAAGAAGTACTTGAGCACTTGCTCCACACTCTCACGCACCTTTTGAGCCTTTGTTGCTCATAAGATATAGTATACTTCTATATTTTCTAGCTGCATGGGTTTTACATTAAAGCTATGTGAGTTTGTCATTTAAGTTTCCACACTTACACACAAAAGTACTCGAGCACTTGCTCTACACTTTCATGCACCTTTTGGGCCTTTGTTGCTCATAAGATATAGTGTATTTATATACTTTCAAGTTGCGTGAGTTTTACATTCAAGTCGTGTATGCACTTACATTTCTGGGTGGTTCAATTCCAATTGTGTGAGTTTACACACCAAGAGCTCTCACTCACAATTGAGCCTTTCCGATCATACTGTAAACACCCCGAAATCCCACAAACTTCTCAAATAAACCTGGTTTTGTAAAAGCAGCCCCAAAGGGCTATTTTGAGTCTGGAAACCCAGGAGCCTTCCAGACAAACCCTGTATATATGTTTAAAACTGTATATGCTTTAAAATATGTATAAATATGTTTCAAAACCCCACGAAGCGGCTTGGCCTAACGCAAGCAGGACCAGAAGAGCTAAAGAGAGCCCGGAACCGGAGCACATGGCACATGTCAAGCCCGGCACAGCAACTCTCGTGTTGAATCCACCCCCAGGATCTCGAACGTCCAAGACCCTGTTATCATCAGAAATCATTTGAAATCATCTCCGGAAGGTGAAAACAGAAGCGAACGACCATGTTGGCGAAGACCCAACGCAGACGGAGTACTGATGCTGTCAGACCCCGCACAAACTGTTCGTTTCGAACATACCCTGAAGGAGTCAGAATTCAGTTTGGATTGGATCTGGACCATATATATCCAAATCCCAATCCAAACGTATATGTGGATTTGGATTTGGAATTGGATCCAAAGATCCAATCCAATATCCACATCCATGGCCCACATCACCTTCTCATAAATGGAGGTGGGGCCCACTTGAAATTCATGTGGGATTATGGGCATGAGAGAGAATGGGGAGGATAAGCATGAGGGGAATTGTATTAAGCTTGACTTGTGTGTCAAGTTTGGGGTTAATCATGTGGGTTAGCCTAATTAGTGTGGGTTTAAGCTTGTATTAGCCAAAACCTAACCTAGGGCTGCACCAACATGATGCAATGAAGTCTATGGTTTATGCAAAGGGAGTTCCCTAACCCAATCCTAAGCCAAAACCCCTAATCCTAGCCTTTTACCCTAATCCCGGCCTAATCCTAACCTAATCACCTAACCCACCTCCCTAATCCCGGCCTAATCCCAACCTAATCACCTAACCCACCTCCCTAATCCTTTCCTAAACCTAGCCTAATTCCCTTAATCCTAACCTAATCCTAGCCTAATCACCTAACCCACCTCACTAAACCTCACCCCAAAACCAACCCACCTAGCTAAGCCCTAAACCCCTAAACCACCCCACCTAAACCTAGCACACCATATCCCTAAAACCCCTTAAAGCAAAATATCTGGCCCCTCCTCGAAACCAGCCCACCTTATCACCACACCACAACCAACTAAACCACCTAACCACCCTCTAAAAACGAGCCCCAACCGCCCTTTGAAAAACTATAAACCCCCCCCCCCTAGTGGGTGGGTTTTTCAATTTCTTTTTCCAGCTCTTGGGGAAGCCGAGCCCTCTCACCTTGCTCCCTTCTTCCACCTGCACCACCACTACCCCCGGCCAGCTCCACCTCGTGCCACCACTTCCATCCGGCTTGCTCCATTCCACGTCGCCACCACCTCCCGGCCGAGTTCCATCCACCTTCATCATCCGGCTGCCCTCCTCTCCTTCACCCATCCGGTTAGTACCTCAACCTAACTCCACCTCCTCTTCACTCCCCCTCCACTCTCAACCAGCCATACCACCACCACATAGCTCCATCACAGCCTTCCCGCCACTCTTCCCCATTCGGCCAGACATAGCCCATTCCACCACCCGATCCTCTACCTTCCCCTTAGTGACAACCATACACCACCCTACCTTGCTCCCTAGGACCTGCCCCCTCCACTCTTAGTCACCCATTAACCCCACCTTCCACAGCACCCTAGCTAGTTCCCTCGCCATTCCCCAAACCCCCCCTAACTACCCTAGCCGGACACCATTTAAACCACCCCTAGTCGGCCAGTCATAGCCGACTGCACCCAAATCACCCGGCCAGCCACACCCTCTTCCTTAGACATCCCCCTAGTCACCCCTTAGCTCCACCTTCCATAGAGCCTTCCCTACACCTTAGTGACCCTCCTAAATCACTTCAGCCTGAGGTATCACGGCAGCACCCCCCCTAGCAGCCGGCAAGCTCCGAGGCGCCACACCCGCGCTCCCTTGTCACTCGGCCAGCACACCCCTTTGCCGTGCCATTCCGAGGAGCTCCCTCTTGCAGCCCAAGGCGACGCCCAAGCCCAAGCTTAAGCAAGTCACCTTCGGACCAGCTATAAGTAAGTGCCTAACTCGGTCCTCATTTGTAGACTTGCTTAAGTTAAATTAAATTTGATACGGGGTTGTAATAACGGAGCATTGTCTCCCCCCTCTTGTAATAACGTGGCTTGGCACACCCACACACACGTGCACTTGAGCCTACCTCATTCTTAGTTGTGCATGATTTTGAACACACACGGGCCTAATCAGCCCTTTAGATATAAGTTTATTTATATACTTTAAGTTGCGTAGGGTTTTTGCTTGAGTTGTGTGTGTTGTCTTTCAATTCTCGCACTCACACACATTGAGCTTTCGCTCTTATTTGCAAGACCCAAGTAAGGGCCATGTTATACTTTCCTTGGGTTTAATTTCATGTCGTGTGTGTAGTATTTCAATTATACACTCACACACATTGAGCTTTCGCTCTTACTCCCAAGACCTTAGTTAAGGCCATATTGCAATTTATATTTGGGTTTAATTTCATGTCGTGTGCGTAGTACTTCAATTCAAGCACTCACACACATTGAGCTTTCGCTCTTATTCCCAAGACCTTAGTTAAGGCCATATTGCAATTTATATTTGGGTTTCATTTAAAGTCGTGTGTGTTGTCCTTACATTTTCACACGCACCCACATTGAGCCTTCACTCTTATTTGCAAGACCCAAGTAAGGGCCCATATATATTATATACGTATTTCCCTTTCGGCTATGTCTTTAAGATTTGGGTTTTAAGGTTCAGCAGTGTGCGTAGTCTTTCAATATATACACGGCACACACTTGCACTATTGAGCCTTTCCGCTCTTAAGATATAGCCATATTTCCCTTTTGCAATCTCCATTACAAGTCATTTCCCTTCGGCATTGTCTTTTAAATTCGGGTTTTCCCTTTGGAGTTGCGTGAGTTTGCATTGCATATACGCCATACCACGAGTTAGGACGCATATTGCATCAAAGCAAACCCCATACTCCCGCTCAAAGTCGCCACATCTTAGTTGAGTGTTCATAACACACACCTAGTTGGCCCAAAAAGGGATAAAAAGAAAGACTTAGGCACGTGCAAATCCACGTGAAATAAAATCTGAAAGTCATACAAAACAACCCGAATCAAACACCTCAAACCGCTTTCGTAGGTTCTTATACTCGAAAACTCGATTTTAAAAGCGTACAGACTGACCCTTGCGCATCGGTGCAAGAAGGTCTGCGACGACAAGAGCTTGCTTGCTCACAGTCGTCACGTTAGGAGTCAGGTTTAAAATATATCTTCGCTAGCTTAAGTAAGCTAGCTGGCATGCCCTTTTGCTTAATTAAGACTTAGGCATTCGCTTCAGGCCTAAGAACCAGGAGAGGGAATTTTCTGCGTCTACACTTACTATATACTTATATTTCAATTTCGGCAAGTTCAATTCAAGTCATGTGAGTTTATCATTTAAATTTTACACTACACACACATGTGCATTGAGCCTTTCTGCTCTTAAATATATAAGTATTTCCTTTAAGCTGCATGAGTTGCACTTTCATTCGGGTATTTACATTAAGTTGTGTGTGTGAGTTGCTTTCAATTCGAGCTTAGCTCACATCATCATACCAAACCCGAAAATATTTGTGCATCCTTGCATTCACGCATTTTCAAAAAGGAAACCCCGAACCTACACTCAAACTAGCTGAAATTAGGCCACTTGAAGCACACACATCCGGCCTAAAATAGCTGAAACTCGAGACTTGAAAACGTGCAACCCCCGTAATAAAAACTGCAATTTAGGCATACAATCATCGAAACACTTACTTTTCTTTCAAAAGCATATGTTTGTTTAAAAGATCAAAGGTTTTCTAAAAGCTTAAATTGACCCTTGAGCACCGGTTCAAGAAGGTTTAAAGCGAAAAGATTCTGTTTGCTCACAATCGCCAAAAGAAGTCAAAAATCTAAAAAACCTTCGCTAGCTTGAGCAAGCTGGCAGGCACACCCTTTAAAAAGCGACGTAGGCACGAGAAGGTTCATTTTAGGTCTCAAAATCTAGAAGTGAGAATTTTCGTGGTTTACAATTTGGCACACCCGGTGGGACTCAGGTCTTGAGAAAACCTAGATCAAACAAACAAAACTCTTGAAAAAATTTCAAAGAAAAGTATTTAACTCTTTGCCTTTTACATTTTATAGTTGATTTTCAAAAACAAAGGATCGAAGCCATGTCGAGTTTAGACTCCAATGAAGTGTCTAGCCGTATCTCGTGCTCATCAAGTTCCCATTCCAAAAAACTTTCAAAAAATTTCAAAAACAAAAGAGAAGAGATTGAAGACTTACGAAAAGATTTCGAAGCAAAAATCGCTGCACTTAGCCAAGAGGCAGAGGCAGCTGATTCCTGTTCGTCTCATGGCGAACCGGCAAAAGCTAAGAAAAAATTCGATAAGTCTAAAAAGACCAAGGAAACCTCCGCAATGATGGGAAACCAATATCACGAGTCCTTCACACATAAGGACCGAAAAGCCTTGCAGCAACTGCTAAAAGGGCAAAATAAAGAAAAGAGAATATACACCCTTGTAGACACGCGAAAATTTTCACTTTGGGTTCTCTGAAGTGAACCTTTTTCGTGTATAAGTCGCTTTAGGGCTTGCCAGCTAGCTTACTCAAACTAGCGAAGTATTTTTGAAATATCTGACTTATGGGGTGACTGTGGACAAGTGGGATCTTTTCGTTGTAAACCTTCTTGAACCGATGCTCAAGGGTCGGTTTAAACGCTTAGAAAATATTGATTTTGAATAAGCATGGACTTTTGAAAAGAATATGAAAGTACTTGATCTATTTGTATGCCTAGTTGCAGATTTTATTTACGTGGGGTTGCACGTATCCAAGTCTTTAAGTTTTATCTACTTAGGCGGGATGTGTGTGCATCAAGTGGCCTAAGATTGGCGTGTTTGCACGGGGTATTCGGGGCTTCTTTGAATGCAAGTATGCGCAATATCTCGAGTTTGGCGGATATGCTATGCAACTCACACAACTTGAATGTAAAACCCAAAATTGAAAGACATAGCTGAAGGATAATACCCAAATTGAATGCAACTCACACGACTTGAATGTAAGTTGCGGAATGGGAAATACGTATATATATATGAGCCAAAGGCATCAATGTGTTCGTGTGTGTGGTGTATAAATTGAAAGACAACTCACACACACGACTGAAATTTAACTTGTGGAACGGGGAAATATAGATATAAGAGCGGAAAGGCTCAATGTGTGCGTGTGTGTTGTGTATAAATGTAATGACAACTCACACGACTGAAAGTTAACAACCCAGAATGTAAAGACATACACAGCTGAACCAGAAAAACTCACGCAGTTGAAAGTATATAGATATGATTATATCTTAGGGGCTGCCGAGGCCAAGATGTGTGTGAATGTGTTTGAGCAAGAGCTCGGGTGTCTTTGGGTGAGAGTGTGGAATCTTAAATGACAACTCACATGACTTTAAAGTAACAACCCAGCTGAACGGGAGATATATTGATATATGATAAGAGCTGAAGCTCAATGCACGCGTGGGTGTCGTGTGTAAATTGAAAGACAACTCATGCGGCTCTTACTAGTCTTTGGAGTAAGTGCGAAGGCTCAATTGTGTACGTGGGTGCTTGGTGTACGAGATAAGAGCTAAGGCTCAAGTGCACGTGTGTGTCTCGTATACGAGATAAGAGCTAAGGCTCAAGTGTACGTATGTGTCTCATATGTCAATCACCAATATTACATCCCGGGGGGAGACAACGCTCCATTAATACAACCCCGTATCCGAATTGAATTAAGTATGAAAGGAGTATTGTAAATACCGAATTTTAAACACTTACAAGTGATTCGGGCTTTCTTCTCCTTGCTCACGCTCGGGCTTGTGTCCACCTTGGGCAGCTAAGAGGGGTCTCCCTAGGCGGGTTTGAGAGAGAGAGCTTGGGGCTTGGGAAGGCTCGTAGGTTGGGAGCTTGGGTCCGGCCAAAGGGTAGGGTTCTAAGTGGATGGTCACGGCCTAAGGGGTCACGGTCCTAAGTGGAAGGTCACGACCTAAGGGGTCATGGTCCTAAGTGGGAAGCTGGTCCAAAGGGGAGCAAGGTAGTCGGGGCGCGCAGGCAGGTGCTGCAAGGCATTGCGGACGGCCAGGGCATGCGGAAAGGCGCGTTGGGTGTGCTGGGGGAGCCATAGTAGGGCACGGACGGAAGTGTAGGGCACGGGGCGCTCGGACAAGGCACGGGGTTGTGCCGAGTTGTGCTAGGGGGCTTTGGGGGTTGTTTAGATTCTTTTGCTTGAGTCGGTTTGGGTGATTAGGCTAGGTTTAGGTTAGTTAGGGTGAGGTTTAGTGAAGTGGGTTATGTGGATTAGGCTAAGATTAGGAGGATTAGGAGACCTACCTCTTGGAGCTGGTCCTTCTTGGTTGAGCCCACTTCCAAGCCATGTTTGCAGCCCACCTTGTTGAAGCCCACTTAGCTCACAAGGCTTGACCCACACTCACCCTTGAGCCAACATGGCTTAGCCTCTCTCTCATACTCTCTCTTCCAAGCAAATTCATGTGAACTCTTTTGGGACTCCCTCACCTCTATTTATGGGCAAATGAGGTGGGTCTTGGATATGGGTTTTGGATTTGGGTCTTGGAATCCAGATTCGATCCAAACACTATTTGGGTCTAGATCTCGGATATTTTGGATTCATATCCGACCCAAATCCAAACATTTATATGGATATGGATTTGGATATTTTTGTCCAGATCCGATCTAATCCAAACACTATTTGGATCGATCCAAATCCAAACACTATTTGGATCGATCCAAATCCAAACACTATTTGGATATGGATCTAGATATATGGTCCAGATCTAATCCAAATTTTCTCTAAATGGTCCTTCTTGGCTTTCCGAGACAGACATTTTGTGTGGGCCCTAGCTTCATCAGCGCTCCGTCTGGTGCTGGGTTTTCCCCAACTTTGTCGTCCGGACTCCTTCTCGCCTTTTTGGACTCCGTTTCTGCTTATTTTCATTTTTTTCTGGTTCAGATTTCTGTTGCTTGGATGGGGATGCTTGATTTGGCTTTTAGGTGCTCTAGGCTCGCGGTCTGCTTCAGACCTAGGCCTTCCTTTCGCCTTTTGAATATAGTTTTTATCAAGCCAGGGTGCTTCCTTTGGGCTTTGAAATTTGCTTCTGAGGCTGCTTTCGATTTGGCCCATTTGAGCTGCTTTCTAGGCTGCTTCTTGATCAGGCATCGTCTTCCCTGCTTCACCTATTACATTTTAGCTCTTTTATAGAATTGGGACTTTGCCCGTGTTTAAGAAATCCACATTTAACCGGGGTTTCAAAACAAAATTTACAAGCTTTTGGAAGCTCCTGGGTTTTCGAAAACTCACTATGGTTTTTTGAAATGGGCTTTCAAAACCAGGGATTGGTTTTATGAAATGATTTTATTTTAGGGTGTTTACAGATGCCCCTCTTTGGCATTATCCAAATTCATTTGGATGATGGCAAAGACGACAACACCCCTGTTTGCTTTCTCCCTGGATTCGTCCTTGAGAATATGGGATCGTTCTAGTTTTTGAGAAAAATATTTTCTTTTTGCCCAGTAAGAGGAGATTTTTGCCAAAGGGGACTTTGCCTAAAATGGTGCTAGTCCTGAATGGGATTGATAGTGTCCATGCGTACATATGAATGTGTGGCATGGAATGAGATGCTAGGAAGTATAGTCTCCTAGAGACTTACTATAATGGTCGAACTTGGGAGTCTTATGGAGACATGTTGCACCAAGTGAGCTGGTCTTATGCTACTCGATGTTCGAGGATTTTCTAAACTCGTTTTTGAAAGAAGAAAGCTCCTTTTAGCTTCAATCCTAAGGACTTCAGCTTTTCGTGTTTTCCCTTTACTTGAGTCTTGACACTCGCTAATCTAGCAGAGGTTTTATAAGAAAATCAAGCCATATTTCAAAATTCCTACACCTTACTCAGACGTCTAACTCTTAAACAAGATGAGATTCAAGTAAGCAAATCCTATTTTTACTTTAGGATTCCCTAGAATGAACCTTTCTTCACCTTGGGATAAGTCACAGGGATGGGAAAGAGTTTACCACGGTCCCTTCTGGAGTGTCCCGTGGTTTGAGGCACAAAGGCGGAAAACTGCTCTTTTTGAGCCTTTTGGCCTTTTTTTTTCTGCTTTTCGTAGAGGGTCTCCTTGTGGGAGTATTTTTTTCTTTATTCCCTCTTTTCCATAGAATACACGATTTTTCTTTTGATTCAACTTTCTTTTGGGAAAGAGACTTTGCAGGGTTTTCCTTTTTTTTCTTTTTGGCCAAGTTTTCCTTTTGGGGAAGAGAAGAGAAACGGGGAAGGACTTATCCCAAGGATCTACTTGATTCATCCCATATCAGCCTATTTAGAAATAGCACGTACTACTTGCAAGTATCTTGCTATTTTGAACCAGGCCTTCTTTTGTAAGAAGAAGGATTTTTGAAATGTGACCCATTGGTTTTGGAAAACTCTGCTTTTTCACAAGCAATCGAGTCTCTCATTCAAGGTTGCACGATTTGCTTTGATCCTTATTCACGAAGTTTCAAAAGGAGGTTTTCAAAATATTTTCAAAATAGGGATTAGCTTAGACCCTACACATAGTATTTTTTCAAAAATTGAGCATTCATAGGGTTGACTATGTTCCTACCCTCAACATCAACAAGCCAGTAGGCGTTGTTCGTGGTGGTTCCACGACAACATAAGGGCCATCCCACTTGGGCTGCCACTTTCCAAGTGGATGAGGGCCACGATATTGGATGATTTTGAGCACAAGGTCTCCCACTTTGAAGTGGCGAGGTCTCATATGCTTCTCATAGTGTCGGGCTACCGTTTGCCGGTATGCATGTGCATGGTCCATGGCAAGGAGCCTTCGCTCATCTAGTAAGTCAAGTTTGGCCATTCTAGCATGCTGTAGCGTCTCTAGGGGAAGGTCGAATGCAATGGATGTATGAAATGAATGAATTTTGGTATGAATGGGGAGAATGGCGTTTGTGCCATAGACCAACTCAAATGGTGTGGCATTTGTGGGAGTTCGGATGGAAGTCCTATAAGCCCATAAGACTTCATCCAGCTTCTCATGCCACATCCTACCCTTCTCTAAAGTTTTCTCAATGATGCTTATGAGAGTCTTATTTGTGGCTTCGGCTTGGCCGTTGCCTTGAGGGTAGTAGGGCGATGAGAAGTGGTGAGTTATGCCATATGTGTTATATAACGTAACCATCCTCTCGTTTTTGAAGGGGGTGCTATTGTCGGACACTAGGTCCTTTGGAACCCCAAATCAATCCAAAATATTTTTCCTAATGAATGCTACTACATGTTGCCCTTGAACATTGGTCAGGGAGGTAGCTTCAACCCATTTGGAAAAGTATTCAGTGGTTGCTAGTATGAACCTATGCCCATTTGATGCATGAGGAAATATTGATCCTATGATGTCAAACGCCCACATGGTGAATGGCCAGGGGCTAACCACGGAATGCAATGTGGATGACAGGGTATGGTTGGCGTGTCCATGCACTTGACATGGGTGACACTTCCTAACATGGTCACGGCAATCCTGCTTTAAGGTGGACCAAAAATAACCCGCTCTAAGTATTTTCATTGCCATCATATTGGCATTTACATGCCCTCCACATTCTCCATCGTGGAATTCATGCATTATTATCCTAGCCTCCTCCAGGTCGACACACCTTAGTAAGATGCCAGTGAAACTTTTTTTGTAAATAACCCCTCCCAAAATTGAATATCGGGTTGAAATTCTTCGTATAAAAGCTTTATCTTTAGATGTAGCGAATTTTGAAAATCCTCCATTTTCTAAGAAACGTTTTATGTCTTGAAACCAAGGTTTTTCAGTATCAGTTTGGTTGTTTTGGCAAATTTCTAAATCGTGTGTGGATGGAGTGGGCGAGCGCCATATCTCTAAGGGTCTGGTTCCCAAAGTGGGATCTACCCTTAGGGTTGAGCCCAAGGATGAGAGGGCATCGGCTATGCCATTATCCTCTCTTCCCACGTGTGTGAGTGTACACGATTTGAACGACTCGACCAGCTTGGTGGCCAACTCGTGACATGGAAGAAGTTTTTCGTTTTTAACTTGCCAAATCTTTAACACTTGGTTTATGACAAGTAAAGAATCTCCAAAGACCTCGATGCATGATGCCCCTAGAGTTTTCGAAATTTTTAAGCCTTGTATGAGTGCTTCATACTCGACTGTGTTGTTGGAACATTCGAAATCTAGGCGAATGGCTATGGGCATTTCTCCCTTTTCAGGGGATATGAGGATGATTCCTACCCCAACCCCTCTTTGGTTTCGTGCCCCATCAAAGTGCATTTTCCACACTTGGTTTTCGTTTGAGCAATTTGATAAAATGTGATTTTGAAATTGGTTTTGAAATATGCCTGTAAACACCCCGAAATCCCACGAATTCCTCGAAACAACCTGGTTTTGTAAAAGCAGCCCCAAAGGGCTATTTTGAGTCTGGAAACCCAGGAGCCTTCCAGGCAACCCTGTACATATGTTTTGAACTTTATATTTCAAAAATATATGATATGGCTTTAAAAACCTTTTTAAAACATGTTTTGAAACCCCGAAGCAGCTTGGCCTGATCAAGACAGGACCAGAAAAGCCAAAGAGAGCCCGGAACTGGAGCACATGTCAAGCCCAGCACAACAACTCTCATATCAAATCCACCCCCCCAGGATCTCGAACGTCCAAGACCCTGTTATCATCAAAACATCATTTGAAGTCATCTCCGGAAGGCGAAAACAGAAACGGACGATCATGTTGGCGAAGACCCAACGCAGACGGAGTACTGATGCTGTTAGACCCCGCATAAACCGTTCGTTTCGAACATAGCCTGAAGGAGTTAGAGTTCAGTTTGGATCGGATCCGGACCATATATATCCAGATCCCAATCCAAACCCATGTATGGACTTGGATTTGGATTTGGATCCAGAGATCCAATCCAATATCCATATCCATGGCCCACATCACCTTCTCATAAATGGAGGTGGGGCCCACTTGAATTTCACGTGGGATTATGGGCATGAGAGAGAGTGGGGGTGGATAAGATCAAGTGTATGTTGTAATTAAGCTTGACTTGTGTGTCAAGTTTGGGGTTAATCATGTGGGTTAGCCTAATTAGGTGGGTTTAAGCTTGTAATTAGCCAAAACCTAACCTAGGGCTGCACCAACATGTTGTGGTTAAGGTCTATGGGCCATGCAAAGGGAGCTCCTTCACCTAAACCTAACCAAAAATACCTAATCCTAGCCTTCCACCCTAATCCGCCCCTAATCTGAGCCTAATCACCTAACCTACTTCCCTAATCCCGGCCTAATCCCAACCTAATCACCTAACCCACTTCCCTAATCCTTCCCTAAACCTAGGTTAATTTCCCTAAACCTAGCCTAATCCTAGCCAAATCACCTAACCTAGCTCACTAAACCTCACCCTAGAACCAACCCACCTAACTAAAACCTAAACCCCTAAACCACCCCTAGCCCACAACCTACCCAAACCACTTGTATTTAAAATATCTGGCCCTACCCTTTCCAGCCCACCTTATCATCATACCACCCTACCTAAACCACCTAACCACTACCCCAAACCCAGCCCTAACCGACCTAACCCAGCCCTATATAAACCGCCCCCCTTGGGGGCGGGTTTGAGAAGCTAGAAGCCCTCACCTTCCCAGCTGGGTCCTCCACTTCCCAGCTCAACCGAACCACCACCTGCTCCACATCCTGCCACCACCTGCTCCACATCCCGCCACCACCTACACCTCTACCTTCCAACCGAGTGCCACTACCACCACCACCTTCATCCGGCTGACTCCTTACTACCCGCCACCCTCTCTTCACCCGGTAAGTCCCCTACATCCACTACCACCACCACCTTACTACTTCTTCACTCCCTCTCCACTCTCAGCCACCTAATCCACTCCCATAGCACCCTAACACTAGCCCTTCCACTTGCTGCCACCAGCCCCACTCAGCCGAGCCCATAGCACCCTAACTACCCGCCACCACCTAGACCTTTTAGCTCCATTCGGCCACCCTATCCGACTCCCTAAAACCTGCCCATATCATCCCAATACACCTACTACACCCGCTACCACCTGGCCCCATCTCCTAGCTAGCTCCCTTCCCTTACACCACTCCTAGCCACCCTAGCAGCCCGCCACCACCAAACTCCCCTAGTCGGCCACTCCAACCGACTGTTGCCCCTTCACTCGGCCAGCAACCCGCCAACCTTAGGTGCCCCATTAGATCTTCCCTTGAGCTTCCCTTAGTGCCATACTCCCTTAGTGACCCTACTTAGGTCCTTTAACCCAACACACCAAAAGCAGCCCTTTGCTAGCAGCCGGCCACCTTCAAGGCGCCTCTTTCACGCGCCAAAGACACTCGGCCAGCACCTCTTGCCGTTCAACCTCGCGGAGCTCCCTTTTACAGCCCAAGGCTCGCCAAGCCCACGCTCAAGCAAGGCATCTTCGGACCAGCTATTAGTAAGTGCCGAACTCGGTCTTTAGTTGTATACTTGCTTGAGATTCAATTCGATACGGGGTTGTAATAACGGAGCATAGTCTCCCCCCGCTTGTAATAACGTGGCTTGGCACACCCACACACGTGCACTCTCTTAGTTGTGCACGATTTTGAACACACACGGGCCTAATCAGCCCCTAATACATAAATATATACATATACTTTAATTTTGTAGGGTTTTGCTTAAGTTGGGTGTGTTGTCTTTCAATTCAAGCACTCACACACATTGAGCCTTCGCTCTTATTTGAAAGACCCAAGTAAGGGCCGTGTTATACTATTTGGGCTTTCATTTCATGTCGTGTGTGTTGTCTTTCAATTCAAGCACTTACACACATTGAGCCTTCGCTCTTATTTGAAAGACCCAAGTAAGGGCCGTGTTATACTATTTGGGCTTTCATTTCATGTCGTGTGTGTTGTCTTTCAATTCAAGCACTCACACACATTGAGCCTTCGCTCTTATTTGAAGGACCCAAGTAAGGGCCGACCTATACTATTTGGGTTTAATTTCATGTTGTGTGCGTAGTACTTCAATTCAAGCACTCACACACATTGAGCTTTCGCTCTTATTCCCAAGACCTTAGTCAAGGCCATACTGCAAGTTATATTTGGGTTTAGTTTCATCTCGTGCGTGTAAGCCTTTCAATTCAAGCACGCACCCACATTGAGCCTTCGCTCTTATTTGCAAGACCCGAGTAAGGGCCCATATACCTACTCTATATACATATCTCCCTCCGGCATTTACATTACAAGTCATTTCCCTTCGGTTATTTCCCTTCGGTTATTTCCCTTCAGCATTGTCTTTACATTCGGGTTTTCTCTTCGGAGTAGCGTGAGTTTGCATTGCATCTACGCCATATCACGAGATAGGACGCATATTGCATCAAAGCAAGCCCCGCGCAAATTCGCCCATGTAGTGGAGTGTTCATAACACACAAACTAGGTGGCCCATAAAGGGATAAAAGGAAAGACTTAGGCACGTGCAAATCCACGTGATCTAAAATCTGCAATCATATCTAAAAGACCCGAATTAGACACCTCGAACCGCTTCGTAGGCTTTCTATCCCAAAAACTCGATTTTTGCAAAGCGTACAGATTGACCCTTGCGCATCGGTGCAAGAAGGTCTGCGACGACAAGAGCTCACTTGCTCACAGTCGCCATGATTAGAAGTCAGTTTAAATATATCTTCGCTAGCTTAGGAGGAGCTGCCATTTACCCAGATCTCATGATCTAGGAAGTAGTGTCAAAATTTCTGGCAGGCCCACTCCAAGGCCAAGCACGTCCTCTCCATGGCTTGATAATTTCGTTCAAAAGCCAATCGAGTTTTCGAAATATAGTAGATGGCATACTCTTTGTGGGTATCATCCTCATATTGAGCTAGCAATGCACCCAAAGCATTCGCATGCACAGAAATGTAAAGTAAAAGAGGTTTTCCTTGTTTTGGAGGATTTAAAATAGGAGGATTAACCAAATATGCCTTTAGTCTTTCGAAAGCCTTTTGACAATCATCATCCCATACGAATTTCACCCCTTTTCTCAAAAGTTTGTTGAAAGGTTCGCATCTTGTAGCGAGGTTCGAAATGAATCTGCGAATTGATTGGAGGCGACCTTGGAGGCTACGAATTTGCGTAAGATTGGAGGGTGGAGACATGTCTATGATGGCTCTACACTTAGAGGGGTCGACTTCGATGCCCCTTTGGCTTACCATAAAGCCCAAGAGCTTACCGGATTCCACTACGAAGACGCATTTTTGAGGGTTTAGCTTTACTTTGTAAAGCCTAAGCCTTTTGAAATTTTTTTGTAAACATTCGATATGGGTGCATCGAGTTTTTGATTTAGCCAAAAGATCATCCACATATACCTCTATGAGCTCATGAATTTGATCGTGAAAGATCGAAGTCATGGCTCTTTGGTAGGTGGCGTCGACATTTTTCAAACCAAAGGGCATGACTGTATAGCAGTATGTGCCCTAGGGTGTGGTGAAAGTAGTTTTAGCTTGATCTCTTGGGGCTAATTTGATTTAGTTATATCCTGAATAGACATCCATGAATGAAAACATTTCATGATTTGCAGTACTATCGACTATCAAATCAATGTTTGGTAAAGGAAAGTTATCCTTTGGGGTGGCTTTGTTCAAGTTTCTAAAATCGATGCATATTCGAATTTTCCCATTGGACTTTTGAACTACAACAATATTTGACAACCAATCAAAATACGCAATGGGTTTTATGAAACCAGCTTTTAGCAGATCTTCTAAACCCTCTTTAACTTGCGCATGTACATTCGGATGAATCTTTCTAAGCTTTTGCTTTATGGGTTTCGAATCCGAATCTAGGAGAAGACAATGCTCTACGACTCTTGGGTCTATACCCGGCATGTCTTCATACGTCCATGCAAACATATCTATATAGGTTTTCAAGAATGCAATGAATGATGATTTTTCATGCTCATGCAAACATACTCTTATCTTAATGTGTTTGGGCTTTGTTTCACTCCCTAAATTGATCTCTATGAAATCCCCTCCTACGAGTAAAACATACCTGGTTTACAAAATCAATTCCAAAAAGGCCCTTTGAGTTTGTAGACGCGCGAAAATCCCCACCTGTCACCTTTTCAGGGCTCGGAGCGGATCCTCTCGTGTGTCTAAGGGCTATTTATACAAACAGGGCGTGCCAGCTAGCTTACCTAAGCTAGCGAAGATATATTTAACACTGACTTCTAATCGTGGCGACTGTGAGCAAGTGAGCTCTTGTCGTCGCAGACCTTCTTGCACCGATGCGCAAGGGTCAATCTATACGCTTTGCAAAAATCGAGTTTTGGGAGAGAAAGTCTACGAAGTGGTTCGAGGTGTCTTATTCGGGTCTTTTAAATGCGATTGCATGTTTTAGATCACGTGGATTTGCACGTGCCTAAGTCTTTTCTTTTATCCCTTTTCGAGCCACCTAGTTTGTGTGTTATGAACACTCCACTACATGGGCGAATTCGAGCGGGGCTTGCTTTGATGCAATATGCGTCCTACCTCGTGGTATGGCGTAGATGCAATGCAAACTCACGCTACTCCAAAGGAAAAACCCGAATGTAAAGACAATACTGAAGGGAAATAACCGAAGGGAAATAACCGAAGGGAAATGACTTGAAATATAAATGCCGAAGGGAGATATGTATATAGAGTATGTATATGAGCCCTTACTCAGGTCTTGCAAATAAGAGCGAAGGCTCAATGTGGGTGCGTGCTTGAATTGAAAGACTTACACACACAACATGAAATTAAACCCAAATATAAATTGTAGTAATGCCTTAACTAAGGTCTTGGGAATAAGAGCGAAAGCTCAATGTGTGTGAGTGCTTGAATTGAAGTACTACGCACACAACATGAAATTAAACCCAAATATAACTGCAATAGGCCATGACTAAGGTCTTGGGAGTAAGAGCGAAAGCTCAATGTGTGCGAGAGTGCTTGAATTGAAAGACTTACACACACGACATGAAATAAAACCCAAATAGTATAGGTCGGCCTTTACTTGGTTCTTTCAAATAAGAGCGAAGGCTCAATGTGTGTGAGAGTGCTTGAATTGAAAGACTTACACACACGACATGAAATGAAACCCAAATAGTACAGGTCGGCCCTTACTTGGGTCTTTCAAATAAGAGCGAAAGCTCAATGTGTGTGAGTGCTTGAATTGAAAGACAATGCACCCAACTTAAGCAAAACCCTTCAAAAATGAAAGTATATGTATATACTTATGTATTAGGGGTTGATTAGGCCCGTGTGTGTTCAAAATCGTGCACAACTAAGAGAGTGCACGTGTGTGGGTGTGCCAAGCCACGTTATTACAAGCGGGGGGAGACTATGCTCCGTTATTACAATCCCGTATCAAATTGAATCTCAAGCAAGTATGCAACTAAAGACCGAGTTAGGCACTTACTAGTAGCTGGTCCGTAGATGCCTTGCTTGAGCGTGGGCTTGGCCTTCGCCTTGGGCTGCAAACGGGAGCTCCGCGAGGTTGAGCGACAAGGGGTGCTGGCCGGGTGCTTTGAAGGTGGCCGGCTGCAAGCAAGGATGTTGCCTTGATGTGGGGGATTAAAGGGGTTGGGCAAGGTGAGTATCTAGGGTCACTAGGAGAGGATATAGTGTTAGGGAGTATGGCCCTAAGGGGAGCCTAAGGGAAGATCGAATGGGACACCTAGGGGAAAGGAGGTGGCTGGCCGAATGGAAGGGATAGTCGGTTGGAGTGGCCGACTAGGGGAATTTGGTGGTGGCGGGCTGCTAGGATGGCTATGGGTGGAGTATGGGAAGGAAGCTAGCTAGGTGATGGGGCTAGGTGGTAGTGGGTGTAGTGGGTGTAAGGGAGTGCTATGGGCAGGTCTTAGGAAGTCGGATAGGGTGGCCGAGTGTAACTAGGATGGCTATGTAGTGGCCGGTAGTTAGGGTGACTAAGGCTTGGCTGAGTGGGAGTGGTGGCGGCAAGTGGAAGGTCTGGTGTTAGGGGGATATGGGAGTGGATTAGGTGGTTGAGAATGGAGAGGGAGTGAAGTGGGAGTAAGGTGGAAGGTAGGGCACTTACCGAGTGAAGAGAGGGTGGCGCTCGGCTGGAAGGAAGCTGGGCAGGCGGTGATGTTCGGTTGGGAGGTGGTGGTGTAGGTGGCGGTGCAGGTGGTGGTGGGATGGAGAGCAGGTGGTGGTGCAGGCGGAGCAGGTGGAGCAGGTGGAGCAGGTGGGAAAGTGGAGGAAGGAGAGGACCCGGCTGGGCTTGGGGAAGGCTCCTAGATTGGAAAACCCGCCCCCAAAGGGGGGGGGGTTTATATAGGGATGGGTAGGTCGGTTAGGGCTGGGTTTGGGGTAGTGGTTAGGTGGTTTAGGCAGGGTGGTATGAAGATAAGGTGGGCTGGAAAGGGTAGGGCCAGATATTTTAAATACTAGTGGTTTGGGTAGATTGTGGGCTAGGGGTGGTTTAGGGGTTTAGGGTTTGGTTAGGTGGTTGGGTTCTAGGGTGAGGTTTAGTGAGCTAGGTTAGGTGCTTAGGCTAGGATTAGGCTAGGTTTAGGGAAATTAACCTAGGTTTAGGGAAGGATTAGGGAAGTGGGTTAGGTGATTAGGTTGGGATTAGGCCGGGATTAGGGAAGTGGGTTAGGTGATTAGGCTCAGATTAGGGGTGGATTAGGGTGGAAGGCTAGGATTTGGTGTTTTGGGTTAGGTTTAGGTGAAGGAGCTCCCTTTGCACGACCCATGGACCTTAACCACATCATGTTGGTGCAGCCCTAGGTTAGGTTTTGGCTAATTACAAGCTTAAACCCACTTAACTAGGCTAACCCACATGATTAACCCCAAACTTGACACACAAGTCAAGCTTAATTACAACACACTTGATCTTATCCACCCCCACTCTCTCTCATGCCCATGATCCCACGTGAATTTCAAGTGGTCCCCACCTCCATTTATGAGAAGGTGATGTGGGCCATGGATATGGATATTGTATTGGATCTCTGGATCCAAATCCAAATCCAAGTCCACATATGGGTTTGGATTGGGATCTGGATATATATGGTCCAGATCCGATCCAAATTGAACTCTGACTCCTTCGAGCTGTGTTCGAAACGGACGATTTGTGCGGGGTCTGACAGCATTAGCACTCCGTCTGCGTTGGGTCTTCGCCAACATAATCGTCCGCCTTCGTTTCTGCCTTCCGGAGATGACTTCAAATGACATTTTGATAATAACAGGGTCTTGGACGTTCGAGATCCTGGGGGTATGGATGTGATACAAGAGTTGCTATGCCGAGCTCGACATGTGCTCCGGTTCCGGGCTCTCTTTGACTTCGTTGGTCCTGTCTTGATTAGGCCAAGCTGCTTTGGGGTTTCAAAAACGTGTTTTAAAAGGTTTTCAAAAGCCATATTATATATTTTTGAAATATGAAGTTTAAAACATATATACAGGGTTGTCTGGAAGGCTCCTGGGTTTCCAGACTCAAAATGGCCCTTTGGGGCTGCTTTTACAAAAGCAGATGAATTTGAGAAATTCGTGGGATTTCGGGGTGTTTACAGATGCCCCTCTTTGGCCTTGTCCAAATCGATTTGGATAAGGGCAAAGATGACAAACACCCCTTTCAATGTCTCCCTAAATCTAGCCACGAAGAATATGGGATCGTCCCAATTTTTAACAAAATCTCAATTTACAAACTCTGGTGGGAGGAGATATCACGCCAAAGGGGTCTACATGGAATCTGGTCCTAAATGGGATCATGTTCATGCAAGTACCATGCGTGGAATGCAAATGACATGGGTGTGGTGCCAAAAGTGGTGACCTCCCAGGGACCAGATGTGGTCGAACTCTAGAGACTTACAAGGCCTACTGCTCCAAGTGAGCAAATCCTATGCTGTTTGATGTTCGGTTTTCAAAACTTATTTACAAAAGCTATTTACAAAAGGGACAACTGTCTTGAGTCTCGTTCCTAAGGATCTCGAGCTCTTCGTATTTGCCCTTGTTTGAGTCTTAACACTCGCTTATCTAGCGGACGTTTTGTAAGAAAACAAGGCATATTTCAAATTCCTACGCCTTACTCGAAATGTCGAATTCTCAAACAAGATGAAATTCAAGTAAGTAAATCCTATTTTTACTTTAGGACTCCTCGAAATGAACCATGCTTTAGCTTGGGATAAGCCAGGGATGGGAAAGAGATACCACGGTCCCTTCTGAAGCGTCCCGTGGTTTGAGGCACAGAAGGCGGAAAACTGCTCTTTTTGAGCTTTTTGGCCTCTTTTTCCTTTTTTTTTTCATCGAGGGTCTCCCTTTGGGAGTATTTTTTCTTTAATCCCTCTTTTTTATAAGAGAATCGATTTTTCTTTTAAATTCTGGTTTCTTTCTTTTGGAAAGAGACTTTGAGTGGGAAATTCCCTTTTGTTTTGGGCCTTTGTTTTCCTTTTGGAAGGAGAAGAGAAGAGGGGAGGACTTATCCCAAGCCTACACTCGATCCATTCTAGATCAGCCTATTTAGAAATAGCACGTACTACTTGCAAGTATCTTGCTATATTGAACTAGGCCTTTCTTTGTAAGAAGAAGGAAGATCTGCTAAAAGCCGGATTTATAAAACCCATTGCGTATTCTGATTGGTTATCAAACATCGTTGTAGTTCGAAAAACCAATGGGAAAATTCGAATATGCATCGATTTTAGAAACCTGAACAAAGCCACTCCAAAGGATAATTATCCTTTACCAAACAAAGATTTGATAGTCGATAGTACTGCAAATCATGAAATGTTTTCGTTTATGGATGGCTATTCAGACTATAATCAAATTAAATTAAGTCCACGAGATCAGGGTAAGACTGCATTCACAACCCCGTGGGGCACGTACTACTATACAGTCATGCCCTTTGGTTTGAAAAATGCCGGTGCGACATATCAGAGAGCCATGACCACGATCTTCCATGATCAAATTCATGAGCTCGTAGAAGTGTATGTAGATGATCTCTTGACAAAATCCAAAACCCGATGCACTCATATCGAATGTTTGCAAAAGATTTTCGAAAGGCTTAGACTTTACAAAGTAAAGCTAAACCCTAAAAAATGTGTGTTCGGGGGAGAATCCGAAAAGCTTCTAGGCTTTATGGTAAGCCAAAGGGGTATGGAAGTCGACCCTCTAAGTGTCGAGCCATCATAGACATGGCTCCACCCTCCAATCTCACACAAATCCGTAGCCTCCAAGGTCGATTACAGTCCGTTCGCCGATTTATATCAAATCTGGCGATTAGATGCGAACCCTTCAACAAATACGTCCATGCAAACACATCTAAATAGGTTCGTAGGAATGCAATGAATGCTGATTTTTCATGCTCATGAAAACATGCGCCTATCTTGATGAGTTTGGGATTGGAATCACTCCCTAGGTTCACCTCTATGAAATCTCCTCCTACTGAATTGGAAGGTCTTTCAAAATCAAGAATTTTATGAAATTCTGGGAGCTCAGAAGTGGGATCTTCCTCAAGGGGATCCACTTCTGGGCTTCGATCATTCTTGTGGGTTATAGACCCGAGGGAATTTGATGCGTGAGTTTTCAAAAGACCTAGTTTTATACTTGGATTTTCAATCGATTTCGAAATTTTTGGTCTGGCTATGCAGACGTTGTTCCTTTCGAAACCCTTTTCTTTTTCCAAAGTCCTACGAGGAGCAGCAATGTACAAAATCTTTTTGGTATTTTGTAGATTTTCGGTTTTTTTTGGGTTTTTGCAAAACAAGAACTTTAGGAACTATACAAACTACTCTATTTTCGAGTTTTTTATTTTCCAATATTTTTGGTTTTTAACCTTTTTCGATTTTTTCGATTTTAAGTTTTTCAAATGTTTTTGTATTTTTATGAAAGAGATCTTCCATCATACCTACAAAGGGAAAACACTACGAGTTAGACTCGAAATAAGAGGTCTAAATCGTAGGTCTCTTCTAGGGTAGGCTCCAGGGCACCCTTGACCCAGGTGGTCACAGGGGGTGGCTCTGGCGGTATTTTGGGAGTGTAGCCGATCCCGTATCGGCTTGGGTTGGCCCTAGGAAGTATGGGCTCTAGGAGACCCTAGTTTTGTGCCCCTAGACTTTTATAGGGCGTATAGCTCATGTTCAACAGCATGTTCCACGATTTTTTGTTTTTTGAAAAATTAGAGTATAAATCGTGGTCCTAGAACTTGCTGTCGTCCATATCATGCACATATGGCTTTTTGTCCAAGGGTTTTGGAAATAAGGGATGTTTGGGTCTTCCTAGAAGGGTAAAGATTGGGAGGGGGCCTGCTTTGGGTGGCCCCTTCACATACACAGCCTTCCTAGGGTTGTTTAACACGAGCCTTGGTGGCTCGACCATGGTCTGCCCCAGGTTAGCCTCATGGTCCTGGGAACTCGACAAACAAGGGGAGTTTATGATCCCCTGAAGTTGAGGGTGACTCTCACCTAGGATCACCACGACTTGGTCCCTGAAAGGGATCTTGACACACCTGTGGAAGGTGGATGGCACAGCGCATAAGCTGTGTATCCAGGGCCTTCCTAGCAACAGGTTATAATGGGGGTAGATGTCCATGACATGGAACACCCCCGTGTGTGTGATCCCTCCCGTTTCCATAAGGAGTTCGATCGATCATAAAGGTCTAGATGCATTCCCATCGTATCCAGTGATAACGATGGGGCTTGGGTTCACAGAAGTCAAGGTGACTCCGATTTGGTACACCACATGAAGTGGAAGGATGTTGAGCCCTCCTCCCCCATCGACTATGCACCTGTCTAGAGAGTGGTTATTCAGAACCACCTCGATATGCAAGGCCTGGTTATGGGACTCGTAGGGTCTATCTACATCATCTTCCGAGAAAGTGATGGGCGGTCAGACAGGGATTCAAGACTTATGTTCGAACTAACCTTAGCTCTTTCTAGAATTTTCTCTAGCACGAGTCTATGCCTAGGCGAAGTTTGTATTAGCTCTAGGATGGACATGTGGATAGGAATCTTTGACATTGTCTGCTTTCGGCAGAACTCTAGGAATACATGCTTTTGAGGGGCCAGGCACCCTGACCACCTTTTTAGCGCTTTGTAGGTGCGGCGGTTGATAGATCCTCCCAGATCTAGTCACTTCCGCCACGACCAACCTAGGGTTCGCACTTAAACTGGCTCTAATCATGAGTTTAGGAGCACCTTGGATTTTTAAAACTGGTTTAGCCAGGGATTCAGCTCTTGGTGGTCCCCGGATGATCACTTGGGCGGGCTTCTTGTAAAGCACAAGGGTAGACGTACAAGTGGATCGACCAGACTCAGATGAATGCGCTAAATCTTTCGAAAAGGTGAGGGTACATACCTCCTTTCCTTTCCCACTACTACTGGTGTGCTTGGGAAAGGGTTCTTTAAAGATAGCTTGAGTTGGCTCAGGTTCCGCAGTGACTTGGAGCCCGCCCTCCGCTATCAAGTTCTCGATTTTTTTTAAAAGGGAGAAACAACGCTTTGTATCATGGCCTTTGAGCCGATGATACTTGCAAAAATTATTTAAATATCCCCCTTTGGAAGTGACTCCCTCGGGGATTTCGGGAAGTTCAATCATGCCCTGGGCAAATAGGAGGTCTAGGACCTCCGACACAGGCTGCCCCAGTGGTGTGTACTCCCGTTTTTCAATAGGTTTTTGGACGTTTCTCTCCCATTTGTTTTTTGGTTTTTCAAAATTTTTCGAAGTGCTCGCCAGACCTGTATCCACCCGGACATTGGCGATTTTGTGTGGCTTTGCCCCTTTGTCCATCGTGGGTAGCCCATAAGTGATGGGCTTTTCCAAGCGGGTTTTAGAAATGGCACTTCCTTTCCATAGGTGATCGTATATCCCGTTTTTCAAGTTTGCTTCGAAAAGGGATGCTTTTTTTATCAACTAATGGAAAATTGAGATTTCATGAAGCGAGAGAAGGGCCTTTAGCTCACTTTTAAAATTATCCACGATGAGCATGACTGCGCATCCTTCGGATATTGGCTCTCGCACTTGGCCTAAAAGGGACCTCCATCGAATAATGAAGGCATGCACGTCTTCGTTCATGCCTTGCTTTGTATCCCTTAAGCTGTTTAAAGTCGGCGTGACTTCTACGTTATATGCAAATCTTTGCATAAAGCAGTTCGCTAACTCTTCAAAAGTAGCGAACTGGTTTAGATCGTACGTAGCCAACCATTTGGCAGCTATGCCTTTAAGAGATACAGGGAACCAATACACCCATTTCATCGAGTCCTTTTTCTTCTTATGGGCTCGATGCGAGAAAAGTTGCAAGTGAGACCTAGGGTCTTGTAGATGTAGAAAATTCCCGCTCCTGGTTCTTAGGCCTGAAGCGAACCTTTTCGTGTGCCTAAGTCCTAATTAAGCAAAAGGGTGTGCCAGCTAGCTTACTTAAGCTAACGAAGAGAAATTTTTGAACCTGACTCCTAACGTGGCGACTGTGAGCAAGTAAGCTCTTTTTGTCGCAGACCTTCTTACACCGATGCGCAAGGGTCAGTCTGTACGCTTTAAAAATCAAGTTTTGGAATATAAGAACCTACGAAAACGTGTTTGAGGTGTTTGACTTGGGTTTATTTTGTATGATTTTCAGATTTTATTTCACGTGGATTTGCACGTGCCTAAGTCTTTCTTTTTATCCCTTTTTGGGCCAACTAGGTGTGTGTTATGAACACTCAGCCTAAGTGGGGTGACTTTGAGCGGGAGTATGGGGTTTGCTTTGATGCAATATGCGTCCTAACTCCTGGTATGGCGAATATGCAATGCAAACTCACGCAACTCCAAAGGGAAAACCTGAAATTGAAAGACAATGTCGAAGGGAAATGACTTGTAATGGAAATTGCCGAAGGGAAATGACTTGTAATGTAAATTGCAGAAGGGAAATTGCGGAAGGGAAATTGCAAAAGGGAAATATGGCTATATCTTAAGAGCGGAAAGGCTCAATAGTGCAAGTGTGTGCCGTGTATATATGTAAAGACTATGCACACTGCTGAACCATAAAACCCAAATCTTAAAGACATAGCCGAAAGGGAAATACGTATATAATATATATGGTCCCTTACTTGGGTCTTGGAAGTAAGAGCGAAGGCTCAATGTGGGTGCGTGTGAAAATGTAAAGACAACACACACAACTTTAAATGAAACCCAAATATAAATTGCAATATGGCCTTAACTAAGGTCTTGGGAATAAGAGCGAAAGCTCAATGTGTGTGAGTGTATAATTGAAATACTACGCACACGACATGAAATTAAACCCAAGGAAAGTATAACACGGCCCTTACTTCGGTCTTGCAAATAAGAGCGAAAGCTCAATGTGTGTGAGTGCGAGAATTTAAAGACAACACACAACTTAAGCAAAACCCCACGCAACTTAAAGTATATAAATAAACTTATATTTTAAGGGCTCATTCGGCCCGTGTGTGTTCAAAATCGTGCACAACTAAGAGCGAGGTAGGCTCAGGTGCACGTATGTGTGGGTGTGCCAAGCCACGTTATTAGAAGCGGGGGGAGACAATGCTCCGTTATTACAACCCCGTATCAAATTTAATTTAACTTAAGCAAGTCTACAAATGAGGACTGAGTTAGGCACATACTTATAGCTGGTCCGAAGGTGACTTGCTTGAGCTTGGGCTTGGGCATCGCCTTGGGCTGCAAGAGGGAGCTCCTCGGAATGACACGGCAAAGGGGTGTGCTGGCCGGGATACAAGGGAGCGTGGGTGTGGCGCCTTGGAGCTTGCCGGCTGCTAGGGGGGTGTTGCCGTGATGTCTAGGGCTGAAGTGGTTAGGGAGGGTCACGAAGGTATAGGGCTTATGCTAGGGAAGGTGGAGCTAATGGGTGACTAAGGAGAATGGTTTAAGGAAGAGGGTGTGGCTGGCCGGGTGACTTGGGTACAGTCGGCTGTGACTGGCCGATTAGGGGCGGTTTAAGTGGTGGCCGGCTGGGGTAGCTAGGGGATGTCACGGATGGGAAGGTAGGGTGTTGGGAAAGGTGGAGTTAAGGGGTGGTTGAGAGTGGAAGGGGCAGGTCCTAGGGAGCAAGGTAAGGTGGCTGGGGTGTCACTAATGAGGAAGGTAGGGAAGCGGGTGGTGTGATGGGCTATGTCTGGCCGAATGGGTAAGGGTGGCGGGAAGGCTGTGATGGAGCTATGTGGTGGTGGTATGGGTGGCTGAGAGTGGAGGGGGAGAGAAGATAGGGTGGAGTTAGGTTGAGGTACTAACCGGATGGGTGAGGGAAGTTGGTGTCCAAGGAGGGCAGTCGGGTGATTAAGGTGGATGGAGCTGGCCGGACAGTTGGTGGCGACGTGGAGTGGTGCAGGCCGAGAGGTAGTGGTGAAGTGAGGTGGTGCAGGCCGGGGGTAGTGGTAGTGCAGGTGGAAGAATAGAGCAAGGTGAGAGAGGGCTCGGCTGGCCCAAGAGCTGGTTGGGAAAAAGTTGAAAAACCCGCCCACTAGGGGGGGGGTTATAGATTTTTCCAAGGTCGGTTGGGGCTGGTTTTTAGAGGGTGGTTAGGTGGTGGTGGTGTGGTGATAAGGTGGGCTGGTTTTGAGGAGGGGCCAGATATTTTGTTTTAAGTGGTTTTAGGGATATGGTGTGCTAGGTTTTAGGTGGGGTGGTTTAGTGGTTTAGGGCTTAGCTAGGTGGGTTGGTTTTGGGGTGAGGTTTAGTGAGGTGGGTTAGGTGATTAGGCTAGGATTAGGTTAGGATTAAGGGAATTAGGCTAGGTTTAGGTGATTAGGTTGGGATTAGGCCGGGATTAGGGAAGTGGGTTAGGTGATTAGGCTAGGATTAGGCCGGGATTAGGGTAGAGGGCTAGGATTAGGGGTTTTGGCTTAGGATTGGGTTAAGAAGCTCCCTTTGCAGAACCCATAGACTTCATTGCGTCATGTTGGTG
Source organism: Brasenia schreberi (assembly GCA_036023115.1). Lineage (NCBI taxonomy): Eukaryota > Viridiplantae > Streptophyta > Magnoliopsida > Nymphaeales > Cabombaceae > Brasenia > Brasenia schreberi. The sequence goes on from JAYKKT010000051.1 coordinate 11,624,845, forward strand.
CAGCCCTAGGTTAGGTTTTGGCTAATACAAGCTTAAACCCATACTAATTAGGCTAACCCACATGATTAACCCCAAACTTGACACACAAGTCAAGCTTAATACAATTCCCCTCATGCTTATCCTCCCCATTCTCTCTCATGCCCATAATCCCACGTGAATTTCAAGTGGGCCCCACCTCCATTTATGAGAAGGTGATGTGGGCCATGGATGTGGATATTGGATTGGATCTTTGGATCCAAATCCAAATCGAAATCCACACATACGTTTGGATTGGGATCTGGATATCTATGGTCCAGATCCAATCCAAACTGAATTCTGACTCCTTCAGGGTATGTTCGAAACGAACGGTTTGTGCGGGGTCTGACAGCATAAATACTCCGTCTGCGTTGGGTCTTCGCCAACATGGTCGTCCACTTTTGTTTTCACCTTCCGGAGATGATTTCAAAGGATTTTTTATGATAACAGGGACTTGGATGTTCGAGATCCTGGGGGTGGATTCAACACGAGAGTTGCTGTGCCGGGCTCGACATGTGCTTCGGTTCCGGGCTCTGTTTGGCTCTTCTAGGCCTGCTTACATTAGGCCAAGCCACTTCGTGGGGTTCCAAAATGTGTTTTAAAAGGTTTTAAAAGCTTATTATACATATTTTAAAGCATAAATGGTTTTAAACATATGTACAGGGTTGCCTGGAAGGCTCCTAGGTTTCCAGACTCAAAATAGCACTTTGGGGCTGCTTTTACAAAACCAGGTTTTATTTGAGAAGTTCGTGGGATTTCGGGGTGTTTACAGATGCCCCTCTTTGGCATTGTCCAAATTGATTTGGATAATGGCAAAGATGACAAATACCCCTTTCAATGTCTCCTTAGATCTAACCACGAAAATATGGGATCGTCCCAATTTTTAGCAAAATCTCACTTTTAAAACCTTGGTAGGAGGAGATATCATGCCAAAGGGATATACATAGAATCTGGTCCTAAAATGGGATTAGGTTTATGCAAGTGCCATGCGTGGAATGTAGATGCATGACAAGGGTGTGGTGCCAAGAGTGGCGACCTCCCAGAGACCAGATATGGTCGAACTCTTGAGACTTACAAGGCCTACTGCTCCAAGTGAGCAGATCCTATGCTGTTCGATGTTCGATTTTCCAAAATCTATTTACAAAAGATATTTACAAAAGGGACAACTGTCTTGAGTCTCAATCCTAAGGATCTCGAGCTCTTCGTGTTTGCCCTTGCTTGAGTCTTGACACTCGCTTATCTAGCAGAGGTTTTATAAGAAAACAAGCTGTATTTCAAATTCCTACGTCTTACTCAAAACGTCAAATTCTCAAACAAAATGAAATTCAAGTAAGTAAATCCTATTTTTACTTTAGGATTCCTCGAAATGAACCATGTTTTAGCTTGGCATAAGCCAGGGATGGGAAAGAGATACCACGGTCCCTTCTGAAGCGTCCCGTGGTTTAAGGCATAAAAGGCGGAAAACTGCTCTTTTTGAGCTTTTTGGCCTCTTTTTCCTTTTTTTCATAGAGGGTCTCCCTTTGGGAGTATTTTTTCTTTAATCCCTCTCTTTTTTTCACAAGAGAATCGATTTTTCTTTTGAATTCTGGTTTCTTTGTTTTGGAAAGAGACTTTGGATGGGAAATTCTCTTTATTTGGGCCACGTTTTCCTTTTTGGAAGGAGAAGAGAAGAGGGGAGGACTTATCCCAAGCTTACACTCGATCCACTCCAGATCAGCCTATTTAGAAATAGCACGTACTACTTGCAAGTATCTTGCTATATTGAACTAGGCCTTTCTTTGTAAGAAAAAGGATTTTGAAATGTAACCACGATTTTGAAGACTCCACTCTTTCACAAGTGCGAATTCTCTCACTCAGGGTCACATGATTTTACCTTTGCACCTTATTTTCTGGTCTCAGCGCAGCTATCCCTAAAGGTTTTTGAAAACTGGAATTTAACCCAAATCCTACACATAATACTTCTTTAAGTATTGAATATTGATAGGATCTGCTATATTCCTACCTTCTACATCGATCAACCAATACGAGTTGTTCGTGGTGGTTGCACGTACAACATAGGGTCCATCCCACTTGGGCCGCCACTTTCCAAGGGGATGTGGGCCACGATAGTGGATGATTTTCAAAACCAGATCTCCCACTTCAAAGTGGCGAGGTTTCATGTGTTTGCCATAGTGTCGGGCTATCCTTTGCCGGTATGCACGAGCATGATCCATAGCAAGGAGTCGCCTCTCATTTAGCAAATCTAGTTCGGCCATCCTAGCATGCTGAAGCGTCTCTAGGGGGAGGTCGAGTGCCATGGATGTATGGAATGAATGCAGTTGAGTATGAATGGGAAGAATGGCGTTTGTGCCATAGACCAATTCGAATGGTGTGACATTCGTAGGAGTCCGGATGGAAGTCCTATAAGCCCATAAGGCTTCATCCAGCTTCTCGTGCCACGTCCTACCCTTCTCTAAAGTCTTCTCAATTATGCTAATGAGTCTTGTTTGTGGCTTCGGCTTGGCCGTTGCCTTGAGGGTAGTAGGGCGAAGAGAAGTGGTGAGTTATGCCATACGTGTTGCACAACTTAACCATCTGCTCGTTTTTGAATGGGGTGCCGTTATCAGACACAAGATCTCGTGGAACCCCAAATCGAGCCAAGATATTCCTCCTAATGAAAGCCACCACATGTTGCCCCAGCATGTTGGTCAGGGAAATGGCTTCCACCCACTTGGAGAAATACTCAGTGGCTGCTAAAATGAATCGATGCCCATTCGAGGCTTTTGGAAAGATCGGGCCTACGATATCAAGCGCCCACATGGTGAATGGCCAGGGGCTGACCACGGAATGCAATGCAGATGAGGGGATATGAATGGCGTGCCCATGCACTTGACATGGATTACACTTTCTAACATGATCGTGACAATCCTTTTTCAGGGTGGACCAAAAATAGCCCGCTCTAAGTATTTTCATTGCCATCATGTAGGCATTACCATGACCTCCACATTCTCCATCACGGAATTCATGCATCACTATCCTAGCCTCCTCTAAATCGATACACCTAAGTAGGATGCCGGTAAAACTTTTCTTATATAGAACCCCACGAAGAATGGTGTATCGGGTCGAAATTTTATGGATGAATGCCTTATCTTTAGACGTGGCATCCTCGGCGAATCCCCCATTTTCTAGAAAATATTTGATGTCGTAAAACCAGGGTTTTCCAATAGAGTCTGGGTTATTTTGGCAAATATCCAAGTCGTGTGTGGATGGGTCAGGTGCATGCCATATTTCTAAAGATCGGGTCCCTGAAATGGGATCGACCTTTAGGGCTGAACCCAAGGAGGAGAGGGCATCGGCAATGCCATTATCCTCTCTTCCCACGTGTGTGAGTTTACACAACTGGAATGACTCCACCAATCGAGTGGCCAACTCGTGATATGGGATTAGTTTTTCGTTACGTACTTGCCAAATTTTCAAAACCTGGTTTATAACAAGGAGCGAATCTCCAAAGACCTCGATGCATGATGCTCCTAGAGTTTTCGAAATCCTTAAGCCTTTGTATGAGTGCTTCATACTCAGCTATGTTGTTGGAACATTCGAAATCTAGGCGGATTGCTATGGGAATCTCGCCCTTTTCAGGGGAGATGAGGATGACCCCAGCACCAGCCCCTCGTTGGTTTCGTGCCCCATCGAAGTGCATACTCCTTATGGGTGTCATCCTCATGTTGGGCTAATAGAGCTCCCAAAGCATTCGCATGCACGAAAATGTAGAGTAAAAGCGGTTTTCCTTGCTTTGGAGGATTCAAAACGGGGGGATTAACCAGGTATGCCTTTAGTCTCTCGAAGGACTTCTGGCAGTCGTCATCCCATAAGAACTTCGTGCCCTTCTTCAACAGCTTGTTGAAGGGTTCGCATCTAGTCGTCAGATTTGATATGAATCGGCGAACGGACTGTAATCGACCCTGGAGGCTACGAATTTGGGTGAGATTGGAGGGTGGAGCCATGTCTATGATGGCTCGACACTTAGAGGGGTCGACTTCTATACCCCTTTGGCTTACCATAAAGCCTAGAAGCTTCTCGGATTCTACCCCGAATACACTTTTTTGAGGGTTTAGCTTTACTTTGTAAAGCCTAAGCCTTTCGAAAATCTTTTGCAAACATTCGATATGAGTGCATCGGGTTTTGGATTTTGCCAAGAGATATCTACATACACTTCTACGAGCTCATGAATCTGATCATGGAAGATCGTGGTCATGGCTCTCTGGTATGTTGCGCCGGCATTTTTCAATCCAAAGGGCATGACTATATAGCAGTACGTGCCCCACGGGGTTGTGAATGCGGTCTTACCCTGATCTCATGGACTTAATTTAATTTGATTATAGCCTGAATAGCCATCCATAAATGAAAACATTTCATGATTTGCAGTACTATCGACTATCAAATCTATGTTTGGTAAAGGATAATTATCCTTTGGAGTGGCTTTATTCAAGTTTCTGAAATCGATGCATATTCGAATTTTCCCATTGGTTTTTCGAACTACAACGATGTTTGATAACCAATCAGAATACGCAATGGGTTTTATAAATCCGGCTTTTAACAGATCTTCTAAACCCTCTTTGACTTGCATGTGTACATTCGGGTGTATTTTCCTAAGCTTCTGCTTTATGGGTTTTACATCCACATCTAAGGGAAGACGATGTTCAACAATGCTGGGGTCTATGCCCGGCATGTCTTCATACGTCCATGCAAACACATCTAAATAGGTTCGTAGAAATGCAATGAATGCTGATCTTTTATGTTCATGCAAACATGCGCCTATCTTGATGGTTTTGGGATTGGAATCACTCCCTAGGTTAATCCCTATGAAATCTCCTCCTACTGAATTGGAAGGTCTTTCAAAATCAAGAATTTTATGAAATTCTGGGAGCTCAGAGGTGGGATCTTCCTCAAGGGGATCCACTTCTGGGCTTCGATCATTGTCGTGAGTAATAGACCCGAGGGAATTTGATGCGTGAGTTTTCAAAAGACATGGTTTTGTACTTGGATTTTTAATTGATTTCGAAACTTTTGGTCTGGCTATGCAGACGACGTTCCTTTCGAAATCCTTTTCTCTTTCCAAAGTCTTACCAGGAGCAGCTATGTACAAAATCTTTTTGGTATTTTGTGGATTTTCGATTTTTTTGTGTTTTTGCAAAACAAGAACTTTATGAACTATAGAAACCACTCTATTTTCGAGTTTTTTATTTTCCATTGTTTTTGGTTTTTCCCCTTTTTTTGATTTTTTTGATTTTAAGTTTTCCAAATGTTTTTATATTTTTATGAAAGGGATCTTCCATCATAGCTACAAAGGGAAAACACTACGAGTTATACTCGGAATAAGAGGTCTAAATCGTAGGTCTCTTCTAGGGTAGGCTCCAGGGCATCCTTGACCCAGGTGGTCACAGGGGGAGGCTCTGGCGGTATTTTTGAAGTATAGCTGATCCCGTATCGGCTTGGGTTGGCCCTAGGAAGGATGGGCTCTAGGAGACCCTAGTTTTGTGCCCCTAGACTTTTATAGGGCGTATAGCCCATATTTAACAGCATGTTCCACAATTTTTTGTTTTTCGAAAATTTATGGTACAAATCGTGGTCCTGGAACTTGCTGTCGTCCATATCATACACATATGGCTTTTTGTCCAGGGGCTTTGGAAGTAAGGGATGTTTGAGTCTTCCTAGAAGGGTTAGGATTGGGAGGGGGCCTGCTTTGGGAGGCCCCTTCACATACACAACCTTCCTAGGGTTGTTTAACACGAGCCGTGGTGCTCGACCATGGTCTGCCCTAGGTTAGCCTCATGAGCCTGGGAACTCGACAAACAAGGGGAGTTTATGATCCCCTGAAGCTGAGGGTGACTCTCACTTAGGATCACCACGACTTGGTACCCAAAAGGGATCTTGACACACCTGTGGAAGGTGGATGGTACAGCGCACAAGCTGTGTATCTAGGGCCTTCCCAGCAACAGGTTATAATGGGGGTGGATGTCCAAGGCATTCAACACCCCCGTGTGTGATCCCTCCCGTTTCCATTGGGAGTTCGATTGATCCTAAAGGTCTAGATCGTATCCAGTGATAACGATGGGGCTTGGGTTTACAGAAGTCAAGGTGACTCTGATTTAATACGCCACATGAAGTGGAACGATGTTGGGCCCTCCTCCCCCATCGACTAGGCACTTGTCCAGAGAGTAGTTATTCAGAACCACCTCGATATGCAGGAACTGGTTGTGGGACTCGTAGGGTCTATCTACATCATCTTCCGAGAAAGTGATGGGCGATTTTGCTCCTATTAATGCCGCTTGGTCAGACAGGGATTCTAGACATATGTTCGAACTAACCTTAGCTCTTTCTAGAATTTTCTCTAGCACGAGTCTATGCCTAGGCGAAGTTTGTATAAGCTCTAGGATGGACATGTGGATAGGAATCTTTGAAAGATGGTTTTCGAAATCATAAGGGTTTAGGACGACTTTCCCATTGTCTGCTTTTGGCAGAACTCTAGGAATACATGCTTTTGAGGGGCCAGGCACACTGACCACCTTTTTAGCACTTTGTAGGTGCGGGGGTTGATAGATCCTCCTGGATCTAGTCACTTCCCCCACGACCAACCTAGGGTTCGCACTAAAACTGGCTCTAATCACGAGTTGAGGAGCACCTTGAATTTTTAAAACTGGTTTAGCCGGGGATTCAGCTCTTGGTGGTCCCCGGATGACGACTTGGGCGGGCTTCTTGTAAAGTACAAGAGTAGACGCACAGGTGGGTCGACCAGACTCAGATGAATAAGCTAGTTCTTTTGAAAATGTGAGGGTACATACCTCCTTTCCTTTTCCACTGCTACTGGCGTGCTTGGGAAAGGGTTCTTTGAAGATAGCTTAAGTTTACTCAGGTCCCGCAGTGACCTGGAGCCGGCCCTCCACTATCAAGTTCTCGATTTTGTTCAAAAGGGAGAAACAACACTTTGTATCATGGCCTTTGAGCCCATGATACTTGCAAAAATGATTTAAATATCCCCCTTTGGAAGTGACTCCCTCGGGGATTTCGGGAAGTTCAATCATGCCTTGGGCAAGTAGGAGGTCTTGGACCTCCGACACAGGTTGCCCCAGTGGTGTGTACTCCCGTTTTTCAATCGGTTTTTGAAAATTTCTCTCCCTTTTGTTTTCTAATTTTTCTAATTTTTCAAAATTTTTGGAAGTGCCCGCCACACTTGGATCCACCCAGATATTGGTGATTTTATGGGGCTTTGCCCCTTTGTCCATTGTGGGTAACCCATAAGTGATGGGTTTCTCCAAGCGGGTTTTGGAAACGACACTTCCTTTCCATAAGTGATCGTATATCCCCTTTTTCAAGTTTGTTTCGAAAAGGGATGCTTTTTTTATCAACTTATGGAAAGTTGAGATCTCATGGAGCGAGAGAAGGGTTTTTAGCTCGCTTTTAAAATTATCCAGGATGAGCATGACTACGCATCCTTCGGATATGGGCTCTCGCACTTGGCCCAAAAGGGACCTCCATCGAATTATGAAGGCATGTACGTCTTCGTTCATGCCTTGCTTCGTATCCCTTAAAGTATTTAAAGTCGGCGTGACTTCTACGTTATGTGCAAATCTTTGCATGAAGTAGTTCGCTAACTCTTCAAAAGTAGCGAACTGGCTTAAATCGTAAGAAGCCAGCCATTTGGCAGCTGTGCCTTTAAGTGATAAAGGGAACCAATACACCTATTTCATCGAGTCCTTTTTCTTCTTATGGGCTCGACGCGAGAAAAGTTGCAAGTGAGACTTAGGGTCTCCCATGCCATCATACCGATGGAAGTTCGGTATTTCATCGTTACTGTCTGTTTCATAATCCATAGGAAGGAAATCAGACAGGGCGTAACTCTTTTTCTCTTTATTTTGCCCTTTCAGCAGCTGCTGTAGGGCTTTACAGTCCTTTTGTGTGAAGGACTAGTGGTATTGGTTGCCTTCTATTATGGAGGCCTCTTTGTGCTTCCGAGGTTTTTCAGTTTTTTTCTTGGCCCTTTGTTCAACATTTGATGAACATGAATCGCCTACTTCAGCCTCTTGGCTGAGAGCATCGATTTTGGCCTCGAATTCCCTTCTCAGGTCCTCTATCTCGTCTAGTTTGATTTTATTTTTCAAAATCCTCTTAGAGTGAGAACTTGATGTTTATGAGCCTTCGCTCGACACTTCACTTGGGTTGGATTTTGACATGCTTTCAAGCATTTTCAAAATTCCTAAGTACAAGTAAAGAAAATAGTTAAAACAACACCTTTTGAAAATATTTTCACAAGATTCCTAGAGTGACTCGATTTTAAAAGACTCACGTCCCACCGGGCGTGCCAAATAACTGTAGACACAGAAAATTCCCGCTCCTTGTTCTTAGGCCTGAAGCGAACCTTTTCGTGTGCCTAAGTCCTAATTAAGCAAAAGGGCGTGCCAACTAGCTTACTTAAGCTAGCGAAGAGAAATTTTTGAACCTAACTCCTAACGAGGTGACTGTGAGCAAGCAAGCTCTTTTCGTCGTAGACCTTCATGCATCGATGAAAGGAAGAGGCTCAATAGTGCAAGTGTGTGCCGTGTATATATGTAAAGACTACGCACACTGCTGAACCTTAAAACCCAAATCTTAAAGACATAGCTGAAAGGAAAATACGTATATAATATATATGGGCCCTTACTTGGGTCTTGGAAGTAAGAGCGAAGGCTCAATGTGGGTGCGTGTGAAAATGTAAAGACAACACACACGACTTTAAATGAAACCCAAATATAAATTGCAATATGGCCTTAACTAAGGTCTTGGGAGTAAGAGCGAAAGCTCAATGTGTGTGAGTGTATAATTGAAATACTACGCACACGACATGAAATTAAACCCAAGGAAAGTATAACACGACCCTTACTTGGGTCTTGCAAATAAGAGCGAAAGCTCAATGTGTGTGAGTGCGAGAATTTAAAGACAACACACACAACTTAAGCAAAACCCCACGCAACTTATAGTATATAAATAAACTTATATCTTAAGGGCTGATTAGGCCCGTGTGTGTTCAAAATCGTGCACAACTAAGAGCGAGGTAGGCTCAAGTGCATGTGTGTGTGGCTGTGCCAAGCCACATTATTACAAGCGGGGGGAGACAATGCTCCGTTATTACAACCCCGTATCAAATTTAATTTAACTTAAGCAAGTCTACAAATGAGGACCGAGTTAGGCACTTACTTATAGCTGGTCCGGAGGTGACTTGCTTGAGCTTGGGCTTGGGCATCGCCTTGGGCTGCAAGAGGGAGCTCCTCGGAATGACACGGCAAAGGGGTGTGCTGGCCGGGAGACAAGGGAGCACGGGTGTGGCACCTTGGAGCTTGCCGGCTGCTAGGGGGGTGCTGCCGTGATGTCTAGGGCTGAAGTGGTTAGGGAGGGTCACGAAGGTATAGGGCTGATGCTAGGGAAGGTGGAGCTAATGGGTGACTAAGGAGAATGTTGACACACAACCCATAGACTTCATTGCATCATGTTGGTGCAGCCCTAGGTTAGGTTTTGGCTAGTACAAGCTTAAACCCATACAAATTAGGCTAACCCACATGATTAACCCCAAACTTGACGCACAAGTCAAGCTTAATACAATTCCCCTCATGCTTATCCTCCCCATTCTCTCTCATGCTCATAATCCCACGTGAATTTCAAGTGGGCCCCACCTCCATTTATGAGAAGGTGATGTGGGCCATGGATGTAGATATTGGATTGGATCTTTGGATCCAAATCCAAATCCAAATCCACAATACCTTTGGATTGGGATATGGATATCTATGGTCCAGATCCAATCCAAACTGAATTCTGACTCCTTCAGGGTATGTTCGAAACGAACGGTTTGTGCGGGGTCTGACAGCATCAGTACTCCGTCTGCGTTGGGTCTTCGCCAACATGGTCGTCTGCTTCTGTTTTCACCTTCCGGAGATGATTTCAAAGGATTTTTTATGATAACAGGGACTTGGATGTTCGAGATCCTGGGGGTGGATTCAACACGAGAGTTGCTGTATCGGGCTCGACATGTGCTCCAGTTCTGGGCTCTCTTTGGCTCTTCTAGGCCTGCTTGCATCAGGCCAAGCCACTTCGTGGGGTTCCAAAATGTGTTTTAAAAGGTTTTAAAAGCTTATTATACATATTTTAAAGCATATATGGTTTTAAACATATGTATAGGGTTGCCTGGAAGGCTCCTGGGTTTCTACACTCAAAATAGCCCTTTGGGGCTGCTTTTACAAAACCAGGTTTTATTTGAGAAGTTCGTGGGATTTCGGGGTGTTTATAGGTCTCCCATGCCATCATACCGATGGAAGTTTGGTATTTCATCGTCACTGTCTGTTTCATAATCCATGGGTAGGAAATCAGACAGGGCTGTAAACACCCCGATATCCCACGAATTCCTTAAAACAAACTTGGTTTTGTAAAAGCAGCCCCAAAGGGCCATTTTTGAGTCTGGAAACCCAGGAGCCTTCCAGACAACCCTGTATATACGTTTTAAACTTCTATATTTCAAAAAATATATAATATAGCTTTTGAAAACCTTTTAAAACACGTTTTTGAAACCCCGAAGTGGCTTGGCCCGATCAAGACAGGACTAGGAGAGCTAAGAGCCCGGAACCGGAGCACACGTCGAGCCCGGCACAGCAACTCTTGTATCTGATTCACACCCCCAGGATCTCGAACGTCCAAGATCCTGTTCTTATCAAAATATCATTTGAAGTCATCTCCGGAAGGCAGAAACGGAGGCGGACGACCATGTTGGCGAAGACCCAACGCAGACGGAGTATTGATGCTGTCAGACCCCGCACAAATCGTCCGTTTCGAACCCAGCTCGAAGGAGTCAGAGTTCAGTTTGGATTGGATCTGGACCATATATATCCAGATCCCAATCCAAATCCATATGTGGACTTGGATTGGATTTGGATCCAGAGATCCAATCCAATATCCATATCCATGGCCCACATCACCTTCTCATAAATGGAGGTGGGGTCCACTTGAGTTTCACGTGGGATTATGGGCATGAGAGAGAGTGGGGATGGAAAATATCAAGAGTGTTGTAATTAAGCTTGACTTGTGTGTCAAGTTTGGGGTTAATCATGTGGGTTAGCCTAGTTAAGTGGGTTTAAGCTTGTAATTAGCCAAAACCTAACCTAGGGCTGCACCAACATGATATGGTTAAAGTCTATGGGCCATGCAAAGGGAGCTCCTCCACTTAAACCTAACCCAAAACACCTAATCCTAGCCTACCACCCTAATCCACCCCTAATCTGAGCCTAATCACCTAACCTAGCTCACTAAACCTCACCCTAAAACCCAACCACCTAACCTAGCCCTAAACCCCTAAACCACCCTTAGCCCACAATCTACCCAAACCCCTAGTTTTAAAATATCTGGCCCAACCCTTTCCAGCCCACCTTATCTACATACCACCCTCCCTAAACCACCTAACCACTACCCTCAGCCCAGCCCTAACCGACCTACCCATCCCCTATTTAAACCCCTCCCCTTTGGGGGCGGGTTTTCAAGTTAGAGGGCCCTCACCTCAGCCCAGCCGGCTCCACTCTCCACTCTCCACCTGCCCGCCTGCTCCACTCTCCACTCTCCGCCTGCTCCACTCTCCACCTGCTCCACTAGCTCTACCTGCCCCGCCACCTTCCCTCTTCCATCCACCACCAATCCCCAGCCGGACGCCACCACCTTCACCCAACCGAACCAGCCAAGAGCCCACCTGCCCGCCTGCTCCTCATTGCCTTCCACCGCCTCTCCCCCTTCAGTAAGTACCCTAACTCTATCAAAACCCTTCTCTTCCACCTCTCCACTCCTAGCCACCCACCCTATCATCATCTTAGCCCTTTTGCCACCACCCTTTGCACTTAGCCGAACCTAGCAAAACCCAAACTGCCGGCCACTACCTAGCCATCATATCCCATTCGGCCATCCCCTAGGCGTCCCATTCGGCCTTCCCACAAACTCTCCTTTAGGTCCAGTTTTCCCTAAACACTCGACTCCCCTAGTGACCCTAAAAAACCACTTATTCAGCCCCTTTAAACCCCCTACCTCGAGGTGACATCTACTTGCCACCGGCCACCTTCGAGGCGCCTATCCCGCGCCCCACTTGCAGCCGGCCAGCACCTTTGATCACCTATCTTCGCGGAGCTCCCGTTTGCAGCCCAAGGCGAAGCCAAGCCCACGCCCAAGCAAGGCCTCTACGGACCAGCTATTCGTAAGTGCCTAAACTCGGTCCTTAGTTGTATACTTGCTTGAGATTCAATTTGATACGGGGTTGTAATAACGGAGCATAGTCTCCCCCCGCTTGTAATAACGTGGCTTGGCACAACCACACACGTGCACTCTCTTAGTCGTGCACGATTTTGAACACACACGGGCCTAATCAGCCCCTAATACATAAGTATATATATATACTTTCATTTTCGAAGGGTTTTGTTTAAGTTGGGTGCGTTGTCTTTCAATTCAAGCACTCACACACATTGAGCTTTCGCTCTTAGTTGAAAGACCCAAGTAAGGGCCGACCTATACTATTTGGGTTTCATTTCATGTCGTGTGAGTAAGTCTTTCAATTCAAGCACTTTCACACACATTGAGCCTTCGCTCTTACTCCCAAGACCTTAGTAAAGGCCTTATTGCAGTTATATTTGGGTTTCATTTATGTCGTGTGGGTAGTCTTTCAATTCAAGCACTCTCACACACATTGAGCCTTCGCTCTTATTCCCAAGACCTTAGTCAAGGCCATACTGCAATTTATATTTGGGTTTAATTTCATGTCGTGTGTAAGTCTTTCAATTCAAGCACGCACCCACATTGAGCCTTCGCTCTTATTTGCAAGACCCACATTGTATACATAAGCTATATACATATTTCCCTTCGGTTATTTCCCTTCAGTTATTTCCCTTCTGTTATTTCCCTTCAGTATTGTCTTTACATTTCGGGTTTTCCCTTTGGAGTAGCGTGAGTTTGCATTGCATCTACGCCATACCACGAGGTAGGACGCATATTGCACAAAGCAAGCCCCGCTCGAATTCGCCCATGTAGTGGAGTGTTCATAACACACAAACTAGGTGTTCCGAAAAGGGATAAAAGAAAAGACTTAGGCACGTGCAAATCCACGTGATCTAAAACATGCAATCGCATTCTAAAGACCCGAAATAGACACCTCGAACCGCTTCGTAGACTTTCCTCTAAAAAAAAAACTCGATTTTTGCAAAGCGTACAGACTGACCCTTGCGCATCGGTGCAAGAAGGTCTGCGACGACAAGAGCTTACTTGCTCACAGTCGCCACGTTTAGAAGTCAGTGTTAAAAATATCTTCGCTAGCTTTTGTAAGCTAGCTGGCACGCCCTATTTGTATACATAGGCCTTTAGACACACGAGAAGATCCACTCCAAAGCCCCGAAAGAGGCGAAGAGGCGGGGATTTTCGCGCGTCTACAGAGATTGGCACGCCCGGTGGGACGTGAGCCTTTTCAAAAAATCGAGTTTGCTTGTAGAAGTCTTGCGAAAATTTTGTAAAAGGTTGTCGTTTTTACTTGTTTTCGTTGCTTGTACTTAGGACATTTTGAAAAAGCTTGAAAAGCATGTCAAAATCCAATCCAAGTGAAGTGTCGAGCCAAGGCTCATGCGCATCAAGTTCTCACTCTAGGAGGATTTTCAAAAACAAAATAAAACTAGATGAAATCGAGGACTTGAGAAGGGAGTTTGAGGCCAAAATCGATGCTCTCAGCCAAGAGGCTGAAGTAGGCGATTCATGTTCATCGAACGGTGAACAAAGGCCTAAAAAGAAATCTGAAAAACCTCGCAAGCAAAAAGAGGCCTCCGTAATGGAAGGCAACCAATACCACGAGTCCTTCACACAAAAGGATCGTAAAGCCCTACAGCAGCTGCTTAAAGGGCAGAATAAAGAGAAAAGAAGCTACGCCCTGTCTGATTTCCTTCCTATGGATTACGAAACAGACAGTGACGATGAAATACCGAACTTCCATCGGTATGATGGCATGGGAGACCCTAGGTCTCACTTGCAGCTTTTCTCACGTCGAGCCCATAAGAAGAAAAAGGACTCGATGAAATGGGTGTATTGGTTCCCTCTATCCCTTAAAGGCACAGCTGCCAAATGGCTGGCTTCCTACGACTTAAGCCAGTTCGCTACCTTTGAAGAGTTAGCGAACTGCTTCATGCAAAGATTTGCACACAACGTGGAAGTCACGCCAACCCTGAATACCTTAAGGGATACAAAGCAAGGCATGAACGAAGACGTGCATGCCTTCATTATAAGATGGAGGTCGCTTTTGGGCCAAGTGCGAGAGCCCATATCCGAAGGATGCACAGTAATGCTCATCCTGGATAATTTCAAAAGCGAGTTAAAAACCCTTCTCTCGCTCCATGAGATTTCAACTTTCCATAAGTTGATTAAAAAGGCCTCCCTTTTCGAAACCAACTTGCGAAAAGGGACATACGATCACTTATAGAAAGGAAGTGCCGTTCCAAAAACCCGTTTGGAAAAGCCCATCGCATATGGGCTGCCCACAATGGACAAAGGGGCAAAGCCCCATAAAATCGCCAATGTCCGGGTGGATCCAGGCATGGCGGGCACTTCTAAAAATTTTGAAATATTAGAAAATAAGAGAGAACGTAATTTTTAAAAACTGGTTGAAAAACGGGAGTATACTCCGCTGGGGCAACCTGTGTCAGAGGTCCTAGACCTCTTACTTGCCCAGGGCATGATCGAACTCCCTGAAATCCCTGAAGGAGTCACTTCCAAGGGGGGGTATTTAAACCGATTTTGTAAGTATCATCGGCTCAAAGGCCATGATACCAAACGCTGCTTCTCTCTTTTAAATAAAATTGAGAACTTGATAGCAGAAGGCCGGCTCCAGGTCACTGCGGAACCTGAGCCACCTCAAGCTATCTTCAAGGAACCCTTTCCCAAACACGCCAGTGGCAGTGGGAAAGGAAAGGAGGTATGTACCCTCACCATTACCAAAGAACTAGCGCAAAAGCCAGAACCTGGTCGACCTACTTGTGCGCCCATCCTTGTATTATACAAGAGGCCTGCCCAAGTCGTCATTCGGGGACCACCAAAAGTGGAAACCCCGGTAAAACCAGTTTTGAAAATCCAAGGTTCTCCTCAGCTGATCCTTAGAGCCAAGTTTAGCGCGAACCCTAGGCTGGTCGTGGGGGAAGTCACTAGATCCGGGAGGATCTATCAACCCCCGCACCTTCAAAGTGCTCAAAAGGTGGTCAGTGTGCCTGGCCCCTCAAAAGTATGTATCCCTAGTGGTCTGCCAAAAGCAGATAAGGACAAAGTCATCCTAAATCCTTATGATTTCGAAAACCACCTTTCAAAGATTCCTATTCACATGTCTATCCTAGAGCTTATCAAAACCTCGCCTAGGCATAGACTTGTATTAGAGAAAATTCTAGAAAGGGCCAAGGTTGATTCGAACATAAGTCCAGAATCCTTGTCTGCCCAAGAGGCTTTATTAGGAGCAAAATCGCCCATCACCTTTTCGGAAGATGATGTAGATAGACCCTACGAAACCCATAACCAGGCCTTGCATATCGAGGTGGTTCTAAACAACCACTCTCTGGACAGGTGCCTAGTCGATGGTGGAGGAGGCCTCAACATCCTTCCACTTCATGTGGCGTACAAAATCGGAGTCACCTTGACTTTAGTGAACCCAAGCCCCATCATTATCACTGGATACGATGGGAATGCGTCTAGACCTTTAGGATCCATCGAACTCCCAATGGAAACGGGAGGGATCGAACACACGGGGGTGTTCCATGTCTTGGACATCCACCCCCATTATAACCTGTTGCTGGGAAGACCCTGGATACACAGTTTGTGCGCTGTGTCATCCACCTTCCACAGGTGTGTCAAGATCCCTTTTAGGGACCAGGTCGTAGTGATCCTAGGTGAGAGTCACCCACAGCTTCAGGGGATCATAAACTCCCCTTGTTTATCAAGCTCCCAGGCCCATGAGGCTAACCTGGGGCAAATCATGGTTGAGCCACCTCGGCTCATGTTGAACAACCCTAGGAAGGTTATATGTGTGAAGGGGCCGCCCAAAGCAGGCCCCCTCCCGACTCTAATCCTCCTAGGAAAACCCAAGCGTTCCCTATTTCCAAAACCCCTGGACAAGAGGTCATACGAGCCTAATATGGACGATAGCATGTTCCAGGACCACGACTTGTATCCCATCTTTTCAAAAAACAAAAGGTCGTGGAACATGTTATTGAACATGGGCTACACGCCCTATAAGAGTCTAGGGGCACAAAACCAGGGTCTCCTATAGCCCATCCTGCCTAGGGCCAACCCAAGCCGATATGGGATCGGCTATACTCCCCGAATACCGCCAGACCGGAGCCTGTCTTAGAAGAAACCTATGGTTTAGACCTCCTATTCCAAGTCTAACCCATAGTGTTTTCCCTTTGTAGGTATGACGGAAGATCCCTTTTTCTAAAAATACCAAAAACATTTGAAAACCTAAAATCAAAAAATCGAAAAACAAGAAAAACCAAAAATAATGGAAAGACAAAAACTCGAAAAAAGAGTGCTTTGTATAGTTCCCAAAGTTCTTGTTTTACAAAAGCCCAAAAAAATCGAAAATTTGGAAAATACCAAAAAGATTTTGTACATAGCTGCTCCTGGTAGGACTTTGGCAAAAGAAAAGGATTTTGAAAGAAGTGTCGTCTGCATAGCCAGACCAAAAATTTCGAAATCACTTGAAAATCTAAGTACAAAACCAGGTTATTTTGAAAACCACGCATCAAGTTCCCTCGGGTCTATAGCCCACGAGAATGATCAAAGCCCAGAAGTGGATCCCCTTGAGGAAGATCCCACTTCTGAGCTCCCAGAATTTCATAGAATTCTCGATTTTGAAAGACCTTCCCAAGCAGTAGGAGGAGATTTCATAGAGGTAAACCTAGGGGATGATTCCAATCCCAAAACCATCAAAATAGGCGCATGCTTGCATGAAACTGAAAAGTTAGCATTCATTGCATTTCTACGAACCTATTTAGATGTGTTTGCATGGACGTATGAAGACATGCCGGGCATAGATCCCAACATAGTCGAGCATCGTCTTCCCTTAGATGTAAGTGTAAAACCAATAAAGCAGAAGCTTAGGAAAATACACCCGAATGTACACACGCAAGTCAAAGAGGGTTTAGAAGATCTGCTAAAAGCCGGATTTATAAAACCCATTGCATATTCTGATTGGTTGTCAAATATCGTTGTGGTTCGAAAAACCAATGGGAAAATTTGAATATGCATCGATTTCAGAAACCTGAATAAAGCCAATCCAAAGGATAATTATCCTTTACCAAACATAGATTTGATAGTCGATAGTACTGCAAATCATGAAATATTTTCATTCATGGATGGCTATTCAGGCTATAATCAAATCAAACTAAGTCCACGAGATCAGGGTAAGACCGCCTTCACAACCCCATGGGGCACGTACTGCTATACAGTCATGCCCTTTGGTTTGAAAAATGCCGGCGCAACATACCAACGAGCCATGAACACGATCTTCTATGATCAAATTCATGAGCTTGTAGAAGTGTATGTAGATGATCTCTTGGCGAAATCCAAAACCCGATGCACCCATATCGAATGTTTACAAAAGATTTTCGAAAGGCTTAGGCTTTACAAAGTAAAGCTAAACCCTCAAAAATGTGTGTTCGGGGTAGAATCAGGGAAGCTTCTAGGCTTTATGGTGAGCCAAAGGGGAATAGAAGTCGACCCCTCTAAGTGTCGAGCCATCATAGACATGGCTCCACCCTCCAATCTCACCCAAATCCGCAGCCTCCAGGGTCGATTACAATCTGTGCGCCGATTCATATCGAATCTGGCAACTAGATGTGAACCCTTCAACAAACTGTTAAGGAAGGGTACGAAATTCTTATGGGATGACGAATGCCAAAAGTCCTTCGAGAGACTGAAGGCATACTTGGTTAATCCCCCGTTTTGAATCCTCCAAAACAAGGAAAACCGCTTTTATTATACATCTCCGTGCATGTAAACGCTTTAGGAGCCCTGTTGGCTCAATACGAGGATGACACCCATAAGGAGTATGCCATCTACTATATTTCGAAAACTCTCTTGGCTTATGAACGAAATTATCAAGCCATGGAGAAGACGTGCTTGGCCCTAGTCTGGGCCTGCCAGAAGTTCAGACACTATTTCCTAGATCATGAGATCTGGATAGTGTCCAAGCTTGATCCAATCAAGCACTTGTTCGAAAAACCCGTTCTCACGGGTAGATTGGGCAAATGGCAACTCCTTCTAATGGAGTATGACCTAAAATACCATCACCAGATCTCCATTAAGGGGCAAGCCCTAGCAGATTATGTGGCTGAATTCCCCTTAGAGGACGCATATCCCACCCTTGTCAACATGCCTGATGAAGGCATATTGCAAAACCATTTTCAAAACCACATTTTGGCAAATTCTTTCGAAAACCAAGTGTGGAAGATGCACTTCGATGGGGCACGAAACCAACGAGGGGCTGGTGCCGGGATCATCCTAATCTCCCCTGAAAAGGGCGAGATTCCCACAGCAGTCCGCTTAGACTTCGAATGTTCCAACAACGTAGCTGAGTATGAAGCACTCATACAAGGCTTAAGGATTTCGAAAACTCTAGGGGCATCGTGCATTGAGGTCTTTGGAGATTCGCTCCTTGTCATAAACCAGGTTTTAAAAATTTGGCAAGTATGTAATGAGAAACTACTTCCATATCACGAGTTGGCCACTCGATTGGTCCAATCCTTCCAGTCGTGTAAGCTCACACACGTAGGAAGAGAGGACAATGGCATCGCCGATGCCCTTTCCTCCTTGGGTTCAGCCCTGAAGGTCGATCCTATTTCTGGGACCAGATCTTTGGAAATATGGCATGCGCCCCATCCATCTACACACGACTTGGATATTTGCCAAAACAACCCAGAATCTATTGAAAAACCCTGGTTCTATGACATTGTAGACGTGATTTTATTTCAAATCGTGGAATTCGAAATCAAACCCTCGAACTACGTCGGGTTGCGCGAGCGTGCCAGTTAGTTTATCAAAACTAACAAATTCTGATTTTCTGACTTCTAAGAACGATTGTGGACAAGTGAGATCTTTTCGACTTAGGCCTTCTTGAACCGGCGCTCAAGGGTCAGCCTAGACGCTTGAAATTTGTTTGAATCCGTTAATTCGAGAAAGGAAAAACCAGATTTTCCAATAGTTTCAGATTCGTGTTTAAGTTCTTGATTTCCGAAAATTTTCAGATTCTGAAAGTTGCAGAATCTGTTCAGTTTCAAAGACCTGTTCTTCGAATTTTTAAAAATACTTCTGATTCTCCAAAAATTCTAAAACTTTTACAGAATGGAGACACGTGTCTGTAGAATCAGAATATATTTTTATTTTATAATTTTGAGTCGTTCCGCCAGAGGCTGGAGCAGCCACTATTGAGATACTAATTTGAACCTTTGGCTTTCAAGCACACCTGACAACACATGTTTAGTTTTTAACCTTGGTACCTAAACTTTCTGGTTCCATGGGTCGTATTGGTATAGTACCTTGGGAACCCAAACCATTTTGTTCAATTTTTGTATTAATGTTTTTCCTTGCATTACATGTTAATGCACTATGTCCTTCTTTCCATAGTAATTCATATTAACAAAAGAACTACTTGATTTACTTTATTGTACAAAAGAATTTATAGAAATTTGTGGTTGATTTTTAGGCTATCCACCTATTCCTAGCTTATTGAAAACTTTATTTGTCTTCCTAATAAAATATTTAATTTATCCCTTGTTAAGGTGATTTATTTGGTGAATAGTTTTATACCACGTCCTAAGTCTTATATATTTCTTTTATTTTAAGTCATAAGTGACATGAAGAAACAGACTGTATTAATGTAGAAGATTAATATTTAAATGTGCGTGCATGGATGATTTCTTTTGCTTTCACTTCTTCAACTTTCAATTCTATCTATGATCTTATATCGCCTAAAACAAGAATTTGATTTTCTATTTTTAAGTTACTTGTTGTATTTGTTAATTGGTATTGTAAGATTTGAAATTCCTAGTCATTGTGAGTTTTAAATTAATTACTTTTCATGCAATACTTCAATAGGCACTTGTAACTCATCGCATTTGGTTTCAAAAAATAAAGTAAAAACAAAAAACAAACCTTTAGGTTTCGCTACATTCTTCTAAACCGCTAGCTGACTACGGAAGCGCTAACCACCATGTGTGTGTGAGGGCTATTATTCGCTTATCCGAAATGTAGCCGTCTTAATCTATGTCGCTAACACTCTATTTTCATAGGCTTTCACGTAACTGTAATCATCTGAAAGTGTGGTGTTGAAATGAAACTGCTATACAATTCGTGAACTTTACCAATATCTCCTTTTTCATTTGATGGCAGGTCCGTGCCGGCTTCTCACGTTGAGAGTTATAGGCATTCATGACAAGTCATCTTGGTCTGAACGGCTTGCTTCCATTTTCAGAATGAGTTCTCTTCTGGTATATGAGAAGGTCTAGCATTATGCTCCTTTATTCCGAGAGGTTGTATTAAATTTTACAACTAACACATTTAAGAGCGTCTTGATTTTTCGCTTATCTCGAAGTTCCTAGAAGCACTCTTAGCTAAATGAATCATCATCGTTGGAAAAATCACGATTGAGAGTGAGCTTTGAAGCGCTATCCCATATATGGATGATGAGCGAATGAGGACTTTGCTTACGAACTACGATGCATTCATGTTCGCTTCGGGCTCAATTGGTTTTCATGGAAGTTTTGGAAGAGAGGGTATTTTCAGATTATCTCATTGGGCTCACATCACGAATCATCCGACCTTGAACCATGGCTATTACCTTGATTTAAGCAAATGTTAATAATGAAATCTCTAAAACTGTTAATCAAATTTTATTAGTTATATTTTCTTGGCCAAAAAGATGAAGCAATTGAATCACGTTCGGTAAGGTGAACTCTCTATTGTACTTCGACTGGAGCCTTCTCCTTGGTTGATTTTAGATTGATCCAAATTCAATGCATTTTTGTTTTTATGGCGATTCCTCAATTCCGATGCTTGACTCGAGATAGATTGAGTCGAAGAACCTATTGACGGGAAAGCTCAGGAATGAAAGAAAGAAATCAGTCAAGACAACTTTTAGCAATTTAAATAATTTTGACAAGCTTCTAAATTTATTTTATGTTGCTTTATCCCAAAGCACAAGATTTGTGTATTTGTCTTTTCAATAATTATAATGAACTTTTACTTTTGTCTTCATCAGACCTTTTACCTTTTCTTGTGTTTTAACATTTAAGGGACAATCGTTGTGATCTGATTAGGGAAGGAATGGTGGTAAAAAAAAGCGCCATTTGACAAATGATCCTTGCCATTTGTACTCTAGTCTTTAATTAATATTAGGAGCCGGAGATGACATGGAATTCTGTATCCATAGACTCAAGAGGAACCTTCGCCGCATTGAAGTATGGTGATCGGTGAAGCAGGATGCGAAGTACCATGCTGCATGAAACCATTTGAATTAGGCTACGTTCGATTCTTGGAACTTAGGCTACCGTAATCTTGTTAGATTTGAAGAGGTTCATCTTTGTGATACATAAGCGACTCTGCAGAGCATCAATGTACATGCTTCAAGATACAAGAGCTACGTGCTTCGGTGCATAAGGTGGTGTCGTCATGCACGAATTGATTGAATGACTTTAAGTCAGGTATTGAATGACTCCTGTGTAAATTCTAAGTACAAAGATAGAATCTGAATAAATAAATGCCTTTATGAGATGAGACTACACTGGAAAAATAATAATGATATACAACGAAAATGCCAATATGTATATAGCTTTCGTATAGGATAAAGAGATCTAAGAAAGAGAGAAACAGTGTCAATATTCCAGGGGTCAATTACAGACACTTTACCCACTTGATGGTTTCAATACCATGAGTCCTAAAATTAAATTTTTCATTAGGATGTATGTTAATTGATAGGTGATTGCAATGAAAGTACCTAGAGCACTTTTTCACACAGAACCAATTCTAGAATTGTATGAGTCTCAAAGTAAGTAGTTTACTCTTGAGATGCATCTGAATTAGGAGTAGATCACCCGAGTTTACTCTGCACCTCGAGCAATGTAGATTGAAGGGAAATTTACATGATTGAGTAAATTATCTCACTTTTTTTTCTTAAATAAATCACGTGGCAGTTATGGATGTTAATTTTTTGGATTGAGAATGATCTGGACTTTTTATATAAAAGAGTGATCATTGCAAACCTATCAGATGAATGGATTGTACATCGTGATTATACCAATGCTAAAAATGATTCTTAAAATATCTCGTAATTTTTTTACTGAAATTGTACTCTAAACTCTGCTTTAGTGTAACGCCCTACTTTTTCAAACGCAGATAGCATCAAAAACCTGATTTAAACTAAATGCATCTTACGATGAATATGGTCAAAAACCATGAAATGCATTTCAGTACTTCAAATACTATTACAGTATTCCAGCCTTACCACTTGTTTCTTCATGAAAACATAGTTCCTTTGTTATTTTTCAATACTCCTCAAGTGGTGTATCACCACTTGCCAATGAATTATTCTTCCTTATGAATAAAGAATTTGTAAATACCTATTTTAGTGTCTAATAATAAGGGTTTCATTCCGAATACTATATGAGGATCAAATTGAATTTTGTTCTTGAAAAATTCATTTACGGGAAGGACTTGAAGATTTGAAAAATCAAGTTAGATCTGAATACTGCGTTGGAAGTGCATTTAAAACAGATTTTTCCAAGAAAGTCATGATCATGTATTTATGACAATCTACAAAAAATCAACTACCAATTGATAATTTGCACAAATCATATGATAAAACATATAATTTAGTCGGTAAAAAACACGCTTTTAGACTAAGGTAAAGGTTACTGAACAAGTTATCCTATAAAATTAATTATAAGAATCGAGATGAGATATGAATCCTCATGGGTTGAACACTGTAATCGACAGCACTTGGTCTTCACTTTAAGCTGTCAACACCAATGCCATGTTTCTTTTGAGATATCAAACTTACCTCTATCTGCATTCCTCGCACTTGTAATTCTTTGACCTTTACCCTTCATTATGTAACTTCTAGGAATACCAAAATTCCTCATGATTTCTGTTATCAAATATTATTTTTGGCAGCATACTAAGTAAAATTTAGAAGATAAGTAACGATAGTGGTTGTCAAACAAAAATTTCCTGAATAAGCAACACATGGATTAAACGCGAGAATTAGATTTTCGTAAGATATCTAGGTTTCAACTCCTTAAGAATTTTTCTGAACAAGCTTTATGCATTCCATTGATGTTATCATAACCTTGTTAGTTAATCTGTAAGGATACAGAAGAATGGATGATATTTCAGAGAAAATCGCTCTGACATGGAGAAGGTGCTCTAGACATATCATGTAGATTCCCAAGATTAGATGGTTGAATGATCTTAAGAAGCATACCCTCATTTTTGACCGTATTAGTTCTTCATAGTCCTTCGTTGAACAATACATGATTGAACTTTTATTACTTGAGTTGCAACTTGAGTTTCATTTGAATCCGGCATGCTATGTCGTGATTTTCATAACTAGAGAGTATTTTCTAGCGGTTTTAATCGCTTCTCCATTTTCAGTAAACTTCATCAAGTGAAATTAAGTTTAATTCCGCATAAAGTCTTTTGCTGTTTGATCCCGGTCCCGACAATGATATGGTGCGGAATTTGGCAATATGTCGTCTTTGTAAAAAATTTTTATTGTTCTTTTTGCATAGTTCCAACTTTTTTGGTAACCAATAGATTTAAGGTCATAGCAATTGTGGACCAACTTTACCTTCGCTTTGATTGCATCGAGGTTTTCTTTTTTTTTTTTTTTTTTTTTTTTTTTTTTTTTTTTTTTTTTTTTTTTTTTTTTTTTTTTTTTTTTTTTTTTTTTTTTTTTTTTTTTTTTTTTTTCTCCACTTGTCTGCGTTGTTCAAAGCCATTATCAACTCCACCTCTTATCAGAGAATTAAACTCTCACCTGTGTTGGACCGCCAGTGTTATCCGATATTTCCTTAACACAATTCGGTCAACTTTCGATTATTCGCCATTTCAACAAACATTTCTCGACCTTGTAACCTTCCATATTCAGAATTCTCAGTTGTTCCACCATTGGCCTCTCTGGAGTATATTAAGAACAGCGAATCGGGTATCATTTCAATACAACTATTTTGATCATATTAATTGAGGAACTTAAAAGGCATAATCTTTTTCAATTATTTCTGTTGAATTAAATTAGCCACTCATTAAAAGATCTTGAGTAAAATATTTATTTCAATATGAAATTTTCTAAAAATCAAAGTATTTTCCGAATTATGATGCTATGAAGAGTAATATCATAGGTCTTGATTTTTATTACAAAATCAAATTGACATTTTTACAAGTCAAAACTAACTATTCATCATATGCCAATTGTCGCGGTTCGAATCAGGCTATGTCTTTATGATACATAAGGCCCTCTTAGAAGCGCTGTACCATTTCGTCTTTCAGGAACATCTTTGAGTCATATACGGCGATATAAAACTTAATCTCGGGTGAAGTTTAGTAATGAAAACATTCTTCAAACTAATTATAAAAAGTTTTTGTTCGAAAAGGATTAAAGATGTCAGCTACCATGAAATGGACAGAAAATCCGCTTCTTGCCACCATTTCTTTTGTTAATTAGTTGAAATTTCAGTTAAGACTAACTTGACAAATTAGAAATTTGGATTCCTTGAATGAATTTTAACTTTTAAAGATTTCAAATTTGATTAATCTTAAAACGTCATTGTATTAGGTAACGCAAATGTTTCCTATAAATTTGGAAAATCCCCTAATATTTTCTAGTAACTTAGGTTGACGCAATAAAGACATAAATTTCCAATATCTTCATCTTCAAATAACTTGCATAAACTTCCAGGCATCTACTTAGTCTTCATGATACAAAATATTGTAGTCTTGACATTATTCAGAATCTTTAGCTTTCTTGTCAGCATAATTTACTTCGCTTTTCAATTTACTTTAACTATTTTCTATGATAGTTTGGTTTCGACTTAAAAAACAATTGCTAAAAAGGGTAAATTCTTAATAAATATTTTCATGATCATGCTATAATCTGGTAATAATCATAACTCTAAGTAACAATTCATATAGACGGGTATCCTAATGCATTGGATATTAGTACCATTAAATTAATCCGATCCTAATCAATATAGGATTCTAAACTATATCAGTCAATTTCACTTAACTTTGCTAATTTTGTCCAATATTAACAAAATTCATAGTAACTCGAGGTAAAGTCACATTGAGAACATATAAAAAATGTTGAAAGACAGATACTATATACGCCAATAAGGACGTTATATTCAAGATGGAATTACTAACACTTGGTACATCGCTTTCGACCCAATGGAATATGAACTTAACAAATGCTAATAAGATATTAAAATTTTATTGAAATTTAAGTAATTCTTTTGTACAACTACAAGAAATTAAGAATGATTTCGAAGAAAATTAACACCACATCTCGAGTTTATATGTAAAAATCATGTTATCGAGTTGTAGACAATTAACTTGGCACTAACCTTATAAAAAATAATCTCCCAGTTAACTTTATGTAATGGACCTGAATTCGCAAATAATTTGTGACACATTAGAGGTTTCAAGTAGTTTCTTTAAAAATTAGGATAAACAAGTATTTATGCCTATCAATTTAAAACCAAGATAATGGGCGCAGTTACATAATAGATCCACGCTAGCTCTTATATGCCCTGGTCCAAGCTTCAACGATTTTCGAAGTGTAGCCTTCAGTTGATAAGCTTAAGAATCAGGGGCTTGGTTATAAAATATATCTAATACTTTGTAAAGTTGTAAATAAATTTAGTACACATTTTATGATTTTTGCACATCCAATTACATGGGATAATACATTCATGCTCTAATACGCATGGAATTGCTTTGACTTTCAGCATAGAAAGATCACAACTTTGCGGATCAAATCTGATTAATATACGAAAGATCAAATGTTTTGTGACAATATTGATTCGCGCTTTGGCAACAGTACAATAGTAAAAGGGAAGCTTACCATTTTGAACCATATCTATGGCATAAATGATTCAAGAGTGAAACAAATGTCAATGGAAAGAATTCTTACTATTGTTAAAAAATATTACATCCACTTTTGATCTTAAGGTTAAAGTCATATTATTCATGCTGCATAGCGAGACTAAGAAGAATGTTATTGTTTCCAACATAGCATAATCGTGGTCTCATTCCTTTCATGACTTTAGGAAGATTATATGAAAAAGAAATCGAAATAATGGAATATCACGATTTTCTCACAGCCACAAAGATTAAAGGGAAGTAATATAAAAATCATGTAAATCACATTTTCAGTGAAAAAATTTAATTTGCAAAAGTATTCTTCATCCATTTTCAAAAACATTTTAAAGACTTCTCCCTTTCATATTTTATAATACCTTTATATTTTCAAAAGCATTTTTATCCCTCATTAATCCCTTATCTTATAAACATTGACTTCAAAACTGGTCTCAATGTTAATCATTGTTCACTTAAAATTATAGACGAATAATAGAAAAAAAGAATTTACAAAATACATCCCTGAATTAATATCCAGAGAATACCAAATTTAAAGGAAAAAGTCCTCATCACACATTTATAGTCTTCAAAGGCCACCTTTGCAAAAATTTCATTGAGTATCAAAAGACATTAAATTTTCCCTAAGAGTAATGTGCGGACAGGCATAAACTATGGCCAATTCAGATAAAATGGATTGCAATTAGTCCTTCCTTTATACGAGAACTTACAATATTGAAAACGTTTCAAATATTCCTTTCTCATTAACGCTTTTCCATGGAATACCAATTCCAACTAATTAGTATTGCCTGTAAGGATCATCAAGGATTTTGAAGACCATTAACCTCAGTTCTTGTTCATATACATTGCGAATGTATTTCTCAGTTTAATTCAGTTTTTGGACTTAAGCCCCTACGCTTGCCCTCTCTAGACATGGCCAAGTATGTTTGATATTCGTATATAACTGTTAAGTTCACGAGGTAAGGAATCTTAGTATACAGAATGTCGCTATGGCATTCAATCATGCCACTTTGGTATTTTGCACTGTAATATCAAGTTCTTAAGTTCATGAATCGCCAATTGCTTTTCATGTCTCACGTGTCGCTTTTGGAGTTAGGCACACTTGAATATAACTGAATCGGATAGTAGAATTGTAGTTTTAGGATGGTTTCCATTTGCATTAACCTTCAAGTGAGTAATTCTGAAACAAGTGCATAACTGTTCAATGTGGTGTTCAAACATCAACTCCTCTCTTTATGCTAATACGACAATGATGTTGGAATTGTCATCTATAATCCTTCATAGCATTCATAATTCAAGAGTTTGGTGGTCTACACAGAATCTACTGGAAATCACTCATCTCCTTGAATTTTAAAATTAGCACATATCATGGCCACAACTTTGATAATCCATGCATAACACGGTCATATAAGGCTAGATAATTAAATGTCATCCTTTGAACATATCCATGTCATATTCATTCTTAAGTAATGATTAAAGAATTTTCCAATTTCTCTCTCAAAATTTACCATATTGGGAGCAGTTCATATCCATAATACAACAATTCAAGAATGAAAGATTCTTTCCACCTTGGATTAGTGTGAAACTTAGTTAAGGTTTTCATCCATAAGAGAACTTTTTCTTGAAGTATCATATAGACAGAATCCTGACAGAAATCTCCATTTAGCAAATGGGGAGTTTCCTCAATTCACATGTTTAATGGCCTTCATTAAGGTACCAAATCAAGCAGATTTCAAGGTAATCTAACATATCTAAGTATCATGGTAACTCCCTGATCAGTAATATTCGCATTTTGACCATCTAGCTAATCCATAGGACAAAGATTGGTACACCAAATTTCATCAATACAAGTTACATCTTCAATTAACATGTCAATATAAGTAGAGAAACAAATAGAAGTAATGAAATCTCTATTTCTCTATATGGGCCATGAACCATTCGGGAAACCAGCATTTTTTTGGATTTTTGATAATTTTCATCATAAATAACAAAAGGGGAAACAACTAAATCTTTGGAAATCAAACATTTTTTTGGGTTTTTGGGTTTTTCTAGATTTTTTTGGTTTTTGGAAATATATACTTTTTTTGTATTTTTCCCAAAAGAGGGATCTTCCATCAAACCTGCAAAGAAAACACTATGAATTAGACTCCAAATAAGATGTCTAAACCATAGGTCTTGGTTTTAGCGGGTTCTAAGGCACCCTTAACCCAATTGGTTTTGGGTGGTGGCTCGGGTGGTATGGATAGGCTATACCCTAAACCATGGCGTCCTATATTTGGCATGGGTGTAATAGGCTCTAGTTTTCCTTGGCCTTGAACCCCTAATCCTTGGTAAGGAGTATATCCCATATTTAGCAACATCTTCCAAGGTTTTTTGAATTTTGAAAATATTTGATATAGAGGATGATTTTGGAAAGATGAATCATCTATAGCAGGTTTACTTATCCTAATGGTTCTTTTGGGAAGATGGAGGGATTTGGAAAGTTTTGACTCGCCTAAAATGCGAACTACTCTCGTTTTGGAAGGTTTAGCTATTTCAGGGAGGTTTATTTTGGCAGTTTCCCAATTGGTCTTTACTTCCTGGTTTGGCTCCCCTGATATACAAGGAAATGTTTGTATTCTATTCAATTGGGGATGGTCTTCTCCAAAAACAACCACTACCTGATTTTTCCATGGGATTTTGAGGCATCTGTGGAAGGTGGATGGGACGGCTCTAAGAGAGTGTATCCATGGTCTTCCTAATAATAGGTTGTAATGGGGATTTATATCCAAGACATGGAATAATCCCTCGTGAGGTATTTGTCCGACTTTCATGGGTAACTTTATGGAGCCTAAGGGGTTGGATGGGTTCCCATCATATCTTGTAATGGTTATGGGACTTGGTTCAAGCATAGAGGTAGAGATTCCTATTTGGAAAGCCACATGGAGGGGAAGGATATTAAGGCCTCCTCCTCCATCGACTAGGCATTTACTAATAGGGTAGCCGTTTAACATAACTTCTATATGGAGTGCTTGGTTATGGATCACATCATACTTTCCCAAATCATTCTCTGTGAATACAATGGAAGTTTTTGCAAAGACGGGAGAAACCAAGGTAGATAGGGATTCAGGGGATATCGTAATGTCGACTCTAGTCTTCTCTAAAATCTCTTCTAGGACTCGTCTATGCTTGGGAGAAATTTTTATCAGTTCCAAGATAGACATGTTTATGGGGAGTTTAGAAAGATGCATTTCTAGGTCATAGGGGTTTATTACCACACCCTTTTTATCGACACCCTGGGATGAGTTTGGTATGCATGCTTGTGGGGGGCCTGGTAGAACGACCACTCCCTTGCTTGTTTGTTTTGCTAAGTGTGGGGGTTGGTAGATCCTCCCGGATCTAGTCACTTCCTCTACACTATCCCTAGGGCTCGTTCCTATTTTGGCTCTAACTTGGTGTCTCGGGACACCTCGAATCACTACCAAGGCTCTAGCCGGGGGCGGGTTTCTAAGTGCTCCTCGGATCACTATTGCTTGGGCATTTTTTATTTCGGGAAAGTGTGGTGTGTGAGGTGTGGGATGCACGATATGCACTGCATGATTAGAGTGTGATAGGGAGCATACCTCTTTCTCCTTCCCACTCGTACTGGCGTGGTTAGGGAAGGGTTCTTTAAAAATGGCCTGGGGTGACTCCGGCTCTTCAGACACGTGCAGCTTACCTTGCTCGATCAAATCCTCTATCCTATTCTTCAGGGTGTAGCAGTGTTGGGTATCATGGCCCTTCAGCCTATGATATTTACAAAACTTGTTTAAAAACTTTCCTTGGGGTGGTGCCCCTTCGGGAATCTCTGGGAGTGTTGTGAGACCTTGTGCCAATAGGATGTCTAGGACCTCCGTGAGTGGTTGTCCTAGGTTAGTGTACTCCCTTCTTTCAAATCTCTTTTTATTTTTTTGGTTCTTTTCGAAATCTTTTTGCCCTGAAGGTTTTGAGGGTCCTGCTAAACCTTGCTC
Organism: Brasenia schreberi; assembly: GCA_036023115.1. Taxonomy (NCBI): domain Eukaryota; kingdom Viridiplantae; phylum Streptophyta; class Magnoliopsida; order Nymphaeales; family Cabombaceae; genus Brasenia; species Brasenia schreberi. Next base: position 11,655,045 of record JAYKKT010000051.1, read on the forward strand.
TACTCGAACATTAGCCACTTTTGGTACTTTTATCCCTCCCTCTGGTGCATGTGGCCCATATGCCCCAGGTTTTTCAAATTTTTTTGGAAAACTTTTTCCTTTCCATAAATCTTCATAAGTTCCCTTTTTCAAATTGGTCTCGAAAAGGGAAGCTTTCTTGATCAATTTTTGGAAAGTAGAAATCTCATGTAAGGAAAGGAGGACTTTCAAATCAGTTTTGAAATTGTCTAGGATGAGCATCACTGCGCACCCTTCGGAGATAGGTTCTTTGACTTGCCCCAAGATTGATCTCCATCTAACGATAAACGCGTGGGCGTCTTCGTTAGGGCCTTGTTTGGTGTCCCTCAATGTATTTAAAGTGGGGGTAACTTCAACATTGTGCGAAAATCTTTGCATAAAACAGTTGGCTAATTCTTCAAAATCGGCAAACTGTCTTAAGTCATAAGAGGCCAACCATTTTGCAGCACTCCCTTTTAAAGAATGAGGGAACCAATAGACCCACTTAGAGGAGTCTTTTTTCTTTTTATAGGCACTTCGGGAGAAAAGTTGGAGATGAGACCTAGGGTCTCCGTTTCCATCATAACAGTGGAAGCTGGGTATCTCATCATCACTATCGGTTTGGTAGTCGAAAGGTAGGAAATCTGATAAGGCATAGGATTTTTTCTCATGTTTTTGGTTTTTCAAAAGTTGATGTAGAGCCTTTCGATCTTTCATGGTGAAGGATTCGGGCTCAAGTTCTTCTTCAATTTTGGAAACGACCCTAGGCTTCCTACAGTGGTTTGATTTCCTATTCGTTTTGGTTTTCCTATCATGGGAAGAGCAGGATTCGACTGCTTCAGCTTCTTGGCTTAAAGCGTCGATTTCTTCTCTTAGTACCTTTATTCCCTCCCTTAGGGCAGCGAACCTGTCTCCTCTTGAAAAGCTTTTTGAAATTTTGTTCGAGCAGCAGCTGGTAGAGCGGGAGACCCGGCTGGATACCTCACAAGATCCTTCTGAGCTCGACATGATCAACCTGTTTAAGCCAACTTATCACAAACCTGAAAATTGAATTAGTATAATGGATTCAAACAAAATTTCAAAGTCTCAAGTCCCACCGGGCGTGCCAAATCTGTAGACGTGATTTTATTTCAAATCGTGGAATTCGAAATCAAACCCTCGAACTACGTCGGGTTGCGCGAGCGTGCCAGTTAGTTTATCAAAACTAACAAATTCTGATTTTCTGACTTCTAAGAACGATTATGGACAAGTGAGATCTTTTCGACTTAGGCCTTCTTGAACCGGCGCTCAAGGATCAGCCTAGACGCTTGAAATTTGTTTGAATCCGTTAATTCGAGAAAGGAAAAACCAGATTTTCCAATAGTTTCAGATTCGTGTTTAAGTTCTTGATTTCCGAAAATTTTCAGATTCTGAAAGTTGCAGAATCTGTTCAGTTTCAAAGACCTGTTCTTCGAATTTTTAAAAATACTTCTGATTCTCCAAAAATTCTAAAACTTTTACAGAATGGAGACACGTGTCTGTAGAATCAGAATATATTTTTATTTTATAATTTTGTTTTTTATTTTCTGAGAATTAAATACAGAATCAGAAACTGTTATAAAATTCGGAACAGCCCTGTTTCTATGAATCAGAAGCTCAGAAAAATAGCAATATCTCAGCACTCATTCATCCAATTTCGATAAAATTTATTGTGTTAGAAAGATACGGATGTTAGGTTTCCAAAGAATCAAATTTCATCCAATTTCATTCAGTGGTTGAAGAGATATGGGCAAAAGAACAGAGGTCTGTTACTGAACATTCTGTTTCTGTAAAACGCAATCTGGATTTTGTATAAACTTCACGGATCTAATTGGCTAGGCAACAGTTCATAAAAATTCCTCAAAATTTTATCTAAGAACGTCTGATATGTCTAGATTATTCATGCAAAATTTTGAGGCAATTGGCTTATCCGTTTGTCTATAAAAATTCCGTGATCAGACGCGTGTGCACAGACAGTTTCAGAAACCAAGTTTTGCAGAAAATTTCAGAAAGTTCCTAACGTGATTCTAGAACGAAATTCAACCTGTATCAGTCCTAATGATGCATGGAAATCATATAAACATGGATTTTAATTCCGTTCATGAAGGAATCATGCATGTTTGTATCGATATAAATGAAGAACATGGGCTCAAGGCCTTGATTCATGTACAAATTTCCAGAATCTGTGCTTTTTCAGATTCTCATGAATTAAAACCAATTTGTGCAAGAATTCCAACCTGTGTGAGTGAGAGGGGACGTAGGAGCACTTCGCCGGATGATCGTCGGACGTCGGAACCAGGCCGGACTCCCTTCTTCTCCTTCTTCTCTTCCTTTCTCTCTCTCTCTCTCTCTCTATTTCTCTGAATTTTCGGACTGAACCTCTTGATGCTTGTTCGTTGATGGTCGTTGGTTGATGCCCTGTGCAGCACCTGGGAGAGCCTTTTTATAGGCTCTGGCTATGATTTGGATAAGCCTGATGGTTGGGATTTGGATGAGTTCTGTTTTGATTGTGTTGATAAAATCTTATCTGGATTGGTTGGAACGTCATCTGCATTTGATAGGCATAATCCTTGTTTGATTGTTGAACGTTATCTACATTTGATAGGCATCTGAGTTGTTGAATCATTATCTGTATTTGATTTCATCTGCATTGGGCAATCTTGAACGTGATCTTCTGATCCTTCCTCAATCTGTTGCTGGATATGCGCTCAAAGAAAAAACACAACTGGAACACAATCATTCATCAGGACAGGCGGAACAAAGTGAATGAACCCATCCTTCCGACATTGATCAAGAGGATTGACATATGGTTGGAAAACACCAGCGAGTATGGGCCCTTGACAACTCAGTATCTCGTCATTTTTGCCCTGACATGAATGGCTGTATGTCTTTGAGTAGGCGCTCCTTTAGTGCTTGTGGTATTTGGGAATTAAAGGTTTTCTTAGCCTCAGATATTAAAAATCGCTTTAGATCAGTGTGAGGAATGCTTGAGTCTCTCATACATAATCTTTTTTTGTTGCGCATCAAAGTACAGACTTCATGATACCAGCAGCTTGTCCTCAGGAAAGAACATGCTTCTTGGCAAAGCATTTCTTTTAACTCCAGCTCTCCGGCAAAATGTTCTTTTACGCTTGATGATTTGCACCGGTTCTCTTGTTCAAACAAACTGCGCAAGCCATTACTACTTGAATTAGCATTATCAGCACTGTGACTGTCACACACTTTCCGTTTGGTCCCCATGGCATTGGAGTTGCGGATTCCGTCCACAACCCTAACATGGGACACATTGTTCTCCATCTCTGCAAATGGCTTCACAGCATTCTTACTATCACTAACAAAAGAATGTTTGTCATTAGATGTGGTGTCATTGGCACGATATGGTAAAACAGAAGACCTATCTGTTATTGCATTCACATCCTTGTTAGAGAAATTTGTCCCACTAACAGTGTCACGACCGGGTAAGGGCACTTCCTTATGCATTTGACCAGGCAGACCTTCAGTGTTAACCATATCAGCAAAACTTGACTTCATCAACTTTGGATTTCCCTTTGTGTTCTTGAAGAATGATTGCTATGAGATACAGCTTCTGATTCAACCTTTTCAATAAGGCTGGCCTATTTTACATCATGAACATTCATTATTGGTTCTAGGTGAGCATTGCCACTAGCCATAACTTTCTACGAGGTAGATTAAAAGGATGAGTGATATGAAAAAGAACCATAAATGTTTCACAATCAGAACCTCTGCCCGATGTTACATTCAAGGCAATAAGAATCAGTGTAGGTTCAGAGATAATATGAACTTGGCTTGCAACATGGCGGGCTATTAAAGCGAGATTTCCAGCTATGAATGACTCAGATAAGACAACAGCACACTCTAATCCAATAAAACACTTGAAAACTTTTCATTGCTGTTGCTGATTATACTTTCGGGATGTATTTTGCTAAACTGGAAAAAAAAAATCCTTCTTTGTACCACAACAATTTCAACAGTATAGCTCAACACAGAATAAGCAGAAAAGTATTAACAAATAGCCACTTCTAAGGAAACATGATGAATCTCAATTGAATCTTTTACATGTATAAGAGTACTCAAGTAGTCTTCCGTTATCTGTATATGCCATGAACATGGCTATGCAAATCCATATTACATACTTACCTATTATGAATGTATTCAAATAGGCCTATGTTACGTTTTTGAAAATCAACTTTCATGCTCATTCAATCCTTTCCACGAGTATTGGGATATTAAAATTGCTCTTATCATAACATATCAATAGCCTACCAGTAACAAATGACGATGCAAATTGATGTATATCAATACTAATTACCTTAATACCCAAACATAACGTAGACACGTTACGAGAGGCGTTCGATACCAAACCTTCATTTTTGGAGGCTTTCGTTCTTGCTTCCACCTTTCCTTTCTTTTGATAATACCGACCTTACCCTCTAGAAATTGATTTCTTTCCAAATGTGAGCTTTTCTTTCTAGGAAGCTCACTTTCCCTTTTTGATGCCCGTTTTCCTTTTTGGGCGTCCACCTTCTTTTTTAGGTGTCAACTTGTCTTTTCAATGCCTTTTTCTTTTGAAGAGGAAAGCTTTCAACATACTTTTCGTAATAAATCTTTTAGGGAAACAAAATCCTGTTTTTCCAGTACTAAGGGCAAAATCGTCATTTTTCCCAATTTTGTCAAAATTCAAAATTTTCAGAACGGAAAGCATTCTTTCATCATTTTAAAGCTTTCATAAAATTTTGGTACCAAAACAAACTCGTTTAGTGCCTTTTTCCTTCAAAAACCCCAAAATTGCTAAAATGGCCACTTTCCTAAAAAGGTAAGAATTTTAAAAGAAAATTTTGGGTGTCTACAGACATAAAACAATTTTTAGAAAATGGGGGATTCACCGAGGATGCCACGTCCAAAGATAAGGCATTCATTCGTAAGATTTCGACCCGATACACCATTCTGGGTGGGGTCTTATACAAAAAGAGTTTTACCGGCATTCTGCTTAGGTGTATCGACCTAGAGGAGGCTAGGATAGTGATGCATGAGTTCCACGATGGAGAATGTGGAGGTCATGTTAATGCCAACATGATGGCGATGAAAATACTTAGAGGGGGCTATTTTTGGTCCACCCTGAAAAAGGATTGTCACGATCATGTTAGGAAGTGTCATCCGTGTCAAGTGCATGGGCACGCCATTCATGTCCCTTCATCTGCATTGCATTCCGTGGTCAGCCCCTGGCCATTTACCATGTGGGCGTTTGACATTGTAGGCCCGATATTTCCAAAGGCCTCGAATGGGCATCGTTTTATTTTAGCAGCCACGGAGTATTTCTCCAAATGGGTGGAAGCCATTTCCCTAACGAATGTAATGGGGCAACATGTGGTGGCTTTCATCCGGAGGAACATCTTGGCTCGATTTGGGGTTCCACGAGACCTTGTGTCTGATAATGGTACCCCATTCAAGAATGAGCGGATGGTTAAGTTGTGCAACACGTATGGCATAACTCACCACTTCTCCTCGCCCTACTACCCTCAAGGCAACGGCCAAGCCGAAGCCACAAACAAGACTCTCATTAGTATTATTGAGAAAACCTTAGAGAAGGGTAGGACGTGGCACGAGAAGCTGGATGAAGCCTTATGGGCTTATAGGACTTCCATCCGGACTCCCACGAATGCCACACCATTCGAATTGGTCTATGGCACAAACGCCATTCTTCCCATTCATACTCAATTGCATTCATTTCATACATCCATAGCACTCGACCTCCCCCTAGAGACGCTTCAGCATGCTAGGATGGCCGAACTTGATTTGCTAGATGAAAGGCGACTCCTTGCCATGGATCATGCTCGTGCATACCGGCAAAGGATAGCCCAACATTATAGCAAACACATGAGACCTCGCCACTTTGAAGTGGGAGATCTGGTCTTAAAAACCATCCACCATCGTGGCCCACACCCCTTAGGAAAGTGGCGCCCCAACTGGGACGGACCCTATGTTGTACGAGCAACCACTACGAACAATTCGTATTGGTTGATCGATGTAGAAGGTAGGAATTTAGCAGACCCTATCAATATTCAATACTTAAAGAAGTATCATGTGTAGGATCTGGATTAAATTCCAGTTTTTAAAAATTTTACGGGGATAGCTGCCCTGAGACATGTGAATAAGGTGCAAAGGTGAACTCGTGTGACCCTAAGTGAGAGAATTCGCACTTGTGAAAGAGTGGAGTTTTCAAAATCATGGTTGCATTTCAAAATCCTTCTTCTTACAAAGAAAGGCCTAGTTCAACATAGCAAGATACTTGCAAGTAGTACGTGCTATTTCTAAATAGGCTGATCTAGAATGGATCGAGTGTAGGCTTGGGATAAGTCCTCCCCTCTTTTCTTCTCCTTTCAAAAGGAAAACAAAGGCCCAAATCAAAAGGGAATTTCCCATTTAAAGTCTCTTTCCAAAAGAAAGAAACCAGACTTCAAAAAGAAAAGTCGATTCTCTTATGAAAAAGAGGGATTAAAGAAAAAATACTCCCAAAGGGAGACCCTCTATGGAAAAAGGAAAAAGAAGCCAAAAAGCTCAAAAAGAGCAGTTTTCCGCCTCCTATGCCTCAAACCACGGGACGCTTCAGAAGGGACCGTGGTATCTCTTTCCCATCCCTGGCTTATCCCAAGCTAAAGCATGGTTCATTTCGAGGAATCCTAAACTAAAAATAGGATTTACTTACTTGAATTTCATCTTGTTTGAGAACTCGACGTTTCGAGTAAAACGTAGGAATTTGAAATGAAGCTTGTTTTCTTATAAAACCTCCGCTAGATAAGCGAGTGTTAAGACTCAAACAAGGGCAAGCACGAAGAGCTCGAGATCCTTAGGATCGAGACTCAAGACAGTTGTCCCTTTTGTAAATAGCTTTTGTAAATAAGTTTTGAAAACCGAACATCGAACAGCATAGGATTTGCTCACTTGGAGCAATAGACCTTGTAAGTCTCTAGAGTTCGACCACATCTAGTCTCTGGGAGGTCGCCACTCTTGGCACCACACCCATGTCATCTGCATTCCACACATGGTACTTGCATGAACATGATCCCATTTAGGACCAGATTCCATAAGTACACCCTTTGGCGTGATATCTCCTCCTACCAGAGTTTGTAAATTGAGATTTTGCTAAAATGGGACGATCCCATATTCTTCGTGGCTAGATCTAGGGAGACATTAAAAGGGGTGTTTGTCATCTTTGCCCTTATCCAAATCTATTTAGACAAGGCCAAAGAGGGGCATCTGTAAACACCCCGAAATCCCACGAATTCCTTAAAACAAACTTGGTTTTGTAAAAGCAGCCCCAAAGGGCCATTTTTGAGTCTGGAAACCCAGGAGCCTTCCAGACAACCCTGTATATACGTTTTAAACTTCTATATTTCAAAAATATATAATATAGCTTTTGAAAACCTTTTAAAACACGTTTTTGAAACCCCGAAGTGGCTTGGCCCGATCAAGACAGGACCAGGAGAGCTAAGAGCCCGGAACCGGAGCACACGTCGAGCCCGGCACAGCAACTCTTGTATCTGATTCACACCCCCAGGATCTCGAACGTCCAAGACCCTGTTCTTATCAAAATATCATTTGAAGTCATCTCCGGAAGGCAGAAACGGAGGCGGACGACCATGTTGGCAAAGACCCAACGCAGACGGAGTACTGATGCTGTCAGACCCCGCACAAATCGTCCGTTTCGAACCCAGCTCGAAGGAGTCAGAGTTCAGTTTGGATTGGATCTGGACCATATATATCCAGATCCCAATCCAAACCCATATGTGGACTTGGATTTGGATTTGGATCCAGAGATCCAATCCAATATCCATATCCATGGCCCACATCACCTTCTCATAAATGGAGGTGGGGCCCACTTGAGTTTCACGTGGGATTATGGGCATGAGAGAGAGTGGGGATGGAAAATATCAAGAGTGTTGTAATTAAGCTTGACTTGTGTGTCAAGTTTGGGGTTAATAATGTGGGTTAGCCTAGTTAAGTGGGTTTAAGCTTGTAATTAGCCAAAACCTAACCTAGGGCTGCACCAACATGATATGGTTAAAGTCTATGGGCCATGCAAAGGGAGCTCCTCCACTTAAACCTAACCCAAAACACCTAATCCTAGCCTACCACCCTAATCCACCCCTAATCTGAGCCTAATCACCTAACCTAGCTCACTAAACCTCACCCTAAAACCCAACCACCTAACCTAGCCCTAAACCCCTAAACCACCCTTAGCCCACAATCTACCCAAACCCCTAGTTTTAAAATATCTGGCCCAACCCTTTCCAGCCCACCTTATCTACATACCACCCTCCCTAAACCACCTAACCACTACCCTCAGCCCAGCCCTAACCGACCTACCCATCCCCTATTTAAACCCCTCCCCTTTGGGGGCGGGTTTTCAAGTTAGAGGGCCCTCACCTCAGCCCAGCCGGCTCCACTCTCCACTCTCCACCTGCCCGCCTGCTCCACTCTCCACTCTCCGCCTGCTCCACTCTCCACCTGCTCCACTAGCTCTACCTGCCCCGCCACCTTCCCTCTTCCATCCACCACCATTCCCCAGCCGGACGCCATCACCTTCACCCAACCGAACCAGCCAAGAGCCCACCTGCTCGCCTGCTCCTCATTGCCTTCCACCGCCTCTCCCCCTTCGGTAAGTACCCTAACTCTATCAAAACCCTTCTCTTCCACCTCTCCACTCCTAGCCACCCACCCTATCATCATCTTAGCCCTTTTGCCACCACCCTTTGCACTTAGCCGAACCTAGCAAAACCCAAACTGTCGGCCACTACCTAGCCATCATATCCCATTCGGCCATCCCCTAGGCGTCCCATTCGGCCTTCCCACAAACTCTCCTTTAGGTCCAGTTTTCCCTAAACACTCGACTCCCCTAGTGACCCTAAAAAACCACTTATTCAGCCCCTTTAAACCCCCTACCTCGAGGCGACATCTACTTGCCACCGGCCACCTTCGAGGCGCCTATCCCGCGCCCCACTTGCAGCCGGCCAGCACCTTTGATCACCTATCTTCGCGGAGCTCCCGTTTGCAGCCCAAGGCGAAGCCAAGCCCACGCCCAAGCAAGGCCTCTACGGACCAGCTATTCGTAAGTGCCTAAACTCGGTCCTTAGTTGTATACTTTCTTGAGATTCAATTTGATACGGGGTTGTAATAACGGAGCATAGTCTCCCCCCGCTTGTAATAACGTGGCTTGGCACAACCACACACGTGCACTCTCTTAGTCGTGCACGATTTTGAACACACACGGGCCTAATCAGCCCCTAATACATAAGTATATATATATACTTTCATTTTCGAAGGGTTTTGTTTAAGTTGGGTGCGTTGTCTTTCAATTCAAGCACTCACACACATTGAGCTTTCGCTCTTAGTTGAAAGACCCAAGTAAGGGCCGACCTATACTATTTGGGTTTCATTTCATGTCGTGTGAGTAAGTCTTTCAATTCAAGCACTTTCACACACATTGAGCCTTCGCTCTTACTCCCAAGACCTTAGTAAAGGCCTTATTGCAGTTATATTTGGGTTTCATTTATGTCGTGTGGGTAGTCTTTCAATTCAAGCACTCTCACACACATTGAGCCTTCGCTCTTATTCCCAAGACCTTAGTCAAGGCCATACTGCAATTTATATTTGGGTTTAATTTCATGTCGTGTGTGTAAGTCTTTCAATTCAAGCACGCACCCACATTGAGCCTTCGCTCTTATTTGCAAGACCCGAGTAAGGGCTCATATACATAAGCTATATACATATTTCCCTTCGGTTATTTCCCTTCAGTTATTTCCCTTCTGTTATTTCCCTTCAGTATTGTCTTTACATTTCGGGTTTTCCCTTTGGAGTAGCGTGAGTTTGCATTGCATCTACGCCATACCACGAGGTAGGACGCATATTGCATCAAAGCAAGCCTCGCTCGAATTCGCCCATGTAGTGGAGTGTTCATAACACACAAACTAGGTGGCCCGAAAAGGGATAAAAGAAAAGACTTAGGCACGTGCAAATCCACGTGATCTAAAACATGCAATCGCATTCTAAAGACCCGAAATAGACACCTCGAACCGCTTCGTAGACTTTCCTCCAAAAAAAAAAACTCGATTTTTGCAAAGCGTACAGACTGACCCTTGAGCATCGGTGCAAGAAGGTCTGCGACGACAAAAGCTTACTTGCTCACAATCGCCACGTTTAGAAGTCAATGTTAAAAATATCTTCGCTAGCTTAAGTAAGCTAGCTGGCACGCCCTATTTGTATACATAGGCCTTTAGACACACGAGAAGATCCACTCCAAAGCCCCGAAAGAGGTGAAGAGGCGGGGATTTTCGCGCGTCTACAAGGGCGTAACTCCTTTTCTCTTTATTTTGCCCTTTCAGCAGCTGGTGTAGGGCTTTACGGTCTTTTTGTGTGAAGGACTCGTGGTATTGGTTGCCTTCCATTACGGAGGCCTCTTTATGCTTGCGAGGTTTTTTAGTTTTTTTCTTGGCCCTTTGTTCACCATTCGATGAACATGAATCGCCTACTTTAGCCTCTTGGCTGAGAGCATCGATTTTGGCCTCGAATTCCCTTCTCAAGTCTTCTATCTCGTCTAGTTTGATTTTATTTTTCAAAATTCTCCTAGAGTGAGAACTTGATGCGCATGAGCCTTGGCTCGACACTTCACTTGGGTTGGATTTTGACATGCTTTCAAGCTTTTCAAAATTCCTACGTATGAAGTACAATAAAGAAAGAGTTAAAAACAACACCTTTTATAAAATATTTTCGTAAGATTCCTAAGATAACTCGATTTTAAAAGACTCACCTCCCACCAGGCGTGCCAAATCCTATAGACGCAGAAAGTTCCCGCTTCTGGTTCTTAGGCCTTAAGCGAATCTTTTCGTGTGTCTAAGTCCTATTTAAGCAAAAGGGCGTGCCAGCTAGCTTACTTAAGCTAGCGAAGAAATACTTTGCATTCTGACTCCTAACGTGGCGACTGTGAGCAAGCAAGCTCTTTTCGTCGTAGACCTTCTTGCACCGATGCGCAAGGGTCAGTCTGTATCCTTAAAAATCGAGTTTTAATATATGAGAACCTACGAAAACGTTTGAGGTGTTCGATTCGGGTTGTTTTTGTATGATTTTTAAGTTTTATTTCACGTGGATTTGCACGTGCCTATGTCTTTCTTTTTATCCCTTTTCGGGCCAACTAGGTGTGTGTTATGAACACGTGACCTAAGTGGGGCAACTTTGAGCGGGAGGGGTTTGCTTTGATACAAGATGCGTCCTAACTCGTGGTATGGCATATATGCAATGCAAACTCACGCAACTCCAAAGGGAAAACCCGAAATTGAAAGACAATGCGGAAGGGAAATGACTTGAAATATAAATTGCAAAAGGGAAATTGCGAAAGGGAAATTGCAAAAGGGAAATATGGCTATATCTTAAGAGCGGAAAGGCTCAATAGTGCAAGTGTGTGCCGTGTATATATGTAAAGACTACGCACACTGCTGAACCTTAAAACCCAAATCTTAAAGACATAGCTGAAAGGGAAATACTTATAATATATATGGGCCCGAAGGTCGCCAACGTGTTGCGTGGGTGTTGTGTGTATATTGAAAGACAACTCACACGACTTAAATAAAACCCAAATATAAATTGCAATATGGCCTTAACTAAGGTCTTGGGAGTAAGAGCGAAAGCTCAATGTGTGTGAGTGCGAGAATTGAAGTACTACGCACACGACATGAAATTAAACCCAAATATAAATTGCAATAGGGCCTTAACTAAGGTCTTGGGAGTAAGAGCGAAAGCTCAATGTGTGTGAGTACGAGAATTGAAAGACAACACACACAACATGAAATTAAACCCAAGGAAAAATATAACACGGCCATTACTTGGGTCTTGCAAATAAGAGCGAAAGCTCAATGTGTGTGAGTGCTAGAATTGAAAGACAACACACACAACTTAAGCAAAACCCCACGCAACTTAAATTATATAAATAAGTTTATATCTTAAGGGCTGATTAGGCCCGTGTGTGTTCAAAATCGTGCACAACTAAGAGCGAGATAGGCTCAAGTGCACGTGTATGTGGGTGTGCCAAGCCACGTTATTACAAGTGGGGGGAGACAATGCTCCGTTATTACAACCCCGTATCAAATTTAATTGAGCTTAAGCAAGTCTATAAACAAGGACCGAGTTAGGCACTTACGTATAGCTGGTCCGGAGGTGACTTGCTTGAGCTTGGGCTTGAGCGTCACCTTAGGCTGCAAGAGGGAGCTCCTCGGAAAGGCTCGGCAAAGGAGGGTGCTGGCCGGGTGACAAGGGAGCGGTTGTGGCACCTTGGCGCTAGCCGGATGATGGGAGGGGGGTGCTGCTTTGGCTTCTTGGGCTGGGGTAGTTAGGGGATGTCACTAAGGTATAGGGCAGGTCCTAGGGAAGGTGGAGCTAAGGGGTGACTAGGGGTTGTCTAAGGAAGAGGATGGAAGGCTGCGGGTGTGGCAAGGTGCAGTCGGTTGTGGCTGGCCGACTAGTGGCAGGTTAGGTGGTGGCCGGTTGGGGTAACTAGGGGGTGCTTAGGAATGGCAAAGGGAAGCTAGCTAGGGTGTTTGCTAAGGGGTGGTTTAAGGGAAGAGATAAGGTTGAGGGTGATTAACTAGGGGCTGTCTAGGGGATGAGGTAAGGTGGCGGGTGTGATGCAGTTGGGCAGAGGTTGGCCGAATGGTGAAGGGTGGCGGATGGTGGACGGAAAGTGATGGTGGTATGGTGGCTGAGAGTGGAGGGGGAGTGAAGATAGGGTGGAGTTAGGATAGGGTACTAACCAAAGAGGAAGAGGAAGGTGGCGGGTGGCCAAGGAAGGCAGCCGGGTGGAAGGAGTGGATGCAGTCGGGTGGAAGGAGTGGATGCACTCCGGGGAGTTGTGGTGGCGTGGAGTGGAGCTGGAGTGGTGCAGGCCGGGAGGTGGTGGTGGAGCAGGTGAGAGAAGAGAGCAAGGGGTGAGAGAGGAGAGGAAGGGCTCGGCTGGCCCATGGTAGGCTGTCCAAAAATCTGAAAAACCTGCCCACTACGGGGGGGTTTATAGGATTTTTAGAGGTCGGTTGGGCTGGTTTTTGAGAGGGTGGTTTAGTGGTTAAGTGGTGGTGGTTTAGGGATAAAGTGGGCTAGATATTTAGGGGGGACCAGATATTTAGTTTAGGTGGTTTTAGGGATATGGTGTGCTAGGGTTTAGGTGGGGTGGTTTAGTGGTTTAGGGCTTAGCTAGGTGGGTTGGTTTTAGGGTGAGGTTTAGTGAGGTGGGTTAGGTGTTTTGGCTAGGATTAGGTTAGGATTAAGGGAATTAGGCTAGGTTTAGGGAAGGATTAGGGAGGTGGGTTAGGTGATTAGGTTGGGATTAGGGCAGGATTAGGGAAGTGGGTTAGGTGATTAGCCTAGGATTAGGGTAAATGGCTAGGATTGGTTTTGGCTTAGGATTGGGTTAGGAGCATCCCTTTGCATAGCCCATAGACTTCATTGCATCATGTTGGTGCAGCCCTAGGTTAGGTGTAGGTTCATACAAGCTTAAACCCACACTAATTAGGCTAACCCACATGATTAACCCAAAACTTGACACACAAGTCAAGCTTAATACATTTCCCTCACATGTAATCCTCCCCATTCTCTCTCATGCCCAAAATCCCACGTGAATTTCAAGTGAGCCCCACCTCCATTTATGAGAAGGTGATGTGGGCCATGGATGTGGATATTAGATTGGATCCAAATCCAAATCCAAATTCACATATACGTTTGGATTGGGATCTGGATATATATGGTCCAGATCCAATCCAAACTGAATTCTAACTCCTTCGGGGTATGTTCGAAACGAATGGTTTGTGCGGGGTCTGACAGCATCAGTACTCCGTCTTGCGTTGGGTCTTCGCTAACATGGTCGTTCGCTTCTGTTTTCACCTTCTGGAGATAATTTCAAAGGATTTTTATTGATAACAAGGGCTTGGACGTTCGAGATCCTGGGGATGGATTTAACACGAGAGTTGCTGTGCCGGGCTCGACTTGTGCTCCGATTCCGGGCTCTCTTTTGCTCTTCTGGTCCTGCTTTCATCAAGCCAAGCCGCTTTGTGGGGTTTCAAAACATCTTTTAAAAGGTTTAAAAGTATATTATACATATTTTAAAACATATACAGTTTAAACATATGTACAGGGTTTGTTTGGAAGGCTCCTGGGTTTCCAAACTCAAAATAGCCCTTTGGGGCTGCTTTTACAAAACCAGGTTAATTGAGAAGTTCGTGGGATTTCGGGGTGTTTACACTAGGTTCCAGGGCACCCTTGACCCAAGTGGTCGCAGATGGAGGTTATGGTGGTATGCTTGGAATATAGCCTATCCCATATCGGCTTGGGTTTGCACTTGGCACTATGGGCTCGAGGCAACCTTGGTTTTGAGTCCCTAGACTTTGGTATGGCATGTAACCCATGTTCAATAGCATGTTCCACGATTTTTTGTTTTTCGAAAAGTTTTGATATAATTCATGGTTTTGGAACTTGCTATCGTCCATGTCATGCTTGAATGGTTTCTTGTCTAGGGGTTTTGGAAATAGTTGACACTTGGTCTTTCCTACGATAGTTATGGTTTTGGGTGGGCAAGCCTTGAGCTGCCCTTTGATATACACGACCTTCCTAGGCTTTTAGAGGACGAGCTTGGGTGTCTCGACCAAGGGCTTTCCAAGGTTGTCCTCATAGGCTTGGTGACCTGATAGGCAAGGGAAATTTTGGATTCCCTGAAGCTGAGGATGGTTTTCACCTAGAATTACCACAATCTGGTCTTCGTAGGGGATTTTTACACACCTATGGAAGGTGGATGGCACAGCTCGAAGGCTATGTATCCAGGGTCTTCCAAGCAGTAGGTTGTAATGGGGGTGTATGTCTAAGACATGGAACACCCCCATGTGGGCTATGCCCCCCATTTTCATGGGTAACTCTACGACTCCTAGTGGTCTAGATGCATTCCCATCGTATCCAGTGATTACAATGGGGCTTGGGTTCACGGAAGTCAAGGTGACTCCGATTTGATACGCCATGTAGAGTGAAAGGATGTTGAGACATCCTCCCCCATCAACTAAGCATTTGTCGGGAGGATAGTGATTCAATACTACCTCGATATTGAAAGCTTGGTTGTGGGTTTCATATGTTCTTTCTATCTCATCTTTTGAGAACATGATGAGCGTTTTTGCACATATAGACGCCACTTGAATTGACAAGGACTCAGGGGTTATACTTGAGTTAACCTTCGCTCTCTCTAAGATTTTTTCTAAAACAAGCCTATGCCTAGGTTAGGTTTGTATCAGCTCTAGGATGGACATGTTTATTGGGATCTTAGAAAGATTATTTTCGAAATCACATGTGGTTAAAACAATTTGACCTTTGTCCCTTTTTGGCGAGACCTTAGGAATGCATGCTTTTGAAGGGCCAGGGATACTAACCACCTTTTTAGCAGTTTTTTCTAATTGTTGGGGTTTATAGATCCTCCCAGACCTAATTACTTCTCCTACACTTTGCCTAAGGCTTGTGCCTATTGTGGCTATATTTGAGTGCCTTGGAGCACCTCGAATTTCTAGAATGGCTTTAACCGGGGCGGGACTCTAAGCGCTCCCGGATAACTACTTGGGCATTTTTCATATAAATAATGAGAGATGATGCACAAGTAGTAAAACCAGAATATGATGGATGCACTAGACCTTTCGAAGTCGAGAAAGCACATACCTCTTTTCCCTTCCCACTAGTGCTTGCGTGATTGGGGAAGGGTTCTTTGAATATAGCTTGGATAGGCTCTGGTTCCTCAGTGACCTGGAGCCGGCCCTGCGCTATCAAGTTCTCGATTTTATTGAGAAGGGAGAAACATTGGTTTGTATCATGGCCCTTTAGCCAATGATACTTATAAAAATTATTTAAAAACCTCCCTTTGGAAGTGGTTCCCTCAGGAATTTCGGGGAGTGTGATCATTTCTTGGGCAAGTAGGAGGTCAAGGACCTCCGAAACAGGTTGCCCCAAAGGGGTATATTCTCGTTTTTCAAAAGTTTTTTGCAATTTTTTTTCATTTTTTGGTTTAAACTCTTTTAAAGTGCTCGCTGGGCTTGGATCCACTCGAACGTTTGCAACTTTTTGGGGCTTTGCCCCTTTGTCCATAGTGGGTAACCCGTAAGTTCTGGGTTTCTCCAAACGTGACTTATGTAAAATATTTCCTTTCCATAGGTGACCGTAGACTCCCTTCTTCAGATTCATTTCAAAGAGGGAGGCTTTCTTGATCAACTGATGAAAAGTCGATATTTCATGTAAGGAGAGAAGAGTTTTCAATTCAGCTTTGAAATTATCAAGGATGAGCATTACTGCGCATCCTTCTAAAATCGGCTCTCTCACTTGCCCCAAGAGGGACCTCCATCGAACGATGAGTGCGTGTACATCCTCGTTCACTGCCTGTTTGGTATCCCTCAAAGTGTTTAAAGTCGGCGTTACTTCCACATTATGTGAAAACCTTTGCATAAAACAGTTCGCTAACTCTTCGAAAGTTGCGAACTAGCTTAAATCATAGGAAGCAAGCTATTTTGAAGCAGTACCTTTGAGGGAAAGGGGAGACCAATATATCCACTTCGTCGAGTCCTTCTTTTTTTGGGCTCGACGGGAAAAGAGTTGCAGGTGGGATGTAGGATCCCTCGTGCCATCGTACCGATGAAAGTTCGGTATCTCATCGTCACTCTGTGTTTCATAACCCAAGGGAAGGAAATCAGACAGGGCGTATGTTCTCTTTTCTTTATTTTGCCCTTTTAGCAGTTGCTGTAGGGCTTTTCGGTCCTTGTGAATGAAGTACTCGTGATATTGGTTTCCCTCCATTGCGGAGGTTTCCTTGAGCTTTCTAGACTTATCCAATTTCTTCTTAGCTTTTGCCGGTTCGCCATGAGACGAACAGGAATCAGCTTCCTCTGCCTCTTGGTTGAGTGCAGCGATTTTTGCTTCGAAGGTTTTTCGCAAGTCCTCTATCTCTTCTCTCCTACTTTTGAAATTGGTTTTCGAAAGTCTTTTGGAGTGAGAACTTGATGTGCGCGAGACATGGCTGGACACTTCATTGGAGTCTGAACTCGACATGACTTCGATGCTTTGTTTTGAAAATCAACTACGAAATGCAAAAAGGCAAAGAGTTAAATACTTTCCTTGGAAAATTTTTCCAGAGGTTTGTTTGTTTGATCGATATTTTCTCAAGACTCGGGTCCCACCGGTAGTGCCAATTTGTAAGCACGAAAATTCTTCACTCCTGGTTTTGAGGCCGGGAATGAAATTTCTCGCGTTTACGTCTCTTTTAAGGGCATGTCAGCTAGCTTACTCAAACTAGCGAAGTTTTTTTGGAAATATCTGACTTTTTGGCAATTGTGGACAAGCGAGATCTTTTTGCTTGAAACCTTCTTGAACCGATGCTCAAGGGTTGGTTTAAGCGCTTAGAAAACTTCGATTTCAAACAAACATGATCTTGTGAAAGAAAAGTGAGTATTTCAACGATTGTTTGCCTAAATTGCAGTTTTTATTACGGGGGTTGTACGTTTTCCAAGTCTTTGAGTTTTAGCTATCTTAGGTCGGATGTGGGTGCTTCAAGTGACCTAGATTTAGCGAGTTTGAGCGTAGTTTCCGAGTTTCCTCTTTGAAAATACGTGAATGCAAGGATGCACGAAATACTCTTCCGGTTTGATATGATGTGAGCTAGGCTCAAATTAAAAAGCAACTCACACACACAGCTTAAAGTAAATACCCGAATGTAAGTGCAACTCACGCAGTTGAAAGGGAAATACCCGAACTTGGAAAGCAACTCACATGACTTGAATGTAAATTGCAGAAGGGTGATATACTTATATATTTAAGAGCGGAAAGGCTCAATGCACGCGTGTGTGTAGTGTAGAATTGAAATGACAAACTCACACGACTTGAATTGAACTTGCCGAAATTGAAATATAAGTATATAAGAGCGGAAAGGCTCAATGTGTTCGTGTGTGTTGTGTATAAATAGAAAGACAACTCACACGACTTAAATTGAACCACCCGAAATGTAAGCGCGTACACAACTTGAATGTAAAACTCACGCAGCTTGAAAGTATATAAATACTCTATATCTTATGAGCAACAAAGGCTCAAAAGGTATGTGAGAGTGTAGAGCAAGTGCTCGAGTGCTCTTATGTGCAAGTGTGGAAGCTTAAATGACAAACTCACACGACTTGAATATAAAACCCATGCAGCTGGAAAATATAGAAATATGCTATATCTTATGAGCAACAAAGGCTCAAAAGGTGCGTGAGAGTGTGGAGCAAGTGCTCACATACTTTTTGGGTGCGAGTGTGAAATTTAAATGACAAACTCACACGACATGAATGTAACAACCCAGAATTGAAATTGCATGGCTTTCACTAAAGTCTTTAGAGTAAGAGCGAAGGCCCAATGTGTGTGCAATAGTGTGCAACTAAGAAGGAAAGGCTCAAGTGCACGTGGGTGTCTTGTGTACGTTTTAAGAGCAATATGGCTCAAGTGTACGTGTGTGCTTGTGTATCAAGCACCAATATTACATTTCAGGAGGAGACCACGCTCCATTATTACAACCCTGTATCAAAATTGAATTGAATTTAAGAGCAGTAAGGTAAAAACCGAATTTAATCACTTACAAGTGGACTGCTTTTCCTTCCTCGTGCTTGGGCTTTGGACCTTGGCAGCCAAGAGGGGTCTCCCTAGGTGTGCTTGAAACGAGACAGTATTGGTTTGGGTGTGCTTAGGGACACGCTGGATGTTTAGGCCTAGTTCGGGCTTATGAGAGAGCTCACAGCAAGATAGGGTGTCTTAGGCATGGGCTAGCTAAGGCAAGTCACGGCCTAAGGTTTGGGTTGGTTCTAGTCGGCCCTAAGGAGAAGGTCACGACTAGAGGGGTAGATCCTAGTTAGTCCTAGGTGGGTTGGTGGTTTGTGGCTGGAGTAGGCCAAGGGAGGTTGCAGGCGCGGCTGGATAGGGGTGCATGGCTTGCAGCAGGCAGCGGCCGGGGCGCGCAGGGTGCAGCAGGGCGCGCGGGACGTAGGGCACAGCAGGGTGCACGGGAAGCAAGCGCGCAGGCACTGCAATAGGGCGCAGCGGGGCGCGTTAGGGGTGTGCAGGGCACACAAGGCGCGGCAGGGGCGCGCAGGGCGCGCAGGACGCACGGTCGGGGCACGCAGTAGGGGCGGCTTTAGGTGCGCCTAGTTGTGTGGCTGGGTTTAGGGTGGGGTTAGGTTGTGTGGGGGGTGTGGCCGTGGTGCAGCACGAGCTGGGCTTAGGGGTTAGGTTTAGGTTAGGTTGGGTCGAGCCTAGGCTAGGTTTAGGGTGGGGTTAGGAGCCTACCTCTTGGAGCCAAGTCCACCTTGATCGAGCCCATGTCCACGCCTTGCTGCAACCTTCCTTGGTCAAGCTCACCTTGGTTGCAGCCCTTGTCTAGACCCATTTAGCCAACATGGCTTGAACCCACCTCACCCATGAGTCCACATGTTTAAGTCTCTCTCTCACTCTCTCTCCTCCCAAGCATTTCACGTGAACTTCATTTGGGACCCCCTCACCTCTATTTATAGGCAAATGAGGTGGGTCTTGGATATGGGTTTTGGATTTGGGTCTTGGAATCCATATATGATCCAAACACTATTTGGGTCTGGATCTCGGATCTCGAATATTTTGGGATCCAAATCCGACCCAAATATTTAATTGGGTTTGGATCTCGGATCTTAGAAATTTGGGATCCAGATCCAATCCAAACACTATTTGGATTTGGATTTGGATATTTAGATCTAGATCCAATCCAAATTTCTTTTCTTCAGTCCTTCTTGGTGTTTTTCGAGACGGACGGTTTGTGCGGGCCCTAGCTTCATCAGCGCTCCGTCTTGTGCTGGGTTTTTCCCAACTTTGTCGTCCGAACTCCTTCTCACCCTTATGGACTTCATTTCAGCTCATTTCCGTCGTTTCCGGCTTAGATTTCTGCTATTTTGGTGAATGTGCTTGGCTTGGCTTTTGGTTCTCTAGGCTTGCAGTCTGCTTCGGGCCTAGGCCTTCCTTTTGCCTTTTGACCCTAACTTTTATCAGGCCAGGGTGCTTTCTTTGGGCTTCTGAATCTGCTTCTAAGGTTGCTTTTGATTCAGGCTTCACCTATTGGATTTTAGGCTCTTACAGGATTGGGACTTGGCCCATATTTGAGAAATTCAACTTGAACGGGGTTTAGACAAAATTTAAAGCTTTCAAACTCTTGGGTTTTTGAAAACTCCAGAATCTGGTTTTAAAATGAATTTTCAAACCAGATGTTTGTTTTTAGAAATCGTTTTATTTTGGGGTGTTTACAACGTGAACCCCTTTTCTCCCCCCCTTGGTCCTATTTATAGGCCAAGGGGTGGGTCTTGCATCTGGATCTTAGATCCAGATCCGATCTAAATATCATTTGGGTTTGGATCTAGATCTCGGATTTAGATTTTGAGATCCAAATCTGATCCAAATATTATTTGGGTTTGGATCTGGATCTCGGATCTGGATATTGGGATTCAGATCCGATTCAAATATTATTTAGGTTTGGATATGAATATTTGGGTCTAAATCCAATCCAAATTTTTCTAGCTCCTTTCTTCGAGTCCTTTCTGGCACTTTCCACAGTCGGTTTTGAGCAGGCTCCAGTTCCTCGGTGACCCAATTTTGGCCTGGGTTTTCCCCAAGTTCTTTTTCCGACTAATGTTCTGCTTCTCAAGACATTCTGGCATCTATTTTGATCCGCCTTTTTCTGTTTTTGGCAGGTTTCTGGTGCTATCGATCTCAGATTTCCTCGCGAACTCTGTTCTTCATTCTGATGGGTCGTGTCTTGGACTTTTGTTGACTTTATCAGGTTCTTAGCCTCTTTATGCACTTTGGAGCTGCTTTTGCTTTTTGACCCAAATTACGATTTTGGCCTTCTATCGGGCTTTTCTCCGAACAGGCTTGAATTTTTCTTCTTTCTCTTGCTTTGGCCTCCAGATGGCTTTTGAAGTTTTGGGAGTTTTGAAAAATGGAATTTTGGGGTGTTTACAGATGCCCCTCTTTGGCATAATGGCAAATAAGAAACACCCCTTTTGTGATTTTTCTCCCAAATTTTCTCGAGAATACATCATTCTTTGCTTTGTAAAAACCCTGTTTTCTTTGATCATAGGAAGGGATTTTTATCTAAAAAAAAAGAGACTTTTTCTAGCTATTTTTCCTACATATGATCATGCATGAATGACTCTTTGAATGCATGAATGAGTGAATTTTTTTATTTTTGGGGGTTTTGAGCCCGAAGAGAGCCTTTTGAGGCTAATTGCTCCGAGCAGGTTTTTCCCATGTCTTTTTGACATTTTTCAGGTTTTTGAGCTTGGAGAGAGCTTTTTGAGGCTGTCTGCTCCAAGCAAGTTCTACCCATTTGTCTTTTTGACATTTTTCGGGTTTTCGAGCTTAGAGAGAGCCTTTTGAGGCTAACTGCTCCAAGCAGGTTTTACCCATTTGTCTTTTTTGACATTTGTGGGTTTTTGAAAACTTCTTTTTCAAAAGGAACTCCTTTTACCTTTTATCGAAAGGACTTCCACTTTTTCATACTTCCCTTTATTCGGGTTTCAATACCTACTACTAAGTAGAGGTTTTTTTGGTAGGAAATCTTAGAAAACATTTCAAAGTTCCATTTCCTACAAAACAAAGTCGAGTTCTCAAACAAAATGAAATCTAAATAAGTATATTCTATTCCTACTTTAGGATTTTCACAATTGAACCTTTTTCCTTGGGGATAAGCTGCGGGGATATGGGAAAGAGCTACCACAGTCCCTTCTGAAGCGTCCCGTGGCTTTAGGTAAAGAGTCAGAAAATTGCTCTTTTGAGCTTTGGCTTTTTCTTTTTCTTTTTCAAGAGAAGACCTCTTTTGAAGAAGTTTTGTATTCCCTTTTCTAGGAAGGCTTTTTTTTCGAGGAGTTTTTGCATTCTCTTTTTCTTTTTCCCTTTTTTCTTTCAAAGAAAAGACCTCTTTCGGAGGAGTTTTTGTATTCCCTCTTTCTATTTAAAGGGGAAGACCTCTTCTTGGAGGAGCTTTTGTATTCTCCTTTTTCATTTTTCTTTTGGACGTTGCCAATTTTCCTTTTTGAAGAGAGAAGTAAAATGGGGGAAAGCTTATCCCTTTGGTTACTCGATTCAACCGAGATCATCCTATTTCTTAATAGCATCTTCTATTTGAAAACATTTTGATATTTTGAATAAGGCTCAATGTTGTAAGCCAAGGATTTTTGAAATGTCGCCAATTTTGTTTTCGAAGACTCTACTTTTCGTAAAGCATAAATTCCTTCATTTAGGGTTATACAATCAACCTTGATCCTTCTTTCAAGAAGTTTCAAAGGAGTTCAATTTTAAAAATCTTTTCGAAAGAATTTAACATAGACCCTTTCGAATATTCGGGCATTTTCGGAGTCTACTAAATTTCTACCTACAATATCAACATGTTTTTCGATTTTTGTTGCCCTTTTTAAGACATGGGGACATTCCTACTCGAACTGCCACCTTTTTGGGTCTGTTGGGTGATATGATATGAATGTAATGCATGATATGCACTCCAGGTGACTCAATGGAAAATACATGCTTTATGCAATGATAAAAATCTGAAATGTATCTCACATGTCATGATGGAGATACATTTTTATGAAATTGGTTCTCCATGGAAGGTGTCTAGGGGATACATTTGAATGCCCCTAGCTTGATGGAGATGTACGATGCACATGGCCACATGGTGAAGGACCATGGTTTTTCAAAAAGGGGATTCAGGGTGGACGATGGGATGATATGTCCATGCATTTGATATTTATGGTATTCTAACATGATCATGATACTTTTGCTTAAGGACGGAAAATATAACCAGCCCTAAGTGATCATCATGGAACTCATGTGCTTATCCTAACTCCATCAAGGTTTTCATATTAACCAGATGCTGAAAAATCTTTCTTTTCAAAGTCATATGTGGGGTTAAATTTTTAAAACTTTGATTCTTTTGAAGAAGCAATTTTAGGAAATCCTCCCTTTCTATATGAAGATGATTTCTATACCTACCCCTTGATCGAAATATGTTTCCTATGCTTGATTTTCTTTGAAAATAATTGGTCAAGCATGGTTTTTGGAATTCATTTTGAAATTTCATGCCTTCATGGGGCATTTGATCAAGCATGGGGAATGTGTCTCAATGAGGCACTTCAGCCACATGATGTGGGGCTTATCCCTTAACGGAGTTTCGAGCTTGAACTCATACTCCGTTGAAAGGGGTTGCCATTTATTTGACCTACCTATTTAAGATAGGTTTTTCAAATGAGTGCTTCAATGAATCAACATCATTCCCTTTTCCATGAAATGGGAGATAATGTCTCGAATTTGGAGGCCTACAGCAACACCAAGCACGATTTTTCTTTTGGCTTGGTGATGCCAATAGAGTTTTTGAAATGTATGGCACACTTTGTATGAATATCTTCTTCATTTTGATCGAGTTTAAGCACCTAGTGCATGAATTGTAATGCTTTGGAGGTTTTTATCAAAATATTTTTGAAAGGCTTTTTGTAAAATGTTAACCCTTTTTCAAGATTCTCATTTTAGCATCTTGCTTGGCATTTTTGAAATCCACCTTGAAGGTTTCGGATTTGATTCATATGGAGACATGCCTATGATGGCTCGACACTTACTCTCATTGCCCCTTTGGTTTTACATAAACCCTAAATTCGAGTTCTAAGATGATGTCTAGACCCGATGTTGTTTATGTACATGTATGATTTCAAAATGTAATGCATGATGCTTTATGTAAACACTATGGGTTAGACTCACTTCTAAAAATCCCTAAATTTTCTATAAGTCAAGGATTTTACGAATTTCAAGAAGCTTAGAGGTGATTATTCCTCCTTGCTTTGATGATTCTTGAGCTTTTCAGTTTTGAGGAAGCTCTAGGCAAAAAGGTATACATGACCAACATTTGGACACTTTTGGGTTTTTGGGAGTATATACAATTTTTGAAAGTAATTTTGAAACTTTCGAGAATGGGCTTTGTACATGGCCATTGTTTTTTGAAATTTCTTCATTTTGTTGTCTTTTCTGAAATACAAATTCAAGGATTTGTATAAAGGCTTTCTTTTGAAAAAGTTTTTTGAAATAAATTTCTTTTTGGAATTTTCAGTTTTTCAAATGTTTTTGAGATTTTGAGGGTTTTCAATTTTTTTGGTTTTTGGCAATATCTAATTTTTTTGGATTTTTTGAAAAAGGTAGGGATCTTCCATTGAACCTACAAAGAAAACTTCATGAATCAGACTCTAATAAATAGGTCTAAGACATGGGTTTCGGTTTTAGAGGTTCTACAGGGCACCCTTGACCCATATGCTCTTAGGTGGTGGCTCAGGAGGTATGGGTGGGCTGTAGGCCAATCCATATCGATTGCCTTTGGCTTTAGGTAGGACAGGTTCTAGCCTACCTTGGTTTTTGGATCCTAGGCCCATGTAGGGTTTATATCCCATGTTTAGGATCATGTTCCAAGACTTTTTGGATATTGGGAGTTTGGATTTTGGGGTGGTGGAAGACTTGGGCTTCCACACAACCCTGGTTTGGGAGCTATGTTTTTCAAGGGAAGCCGTGCTTGGTCCCTTGAGAGATTTTGGATGTTTCGGGGTGATGGAAGGGCTTCCACACGACCCCAATTTGGGAGACTTGTTTTTCAAGGAAAACCATGCTTGGTCCCTTGAGGAATTTTGGATGTTTTGGGGTGATGGAAGACTTGGGCTTCCACACGACCCCGGTTTGGGAGAGATTTTCTTCAAGGGAAGCCAAGCTTGGTCCCTTGAAATATTTTGGATGTTTCAGGATGGTGGAAGACTTGGGCTTCCACATGACCCTGGTTTGGGAGACATGTTTTTCAAGGGAAACCATGCTTGGTCCCTTGAGGATTTTGACTTGCTCCCTAGGTTCAACTTGTGGTGCCCCTAGGGATGGATTTTGTTTCAAAGCTATAGTCTTGGGTTTAGAGTACAAGACTAGGCTTGAAGAAGTGGTTTCTTTTATGGTAGGGTTATTTGCTCCTAGGATGTAAATGCATGCCTTAGGGGTCTCCATGTCTACCATCTTTTGAACTTTTTGGTTTTGAAATTATTTTTGGGGGTGCAGGACATTTGGCGCACCTTGAAAATCCTCTATTTCGGGCACATTTTGTGGGGTTGTGTGTGCATGGATGTGATCCAATGCATCTTATGACCCTATTTTGAAAAGAGAGTTTTGAGGAGGATAGGTTTCAGACATACCTCTTTTTGGCTAATCTACCTTTCCATGGTGAGAGCAGGCCGTGTTCCCGGGTGACTCTATTTTGAGCTCCCGTGGCTTCTCGAGGCATTCCTTTTCGAACCCTACCTTTTTGTGACTCTCGTCTTTTTGTGGGATGTGGATTTTATGTCCCACTATGTGTGTGCCCAGATTCAAGGATTTTGTTTTTAGTTTTTGGAATTTCAAAGTTTGGTTTTTCAATTTTTTTATCTTTTTGAAAATTTTCAAGATTTTTTTGGTTTTTTTAAATAGACAATTTTTTTTAAATTTTTCTGTGGATTTTGAAGAGCTTGGAGACTTGGGAGTGGCTGACTTGTCCCTCTTTCGGGTTCTGGCTTTAACCTTGTAGACACACGAAAAATTTTACTCTGGGTTCTTAGGCCTGAAGTGAACCTTTTTCGTGTCTAAGTCGCTTTAGGGCGTGCCAGCTAGCTTACTCAAACTAGCGAAGTATTTTTGAAATATCTGACTTATGGGGCGACTGTGGACAAGTGAGATCTTTTCGTTGTAAACCTTCTTCAACCGGTGCTCAAGGGTCGGTTTAAACGCTTAGAAAATATCGATTTTGAACAAGCATGGACTTTTGAAAAGAGTATGAAAGTACTTGATCGATTTGTAGGCCTATTTGCAGATTTTATTTACGTGGGTTTGCACGTATCTAAGTCTTTCGATTTTATCTACTTAGGCGGGATGTGTGCATCAAGTGGCCTAAGATTGGCGTGTTTGTATGGGGTATTCGGGGCTTCTTTGAATGAAAGTATGCGCAATATCTCGAGTTTGGCGGATATGCTATGCAACTGTAGACGCTAGAAAATCCCCGCTTCTGGTTCTTAGGCCTAAAGCGAATCTTTTCGTGTGTCTAAATCCTATTTAAGCAAAAGGGCGTGCCAGCTAGCTTGCTTAAGCTAGCGAAGAGATATTTTGAAATCTGACTCCTAACCTCGTAACTGTGAGCAAGCAAGCTCCTTTTGTCGCAGACCTTCTTGCACCGATGCGCAAGGGTCAGTCTGTACGCTTAGAAAATTGAGTTTTTGACATGATAACCTAGGAAAATGTTTGAGGTGTTTAATTCGGGCTGTTTTTGTATGGTTTTCAAGTTTTATTTCACGTGGATTTGCACGTGCCTATGTCTTTCTTTTTATCCCTTTTCGGACCAACTAGGCGTGTGTATGCACACGTGACCTAAGTGGGGCGAGTTTGAGCAGGAGTGTGGGGTTTGCTTTGATGCAATATGCGTCCTAACTCGTGGTATGGCGTATATGCAATGCAAACTCACGCAACTCCAAAGGGAAAACCCGAATTTGAAAGACAATGCGGAAGGGAAATGACTTGAATGTAAATTGCAAAAGGGAAATTGCAAAAGGGAAATATGGCTATATCTTAAGAGCGGAAAGGCTCAATTGTGCAAGTGTGTGCCGTGTATATATGTAAAGACCACGCACACAACTGAACCTTAAAACCCAAATCTTAAAGACATAGCCGAAAGGGAAATACTTATAATATATATGGGCCCGAAGGTCACCAACGTGTGCGTGGGTGTTGTGTGTATATTGAAAGACAACTCACACGACTTAAATGAAACCCAAATATAAATTGCAATATGGCCTTAACTAACGTCTTGGGAGTAAGAGCGAAAGCTCAATGTGTGTGAGTGTAGAATTGAAGTACTACGCACACGACATGAAATAAAACCCAAATATAAATGCAATAGGCCTTGACTAAGGTCTTGGGAGTAAGAGCGAAAGCTCAATGTGTGTGAGTGTAGAATTGAAGTACTACGCACACGACATGAAGTAAAAACACCCAAGGGAAATGGTAGCACGGCCCTTACTAGGGTCTTGAAAATAAGAGCGAAAGCTCAATGTGTGTGAGTGTGAAAATTAAAAGACAACACACACAACTTAAGCAAAAACCCACGCAACTTAAATTATATACGTATAGCTATATCTTAAGGGCTGGTTAGGCCCATGTGTGTGTCAAAATTGTGTGCAGCTAAGAGCGGAATAGGCTCAAGTGCACGTGTGTGTGGGTTTGCCAAACCACGTTATTACAAGCAGGGGGAGACAACGCTCCATTATTACAACCCCGTATCAAATTTAATTAAGCTTAAGCAAGTCTATAAACAAGGACCGAGTTAGGCATTTATGTATAGCTGGTCCGGGGGTGACTTGCTTGCACTTGGGCTTGAGTGTTGCCTTGGGCTGCAAGAGGGAGCTCCTTGGAAGGGCGCGACAAAGGAGGGTGTTGGCCGAAGGATGAGGTGCTGCGGGTGGGTGGCGCCTTGGCGCTAGCCGAGTGGAGCTGGCTGGGTTGCTGCCTTGGCTGGGGTAGTTAGGGGTGACTTAGGGAAGGAAAGGGGAGCTAAGGTGTGTCACTAAGGTGTGGGGGAAGTCTTAGGAAAAGGTGAGGCTGAGGGTGATTAGCTAGGGGCTGTCTAAGGGAGAGGTAAGGTGGCGGGTGATGCAGTCAGGTAGATGGGGGTGGCGTGGAGTGGAGTTGGCCGGCTGGATGAAGTGGAGGCTGGGCTAAGGAAGGGTGGTGGGTGGTGGCTAAGAGTGGAGGGGGAGTGAAGAGAGGGTGGTGTTATGATGGGGTACTAACCGGAGTGGGAAGCTGGCCGGAAGGTGAAGGTGGCGGATGTCAAAGGGAGGCAGCCGAATGGAAGGTGGCAGGTTGGTAAAGTCGGGTGGCATGGAGTGGAGTTGGCTGGAGGATGGTGGTGGCGTGGAGTGGAGCTGGCTGGGTTCCAAGGTGGAGCAGGTGAGAGAAGAGAGAAAGGGATGACAGAGGAAGAGCAAGGGCTCGGCTGCCCAAAGAAGCATGAAAAACCTGCCCACTAGGGGGGGGGGGGGTTATAGGGTTTTGGTGGGGTCGGTTTGGGCTGGTTTTGGGGGGCTGGTTTGGGAGTATAGTGGTGGTGGTTAGGGAATAAGGTGGGCTGGATATTTAGGTGGGCCAGATATTTGTCTTAGGTGGTTTAGGGATATGGTGTGCTAGGGTTTTAGGTGGGCTGGTTTAGTGGTTTAGGGCTTAGCTAGGTGGGTTGGGCTTAGGGTGAGGTTTTAGTGAGGTGGGTTAGGTGTTTAGGCTAGGATTAGGTCGGGATTAGGGGGAAATGGCTAAGTAAGGGGGATTAGGCTAGGGTTAGAGTTAGGAGCATCCCTTTGCATGGCCCATAAACCTAGTTGCATCATGTTGGTGCAGCCCTAGGTTAGGTGTAGGTTCATACAAGCTTAAACCCACACTCATTAGGCTAACCCACATGATTAACCCAAAACTTGACACACAAGTCAAGCTTAACACATTTCACTCATATTAATCCTCCCCATTCTCTCTCATACCCAAGATTCCACGTGAATTTCTTGTGGGCCACACCTCCATTTATGAGAAGGTGATGTGGACCCTGGATATGGATATTGGATTGGATCTTTGGATCCAAATCCTCATATATGTTTGGATTGGGATCTGTATATATGTGGTCCAGATCCAATCCAAAGCTGAATTCTGACTCCTTCAGGGTACGTTCGAAACGAACGGTTTGTGCGGATCCTGACAACATCAGTACTTCGTCTTGCGTTGGGTCTTCGCCAACATGGTCGTCCGCTTCTATTTTCACCTTTCGGAGATGATTTCAAACAATCTTGTTGATAACAGGGGCTTGGATGTTCGAGATTCTGGGGATGAATCTAACACGAGAGTTGATGTGCCGGGCTCGACATGTGCTCCGGTTCCAGACTCTCTTTCGCTCTTCTGGTCTTGCTTTCATCAGGCCAAGTCACTTTGTGGGGTTTCAAAACATCTTTTAAAAGGGTTTTAAAACTTTATTATACATATTTTAAAACATATATAGTTTAAACATATGTACAGGGTTGCCTGGAAGGCTCTTGGGTTTCCAGACTCAAAATAGCCCTTTGGGGCTGCTTTTACAAAACCAGGTGATGTGAGAAATTCGTGGGATTTCGGGGTGTTTACAGCAACTCACACAACTTGAATGTAAAACCCGAAATTGAAAGACATAGCTGAAGGGAAATTGTGGAAGGGAGATATAGCTATATCATAAGAGCAGAAAGGCTCAATGTGTGCGTGTGTGTTGTGTATATATTGAAAGACAACTCACACAACTTGAATTTAAAAGTCACCCGACTTAACTATAAAGTGCGGAAATGGGAAATACGTATATATATATATAATATATATATATGACCCCGAAGGTCGTCAACGTGTGCGTGTGTGTTTGTGTGTAAATGGAAAGACAACTCACACACACGACTGAAATTTAACTTGGGGAACGGGGAAATATAGATATAAGAGCGGAAAGGCACAATGTGTGCGTGTGTGTTGTGTATAAATGTAAAGACAATTCACACGACTAAAATTTAATCAACCCGAAATGTAAAGACGTACACAGCTGAACCGGTGTAGATACGCAGAAATTTTCACTCCGGGTTCTTAGGCCTGAAGTGAACCTTTTCGTATGTCTACGTCACTTAAAGGGCGTGCCAGCTAGCTTACTCAAGCTAGCAAAGTAAGTTTTGAAAATATCTGACTTATGGGACGACTGTGGACAAGTGGGCTCTTTTCGTCACAGACCTTCTTGAACCGATGCTCAAGGGTCAGTCTGTATGCTTAGAAAACTCGATTTTGAGCAAACATGACCTTTTTGAAAATATGCAAAGTGTTTGATTTGGTTTAGTTTATCTTGTTGCAGATTTTATCAACGTGGGATTTGCACGTTTCCTATGTCTTGGGTTTTAGCCAATTTAGGTGTGTAGTTGTGTGCATCAAGTGCCTAAGTTTTGGTGATTTTTGCACGGGTGTATGGGGTTTGCTTTGATGCAATATGTGCCCTATCTCATGGTATGGCAAATATGCAATGCAAACTCACACAACCGAACGGGAAAACCTAGAATTGAAAGACATAGCCGAAGGAAAATTGCAAAAGGGAAATATAGCTATATCTTAAGAGCGGAAAGGCTCAATTGTGTAAGTGTATGCCGTGTATAAATTGAAATGCAACTCACATAGTTGAACCTTAAAACCCGAAATTTAAAGACATAGCGGAAGGGAAATACAACTATATATATGGGCCCGAAGGTCGCCAACGTGCACGTGTTGTGTTGGTGTGTAAATGGAAAGATGAACACATGCAACTGAACCGGGAAAACGCAGTGGAAAGTATAGAAATATGACTATATCTTAGCGGCTGCCAAGGCCAAAAGGGTCCGTGAGGTGCATGAGCAAGTGCTCAGGTGTTCTTTGTATGCGAGTATGTAAATGAAAGACAAACTCACACGACTTAATGTAACAACCCAGCTGAATTGAAATACTTATATAGAATAAGAGTGAAAGCTCAATGCACGCGTGTGTGAGTGTATAAATTTAAAGACAACTAACGCAGCTTTTACTAGAGTCTTAGGAGTAAGAGCGAAGGCTCAATGGTGCTCGTGGGTGTTTGTGTACGAGTAAGAGCTAAAGCTTAAGTGCTCATGTGTGCTTCGTGTAGCAAACCAAGTTATTACAATCGAGGGGAGACAATGCTCCGTTAATACAACCCCGTATCCAAATTGAATCAAAGCGTAGAAAGGAGATATGAAATACTGAATTAAAGCACTTACGTGATTCGGATGTTTGTCCACTCCAATCTCCACGAGTTTGCTTGGCTTCACACCCACGGATGAGTCTTCCTTGAAGCTTGAAGCGAAAGATGGCTGAATGGAGCCTTTGAGCTTAAGGTTTTTAGGTTCACTACACTAAGGTTGCGGGTTTATGCTTGAGAGGTGAGGTTCACGGGTCTTGTGTGAGACTCGGGATGGTGTGGGATACTAGGGGACTTAGGGTGTTATGTAGGCTGATGGAAGGGTATAGGGTAAGGTCACGGCTGGGATACTAGACTAGGATGGGTTCGGTTGGGGGTTCTAAGCAAGTGGTCATAGCACTAGGTAGGTGGAAGGGTATGAGGTGTATGGGAGCTAAGGGTCACGACACTAGGTAGGTGGGGTGATGAAATGATGGCTGTGGGTAGGGGAGTGTCTAGCTAGGATGGGTTCGATTAGGATAGGTAGTGGTGGTGGTAGGTAGTGGCTGGGGTCGGTGGAGTGGTGGGGATGTGGTGGTAGTGGCCAGGAATAGGTCGGTGGCAGTGGCAGGGAGTGGGTCAGTTGAGAGGGTCGATGCCAGGCGCTATGCGCCAGGCGGGTTGACGGAAGGTGAGGGCGACGGGCGCTAGGCACCTGTCGTAGGCACTAAGGCAGAGAGGGAGCGGGGTGACAGGGCGAGTGCAGGGCTCGCGGGGCGCCTGTAGGGTGTGCGGCGTGGGAGCGGGTACGTTTAGAGTGGCCAGGGGGTTTAGGGAGTCGTCGGTTAGGGTCTTAGGTGGAGTCGGTTGGGGGCGTAGGTGGGTTCAAGTAGGACTAGGGGTGCTGTGGGGTTTAGGTTGGGGTTGGATTAGGGTTAGGTGAGGTCGATTGAGGTAGGTTTAGAGGGGTTAAGAAGAAGGGTTTAGGGTGTATTAGGGGGCTTACCTCTTAATGCCGGTTTAGGGTGTGCTTAAGCTCCAATCAGTCACCTTAACCCTCCTTGTCCAAGCAACATTAGCCCTTCAATTAGGGTGGGGCAACCCTTAACTAACCCTACACTAACCCACAATTAAAAACCCTAAAACAAAAGAAAGCACTAAAGCACTCACCTAAGCACCTTCTCTCTCCTCCAAGTCCTCCCTTCAAATTCACGTGAACCCCTTGTTTGGGACCCCCTCACCTCTATTTATAGGCATTTGAGGTGGGTCTTAGATTTGGGTTTGGGTTTGAGATCTGGATCCAAATCCAAACACTATTTGGATCTAGATCTTGGATCTCGTATATTTTGAGATCCGTATCCGATCCAAATCCAACATTTTTATGGATATGGATCTGGATATTTTGGTCCAGATCCAATCTAATCCAAACACTATTTGGATCTAATCCAAATCCAAATACTATTTAGATCGACCCAAACACTATTTGGATCGGCCCAAATCCAAACACTATTCACTATTTGGATTTGGATATTTATGGTCCAGATCCAATCCAAATTTTCTCTGGATGGTCCTTCTTGGCTTCTCAAGCCGGACGATCTGTGCAGGCCTTGGCTTCATCAGCGCTCTGTCTAGTGTTGGGTTTCCCCAATCTTTGTCGTTCGGACTCCGTTTTGCCTTTTCAGACTCCGTTGCTGCTCATTTATGTCTTTCCTGGATCAAATTAGGGATGCTTAAATGAGGATGGTTGATCTGGCTTTCTGGTGCTCCTGGCTTGCCATCTGCTTCATGCCTAGGCCTTCCTTTCGCCTTTTGAACCTAGCTTTTATCAGGCCGAGGTGCTCTTCTGGGCTTCAAAATACACTTCTGAAGCTGCTTTTGGAATTTGGCCTTTGTGAGCGGCTTGTTGGGCTGCTTCTGGATCAGGTGTCGTCTTTGCATGCTCCACCTGTTCGTCTTTGGCTTTTGGGAAAATGGGACTTAGCCCGGGTTTAAAAACTCGTATTTGGATATGGAGCTTTCAAAACACTATTTACAGGCTTAAAGCAATATTTATAGGTTTTAAAACAATATGTACAGGATTCTGAAGGCTCCTAGGTTTTCAGAACTCAAAACTGCCCTTTGGGGCTGATTTGCAAACCAGGTATCGGTTTTAGAAAGTCGTGGGATTTTGGGGTGTTTACAACCGGGAAAACTCATGCAGCTGAAAGTATATAGATAGGACTATATTTTAGTGGCTGCCAAGGCCAAAAGCTGTGTGAGTGCTTGAGCAAGTGCCCGGGTGTTCCTTGGGTGCGAGTGTGGAATTGAAATGACAAACTCACACGACTTTAAAGTAACAACTCGAATGAAATTGCAGCTTATATGGCTCTTACTAGAGTCTTTTGAGTAAGAGCGAAGGCTCAATTGTGTACGTGGGTGCTTGGTGTACGAGGTAAGAGCTAAGGCTCAAGTGCACGTATGTGTCTCGTGTATCAAGCACCAATATTACATCCCGGGGGGAGACAACATTCCGTTAATACAACCCCGTATCAAATTGAATTGGAGATAAGGGAGAAGTAATGTAAAATGCTGAATTTTAAATACTTACAAGTGATTCGAGGTTTACTTCTCCATGTTCACGTTTGGGCTTCGATTCACTTTGCAGCCACGGTTTTACCTCCTTCGGGGCTTGAAGCGAGAGGGGCTGGCCCGGGCTTGGAAGGGCTTGATTCGGTTAAGTTCTAGTATAAGGATTTTAGCTAAACTAGGTTAGGTCTTGGCTTAGAATGCAGGCGGGTCTTGTGGGCAGCAAGGGTGTTCACGGCACAAAATGGGCTGCGGGCTTGTGGTAAGGATGTTAGCTGGGGTAGTTGTAGACACACAGAAATTTCCACTTCGGGTTCTTAGGCCTGAAGTGAACCTTTTCGTATGTCTAAGTCACTTAAAGGGCGTGCCAGCTAGCTTACTCAAGCTAGTGAAGTAAGTTTTGAAAATATCTGACTTATGGGGCGACTGTGGACAAGTGGGCTCTTTTCGTTGTAGACCTTCTTAAACCGATGCTCAAGGGTCAGTCTGTATGCTTTAGAAAACTCGATTTTAAGCTAACATGACCTTTTTGAAAATAGGCAAAGTGTTTGATTTGGTTTAGTTTGTTTTGTTGCAGATTTTATCAACATGGGATTTGCACGTTTCCTATGTCTTGGGTTTTAGCCAATTTAGGCGTGTAGTTGTGCATCCAATGCTCAATTTGGTGAGTTTTGCACGGGTAGTTCGAGGTTACTTTGATGCAATATGCGCCCTATCTCGTGGTATGGCGGATATGCAATGCAAACTCACACAACTAAATAGGAAAACCCGGAATTGAAAGACATAGCCGAAGGAAAATTGCAAAAGGGAAATTGCAAAAGGGAAATATAGCTATATCTTAAGAGTGGAAAGGCTCAATTGTGAGCATGTGTGTTCTGTATAAATTGAAAGGCAACTCACACGACTTGAATGTAAAACCCCGCTCGACCTGAATGTAAAGTGCGGAAGGGAAATACTTATATATATATATATGGGCCCGAAGGTCGCCAACGTGCGTGTATGTGTTGTGTATAAATGTAAAGACAATACACGCAGCTGAACTGGGAAAACGCAGCAGAAAATATAGAGATATGACTATATCTTAGTGGCTGCCGAGGCCAAAATGGTGCGTGAGGTGCTGGAGCAAGAGCTCGGGTGTGCTTTGGGTGCGAGTGTGTAAATGAAAGACAAACTCACACGACTTAATCTAACAACCCAGCTGAATTGAAATACATATATATATAATAAGAGCGAAGGCTCAATGCACGCATGTGTGGAATGTATAAATTGAAGACAACTCACGCAACTTTTACTAGAGTCTTGGGAGTAAGAGCGAAGGCTCAATCGTGTCTGTGGGTGCTTGTGTACGAGTTAAGAGCTAAGGCTAAGTGCTCGTGTGTGCTTCGTGTAGCAAGCCACGTTATTACAACCCGGGGGGAGGCAACGCTCCGTTAATACAACCCCGTATCCAAATTTAAAGTGTAGAAAGAGGTATGAAATACCGAATTAAAATACTTACTTGATTCAGATGTTTGTCCACTCCAATCTACACGGATTTGCTTGGCTTCACACCCACGGATGAGTCTTCCTTGAAGCTTGAAGCGAAAGATGGCTGAACAGAGCCTTTGAGCTTGAGGGTTTATGAGGTTCACAGCACTAAGAGGTTGCGGGTTTGAGCTTGCATGGAACAGGTACGGTGGCTGCGGGTGTTGGGACTTGAGTGGGGTGAAGGAAAGGTAGAGGGTAAGGTATGGGAGCTAAGGGTCACGGATGGGGTATGAGATGTCTAAGGCGGTGGACGGGAGTTGGGGGTTCTAGGCAAGGTGGTCATGGGACTAAGTAGGTGGGGTGGTGTGAGATGTAAGGTCACGGGCATGGTAGGGACGTGAGGCATGTGGCTAGGGTGTAAGGTCACGGGTGTGGTAGGGATGTGAGGCGTGTGGCTAGGGTGTAAGGTCACGGGTGTGGTAGGGATGTGGTATGGAGTTGGGGTGCTAGGCAAGAGGTCACGACAGGGGTACTAGGGAGTGTAAGGCGGTGGATGGGTTCGGCTGGGTAGTTAGACGGGCTGTTAGGCGGTGGGATGGAAGGCTAGGAGGTGGTAGGGTGGCAGGTAGTGGCTGGGGCGGCGGTGTGGTGGCAAAGAATTAGGTAGAGTAGGTGTTTAGGTCGGTTGAGGGGTAGGTCGGCTAAGAAGGTCGACGCCAGGCGCTATGCGCCAGGCGGGTGATGGGGCGATAGGCGGGTGGTTAGGGACGGGCGCTGGGTGCCTGTTGCAAGCACTAAGGCAGAGAGGGAGTGAGGCGGTGCGGGAGTGGGGCGCGTGCAGGACGCGCGGCGCGGGAACGGGTAAGGTTAGGGGTAGCTGGGAGGTTTAGGGTGGAGTCGGTTGGGGTCTTGGGTGTGCTATGGGGTTTAGGGTGTGGTTTGATTAGGATTAGGTGAGGTCGGTTAGGTCTAGGTGGAGTCGGTTGGGGTGGTTTAGAGGGGTTAAGAAGAGAGGTTTATGGTAGATTAGGGGGCTAACCTCTTAATGGCGGTTTAGGGTGTGCTTAAGCTCCAATCAGCCACCTTAAGCCTCCTTGTTCAAGCAACTTCATCCCTTCAATTAGGGTGGGGCAGCCCTTATCTAATCCTACACTAACCCACAATTAACGAACCCTAAAACAAAAGAAAGCACTAAGCACTCACCTTAATGACCTACTCTCTCCTCCAAGCCCTCCCTTGAATTCACGTGAACCTCCCATTTGGGACCCCCTCACCTCTATTTATAGGCATTTGAGGTGGGTCTTGGATTTGGGTTTGGGTTTGAGATTTGGATCCAAATCCAAATCCAAACACTATTTAGATCTGGATCTTGGATCTCAAATATTTTGAGATCCATATCCTATCCAAATCCAACATTTTTATGGATATGAATCTGGATATTTTGGTCCAGATCCGATCCAATCTAAACACTATTTAGATCCAATCCAAATACAAATACTATTTGGATCGGCCCAAATCCAAACACTATTCACTATTTGGATTTGGATATGGATATTTATGGTCCAGATTCAATCCAAATTTTCTCTGGTTGGTCCTTCTTGGCTTTTCGAGGTGGACGATATGTGCGGGCCCTGGCTTCATCAGCGCTCCGTTTGGTGTTGGGTTTCCCCAATCTTTATCGTCCGGACTAATTTTCGCCTTTTCGGACTCCATTTTTGCTCATTTATGACTTTTCTAGTTCATAATCTTGAGGCTTGGATGAGAATGGTCGATCTGGCTTTCTAATGCTCCTGGCTTACAACCTCCTTCGTGCCTAGGCCTTCCATTCGCCTTTCAAACATGGCTTTTATCAGGCCACGATGCTCTTCTGGGATTCAAAACAGGTTTCTGAAGCTGTTTTTGGAATTGGCCTTTATGAGCCACTTGCTGGGCTGTTTCTGGATCAGGTGTCGTCTTCGCATGCTCCACCTATTCGTCTTTGGTTTTTTGGCAAAATGGGGCTTAGCCCGGGTTTAAAAACTCGTATTTGGATACGGGGCTTTCAAAACACTATTTAGAGGCTTAAAGCAATATTTACAGGTTTTAAAACAATATGTACAGGGTTCTGAAGGCTCCTGGTTTTCAGAACTCAAAATGGCCCTTTGGGGCTAATTTGTAAACCAGGTATTGGTTTTAGAAAGTCATGGGATTTTGGGGTGTTTACAGTAGTGAAGCGGGTGGTCGGTTGAGGTGATGGCCAGGCAATATGGGGAATGCCGAGTGACGGGGTGCGGGATAGGTGCATGGGCAGGGCGCGCGCTGCGAGCAGGCGCACAGGCCGGGCGTTGGGGCTTTGTGAGGTGCAGCTGAGGTCGGGGGTAGCAAGACACGGCAGCTCTAGCAGGCCGTGGGCTAGCTGGTTTCTAAGGGAAGAGAGGGGGTTGGGGACAGACACTGAATGAGGCGGTTCAGCTGGGGTGTGGAGTGAAGTAGGGCGGTGGAGCGAAGGGTGGTGGAGTGTAGGGTGGTAAGGTGATGTGGGTTAGGATTAGGTAGTCGATAGGGTGGACTCAGCCAGCACTTTGGCCGAGCTTAGGTGGGTTTAAAAGGATGTGGTTTAGGTAGTTTAGAGGGTTAGGGAAAGAAAGGCTTAGGATTAGGATTTAGTCTTACCTTAGGGAGTTCGGTTAGGTCTAGGTCATCACGGTCCAGCCCACCTCGAGTCCTTCTTGCAGCCGGTCCACCTTGGTTCACCTTGGTGCAGCCCAAGCTAAACCTATTTAGCCCAAAAGCTTAACCCACTAAAAATGCAATTAAGCACTAAACACTCACCTTAACCCCTTTCTCTCTCTTCTCCAAGCCTCTTCCAAGCACTTTCACGTGAACATTTGGGGACCCCCTCACTCCTATTTATAGGCAAATGAGGTGGATCTTGGATATGGGTTTTGGGTTTGGGTCTTGGAATCCAGATCCAATCCAAACACTATTTGGGTCTGGATCTCGGATCTCAGATATTTTGGATCCATATCCGACCCAAATCCAAACATTTATATGGATACGAATCTGGATATTTTGGTCTAGATTCTATCCAATCCAAATCCAAACACTATTTGGATCGATCCAAATCCAAACACTATTTGGATATGGATCTTGATATATATGGTCCAGATCTAATCCAAATTTTCTCTGGATGGTCCTTCTTGGCTTTTCGAGGTGGACATTTTGTGCGGGCCCTTGCTTCATCAGCGCTCCGTCTTACGCTGGGTTTTCCCCAATTTTGTCGTCCAGACTCCATCTCGCCCTCCTAGACTCCGTTTCTGCTTATTTTTGTCTTTTCTGGTTCAAATTTCTGTTGCTAGGATGGGGATGCTTGATTTGGCTTTTAGGGGCACTAGGCTTGCATTCTGCATTGGGCCTGGGCCTTCCTTTCACCTTTTGACCCTAGCTTTTATCAGGCCAGGGTGCTGCTTTTGGGCTTCTGCACATGTTTCTGAGGATGCTTTGGATTTGACCCTTTTGAGCTATTTTAAGGGTTGCTTCTTGATCAGGCGTCGTCTTTCATGCTTCACCTGTTCGCCTTTGGTTTTTTTGGTAAAATGGGACTTAGCCCAAGTTTAAGGAATCCATATTGGATACGGGGTTTCAAAACAGAATTTACAAGCTTCTGGAAGCAATTGGGTTTTCGAAAATCTCAAATTTGGCCTCTTGGATTGATTTTCAAATTAGGTGTGTGTTTTTACAAAATCGTGGGATTTTGGGGTGTTTACAAACCTCTAATCCTTCGTCGAGTTTGAGATTGGTTTTCTTTTCACGATCTTTATGTGCCCGAGATGAGTTGCTATGCGATCGATGGGCTTTAAGCTCTTTGCTTAAAGCATCCATCTTTTGAAACATTTTACAAACATCAGGTAGCTCTTCTCGGACTTTAGCTGTTTTGAAAACCTGCTTTAGCTTACTCGACGAGGATTTTCTTGGCTTTTGCTGCATTTTTTTGCAAATTTTTGAATGCACGAATTTTGGAACACTTTTTAGAAAAATTTTCAGAGTTTTGTTTCTTTTATCGAAGTTTTAAGACCCGGGTCCCACCGGGCGTGCCAAATCTGTAGACACAAAAATTTTCACTTCTGGTTTTTGAGACTTGAAATGAACCTTCTCTTGACTATGTCGTTTATATGGGCGTGCCAGATAGCTTACTTAAACTAGCGAAGTTTCTTGAAAATATCTGACCTTTTGGGCAATTGTGAGAAAGCGAGATCTTTTTGCTTTAAACCTTCTTGAACCAATGCTCAAGGGTCAGTTTAAGCGCTTATGGACTTCGATAAAACAATTTGGTCTCTGAAAACATAAGTGTTTGAAAGATGGATTCGATTCATGCCTACGTTGCAAATTTTATGTATGGGGGTTGTACGATTCCAAGTCTTTGAGTTTTAATTAGTTTAGGCTTGATACGTGTGTGTGTATGTGGCCTAACCTTGACGTGTTTGGGCGTAGGTTCGGGGCTTCTTTGGATGTGAGCTAGGCTCGAATTGAAAGGGCGACTCACACAACTTTCACAAATGTAAAACCCGAAATGTAAAGTGCAACTCACACGACTTGAATGTAAATTGCAAAATGGAAATATACTTATATCTTAAGAGCAGAAAGGCTCAATTGTGAGTGAGTGTGCTTCGTGTATAAATGGAAAAAACAACTCACACGACTTGAATTGAACTTGCCGAAATTGAAATGTAAGTATATAGTAAGAGCGGGAAGGCTCAATTGTGAGAGTGCTCTTGGTGTGTAAATGTAAATGACAACTCACACAACTTAAATTAAGCTCACCCAAAATGTAAAGTGCGTACACAACTTAAATGTAAAGTTACACAAAGGGAAATGCAACTCGACTTAATGTAAAACTCACACAACTTGAAGATATATAAGTATGTTATATCCTATGAGCAACAAAGGCTCAAAATGTGTGAGAGTGGAGAGCGGAAAGGCTCGAGTGCTTTTGTGTGTAAGTGCGAAATTTAAATGACAAACTCACATGACTTAAATGTAACAACTCGAATTGAATTGCAACTTACACAACTTTCACTAAAGTAAATACCCAATGTGAAATATATACTTTAGCTTAAGAGTGGAAAGGCTCAATGTGTGTGCAATCGTGTGCAATTAAGAGCGGAAAGGCTCAAGTGCACGTGGGTATCCCTTGTGTACGATTAAGAGCGATATGGCTCAAGTGTTCGTGTGTGCCTTGTGTATCAAGCATAAATATTACATTTCGAGGGGAGACTATGCTCCATTATTATAACCCCATGTCGAATTTGAATTGAATTTAAAGTGAGTAAGGTAAGACCGAATGTAACTAACACTTACAAGTCGGTTTCGCCTCTCAAGTTGCTCGGGTCCGTCCTCCTTTGGCAGCCATGAGCTAGGTCCCCTTTGGTGGGTCGAGGAGTGAGGCTTGAGTTGGGGTTCACTTGGGCACAACCAAGTTATTTCAGGTCTTGTAAGGGGTGGGTTCGGATAAGGCGTAGGGTGGCTAAGTGAGTATGGTCCTAGTTAGGTCTAGGTTAGGCTGGGCCGTGGGGGTATGTTTGGTCAAGTGAGATGGGAGCTAGGTGGGTATGGTTTGTGAAGTGGGCTGATGTGGAAAGGGGTGCTGGTGACGCGGGACAAGGCGCACGGTAGGATGGCGCGCAGGGCGCTGCGGCAAGGGGTGGAGTCGAGTGCAGCACGGGGCATGCTTGGGCTTAGGGTTAGGTGGGTTAGGTCAAAGGTCAAGCCCATGCTAGGTTAGGGTGAGGTTTTAGGGGACCTACCTCTTGGAGCCGGTCCACCGTGTGCAGTCCATGCCGAGCCCACCTTGGTTGCAGCCTCCTCCTCGTTCCAAGCCCACTTGGTGCAACCCTTGACTAGGTTAGGTCCAACATGGCTCAAGCCCATGGTCAAGACCCACTCTCTCACTCTCTCTCCTCCCAAGCAAAATACATGAACCCCTTTTCTCCCCCCCCCCCCCCTGGTCCTATTTATAGGCCAAGGGGTGGGTCTTGGATCTGGATCTTGGATCCAAATCTGATCCAAATATCATTTGGGTTTGGAGCTGGATCTCGGATTTAGATTTTGAGATCCAGATCCGATCCAAATATTATTTGGGTTTGGATCTAGATCTCGGATCTAGATATTGGGATCCAGATCCGATTCAAATATTATTTGGGTTTGGATCTAGATATTTGGGTCCAAATCCAATCCAAAATTTTCTAGCTCCTTTCTTCGAGTCCTTTCTAGCGCTTTCCACAATCGGTTTTGAGCGGGCTCCAGTTCCTCGGAGACCCAATTTCGGCCTGGGTTTTTCCCAAGTTCTTTTTTTATTGATGTTCTGCTTCTCAGGACATTCCGACGTCTATTTTTATCCGCCTTTTTCTGTTTTTGGCCGGTATCTAGTGCTATCGATCTCATATTTCCCCGTAGACTCCGTTCTTAATTCTGACGGGCCGTGTCTTGGACTTCTATAGACTTCATCAGGTTCTTGGCCTCTTCATGCACTTTAGAGCTGCTTTTGCTTTTTGACCCAAATTATGATTTTAGCCTTCTGTCGGGCTTTTCTCCGAACGGGCTTGAATTTTTCTTCTTTCCCTTGCTTTGGCCTCCAGATGGCTTTTGAAGTTTTGGGAGTTTTGAAAATTGGAATTTTGGGGTGTTTACAGAGAGGAAAACTCTTTTTGCTTCAATCTTGTAAGCCACGAAAATCTTTCGCTCCTGGTTTTGAGGCTGGGAATGAAACTTCTCGCATTTACGTCGCTTTTAAGGGAGTGCCAGCTAGCTTTCTCAAACTAGCGAAGATTTTTGGAAATATCTGACTTTTTGGTGACTATGGCTAAGGGGGATCTTTTCGCTTAAAACCTTCTTGAACCGATGCTCAAGGGTCGGTTTAAGCGCTTAGAAAACTTTGATTTCAAACAAACATGAGCTTTTGAAAGAAAAGCAAGTATTTCAACGATTGTTTGCCTAAGTTGCAGTTTTTATTACGGGGTTGTTCGTATCCAAGTCTTTGAGTTTTAAGCTATCTTAGGTCGGATGTGTGTGCTTCAAGTGGCCTAGATTTAGTGAGTTTGAGCGTAGTTTCAAGGTTTCCTCTTTGAAAATACGCAAATGCAAGGATGCACGAACTCTCTTCGGGTTTGATATGATGTGAGCTAGGCTCAAATTGAAAGCAACTCACATACACAGCTTAAAGTAAATACCTGAAATGTAAGTGCAACTCACGCAACTGAAAGGAAAATACCTGAACCTTAAAAGCAACTCACACGACTTAAATGTAAATTGCGGAAGGGAAATATACTTATATTAAGAGCAGAAAGGCTCAATGCACGCGTGTGTGTAGTGTAGAATTGAAATGATAAACTCACACGACTTGAATTGAACTTGCCGAAATTGAAATATAAGTATATAAGAGCGGAAAGGCTCAATGTGTTCGTGTGTGTTGTGTAAAAATGGAAAGACAACTCACA
Source organism: Brasenia schreberi (assembly GCA_036023115.1). NCBI lineage: Eukaryota > Viridiplantae > Streptophyta > Magnoliopsida > Nymphaeales > Cabombaceae > Brasenia > Brasenia schreberi. The sequence goes on from JAYKKT010000051.1 coordinate 11,697,420, forward strand.
CGACTTGAATTTAACCACCCGAAATGTAAATAAGTACACAACGTGGAATGTAAAACTCACGCAGCTGAAAGTATATGATACTCTATATCTTATGAGCAACAAAGGCACAAAAGGTGCGTGAGAGTGTAGAGCAAGTGCTCGAGTGCTCTTGTGTGCAAGTGTGGAAGCTCAAATGACAAACTCACATGACTTGAATGTAAATCCCACGCAGCTGAAAGTATATAGAAATATGCTATATCTTATGAGCAACAAAGGCTCAAATGGTGCGTGAGAGTGTGGAACAAGTGCTCACATACTTCTTGGGTGCGAGTGTGAAATTTAAATGACAAACTCACACGACAAGAATGTAACAACTCGGAATTGAAATTGCACGGCTTTCACTAAAGTCTTTTGAGTAAGAGCGAAGGCTCAATGTGTGTGCAACTAAGAGCGAAAAGGCTCAAGTGCACATGGGTGTTTTGTGTACGAGATAAGAGCTAAAGCTCGAGTGTACGTGTGTGCTTATGTATCAAGCACCAATATTACATCTCTGGGGGAGACCACGCTCCATTATTACAACCCCGTATCAAAATTGAATTGAATTTAAGAGGAGTAAGGTAAAAACCGAATTTAAACACTTACAAGTGGACAACTTTTCCTTGCTCATGCTTGGGCTTGTGGTCCACCTTGGCAGCCAAGAGGGTCTCCCTAGGTGGGCTGGTTGACGTGAGTTTGGGCTTTAGAGGGGGTGCTTGGGAGTGCCTAGGTTCGGGCTTATGAGAGGGCTCACGGCAAAAGGGTGTCTTAGGCATGGGTTGGCTCTAGTCGGCCTAAGGTGCAGGCTTAGGTGGTTTGTGGCTGGAACTGGCCAAGATAGGACACGGCCTAAAGTGGGGGTAGCAGTTTGGCAGGTAGGGCGCACGGAACGCAGCAGGTCAGTGCTAGGGCGTCCAGGGCTTCAGCAAGGCGTGGGGTGCACAGCAGGGCGCAGGGTGCTAGGTGCGCAACAGGGCACAGGGCGCTAGGGCGTCCGGGGCTGCAGTGCCGGGACAGAAGTTGTTGGCGCAGTAGGGGCGCGCAAGGCGCAGTTGGCGCGATAGGGGCGCGCAGGGCGGCGCTAGGGCGCACGGTTGGGCCGGGTAGTGTCTAGGGGAAGTTTTTGGGTTAGTTTAGGTGGTTGGGTCGAAGGGGAGATGGTTACAAGGGTGCAACCACGGTTAGGGTATAGTTCATGTGTTGGTCTAGAGGGTTAGGGAAAGAATGGGCTAGGAATAGTATAGAGACCTATCTCTTGGAGCCATGGTTAGGTCTAGGTCGAACCCCGATCCAGCCCACCTCATGCAACTTCATCTCCACGCCATATGTTGGTGCTGCCTATTAGCTAGGTCTAGGTTCATACATGGCTTGAACCCATACCCTTTGATCAAGCCAACATGGCTAGCCCACTTGAAAATATCAAGCCCACCCTTTCTCTCTCTTACTTTATGCAAGCTCCCAAGCTCTCCAAATGGATTTTACGTGAGCCTCCTCTTGGACACCCCCTCACCTCTATTTATAGGCAAATGAGGTGGGTCTTGGATTTGGATCTTGGAATTCAGATTCGATCCAAACACTATTTAGGTCTGGATCTCGGACATTGGATATTTTGGGATACAGATCCGACCCAAATATTTAGTTGGGTTTCGATCTCGAATCTCGGATATTTGGGATCAAGATCCAATCCAAACACTTTTTGGATTTGGATCTAGATATTTGGGTCCAGATCCAATCCAAATTTTTCAGCTCCTTTCTTTTAGTCCTTTCTGGAGCTTTCCACATTCGGTTTTGAGCGGGCTCCAGTTCCTCGGCGACCCAACTTCGGCCTCGGTTTTCCCCAAGTCCTTCCAACTAATGTTCTACTTTTCAGGACATTTTGGAGTCTGTTTTGATCCGCCTTTTCTTTGTCTTGGGCCAGTTTCTGGTACTATCGATCTCAAATTTCTCCACGGATTTCGTTCGTCATTCTGATAGGCCGTGTCTTGGACTTCTGTTGACTTCATCAGGTTCTTGGCCTCTTTATGTACTTTGGAGTTGCTTTGACTTTTGACCCAAATTACGATTTTGGCCTTTTGTCGGGCTTTTCTCCGAACGGGCTTCACTTTTCCTTGTTTCTCTGGATTTGGCCTTTGGAGGGCTTTTTAAGTTCAAAAGTTTCAAAATATGGCATTTTTGGGGTGTTTACAAATCTTAAGGATTTTTAGCTTCTCGTGTTTCCCTTTGTAAACACCCCAAAAATGCCATATTTTGAAACTCCTGAACTTTAAAAACCATCTTAAGGCCAAAGCCAGAGAAAGAAAAAAAATTGAAGCCCGTTTGGAGAAAAGCCCGACAGAGGGTCAAAGCCATAATTCGGGACCAAAAAGCAAAGCCTAGGCCAAAAGCAGACTTCACCCTGGGGTTATGAAATGCAAAGTCAAGACATCAACAAGACCTCAAAAATCCAAGACCAAGCTCAAAACCCCAAGATTCTGACAAAATGAAGTACAGAAAGGTGAGAAAGAGTTCGGATGAAAAGGTTGGGGAAGACCCAGCCCAAGACGGAGCACTGATGAAGCCAGGGCCCACAAAATCCCACGATTTTAGAAAACAAATCCCTGGTTTGCAAATCAACCCAAAATGCCATTTTGCATTTTCGAAAACCCAGGAGCTTCCCAAAAAGCTTGTAAATACTGTTTTGAACCCCATATCCAGTAGAATGCCTTAAACTCGAGCCAAGTCCCATTTTGCCAAAAAGCTAAAGATGAACAGGTGAAGCATGGAAGACGACGCCTGATCGAAAAGCAGCCCATAAAGCAGCTCAAAAGGGCCAAATCCAAAGCAGCCTCAGAAACAGGTACAGAAGCCCAAAAGCAGCACCTTGGCTTGATAAAGGTCAAGGTCAAAAGGCGAAAGAAAGGCCCAGGCCCGATGCAGAATGCAAGCCCGACATACCCAGAAGCCAAATCGAATACATCCAGCCAAGCAGCATGAATCTGAGCCAGAAATGGCAACAAATAGCAGATGCTATTAAGAAATGGGACGATCTCGGTTGAATCGAGTAACCAAAGGGATAAGCTTTCCCCCCATTTTACTTTTCTCTCCAAAAAGAAAAATTGGCGACGTCCAAAAAGAAAAAAGAAAAAGGAGAATACAAAAACTCCTTCAAGAAGAGGTCTTCCCCTTCAAATAGAAAGAGGGAATACAAAAACTCCTCCGAAAGAGGTCTTCTCTTTGAAAGAAAAAAAGGAAAAAGAAAAAGATAATGCAAAAACTCCTCGAAAAAGAAGCCTTCCAGAAAAGGAAATACAAAACTTCTTCAAAAGAGGTCTTCTCTTGAAAAAGAAAAAGAAAAAGCCAAAGCTCAAAAGAGCGATTTTTCGACTCTTTGCCTAAAACCACGGGACGCTTCAGAAGGGACCGTGGTATCTCTTTCCCATATCTCCGCAACTTATCCCCAAGGAAAAAGGTTCAACTATGAAAATCCTAAAGTAGGAATAGAATCTACTTATTTGGATTTAATTTTGTTTGAAAACTCGACTTTGTTTTGTAGGAAATAGAACTTTGAAATGTTTTCCAAGATTTCCTACCAAAAAAACCTTTACTTAGTAGTAGGTATTGAAACCCGAATAAAGGGAAGTATGAAAAATTGGAAGTCCTTTCGATAAAAGATAAAAGGAGTTCCTTTTGAAAAAGAAATTTTCAAAAACCCATAAATGTCGAAAAGATATGGGTAGAACCTGCTTCGAGCAGACAGCCTCAAAAGGCTCTCTCTAGGCCCGAAAAACCCGAAAATATCAAAAAGACATGGGTAAAACCTGCTCGGAGCAGTCAGCCTCAAAAGGCTCTCTTTGGCTCAAAAACCTACAAAAAAAAAATCACTCATGCATGCATTCAAAGAGTCATTCATGCATAATCATATATAGGAAAAGCAGCTAGGAAAAGTCCCCTTTTGGCTAAAAATCCCCTCCTATGGTCAAAGAAAACAGGGTTTTTACGAAGCAAAGAATGGTGTATTCTCGAGAAAATTTGGAAGAAAAATTACAAAAGGGGTGTTTCTTCTTTGCCATTATCCAAATCAATTTGGATAATGCCAAAGAGGGGCATTTGTAAACACCCAAAAAATGCCATATGTTGAAACTCCCGAACTTCAAAAACCATCTCAAGGCCAAAGCTAGAGAAAGAAAGAAAATTTAAGCCCGTTCGGAGAAAAGCCCGACAGAGGGTCAAAGCCGTAATTCGGGACCAAAAAGCAAAGCCTAAGCCAGAAGCAGACCTCACCCTGGGGTATGAAATGCAAAGTCAAGACATCAATAAGACCTCAAAAATCCAAGACCAAGCTCGAAACCCCAAGATTCAGACAAAATAAAGTCCAAAAAGGTGAGAAGGAGTTCAGACGAAAAGGTTGGGGAAGACCCAGCCCAAGACGGAGCACTGATAAAGTCAGGGCCCGCAGAAACTATCCATCTCGAAATGCCAAGAAGGACTAAAGAAATGAAAATTTGGATTGGATTTGGACCCAAATATCTAGATCCATACCCAAATAGTATTTGAATCGGATTTGGATCTCAAAATCCAAATCCAATATCCATACCCAAGACCCACCTCATTTGCCTATAAATAGAGGTGAGGGGGTGCCATAAACTCACATGAATTGCAAAGTGGGAGCTTGGGAGAGTGCATAAAGTAGGAGAGAGAAGAATGGTGGGCTTGATATTTTCAAGTGGGCTAGCCATGTGGGCTTGATCAAGGGTATGGGTTCAAGCTATGTATGAACCTAGACCTAACCAAAGGGGCTGCACCAACATGCAAATGGCATGGATTTAAAGCTGCAAATGGGTGGACCGACTCCAAGAGGTAGATGCCTAAACCTAACCCTAACCTAGCCCATCTCCACCTAACCCATTTCCACCTAGCCGACCCAACCTTCACCACCTAACCCATCACCTAGCTCTCCACTTGACCCAGCCCTATCCCAACCGACGCCATTCAACCCACCCCACATCCCAGCTGACTCCATTCAATCCACCCCACATCCCAAACCGACTCCCTAAAACCACCCCACCTGCCACCCGGCCTGCTCCTTGTGCAGCGCCAACATCCGGCCAGCATCCTGCCGTAGCCTCATCACCCTAGCACCCGCCAACCCTAGCACCCGCCAACCCTAGCACTGCACCAACCCCCTACCATAGTCACACTAACCCCTGCCATACCCGCAGCACACATTGCTGCCTTGACATACCCTAGCGCCCTGCCATAGCCTCCGTGCCACATCACCTACCTACCCTAGTCCCTGCCACACCACTCCACTGTCCCTTACCCCATCTCCCGGCCACCATCAGCCCTACCTACCACTTCACCTTCCCTTACCATCTCCCTGCTACCATCAACCCTACTTGCCACTACCATCCCCTAGACATACGCCCTAGTCACACCAGCCCCACACCGCATCCCTGTCCACAGCCAACTGATCGCACCCTTTAGCCGTGACTTAGCCCCACACCTTGGCCGAACTCACACCACCCTAAAGCCCCAAACCACTTGGCTGCCCCCAAACAAACCCAAGCTCTAATCTCATGTCGCCCCACTCCCAACCGACTAGACTTAGCTCTCCTTGGCTGAAACCTTTCACCCATCTTGAACTTGGCCGAACTCCAAGACTTGAGCCGATTGCACCATAAGAACCTACCTCGGCTGCAACAACTTGACTACGGCAAAAGGGGCTGAACTACCTCAAGGTGGACTTGCACAAATTGAACCCGGGCTCAGCACAAAGAAGGTGGATACGACCTAGCAAAATCCCGACTTCAACTTAGGAAAAGTGTAAGTCTTTCAAAATATATATCAAGTTGCTTTTCCTATTCAAAGTAAATTCAATTTGATACGGGGTTGTAATAACGGATCGTAGTCTCCCCTCGAAATGTAATATTAGTGCTTGATACACAAAGCACACACGTACACTTGAGCCATATTGCTCTTAGACGTACACAAGACACCTACATGCACTTGAGCCTTTCTGCTCTTAATTGCACACACATTGAGCCTTTCCGCTCTTAAGCTAAAGTATATATTTCACATTGGGTATTTACTTTAGTGAAAGCTGTGTGAGTTGCAATTCAATTCGGGTTATTACATTCACGTCGTGTGAGTTTGTCATTTAAATTTCACACTCGCACACAAGTACTCGAGCACTTGCTCTACACTCGCACGCACATTTTGAGCCTTTGTTGCTCATAAGATATAGCATACTTCTATATTTTCCAATTGTGTGAGTTTTACATTCAGTCATGTACGCACTTACATTTCCAGGTGGGTTCAATTCAAGTTGTGTGAGTTGTCTTTACATTTACACACCAAAAGCACTCACTCATAATTGAGCCTTTCCGCTCTTGCTATATACTTATATTTCAATTTCGGCAAATTCAATTCAAGTCATGTGAGTTGTCTTTCCATTTACACACCAAGAGCACTCACTCACAGTGAGCCTTTCTGCTCTTAAGATATAAGTATATTTCAATTCTGTAATTTACATTCAAAGTCGTGTGAGTTGCTTTCAAGTTCGGGTATTTCTCTTAAAATACGTGAGTTGCACTTCCATTCGGGTATTTACATTAAGTTGTGTGTGTGAGTTGTTTTCAATTCGAGCCTAGCTCACATCATCATATCAAACCCAAAAAATATTTGTGCATCCTTGCATTCATGTGTTTTCAAAGAAACCCTGAATCTACGCTCAAACACGCTGAAATTAGGCCACTTGTGCACACATATCCGGCCTAAATAGCTTAAAACTCAAAGACTTGGAATCGTACAACCCCCGTACATAAAATTTGCAATGTAGGCACGAATCGAATCCATATTTCAAACACTTATATTTTCAAAGTTAAAATTGTTTTATCGAAGTCTATAAGCGCTTAAACTGACCCTTGAGCATCGGTTCAAGAAGGTTTAAAGCAAAAAGATCCCGCTTTCTCACAATTGCCCAAAAGTCAGATATTTTCAAAAACTTCGTTAGTTTAAGCAAGCTAGCTGGCACGCCCTTAAAAGCGATATAGGCACGAAAATGTTCATTTTCGGTCTCAAGAACCAAGAGTGAGAATTTTCATTGTTTACACCCTTTACTTGAGTCTTAACACTCGCTAATCTAGTGGAGGTTTTATAAGAAAATCAAGCAGCATTTCAAAATTTCTACGCCTTACCCAACAACATCTAATTCTCAAACAAAATGAGATTGAAGTAAGTAGATCCTATTTTTACTTTAGGATTCCTTGAAATGAATCTTTCTTCACTTGGGATAAGTCGCAAGGATGGAGAAAGAGTGACCACGGCCCCTTCTGAAGCATCCCGTGGTTTGAGGCAAAGAGGCGGAAAATTGCTCTTTTGAGCTTTTTGGTAATTTTTCTTTTTTTCATAAAGGGTCTCCCTTTGGGAGTATTTTCTCTTTGTTCCCTCTTTTTCATAGAAGAACAATTTTTTTCTTTTCAACTCTGCTTTCCTTTAGAAAATGACTTTTGTAGAGATTTCCCATTTTGCTTTTTGCCAAATTTTCCTTTTTGGGGAAGAGAAGAGAAGAGGGGAAAGACTTATCCCAATGATCTACTCGATTCATCCCAGATTAGCCTATTTAGAAATAGCACGTACTACTTGCAAGTATTTTGCTATATTAAACAAGGCCTTCCTTTGTAAGATGAAGATTTTTGAAATGTAACCCGTTTGTTTTTGAAAATTCTACTTTTTCACAAGCATCGATTCCCTTATTCAGGGTCACACGATCCACTTTGATCCTCACTCACGAAGTTTCAAAGGAGATTTCCTCAAAACATTTTTACAAGAGGATTTAGCTTAGACCCTACACATGGTATTTTTTCAAATATTGGGCATTCATAGGGCCTGCTAAATTCCTACCCTCAACATCGACTAACTAGTATGCATTGTTCGTGGTGGTTCTACGTACAACATAAGGGCCATCCCACTTGGGCCGCCACTTTCCAAGTGGATGTGGGCCACGATGGTGGATGATCTTCAATACAAGGTCTCCCACTTTGAAGTGGTGAGGCTTCATATGCTTTTTATAATGTATGGCTACCCTTTGCCGGTATGCATGTTGTAAACACCCCAAAATCAAATGATTTTCCAAAACAAACACCTAGTTTGAAAATCCATTTCAAAACCAAATTTTGAGTTTTCGAAAACCTAGGAGTTGCAAAAGCTTTGAACTTCTGTTTAAAAACCCTTTCAAAATGAAAATTTCTTAAACTCGGGCCAAGTCCCAATTTTGTAAAAAGCAAAATCCAGCAGGTGGAGCCTGATCAAAAGCAGCCTCAAAAGCAAGTTCAAAAGCCCAGAATCAAGCTTGGTCTGACAAAAGCAGGATCAAAAGGCAAAAGGAGAGCCCAGGCCAAAAGCAGACTTCAAGCCTGGAGCATCAAATACCAAGCCAAGAGCATCCATCAAATCATCAGAAATCCAAGCCTGAAATCTCGAAATCAACCGAAACGAAGTTCAGAGAGGTGAGAAGGAGTTCGAACGAAAAAGTTGGAGAAGACCCAGCCCAAGATGGAGGCACTCATGAAGCTAGGGCTCGAAGAAACTGTTCGTCTCGAAATGCCAAGAAGGACTGAAGAAATGAAAATTTTGATTGGATTTAGACCCAAATATCTAGATCCAGATCCAAACCCAAAACTCATTGTAAACAATGAAAATTCTCACTCCCAGTTTATAAGACCAGAAATGAACCTTCTCGTGCTTACGTCGCTTTTAAAGGGCGTGCCAGCTAGCTTGCTCAAGCTAGCAAAGTTTTTGAGATATCTGACGTTTGGGCGATTGTGAGAAAGCGGGATCTTTTCACTTTAAACCTTCTTAAACCGATGCTCAAGGGTCAGTTTAAGTGCTTATAGACTTCGATAAAAACAGTTTTCACTTTGAAAATATAAGTGTTTGAAATATGGATTTGATTCGTGCCTACGTTACAAATTTTATGTACGGGGGCTGTATGATTCCAAGTCTTTGAGTTTTAGCTATTTAGGCCGGATATGTGTGTGCACAAGTGGCCTAATTTCAGTGAGTTTGAGCGTAGATTCAGGGCTTTTTCAAAAGTGTACGAATGCAAGAATGCACAAAAGTCTTTCGAGTTTGATATGATGATGTGAGCTAGGCTCAAATTGAAAGCAACTCACACACACAACTTAATGTAAATACCCGAATGAAAGTGCAACTCACGCAGCTTAAGGGAAATACCCGAACTTGAAAGCAACTCACACGACTTGAATGTAAATTGCAGAATTGAAATATGCTTATATCTTAAGAGCGGAAAGGCTCAATGTGAGTGTGTGTTGTCATGTATAAATGGAAAGACAACTCACACAACTTGAATTGAACTTGCCGAAATTGAAATATAAGTATATAGTAAGAGCGGAAAGGCTCAATGCACGCGTGTGTGTAATGTAAAATTTAAATGACAAACTCACACGACATGAATTGAATCATCCAGAAATGTAAGTGTGTACACGACTTAATGTAAAACTCACGCAGTTGGAAAATATATAAGTATGCTATATCTTATGAGCAACAAAGGCTCAAAAGGTGTGTGAGAGTGTGGAGCAAGTGCTCAAGTACTTCTTGTGTGCGAGTGTGGAATTTAAATGACAAACTCACACGACGTGAATGTAACAACCCGAATTGAATTGCAACTCACACGGCTTTCACTAAAGTCTTTAGCTTAAGAGCGAAGGCTCAATGTGTGTGCAATAGTGTGCAATTAAGAGTGGAAAGGCTCAAGTGCACGTGGGTGTTTTGTGTACGTTTAAGAGCAATATGGCTCAAGTGTACGTGTGTGTTTCGTGTATCAAGCATGAATATTACATTTCGGGGGGAGACTACGCTCCATTATTACAACCCCGTATCAAATTGAATTTACTTTGAATAGGAAAAGCAACTTGATATATATTTTGAAAGACTTACACTTTTGAAGTCGGGATTTTGGCTAGGTCATGTCCACCTTCTTTGTGCTGAGTCCGGGTTCAACTTGTGCAAGTCCACCTTAAAGTAGTTCAGCCCCTTTTGCCGTGGTCAAGTTGTTGCAGCCGAGGTAGGTTCTTATGGTGCAGTTGGCTCAAGTCTTGGAGTTTGGCCAAGTTCAAGATGGGTGAAAGTTTTCAGCCAAGGAGAGCTAAGCCAAGTCGATTAGGAGTGGGGCTTTAGGGTGGTGTGAGTTATGCCAAGGTGTGGGGCTAACTCACTGTTGAAGGGTGCTACTGCTGAGGTAGGTCGGCAGGTTGGAGGGTGTGTGGCGCTAGGGTGTGTCAAGGCGCTAGGGAGCTGGCTGGTGTGGCAGGTGGGTTGATGGTGGCCGGGAGATGGTAAGGGAGCGTGAAGGGCAGGTAGGTAGGCGGTTGATGGCGTTGGGGTATGTCAAGGGCATATGGCTAAGGGATGGTAGTGCTAGGTGGGTTGATGGTGGCCGGGAGATGGTAAGGGAGCGTGAAGGGCAGGTAGGTAAGGGGTTGTGTTAGGGTGTTGGTCGGGTACTAGGTAGGGGGATGGTGCTAGGTTAGGTGGTATGGCTAGGTGGTGGGTTAGGTCTTAGGTCGAGTGCAACTAGGTTGCAGCAAAAGGGGTGAGGGTTCGGTTTAGGTGGGGTGTTTAGGATGATGTGGTGAAGGTTAGGTTGACTAGGTGGGAATGGGTTTGGTTTTTGGTGGGTCAGCTAGGTGGAGATGGGTTAGGTTAGGTGGGTCGACTAGGTAGAGATGGGCCAGGTTAGGTTTAGGCACCTACCTCTTGAGTCGGTCCACCCACTTGTAGCTTCTAATCCACGCCATATGTTGGTGCAGCCCTTTGGTTAGGTCTAGGTTCATACATGGCTTGAACCCATACCCTTTGATCAAGCCCACATGGCTAGCCCACTTGAAAATATCAAGCCCACCATTTCTCTCTCTTACTTTATGCAAGCTCTCCCCAAGCCTCCTTGAATTTCGCGTGAACTTGTGGGCACCCCCTCACCTCTATTTATAGGCAAATGAGGTGGGTCTTGGGTATGGATCTTGGATTTAGATTTTGAGATCCAAATCCGATCCAAACACTATTTGGGTTTGGATCTGGATATTTGGGTCAAAATTCAATCCAAATTTTTGTTTCTTTAGTCCTTCTTGGCGTTTCGAGACGGACAGTTTTTGCGGGCCCTAGCTTCATTAGCACTCCATCTTGGGTTGGGTCTTCCCCAACCTTTTCGTCCAAACTCCTTCTCACCTTTATGGACTTCGTTTTGTCTGAATCTTGGGATTTCAAGCTCGGTCTTGGATTTTTTTGAGGTCTTATTGATGTCTTGACTTTGCATTTCATACCCCGGGATTGAAATCTGCTTCTGGCCTGGGCTTTGCTTTTTGGTCCTGAATTACGGCTTTGACCCTCTGTCGGGCTTTTCTCCGAACGGGCTTCAACTTTTCTTTTCTTTCTTGCTTTGGCCTTGAGATGGCTTTTTACGTTTGGGAATTTCGAAATATGGCATTTTTGGGGTGTTTATAGATGCCCCTCTTTGGCATTTATTTGGATAACGGTAAAGAAGAAAACACCCCTTTTTCTCCCAAATTTTCTCGAGAATACACCATTCTTTACTTCGTAAGACCCGATTTTCTTTGACCACAGAGGGGATTTTTAGCCAAAAAGGAGACTTTTCCCAACTGCTTTTCCTATATATGATCATGCATAAATGACTCTTTGAATGCATGCATGAGTGAATTTTCTTATTTTTGGGGTTTTTAAGCCCGAAGAGAGCCTTTTGAGGCTGATTGCTCCGAGCAGGTTTTATCTATGTCTTTTTGATATTTTCGGGTTTTTCGAGCCTAGAGAGAGCCTTTTGAGGCTGTCTGCTCCAAGCAGGTTCTACCCATGTCTTTTCGATATTTGTGGGTTTTTTGAAAATTTCTTTTTCAAAAGGAACTCCTTTTATCTTTTATCGAAAGGACTTACGATTTTTCATACTTCCCTTTATTCGGGTTTCAGTACCTACTACTAAGTAGAGGTTTTTTTGGTAGGAAATCTTGGAAAACATTTCAAAGTTCTATTTCCTACAAAACAAAGTCGAGTTCTCAAACAAAATGAAATCCAAATAAGTAGATTTTATTCCTACTTTAGGATTTTCATAGTTTGAACATTTTTCCTTGGGGATAAGGTGCGGGGATATGGGAAAGAGCTACCACGGTCCCTTTTGAAGCGTCCCGTGATTTTAGGCAAAGAGTCGGAAAATTGCTCTTTTGAGCTTTGGCTTTTTCTTTTTCTTTTTCAAGAGAAGACCTCTTTTGAAGAAGTTTTGTATTCCCTTTTCTGGGAAGGCTTCTTTTTCAAGGAGTTTTTGCATTGTCTTTTTCTTTTTCCCTTTTTTCTTTCAAAGAAAAGACCTCTTTCGAAGGAGTTTTTGTATTCCCTCTTTCCATTTGAAGGGGAAGACCTCTTCTTGGAGGAGTTTTTGTATTCTCCTTTTTCTTTTTTCTTTTGGACGTCGCTAATTTTCCTTTTTGGAGAGAAAAGTAAAATGGGGGGGAAAGTTTATCCCTTTGGTTACTCGATTTAACCGAGATTGTCCTATTTCTTAATAGCATCTGCTATTTGAAAATATTTTGATATTTTGAACAAGGCTCAATCTTGTAAGCTAAGGTTTTTTGAAATGTCGCCAATTTCGTTTTTGAAGACTCTACCTTTTGTAAAAGCATAAATTTCTTTATTCAGGGTTATACAATCAACCTTGATCCTTCTTTCAAGAAGTTTCAAAGGAGCTCAATTTTTAAAAACTCTTTTCGAAAGAATTTAACATAGACCCTTTCAAATATTCAGGCATTTTCGGGGTCTGCTAAATTTCTACTCACAATATCAACATGTTTTTCGATTTTTGTTGCCCTTTTATGACATGGGGACATTCCTACTCGGGCTGCCACCTTTTTGGGCTCTTTTGCTTTTTCGATATGAATAGTTATCATGATTAATTCTATCCTTTTATTATCAAAAGTTTGGAAAATTTTCTCATAAGTACCTTATTTTTCTGTTTTTAACACTTTGAAACCTGATTTCTCACTCTGGTAAGGTTTCTGCCATTAATTAAAAAGGGACCTCTAGAATAACGATGTTATTTTTTGCTTCCATAACACCTATGTGGACATATTGATGTGGCACCTAAACCACGTCACCTGCGACATAAGCTTATCTTAACTATTATAATCAATATGCATTTAAATATGAATTATGCAATCATTTATAATAATAATTAATATTAAAATATTAATTAGATATTGCTTCATACTTATATTATGTAATTAATGTTATATTAATATTTGAATATTTAATATATACTATTTATGCTAGTATTATGTAAAATATTTCTTACCATTAATATTTACTTAGTATTTTTAATTAACTAGATATTGATTAATATTCAATAGATGTAATTATTTATTAATGTTAATATTAATGTTATATTAATAATTTAAAGTTAATGATATAAATAATTTAATATATTTATATTATAAAATTAATATTATAAAATATTAACTTTATTATTTAATATTTTAGTATAAGTTGAGATGGTAGTGGTGACAACTATATTTCTAAGTTGAGATGGCTTAAGTAGGGTGTCAACATATCCATGTAGGTGCTATATGTCAACAAAAAATGATCATGTTATAGTAGAGGTTTTTTTCTATTAATAGCAAAAACCTTAGATAATGATTTTATTGCATGAGAAGTTAAGGTCCCAAAGTATCAAAATAAAAACCATAGGATAGTTTTCTAAAAATTTTCACAAACGCTTTAAAAGATAGAACAAATCACATGGAATCAAATTTCTAAAAACTATCATAGCTTTTTAATTAATACAACAACAACTAACCCTTTTCCCATACTAGACGGGGTCGGCTACATGGATTCTTTGTTTCTACGGAGCCCTATCATGCTAGATCATTCTTTATTGTTTCTTTCCAACACTTTTGTGGCGGTCTTTTACCTCTTTTAATACTTTCAAAATCTAGTTTTTCATACCTTCTTACAGGTTCTTCTTTTGATATTCTTTTTATATGTCCAAATCACCTTAAACAATATTCTCTCATTTTATCCTCTATTGGTGTCATACATAATTTATTTCTAATAACCTCATTATGTATATTGTCTTTTCTTGTATGATCATTCTTCCATCTCAACATCTTTTGTACATGTTGATGATTAACTGCCCAACATTGAGAACCATAAAACATGACAGGTCTAATTGTTGCACTATAATATTTACCTTTTAACTTTAATGGTATCTTCTTATTACAAAGAATACTTGATGCTCCTCTCCATTTTAACCAACTAGCATTAATTCTATGTGTAACATCTCCATCAATTCTTCCATCACTAAGAAAAATTGACCCTAGGTATCTAAAACTTTCCTTTTAGGGATGCAATATGTGTCAATTTTAATTTTTATGTCATCTAAAGTAACCAAATGATCAAACTTACATTCTATACATTTTGTTTTTGTTCTACTAAGTCGGAAGCCTTTACTTTCTAATGTTTCTCTCCATAGTTCCAATTTTCTACTAACTTTTTCCTTAGACTCCTCCACTAACATAATGTCACATGCAAATAACATATACCTCTCTTAAGGTGGGGTCTCTTATCCATATATTTTTCTCATCCTTTTCAAGAACTTCGATCTTCTTTCCTAAATGTTTAGACCACCTTATAATTTTCCTCTTCATTCTCTCTCCATTAATGTTACACCAACTTTTTCTCCCGCAACTTTAGAATACAATCTTTTCTTTCAAAATGCACTTGAACAACTTTATTTCTGCAACCACTGATTACATAACAAGAAGAAATGTTTCCTTGATAAAGCTCGACCACACATCAATATTTCTTTTGTCAACATACAACACTCCATGGTAACTTTAATAGGAAGGTCAATGCGAACTCAACTCTGGTAATTAATAATGCAACCACACGCCAAGGATGAGCTGCATTATTTATTATAGGATTGGTTGAAAATTATGGCATGTGAGGGTTAAATATATAATTCAAAAACTATTCCTTCCTAAGATACCAATTCTAAGATAGATACAGTTCTATTTACTAAAACAAATCTTTTATTAAGACATTCATCCTCATTTTTCAACCTCTTAATTAGGTCCTTTAGACTAAATGCATTGGTTTGGCAAGGCACTTCTGCAGTCCACAAAATTCTAGATACTCACTGAGGTCTCACCCATTCACCACCTTATGAATGGGACCTACCTTTATGTTTAAACAAATGAAGACATGCCAGATGAGCTCATCGAGGCTTCTGCAGATAGTTACATGTTGAACTCCAGTTGGCTTTTCTGTTGTTTCTTGCAGCATTCCAGTAGCACAGCTCCGTCAATCTAGGAAGAAGAAGGATAGAAGAATAGGTATGTATGATTTGTTTTGAGGTTTCCTCGTAGTCGGTTTTGCCTAAGAGGGTTTTAGAGTTTCTGTAATTTCTCTATATGTATTTCGTCATTATGTGTTAGAGCAACACCTGCTCCAACCCCTTCAGATTCCTTGGTTGGGTTTTCCTCTTTTGGAGCCCGTATCCTGTCAGTTACAGAGCTCATCCATAATCGACCGGCTGTTACGGCCTATTTTCGTAATCGCCATCATAGATAACGGTTGGATGGCCAATTCAACCGTTTTGATGATAAGATTGTCGAGAACGGCCACCTCGGCTTTACATCTCTCACTTGGTCATTCGAGTCAAATGATCTGACATATTGGTTTTCCTCCCACCTTTGCAGGGTTTTCTTAGTAATGTCATTTCATTATTGTTATTGCAGTTATTACCCGTTATGTGATTTTTTACCTACACAACAATCAAACATATCGCAAACCCATATTTGTAACATGTTTTGAGAAAAGATCCTTTGTTATTCCTTTAGTCAAGGGGTCTACCAACATATCATGAGTTGGCATGTATGAGATGGATATTTCCTTTCTCATAACCATATCATGAACATAGTGGTATTTCACCATTATATACTTGATTTTAGAGTTATCAGATCCACTCTTGATTAGAGTAATTACTGCATTGTTGTCACAATAAATCACAACTGGCTCATCGAATATTTTCAGCTTCAAATCTCTTATAAAGCGGTTTATCCAGACGACAATCGTTGTAGTCATACAACAAGCCATATACTCAGCTTTCTGTGTATGCAATGCTACACAACCCTATTTCTTACATGCCCAAGAAATAGCTCCACCTCCAAATAAAATTTTTTGACCCGAGGTTGATTTGATATCGTCTTTGCTCCCAATAAAATCAGCATCTTAGTATCCTACCACTTTTAGTTCATCTTCTTGAAAATACAATTTCAAGTCTTTTGTTCTTTTGAGATATTTTAGAATCCTTTTCACAGCTATCTAATAATGTCATCTGGGATTACTTTGATATCGACTCACAAGACCAAAAGCAAAGCTGATATCAAGCCTTGTACACAACATAGCATACATCAAGCTACCCACAATTTGTGCATAAAGAACATTAGGCTTATCGTCTCTTTCACCGAGACAATCAACCTTGCTCAATTTGACTCCTTTCATAACGGGTATAGAAGCAGACTTGCATTTACTCATTTTGAACTTCTTGAGGATATAATCAATATATCTCTCCTGACTTAGGCATAAGAGTTTAGATTCTCTATCTTGAGAAATCTTTATATCTAGGATATAGGATGCTTCTCCCATATCCTTCATTTCAAACCTTGACTTTAACCATGATTGTGTTTTGATAATCATCTCATTGTCATTCCGAGTCAACAATATATCATCAACATATAAAGATAAGATGAGAAAGTGACTCCTATTATTCTAGACATATACACAGTGATCAAGCTCATTAGTCACAAACCCAAGTTCAATAACTGCATTTTGAAAAGTCAAATACCATTGGTGAGGTGACTGTTTCAGGTCATATAAAGATTTTCTCAACCTATATACTTTGTTTTCTTGGCCTTCAACTATATATCCTTCGGGCTGCTATATATATATATGATTTTGTCTAAATCTCTATTTAGAAAAGTGGTATTTACATCTAACTAATTTAAATCTAAATCATAATATGCAAATATCGCTAGGATTATTCTAATGAATGCAAATTTCGCAATAAGGGGAATATGTCTCAGCATAATCTATCTCCTCTATTTGCGAAAAGCCTTTTGCAAACAACTTCGCTTTAAAATTATCTATTGAATCATCAACCTTATATTTCTTTTTCAAAACTTATTTATAGCTTATGAATTTTCTTTCTTTTAACAAATCAATCAGTTTCTAGACTTTTTTTTTCTCAATGAATTCAATTTTTTCATTCATGGATTTGTCTCAGTTTGTTGGTTGTTATGAGTTTATAGCCTATTGATAGTCAACTCATCTAAATCCACCGAATTGCACACTTCTCCTTTAAAATAAGTGTGATAATCCTTTAAGTAGGACGGTGTGACCCTAGGTCTTTTATGTCCACTTAAAGTTTCGGTTGACTCAAGAAGAACTTATATGAGTTCAAATGATGATTGATCATCTACTAGATTATCAACATACTCATCATTATTCTCTAAGATGTCATTCTTAGTATCTTCTAAGAATTTAACATCTTTGCTCTTTATTAATCTATGTCCTTATGATAAAACTGATATCTCTTTGAGCCTTTAGAATATCCAATGAATATACATCTTAAGAACCTATTGTATAGTTTATTTATAAACTAATGAAGGATCTTCACATGAGTAATACACCCCCACCTCTTGAGATGACTTATGTTGAGTTTTCTTTCAAACCACATCTCATATGGTATAGTGAATACAGTCTTACATGGTATTCTATTGAGTATGTATAACTTATACTTACTACTTCTCCTTAAAATATCTTTGGTAGAGAGACATCTATTAACATTGACCTTGTCATGTTTAGTAAGATCGTTTTATATCTTTTAGCTACACCATTTTGACATTGTATTTTGCTTTGAAATACCAAAGTCTTTACAGAATTCTAAAATTTTTATAGAGGTGTATTCACCACCTCTATATGCTCTTAAGACTTTGATTAAATGCCCTAGTTGATTTTTAATTTCCTACTTATATTTTTTAAATGCTAAGTGCCTCAGATTTATGTGATAGGATATATATATATATATATGTATATACATATGTATATACATATGTATATACATATATATATACATATATATATACATATATATATATACATATGTATATACATATATATATATATGTATATCTCAAGTAATCATCGATAAAGGTTATAAAATAAACCTCCTCAACGTGACCTTACTCTAAAGGGTCCACATAAATCAATGTGAATGACTTCCAACAAGGTTATTGCCCTTGTTGTTTCTTTGAGAAAAAATTTTCTTCTCATTTTTTCTTGTATATAAGCTTCACACTTGCTAAAAGTGTTTTCTTTAAATTTTGGAAGTAAGTCAAAATTGGATAATTTCTTCAACTTTTTCAGACTTATATACCCTAGGCATTTATGTCATACATTTAAATCAATATTAAAGATATAATCTATATAAGTAGAAAAACTTTCAATTTCATTGATTTTCAACTTGAACAATCCATATTCTACATCAAATTTCATGAAGAAAAATACTCTTCCATGTTTCTCCAGAGACACTTTGCTAGGAGCAAACCTGACCTCAAAATCTTTTTTTACTAAGGTAAGGACTGAAATTAGATTGCGCCTTATAGATGGCATGATCAATACATCACTTAATACAACCGGTGTGCCTTGTATAAAAATTCTAAAGGACCCCGTTCTCAGAACATTTGAAAAGTATTATTTCTCATGTATACTCGATGTTCTCCTGGTTTATATTCTATTAGATTCATTGCCCCTTTCTTGCTCTTTGAGATGTGTCTTGTCACTCTTGAGTCAATCCATCAACCAGTTATCAAGTGGTCTATATATAAACATTCTGATATCACACAAATTATGTATTGCTTTTTCGATTGTCCGCCTTGTAGGTTGTTTACACCACTCTTCTTGTTACGACAATCTCTCTTATAGTGTTCCAATTTTTTACAGTTGAAATATTTGATTCGAGAAGCAATTTCCTGTGTTTTCTTAAAAGATTGACCGCCTTTTTTGTTATTTTTGCCAAACTTTTTGTTTGGTTTATTTCTCCTTTGGTTGAGTTTAGAGCTGAACTCTGTCTCATCTTACACTACTAGCAATTTTTCTTTTTTATTTTTGTTCATGTGTTCTTGTTCAATTACTAGTTTTATGAGCAACTTTGAAAAGTTTATTTCATGCCTAGTCTAAGGGCAGTAATGACCATATTTTATGACAAGGGAAGACTGTTCAATATGGTGGATATCTACATCGATTTTGGGATAACTGATTTGGCTATAGCTAAATCTCTTGCCATTACCAACATATGGTTCACACGTTCTACTACATTATCTCCTTTTATTTTATAGAAGTTATATTTTTGTAACAGTAATTGAACATGTAGTTTGACTATAGTGTCACATTTAGTTATTATAGAGTCAAACAACTCTTTTGCAGTCTCAAATTCTTCGAAGACACTTATCAAATCATCCTCTATATATGTTAATATGATCGTTCTTGCTATTATATCATCTTTTATAAATATTTTATACATCTTTATTTGTTGCTCTAAGACGTCAGGTAGTGGTGGACGCATTGTTTCCTTTAGTATATACTCTACACCTTCAAGTTTAAGAGATACTAGATTCATCTTTTTCACATTTCAAAGTTTAGATCATTTAACTTTTCTATTTTTGCCAGTTCAGGTACACATATTCTAGAATTCATTTTTATGTGTTTCGCAAAGTTAACAAATAGATGGTCTACAACAAAATTATTTACCAGGCAACAAACAATAGATATCAAAATTTTGATTATAAGAATGCACAACATCCAAATAGTGAGTTATAAATAACTCATGGTACTTAAAACTAGTTTTATACAATTTTGAGTTTTAATAACCTGATTCTATTGCAGAATCAAAACTTGGAATAAATCTGTAATTTTTCCAAAAAAAATTTGCCTTCTATAATTTTCCAAAACACTAGAGTAAAATAGTAATTTTATCTATTTGTCCAGTTTTATAATTTTTCAAAAAGGACAAGGACAAAACAATAAAATTGGTGTTTGATTTTTTTGAGAAATCCGTCACTGATGAGGGTAAATCATAATTTTGCCCCTCAGTCCAAATTTGTAAATTTTCAAAAAACAAGGGCAACCTTGTCTTTTAACATAGTGGTAGAACTATGAATTTGTTATCGAGAAAGGGTAGTAAAGTAATTCACTATCTTAGTATTTTGTAATTTAAAAAAGGTAAGAGGGTAACTCAATCTTTTTACCTACTTAAGGGTAAAACTATATTTTTACCAAAAAGTATCTCGATGTTTTTGTAATTTGACCCTGTGGCAAATTACAATTTCAGAAATCAGACAAGGGCAAAACAAACATTTTAGTCCGATGCCCGAGGCAGTTTTCCCAAAACCGCTGGTTTTCGCCCATGGTTTTTCGAAACCGATGGGTGGTTTTTGCGGAGTGTATAAAAGGGAAGAGAGAGAGAGAGAGAGAGAGAGAGAGAGAGAGAGAGAGAGAGAGGGAGTTTTGTAGGGAGGTGGTGTTTCGTCTCTCCTCTGTCTGTGGTCCCGCTTCCGACTGGCCTGCGACTGCCTGAGTTTTTTCCTTCAGCTACCTGTGACTTTCCCTCTACCTGGCCTCCGACTGCCTAGGTTTTTCCCTCTGGCTGGCCTGCGACTGTCATGGTCTTTTTCTTCCGATTGATTTAGTGTTCTTCTTTGACCTTTTAGCCGATTTATTTCTTGACTGTCTCAGTTCACAAACTATGATTTTCGACAGTTTTCCTATAAGGGTTTCCTCTTCCTTTTCTTGGTTTTTCTCTTCTTCTCTATATAACCTTTTAATTCTTTTCTTCTCCCTCTTTTTACAAAAACTAACCATGTACCTTTTTTGCAGGATGAACGAGGCCCCGATATCACTTGTTGAACTCTGGTGGGCTTTCCCGATGCTCCCTACAACGTTCCAGTAGTGTAGCTCCATCGATCTGGGAAGAAGAAGGATAGAAGAACAGGTACGTATGATTTGTTTTGAGGTATCCTCGTAGCCAGTTTTGTCTGAGAGGGTTTCAGAGTTTCTATAATTTCTCTATATATATTTCATCATTGTGTGCTGCTCTGTATTTATATAGCAGCGCTTGGTCCAACTCCCTCGGATTCTCTGACTGGGATTTCCTCTTTTGGAGTCCTTATCCAGTCGGTTACGGAGCTCATCCATAACCGACCGATTGTTACAGCCCATTTCCTATCCACCACCACAAATAATGGTTGGATAGTTAGTCCTACCATTTTTGTGATAAGATTGCCGAGAATGGCCACTTCAGCTTTATATTATAAACATCCAATGTGGCCGGTCCAGAATTTCTTTTTTAGTAGGACAAATAGTTGAACGACCGGTTTAGGGTGTGGCTTCTTCTTTATTTGCTTTTCTCAACATGTACTGACAAGAAGTATTAATTTCTCTTGTCTATTAGCTTGTTTATTCTTTATTGTAGAGGGAGAACATTGTATTTCTCTTGCAACAAACTTTGGATTTCACGTTTTCTGTCATAGCCTTAGATATGGGTTTGAGTCACATGGTACAGGAGGCTTGTTCAATATTTTGACGTGGTTTATGATGGAATCCATCACCAAGAAGCAAGAAAGCATAAGGATGACAAGAACAATATATGCAGAGAGGATATCAAGCCTTTACCATTACTAGAACCCTTTAAGATTGTTTGCCTCCCAAAATTATTTCTGAGGTATGCTCCTCAGGCTTACCACTAGGACTCAACTCACTGGCCAACTTCTTACTTAATAAATTATCTTTAGGATCTTTAAACGAGAGTTGTATCTTTATAGTAAATCAAGGTTTCTCTAAGAGTGGAATATAAAGAGGGAAACAAACACAAGATAAGCAAAGTTTGATTTTCTTCTTCAATCATAACATGTATATTCTTCAAATCATTAATCAAGGTACCAAACTTAACGTTATGAGCGTTAATCAACGTACTTTCGGCCATGTAAAGGGTATATAGACACTTCTTCATCACTAGTCGATGTGTTAAAGATTTCCCCATATACAGAGCTTTCAATATTTTTCACAAAATGGTTGCTTTCGTCTCAAAAAGAACCTTTCGTAAAATATTATCTGTACATAGAATTGGATTGCAAATAAGGCATTTTCATCTTTTTATTCTAACCAGGATCCACTATGCCCACATGCTTCTCCTCTAGCACGACCTTCTTCTAATCGTTCTCAACCAAAACAACCTTCAGAATATTTGCTATAAGCTTAAATTTATATCTGCATGAAACTTCTATACTTTGATTTTATTGTTCATACTCATCCTGGTCAGATTTTTTCAAGTCAAAGCAAATTGCTATTCCAAATTACCTACAACACTCCAAAATTGTTGCGAAAAGAGAGCAAATGACTAGTAAATAGTAGGCCGCAACGGAAACAATAACAAACCAATACAAGAATCTGAACTTAAACAAAGCAAAATGAATAATCACAATAACAAAAAGGAGCACTCCAAATTATTTTGTGGCTCGACAATCAGGACAAAGAGTCATGTCTGCATCCACTGCCAAAAATAGGGGAGGCAATAATGGAGGATTTCTAAGGGGCAATCAAATCTAAGCATATGAGAAACCAAAGCCCCACAACAAAGAGAAACTCGTATGCACTCTCAACTACTCCAACCCAATAGTAGCAAAAAATCCTTGCAATATAAGAAATAACTCTTCCTCACACAAAATTATGGAAAGTCACATATTAGAACAAACACAACTCTGGATCTCCCTAAGAACCTCACATCAAAGGTAACCACACCTCTCAAAACACACTTGAAATTTTGCAAAATCCTCATGTTGGGTGATTTTTAAAATACTTTGTGAAGGGTTATAGTTTGGTTGCCGCTATATTGTGGTATTAAAAGTAATCTCTTGAGTTGACAATTGTGCTCATTAGTAGCACTTGATAGTGGTTGTTAATTTGTTCATGGATTGATGTGTTTCTTTTGTGGTGTGTCTAATAATATTGCATGTTGCAATTCATGGTAATTGACCATGGAAAGTTGTTATATATGAATAGATTTTGTGTCCTAACCATCTAGAAAGTTGTTATACATAGTATCTGTACAAAGAGAGTTGACCTTTAAGAGAATTGTGTGTCTTCTCAAAGAGAGTCTCTCAATGTCTATGTAAAGACTATTCTCCATCAAATATCAGATCATGATTGAATTCATTCATTCTTTCAAATCATCTGTTTTCTTCTATGCATGAAGCATATTAAATTATCATTTGTAAACATCATTGTGTCATTGACCTTTGGTTGTGTTAAGTTAAGACAAATCAAGTGTTCTTCATTATATCTTGTAGGAAATTCATTAATAGGTCCTTTTGCATCCATTTTTTGAGTTGGTCAAAGGGGGCAAATTAAGCCTAAAGAAAAGTGTTATGACACATCTTGAAGAGTTGCATATATTCTCTATCAAAGTTACTAAATTTTGCAAGTTTGAAGTATTATACCAAGACTTCATGCTTGTGCCATTCCAAAGACTTCTAGAACTATCTTCTCAACAATTTTAGGCTAATTTCTTCTCTTGTTTTACAAAAAATGAAACTAGCTTAAGGGAGATGACTTTAAGATTTTGAAGTTGGAAAAGGTTTGATGGAGAAACTTTCTAAGATAGCAAAAGAAGATGTATTTTCTTCTTACCACTTTGAAAGTTATGTAATGCGTTTTGACTACTCAGAAGACGGAAAAGTAAAGAAGAAATATGGGAGAGACGTGTGAAAGGCTCAAATGGGACAATGATGATTACATATGCATTGGTCACATTTTCAACGACATGTATGATGTGTTGTTGATGCTTCAACAAAACATGGAAGTGCAAAAGGTACTTTGGGAGAAGTTGGAAGCAAGATACATGACGAGAAGATGCAACAAACCAAAGAAATTCCTAATTAGATCGTTTAATAATTATAAAATGATTGATAGTATAGATACATCATGGAACAAATGCATGAAATAAAAAGAATTTTGAATAATTTCAAGCGGAAATAACATCAATATCGATGAAGCCATTATTGTCTCCTCAATTATCAACAAACTTCCTCCTTCATGGAAAGACTTTAGGAGAAGTCTTAAATATAAATAGGATGACATCTCTCTTGAGCAATTGATTTACCTATATATAAGAGAGAAAAAGAGAGAGATAGTGGTTTGTTCTCAATCTCCATTCATACTTAAATCTTTTCAAACCGTTTGATTAACATGATCAACAATAAAGATTTGAATTTAAAAATCAATTTATATCATTGTACTTTTCATACATGCATGTAATGCACAATGGTACAATCTATTTTTTTATAAATCTCTACCGTTCACTATAGCCGATCGAATGGTAGAAATGCTTGAATAGACTTAAGCATGGAAGGATTAGGATTGAGCATATACCAATATATATTAACCACAGGACGTCCTGAATACACAGCCGCAGCTGCCAGAATAGGCAATAATGAAATCACCATATTAGTAAATGATGCGGAGAAGGGTAGTGACATTGATCCGCAAGAAGCTCAGCAAACTCTTGAAATAGCTGAAGCTAACCTGAGTAAAGCAGAAGGCAAGAGACAAGTAATTGAAGCGAATTTAGCTCTCAGACGAGCTAGGGCGCGAGTAGAGGCTATCAATGCTAACGAGTAGAGACTATCCATGCTCTTTCGTACTAGTTCATCCACATAATCCATAAGAATATAAAAGTGCTTTTATAAATGGCTTTGTACGTAAAAAGTGATGGCCGGAAAACGCCACAGCAACCACCTCATCTATGCTCTAATTTGGCTACATCTTAGTCATGCTTTCGGTTGGGTATTGTCTCAAAAACGGGAAATTCAAAAAGTCGATCCGATCAAGGCTATATCTCTTTGTTGCTTCAGCTTCCTGACCTCCTCATTTCCATTGGAGGCGAAATCCTTGGTACTAGACTTGGCCAGTTCCATCATGGAACCAGAACCGAACCAGCCCCATTAGATTTCATTTTGGTTTTGGGTCCAATGCAGTTTTGGGTCTGGTTTAGTTCCCCATTTCATTTTTGGAAAAGAAAAGCGTGCGTCAAATTGGGAATTTTGGAAAACTAAAATATGATAGGGAAACTGTTGGTTTGAGGTGATTCAAGTTCTCTGGGACCGAGTATCGGGTCCAAACCAGTAACCAGTACTTGATAGAATTTCTTAGAATTCAATGACGATATAACTTCTCTCTAAGTTAGTTTCTGTGGAGGACCTTTTCATCTTTTCCAAAGTAATACCATTTCATAACTGTTAGAAAGCGTAGGTTAGCTTGACAGGGCGCTCTAGTGGTGTTGCTCCTAGTAGGGAGTTGGACTCCAAATGCTGTATGCGTATTAGGCTTCGGCCTCCTCTTGTAATTGTATCATTTAAGATAAAAAAAAAAAATACTCGAATTCTTACGAGTTTCTAGTCATATTTTGTATTTTGCCCAAATCGACAAGCATAAGTGTCGGATCCTTGTATCCGAATCATCATGGTAGAATTTCTTCTTTTCCGTCACTGCGACGCTTCGCAGAAAAAAAGATGTTGGTAAGTTGCTTTGTTAGATCTCACCATGTCGTATACTCGTGTGCATTATAAAATCCACGTAAACAAGATACAACTTATTATGATTCCATATCACACACATGT
Source organism: Brasenia schreberi (assembly GCA_036023115.1). NCBI lineage: Eukaryota > Viridiplantae > Streptophyta > Magnoliopsida > Nymphaeales > Cabombaceae > Brasenia > Brasenia schreberi. The sequence goes on from JAYKKT010000051.1 coordinate 11,723,222, forward strand.
ATTTAACAGTAGGGATGGTGATGGGCAGGTGGATATGAAAATACGGAGACATGTCAATTTTCTTATAATCACAAACCGAAATTTAATCGTGACTGGATCGGTTCTACTTTCGGTTTTGGTTTTTATTCGCATCTTAAGCTGTCCAAAACCAATTAAAAAGAATAAAATATATCTACACCTCTGGGCAGGTGGATATGGATATACCTAGACATGTCTTGTTTTTTAGAATCACGAACCGAAATTGAATCATGACCGGATCGGTTCTGCTTTGAGTTTGGGTTACGGTTTTTCTTTGCGTCTTAAGTTGTCCAAAACCAATTGACAAGATTAAAATGTATCTACACCTCTCCCAATACTCGAAGTCCAACTGTGGATGGGCGTGGAGTTGGACTTCTGTTTTTCCAAGGTGAGTTTAGGCGCCGCGTACTCCTAAACCAATAATCGTTATAAAATTAAAGGCATATTTAATGTAAGTTCATCATCTCTAAACTTAATTTTAAAAAACCTTTTAATTTTAATTAATTAAATTTTAAAAAGTTAAATACCCTATATACATGAAAAGCACACATATAAATATATAGAAAGAAAAGGACGCTGTTAAATTCAGAATATTTTTAAGTACATAATCTTACATAAATATTATCAATATTTAATATTGAGACCAATGATAGAAATTCATATTAAAAATGTTATTTTATATTTTACTTATCACCTCAACCATTTACTTTAATGACCAAACGATGAAATATTATGCATCGAAATGCATTTAATACTATCTCTATATCAAATAGGGTAAGAATAGATTATAATTAATGGCACGTTTACTTTAATTCCTGCAATAGTGACTTTGTGACCTTATTGATTTCAAATATTTACCATATCTATCCTTTTTCGAGCTTTCACCTCTGCAGACCATTTAAGAATGTTTGTGGGAACTCATCCTCAATGGGGAGGTGAAAATGAGTATCGAGGTTGGAGACCGAAGAAGTGGGAAAATCCCCGACTCGGATCGGGGCGATCCTAAACAAAAATAGGAAGAGGATAGCATGGTTATAAAAACGACTACTGTGTTTCGTAACAATAGTATATATTGTTCTTGTATGTTGTGCTTTATGCAGTCTACACGTTTACAAAACTGATTCCTCTAAACTTTTTTAATATTGTATCGATTCCTGAATAAAAAAGAAGAAAAAGATAACAAGGTTATAAAAAAGATTGCTCTGCTTTATAATAGTGTTAGTGTTATACACTATTCTTATATATTGTGCTTCATGATGTAACTACACATTTACAAAGTTATGTGCAATATAATACAGTGTACTTGACTTGGTCTCACTGTCTTAATATGGTACAGCTACGAGGAACCATACCTCTAACTTAACCACCACCCGAAAATATCAAGCTTTATCTAGCCCAGCTCTAGTTGAACTTTGACGAGTTCTTTTCAGGGATGGTTCCATCACGGGGATGGGACCACGATCTCGGGCCCCTTAACATCCCTACCTAGGTGTGATGATCATCTAAGAGACTTGTTTGTATTTCACACACTAGCAAAGGTTATTTAGGTAAGTTCTCTGACAAAGAGAGATGAAAGGCTAATTATTTTCAACATGTCTGAACTCTCTCTCTCTCTCTATCTTGAAGGAAACGAGGGAAGTCTGATCTATGGAAGGTCTTCCAAATTAGAGAAAAGTGAGAAGGCCCAGGGAGAAGCGGAAAATTTTGAGTTTCTTTACCTTCGTGTGGACTTCTCGTAGGCCAATCCTCACAAAATACGACGAGTCCGCCAATCTTGCGCACTCAGGTCCTTTTTCTACTTTCAGCAGCTTTTTGATGGGTTTCCTGCAAAAATCCTCTCGAAATGTTAAAGGTCTTGCCGGCTATCGATAGAAACCTCACGGATCAGCATTGTTTAGTGCCGAACGTTTGATCGTTCCTAGTTGCTTCGGGAGATCTGTGGAACGCTGTTTTTTTGTTCAGCTGAATGCTTGTTTTTTAGTGCCGGTAGGGAATGCAGCAGAATGCTTATTTTGTCTAGTTGCTTTGTAATCGGTTAGTGCTACTATTTTGTGCAGCAGATTGCTTGCTTTTTTCTAATTGCTTCTGAGCATCTGTTTGGTGCTACTCTTTTACGGTACATTTTATGTAGTTCTGCTGAACCGAGTGGATTTAGTCCTGGCTTGCTTGAATCGCAAAGATGTGATTTTTTTTCTGCTCCTCACAATAGAGATTCTAATTTGGAGGTTGAATATTGAGTTCTCGCCTGTTTGAACTGCATGAGTAAGTTAGTCGGGGATGATGTACTGTGCTAGAGCATTTGGACAGCTGAACTTTTAGATATTTGGAAAATTATTTTTTCTGCTCTTACCGTATTTTTAATTTATTCGGGTTTAAGACTACGTGAATTTGCTGTTTGGAGGAGTTTCTACTGTAATTTCTCCCTGTTGAGTTTAGGATCTCTTTGGATGGAGAAATAATGTCTAAAGGTGTCGACAATTGGTTCACAATTTCAGATATTTACTCAGTTTTATTTTCGTTTTCATGATGAAAAAAAAGATTTTATTTAAGTTCCACATTCTCTGGCTTGTAAATTAGAACGACTATGAGAATTGTGTTTGTGAGTTCGTCCGATAGTGTTATTGTTCCTTTTATATTTTCACATGCTTTAACAACCTGTTTATACACTCTTGTTACAGAAATTCAAGTCTTGGGGCTCTACACTGATCGGGGTGACTAGATGGTGAAAAACTAACTTGTGCTTTATGGCATCATGACTCTTGCTTGTGTGCTGTGATTGGCATAGATGGTGAATTTCCCTTGCTTTCTGAAGTTATTTCAGTGGGGTGGTTAAGTTATTCATCACAGACCACACCTAGGGATCCCTATTTTGAAACTTTGGGTACCAAATGTTGTGGAATTTATTCTAAATGCCATCTAAAAGCTAATTTTTCCACTGCCAGAATTGGTTTGTTATAAGCAAGCTCTGTTAGAAGCTGCCAACAGCATCTGACATCCATGTTATGTTGATTCAAAGGGCATAATGGAAGAAAGTGATGACAGGGTCGATTCACCAAACAGAGCAGGGAAGCTTGCTTCAATAAGAACCACTGTGAGTCTTAAAGCTACTTCTTCAGGTAGATTGACTCCTAGGCACTCTCCATCGTTTTGTAGATCTCATTCAAGTAAAATACCTCGTCGAGAGCCTAAATTTCATTCAGATCCTCTTCGGTGGATCAAGAGCAAGAGGCTGCTGCCTTGGTTGGTCATTATCGTTGTTTGGAGCTATGTTGGCTTCCACATACAGTCAAAATGGGCACATCAAGAAAATAAAAAGGAGTTCCCAGGTTATGAGAGTTCAAGTCTTTCTGAACAAGACAGGAGCCTCAAAGATACAGAAATTGAGCACAACTTTGACCCAGTGAAATTTCAGAATGGGTCTGTAATAAATATTGGTTTCAGTGAGGCCCTGGAAGAAAATGGTGTATCAACAATGAAGCGGAATCTAGTTAATGTCAGTGTCTCCAAAAATAGGAAGTCGGCTTCCACACGGCGCCGTTTAAATAGAAAAAAAACAAAAAAGTCTCATTCTCTTAATAGTAAAATCACCCTAGAGAAAGGGAATGATACACTCAATGGAATCACTGAGATAAATGAAGAGACATTAATGGCAAGCCACCGTAGCCTTACATTTACTAGTTATGAAACACCCGAGCCAAATGCTTCTTATGGACAAATTATTGGCCCTTTTGGGAAGATAGAAGACAGCATTTTGGAATGGAACCCAAGGAAGAGATCTGGCACTTGTGACAGGAAAGGCATGTTTGCTCGCTTGGTTTGGGCGAGGTCTTTTGTGTTGATATTTCATGAGCTCTCTGTCACTGGTGCTCCAATTTCAATGATGGAGCTTGCGAGTGAACTTCTAAGTTGCGGAGGAATGGTATCTGTGGTGGTTCTCAGCAGGAAGGGTGAGCTAATGGGAGAGCTTTCAAGACGTGGCATTAAAGTGCTGGATGATAAGGCAGATATCAGTTATAAGGCTGCATCAAAGGCAGATCTTGTAATTGCTGGTTCAGCTGTCTGCACCTCCTGGATCGGTATGCTTTTGCATGTTCTCAGTTGCTTTAACACCTAAGTAATAACTGAAATGTCATTTGCATGCTTGTGAATTATACTCCTTTGTGGGTATTCCTTTCCTGTACTTCGTAACCATGTCTCATGTTTCTGATGTTCCTCTTCTTCTTATGGTAGCTGAGCCCCATGGGATTAACCCAGTCAAGAAGGCCCTTGGCTGCTATATTGTCACTGAGGGATTCACCTTTTGTGGAGACTACGGTAGTCTCTGGAGGTTGACAGTTTTACACCACGAGGGGTGTAGCTCAGGGTGCAGTTTCCATGTAACAGTGGAAAAGCTTCGGTGCTGCTGCAAAATTTTATAGTTGAAATATAGCAATCTGTGCTTTCTCATTGTTGTGTGCAACAAGAGGAAGGTTTCCTTTTTCAGCATCCTTAGCAGGCAAGATTCTTAGTTGATAACTTGTTTAATGCAAATATATTAGCAGAATAATAAAGGAGAAGGTATACTTGTGCTAATATGGATTATCTGTTCAGTCTCTGAGTGTTTTCTCTCTCAGAAGACTCCAATTCTTGTTACGTTGCTGCAGGGTAAGACAAAATTTAGTCCTGCTCTTATTCTTATTGAATTATCTATTTAACCTCCGAGTCTCTTGAATGATTTCCATGCTTTGCTGAAGCGTGTTTTCATGGATATCTTAAATTGGAGATTGTCATTAACCTGACTTCAAATGGGGAACGGGATTTGTCTTTCGTAAAATAAAACTCCGAGTAAAACTATCTAATTTTTTTCTTTTTGTTTATTCCTCCTTTTGCAGAACAGTATCTTTCAAATTACATGAGTAGTGCTTATCATCTAGTTTGGTGGATCATGGAGAACAGAAAGCCATACTTTATTCGCTCAAAGCATATGCTGTCCAAAGTGAGGATGTTAATGTTTCTTTCGGAATCTCAGTCTAAGCAATGGCTTACTTGGTGCCAAGAAGAAAACATTCAGCTAAAGTCCTCACCTGCACTGGTTCCTCTTTCCATCAATGATGAACTGGCCTTTGTAGCTGGAATTCCTTCTTCTTTGAATTCTCCCTCATTTACTGTTGAAAAAATGATGGAGAAAAGGCAACTACTGAGAAACGCTGTTAGAAGAGAATTAGGATTAAATGACAGTGATATGCTTGTGATGACACTAAGTAGCATCAACCCTGGAAAAGGCCAGTTCTTTCTTCTCCAGTCAGCTCTCCTGGTGTCTAATAAATTATCTTCTGAATTAGATGTTAAAATAAAAAATACCATGGGAGACAGAAATTCCTCCACGCATGCTGTTGGCAAAGGACGTCCTACTCATAAAAGGAAAAAGTCAAGGACCCTTCTTCAAGCATTTAGTCATCATGGTCAATTATCAAATTTCTCTAGACCTACGTGGACTGGAAATAACTTTGGCAAGCAAAACTCGAGCTTATTGGATCCTTCATTTTATTGCAGTCCTGAAACTATGCAAAGTAACATTAGAGGGCATGGGATGAGAAGGATATTGGAAGACTATGCAAGTCGAAATAGGAGTCCAAAATTGTTAATTGGGTCCCTTGGATGCAAGAGTAATAAAGTGGTGTATGTGAAAGCAATGCTTAATTTTTTATCCCAACATCCAGAGCTATCAAAAGCAGTGTTGTGGACTCCCGCAACGACACGTGTTGCATCACTTTATGCTGCAGCTGATGTATATGTCATAAATGCTCAGGTAAAACGAATATTTTTCAGTTTCTACTAATCAATTTTTCGCCCCAGAGTGATGTATTAACTTCACTAGTATTGTGCTTTGCATATAGAATTTCTTTAGTTGACAATGAATCTTTATTTTGATCAGCATATTCTCAGTTGGCGTCTGTTTGTTTACCTATCTGCCTTTCATCATTATATTCTTGTGAGCATTTGTTGACAAGTAATGATTTACACCGAATATGCACCCAACTTTTGGTTTAGTTTACTAGATTAATTTGAAGTACCTCATCAGATTTTTCTGGTCTTGAGCCAAAACAAAAACAAAAACGAGAACCAAGCCTTCTTCCAGACTGAGGTCAGCCCAATGATTCTTGGTCACCACTGTACTCTAACAAATTTGCATTTAACTTCGAACAATTTCATCTTTTATTGTTTCCTTTCAATGCTTTTCAGGTGTCACACCAACTTTATCTCTAAAAAGCTCTAGTCTTTCCTTGTGTGGTTGCACATCATCCTCAACATATTGGTTTCTACTACAACAATCTTCAGCACTTGTTCATGATTGAATATCCAACACTTGCAACCTTATAGTATTGTGGTCTTATGCTTGTTATATGAATATTTACTATTCAATTTGAGTTAATTTTAGTTATCCTGCATTAAAATCCACCCATGTAAGGGATCACCCTTATATGGCCAGTCCCAAGGCCGTATAAAAGAGGAGGGTTGCATTAGGCTTCCGACAGAATGCGTAAAACTTTGTCATATTTTTATACCATGGATTACAAAAATTATGAGAATTGCGTTGGGACATCCCCTCTTAGCAACACGCTGCATATCTCGAATGCAGTGAAAAGTAAGCGAGGGCCACTACATTTTCGCCCGGATGTAGTGAATCAATTACAGAGAGGGTTCTCACATCATGGACGGGTGTGGGTAAAGAAGTTAGTCCCGTTACATTGTCCCCCGAATGTAGTGAATAAATTAGAGAGAGGGTCTTCGTATTTTCAAGAGACAAAGTGGGTTGGAGAAAAAGCAAAGGAGATTGAGGGTAAAGGTTTTGAATTATGTATTAAGAAATAAATGCATTAATCAAGATTGAGAAAACTTACAAAACCTGGCAGATTGGAGGAATGCCTCCAATCTGCTCCAAAACACCACCTGCGGCTGCCCTAGTGCTGTCGTCCAGGTCTTACTTGCAATACTGACCTTAACCCTAATCCTATTATTTATACTACTTCTAACATGAATTTCTAATTTATCCCTAATCAATATTAATTACTACAACTAAGATATAACACGTTTAATACACGACATTACACAAAAACACGATCTAAGAACTCTAACATTACACGACATATTCACATTACAACTCTTTAACACTCCCCCTCAAGTTGGGTGAAAGACATTTGTAACACCCAACTTTGATAATGTCTCCTTTAATTGTCTGCAAATAGTAGCTTTAGTTAAAAAATCAATCCACTGTTTTGTAGATTGAACATACTCTAGCTTGAATTCTTGATTAGATATCTTCTCTCTGATGAAATGACAGTTAATCTCTATATGCTTGGTTCTTTTATGATATACAGGATTGAAAGCCATCTGAATAGCAGCATTGCTGTCACAATATAGAGGTATAGACTGATTAGAAGGAAATCCCAGTTCACTAATCAATGAGGACACCCATTTTCCTTCACACATAGCTTGTTCTATAACTCTGTATTCTGCTTCCATTGTAGATCTAGCAACCACTGTCTGCTTTTTACTTTTCCAAGATACAATATTACCACCAAGTAATGTAACATATCCTTTAGTTGATTTTTTGTCATCACGTGAATCGGCCCAGTCTGCATCAAAATAAAGTTCAATATGCAAATTTGATGATCTAGAATAAAGTAAACCCATTCCTGCAGTTGATTTGAGATATCTAAAGATTCTATACACAGCATTAATATGATTCTTCATAGGAGAATGCATATATCTGCATAGATAATATCTGGACGAGTAATTGTCAAGTAAATAAGCTTGCCCACTAACGTCTGATATTTATGTATGTCTCTAAACTCTTCGCTATCACCAGTGGATAATCTTTGATTCACTTCCATAGGGATGTTACTTGGTTTACAGTCAAGCAAATGTGTGTCCTGAAGGAGATCCATTACATATTTCCATTGAGTTAAAAAGATACCATTAGTTGAATACAACACCTCTATTCCCAAGAAATAGTGAAGTCGACCCAAATCTTTTAGATCAAACAGTTTATGGAGATTCTTTTTCAGCCTTGATATTTATTCAATATCATTACCTATAACAATAATATCATCAACATAGACAACAAGAATAGATAATTTTGAACTCTTCTTGAAGAAGATCGTATGGTCATTGAGACTTCTTTGATATCCAAGATTGCATACTGCTTTACTGAATTTATCAAACCATGCTCTAGGTGATTGCTTCAGCTCATAAATGGATTTGTTCAGCTTGCGCACTCTATAATCCGTTGTCTTTATACACATCCCAGGAGGTAGTTCCATGTACACTTCTTCATTTAAATCTCCCATTAAGAAAGTGGTTTTAACATCTAATTGCCATAAATCCCAATTCAAGTTAGCTACCAAAATGAGGAGTATCGTATAGATGTAAGTTTAGCCACAGGAGCAAAAGCTTAGTATAGTCAATATCATATGATTGGCTATATCCTTTTGCAAAACCTGAATAATCAATGTCAGTATGTAAATACCCATTTGCATCCTACAACGTTCTTGTCAGGAGGTAATGTTGTGATTATTCAGGTTTTATTTCTCTCAAGTGCCTTCAGTTCTTCTTCTATAGCAGTTCTCCATAAAGGACATTGATTTGCCTCTATAAAATTCTTAGGGATCTTGTGTTTCTCAGCATTCATAACTGTTAAGAGAAGTCGTGTAATACATGTTGAGTCGTGTAAATATTCACGTCATTTTGAGTCCTATGTCATCTTAGAAATAGTTAATACTTATTAGGAGTAGATTAGGAAATTAAGTTAGATAGGGTATTAATAGGTGATTAGGGTTTAGTAAGAGAATTAAGAAAGGAGTAGGGCAACTGCATCAAGAGGGCCAATATTCTGGTTCTGGGCAGATTGGAGGAATGCCTCCAATATGCGGTACTTTGTAAGTCTTTTCTATTTGATTAATAAAGTTTTTTCTGTTAATATGGTATCAGAGCCTATATGGCATTTATTTTAATGATATGAATGAAGAAAATCAGTGAAAAACATGTTTTCAGCAGTGTTGTGAAAGAAATTTGATATAGGGTGCTTAAATCAGCGTGAATCAACTATTGACTCCTTGAAGTCTTGACATTAGACATTATAAATCTGATTATTTCAAAAATCTGATTTTTTAAAGCCGTGAAATCAGGGAAAATCGGGTGTTGCTTATTGATCTATTAATTAATATTGAATCAACTATTGTTAAAATCACATGGACTGTTGATATTGATGCATACGATTGGTTCATAGTGGACTGCTACTTACATCACGTGGACTGCTACAAGTCATCGTTGTGGATATTGATGCACATGACCCCTTCGATTGACTCCTTTTTTTGAAAATCAGTGTGTGAGACTGATACATATATCACGAAGCTGAATTTTGGGTATCTTCGTCTCAAGACTATATTTTTCAGACTTTGTTTCATTCAAGAAATAGATCTAGTGCAGATTTCCTCATGGTTGAAGGAGAAGACCTATTCTTCTGATTTACCAAAGTACAAGAATCCGATTTTAGAAGACAGACTCGATTCAGTTTTGTTTTATATACTTTCTGGTCAATGGCTGGCAAAAGTAAAGGGATTGAAAGTTCCTTTCATACAAGTGAGCAATATTGTTCGTTAGAAAAAACAGAAAATTTCCAGATTACAACGATAAATGGTCGAAATTACTTGGAATGGGCTAGATCTATGGAACTTACTATTGTAGCAAAGGGGAGATGGGCACATCTAATGGGTCATACTCCAATTCCAGAGCCTCAAGATACTCTCTATCCTACTTGGAAAAGAGAAGATGCTTTGATATCATCTTGGTTGCTACAGTCAATGATTCCATCAATTGCCAAAACTTTTATATTTTTAGAATCTACCCATGAGATTTGGTGTGCAGTAGCAGAGGCTTATTCCTGAATGTTGCAAAAGAATATGAGATACTGGAAAGAATCAGAAAATTTAAACAAGCCAATCTATCAGTGAATATTATGCAGATCTCCGCGGTCTTTGGGATGAACTCTTCTATTATACGAATATCAAGTATTCTGCTTGTTATAATGAAAGAAACACTGAGATTGAAAAGAAGAAAGTATTTGATTTATTGTGGGGTGTGAATCCTGAATTTAAGTCAGTAAAACTGAATATCTTAGGTAGAGAAGAGCTTCTTTTCCTGGGCACAATTTACTCTTTATTAATCAGAGAAGAAGATCACAGGAATCTTAAAAAGGATCATGTTATTGGTCCAGATCAACATGCTCTTCAGGTAAGAGGAGATAGTTCTCACTTTCATCGCAGAGGTGGATATCAGAGTCGTGGCCGTGGTCAATTTAATTCAGATAAGAGAGAAAAACTTGTTTGCTCACATTGTGGCAAATCGCATCACACCAGAGATCACTATTGGGAATGACATGGTAAACCTGATTACTATAGAAATCGCAATACCTTAGTTCATTTTACAGAAAGTTCAACTCCAAGCACTGATGGAATTCAAGAGATTATAAAAAGAATAGAGGGTCTTGAACATAGATTATCTGAAAAATCCTCTTCTTCTTCTTCTTCCCAAGCTACAGTGGCTCAGGCTACACATACTGTAAAGGATAACCACTTCTCTCCTTCTCACTCTAAAACTTGGATAATTTATTCAGGGGCTACAGATCATATGGTAGGAGAATTATCGTATTTCTCAGCATACAGGACTCTTAAAGACCAGGAACCAATTAAGTTGGCAGATGGTTCTTTTACTTATATGATTGGATAGGGAAGTGTACCTACATGTATTTCAGATTTACAATCAGTATATCATGTTCCCAATTTTTTGATAAATCTTATTTCAGTTAGCTCTTTAACTCGTGTCTTGGACTGTTATGTAACTTTTCATCCTAATGGCTGTGTATTTCAGGATCTGAAGATTGAGAAAATCTTTGGACATGGTAAACTATAGAAAGGATTATACATTCTTGAAGATCACTCAGCCTTCGACTTCTTACAGTGTTTTAGCAGCAACAGTTCAGGATGCATATCTTAGTCTTTGGCATTGTCGTATGTGCCATCTCCCTGTGTAAAAAATTTCATATGGTATCCCTCTCAACTTAGAGTCCAGTCAAATAAATCTCAGTTTGAATGTGAAGTCTGTCAGCTCGGGAAGCACCAAAGGGCTTCTTATCCTTTATGTGATTCTCGATGATCTCAACCTTTTGAACTTATTCATTCTGATATATGGGGTCCAAGTCCAATCAATTCTTTGTTTGGTCATAAGTATTTTGTCTCCTTTATTGATGATTGTACACATCTTACAATCGTTTACTTAACAAAAACAAAGTCTGAAGTTTTCTCTATTTTTGTCATTATGCATAAATTTATTTGTACTCAATTCAATGCTTCTGTTAAAATTCTTCGGTCAGATAATGGGGGAGAATATATTAGGACTCAGTTACAAGACTATTTACGATCACAGGGGATTGTTTATCAGACTACATGTCCTTATACACCCCAGCAGAATGGTATTGTTGAACGGAAAAATTGTCATATTTTGGAAGTAGCCAGAACTCTTCTACTCCAAAGTAATGTTCCAAAATTCTATCGGGGATAAGCTGTCCTTACTGTTGTTTATCTCATAAATAGAATGTCAAGCAATACAATCCAAGGAGAGAGTCCTATTCATAGTCTTAATCAATGTTATCCGTATCGCACCGTATCGTACGTATCGTATCGTGGGAAGCCACGATACTGTATCGTACGATACGGCAAAAAAAAAATTCAATTTTGTTTTTCAATTTTTTTTTAAAATTTTTTTTGCAGGTTTCTGGCCTCTCTTTACCTCTCTTCACTTACCTATGCTTGTAATTTGAGTTTATAATTTTATTTATTGAATAAGAATAATTTATAAACAAATAAAAATTGTTACAAAATCATTTTCCTTTCTATTGCCAACTTTTAGGTATATTTCTGCTGGCAGTTTCTAATTTCATGAGATCGCAAACAATTAAAAACATTTGATTGTCTCGGTTCATTGAGTGGACATTTCACAACTTCACTATTTTAGGGTTCACCTTACGTGACTTCTATTGAGTTGAACATGATCAACGTGTGTGAGGCTTAACTCAGTCTGTGAAGTGAGAAATGAAGCTCAAGCATTAGTTAAAAAGCTAATCGTAAGAGAAAAAAGGATATCATCAAGTAATAATATCACATCACTGAGGTGTCATAGAGTCAACAATCAAAGAAATTGAGCTTATTGTTTTGCTCACATATGAAAATTAACAAATATGATAACTACATGTACAAAGAAAGCAGTTTGTTAATTTTGATATATTAGATGAGTGGATTATGGAAGATAACGAAGAAAATGCACTCCTAACCGAAGAAGACATTGCATGAATTAATTTGAAGTGCAACAACATCACGAAGGAGATGAAGATTTTCATTTTAAAGCAGAAGGTGATGAGAAACTTTGAATCGTATCACGTGATACGGCCGCAGTATTAAAAACGGTTGCGGCCGCGCTGTGCCATGGCTTGCGATTGCAGCCGCGTTGGCCCGCATCATGCGAAGCAGTATGACATAGCCATGACAGATTTAAAACCATGCCGGCGAGATGAAAATTGTGGGGCGTAAATGGGTATATCTTGTAAATGTCGACGGAATGGATCCATAGAGGTATAGACACGATTAGTTGCCAAGGGTATACCCCAGGCTTATAGAATTGATTACCAAGAGACTTTTGCACAGTTGCAAAGATAGACCATGATTCGAATTATTATTGGCATTAATGACTAATTATGGTTGGGATTTACAAACGGTTTGATGTCGAAGTGCGTTCTTACATGGAGATCTCGAAAAGTCTCTGCATGAGTCCACGGGATATGGGAGGAATTTGCATACTACATGATTGTGTGTCAAGAAAAGATAAATTGGTTGCCATAATCCCTTAAGTGTCTTTCCATAGTGAGCGTGGTCTCGCTGCATCCAAGGTTTACTAGGGTATGCTCCTCACCGAACTGGGGTACAATACATTGCTTCGCCGATGATCAACCTGCTTGTCTTAGACCCATCCGTTCTTTCCATCTACTCGATGAGCATCATGACCTAACAAGATACCGCCGGGTCCTCTCCCGCTTCAAGTTAGTGTCCACCCGTCCCGAGTCCTCCCTAATAGTCACACGGACGATGATGCCACCCTCACGTCCACACCCCATATTCTAAGTGCGGTGTATCCATCGAATTGGAGGTACAATTCATTAGCCATTCATGCTGTCAAATCCTGTCTTGGAATTGAGGCTCTACTTATGTGACTAGGAAAGGTATATTCATCTCTGACATCGGTATTGTTCTGCCTTCGCCTCTCATTCGTAATCCCGGCAGATTAGCTACACAACTGGTGCTGTGTCAGGGTCCACTGGTATCTCCGATAGATCCCCACATGAAACCCTGAATCGAGCCGGGAGTGAGCCAAGATGTTGCACTCCTAACGGAGAAATTATGCCTCGGTGGAAAAACTTATTTATCTCTCTGCACGGTCTCTAAAATATTACATATGCAGCTCAAGCCCATCTCAGGATTAACCAATTCATGCCATGGTCCAAACGAATCGTGTCGCTTACACTCTAATGGTACTTAAGGAAATCTTAGAGAAATGATTACCTCTCGGTAAAACGACTTAATATTGCTTGAGTAAATCATACTCGGCCAGTCTATACCTAATATAGATACACCTGAATGGGAAAATTAATCGATAATGACAAGTCCGCTAGTAGCCTAATGCTAAGATAGCCTACACAAATTTTTGTACCTTGAATTCTAGGAGATACATGAATCTAGTACATGAACCTTATTAATGAAGCTAAGATTAATCTCATCGGCTTGCCTCTTCTTCACCACCATATATGGTGCATTCATTCCTAGCCCTCTTCATCAAATTGACTTGTCACATATTCTTCTGTTGCATCGGTGAATACCAAGAAGAGGTGACTATAGTGAACACATGCCACCTAATCATTAGGGATTTACAAATGTTCGTGATAAATCACGGAGATAACTTAGTCCGCCGACCAAAGTGACGATCCAATTTCTATGTGACTCACACCTTAGTGCACCTAATTTGGGAGATTAAGCTCCGTCATCCAACAATTCGACATGATTCAATGTGCTGGGCCGATCACTCAGATTTCCTTCCCGCCACTCTCTTCACCCGACCTAAGATGTCTACCTTTGTGGTTTATGTAGATGACACCGTCCTCAACTCGAGATAATGAAACTAGCTATCGGCAACATCTATGAGTTCGCATGTAGTCAACGACCATTAGCTCGATACTGAAAGATTTACGCACTTTAGACTATTTTTACAACACTCTCGCATTTGCTCGCCTCCATGTAACTGAGATTGCCATCAACAAAAACACAATAACACTGAGGTTGATCGCCTATCGCTTGGGCCTTGAACTTAATCTACATCAGTGTGGATTGCCGCCTCAGTAATACTCCTCGATGTATTCTCATTCTCATAGACCAAACTCCGTCTGGAGAAGCCTTTAATATATCTCGCACATGACAGAGCGTACTAGATCGTCCCGATGGCTTGTTACGAGGAGAGTTAACTAGTGGCTCACATACACTAACGACTAGAAAGAAATGTGGTTGTAAGTGTGGTAAGTAAGATAATTCAACTTCCTACTAGTCTTCGATACCTATTACGGATGTCGGGAATAGGGCTCCCCTTAGATGCGGCATAGAGTTGCACCAGATTAGGATACCACATAGACAAAGTGTCAATGCGGTTTACAGTTTATCATTCTTGTGTCCTTCCGTGCCGATCAGAGCATACTTCCTCACCATCGTATTAAGAGCAACACCGGTGCTGGTATTGTGTCTTTGTTGGTCCAGATAACTTAATCTCTGCGAACCAGTAAAAATCAAAACATAGTACTAGATGTTGGCTGCAGGCCGATATCGCGCTATGAGCAACAAGAATTTGATGGCATCATGAATCATGCTCTATGTAGCTGAGTGTCATCTGGGGGACGCCTGAAGAAATGCAACGATGATAGAGGAAAACCAAGCCGCTTTATAAAACACGATTGTTTCTACTCCTAATTCTTGGATCATGGTGTTTAGAGGGCGGACTAAATCTATATAAACCAAGCTCGAGGCTGCGAGGCCATACAAGGCTATATGTAACCTGCACACGTATCACGTGACTCCTGCGAGCAACAAACCCAGGAGGTTGCTCCCTTATAAAGCCTCTTCACAAATCCTTGTAAAGGAATGCATTTTAATGTCCGTGATGGAGGGCAGCTGACGCATGGTGACCATGGATAAGAATAAACGAATAGAGGCCATATATGTTGAGTCGTGTAAATTCATGTCATTTTGAGTCCTATGTCATCTTAGAAATAGTTAATACTTATTAGGGGTAGATTAGGAAATTAAGTTAGATAGGGTATTAATAAGTGATTAGGGTTTAGTAAGAGAATTAAGAAAGGAGCAGGGCGACTGCATCAAGAGGGCCGATATTCTAGTTCTGGGCAGATTGGAGGAATGCTTCCAATCTGCGATACTTTGTAAGTCTTTTCTATTTGATTAATAAAGTTTTTTTTGCTAATAATAACAAAATGTTGGTACTCCTTAGTTGTATTCACATATGAGATACAATCTGAAATAGGATACCATGCACACGAGCTTTTACCTTTTTGAATGGCAATAGGAATATCTAGATCTTCTACCTCTTTCTCTTGGGGATCTAAGTCAGGAAAAATATCTTTGGTACTTGTGTCAGGGGCTTGTTCCTCTTAAGGATAGATAATATTTCTTGATCCTCTCTTGTAAGTTAAGATCTCCATAACCAAGAAAGATACACTTGACAACACGAGCCGGAGACAATTTATCAATACCAGTGTGAGATCATGTACAAAGCAAGTAGAACCAAAAACACGTGAGGGAACTATGAAAAGTGGGTCCCGAGGAAACAACAAGGAATGAGGTACTTTGTTATTCAAGGCAGAGGATGGCATCCGATTTATCAAAAACCAGATAGTGAGTATGGCATCACCCCAAAATTTTAAAGGTGCATTGGCATGTAACAAAAGGGTACAAGCAAGTTTCAATAATATGACGATATTTTTTAAAGCGATTCCATTTTGTTGAGGGGTATAGGAACATGAAGTCTGATGGACTATACCATGAGTGTGCAAATATTCAGTTAATTGCTTGTTAATGTACTCCCCCCATTGTCTGAACGAAGAATTTTCACTAAAGCATTGAATTGTGTACAAATGAATTTATGAACAATTGGAAAAATAGACGAAACTTCTGATTTTGATTTCATTAAATATATAATTGAAAAACGAGTACAGTGATCAATAAATGACACAAAATATCTCTGATCAAATAAAGAAGTAACAGGACTGGGACCCCATATATCTGAATGGAGGAGTTCAAAAGACTGAGAACTTCTAGAGTCACTTAAGGGAAAAGTGATTCTTTGATGTTTCTCAAGTTGACAAATTTCACATTCAAACAGAGGTTTATTGACTCTAAGATGAGGTAAAACATCGTGAAGTTTTGAAACAAGAAAGTGACCAAGACGATAATGCCAAAGCTTAATTTTTGAATCTTGAATAGTTACTGCTGAAGCTTTAAAAGGAGTTCCTTCCTGAACATTGTCTTCCAGAATATATAAGCCCCTCTATAGTCTATCATGACCAAAGATTTTCTCCGACTTCAGAACCTGAAATACACAACCAGTAGGAGAAAATGTTATACTGCAGTTCATATTCCTAGTTAAAGCACTGACTGAAAGTAGATTTATAGGAAAGCTAGGAATATGGTAAACTGATTTCAAATCAGAAAAGCAAGTGGGTACACTTCCCTGTCCAATCATATAAGAATACGAATCGTCTGCCAACTTAATAGGTTTTTGTTTTGGAAGAAGTCTGTACTATGAAAAATAGGATGATTCTCCTACCATATGGTCTGTTGCACCTGAATCAATAATCCAAACTTTTGAATTAGAATAAGAGGGATTACCCTTCACAGAGTGAGTCGCGTGAGCTACTGTAGCTTAAGAGGAAGATGACTGAGCTTTTTGAGATAGTCTGGTTTCGAGTCCTTCTATCCTCTTAATGAGTTTTTGCATTCCATCTGTATTTGAAGAAGAATTCTCAGTAGCATGAGCAGAGGGATTTTTGTTCTTATAATAGTCAGGTTTCCCATGTAATTCCCAACAGTATTCCTTTGATTGTCTGGGTTTTCCACAGTGAGAACAAATGAGTTTTTCTTTTCCATCAGGATTAGATATGCCACGTCCTTGGTATCCTCCTCTTCCTCGAAAATTTAAGTTTTCTCCTCTTACTTGTAGTGCATGTTGGTCTGTACCAGGAGAGTTATTTTTTTCAAGATTTCTTCGATCATCTTTCCTTATCAATAATGAATACACGGTACCCAATGAAGGTAACTCATCTCTTCCCAAGACATTGAGTTTATTGACTCAAAATCTGAGTTCACTGTAAATCAAATACCTTTTTCTTTTCAAGTTCTGCATTTCTTCAGTGTAACATGATGAACACTTAATATTGGTGTAATATAGAAGTTCATCCCACAATCCTCGAAGATCTGCATAGACCCACATCCCACTTAATGAAATATGGAGAAACCAAAAGATACCTGAGGAATGGAGAGCAAGTACACCTTTACCCACATACAAGAATATACAAGAACAAGAGAGACATTCAAAATTGTCCAAATTATCGGGGTATCAAGTTAATAAGTCATACTATGAAATTATGGGAAAGAATTATCGAACGTAGGTTAAGAAAAGTATCGAGTATAATAGAGAACCAATTTGGATTCATGCCAAGCAGGTCTACTGTTGAAACGATTCACCTTTTGAGACGTCTTATGGAACATTTTAGAGCAAAAAAGAAAGACCTTCACATGATATTTATTGATCTAGAAGAAACTTACAATAGGGTATCGAGGGAGGTTCTTTGGAGAACCTTGAAAAAAAGAGGTATTCCATTGACATACATAAACCTTATAAGAGACATGTATGATGGTGCAAAACATATGTGAGGACTCATGAAGGAATGAGACTTCTTTAAAGTTAATATTACGTTACATCAAGGATCAACTTTAAGTCCATACTTATTTATAATGGTGATTGATGAGTTAAAAAAACATATTGAAGATGAAATACCTTGGTATATGTTATTTGCAGATGACATTGGATTAGTGGAGTCTAAGAAAAAAGTTAATAGAAAAGTGAAACTATTGAGAGAAACATTAGAAAGTAAAGGCTTCTAACTTAGTAGAACAAAGATAAAATATAAAATGTAAGTTTGATCATTTGGTTACTTCATATGACATAAAAATTAAAATTGGCACACATTACATCCCCAAAAAGAAAGTTTTAAATACCTAGGGTCAATTTTTCAGAGTAATGAAGAATTGATGGAGATGTTATGCATAGAATTAATGTTGGTTTGTTAAAATGGAGAGGAGCATAAGGTATTCTTTGTGATAAGAAGATATCATAAAGTTAAAAGGTAAATATTATAGACCAACAATTAGACATGTCATGTTTTATGGTTCTGATCTGGGCAATTAATCATCAACATGTACAAAAGATGTTTGTGACAGAAATGAAGATGTTGAGATGGATGAGTGGTCATACAAGAAAAGACCATATGCATAATGAGATTATTATAAACAAATTAGGAGTAGCAGCAATAGAGGATAAAATGAGAGAATATCGTTTAAGATGGTTTGGACATATAGAAAGAAGATCAAAAGAAAAACCTATAAGAAGGTATGAAAAACTAGATTTTGAAAGTATTAAAAGAGACAGAAGACGACCACAAAAGTGTTGGAAAGAAACAATAAAGAATGATCTAGCTTATTGTGAATTAAATGTTGATATGGCACATGATAGGGCTCTGTGGAAACAAAGAATCCATGTAATCGACCCCGTCTATTATGGGAAAAGGCTTAGTTATTGTTGTTAGTTATCTTGCATTAATGCTATGCATCATCTCCATTAATTTGGGAATGATTGAATATCCAACACTTGCAACCATCTAGTTTTCTTATGAGTTGGGCTTTTATATAAATTTGGGAGGATTTATATAAAAAAACTCAACTTAAAAGAAGGTGAAAGAAAGACTTTTAATAGTTAGGACTAGAGATAAAAAACTTTTTGATCTTACAATTACTTTTGTTAGATGCATCACAAATGAGGATGAGAAGATTCTAATGGTGAGTGATAATATAAAAAAACATAAATGAAATTTAGAGAAACCAAAAGGTGTCCAAAGAATAGAGGACTGGTACAATTATGCCATGTAAAATAACAAGAGACATTAAGAATTGTGTAAATTATTAGAGCATCATCATATTATGAAATTATGAGAAATAATTATTCAATATAGGTTGAGATAAGTATAAAGTATAATAGATAACCAATTTAGATTCATGCTAGGGAGGATTACTATTGTGGCTATATTAAGACATCTTATGAAACATTTTAGAGTAAAAATAAAAAACCTTTGCATGATATTTATTGATTTAGAAAAAGCTTAAGATAGAGTGCCAAGACATATTCTTTCGAGAATCTTGAAAAAGAGAGGTATCCCATTGACGTGCATCAATCTTATAAGAGACTTATATCATGATGTACAAACATGTGTGAGGACTCATGAAAGAAACATATATTATTCTTTTGAAGTTAATATTGGATTATATCAAAGATTGACATTTAAGTCCATATTTATATTGGTCATTGATGAGTTAACAAAACATATTCAAGATAAGTAACGTGGTGTATGTTATTTGCGGATGACACATATGTTATTTGCGGATGATATTGTGTTAGTGGATGTGTCTAAAGAAAAGATTAATAAGAAATTGGAACTATAGAGAGAAACATTAGAAAGTAAAGGTTTTTCATTTAATAGAAGAAAGACAGAATACATATAATGCAAGTTTGATCATTTGGTTACTTCAAATGACATAAATTTTAGTTTTTCATAGCAATGAAAAAGTTGATATGGAGATGTTACGTATAGGATTAATGCAAGTTGGTTAAAATGCAGCAGATATTTTATGTGATAAAAAGATAAAGTTAAAGTTAAAAGGTAAATATTATAGAGCAACAATTAGACCATTATGTTTTATGATTCTGAGTGTTGGGTAGTTAATCGTAAGCATGCACAAACGATGTTTGTGACATAAATGAAGATGGTGGGATGGATGAGTAGTCACATAAGGAATGACTATATATATAATGAAGTTATTAGAAACAAATTTGGAGTGGTATCAGTAGATGATAAGGAAAATTATATACATAATGAAGTTATTAGAAAGAAATTCGAAGTGGTATCAATAGATGATAAAGTGAGGAAAATTCGCTTAAGATGGTTTAGATACGTAGAAAGACAACCAAAGGAAGCTCAGATAAGAAAATAAGAGAAACGAGATTGTGAAAATGTTAAAAGTGGAAGAAGACCACAAAAGTATTGGAAGGAAATAATAAAGAATAATCTAGTTTATGTTGAGTTAACCGTTAGCATGACACATGATCGGGCTCTATGAAAACAAAGAATTCATATAGCTAACCGCATTTAGTATGGAAAAGTTTAGTTGCTATTATCATCTCCGTGAATTCTCCCATATTGTCGGAATACCAATATTAAATACTAATTTTATCCCTTTGACAATGCATGGTGTGCTAAACTTTTACTTTATTATCATTTATATCAACCAAAATGTTGAATTTGCATCTCATTTTGTATATTCTATTTTTTTTTACTAAGTTGAAGAACCCTTGCTTTATGTTCTCTCCACAAGGCAAGTATGGTTTTAACTTTTCATTGTTTCTACGCACACTTCCACTGGCTTCAGAGCAATTCCACGATTCAATTGTCCTAACTCAACAGCAATTCTTCCGATTGTCAAGCAGTGTTGTCTGACGCGTATCATATCGCGTATCACTGGGCTCCACGATACGGGCGTATCGTATCGTATCATACTTTAATATTAAAATAATATAAAATTTATTTAAAAAATCAAGAAAATTAGTAAAAATTCGAAAAAAATCTGGAAAAATCTGATAATTGCTTTAAATTCATATAATGCAAAGTTTAGCACAGATTGAACATTCAACATTGAATAATTGCATCTAAAATTACATATTTTGAAGCAAAAAATGAAATACATTTACATTTTACATATTGCAAATTTATATTAGGATTATTAACTAAATAATCTTCTTCTACTTGATAAAGATTCAAAGTTTCTCATCACCTTCTGCTTTAAAATGGAAATCTTCATCTCCTTCGTGATGTTGTTGCACTTCAAATTAATTCATGCAATGTCTTCTTCGGTTAGGAGTGCATTTTCTTCGTTATCTTCCATAATCCACTCATCTAATATATCAAAATTAACAAACTACTTTCTTTGTACATGTAGTTGTCATATTTGCTAATTTTCATATGTGATTAAAACAATTAGCTCAATTTCTTTGATTATTGACTCTATGACACCTCAGTGATGTGATATTATTACTTGATGATATCCCTTTTTCTCTTACGACTAGCTTTTTAACTAATGCTTGAGCTTCATTTCTCACTTCACAGACTGAGTTAAGCCTCACACACGTTGATCATGTTTAACTCAATGGAAGTCACGTAAGGTGAACCCTAAAATAGTGAAGTTGTGAAATGCCCACTCAATGAATCGAGACAACCAAATGTTTTTAATTGTTTGCAATCTCATGAAATTAGAAACTGCTAGCAGAAATATACCTAAAAGTTGGCAACAAAAAGGAAAATGATTTTGTCATAATTTTTATTTGTTTATAAATTATTTTTATTCAATAAATAAAATTATAAACCCAAATTACAAGCATAGGGAAGTGAAGAGAGGCGAAGAGAGGCAAGAAACCTGCAAAAAAAAAATTAATTATTTTTTTTGAAAAAAAATTTGAAAAAAAAATTGGGCGTATCGTCCGTATTGTACGATACGGGCGATACGGTATCGTAGATACAAGTTTGCTACCCACTTTGAGATCCCCACTCTAATAATTCTCAACGAGTCAATTACATGCATTGTGAACAAAAATTCTTATTCCACAACAACGAAAAGCTCCACACTTATGCTTAAGAGAAAGGAATTAACTTTTGTAATATTGATTTACAATAGTGATAGAAGTGGCCATGATGATAAACATAAAAGCGTAAAAGGTGAGGTTTCCACTAGCTGTGCAACCTCTGATCGCCTTCCTGAATGCCACATTATGAACGAGCTGCAAGCTCTGGTTGGGACTGTAAGGGAGCATAATAGACCTTCACAAAAGGAAGAATTTCATCAGAATATCCAAAGAGGAGCCTTCACTTTGACTGGCTACTATATTCCTTTAGCATGTAATATACAGATCATTGGATCTTCTTTTACTATGTATTATACACAATTGAAATTTATGACAGTTTTTGTGATCTCTACATGGATGTTCTCTTTGTCATTTTTGTTCTTACAATTGTGCAGAACTTCAAGATTCTAGTAGTTAGTTGCTATGACAAATACTTCCATATGCTAGACTTGACTTTGATGATAAATAAATTTCTTCTCATTTGCAGGGTATGGGAGAAACCTTTGGACGAGTGACCATTGAAGCAATGGCTTTTGGCCTCCCGGTACTCAATGAAAACCTTTATGCTTAAAAACTTTGGTGGTTTCATAGTTAACATGATAACCATTGCATTGATGGTTGTATGTTTTTTGGCTTAGTCCTCCTTGAGATACTGGAAGCTTCGGTTTCTTGAGCGTAGATGTGAAGCTTTTGTTCATATGGTTATCATGGAAGGTCTTTCTAGGACTTGGTAGCTTTGAATTTGTAGGCAAAGTTATTCATATTAATCTAGTGAGAGAAAGCCTGGTATTTAGTTGTCATTAGGGCACCTCTGTTCACAACTTCAGTGATGGTTGACCTTTATCTTGACTACTCAACGTAGACCACATGGAACGCTTGGGTTTGTAGACACAGAAAATCCTCACTTCTGGTTCTTAGGCCCGAAGTGAACCTTTTCGTGTGTCTAAGTCGTATTTAACAAAAGGGCGTGCCAGCTAGCTTGCTTAAATTAGCGAAGAAAGTTTTTGAAATCTGACTTCTATCGGGGCGACTGTGAGCAAGTGAGCTCTTTTCGTCGCAGACCTTCTTGCACCGATGCGCAAGGGTCAGTCTGTACGCTTGGCAAAGTCTTTGAAATTTAAACCTCTTTGAAAATACCCTAAGTGTTTGGGCTTTGTGTGTACGATTGCAAATTTTATTTACACGTGGGATTTGCACGTGCCTATGTCTTTCTTTTTTATGTTTTTTAGGGCCAACTAGGTGTGTGCACAAGTGACCTAAGTTGGGCGATTTTTGAATGGGAGTGTGGGGTTTTGCTTTGATGCAATATGCATCCTAACTCGTGGTATGGCATACATGCAATGCAAACTCACATAACTCCAAAGGGAAAACCCGAATTGAAAGACAATGCGGAAGGGAAATGACTTAATGTAAATTGCAAAAGGAAAATATGGCTATATCTTAAGAGCGAAAAGGCTCAATTGTGCAAGTGTGTGTCGTGTATATATGGAAAGACTACGCACACAGCTGAACCTTAAAACCCAAATCTTAAAGACATAACCGAAGGGAAATACTTATAATATATATGGGCCCAAAGGTTGCCAACGTGTGCGTGGGTGTTGTGTGTATATGGAAAGATAACTCACACGACTTGTAATGTAAACCCAAATATAATTGCAATATGGCCTTCACTAAGGTCTTGGGAGTAAGAGCGAAAGCTCAATGTGTGTGAGTGTAGAATTGAAATGCTACGCACACAACTTGAATTTAAACACCCAAAACGAAATTGCAATATGGCGTTTACTAAGGTCTTGGGAGTAAGAGCGAAAGCTCAATGTGTGTGAGTGTGGAAATTGAAAGACCACGCACACAACTTGAATTAAAACACCTAAGGAAAATTGCAATACGGCCCTTACTAGGGTCTTGGGAATAAGAGCGAAAGCTGAATGTGTGTGAGTGTGGAAATTGAAAGACCACACACACAACTTGAATTAAAACCCATGCAACTTAAAACATATAGGTATAATTATATCTTAAGGGCTGATTAGGCCCGTGTGTGTGCTAGAATTGTGTGCAGCTAAGAGCGGAATAGGCTCAAGTGCACGTGTGTGTGGGTGTGCCAAACCACATTATTACAAGCAGGGGGAGACAACGCTCCATTATTACAATCCCGTATCAAATTTAATTAAATGTAAGCAAGTTTATAACAAGGACCGAGTTAGGCACTTACGTATAGCTGGTCCGGGTGTGACTTGCTTGGCTTTGGCCTAGTGAGTCGCCTTGGACAGCCGAAGGGGAGCTCCTTGGATGCGGGTGGGCGCCAAGTAGGGTCTTAGCCGAGTGGATGCCTTGATGAAGGCCAGATGATAAGCACGGCAAATAGGGTTGTTGAGTGAGTTGGGGCAGGTTCGGGTGCTAGCTAGGTGGTTGCAGGTTAAAGGGTGAAGGGTTAGCTAGGGGCTGAGAAATGGGTGGCTAATGGAAGGTGGGGATGTAGGGTGTGATGTGGCCGGGTGTAAGAGAGAAGGTTGTGGTGGCGGGTGATGGACTGTGTGGCCGGGCAAGAGAGGGGTGAAAGAGAAGTTAGATGGGGTACTAACCGAGTGTGGTGGAGGAGGTGGTGGAAGGAGGTGGCAGACGGGTGGAAGTGTGCAGTCGGGTGGGGTGTGCAGGTGGCAGCCGAGTGGAAGTGTAGCCGGGTGGAGTGGCGGTAGAGGTGAGGTGGCGCAGCTGGGGGGGTAATGGAGCGAAATGGGTGAGAGAGAGGGCAGGTGAGAGAGGAGAGAGAGGGATCCAAGAGCTGCCCAAAACCTGCACCAAAAGGGGTTTTTTTCATAGGCATGGTGGGCTGGGGTCGGTTGGTAAGGTGGTATGGGGTAGATATTTAGGATATGGTGGGCTGGTGGGGTAGTTTGGGTAGGTCGGCTAGGGGGGAGTGGTATGGTGGTTTGGGGTAGGTCGGTTATGGTGGTTGGGAATTAAGGGTTAGGGCCCAACTCCGCCCATGTAAGGGATCACCCTTGCATTGCCGGTCCCAAGCCCGGATAAAGGAGGAGGGTTGTGTTAGGCTTCCGACAGCCAGCGTAAAACTTCGTCGGATTTCTACAACATGGATTACAAAAATTATGAGCATTGCTTTGGGGCGTCCCCGCCTAGCGACGTGCTGCAGAGCCCGAATGCAGTAAGAAGTAAGCAAGGGCCACTACATTTTCGCCCGAATGTAGTGAATCAATTGCAGAGAGGGTTCCCACATCATGGACGGGTGTGGGTAAAGAAGTTAGTCCCACTACATTGTCGCCCGAATGTAGTGAAAAATTTTCAGAGAGGGTCTCCGCATTTTGATTATGGACGGATGCGGGGGGTAAGGAAGCTAGTCCTAGATAATAAGATTCGTATTGGTTCTTGGAATATCGGAACATTATCGGGTAAGCTAATGGAGGTGGTAGATACTATGATTCGGAGAAAGATTCATATTCTATGTTTACAAGAGACAAAATGGGTTGGAGAAAAAGCAAAGGAGATAGAGGATACATGTTTTAAATTATGGTACTCAGGTAAAGAAAAGGTCCGAAACGGAGTTGGTATTATCATAAATAAAGATTTAAAGGAGAGTGTAGTAGACATACAACGATATGGTGACCGAATCATGACATTGAAATTAGTGTTAGGAGCAGAGGTTTTGAATATAGTTTGTGCTTACGCACCCCAAGTAGGACTAGAAGATAGTATAAAGACAGTTTTTTGGGAAGAGTTAGATAAGGTGTTTCAAAAGATTCCACAAAGGGAGATGATTTGTTTAGGAGGAGATTTAAATGGACATGTCGGTAAAGAGGCATTAGGATATCAAGGGATTCATGGAAACTTTGGTTATGGGGATATAAACGAGGAAGGTAGGGAGATTTTAAATTTTGCTATGTCATTTGATCTCTTTATAGTCAATACAATTTTCAAAAAACGAGATGAACATTTAATTACTTATAAGAGTGGCTTATCACACACACAAATTGATTACTTTATTTGTAGAAAAAAAGATAGAGCGTGTTGTAAAGATTGTAAGGTAATTCCAGGAGAAAGCTTAACCACCCAACATCGACTTTTAGTTATGGATTTACAAATAAAAAAATGGACAAAGAAGAAAAGAGTGCATCGAGCTATTCGGACTAAATGGTGGAACCTCAAAAGCGAGAAAGAAGGTATATTTAAACAGAAAGTCCTTCAAGGAGATGTTTGGAATTATGTTGGCACACCCTCTGATATGTGGAACAATATGGCTATACATATTAGGAAAGTGGCAAAAGATGTGTTAGGGGTATCTAAGGGAGGTGTACCGGCACAAAAAGAAGCTTGGTGGTGGAGTGAAATAGTACAAAATAAAATCAAGGCAAAGAGGGCATGTTACAAGTTACATTATGCTAAGAAAACTAGTGAAACTTTAGAAGCTTATAAGAAAGCAAAGAAGGAAGCAAAAAAGGCCGTTAGTGAAGCAAAAGCTAAGATTTGGGAGGACTTATATAAAAAAACTCAACTCAAAAGAGGGTGAAAGAGATATTTTTAGGATAGCTAGGGCTAGAGATAAGAAAACTAAAGATGTTAATTATGTTAGATGCATAAAAGACGAGGATGAAAAAATTCTAGTGGCAAATGATGATATAAGAAATAGATGGAAAAACTATTTTTATAATCTTTTTAATGAAAATAAAGATGTTAGTATTAGTTTAGGAGATTTAGCCAAGTCAGAAAAGTATATAAACCACAATTTCTACCGATGTATTCAAAAGAATGAAGTCAAAGAGGCTCTTAAACATATGAAGAGTGGTAAATCGGTAGGACCAAATAATATTCCTATAGAAGTTTGGAAAATAGTAGGAGAAATAGGAATCACTTGGCTCACAAGACTATTTAATGAAATATGGAAAAACCAAAAGATGCCCGAGGAATGGAGGGCAAGTACACTTATACCCGTATATAAGAACAAGGGAGACATTCAAAATTGTGCGAATTATCGAGGTATCAAGTTAATGAGTCATACTATGAAATTATGGGAAAGAATTATCGAACGTAGGTTAAGACAAGTATCAAGTACAACAGAGAACCAATTTGGATTTATGCCAGGTAGATCTACTATTGAAGCGATTCACCTTTTGAGACGTCTTATGGAGCATTTTAGAGCAAAAAAGAAAGACCTTCACATGATATTTATTGATCTAGAAAAAGCTTATGATAGGGTACCGAGGGAGGTTCTTTGGAGAACTTTGGAAAAAAGAGGTATCCCATTCACATATATTAACCTTATAAGAGACATGTATGATGGTGCAAAAACATGTGTGAGGACTCATGAAGGAACGACAGACTTCTTTGAAGTTAATATTGGGTTACATCAAGGATCAACTTTAAGTCCATACTTATTTATAATGGTGATTGATGAGTTAACAAAACATATTCAAGATGAAGTACCTTGATGTATGTTATTTGCAGATGACATTGTATTAGTGGAGGAGTCTAAGGAAAAAGTTAATAGAAAATTGGAACTATGGAGAGAAACATTAGAAAACAAAGGCCTCCGACTTAGTAGAACAAAGACAGAATATATGGAATGTAAGTTTGATCATTTGGCTACTTCAGAGGACATAGAAATTAAAATTGGCACACATTGCATTCCCCAAAAGGAAAGTTTTAAATACCTAGGGTCAATTTTTCAAAGTGATGGAAGAATTGATGGAGATGTTACACATAGAATTAATGCTGGTTGGTTAAAATGGAGAGGAGCATCAGGTATTCTTTGTGATAAGAAGATACCATTAAAATTAAAAGGTAAATATTATAGAGCAGCAGTTAGGCCTGCCATGTTTTATGGTTCTGAGTGTTGGGCAGTTAATCATCAACATGTACAAAAGATGTCTGACAGAAATGAAGATGTTGAGATGGATGAGTGGTCATACAAGAAAAGACCGTATACATAATGAGGTTATTAGAAACAAATTAGGAGTGGCACCAATAGAGGATAAAATGAGAGAACATCGTTTAAGATGGTTTGGACATATAGAAAGAAGATCAAAAGAAGAACCTGTAAGAAGGTTAGAAAAACTAAATTTGGAAAGTATTAAAAGAGGTAGAGGACGACCACAAAAGTGTTGGAAAGAAACAATAAAGAATGATCTAGCTTATTGGGAGTTAACTGCTAACATGGCACACGATAGAGATCTGTGGAAACATAGAATCCATGTAGCCGACCCCGTCTAATATGGGAAAAGGCTTAGTTGTTGTTGTTGTTGTTGTGGCCTAATTAGGTGGGTTAAGGTGGGATTAGGTTTAATCTAGCTAGGGTCTAGGTGGTCTAGTTAGGTGGGGTGAGCTAGGTATGGTTGGGGTGGTTTTGGGTGAGGGTAGCTAGGATTAGGTCAGGTTTAGGGGGGAGTGGCTAGGTGAGGTGGGTTAGCTTAGGGCTAGGTTTAGGAGCATCCCCTTAGCCTTGATCCATGGACCTAGTTGCAGCCAAGTTCATGTTGGTGCAGCCCCAGGTTAGGTGTAGGTGCATACAAGCTTAAACCCACACTCTTAGGCTAAACCCACATGGTTAACCCAACATTGACTTAAGTCAAGCCCACCAACTTTCTCACTCATACTTTATCACCCCACTCTCTCTCTACACCAAGCTTTTCACGTGAATTCTTTGTGAGCCCTACCTCCATTTATGAGAAGGTGATGTGGGCCATGGATGTGGATATTGGATTGGATATTTGGATCCAAATCCAAATCCAGATACATGTTTGGATTTGGATTTGGATCTGGATATATATGGTCCAGATCCGATCCAAATATGATTTTCTGACTCCTTCATGGCGTTTCGAAACGGACGGCTTGTGTGGGGCCTGACTGCATCAGTACTCCGTCTTGCATTGGGTCTTCGCCAATATTATCGTCCGCTCTTCTTCTCACCTTCCGGAGATCATTTTAACAAATTTGTTGATAACAGGGACTTGGATGTCCGAGAATTTGGGGATGATTCTGATACGAGAGTTGATGTGTCGGGCTCTCTTTCGCTTCTTCGGTCCTGCTTTCATCAGGACAAGCTGTTTTTCGGGGTTTCAAAATACCTTTTTAAGGTTCTAAAACTGTATAACATATATTTTTAAAACATATATGATTTAAACATATGTACAGAGTTACCTAGAAGGCTCCTGGGTTTCCATATTCAAAATAGCCCTTTGGGGCTGCTTTTGCAAAACCAGGTAATTTGAGAAAATCGTGGGATTTTAGGGTGTTTACAGATGCCCCTCTTTGATTTGGATAATGGCAAAGACGACAACACCCCTTTCGATGTCTCCTTAGATCTATCCACGAAAATATGGGATCGTCCCAATTTTTAGCAAAAATCTCTCTTTTAAACCCTGGTAGGAGATATTATGCCAAAAGGGTTTTCTATGGAATCTGGTTCTACATGGGATCATGTTATGCAAGTGTTAATGCGTAGATATGCACATGCGTGGCATAGATGGGATGCCAAGAATGATGACCTCCCAGAGACCAGGTAGCATGGTCAAACTCTTGAGACTTACAAAGGCCTACTGCTCCAAGTGAGCATACCCTATGTTGCTCGATGTTCGATTTTTCAAAATCTATTTACAAAAGGGAAAACTGCTTTGAGCCTCAATCCTAAGAATCTCGAGCTCTTCGTGTTTGCCTTTGCTTGAGTCTTGACACTCGCTAATCTAGCGGAGGTTTTATAAGAAAACAAGCTATATTTCAAGATTCCTACGTCTTACTTGAAACGTCGAATTCTCAAACAAAATGAAATTCAAGTAAATCCTATTTTTACTTTAGGATTCCTCGAAATGAGCCATGTTTTACTTGGGATAAGCCAGGGATGGGAAAGAGATACCACGGTCCCTTCTGAAGCGTCCCGTAGTTTAAGGCATAGAAGGCGGAAAACTGCTCTTTTTGAGCTTTTTGGCCTTTTTTCCTTTTTTTCATAGAGAGGGTCTCCCTTTGAGAGTATTTTTTCTTTAATCCCTCTTTTTCATAAGAGAATCGAATTTTTCTTTTTGATTATGGTTTCTTTCTTTGGGAAAGAGATTTTTGACGGGGAATTCCCTTTGTTTTGGCCATATTTTCCTTTTGGAAGGAGAAGAGAAAAGGGGAGGACTTATCCCAAGGTCATACTCGATCCATTCCAGATCAACCTATTTAGAAATAGCACGTACTACTTGCAAGTATCTTGCTATATTGAACTAAGCCTTTCTTTGTAAGAAGAAGGATTTTGAAATGCAACCTCGTATTTGGAAAACTCCACTTTTTCACAAGTGCGGATTCTCACTCAGGGTCACACAATTCGCTTTGAATCTTACTTTCGAAGTTTCAAAGCAGCTATCCCTAAGGTTTTTCGAAAACTGGGAATTTAACCCAAATCCTACACATAATACTTTTTTAAGTATTGAATATTGATAGGATCTGCTAAATTCCTATCTTCTACATCGATCAACCAATATGAGTTGTTCGTGGTGGTTGCACGCACAACATAGGGTCCATCCCACTTGGGGCGCCACTTTCTAAGTGGATGTGGGCCACGATAGTGGATGATTTTCAAAACCAGATCTCCCACTTCAAAGTGGCGAGGTCTCATGTGTTTGTCATAATGTTGGTCTATCCTTTGCCAGTATGCATGAGCATGATCCATAGCAAGGAGTCGCCTCTCATCTAACAAGTCTAGTTCGGCCATCCTAGCATGTTGAAGCGTCTCTAGGGGGAACTCGAGTGCAATGGATGTATGGAATGAATGCAATCGTGTATGAATGGGAAGTATGGCGTTTATGCCATAGACCAATTCGAATGGTGTGGCATTCGTGGGAGTCCGGATGAAAGTCCTATAAGCCCATAAGGCTTCATCCAACTTCTCGTGCCACGTCCTACCCTTCTCTAAAGTCTTCTCAATTATACCAATGAGAGTCTTGTTCGTGGTTTCGGCTTGGCCGTTGCCTTGAGGGTAGTAGGGCGAGGAAAAGTGGTGAGTTATGCCATACGTGTTGCACAACTTGACCATCCGCTCGTTTTTGAATGGAGTGCCATTATCGGACACAAGGTCTCTTGGAACCCCAAATCGAGCCAAGATATTCCTCCTAATGAAAGCCACCACATGTTGCCCCTGTACGTTGGTCAGGGAGATGGTTTCCACCCACTTGGAGAAATACTCAGTAGCTGCTAAAATGAACCTATGCCCATTCGATGCCTTTGAAAATATTGGGCCTATAATATCAAACGCCCACATGGTAAATGGCCAGGGGCTGAACAGAATGCAATGAAGATGAGGGGATATGAATGGCGTGTCCATGCACTTGACATGGATGACACTTCCTAACATGATCGTGACAATCCTTTTTCAGGGTGGACCAAAAATAGCCCTCTCTAAGTATTTTCATTGCCATCATATTGGCATTAACATGACCTCCACACTCTCTATCGTGGAATTCATGCATAACAGTCCTAGCCTCCTCTAGATCGACACATCTTAGTAGGATGCCGGTAAAACTTTTTTTTGTACAAAACCCCACCTAGAATGGTGTATCGGGTAGAAATTTTTCGGATGAATGCCTTATCTTTGGATGTGGCATTCTCAGTGAATCCTCCATTTTCTAGAAAACATTTGATGTCATAAAACCAAGGTTTTTTAACAGAATCTGGATTATTTTGGTAAATATCC
Source organism: Brasenia schreberi (assembly GCA_036023115.1). Classification (NCBI taxonomy): domain Eukaryota; kingdom Viridiplantae; phylum Streptophyta; class Magnoliopsida; order Nymphaeales; family Cabombaceae; genus Brasenia; species Brasenia schreberi. The sequence continues at coordinate 11,755,059 of JAYKKT010000051.1, forward strand.
AAATCGTGTGTGGATGGGGTGGGTGTATGCCATATCTCTAAGGATCGTGTCCTTGAAATGGGATCGACCTTTAGGGCTGAACCCAAGGAGGAGAGGGCATCAACAATGCCATTATCCTCTCTTCCTACGTGTGTGAGTCTACACAATTGGAATGACTCAACCAATCGAGTGGCCAACTCGTGATATGGAAGAAGTTTTTCATTTTGCACTTGCCAAATTTTCAAAACTTGGTTTATAACAAGGAGCGAATCTCCAAAGACCTCGATGCATGATGCCCCTAGAGTTTTCGAAACCCTTAAGCCTTGTATGAGTGCTTCATACTCAGCCATGTTGTTGGAACATTCGAAATCTAGGCGAATTGCTATGGGGATCTCACCCTTTTCAGGGGATATGAGGATGACCCCAGTACACCCCTCGTTGGTTTCGTGCTCCATCGAAGTGCACTTCCACACTTGGTTTTCGAAAGAGTTTGCCAAAATGTGGTTTTGAAAATGGTTTTGCAATATGCCTTCATCAGGCATTTCACTAAATGTGGGATATGCGTCCTCTAGGAGGAACTCAGCCACGTAGTCAGCTAGGGCTTGCCCCTTAATGGAGATCTGATGATGGTATTTCAGGTCATACTCCATCCCCTTAATGGAGATCTGATGATGGTATTTCAGGTCATACTCCATTATAAGGAGTTGCCATTTGCCCAATCTACCAGTGAGAATGGGTTTTTTAATAAATGCTTGATTGGATCAAGCTTGGACACTATCCAGATCTCATGATTTAGGAAGTAGTGTCGAAATTTTTGGCATGCCCAAACTAGGGCCAAGCACGTCTTCTCCATGTCTTATAATTCCTTTCATAAGCCAAGAGAGTTTTCGAAATATAATAGATGGCATACTCCTTGTGGGTGTCATCCTCGTATTGAGCTAACAACGCTCCCAAGGCATTCGCATGCACGGAAATGTAAAGCAAAAGAGGTTTTCCTTGCTTTGGAGGATTTAAAACAAGGGGATTAACTAGGTATGTCTTTAGTCTTTCAAATGACTTTTGGCAGTCGTCATCCCATGAAAATTTCGTGCCCTTCCTAAATAATTTGTTGAAGGGTTCGCATCTAGTTGCCAGGTTTGATATAAACCGACGAATGGATTGTAATCGACCCTGGAGGCTACGAATCTGCGTGAGATTGGAGGGTGGAGCCATGTCTATGATGGCTCGACACTAGATGGGTCGACTTCTATACCCCTTTGGCTTACCATAAAGCCTAGAAGCTTTCCGGACTCTACTCCGAATACACATTTCTGAGGGTTTAGCTTTACTTTGTAAAGTCTAAGCCTTTCGAAAATCTTTCGTAAACATTCGATATGGGTGCATCGAGTTTTGGATTTTGCCAAGAGATCATCCACATATACCTCTACGAGCTCATGAATCTGATCATGGAAGATCGTGGTCATGGCCCTCTGATATGTTGCGTCGGCATTTTTGAAACCAAAGGGCATGACTGTATAGCAATACGTGCTCCATGGGGTTGTGAATCCGGTCTTACCCTGATCTCGTGGACTTAATTTGATTTGATTATACCCTGAATAGCCATCCATAAACGAAAACATTTCGTGATTTGCAGTACTATCGACTATCAAATCTATGTTTGGTAAAGGATAATTATCCTTTGGAGTGGCTTTATTCAGGTTTCTAAAATCGATGCATATTCAGATCTTCCCATTGGTTTTTCGAACAACAACGATATTGGATAACCAATCAGAATACGCAATGGGTTTTATAAATCTGACTTTTAACAGATCTTCTAAACCCTCTTTGACTTGTGCGTGTACATTCGAATGTATTTTCCTAAGCTTTTGCTTTATGGGTTTTACATCCGCATCTAAGGAAAGACGATGTTCGACAATACTGGGGTCTATGCTCGGCATGTCTTCATACGTCCATGCAAACACATCTAAGTAGGTTTATAGAAATGCAATGAATGTTGATCTTTCATGCTCATGCAAACATGCGCCTACCTTAATGAGTTTGGGATTTGAATGACTCCCTAGGTTTACCTCTATGAAATCTCCTCCTACTGAATTGGAAGGTCTTTCAAAATCGAGAATTTTATGAAATTCTGGGAGCTCAGAAGTGGGATCTTCCTCAAGGGGATCCACTTTGGGGCTTCGATCATTCTCGTGGTTTATAGACCCGAGGGAATTTGATGCATGGATTTTCAAAAGACCTGGTTTTACACTTGGAATTTCTATTGATTTCGAAATTTTTGGTCTGGTTATACAGACGACATTTCTTTCGAAATCCTTTCCTTTTTCCAAAGCCTTACCAGGAGCAGCTATGTACAAAATCTTTTTGGAGTTTTGTAATTTTTTGATTTTTTTGTGCTTTTGCAAAACTAGAACTTTGGGAACTATACAAACTACTCTTTTTTCGAGTTTTTCATTTTCTAATGTTTCTGGTTTTTGCAAATTTTCTATTTTTTCGATTTTGAGTTTTTAAAATGTTTTTGTATTTTTGATAAAGGGATCTTCCGTCATACCTATAAAGGGAAAACACTACGGGTTAGACTCGGAATAAGAGATCTAAATCGTAGGTTTCTTCTAGGGTAGGCTCCTGGGCACCCTTGACCCAGGTGGTCACAGGGGGTGGCTTTGGTGGTATTTTGGGAGTATAGCCGATCCCATATCAACTTGGATTGGCCCTAGGAAGTATGGGTTCTAGGAGACCCTGATTTTGTGCTCCTAGACTTTTATAAGGCAAATAGCCCATGTTTAACAGCATGTTCCACAATTTTTTGTTTTTGGAGAAATTTTGATACAATTCGTGGTCCTGGAACTTGTTGTCGTCTATGTTGTGCACATAGGGCTTCTTGTCCAGGGGTTTTAGAAATAAGGGATTCTTGGGTCTTCCTAGAAGGGTCAGAACCTTGAGGGGGCCAGCCTTGGGCGGCCCCTTCACATACACGACCTTGCTAGGGTTGTTCAATATGAGCCTTGGTGGCTCGAGCATAGTTTGCCCCAGTTTTACCTCATGGGTCTGGGAGCTTGACAAGCAGGGAGAATTTATGACCCCCTGAAGTTGAGGGTGACTCTCTCCTATGATCACTACGACTTTATCCCTGAAAGGGATCTTGACACACTTGTGGAAGGTGGATGGTACAGCGCACAAGTTGTGTATCTAGGGCCTTCCCAACAACAGGTTATAATGGGGGTGGATGTCCAAGACATGGAACACCCCCGTGTGTGCTATCCTTCCCATTTCCATGGGGAGTTCGATAGATCCTATTGGTCTAGACGCATTCCCATCGCATCCAGTGATAACGATGGGACTTGGATGAACGGATGTCAAGGTGACTCCGATTTGATTCGCCACATGAAGTGGAAGGATGTTGAGCCCTCCTCCCCCATCGACAAGGCACCTATCCAGAGAGTGGTTATTCATAACCACCTCGATATGTAGGGCCTGGTTATGGGCTTCGTAGGGTCTATCTACATCGTCTTTCGAGAATACGATGGGCGTTTTCGCTCCTATGGAGGCCACTTGTTTGGACAAAGATTCAGGGGTAATGTTCGAACTAACTCTTGTTCTTTCTAGAATTTTCTCTAACACTAGTCTATACCTAGGCGAAGTTTGTATTAGCTGTAGGATGGACATATTGATAGGAATCTTTGAAAGATGGTTTTCTAAATCATACACCTTCAAAACGACATTTCCTTTGTCCGTTTTTTTACGGAACTCTAGGAATACATGCTTTTGAGGGGCCAGGCATACTGACCACCTTTTTAGCACTTTGCAGATGTGGGGGTTGGTAGATCCTCCCGGATCTTGTCACCTCCCCCACGATCAACCTAGGTTTCGTACTAATCATGGCTCTAATCGAGAGTTTTGGAGCACCTTGAATGTTTAACACTTGTTTGATCGGAGACGGAACTCTTTGTGGTCCCCGGATGACTACTTGAGCGGGTTTCTTGTAAAGTATAAGAGTAAATGCACAAGTAGATGAACCAGACTCACATGCATGCGCTAGATTCTTTGAAATCGTAAGAGCACATACCTCTTTTCCCTTCTCACTGGTACTTGCGTGTTTGGGGAAGGGTTCTTTGAAGATAGCTTGGGCAGGCTCAGGTTCTTCAGCGACCTGGAGCCGGCCTTCTGCTATCAAGTTCTCAATTTTATTAAGGAGGGAGAAGCACCGCCTTGTATCATGGCCTTTGAGCCGATGATACTTGTAGAACTTGTTTAAAAACCCTCCCTTCGAAGTGACTCCCTCGGGAATCTCGGAGAGTTTGATCATGCCTTGGGCAAGTAGGAGGTCTAAGACCTCTGTCACAGGTTGCTCCAGCGGAGTATACTCCCGTCTTTCGAAGGGTTTTTGAAAACTCCTCTCCTTTTTATTTTCTGTTTTTTCAAAAGCTCTTGAAGCACTTGTCGGGCTTGGATCCACCCGAACATTGGCGATTTTATGGGGTTTTGCCCCTTTGTCCGTGATGGATGGCCCATAAGTGATGGGCTTCTCCAAGCGAGTTTTCGAAATTGGATTTCCTTTCCATAAGTGGTCATACACCCTTTTTTTCAAATTTGTTTCGAAAAGGGATGCTTTCTTTATTAACTTAAGAAAAGTCGAGATTTTGTGAAGCGAGAGAAGGGTTTTCAACTCGTTTCTAAAATTATCCAGGATGAGCATGACTGCACATCCTTCAGATATGGGCTCTCGCACTTGACCTAGGAGAGACCTCCAACGAACAATGAACGTATGTACGTCCTCGTTCACACCTTGTTTTGTATCCCTCAAGGTGTTTAAAGTCAGCGTGACTTCTACGTTATGCGAGAATCTTTGCATAAAGCAGTTCGCTAACTCTTCAAAAGTCGCGAATTGGCTAAGATCGTAGGAAGCCAGCCATTTGGCAGCTGTGCCTTTGAGGGACAAAGGGAACCAATACACCCATTTCATCGAGTCCTTTTTCTTATGGGCTCGACGAGAGAAAAGCTACAAGTGAGACCTAGGGTCTCCCATGCCATCATACCGATAGAAGTTCGGTATTTCATCGTCACTGTTTGTTTCATAGTCCACAGGCAAGAAATCAGACAAGGCATAACTCTTTTTCTCTTTATTTTGCCCTCTCAGCAGCTGCTGTAAGGTTTTATGGTCCTTGTGTGTGAAGGACTCGTGGTATTGGTTACCTTCCATCGCGGAAGTCTCTTTGTGTTTGCGAGGTTTTTCAAATTTCTTCTTGGCCTTTGGTTCGCCATTTGACGAACATGAATCGCCTGCTTCAGCCTCTTGGCTAAAAGCGGCGATTTTGGCCTCGAAGTCCCTTATCAAGTCTTCAATCTCTTGTTTTTTCGAAAACTTTCTAGATTGAGAACTTAATGCACAGGAGCCACGGCTAGATACCTCTTGGGAGCCTGGACTCGACATGCTTCAATATGCTTTTCAAAACAAATCTAAGTATGGAAATGCAATAAACAAAGTTAAAACATTTTAGAAAAAAAATTTCATGAGGTTTTTCTACATGAATTGACTCTGCACAAGGCCCAGGTCCCACCGGGCGTGCCAATTCTGTAGACACAGAAAATCCTCACTTCTGGTTTTTAGGCCCGAAGTGAACCTTTTCGTGTGTCTAAGTCGTATTTAACAAAAGGGCGTGCCAGCTAGCTTGCTTAAGCTAGCGAAGAAAGTTTTTGAAATCTGACTTCTATCGGGGCGACTGTGAGCAAGTGAGCTCTTTTCGTCGCAGACCTTCTTGCACCGATGCGCAAGGGTCAGTCTGTACGCTTGGCAAAGTCTTTGAAATTTAAACCTCTTTGAAAATACCCTAAGTGTTTGGGCTTTGTGTGTACGATTGCAAATTTTATTTACACGTGGGATTTGCACGTGCCTATGTCTTTCTTTTTTATGTTTTTTAGGGCCAACTAGGTGTGTGCACAAGTGACCTAAGTTGGGCGATTTTTGAATGGGAGTGTGGGGTTTTGCTTTGATGCAATATGCATCCTAACTCGTGGTATGGCGTATATGCAATGCAAACTCACACAACTCCAAAAGGAAAACCCGAATTGAAAGACAATGCGGAAGGGAAATGACTTAATGTAAATTGCAAAAGGGAAATATGGCTATATCTTAAGAGCGAAAAGGCTCAATTGTGCAAGTGTGTGTCGTGTATATATGAAAAGACTACGCACACAGCTGAACCTTAAAACCCAAATCTTAAAGACATAGCCGAAGGGAAATACTTATAATATATATGGGCCCGAAGGTCGCCAACGTGTGCGTGGGTGTTGTGTGTATATGGAAAGATAACTCACACGACTTGTAATGTAAACCCAAATATAATTGCAATATGGCCTTCACTAAGGTCTTGGGAGTAAGAGCGAAAGCTCAATGTGTGTGAGTGTAGAATTGAAATGTTACGCACACAACTTGAATTTAAACACCCAAAACGAAATTGCAATATGGCGTTTACTAAGGTCTTGGGAGTAAGAGCGAAAGCTCAATGTGTGTGTGTGGAAATTGAAAGACCACGCACACAACTTGAATTAAAACACCTAAGGGAAATTGCAATACGGCCCTTACTAGGGTCTTGGGAATAAGAGCGAAAGCTGAATGTGTGTGAGTGTGGAAATTGAAAGACCACGCACACAACTTGAATTAAAACCCACGCAACTTAAAACATATAGGTATAACTATATCTTAAGGGCTTATTAGGCCCGTGTGTGTGCTAGAATTGTGTGCAGCTAAGAGCGGAATAGGCTCAAATGCACGTGTGTGTGGGTGTGCCAAACCACATTATTACAAGCAGGGGGAGACAACGCTCCATTATTACAATCCCGTATCAAATTTAATTAAATGTAAGCAAGTTCATAACAAGGACCGAGTTAGGCACTTACGTATAGCTGGTCCGGGTGTGACTTGCTTGGCTTTGGCCTAGTGAGTCGCCTTGGACAGCCGAAGGGGAGCTCCTTGGATGCGGGTGGGCGCCAAGTAGGGTCTTGGCCAAGTGGGTGCCTTGATGAAGGCCGGATGATAGGCACGACAAATAGGGTTGTTGAGTGAGTTGGGGCAGGTTCGGGTGCTAGCTAGGTGGTTGCAGGTTGAAGGGTGAAGGGTTAGCTAGGGGCTGAGAAATGGGTGGCTAATGGAAGGTGGGGATGTAGGGTGTGAAGTGGCTGGGTGTAAGAGAGAAGGTTGTGGTGGCGGGTGATGGACTGTGTGGCCAGGCAAGAGAGGGGTGAAAGAGAAGTTAGATGGGGCTGTGATGGGGGTACTAACCGGGTGTGGTGGAGGAGGTGGTGGAAGGAGGTGGCAAACGGGTGGAAGTGTGCTGTCGGGTGGGGTGTGCAGGTGGCAGCCGAGTGGAAGTGCAGCCGGGTGGAGTGGCGGTGGAGGTGGCGCAGCTGGGGGGGTAATGGAGCGAAATGGGTGAGAGAGAGGGCAGGTGAGAGAGGAGAGAGAGGGATCCAAGAGCTGCCCAAAACCCACCCCAAAAGGGTTTTTTTTATAGGCATGGGCTAGGGTCGGTTGGTAAGGTGGTATGGGGTAGATATTTAGGATATGGTGGGCTGGTGGGGTAGTTTGGGTAGGTCGGCTAGGGGGGAGTGGTATGGTGGTTTGGGGTAGGTCGGTTAGGGTGGCTGGGAATTAAGGGTTAGGGCCTAATTAGGTGGGTTAAGGTGGGATTAGGTTTAATCTAGCTAGGGTCTAGGTGGTCTAGTTAGGTGGGGTGAGTTAGGTATGGTTGGGGTGGTTTTAGGTGAGGGTGGCTAGGATTAGGTCAGGTTTAGGGGGGAGTGGCTAGGTGAGGTGGGTTAGCAGGGCTAGGTTTAGGAGCATCCCCTTGACCTTGATCCATGGACCTAGTTGCAGCCAAGTTCATGTTGGTGCAGTTCCAGGTTAGGTGTATGTGCATACAAGCTTAAACCCACACTCTTAGGCTAAACCCACATGGTTAACCCAAAAAGTCAAGCCCACCAACTTTCTCACTCATACTTTATCATCCCACTCTCTCTCTACACCAAGCTTTTCACGTGAATTCTTTGTGAGCCCCACCTCCATTTATGAGAAGGTGTTGTGGGCCATGGATGTGGATATTGGATTGGATTTTTGGATCCAAATCCAAATCCAGATGCATGTTTGGATTTGGATCTGGAAATATATGGTCCAGATCCGATCCAAATCTGATTTTCTGACTCTTTCATGGCGTTTCGAAACGGACGGCTTGTGCGCGGACTGACTGCATCAGTACTCCGTCTTACATTGGGTCTTCGCCAACATTGTCGTTCGCTCTTCTTCTTACCTTCCGGAGATCATTTTAACAAATTTGTTGATAACAGGGGCTTGGATGTCCGAGAATTTGGGGATGATTCTGATACGAGAGTTGATGTGCCGGGCTTGAAATATGCTCCGAGTCTGGGCTCTCTTTCGCTTCTTCGGTCCTCTTTCATCAGGCCAAGCTGCTTTTCGGGGTTTCAAAATACCTTTTTAAGGTTCTAAAACTGTATAACATATATTTTTAAAACATATATGATTGAAACATATGTACAGGGTTGCCTGGAAGGCTCATGGGTTTCCAGACTCAAAATAGCCCTTTGGGGTTGCTTTTGCAAAACCAGGTAATTTGAGAAAATCGTGGGATTTTGGGGTGTTTACAGGGTTCATGCTATTTTTACGGTCAATGATATTTTGTTGGTTGAATGAGGTCACTTGATGTTTAGGTAGTCCTATCATAATTGAGGGGCATGGCTTTAGGGCCCTGTTTGGATGTCTTCACGTTATTTCTGAAATTAGAGAACAAAACAAAACATAGACAAAAACAAGCCACGAGGTTAATTATTACAACAACGACTAAGCCTTTTCCCATACTAGATGGGATCGGCTATATGTATTCTTTATTTCTATAAGGCATGATCACGTGTCACTCTAACAGTTAACTAACCATAAGCTACATCATTCTTTATTGTTTCTTTTTTATAGGTCTTCCTCTTCCTCTTTAAACATTTTCATAATCTAGTTTTGAATACCTTCTTATCCGAGCTTCCTTTGGTTATCTTTTTGTGTATCCAAGCCATCTTAAGCGAATTTTGCTCTTTGTATCATCTATTGATGTCACTCCGAATTTATTTCTAATAACTTCATTATGTATATAGTTTTTTCTTGTGTGACTACTAATCCATCTTACAATCTTCATTTATGCCACAAACATCTTTTGTACGTGTTGATGATTAATGGCCTAACACTAAGAACCATAAAACATAGTGGTCTAATTATTGCTCTATAATGTTTACCTTTCAATTTTAATGGTATCTTCTTGTCACATAGAATACCTTATGTACCTTTCACAATAACAACTAAGCCTTTTCTCATACTAGACGGGGCTGACTACATGGATTCTTTGTGTCCACAGATCCCTATCGTGTGCCATGTTAGCGGTTAACTCACAATAATCCCTCTTCATTTTAACCAACGTGCATTAATTCTATGCTTAACATCTCCATCAATTTCTTCATTGCTCACAAAAACTGATCTTAGGTATTTAAAACTTTCATTATAAGGTATGTAATATGTCAACCTTAATTGTTATGTTATGTGAAGCAATCAAATGATCAAACTTGTTTTACTAAGTTGAAAGCATTTAATTTCTAACTTTTCTCTCCACAATTCCAATTTCTTATTAACCTTTTCTTTAGACTCATCTACTAATACAATGTCATCTGCAAATAATACATAGCAAGGTACTTTTTCTTGAATTTGTTTTAACTTGTCAATGACAATATAAACTAATATAAATAAATATGGATTTAATGTTGATCCTTGATGTAATTCAATATTAACTTCAAACAAATATATCATTCGTTCATGTTCCTCACTCATTTTTACACTATTATACATGCCTCTTATAAGATTGATGGTTCTTCAAAGAATATCTCTTGGTGCCCTATTATAAGTTTTTTCAAATCAATAAATACCATATAAAGTTTTTTTTCTCTAAAATATTTAATAAAACAATTCCGCCCATGTAAGGGATCACCCTTACATTGTCGGTCCCAAGCCCGGATAAAGGAAGAGGGTTGTGTTAGGCTTCCGATAGCCAACGTAAAACTTCATCGAATTTTATAACATGGATTACAAAAATTATGAGCATTGCTTTGGGGCGTTCCCGCCTAGCGACGTGCTGCAGAGCCCGAATGCAGTAATAAGTAAGCAAGGGCCACTACATTTTCATCCGAATGTAGTGAATCAATTGCAGAGAGTGTTCCCACATCATGGACAGGTGTGGGAGAAGAAGTTAGTCATTGTCGTCCGAATGTAGTGAATAATTTGCAGAGAGGGTCTTCGCATTTTGATTATGGACGGATGCAGGGGGTAAGGAAGCTAGTCCTAGATAATAAGATTCGTATTAGTTCTTGGAATATCGAAACATTATCCGGTAAGCTAATGGAGGTGGTAGATACTATGATTCGGAGAAAGATTCATATTCTATGTTTATAAGAGACAAAATGGGTTGGAGAAAAAGCAAAGGAGATAGAGAATACAGGTTTTAAATTATGGTACTTAGTAAAGAAAAGGCTCGAAACGGAGTTGGTATTATCATAAATAAAGATTTAATGGATAGTATAGTAGACATACAACGATATGGTGACCAAATCATGACGTTGAAATTAGTGTTAGGAGCAGAGGTTTTGAATATAGTTTGTGCTTACGCACCCGAAGTAGGACTAGAAGATAGTATAAAGACAGCTTTTTAGGAAGAGTTAGATAAGGTGATTCAAAAGATTCCACAAAAGGAGATGATTTGTTTAGGAGGAGACTTAAATGGACATGTCGGTAAAGAGGCGTTAGGATATCAAGGTATTCATGGAAACTTTGGTTTTGGGGATATAAATGAGGAAGGTAGGGAGATTTTAAATTTTGCTATGGCATTTGATCTCTTTATAGTCAATACAATCTTCAAAAAATGAGATGAACATTTAATTACTTATAAGAGTGGTTTATCACAAACACAAATTGATTACTTTATTTGTAGAAAAAAAGATAGAGTGTGTTGTAAAGATTGCAAGGTAATTCCAAGAGAAAGCTTAACCACCCAACATTGACTTTTAGTTATGGATTTATAAATAAAAAAAATAGACAAAGAAAAAAAGAGTGCATCGAGCTATTCAGACTAAATGGTGGAACCTCAAAAACAAGAAAGAAGATATATTTAAATAGAAAGTCCTTCAAAGAGATGTTTGGAATTATGTTGGTACACCCTGTGATATGTGGAATAATATGGCTATACATATTAGGAAAGTGGCGAAAGATGTGTTAAGTGTATCTAAGGGAGGTGTACCGGCACAAAAAGAAGCTTGGTGGTGGAGTGAAGTAGTGCAAAATAAAATCAAGGCAAAGAGGGCATGTTACAAATTACATTATGCTAAGAAAACTAGGGAAACTTTAGAGGCTTATAAGAAAGCAAAGAAGGAAGCGAAAAAGACCGTCAGTGAAGCAAAAGCTAAAATTTATGAGGATTTATATGAAAAACTCAACTTAAAAGAGGGTGAAAGAGATATTTTTAGGATAGCTAGAGCTAGAGATAAGAAAACTAAAGATCTTAATTATGTTAGATGCATCAAGGACGAGGATGAAAAAAATCTAGTGGCAAATGATGATATAAGAAATAGATTGAAAAACTATTTTTATAAGCTTTTTAATGAAAATAAAGATGTTAGTATTAGCTTAGGAGAGTTAGCTAAATCAGAAAAGTATATAAACCACAATTTTTATCGACGTATTCAAAAGAATGAAGTGAAAGAGGCTCTTAAACATATGAGGGTGGTAAATCGGTAGGACCAGATAATATTCCTATAGAAGTTTGGAAAATACTAGGAGAAATAGGAATCACTTGGCTCAGAAGACTATTTAATGAAATATGGAAAAACCAAAAGATGCCCGAGGAATGGAGAGTTAGTACACTTATACCCATATATAAGAACAAGGGAGACATTCAAAATTGTGTGAATTATCGAGATATCAAGTTAATGAGCCATACTATGAAATTGTGGGAAAGAATTATCGAACGTAGATTAAGACAAGTATCATGTACAACGGAGAACCAATTTGTATTCATGCCAGGCAGATCTACTGTTGAAGCGATTCACCTTTTGAGACATCTTATGGAATATTTTAGAGCAAAAAAGAAAGACCTTCACATAATATTTATTGATCTAGAAAAAGCTTATGATAGAGTACAGAGGGAGGTCTTTGGAGAACTTTGGGAAAAAAAAAAGGTATCCTATTGATATACATTAACCTTATAAGAGACATGTATGATGGTGCAAAAACATGTGTGAGGACTCATGAAGGAATGATAGACTTCTTTGAAGTTAATATTGGGTTACATCAAGGATCAACTTTAAGTCCATACTTATTTATAATGGTGGTTGATGAGTTAACAAAACATATTCAAGATGAAGTACCTTGGTGTATGTTATTTGCGGATGACATTGTATTAGTGGAGGAGTCTAAGGAAAAAGTTAATAGAAAATTGGAACTATGGAGAGAAACATTAGAAAGCAAAGGCCTCTGACTTAGTAGAACAAAGACAGAATATATGGAACGTAATTTTGATCATTTGGTTACCTCAGAGGACATAGAAATTAAAATTGGCACACATTGCATCCCCCAAAAGGAAAGTTTTAAATTCCTAGGGTCAATTTTTCAGAGTGATGGAAGAATGGATGGAGATGTTACGCATAGAATTAATGTTGGTTGGTTAAAATGGAGAGGAGCATTAGGTATTCTTTGTGATAAGAAGATACCATTTAAGTTAAAAGGTAAATATTATAGAGCAGCAATTAGGCCTACCATGTTTTATGGTTTTGAGTGTTGGGCAGTTAATCATCAACATGTACAAAAGATGTTTGTGATAGAAATAAAGATGTTGAGATGGATGAGTGGTCATACAAGAAAAGACTGTATACATAATGAGGTTATTAGAAACAAATTAGGAGTGACACCAATAGAGGATAAAATGAGAGAATATCGTTTAAGATGGTTTGGACATATAGAAAGAAGATCAAAAGAAGAACTTGTAAGAAGGTATGAAAAACTAAATTTGTAAAGTATTAAAAGAGCTAGAGGATGACCACAAAAGTGTTGGAAAGACACAATAAAGAATGATCTAACTTATTGTGAGTTAACTACTAACATGGCACACGATAGGGATATGTGGAAACAAAGAATCCATGTAGCCGACCCCGTCTAGTATGGGAAAAGGCTTAGTTTGTTTGTTGTAATATTCAATAGGTGAATAGCCTTAATAGTGGTTCTCTTTGGCATGAACACAAATTAATTCTTTATTGTACTCGATACTTGTCTCAACCTCCGTTCGATTATTTTTTTCATTGAGACTTTCAACTTGTAATGACCATGTTAACATTGCAAAGGCCTGGAGCAGTGATTATGCACATAATGCACAGGGATATGATATGAATGTGTAAGGTCGCAGTTCAGCTATATCCTCCGTACTCAGGTTTCCAGTTGGTGCTTAGTTATTCTGACCAATTCCTGGTATGTCATCCTATAATATCATGTAAGGTAGCATCATCTTTGTTAGTATAATACTAGTCTTGTGCTTATTTAAGATGCTATATCTCATAAATCTTCAGAATCTGTCACTAAGTTGAAGCATATAAAGGTACTTTTTGTATATCGCTAAGAAACTTTCCCTATTGAATTTCTTCAGTTAAGCAGATTATTACTTTATGCTGGTTTTAATTATAGTCAATCATCAAAAGGGTATAAAATCACAGATGAAAAGTCATGATGATGTGCAGCAAAACACGCATTTGATCCATTCATTAAGTGACGTGTGTGACTTATGCTAGTTGCATCCTTTCGTCAACGTTGGTCCTTTGCATATTGTAGACAAGAAGCATTTGTTAACTTATGCGTTCATGTTTCTATTTGTGTGCGTGTGTGAGAGAGGGAGGGTCGTCCCAATGTTCGTATCTGCACGAGAGGGAGAGAGAGAGAGAGAGAGGGTCATCCCTAATGTTCATATCTACACTGCAGGTACTTGGAACAGATGCAGGTGGCACTCAGGAAATTGTAGAGCATAATGTCACCGGCCTGCTACATCCGGTCGGACCAGAAGGAGTAAAAGTCCTTGCCAAAAATATCGAATTTCTGTTGCATAGCCTGTCAGCACGAGAGACAATGGGTGCTAAAGGAAGAAAGAAGGTAGAGAAGTTGTTTCTGAAGAACCATATGTACCAGCGACTCGCACAAGTTCTCCAGAAATGCTTGAAAATCAAATAGAAGACGGCTATTAGCTACTCAATCGATTCTTGATTCCAATCATTCTCACTTTATTTCTCACTCTGGCCTGTCAGAAGCTTTTTCTTTTCTTACTCGATTTTAAAGTCCTCCTAATTTATGAAATTGAATAATCCATTCAGGTTTTTCCGTTTTTGTATCTGCAAGAGCTGCAAGATTACATGCCCCTATTGTTGTAACCACCTGGCCTATATTGTGGACGCAACGGTGCTATGTCCATGAATATGCTTAAGCGCATTTCTTATGCAACAGTATCTAAGAGCCCAAGCCTCTTGCACAAGCAGATGCATAGATCCTATGAGCGAGGATCCTAGCCTCAGAGTTTCTTCGTGTTGCTTGAAGCCTTCAAAAAGGTGGGTTTTCATATATTCATAAATAGGAGAATAGTAATCGCTTGTTTAAACTTAGCCATGATTTTTTTCTTGCCAATAATGTGGTCAGTTTAAGCACAGGTTCCTTTGATTAAGATAACTCGTGATCTTCAAGAATACAGATGGCCATCAAGTAGCATGCACATTTAGAATTGTTGGGGAAAAGATCTCAACGGCGTGGCCCTCCCCTTAGCGGTTGGACGCAGTTGAGAGTGAGTGGTGATTGCCTGTTTGTGCATACCATGGTTTTGACTGCGAATGGCTCAAATTTAAACTTTTTTGGTATGAGAGTGGACTACATTCGTAGCTTCCTCAAGTTGGGCACGGCACGTATACCACATTTCAGATTGTGTCCACCTCCATTGCCCAGTTTGATGATGAATAGCTGCATCTTTTTCTATGAGTCGTGGACTGTTTCACGAGAATAAACACCCTAAATCAAAAAATTTCCTAACACTCTCAATTTCGAAAATTCAAATGATTTAAAACCTTTGTTTTAAATGAAAAGTTCAAATCTTTTTAAAATATTTCAAATTAAAGGTTTTAAATTGAAGTTAAAAAGCCTAAATGATTCGAGCAAATCAGGTGAACAAGTGGGACCCAATTTAACTTGGGATTGAGCTCAAGCTCGAAAGCAAAGAAATGGATTAGGTTAAAGGCATATCTTCCTCAACGAATCAAATTAAACGGGCCATCATCAAGGCAGCTTGAGTTGGGTATTCAAATCAAGGAGTCGTTTGGATCAAATGTAACTTTAGGATAAGGATGAGCTGGTTTATTTCAAATTTTAAATTGATGGATGTTTGAGATTGATTCCAAAGGTTTATCAAAGTATTATCCAACCCATATATTAAGTCAAAATCGAGCAAGGTCAAGGCAAGCTATATCGGATATTGATCAAGCCTAATCGGGTGCATTTGGGTTCGATCGGCTAGGGCTAGACATGCTTGATTGGAGCCAAGAACCAGCCCACATGAGGCTGGCTCATATTGACTAAAGGGGACCACATGAAGACCAGACCTTGGGGCTGGATTTGGGCCATGAAAAGCCCGTTCCAAGGAAGGGCCTAGAAGAGCCCCTCCCCCCCCCTCCTCCCCTTGGCCTCTAAGGAGTGGCTGCATCAAGAGATCTTGGGTTGGGGGAGAGCTTAGAGTGGTTGCGTGGAGTGTCTTGGGTGCTTAGCAAGGCAAAGGGTTGCGTGGAGTGTCTTGGGTGCTTAGCAAGGCAAAGGGGTTGCATCTTGGGAATTCGTGAGCTGTTAGGGAAGAGTGGAGAGAGGGAAAAAGAGGGTAGAAGTTAGGCCAATTGCTGCAAATATTGGGAAGTTGTAAGTGAAAAACAAAGAGAGAATCAAGGGGAGAGTGAGGGCCGAGATTCATCCCTTGGAGTCGATTCTTGGAAAAAATCCTTGTAAGTATTTCTCGTCCCTTGTTCTTCCATATCCCTTTTTCATATTCAATTTGAAAGGGATTGTATTAATGGAGCTTTGTCTCCCCCATGATGTAATAAGAAGTAGATGTACTGTGAATTTTCTATTCTTACTTACGCACTCTATGTGTTTGATTTCTTTATTCTACCTCTTTATATTCTATAAACACTCTATATTCTCTAATCCCCTCTATGCTTAAGCTAAGATATATATATTTTCATTCATTTCCCTTCAGCAATTTGGTTTGTGTTGTTGAGTTGTTGCAATTTAAATTCGTGTGAGTTTGCATCACGTATGATTCTAAAAGCTTGAAAATTGGATTTCATCATCTCTGCATACGTGGATTGCTTGATTTTTAATTCTCGAACCTCTGCTCCAATTGTTTTGAAACTTTACACACACATGCTCACTTCTAATAAAATTTACAAGAATTTTAGGGCAGTCCAACATCATAATTAAAATTGTGCAAAATCAGAAGTTTTTATAAACTATCTGTCCAACCAGTTTTCCTGCAACAGAATCTGAGTTTTCATCCCATAACTCTGTTTGTGGATGTCCAAAATCGATGAATTTTGATTCATTGGAAAGCTGACATCAATAGCTTTTCATCAATATCAAATTCATTAAATTTGAAACTATGAGCACTGAGATACATGCTCATCTTTGAGTCTTTGTATTTCTATGACAGAACAGTTCCGAGTGCCTAAGCAGAGATACTTATCATATTTAATTTTGCATCATATTTAATTTTGCAATAATACAACTCTGAATCATGATCTAAAAGATGCTACAGACTCTCCACATCTCAGACTTCGGCCTGTAAAATTTTGATGCTTTTAAGAGATCTGAAAGGTATCCAAAAGTATTCGGAAAACAAGTCCTGAAAACAGAATTTTCTATTTTTGAGAACTTTGTTCATTTTGAAACTTGAATAAGTGCACATGTTTTCATTCTCAACACCTTTGCTTTTCACGTGAATTTGAAAGTTTCACCCATTTAGTTGGAATCACTAAGCGCTTAAACTGACCCTTGAACATCGATTCAAGAAGATCTAATGCGAAAAGATCCCACTTAACCACAATCGCCCGTCGAATTCAATTTTACTAATTTTAAAAAACTAGGTGACACTCAAACATCAAATGGAGTTGAAAATTTCGTTTCAAGTCTCTACATAAGCTTGAAGCGAAAATTTCACGTCTACAACCAGTAAGGTCGATGCACTGCATTTTAAAAATACTTTGTTGATCGGTTACCTTGCCACGGCGAGAGTAGAGGTGAGGCTTACTTACCACGTTCACACTGCATCGATCTATCTTTAGGATGATACGGTTATAGTGCTTACACTGACTCAGTGACATGCAGCCGCCCACCGAACTGGACGGCTGAGATCAATGCAATTTGGCGTACCGTATAGAACTCCTCTTTGCAGTTCCGAGCACAAGCATCCTCAGGTTTGGCGAATGAATATATTCAACAAAAGCAACTCAGAGTCTGCCATAAATGCATCAAGATGAGATGCTCCGTCAATTAATTTGTTATCCAAATCCTTCAGAAACTGAAACAGTGAAACCACTTCCTTCTCCCTTCCAATAAAAGAAAAAAAATTCATGAAGTGGGGCAAATCAACAATGCGAAACAACAGTACACCTCCACTCTGTTAAAATCAGCTGCACATTACTTACAGTAACGAAAAACGTACACTTCGGCAGGGTCTATCCTGCCTGCACTTGTAGTTTTCAGAAGATCGATGGGCTTTTAGATCCACCATTGTTCACTAGGCCCCGTGAGAAGAGCCCCTGAAACATCAAAAAAGAAAAACAAAGAGATGGCTAACTGGCGTCTCAAGATTCATTATTTGTGCCACTGGACGCGTCATTGGCAAAGCTTATCCTGAAAGTAGAAAGGGACAAACTTAGATATCTATCCTGATTGCACAGACTTCTGACTTCATATGCCCTGCCATGCACGCCTCAAATCCTTGCTACCAAAATTGCTCCATGCTTCTCCATTGATTGCAGAAGTGCCGCAAGCTGTAAGCTGTTCAGGATTGAACACCGGTTTGGCGTGAACCACAAGCATCTTTGCAACTTAGTGCAGCGAAAATTCTACAGTAGGACCAGGGATGCAAGATTATCTATTCACTGTCCTTTGAGTCATTCTGGGCTGCTTGTATCAGCTCAGCAGTCACAAGGGCAACCATAGCCTTGTGAAGGGCAAGATCTGCCTTTTGCAACAGCCTTTGTGCTTTCAACCTCTTCAACTTTGCGAAGGCACATGCACGCTTTGCTGCACTCACTGGATCTCTCAACCTAAACTCTTCCAGGTCAGTACTGCCAGATTGATCAGATGACTGCTCCATGGATGAATCATCAGATTGGTAATGCTTATTATTTAACCATTTGGTTGAAGGTGGTCTTTGCAGATGCAGTACCCCATTTCTCTTGCCGAGAGCAGGGATTGCACAACCAGTTGACGGTACAAGGACCCCCATTTTCCTTCCGTTCGCACGCTGCACTTGAGGGCTGTGGTATGAGTTCAACCATGCTCTGTTTCTTGACAATGACCCCGCATGCAATGCATATCTGGGTGAGAACACGGAATGTGCATGGAATCTGGGTGATGCATCAGAATATTCATAGCTTGAGGTAACAGCTCTCTCGTCTCCAGAAATAGATAAATTCATCTTCCTACCTGGTGCCATTAACCAATATGTACATGATTAGCCTATGTCTCTAACGCACAAGAATGACATGAAAAAAGAAAAGGAAGAGGTAAAGAGGCAATCGAACTAACATGGGGTTTTAGTAGAAAAAGGAAACATGAAATGGCAATGTAACGTTGGACCAGGGGAGCTCAAATTGAATTGGTCAAGACCAGAGTCGCACATTCAAGGTTATCCCATCAACTAAGTCAAGCACAAGAAGGACGACTTACCATTAAAATGATAGCTTTCCAGCTCTCTAGGAGACGCATTGTTAGATCCTACTGCAGGAATCTTCTTCTGAGATCTTTGTTTTGAACCCTTGTTTGGCATTTTCAGTCCCCGTGGTCGCAAACAGAAGGCAAACATTGGTGGCTTCTCAATAAGCTCTCCCTTGCTAGTAGATCCATTAGAAGAACTTCGCAACTTGTTCACTGCTAATTCCCATTCCTTCAGCTGCCGCTGATATTTCTCCCACAGAGGGGGCTGCATCAAAAAAAGAGTCATGACCAAGAATAGCAGGATACAAGAATAGACAAAATCAGAGCAGGTGCCTCTCCATTAAATGCCAAGTGAACTGATGGACACATTTTCAAGCAATCAGTTTCATCACTAAGCTGCTGCCAGATCAACACAACAGACAAGATGCGTCTGATCAGAGTATTGGTGAAAGACGAAGAATAGAACCCAAAAAGAAAAGTTTAATGAACCAAGAAAGTCTCACCTGTAATTGACGAATCAATGGCATGCCCTTCTTTATCCTCTTCAATCGCCAATATTCATAGATGGCATTCATAATATCAAAGGGTCCAACATCAAAAGTGAAACGTGCTATTTCATCACATGAAAATTCTTCACATTGTTGAGCATATGCAACTTTTTCAAACATGTCCATTGCCCTCTCAAACATCTCATCAGAAACATCAACAACCTGGCCCTCATCAATATCCAATGATTTTCTGAACTGCATAAGCCACTGCTGATCCTCATAATCCATGTCATACAAGACACGAGATGGATCCAAGGCCATCTCAATATCAGACTGATTCTGCCTAATGTACCTTGGACCACGGACAAAAGGAAAGGCAAGAAGGCCTGCCCCACCCTCCTCAATCAAGTGAACCCCAGGGATGGGTATATTCTTGACAGAAGCAGCCCTGATGTTCCTGTTGTTGCATTCTTCATGCATATGTTTAAATAGCATATAATCGCCCCTGTTTACAAACTCAAGGCTCCAATCTTTCCCACCTTTCCATATTATTGCATGATTGGCTCGATTAGTTACCCCTGGCTGAAGAAGCTGATGTGCCTTGTATGTATACCTAGTGGACCCTTGAATTTTCACCAAAAGCCTCCAATCATTTTGATCATGACAAGATAACATGACTTGAGCCCCACATTCCCTCCATCCTCGATCGCCAACTGTGATCAAGATATTTGCATCACATGACAATGAATCCAAGTACCTAGGAGGGCATGCAGAATCTGCTAAATCAGCTGGTAATTCATCATCATTTTCTCGATTTACTGGGAGGTAAGGTCCCTTATCTTCAGATAGCAATGAAGCTGAACCCAAAGTTTGTTGCCTCCATGAACCACCAAGGAATTCATTGTACAAGAGCCTAGATCTCCCTTCCTGCCATGATTTTGAGCGACAAGAAAATGACTTGCAAACTGATTTCAGTGTGCTGTTATTAGACATGCTCCGAGGTGCAGTGATGCTCTGCTGCCAAAGGTAACCATCATAAGAATTCAGAACCATTTCCCCTGCTGGGTTCTTTGTTGTTGTCAAAGCCCTCTCGAATGGAAGCAATGCCGGTTGGCTAGATGGTGAAGCAGTTTGATCCTTAATGGTGCTCAGAGAGGAGAAATCATAGGTTGGATCAGATTCTGCAGTAGCTGGAGAAACAGTTGAAGACCTTGACCTCCCTGCATATTGCCATGTTCCCATATTACATGCAAACCTGCGGAGACGAATAACCGTCCTACGATGAGTATCATCAATAAAATCCTTTCTGGCACCTGTTGTACCATCATAAGTGCCAATTGCATTAACCCCACTCTCAATTAAATGTTGGTTAGACTTCAGCAAATCCCCAGCAATGGTAAGAGGAAGAACATTATTAGGAACAAGCCCATCAAGGCCAGCAGTCCGAGGACTGTTAACTCCTGATGATGGAAGCTGAATGCTTAAACCACCTTCATTTTTAATCAAAATATGCTTACTCCAGTATGCATCTTTCAGCATGAAATGATTCTGCAAGGAAAAAGACGCAATGGCACTACCCATCATCAACTTAAGATGCAGTAAGAGAAAAAATGTAGGCGCAGAAGAAAAGGAAAGTATAATGGCTGCCGAACTTCTGCAATTCCCAAAAAAAATGCCTGGATAACTCCTATACACCTCGTCAGCATAATGCAAGAAACCCTGAAAGAGAATACAACATTTAGGGCATGCATAGGCAACTGAACAGTACCAACTTCTAAAGGAATGAAGAAACTATACCTCGTTTCTCGTTCTCTGCAAGGATGACAGACCCACAGGAAGAAGTTGGCTCTCCAAAAACCTGACATCAGAATCTACAGGTTCTGCTGAAGGCATTGTTTCACCATGACAGTTCAATGCATCATGCGGAACATGTATGGTATCCCAGCTTGAAGCTTGAATCTTCAAAAGGTTGAACACAAAAACAGTTTCTTTTCCCTTGTCACCAACACTCTTGAAGCTAATGGAAATAAATGGCAATTGAAGATCTCCAATAGAATTAAACTCCACCAAAAAAATTGGATCTCTGGATTCCTCGAGTGTAGGAATGTTTGAAAGAACTGAACACAAAAGAACTACAGCATGCCCCAGACATCCTTCAAACAGCAAAATCCTAAAAGCACACTTATTTACCATCATAATTTCCAAATGAACTTTGGGCCACACAGGAAATATACTACCAAAATTAAGAAGAACAAGGGCATTACAAAACCCAAAGCCATCCAATCTGGCTCTTGGATCAAAAGCCCAAAGAGTTGGAATGCTTAGGATTAGTCTCAGTTGATCTGAATTGACTAAAGCAGAGGGAAGCACCGACACCACACCCTTCTCTAAAAGCAAAACAGGAGTGTCATGACGCACAGAGTTTTCCTTTAAACCTGATAAGTTTTCAAAACAAGTCAGCTTCTGTGTTAGGTTTTGTATGCATGAATTTTGCAAGAAGCTTTGTGAAGGCGGTGACCTACAGTCAAGTGACAACAGTTCAACTCCTTCACCAGACACTAAAGAGCCTTCACAAGCAGGTTCTTGATCCATGGCATCAGAAAACTGCTCCCTTTTTCTGCGGAGGTGCCTCCTGAAGTAAACAAGAGAAACTTTTCTCTTTTTAGAAAATGAATCACATTGTACCCCATCCCTTCCATCACCACTATCTACTGCAATATTATTCAATTGCAATGGAATATTCTGGACAGGTTCATTTCGCTCAATAACTCCAACCATAGAAACAGACTGCTTTCCTTTCTTGTCAATGATGGGATCCTTTGGTGACACGGATTTAGGTAAGTTTTTCCCAGAAAGACTTGATTTTTTCTGCTTTCTTGTTATACCCGGAGAAGATGAATTTGCTCTAGAAGAGGACCGTGCCAACCAGGACATTATCGGCTCAGAGTCTAAACATACACCTGTACCCCCATTCATTTTTGAGCTACAATTCTCTACACTAGCATGTTTTCCATCTGAATCATCGTTTTCAAATGGAGTACAAGCAACATGATCAAGTTCACTTTTGCATAGCAAAACCTTAAATCTCTCTGCCCCAAGGGAGAGCCATTCTTCATCACGATCATCATACTGAATATAGTGCAAGTTGCTTTCAGGGTTGTAACCTTTTATCTCACCGTAATACCATTGTTCATCCAGTGGCCAGAAAACCTTGACTCTCTTGTTTACAACCCAATAAGCATCTGTTTTTCTGTATCTGACCTCAACAAATCGCCGTCGCCGCCGCCTCTTAATGAAGTGTTTATGCTTCTGTTTCCTAGGTCTAAGAACCCTAGGGTGTCCATCTGAAGAGGATAAATTCCTCTTAGCCAAAGAACTGTGGCCAATATTCTTAAAATTTTGATGAAAAAGTCTAGAGAACGGTGACCCATTTGCAGAATGTCGGACTGTAGGTGAATGACTCCCAGCAAAGCCGTTACAGCTTGAATTAAACCTCGAGGAGAGCATTTGAGCAGCATTCTGCTCAAGATTTTCTTGCTCATCAATCTGATACAATATCAGATTACTTGAGTCCTCAAGACAATCAAGGCCAACATGCACATGTTTTTCCTGATCTGTAGTTAACTTCTTAACTTTGGGAACATCAGTATCCAAAGACAGTAGATTCCCATCACTAGCTTGTGAAGATTCAACAAGTTTAAGGGATTTTTCAACTTCTTGTTCTTTGGAATCAACAGATAATATCTTACCGGAACCTCCAGCATGGTCAGCAGCTTCATGGGCAGAATCTTGACCCACCTTGAGGGAATGGTCAGATTGTGCACTTGCCCTGATCTCTGGCTCACTTAAATGCTCTACAGAACCAAAAGTTGAAGCCTCTTTACTATCCTTATGAGAATTTTCAACAATTGGTTTCACTTCCTCATTGGACGTGCCATCTTTAGGTGACACTGGTTTCGTGCCATCTTTAGGTGACACTGATTTCCTCCGGCTATTTTTGCTTTTCAGCTTCTTTGGAATTGAACTACAACCAGAGTCCATCACAGATATACCCAGAGTAAGCCCACTACTTTCAGGTTGATCTACTCTCTTTGAAATCTTCTGCCTCTTGTTGAATAATGGGCAAGATTCATCATCTGAAGTAACGATCAGACAGTCACTGCTACACCTGGAATGATCCTTTGACTGCAGAGAACTTCCTGAACCGCTGAAGATTTTTGGCCTTGAAGATTCTATTGGTTTCACAATGTGATTCCCGTAACTGAAAGCAGTCCCAACTTCAACGTGAGGTTTTCCCAAAGCCAAATCTTTGCCATCTTTCTTAATGCTGAGATTGACTACATCTACACTCTTTGAGGCGTCAGGCAACTGTTCCAAGTCATGCAAATCATCAGTTGGTCCAGATAGAGAGCGCCTTTTGCCAACAACCACTCTCGATCTCTTTTTTGAAGGACCATTGAAATTGACACAAAAACTACCACCACTGCTACCATCCTTTCTCTTCATGAAAACAGGTTCCAGAAAACTCAAGCTTTTGTCTTTCCTCTTCCTCAATCTCCTGGCATCACCATCACTCTTCAATGCACTCGACGTTCCAATATTCTTCATCCACAACCTGTGATTTCCCTTTATGGCATTTCCTAGTCTCACATCACCAATTCCACAATCCCCGGTACTAGCCCAAGAACTATTTGCATGTCTTCTCTTCAAAAATCCACGCTTCTTCTTCAAGATGTCAACACCATTAAACAAGCCACCCAATTTTCCACTGGCAGAAACCCCGGAACCTTCAGCACGGCTTCCAACAGATGCATTTGGGCTCTTTTTCAAAACTCTGTTCTCATGGCCGCCATCAAAGACACCAGATTCGTTAGGAATCCTACCCTTTGCAGTGAATCTACTCGAAGACAAACTACGGATCCTCTTCGAGTTTTTGCTAACGGTGCCCAAATCTAGGACGCCATTTCCCGACACTAGAGGGCTCTCGGGATGAAAATTCACAACCTCCAGGGTACTAGACGACTTGGATATTCCAGAAACACGCGAACTCTCGACGTTTTCGTCCATCTAGGAGACCCTCCACACGCACCAAAAGCGAGTCCCCGGAGTACTTACCCATCATACATTTTCATGCACAGATGAAAGCTCTACCTACAGATCACCTATCACACATAAAAAAATACACCTTTAAGAAGCATAAAGCAAACCAGATCATCCATTACGAGAATCAATCAAACGCAATCGATCGCAAAAAACACCGATGGATTCCCTAACACCGTAACGTAATACGTAAACAAAGAGGCATGAATTTTGCCAGATCTAAGTTTTCACAAGCAAACGAAAGGAAAACCCCAAATAGAAAGAGGACATTGAATAAAGAAACCCCTCAATTTCCCACCATGCCTTGTCCTAAGGATACCCTCAGAAAGGCTATCCCATTGATAACATGAAAGGATTCGTAGGTTGCTGGACGAACAAACGATTTCCGCTTTCAATTTCACGAAAATCGGCGATTTCTACGGTAGCTTTCACCCGAAATACAGAAGGAAAGAAAACTAGGGTTAGGGTTTGTTTCTGATTTTCTCCCTCTTTAATTTTTCCCCCAACTGTATCACGCGAAGAGTCCGACTTGTTTCAGGACGCCAAGTCATTAACCCGGATTCTACTATTTCAGGAAGTAGTACGACGGAATGGACGGTTTAGATCATCTTGGAGTTGCAGATGAGCGGTTATCATTCGAAATTAGAGTACGAAGAGGAGGGAGATTGGTCTAGAACAACTAAACTTCGCCCTCTTTTTACTTTCTGGTTTTAGTTTACCTTTACCATGTAAGTACTTATTTGCTCATCAATTAAGTGACCCAATTAATTCCTTGTTTTTCTTTTTCAAATTAGCCCCTAGATTTTGTTTGTTTATTGTGTAGTTATAACACTCTTTGAAAAAGTGAAAGTACTTATTTTTATAAGTGCACTTAATCAAATTAGATAAGTTGGAAGTAAGAAAAGTCTTAACTCACGTAATGTACATAATTTTTGTTATGAAGTATCTAATAAGGTTATGCCTAAGCTCACTTGATTTAAAAAATGAGAGGGAAATTTATTGTCATAAGTACAATAAAATATATTATTCTATAATATTTTAAAATATAATTAATAAATACACACATCAAATTACTAAAGACGTAATGCCCATGTTTACTAGCATACACCATTCTCTCCTTTATGTGTGCTAAATTTTTCTCTTGAAATGTGGACTAATCACAGCCTGTTTACTTCATGTAGTCAAAACCGGCCACTAAAGCCTACCATCACTTTCTTCCTCTTTTCTCTTACTCCCTCTTTTATCTTACTGTCGATATCTATTTATTGTCATCACTCTCTCCCCTTCTCATTTCTTCCTATTCTTTTATATTGCCGAAACCCATTGTTGTACCACTCCTTTCTTCTCCTTCCTTTCTTCACTCTTAAAAAGAAAAAAGAGATGTCTTCATCTCTTTTACATACGAGATACATTAGGAAAACAGTCTCCTTTATATAAGAGATGTGTGAGGTATTGCTTCTTGAGTGCAAGTAATGGAGAAAAAAAAGGTAGCTTGCTAACATGAGACTTTCAAGAATAAAGAGTACTCACACTTTAAAAAAGTATGTATTTAGTAATGCTATTTTAAATTTATAAAAGATTTTTATTATATAATAGCAATATTATCAATAAATGCTTTCTTTTAGTTGCACCAATAGCGGTAAATCCTCTAACAAGATATTTATATGAGTACGTTACATTTGTTTGTGATACAACTTATTTTTGAAAAACCAGCCTTCTTATCTACCTTTATAGTACACTAATATTTAGAGTTGCAAGATACTTTTTATTTTGATTTTTTGTTCTTAAGAATCTGATATGCTTTGATGTTCATTTTGAGAACCATCACTCGTAATAAGTTTGAAATTTTAAGAGAAAAAAAATTAAAGGTTACTTGTCTTAATCTTATATGTTCATTTTGTGTCCCATTGCACTAGGTTTCACCCCGTTACCTTTGAGGTCATGAGCACGACAAGAGTGCTCTTTTCCTTCTCCGAAACACTTTCATAATTTTATAAATGATGGGTATCACAATGGATTGTTACACATAGAAAACATTCCTTTTTCAATATATATATGTGTGTATGGTTGAAGACTATGCCAATAATGTGTCATGTGTCTCATCACCGTATACCAAGATGATACTTGGTTGGTGTCATCCCTAATTGTCCATCAAAAGAGATGTGTTTGTTGTAGTAGGAAATACCTAGATCAAGAGGGCCATATATATATATATAAACAAACAAACAACAACTAAGCTTTTTCTCATATGGGGTCGGCTACATGGATTCTTTGTTTCCACATAGCCCTATCATGTGTCATGTTAGCGGTTAACTTAACATAAACTACATCATTCTTTATTATTTCTTTCCAACTTTTGTAGTCGTCTTCTACCTCTTTTAATTCTTTCAAAATCTAATTTTTCATACCTTCTTACAGGCACTTCTTTTGATATTCTTTCTATATGTCCAAATCTTCTTAAATGATATTCTCTCATCCATTTCAACATCTTCATTTCTACTACAAACATCTTTTGTACATTTTAATGATTAACTGTCCAACACTCATAACCATAAAACATGGTAGGTCTAATTGATGCTCTATAATATTTATCTTTTAACTTAAATGGTATCTTATTGTCACAAAGAATACCTGATACTCCTCTCTATTTTAACAAACTTGTATTAATTCTATAGTAACATCTCTATCATTTGTCTTTGTATGCCAATTTTAATTTCTATGTCCTCTAAAGTAACCAAATGAATAAACTTACATTCCATATTTTATCTTTGTTCTACTAAGTTAGAAGCCTTTACTTTCTAATGTTTCTCTCCATAATTCCAATTTTCTATTAACTTTTTCCTTAAACTCCTCCACTAACACAATGTCATCTGTAAATAACATACACCAAGGTACTTAATCTTGAATAGGTTTTATTAACTCATCAATCACCATTATAAATAAGTATGGACTTAATGGGATACCTCTTTTTTCAAGGTTCTCCAAAGAACATCCTTTGTTATCCTATCATAAGCTTTTTTTAGATCAATAAATATTGTGTGAAAATTCTTCTTTTTTGCTCTAAAATGTTCTCTAAGACATATCAAAAGGTGAATCACTTCAATAGTAGATGTGCCTATCATGAATCCGAATTAATTATCTATTATACTTGATACTTGTCTTAACCTATGTTCGATAATCCTTTCCCATAATTTCATAATGTGGCTTATTAACTTGATACTCCGATAATTCATACAATTTTGAATGTGACCTTTGTTCTTATATATGAGTATAATTGTACTCACTCTCCATTCTTTGAGCATCTTTTGGTTTTCTCATATTTCATTAAACAGTCTTGTGAGTCAAGTGATTCTTATATCTTATAAAAAATTTCAAACTTCTATAGGAATATTATCCGGTCCTACCAATTTACCAACCCTCATATATTTAAGGGCATCTTAAATTCTTTCTTTTGAATACATTGATAAAATTTGTGGTTTATATACTTTTCTAATTTGTCTAACTCTCCTAAGTTAATACTAATATCTTTATTTTCATTAAAAAACTTATAAGAATATTTTTTCTTCTATTTTTATATTATCATTTGCCACTACATTTTTCTCATCATCGTCTTTAATGCATCTAACAAAATTAAGATCATTAGTTTTCTTATTTCTAGCCCTAACTATCCTAAAAATTATCTCTTTCACCCTCTTTTGAGTTGAACTTTTATATAAATCCTCTCAAAATTTGGCTTTCATTTCACTAAGAGCCTTTTTCACTTCATTCTTTACTTTCTTGTAAGTCTCTCAAGTTCCACTAGTCTTCTTAGCATAATGTAATTTATAACCTCCTTGATTTTATCTTGTACCACTTCACTCCTCTACCAAACTTCTTTTTATTCTGGTATGCCTCCCTTAGATTTGCCTAACACATCTTTTGCTACTTCTCTAATATATATAGCCATATTGTTGCAATATCATAAGGTATCCTACATAACTCCAAGCATCTCCTTGAAGAATTTTCTATTTAAATATATCTTCTTTCTTACATTTGAGATTCCACCATCTAGTATGAATAACTCTATGCACTCCATTCTTCCTTGTCCACTTTTTGAACTCCAAATCTATTACTAAAAGTCGATATTGAGTAATTAAGCTCTCCTAAAATTATGATGCAATCTTCACAACACAATCTACCTTTTTCTTACAAAAAAATAATCAATTTGTATTTGTGACAAGCTACTCTTATAAGTAATTAATTGTTATCTCGTTTTTTGAAAATTGTATTGGTTATAAAGAGATCAAAAGCCATAACAAATTAAAATATCCCCTCCCTCCTCATTTATATCCTCAAAACCATAGTTTTCATGAATACCTTGATATCATAATGCCTCTTTACCGATATATGTCCATTTAAGTATTCTCCCAAACAAATCATCTCCCTTTGTGGAATTCTTTAAATTACATTATCTAACTCCTCCAAAAAAAAGTCTTTTTTATACTATCTTCTAATCCTACTTGGGGTGTATAAATATAAACTATATTCAAAGCTTCTACTCCTAACACTAATTTCACTATCATAATTCGGTCACCATATCATTGTATGTCTACTACACTATCATTTAAATCTTGATTTATAATAATACCAACTCAATTTCGAGCCTTTTTCTTTCTTGAGTACCATAATTTAAAACTTATATTCTCAATCTACTTTGCTTTTTCTCCAACCCACTTTTGTCTTTTCTAAATATAGAATGCAAATCTTTCTCTAAATCATAGTATCTACCACCTCCATTAACTTGTTGATCAATGTTTTGATATTTTAAGTATCAATACAAATCTTATTATCTAGGATTTAGCTTCCTTGCCCCAACATCCGTTTATACTAAAAATGTAGAGACCCTCGCTATAAATTGTTCACTATATTCAGTTGACAATATAGCGAGACTAACTTCTTTACTCACACCCGTTCATAATGTGGGAAGCCTCTCTACAATTGATTCAATATATCTAGGTGATGGAGGTGGTAAGGAAGCTACTATCAATGACCAATATGATCACTTACATTCCATATATTTTGTCTTTGTTCTACAATTGATTCACTATATCTAGGTGATGGAGGTGTGGAGACCCTCGCTATAACTTGTTCACTTACAATTGATTCACTATATCTACAATTGTATCCAAATAACATACACTAAGGTACTTTATCATAAATATGTTTTGTTAATTCATCAGTGATCAATATAAATAAATATGAACTTAAAGTTGATCCATAATATAACCCAATATTAACTTTAAAAGAGTTTGTCTTTATAAGTCCTCACACATGTTTTTGCACCATCGTATATGTCTCTTATAAGATTTATGTATATCAATAAAATACCTCTCTTTTCCAAGGTTGTCTAAAGAACATCTCTTGACACCTTATCATAAGCTTTTTCTAGATCAATGAATATCGAGCATGAATCCAAATTTGTTCTTTGTTGTAGTTGATAGTTGTCTTAATTTACTTTCAATAATTTTTTCCCATAATTTCATAGTATGACTCATTAATTTGATACCTCAATAATTTGCACAATTATGAATGTCTCCTTGTGTACACCTTTAAGGGTTTTCAATTAAAGACACTTGAAACAAACTCATTTTCATGCAAAATTTTGTAAGAGCCTCAAAATAAGAGTACCTTGCATCCCTCTCAAAAAAATCTAATTTTCACAAAAGCCAAAAAATGACTACATTGCCCTCAAGGCCAAATTGGTAGGATTCTGCTACTTCAAATGATTGCCTTTAAATAAATAATGATTTCAAATGATTTTCTTCAAAGATACAAATGAAAATGAGACATGCCTTCTTTGCCTTTATTTTATCTTACACCACTTCACCCCACCACCAAGCTTTTTTTTTTATCGGTACTATAAACACCCTAAATAAATTTTTAAAACCGGCTTATTTTAAAACCTCTGCTTTAAAATGAGAATTTTAAATCTTTAAAAGAAGTATTTTTAAAGATAAAAGGTTCAAGTTAAAGTTAAAGGGATAAGGCCCAGAGGATATGAACAAATCAGGCGAAGATAGCGACGGCTGGAGCCCGCTTTAAGCCGGGATCGAGTTCGCGAAAGTCGAGCCGTGGAGCAAGGAAACGGATCGACTCGAGTTAAGGCACGTCTCCATCAATTTAAGTGGATAGCCTCACCAACCTAAACCTAGTTGGACTTGACTAAGACCTAGACTTGATTCACTTGAGCTAAACATAACACATGACCTAGTTCAAATCAAAAGACCTTAACTCGACCAAGCCAAATTTTCCTAACCATGTCCACCCTACATCCTTTGGCTAAACATCAAGTGAAACTCCATACCTAGCCTTGATCAAATGGGAAGAGCCACGAAGGGAGCAAACACCAAGTTAGCCGGTGTGACATGAGTGGAGAGTAAGTGATCCCAAGTTAGCCGGGCAAAGGCATGAGTGATTGGGATCTTGGAGCATTAAAGTGTTGCACCTTGGGGCTTGAGAATTTGTGGGTTCTTCTAGGGAAGAGTGGAGAGAGGGTAGAAACTAGGCAAAGTGATGTAAACATTAGAGAGTTTGAGTAGGAAAAGAAGAGAGGAGAAAGGAGAATTTGTGAGGGTTGTGAGTGGCCATTGTTGGAGGCGATCCTTGGAGAAATCCGTATAAGTATTCCTCCTCCTTTGTTCATCTATATCTCTTCTTCATATTCAATTCAAAAGGGGTTGTATTAATGGAGCTTTGTCTCCTCCCATGATGTAATAAGAAGTAGATGTGCTGAAATTTCTGTTTTTTGCTTATACAGTCTAATTGTTTGTGTTATTGATTCTACCTCTCTATATGTTATACAAGTCTTATAACTTATAATCCCCTCTATGTTTAAGCTAATATATATATATATATATATATATATATATATATATATATATATATATATATATATTTCCATTCCTTTCTCTTCAGCAATTTACTTTGTGATGTTGTGTTGTTGCAATTTAAATTCGGGTGAGGTTGCATCACGTATGTTTTAAAAATGAAATTCTGGATTTCAGCATTCACGCATATGTTGATTGCTTTATTTTTTATTGCTAAACTGTTGCTTCAATTATTATGCAATTCGGCATACATTATCTACACATACAAGCCCACTTGTATAAAATTTTTAAGAATTTTAGAGTCGTAAAATCACGTATTAAAAGGTGTCTAAGATGAAGAAAAATTCAGAAACGTTCTGTCAAAACTGTTTTCTTACAATAGAGTATAGGTAATCATCCAATAACTCTGTTTGTAATTGTTCAAATTCAGTGAAACTTAGTTCATTGGAAAGCTGATATCTATAGCTTTTCAACAAGATTAAGTGCACTAAAATTGAAGCTCTGAACACCGAGATACAAACCTATCTTTCAGTCTCTGAATTTCTGTGACAAAACAGTTCTGAGTGTCTGAGTAGAGACACTTTTTTGATTTAATTGTATATCATCACAGTCCCAAAATTCAAAACAAAAAGTGTCTTAGAATCTTCACATTTAAGTATATGTCCTTTAAAAGTTTTAGGAATTTTGGAGATTCCTAGGTTACCCAAAAAAATTCAGGAAACAAGCTCTAAAAATAGAACCAGCTTCTGTTTTTCAGAACTTGTTGATTTTCAAATTTGAAACCAAAGTGCACAAATTTGTTCTTGACAACACCTCATTTTAAACTTAGATTTGGAACTTCATCTTTACATTTGAAATCCTCAAAGCGCTTAGGCTGACCCTTGAGTATTGGTTCAAGAAGGCCTAAAGCGAAAAGATCTCACTTAGCCACAATCGCCATGTCAGATTTAAAACTTTGCTAATTTTTGGAAACTAGCTGGCATGCTCGCGGATGAAGTAGTGTTGAAAAGATTACTTCAAGTCTCTACATATGCTTGGAGTGAAATTTTCACATCTACAGGTACACTTCCCTAAGATTCATCTAACACATCTTTCGCCACTTTCCAAATATGTATAGCCATATTGTTCCAAATATCACAAGGTATATCAATATAATTCAAAGCATCTCCTTAAAAGAATTTCTATTTAAATATAACTTCTTTCTCGCTTTTGAGGTTCCACCATTTAGTTTGAATAGTTCGATGCACTCTTTTCTTCTTTATTCACTTCTTTACCAGTAAATTTATAACTAAAAGTCAATATTGGATGGTTAAGTTTTCTCTTGGAATTACTTTGAAATCTTTACAACACGATCTATTTTTTTTATAAATAAAATAATCAATTTGTGTTTGTGATAAGTCACTTTTATAAGTAATTAAATGTTCATCTCATTTTTCGAAGATTGTATTAACTATAAAGAGATCAAATGCTATAGCAAAATTTAAAATCTTCTTACCTTCCTCATTTATATCCATAAAACCATAGTTTCCATGAATACCTTGATATCTTAATGCATCTTTACCAACATGTTCATTTAAGTCTTCTCCTAAACAAATCATCTCCCTTTGTGGAATTCTTTGAATAACCTTATCTAACTCCTCCCAAAATGTCATCTTTCTACTATCTTCTAGTCCTACTTGGGGTGCATAAGTACAAACTATATTTAAACCTATGCTCCTAGTACTAATTTTAACGTGATGATTTGGTCATCATATCATTAGTATGTCTACTACACTATCCTTTAAATCTTTATTTATGATAATACCAATTCTGTTTCGAACCTTTTCCTTTCTATAGTACCATAATTTAAAACTTGTATCCTCAATCTCCTTTGCTTTTTCTCCAACTCACTTTCTCTTGTAAATATAAGATATGAATCTTTTTCCGAAACATAGTATCGACCACCTCTATTAGCTTACTGGACAATGTTCTGATATTCTAAGAACAAATACAAATCTTATTATCTATTACTAGCTTCCTTACCCCCGCATTTGTCTATGCTAAAAATACGGAGACTCTCTCTGCAATTTTTTTACTACATTTGGGTGACAATGTAACGGGACTAACTTCCTTACCCCCACATTTGTCTATGCTAAAAATACGGAGACTCTCTCTGCAATTGTTTTACTACATTTGGGTGATAATATAGCGAGACTAACTTATTTACCCATATCTGTCTATGATGTGGGAACCCTATCTGCAATTGATTCACTATATCAAAACTAAAATGTAGAGGTCCTTGCTTACTTTTCACTATATTTGGGCTCTACAGGGTGTCAGTAAAGGGAGACCCCAATGCAATGCTCATAATTTATATAATCCATGGTATAAAATCAAACAAAGTTTTATGCCGGATGTCAAAAGCCTAACACAACCCTCATCCTTTATTTGGGCTTGGGATCGGCCATGCAACGGTGATCCCTTACATGAGTGGAGTCACCTTATATATATTAACATAAATATATAATATGTAGGTAAGGAAGTGTTTATGTATATGTATGTGAAAGTGTCAAACAAAAAATTGTGTAATTTGCATCTAGACATAGTCAATTCAAATGTAACCAAAGCTGGGCATAAAATGGTGGGACCTAGAATAAGCTAAACCAAAACAAGGAACCCCCTGGTTTAGTCAAAGTCGATGGTTTCGTTCTAGTTTAAATTGCCACTTCGAAAATACACGATCTTTGCAAGCCAACATGAACGGACAAGGCTGTTAAGGTTGAGATGAAATGATGGACAATCATTTCAATCAACTATATATAAGATAATAAATGTAATATAGCATATTATTATTTTCAAAAATAAATTCATAATTTGCAATTGTGAGCACCCATTGGCACCAACCCCACCCCTGTGACTTGTCATTTCATGTCAGCCTCTCTTAAATAATATATTAAATGTTATATATATATATATATTAATATCTATATACATGATAAATGTGTTACTATGCATTGATAAGGCAAGACATCCGATTTTGTCAAATCTTAAATAAAAATCATAAAATTAAAAATTAAAAAAAAATAGTGTGAAGACATGCATCATTCATTGCCTTTAATGTTTTAAATTTTATACAACAACAACTAAGACTTTTCTCGGTTTGGCTACATGAATTCTTAAATTTTATAATTTAAAATATTATAGGGTACTAAAATTATAGTTTTATATTCTTAAATTTGTTTATATTGAAATAAGAGACAAAATATTTTTGGTTACTATTTTGATGCAACATATTCATATTGTGCTTGGTATATAATATTGAAAATTTAGGGGTAACCCACCAATCATCTTTAACGTTTAGAGTTAACAAATCTATAAACAAGCTTTTCCAACCTATAGCCCTTGATATGTATGAATTTCAAGTCATCAAGCTCATTGCTTAGCATTTACTAATTTTTTCACTCCCTCCTTTTGTCTATTCTTGTCCTCTTTTTCATGGTTTATAATTTTATAGACTTATTTATGAATTTCTCAATCTTTCTTTTACTATATTGAGTTTGCATTTTTGCCAAATCAATGACAATTCATGGTTTTGACGCTTTCCACGGAGAGAAGAAAGAAAAAGTTATTGTTAATAGAAGTTGAAGTTGTTATATTGTTCAAACAACTCTTTTGATAATATTAAACCAATGTAGATAGTGATACTAATGCTTTACGTATTTTACAAGATCATTTTGCCACTAAAGGTTCAACAAATACAACCATCATCAATAAATGGAGGATATCCTCTAAAAGCGAAGTCATAATAAGATTTATTTACGGAACTATATGATAAAGAATGTGTCATTAATCAGGAAAAGTGCAACTACTGTACAATCTATAACTTTGAACTATGGGATATGGCACACTATAAAATAATGCGACGGGAGAACAACGAACAAAAGTGGATTTGGACATATAATAACCACAACTTTTTGTACAAGGAAGTTCTTGTACTAGTGGATATACTCCTATTAGTCCTTTCCACTAAAAACTCCACTTAAAATTGAGAGGAGTTTGCACGGTTTGTGACAATAGAACATCTTTTATTTTGATCAAAACTTTGTTTTGTAGATTATGTAAAAACTGCATATAATCCTTTTAACGTCTTTTTCTAGATAGTGGGTTGGGTTGCTAGAGACGTACATAAATTATTTATAGTGACAAAAGAGTTAGTTATACTTTTCACTCCATTTAATCACAATGCTTCATTGTGCATTGGTATATGGAGTAATAATTAGCAATTACTTGTATACATGAATATTACTATTCATTTGATAGATGATACTTAGTCAATTGAAAAACATTTTTTTGCACTCCGTTGTATCGATAAGCCAAAAATTGCATAATTATTTGTTATTTACTACAATCAGTTTTTAAAGAATATTGGTTATTTTATAATGTATTTTTCATCTCACTTGATAATGTTATTGTAAATACGTATGCTAGTTTTTACTTATAAAGAATATATTGATTTGTTTTAGGCAATAAATTTTTCATGTTTGCATGTAGTTAACTTGAGTATAATATAGTTTGAAAATTGTAAGACCTAAAGTATAGCTATTAGAGATCCACTAAAAAAATGAATTTTTTAAGAGAAAAGATTAAAGATCAAGAAAATTCTGAAAGGACATAAGACATCATTGAAATTTGACCTATTAAATGTTATCTATAATTTTACACTATAGAGACTTATCAACCAAGTTTATCTATCTTGATTTTGCATATTTAAATTTGTTTTAGTTTATTTTGGATGTTTAGAAGAGTCTTTTAGATATATTATTTTTTAATAAATATAATAAATGATTTATGTGGTGTTCACTATCTAACATGTTATTTATTAGTTTATCAAGTTATAGAAGTAGTTTCTACATTAACATATTCTCATAGCAATCCTTATTTGACTTAGTGGACATAACAAACAAGTGTCTTTCTTATTATATGTGATTTCTTCCAGTTAGTTTAGTTGTTATTGAATTAGACCCAAGATATAGAAGAGATTTTAGTTACTTATTATAATACTTTAGTATTAGATGTACTTAATGATATTAGTAGAAAAATTTATGATACATGATTGACCATCAACTAATTATGTAGAGATTATAGTTCTGTAAATAGTCATCTTGTTACATAAATAGAAAAAATAGTAGCAACAATCATCCATCCTCTTATTCTGATAGTAACTTTTTTGTAATATTTTGAAATCAAGTCTTAGTTAGTGTAAGAAATCTTGGAACTAATTTTAAATAGTGGAGACAACATCACAATATTTATCCTATTTTATCTTTAGCTGTTAAAAATATTTGCGTGGTTCTAGCCTCAACTATTGTTATAAAGTACGCAGTTAGTGAAAAAGAGCATATAATGAATGAACATTACTTCAACTTACAACATGAATACTCAAGTTCAACTTACAACCAGAAAATATTTGAGTATATCAACTAGTTGAGGCAAGAAACACTCAAAGTGCGTACTAAGACTCAAGTATTCAGGTTACAATCATCTATCAAATGAATAGTAATATTCATGTATACAAGTAATTGCTAATTATTACTCCATATATCAATGCACAATGAAGCATTGCGATTAAGTGGGGTGAAAAGTATAGCTAACTCTTTTTTCTC
The DNA here is from genome assembly GCA_036023115.1 of Brasenia schreberi. Classification (NCBI taxonomy): domain Eukaryota; kingdom Viridiplantae; phylum Streptophyta; class Magnoliopsida; order Nymphaeales; family Cabombaceae; genus Brasenia; species Brasenia schreberi. The sequence continues at coordinate 11,792,176 of JAYKKT010000051.1, forward strand.
TATAAATAATTCATGTACTTGTCTAGCAACCTAACCCAATGTCTAGAAATAGATGTTAAAAGGATTATATGTATTTTTTATATAATATACAAAAAAAGGATTATATGCATTTTTTATATAATATACAAAATAAAGTTTTTGATCGAAATAAAAGATGTTCTTATAAACACCCAAAATTTGTCAAAAAGACTTTTCAGAATTTCCTTCTTTATAAGAAAATTTACAATCGTAGGTCTTTTAAGGTTTTTCCAACAAAGATACCCTAAGTGAGCCCATTTCTATACCAAAATTTTGTAAGAGACTCAAAATAAGGGTACTTCAAACCCCATAAAAAAATTGAATTTTGAGAAAATCTAAAAAATGAACATTTTGCCTCTAAGGCTATATTAGCGAAATTCTGTGGTTTTAGGTGTGTTTTTTCAAAGAAAGGGTTCAAAAAGCTAAAATGGGGTATTTTGAACAAAAATAAGTTTTACTTGCAAAATAATCATTTTACCCCTACAAAATATTTGAATTTAAGAGAACAAAAAAATTGCAAACAGACTCAAAACATGGTGGAGAATGAGCAGGATCTTAGGAGACTCAAATTTGGTGATGCTTTGAGCATACACAAAAAGCATCGAGTGAAAAGTCCAAAATAACACTAATCAAGGATGATCGTACACCAAACGACCCTACACTTATCAGAAGGTTAAAGCGGTCTAAAAAGGTGAAAGATCAACTTACAAAGTAGACAAAGATTAAAGCACTACAACCAACCACTAAGTGTGTTGTTGTCGGCCACCACACGCACCACCGCCAACAACTAAGGGCTTGATAAGCACCACCACCAACCATCATGGGCATCATACGTACTGCCGCTACGTGTCTACCTCATCACCACCGAACCACCGCAAGGCTCCCATGTCACCACCAACACATGCGCCCAGCACACACACTAGCATGCACCCAACATCCACACTCCATGCTCCAGCACATACCAGGCGCGTGTGCCCCATGTGCTAGGGAGCCTGACGCATGGCGCGTGCCGCCAACATGCCCCGCGTGTTTGCTCCCTGCTTCTCGCATGCAAGCCTGCCTCCCTTGGGTGCCAACGTGTCCAACACTTGTCTAACTGCATCTACCATGTTTCACATGTGTCCAACTGCTCATCTCACATATGGATACCTCTGACTAGATTGAATTTGTATTCGAATCGGGTCCAATAACCTAAAAGAATTTGATTCAAGAAAATGCCTATAAAAGGAGGATGTAGGTGATCAAGAAGAGGGATTTTAGCCCAACCAAAGAAGATGTGAGGGATCTCACTCCTAACCCAAGGAAGAGTTCATCTAAGGAAGAGAGAAAGAGAGAGACCTAGTTAGAGAAAGTCTCAAACTATCCTCTTCTACCTCTTTTTTCTTGTTTGTTCTTATTATAAGCTTGGAGTTATTATCTCAAATCCTTTGTAAGCTTAAGAATAGTAGTCATTTCATGGAATATCATTACAAAGGAGGGTCATCTCAGTTTGAAAGTATAAAAAAGATGGCCATAGGTAAGCAGAATCCACAACTTTCATAAGATTTCATTTCTTCTACCCTAATATACACTATATCTTATACATTCTTATTTGTTCTATATTTATGTATTATATCATCCATTCTCTCATTTCTTCGGTGTATTGATTGCTTTTAATTCAATTCAAGAAGTCCTAAGAGGGATATAGCTGCCACGTTTTACATATGATGACATGAGTATGTAATCACTCTTACGGTGGATTAATCACCCATAAGTTTGTGTTATGGGATGGAATAGGGCTATGATCGCATATATTTTTAAAGAGAGCAATCCTTCTTAAGAGAGATGCCCCGTGGATCTATATTTAGATGAGTTTCTCCCTTAACAAGCATAAATCCTCAATAAAATTCTTTGAATGATTAATAAATCATCAAGGTTATATTCGAATGCATCATTATTTCTATAAGAAATTTTTTGCAGATTTCAGTATACTATATGGACCTTGTATGATCTCTGAATTTTCCAATCACCATCTCTAAGTGAAATATTCCCATTTTATCCATGAGTGGTAAACATACTAGCCAATATCCGATAAAATTCTCTCAAATTTTACATATGGGTGAGATTGATAAAAAAATCTATAAGAATCACACCCAACCTAAAATCGAACTTGTCTGTGATAAAAATCTTGCAATAAACATTCAGTAAAACCATCATAACTCAGTTTGTAGGTACCCAAATATCTTAAGAATGGTTTCATCAGAAAGCTACCATAGTATTCTAAATTGACAAATTTAATAGAAATTGAAAGTCTATATAAGGAGATACGAGTGTTTTACTGAGACTCTTTATCTTAGTCACAAATATTGTCTAAAGTTTTAGAATAATATTCGGTGAAATCAATGCCCTTTTCAAAAGGAGGTTTTAAGTCAAATTGTTTTGAGAAAACTCCAGATTTCAAAATCACTCTAATTAAACATCTAAGCTAACCCTTGAGTGCTAGTTCAAGAAGGCCTATGTCGACAAGAACCTACTTTACTATAATCGCTGAATAGTTAGATTAATCTCTTTACAAGTTTAAGTAAACGTGTATACATGCTTGCGCACGATTTTTGCAAGCAAAGTTTTAAGTCCACACCTGACCAAAAATAAAATTTACAAAAATAAAATGGCACGCCAGATGTGACCTAAGTCTTAGAGCAGTCATTTTGAACAAGTTAATTTCAAAACCTTGTTCTAAACTCTTGTAAAAACTTGATCATAGGTCTGAAATTTTGAAGCCCATACCATGTCAAGTTCAAAGGGTTCGATTGGGGATGTGTCAAGTAAGGCTTTATCAATTTACATAAGTCATTTTTCAAAAGTGACGAAGAAGTCTTATAAATCGCTTTCTCAAACTCGAGAAGATAGAACCGCCTCTTTAAAGAGAAAAGTGAGGGAGTTGAGAATCGAGAGATTGCCACTCTAAACCAAGGGGCCGACGTGATTGAATCTTGCTCTTCTCATGTAAAACAATCTTGAGCCTGAAAGAGAACAAACCATGTTTGAAAGACCAAACCGACTTTAAAATTTGAGGAAGAAGAGCAAAACCTTGAATCCTTCACCATGAAAGAGAGGAGAGCCATACAACAACTGTTTAAAGGCCAATCAATGAAAAAAAAGGTCTACTCACTATTGGATTTCTTACCATTCGATTATCAAACCGATAGTGAGGACAAAATGTCAAGATTTCATTTATATGATGGTAGTGGAGATCCTAGATCTCATTTGCAATTTTTTTCCCGAAAGTCCTACAAGAAAAGGAAGGACCCATAAGTGAGTCTATTGGTTCCCACACTCCCTCAAGGGGAATGCATACAAGTGGCTAGCTTCATATGATTTGAGCCAATTCATCACCTTCGAAGAGCTTTTCAATTGTTTCATGCAAAGATTCTTCTAGAACATAGAGGTTACCCCAACTCTCAACACGTATAGAATTAGCTGCAAAAATTTGGTCTACAATTGAGGAAGCATATTCTAGACAAAGGAATATAGCTAAAGAGTATAAAATCCTTGAAAAAATAAGGAAATGTCACGAGGGAGATAGATCTATCAACGAGTGTTATAGAAAATTGCATGGGCTCTGGAATGAACAAAGGTATATTATGAAAAATAAATGCAGCAACTGCATAAAATTCAGAAAGTGTTTGATATTCTATGGGGTATATCCCTAGAATATGAATCAATCAAGCTGAATATTCTCAACAAGGAATAAATTCCTTCGGTGGGAATAGTATATTCTCTTTTGTTGAGAGAGGAAGATCAAAGAAATTTAGAGAAAGGAGAGCTGATAACCCTTAGCTTCTTTATCGAATAATGAAATAACCCTTTGTAAACACCCCAAAATAAAACGAATTTCAAAATCAAACACTTGGTTTTAAAATTCATTTCAAAGCCCAAATCTGGAGTTTTCGAAAACCCAAGGTTGTAAAAGCTTCAAAATTTTGTCTAAACCCCGTTCAACTTGATTTTCACACATATAGGCCAAGTCCCCATTTTGCAAAAGCCAAAATTCAACAGGTGAAGCCTGAATGCCAAAGCAGCCTCAAAAACAAGTTCAGAAGCCCAAGAGCAGCACCGTGGGCTGATAAAAGCTAGGGTCAAAAAGGCAAAAAGAAGGCCCAGGCTTGATGCAGACTGCCAGCCTGGAGCACCCAAAAGCCAAGTCAAGCACATCTACCCAAGCAGCAGAAATCCAAGCAAAAAACGGCGAAAATAAGCAAAAATGAAGTCCAAAAAGGCGAGAAGGAGTTCAAACGACAAAGTTGGGGAAAACCCAGCATAAGACGGAGCGCTGATGAAGCCAGGGCCCGCACAAACTGTCCGTCTCGAAACGCCAAGAAGGACTGCTCAAAGAAAATTTGGATTGGATCTAGACCATAAATATCCATATCCATATCCAAATAGTGTTTGGATTTGGATTGGATTCAAATAGTGTTTGGATTGGATTTGGACCAAAATATCTAGATCCATATCTATATAAATGTTTGGATTTGGATTGGATTTGGTCATAAATATCCAGATCCATATCCAAATAGTACTTGGATTTGGATTTGGATTTGGATCCAGATCTTGAACCCATATCCAAACCCAAGACCCACCTCACTTGCCTATAAATAGAGGTGAGGGGGTCTCCAAAATGCATTCACGTGAACTTGCTTGGGTGGCGAGAGAGTGAGAGGTAAACCTAGCCATGTTGGCTCAAGGGTGAGGTGGGTTCAAGCCTTATTGGCTAAGTGGGCTGCAACCAAGGTGGGCTCGATCAAGGAAGGCTACAACCATTGCATCGACGTGGGCTCAACCAAGAAGGACCGGCTCTAAGAGGTAGGTCTCCTAATCCTAGCCTAATCCTCCTAATCCTAGCCTAATCCACCTAACCCACATCACTAAACCTCACCCTAACTAGACTAAAACTAGCCTAACCGACTCAAGCAAACCACCTAAGCTAGACCCCAAAACCCCAAGGACACCCTCGGCTCCCTACGCCCTACGCGCACCTCCAGGCCTCCCGCGCGCCCTGCACCACAGCGCGCCCCACCTGCGCCTGCCCTGTGCCCCAGCGCCCCATGTCGCTGTCCTGCACCCCAAGCGCCCCACGCCCTATCACACTGGGCGCTTAACGCCGACCTAATGCCCCACTCCAGCCACCCCTTAGGGCCACTCGCACCTTGTTGTGCCTTAGCCTGGCTGCACCCTTAGGACAAACCTACCTGAGGACCAGCCCCCATTAGGTAGTGACTAGCCCTAGCAATACATACCCTTAGGTCGTGACCCCCCCTCTTGGCCGAACCTAGGTCCTCCCAAGTCACAAGGCCACGAGCCTTTCCTAAGCCTCAAACTCTCTCTCAAACCCACCTAGGGAGACCCCTCTTAGCTGCCTAAGGTGGACACAAGCCCAAGCGTGAGCAAGGAGAAGAAAAGACATCCACTTATAAGTGTTTAAATTTGGTTTTTACATTACTCCTTCCATACTTAATTCAATTTTGATACGGGGTTGTAATAATGGAGCGTGGTCTCCCCCTTGAGATGTAATATTGGTGCTTGACACCCGAGACACATACGTGCACTTGAACCTTAGTTCTTATCTCGTACACGAGACACACACGTGCACTTGAGCCTTAGCTCTTATCTCGTACACAAGACACCCACGTACACTTGAGCTTTAGCTCTTAATCGTACACGATTTGCACACACCCACATTGAGCTTTCGCTCTTACTCCAAAGACTCTAGTAAGAGCCGTGTACGTTGCAATTTCATTCGGGTTATTACTTTCAGCTGTGAGCTTTTCAAAAGATAAAGGTTTGTTTAAATATCGAAGTTTTCTAAGCGCAGGACCTGACCCTTGAGCACCGGTTCAAGAAGGTTTCAAGCGAAAAGATCCCACTTGCCTTTTTAAAGTCAGGTATATTTTAAAAACCTTTGCTAGTTTGAGAAAGCTAGCTGGCACGCCCATAAAGTGACGTAAACTCGAAAAGAACTCGTTTCTGGTCTTATAAACCAGGAGCAAGGAATTTTCTTGTCTTACAGATTTGGCACGCCTGGTGGGACTCGGGTCTTAAGAAAATCGATCAAAAACAAACAAACCTCTTGAAAAATTTTCAAGAAAAATATTTAACTCTTTGCCTTTTGTATTTCATAGCTGGTTTTTCAAAACAAAGCATCGGAGTCATGTCGAGTTCTGACTCAAATCAAGTGTCCAGCCATGTCTCGTGCACATCAAGTTCTCACTCTAAGAATATTTCAAAAACAAAGTTCAAAAATAGGAGAGAAGAGATAGACGACTTGCGAAAAGACTTTGAGGCAAAATCGCTGCTCTTAGCCAAGAGGCCAAGGCAGCTGAGTCATGTTCGTCTCATGGCGAACCGGCAAAAGCCAAGAAGAGATTCGACAAGTCTAGAAAGCTCAAGGAAACCTCCGCTATGGAGGGAAACCAATATCATGAGTCCTTCACTCACAGGGACCGTAAAGCCCTACAACAGTTGCTAAAAGGGCAAAATAAAGAAAAGAGAACATACGCCCTGTTTGATTTCCTTCCATTGGATTACGAAATATATAGTGATGATGAGATACCGAACTTCCATCGGTACGATGGCACGGGGGATCCTAGATCCCACTTCCAACTCTTTTCCCGTTGAGCCCACAAGAAGAAGGACTCAATGAAATGGATACATTGGTTTTCCCTTTCCCTCAAAGGAACTGCTTCAAAATGGCTCGCTTCTTACAATTTGAGTCAGTTCGCAACTTTTGAAGAGTTAGCGAACTGCTTTATGCAAAGATTTTCGCATAACGTGGAAGTTACGCCATCTTTAAACACTTTGAGGGATACAAAGCAGGCCACAAACGAGGATGTACATGCATTTATCGTTCGATGGAGGTCCCTCCTAGGGCAAGTGAGAGAGCCGATATCGGAAGGATGCGCAGTAATGCTCATCCTCGATAATTTTAAACCCGAGTTAAAAACTCTTCTCTCCTTACATGAAATATCAACTTTCCCCAAGTTGATCAAAAAAGCCTCCCTCTTTGAAACAAATCTGAAAAAGGGGGTCTACGATCACTTGTGAAAAGGAAATGTTGTGCAAAAGTCACCTTTGGAAAAACCTAGAAACTATGGGTTACCCACAATGGACAAAGGGGCAAAGACCCAAAAAGTTGCAAATGTCCGAGTAGATCCAAACCCGGTGAGCACTTTCAAAAAATTTGAAAATTTTGAAAATAAAAAAGAAAAAAAAATACAAAAATCTTTTGAAAAACGAGAGTATACTCCACTGGGGCAACCTGTTTCGGAGGTCTTGGACCTCCTACTTTCCCAAGAAATGATCAGACTCCCCAAAATTCCTGAGGGAACCACTTCCAAAGGGAAGTTTTTAAATCAATTTTGCAAGTATGATCAGCTCAAAGACCATGATACAAACTAATGTTTTTCTCTCCTCAATAAAATTGAGAACTTGATAGCGCAAGGCCGACTCCAAGTCACTGAGGAACCAGAGCCTGCCCAAGCTATTTTTAAAGAACCCTTCACTAATCACGCAAGCACTAGTGGGAAGGGCAAAGAGGTATGTGCTTTCTCTACTTTAAAGAGTCTAGTGCATTCATCCCATTCTGGTTTTACTACTTGTGCATCATCTCTTATTTTGTATAAGAAAAATGCCCAAGTAGTAATCTGAGGAGCGCTTAGAGTCCTGCCCCCAGCTATAACCATTTTAGAAATTCGAGGTCCTCCAAAGCACTCAAGTAGAGCCACAATAGGCACGAGCCTTAGGCAAAGTGTAGGGGAAGTGACCAGGTCCGGAAGGATCTATCAACCCCAACACTTAGAAAAAATTGCTAAAAAAGTGGTCAGTGTCCCTGGCCCTTCAAAAGCATGCATACCTAAGGTCTCTTCAAAAACGGACAAAGGTCAAATTGTTTTAACCACATATGATTTCGAAAATCATCTCTCCAAGATCCCAATAAACATGTCCACCTAGAGCTGATACAAACCTCACCTAGGCATAGGTTTATTTTAGAAAAAATCTTAGAGAGAGACAAGGTTAACTCAAACATAACCCCTGAGTCCTTGACAATCCAAGTGGCATCTATAGAAGCAAAAAAGCCCATCGTGTTCTCAAAAGACGAGATAGAAAGACCCTATGAAGCCCACAACCAAGCTTTGCATATCGAGGTAGTTTTGAATCACTATCCTCTCGACAAATGCTTAGTTGATGGGGGAGGAGGTCTCAATATCCTTCCGCTCCATGTGGCGTATCAAATCGGAGTCACCTTGACCTCCGTGAACCCAAGCCCCATCGTAATCACTGGATACGATGGGAATGCATCTAGACCGTTGGGAGCCGTAGAGTTACCCATGGAAATGGGGGGCATAGCCCACGTGGGGGTGTTCCATGTCTTAGACATTCACTCCCATTACAACCTATTGCTTGGAAGACCCTGGATACATAGCCTGCGAGCTATGCCATCCACCTTCCATAAGTGTGTCAAAATCTCCTACAAAGACCAAATTATGGTAATTCTAGGTGAAAACCATCCTCAGCTTCAGGAAATCCAGAATTTTCCGTGCTTGTCAGCTTCTCGAACCTACGAGGATAACCTTGGTAAGCCCTTGGTCGAGACACCCAAGCTCATCCTCCAAAAGCCTAGGAAGGTCGTGTGTATCAAGGGGCAGCCTAAGGCTTGCCCACTCAAAACCATAACCATCCTAGGAAAGACCAAGTGTCATCTATTTCCTAAAACCCTAGACAAGAAATCGTTCATGCATAACATGGATGATAGCAAGTTCCAAAATCACGAATTATAACATGGATGATAACATGGATGATAGACAAGAAATCATAACATGGATGATGCATAACATGTATCAAGGGGCAAATTGTGATTGAGCCAACTCGGCTCGTGTTGAACAACCCTAGGAAGGTTGTATGTGTGAAGGGGCCGCCCAAAGCAGGCCCCCTCCCGACTCTAATCCTTCTAGGAAAACCCAAGCATTCCCTATTTCCAAAGCCCCTGGACAAGAGGCCATATGAGCACAATATAGACGATAGCATGTTCTAGGACCACGACTTATATCCAACTTTTTCGAAAAACAAAAAGTCATGGAACATGTTGTTGAACATGGGCTACACGCCCTACAAGAGTCTAGGGGCACAGAACCAGGGTCTCCTAGAGCCCATCCTTCCTAGGGCCAATCCAAGCCGATATGGGATCGGCTATACTCCCCGAATACCACCGGAGCCACCCCCTGTGACCACCTAGGTCAAGGGTGCCCTGGAGCCTGCCTTAGAAGAGACCTACGATTTAGATCTCCTATTCCGAGTCTAACCCGTAGTGTTTTCCCTTTGTAGGTATGACGGAAGATCCCTTTTTCTAAAAAAACAAAAACATTTGAAAAGCTTAAAATAAAAAAAAAATCGAAAAACAAGAAAAACCAAAAACAATGGAAAAACAAAAACTCGAAAAAAAAGTGCTTTGTATAGTTCCCAAGGTTCTTGTTTTACAAAAACCCAAAAAAATCGAAAATTTGGAAAATACCAAAAAGATTTTGTACATAGCTGCTCCAGGTAGGACTGTGGCAAAAGAAAAGGATTTCGAAAGAAACGTCGTCTGCATAGCCAGACCAAAAATTTCGAAATCACTTGGAAATCCAAGTACAAAGCCAGGTCATTTTGAAAACCACGCATCAAGTTCCCTTGGGTCTATAGCCCACGAGAATGATCAAAGCCCAGAAGTGGATCCCCTTGAGGAAGATCCCACTTCTGAGCTCCCAGAATTTCATAGAATTCTCAATTTTGAAAGACCTTCCCAATCAGTAGGAGGAGATTTCATAGAGGTGAACCTAGGGGATGATTCCAATCCCAAAACCATCAAGATAGGCGCATGCTTGCATGAAACTAAAAAGTTAGCATTCATAGCATTTCTACGAACCTATTTAGATGTGTTTGCATGGACGTATGAAGACATGCCGGGCATAGATCCCAGCATTGTCGAGCATCGTCTTCCCTTAGATGCAGGTGTAAAACCCATAAAGCAGAAGCTTAGGAAAATACACCCGAATGTACACACGCAAGTCAAAGAGGGTTTAGAAGATCTGCTAAAAGCCGGATTTATAAAACCCATTGCGTATTCTGATTGGTTATCAAATATCGTTGTAGTTCGAAAAACCAATGAAAAAATTTGAATATGCATCGATTTTAGAAACCTGAATAAAGCCACTCCAAAGGATAATTATCTTTTACCAAACATAGATTTGATAATCGATAGTACTGCAAATCATGAAATGTTTTCATTCATGGATTTATACTAAGTACGTGCCAAACCTAAGTACGTGCCAAACCTGAAACCTAAGTACGTGCCAAACCTGAATAGTATCTTGGCCACCTATTTAGGCTATAATCAAATCAAACTAAGTCCACAAGATCAGGGTAAGACCGCCTTCACAACCCCATGGGGCACGTACTGCTATACAGTCATGCCCTTTGGTTTGAAAAAATGCCGGCACAACATACCAACGAGCCATGACCACGATCTTCCATGATCAAATTCATGAGCTTGTAGAAGTGTATGTAGATGATCTCTTGGCGAAATCCAAAACCCGATGCACTATATCGAATGTTTACAAAAGATTTTCGAAAGGCTTAGGCTTTACCAAGTAAAGCTAAACCCTCAAAAATGTGTGTTCGGGGTAGAATCAGGGAAGCTTTTAGGCTTTATGGTGAGCCAAAGGGGAATAGAGGTCGACCCCTCTAAGTGTCGAGCCATCATAGACATGGCTCCACCCTCCAATCTCACCCAAATCCGTAGCCTCCAGGGTCGCTTACAATCCGTTCGCCGAATCATATCGAATCTGGCAACTAGATGCGAACCCTTCAACAAACTGCAATGAAGGGCACGAAATTCTTATGGGATGACGAATGCCAAAAGTCCTTCGAGAGACTGAAAGCATACTTGGTTAATCCCCCCGTTTTGAATCCTCCAAAGCAAGGAAAACCGCTTTTATTATACATCTCCGTGCATGCAAATGCTTTAGGAGCCCTGTTGGCTCAATACAAGGATGACACCCATAAGGAGTATGCCATCTACTACATTTCGAAAACTCTCTTGGCTTATGAACGAAATTATCAAGTCATGGAGAAGACGTGCTTGGCCCTAGTCTGGGCCTGCCAGAAATTCATACACTATTTCCTAGATCATGAGATCTGGATAGTGTCCAAGCTTGATCCAATCAAGCACTTGTTCGAAAAACCCATTCTCACGGGTAGATTGGGCAAATGGCAACTCCTTCTAATGGAGTATGATCTGAAATACCATCACCAAATCTCCATTAAGGGGCAAGCCCTAGCAGATTACGTGGCTGAATTCCCCTTAGAGGACGCATATCCCACTCTTGTCGAAATGCCTGATGAAGGCATATTGCAAAACCATTTTCAAAACCACATTTTGGCAAATTCTTTCGAAAACCAAGTGTGGAGGATGCACTTCGATGGGGCACGAAACCAGCGAGGGGCTGGTGCCAGAGTCATCCTAATCTCCCCTGAAAAGGGCGAGATTCCCATAGCAGTCCGCTTAGATTTCGAATGTTCCAACAACGTAGCTGAGTATAAAGCACTCATACAAGGTTTAAGGATTTCGAAAACTCTAGGGGCATGATGCATCGAGGTCTTTGGAGATTCGCTCCTTGTCATAAACCAGGTTTTAAAAATTTGGCAAGTACATAATGAGAAACTACTTCCATATCACGAGTTGGCCACTCGATTGGTCCAATCCTTCCAGTCATGTAAACTCACACACATAGGAAGAGAGGACAATGGCATCGCCGATGCCCTCTCCTCCTTGGGTTCAGCCCTGAAGGTTGATCCCATTTCAGGGACCAGATCTTTGGAAATATGGCATACGCCCCACCCATCCACACACGACTTGGATATTTGCCAAAACAACCCAGAGTCTATTGAAAAACCCTGGTTTTATGACATAAAACAATTTTTAGAAAATGGGGGATTTACCGAGGATGCCACATCCAAAGATAAGGCATTCATTCGTAAGATTTCGACCCGATACACCATTCTGGGTGGGGTTTTATACAAAAAGAGTTTTACTGGCATTCTGCTTAGGTGTATCGACCTAGAGGAGGCTGGGATAGTGATGCACGAGTTCCACGATGGAGAATGTGGAGGTCATGTAAATGCCAACATGATGGCAATGAAAATACTTAGAGGGGGCTATTTTTGGTCCACCCTGAAAAAGGATTGTCACGATCATGTTAGGAAGTGTCATCCATGTCAAGTGCATGGGCACGCCATTCATATCCCATCATCTATATTGCATTCCGTGGTCAGCCCCTGGCCATTTACCATGTGGGCGTTTGACATCATAGGCCCAATATTTCCAAAGGCCTCGAATGGGCATCGATTTATTTTAGTAGCCACGGAGTATTTCTCCAAGTGGGTGGAAGCCATTTCCCTAACCAATGTAATGGGGCAACATGTGGTGGCTTTCATCCGGAGGAATATCTTGGCTCGATTTGGAGTTCCACGAGACCTTGTGTCTGATAATGGTACCCCATTCAAGAACGAGCGGATGGTTAAGTTGTGCAACACGTATGGCATAACTCACCACTTCTCCTCGCCCTACTACCCTCAAGGCAACGGCCAAGCCGAAGCCACAAACAAGACTCTCATTAGCATAATTGAGAAAACCTTAGAGAAGGGTAGGACGTGGAAGGAGAAGCGGATGAAGCCTTATGGGCTTATAGGACTTCCATCCAGACTCCCACGAATGCCACACCATTCGAATTAGTCTATGGCACAAACGTCATTCTTCCCATTCATACTCAACTGCATTCATTCCATACATCCATAGCACTCGACCTCCCCCTATGCTAGGATGACCGAACTAGATTTGCTCGATGAGAGGCGACTCCTTGCCATGGATCATGCTCGTGCATACCGGCAAAGGATAGCCCGACATTATAGCAAACACATGAGACCTCGCCACTTTGAAGTGGGAGATCTGGTCTTAAAAACCATCCATCATCGTGGCCCACACCCCCTAGGCAAGTGGCGCCCCAACTGGGATGGACCCTATGTTGTACGAGCAACCACTACGAACAATTCGTATTGGTTGATCGATGTAAAAGGTAGGAATTTAGCAGATCCTATCAATATTCAATACTTAAAGAAGTATCATGTGTAGGATCTGGATTAAATTCCATTTTTCGAAAAATTTTAGGGATAGCTGCCCTAAGACATGTAAATAAGGTGCAAAGGCAAAGTCGTGTGACCCTGAGTGAGAGAATTCGCACTTGTGAAAGAGCGGAGTCTTCAAAATCGTGGTTACATTTCAAATTCCTTCTTCTTACAAAGAAAGGCCTAGTTCAACATAGCAAGATACTTGCAAGTAGTACGTGCTATTTCTAAATAGGCTGATCTGGAATGGATCGAGTGTAGGCTTGGGATAAGTCCTCCCCTCTTCTCTTCTCCTTCCAAAAGGAAAACAAAGGCCCAAAACACTAGGGAATTTCCCATTCAAAGTCTCTTTCCAAAAGAAAGAAACCAGAATTCGAAAGAAAATCGATTCTCTTATGAAAAAGAGGGATTAAAGAAAAAATACTCCCAAAGGGAGACCCTCGATGAAAAAAAAGGAAAAAGAGGCCAAAAAGCTCAAAAAGAGTAGTTTTCCGCCTTCTGTGCCTTAAACCACGGGACGCTTCAGAAGGGACCGTGGTATCTCTTTCCCATCCCTGGCTTATCCCAAGCTAAAGCATGGTTCATTTCGAGGAATCCTAAAGTAAAAATAGGATTTACTTACTTGAATTTCATCTTGTTTGAGAATTCGACGTTTCGAGTAAGGTGTAGGAATTTGAAATATAGCTGGGTTTCTTATAAAACCTCCGCTAGATAAGCGAGTGTTAAGACTCAAACAAGGGCAAGCACGAAGAGCTCGAGATCCTTAGGATCGAGGCTCAAGACAGTTGTCCCTTTTGTAAATAGCTTTTGTAAATAAGTTTTGAAAACCGAACATCGAACAGCACAGGATTTGCTCACTTGGAGCAGTAGGCCTTGTAAGTCTCTAGAGTTCGACCACATCTGGTCCCTGGGAGGTCGCCACTTTTGGCACCACACCCATGTCATTTGCATTCCACGCATGGTACTTGCATGAACATGATCCCATTTAGGACCAGATTCCATGTAGAACCCTTTGGCGTGATATCTCCTCCTACCAGAGTTTGTAGATTGAGATTTTTGCTAAAAATTGGGACAATCCCATATTCTTCGTGGATAGATCTAGGGAGACATTGAAAGGGGTGTTTGTCATCTATGCCCTTATCCAAATCGATTTGGACAAGGCCAAAGAGGGGCATCTGTAAACACCCCGAAATCCCACGAATTTCTCAAATTCATCTGGTTTTGTAAAAGCAGCCCCAAAGGGCTATTTTGAGTCTGGAAACCCAGGAGCCTTCCAGACAACCCTGTACATATGTTTTAAACTTTGTATTTCAAAAATATACAATATGGCTTTTAAAACCTTTTTAAAACATGTTTTGAAACCCCGAAGCAGCTTGGCCTAATCCAGACAGGACTAGGAGAGCTAAGAAGAGCCGCAACCGGAGCACCTGTCGAGCCCGGCACAACAACTCTTGTATCAAATTCACACCCCTAGGATCTTGAACGTCCAAGACCCTGTTATCATCAAAACATCATTTGAGGTCATCTCCGGAAGGTGAAAATAGAGGCGGACGATCATGTTGGCGAAGACCCAACGCAGACGGAGCACTGATGCTGTCAGGCCTCGCACAAACCGTTCGTTTCGAATACAACTCGAAGGAGTCAGAGTTCAGTTTGGATTGGATCTGGACCATATATATCCAGATCCCAATCCAAACCCATGTATGGACTTGGATTCAAAAATCCAATCCAATATCCATATCAATGGCCCACATCACCTTCTCATAAATGGAGGTGGGGCCCACTTGAAATTCACGTGGGATTATGGGCATGAGAGAGAGTGGGGATGGATAAGATCAAGTGTGGTTGTAATTAAGCTTGACTTGTGTGTCAAGTTTGGGGTTAATCATGTGGGTTAGCCTAATTGAGTGGGTTTAAGCTTATAATTAGCCAAAACCTAACCTAGGGCTGCACCAACATGATGTGGTTAAAGCCTATGGGTCATGAAAAGGGAGCTCCTTCACCTAAACCTAACCCAAAATACCTAATCCTAGCCTTCCACCCTAATCCGCCCCTAATATGAGCCTAATCACCTAACCTACTTCCCTAATCTCGGCCTAATTCCAACCTAATCACCTAACCCACTTCCCTAATCCTTCCCTAAACCTAGGTTAATTTCCCTAAACCTAGCCTAATCCTAGCCTAATCACCTAACTTAGCTCACTAAACCTCACCCTAGAACCCAACCACCTAACCAAACCCTAAACCCCTAAACCACCCCTAGCCCACAACCTACCCAAACCACTAGTATCTAAAATATCTGGCCCTACCCTTTCCAGCCCACCTTATCATCATACCACCCTACCTAAACCACCTAACCACTACCCCAAACCCAGCCCTAACCGACCTACCCATCCCTATATAAACCCCCCCCCTTGGGGGCGGGTTTTGCTATCTAACCGCGTCACCCATCCCAGACGGGTCCTTTCCTTCCCCAAGTCCAGCCGAATCCCACCTGCTCCACCTACTCCGCTTGCACCACCACCTGCTCTCCATCCCACCACCACCTCCCAGCCGAACGCCACCACTTGCACTACTTCCCAACCACCCGGCTTCTCTCTTCCATCCACCGCCTCTCTTCAAGCACGGTTAGTACCCCATCCTTCATCTCACCTTCTCCACTCCCTCTCCACTCTCAGCCACCTAACCCCCTACCATAGCACCCTAACACCAGCCATTCCCCTTGCTGCCACCATTCTCACTCAGCCGAACCTATAGCATCCTAACTACCCGCCACTACCTAACCAACCTAGCTACACCCGGCTACCCCATCCAACTCCCTAAGAGCTTCCCCTATCTAGTTCCCTTCCCTTAGTGCCATATTCCCCAACACTACACTCCCCTTAGTGACCCTCCTTAGGTCCTTTAACCCAACCCACCAAAAACAGCCCATCTCTAGTGGCCGACCACCTTCAAGGCGCCTCTTCCGCGCACCAAGGACCTCCGGCCAGCACCTCTTGCCGTTCAACCTCGCGGAGCTCCCTTTTGCAGCCCAAGGCGAAGGCCAAGCCCACGCTCAAGCAAGGCATCTACCGACCAGCTACTAGTAAGTGCCTAACTCGGTCTTTAGTTGTATACTTGCTTGAGATTCAATTCGATACGGGGTTGTAATAACGGAGCATAGTCTCCCCCCGCTTGTAATAACGTGGTTTGGCACACCCACACACGTGCACTCTCTTAGTTGTGCACGATTTTGAACACACACGGGCCTAATCAGCCCCTAATACATAAGTATATACATATACTTTCATTTTTGAAGGGTTTTGCTTAAGTTGGGTGCGTTGTCTTTCAATTCAAGCACTCTCACACACATTGAGCTTTCGCTCTTATTTGAAAGACCCAAGTAAGGGCCGACCTATACTATTTGGGTTTCATTTCATGTCGTGTGGGTAAGTCTTTCAATTCAAGCACTCTCACACACATTGAGCTTTCGCTCTTATTTGAAAGACCCAATTAAGGGCCGACCTATACTATTTGGGTTTCATTTCATGTCGTGTGTGTAAGTCTTTCAATTCAAGCACTCTCACACACATTGAGCTTTCGCACTTACTCCCAAGACCTTAGTCAAGGCCTATTGCAGTTATATTTGGGTTTCATTTCATGTTGTGTGCGTAGTACTTCAATTCACGCACTCACACACATTGAGCTTTCGCTCTTATTCCCAAGACCTTAGTTAAGGCCATACTACAATTTATATTTGGGTTTAATTTCATGTCGTGTGTGTAAGTCTTTCAATTCAAGCACGCACCCACATTGAGCCTTCGCTCTTATTTGTAAGACCCGAGTAAGGGCTGATATACATACTCTATATACATATCTCCCTTCGGCATTTATATTTCAAGTCATTTCCCTTCGGTTATTTCCCTTCGATTATTTCCCTACAGTATTGTCTTTACATTCGGGTTTTCCCTTTGGAGTAGCGTGAGTTTGCATTTCATCTACGCCATACCACGAGGTAGGACGCATATTACATCAAAGCAAGCCCCGCTCGAATTCGCCCATGTAGTGGAGTGTTCATAACACACGAACTAGGTGACCCGAAAAGGGATAAAAGGAAAGACTTAGGCACGTGTAAATCCACGTGATCTAAAATATGCAACCGCATCTAAAAGACCCGAATTAGACACCTCGAACCGCTTCGTAGGCTTTCTGTCCCAAAACTCGATTTTTGCAAAGCGTACAGACTGACCCTTGCGCATCGGTGCAAGAAGGTCTGCGACGACAAGAGCTCACTTGCTTACAGTCGCCACGATTAGAAGTCAGTTTTAAATATATCTTCGCTAGCTTAGGTAAGCTAGTTGGCACACCCTGTTTGCATAAATAGGCCTTAGACACGCGAGAGGATCCGCTCCGAGCCCTGAAAAGGTGAGAAGCGGGGATTTTCGCGCGTCTACACAGCCCCTGGCAAAAATTTGGAAAAAACCAAGGCTTTTGAAGAAGTCGTCTTCATAAAAGGACTCAAGTCTTCAAAACCTGTAGAATCTCCAAAACCAGAACCAGGTGTTTGCATAAATCATGCATCCATTTCAAATTCCCTAATTCAATACTCTCGAGAATGATCAAAGCCCAGAAGAGGATCCCCTTCTCCCTGAGGAGGATCCCACTTCTGAGCTTCCCGAGTTTAACAAAATCCTTGATTTTGAAAAACCTTCGAATTCAGTAGGAGGGGATTTCATAGTGATCAACTTAGGGAATGAAACAAAACCCAAGCACATTAAGATAGGTGCATGTTTGCATGAGTATGAAAAAGCATAATTCATTGCATTCTTGAAAACCTATATAGATGTGTTTGCGTGGACGTATGAAGACATGTCAGGTATAGACCCGAAAGTGGTTGAGCATTGTCTTCCCCTAGATTTAGAATCAAAACCCATAAAACAAAAGCTTATGAAGATTGTAGACACGCGAAAATCCCCACCTCTTCTGCCTTTTCCAGGGCTCGGAGCGGATCCTCTCATGTGTCTAAGGCCTATGTATGCAAACAGGGCGTGCCAGCTAGCTTACCTAAGCTAGCGAAGATATTTTTAACACTGACTTCTAAACGTGGCGACTGTGAGCAAGTAAGCTCTTGTCGTCGCAGACCTTCTTGCACCGATGCGCAAGGGTCAGTCTGTATGCTTTGCAAAAATCGAGTTTTGGAGAGAAAGTCTACGAAGCAGTTCGAGGTGTCTATTTCGGGTCTTTAAAATGCGATTGCATGTTTTAGATCACGTAGATTTGCACGTGCCTAAGTCTTTTCTTTTATCCCTTTTTCGGGCCACCTAGTTTGTGTGTTATGAACACTCCACTACGTGGGCGAATTCGAGCGGGGCTTGCTTTGATGCAATATGCGTCCTACGTCGTGGTATGGCGTAGATGCAATGCAAACTCACGCTACTCCAAAGGGAAAACCCGAAATGTAAAGACAATACTGAAGGGAAATAACTGAAGGGAAATAACCGAAGGGAAATGACTTGAAATATAAATGCCGAAGGGAGATATGTATGTATAATATGTATATGAGCCCTTACTCGGGTCTTGCAAATAAGAGCGAAGGCTCAATGTGGGTGCGTGCTTGAATTGAAAGACTTACACACACGACATGAAATTAAACCCAAATATAAATTGTAGTATGGCCTTGACTAAGGTCTTGGGAGTAAGAGCGAAGGCTCAATGTGTGTGAGAGTGCTTGAATTGAAGTACTACACACACGACATGAAATTAAACCCAAATATAAATTGCAATAAGGCCTTTACTAAGGTCTTGGGAATAAGAGCGAAGGCTCAATGTGTGTGGGAGTGCTTGAATTGAAAGACTTACTCACACGACATGAAATTAAACCCAAATAGTATAGGTTGGCCCTTACTTGGGTCTTTCAAATAAGAGCGAAAGCTCAATGTGTGTGAGTGCTTGAATTGAAAGACAACGCACCCAACTTAAGCAAAAACCCTTCGAAAATGAAAGTATATATATATACTTATGTATTAGGGGCTGATTAGGCCCGTGTGTGTTCAAAATCGTGCACAACTAAGAGAGTGCACGTGTATGGGTGTGCCAAGCCACGTTATTACAAGCGGGGGGAGACTATGCTCCGTTATTACAACCCCGTATCAAATTGAATCTCAAGCAAGTATACAACTAAAGACCGAGTTTAGGCACTTACGAGTAGCTGGTCCGTAGAGGCCTTGCTTGAACGTGGGCTTGGCCTTCGCCTTGGGCTGCAAACGGGAGCTCCGCGAGGGGGGATGACAAAGGGTGCTGGCCGGCTGCAAGTGGGGCGCAGGATAGGCGCCTCGAAGGTGGCCGGCTGCAGATGGGTGTCGCCTTGATGTGGGGGATTAAAGAGGCTGGGCCAAGTGAGTGTGTAGGGTCACTAGGAGAGCCTAGAGTATTGGGGAGTATGGACCTAAAGGGGGTTTAAGGGAAGGCCGAATGGGAGTCTTATAGGGTAGCCGGATGTAGGTGGGAGGGTTAGGTAGTGGCCGGTAGTTTAGGTTGTGCTAGGTTCGGCTAAGGGAGAATGGTGGCAGCAAAGGGCTGATGTGTAGGTGAGATGATGGTATGGTGGGTGGCTAGGAATGGAGAGGGAGTAGAGAAGGAGTTAGGTAGCGTTAGGGGGGGGTACTTACCGAATGGGGAGAGGCGGTGGATGGAAGAGAGAAGCCGGGTGGTTGGGATGGAGAGCAAGTGGTGGCGTCCGGCTGGGAGATGGTGGTGGCGTCCGGCTAGGAGATGGTGGTGGGATGGAGAGCAGGTGGCGGTGTAGGTGGAGCAGGTGGGAGATGGTGGGACTCGGCTGGACTTGGGGAAGGAAGGGACCCGGCTGGGATGGGTAGAGCCACTAGCTAGCCAAAACCCGCCCCCAAGGGGGGGGTTTAAATAGAGATGGGTAGGTCGGTTAGGGCTGGGTTTGGGGTAGTGGTTAGGTGGTTTAGGTAGGGTGGTATGTAGATAAGGTGGGCTGGAAAGGGTTGGGCCAGATATTTTGAAAACTAGTGGTTTGGGTAGATTGTGGGCTAGGGGTGGTTTAGGGGTTTAGGGCTAGGTTAGGTGGTTGGGTTTTAGGGTGAGGTTTAGTGAGCTAGGTTAGGTGATTAGGCTAGGTTTAGGCTAGGATTAGGGAAATTAACCTAGGTTTAGGGAAGGATTAGGAAAGTGGGTTAGGTGATTAGGTTGGGATTAGGCCGGGATTAGGGAGGTGGGTTAGGTGATTAGGCTCAGATTAGGGGTGGATTAGGGGGGGTAGGCTTGGATTAGGTGTTTTGGGTTAGGTTTAGGTGAAGGAGCTCCCTTTGCATGGCCCATAGACTTTAACCATATCATGTTGGTGCAGCCCTAGGTTAGGTTTTGGCTAATTACAAGCTTAAACCCACTCAATTAGGCTAACCCACATGATTAACCCCAAACTTGACACACAAGTCAAGCTTAATTACAACCCTCTTGATATTTTCCATCCCCACTCTCTCTCATGCCCATGATCCCACGTGAATTTCAAGTGGGCCCCACCTCCATTTATGAGAAGGTGATGTGGGCCATGGATATGGATATTGGATTGGATCTCTGGATCCAAATCCAAATCCAAGTCCACATATGGGTTTGGATTGGGATCTGGATATATATGGTCCAGATCCAATCCAAACTGAACTCTGACTCCTTCGAGCTGGGTTCGAAACGGACGATTCGTGCGGGGCCTGACAGCATCAGTACTCCGTCTGCGTTGGGTCTTCGCCAACATGGTCGTCCGCCTCCGTTTCTACCTTCCGGAGATGATTTTTAATGATATTTTGATAAGAACAGGGTCTTGGACGTTCGAGATCCTGGGGGTGTGAATCAGATACAAGAGTTGCTGTACCGGGCTCGACGTGTGCTCCGGTTTCGGGCTCTTTTTAGCTCTCCTGGTCCTGTCTTGATCGGGCCAAGCCACTTCGGGGTTTCAAAACATGTTTTAAAAAGGTTTTCAAAAGCTATATTATATATTTTTGAAATACAAAGTTTAAAACATATGTACAGGGTTGTCTGGAAGGCTCCTGGGTTTCCAGACTCAAAAATGGCCCTTTGGGGCAGCTTTTACAAAACCAAGTTTGTTTAAGAAATTCGTGGGATTTCGGGGTGTTTACAGATGCCCCTCTTTGGCCTTGTCCAAATAGATTTGGATAAGGGCAAAGATGACAAACACACCTTTTAATGTCTCCCTAGATCTAGCCACGAAGAGTATGGGATCGTCCCATTTTTAGCAAAATCTCAATTTACAAACTCTGGTAGGAGGAGATATCATGCCAAAGGGTTTTACTATGGAATCTGGTCCTAAATGGGATCATGTTCATGCAAGTACCATGCGTGGAATGCAAATGACATGGGTGTGGTGCCAAGAGTGGCGACCTCCCAGAGACCAGATGTGGTCGAACTCTAGAGACTTACAAGGTCTATTGCTCCAAGTGAGCAAATCCTATGCTGTTCGATGTTCGGTTTTCAAAACTTATTTACAAAATTATTTACAAAAGGGACAACTGTCTTGAGCCTCGATCCTAAGGATCTCGAGCTCTTCGTGCTTTCCCTTGTTTGAGTCTTAACACTCGCTTATCTAGCGGAGGTTTTATAAGAAAACAAGCTTCATTTCAAATTCCTACGCCTTACTTGAAACGTCGAATTCTCAAACAAGATGAAATTCAAGTAAGTAAATCCTATTTTTACTTTAGGATTCCTCGAAATGAACCATGCTTTAGCTTGGGATAAGCCAGGGATGGGAAAGAGATACCACGGTCCCTTCTGAACCGTCCCGTGGTTTGAGGCATAGAAGGCGGAAAACTGCTCTTTTTGAGCTTTTTGGCCTCTTTTTCCTTTTTTTCATCGAGAGTCTCCCTTTGGGAGTATTTTTTCTTTAATCGCTCTTTTTTTATAAGAGAATCGATTTTTCTTTTAAATTCTGGTTTCTTTCTTTCGGAAAGAGACTTAAAATGGGAAATTCCCTTTTGTTTTGGGCCTTTGTTTTCCTTTTGGAAGGAGAAGAGAAGAGGGGAGGACTTATCCCAAGCCTACACTCGATTCATTCCAGATCAGCCTATTTAGAAATAGCACGTACCACTTGCAAGTATCTTGCTATGTTGAACTAGGCCTTTCTTTGTAAGTAGAAGGATTTTGAAATGTAACCACGATTTTGAAAACTCCACTCTTTCACAAGTGCGAATTCTCTTCACTTAGGTCACACGAGTTCGCCTTTGCACCTTATTCACATGTCTCAGGGCAGCTATCCCTCAAAAATTTTTGAAAACTGCAATTTAATCCAGATCCTACACATGATACTTCTTTAAGTATTGAATATTGATAGGATCTGCTAAATTCCTACCTTCTACATCGATCAACCAATACGAATTGTTCGTAGTGGTTGCTCGTACAACATAGGGTCCATCCCAGTTGGGGCGCCACTTGCCTAGGGGGTGTGGGCCACGATGGTGGATGGTTTTTAAGACCAGATCTCCCACTTCAAAGTGGCGAGGTCTCATGTGTTTGCTATAATGTTGGGCTATCCTTTGCCGGTATGCATGAGTATGATCCATGGCAAGGAGTCGCCTCTCATCTAGCAAATCTAGTTCGGCCATCCTAGCATGCTGAAGCGTCTCTAGGGGGAGGTCGAGTGCTATGGATGTATGAAATGAATGCAGTTGAGTATGAATGGGAAGAATGGCGTTTGTGCCATAGACCAATTCGAATGGTGTGGCATTCGTGGGAGTCCGGATGGAAGTTCTGTAAGCCCATAAGGCTTCATCCAGCTTCTCGTGCCACGTCCTACCCTTCTCTAAGGTTTTCTCAATAATACTAATGAGAGTCTTGTTTGTGGCTTCGGCTTGGCCGTTGCCTTGAGGGTAGTAGGGCGAGGAGAAGTGGTGAGTTATGCCATACGTGTTGCACAACTTAACCATCCGCTCGTTCTTGAATGGGGTACCATTATCAGACACAAGGTCTCGTGGAACCCCAAATCGAGCCAAGATATTCCTCCGGATGAAAGCCACCACATGTTGCCCCATTACATTGGTTAGGGAAATGGCTTCCACCCACTTGGAGAAATACTCCGTGGCTGCTAAAATAAATCGATGCCCATTCGAGGCCTTTGGAAATATTGGGCCTACGATGTCAAACGCCCACATGGTAAATGGCCAGGGGCTGACCACAGAATGCAATGCAGATGATGGGATATGAATGGCGTGCCCATGCACTTGACACGGATGACACTTCCTAACATGATCGTGACAATCCTTTTTCAGGGTGGACCAAAAATAGCCCCCTCTAAGTATCTTCATTGCCATCATGTTGGCATTAACATGACCTCCACATTCTCCATTGTGGAACTCATTCATCACTATCCTAGCCTCCTCTAGGTCGATACACCTAAGCAGAATGCCGGTAAAACTTTTTTTGTATAAGACCCCACCCAGAATGGTGTATCGGGTCGAAATCTTACGAATGAATGCCTTATCTTTGGATGTGGTATCCTCGGTAAATCCCCCATTTTCTAAAAATTGTTTTATGTCATGGAACCAGGGTTTTTCAATAGACTCTGGGTTGTTTTGGCAAATATCCAAGTCGTGTGTGGATGGGTGGGGCGCATGCCATATTTCCAAAGATCTGGTCCCTGAAATGGGATCGACCTTTAGGGCTGAACCCAAGGAGGAGAGGGCATCGGCGATGCCATTGTCCTCTCTTCCTACGTGTGTGAGCTTACATGACAGGAAGGATTGGACCAATCGAGTGGCCAATTCGTGATATGGAAGTAGTTTCTCATTACGTACTTGCCAAATTTTTAAAACCTGGTTTATGACAAGGAGCAAATCTCCAAAGACCTCGATGCATGATGCTCCTAGAGTTTTCGAAATCCTTAAGCCTTGTATGAGTGCTTCATACTCAGCTATGTTGTTGGAACATTCAAAATCTAAGTGGACTGCTATGGGAATCTCGCCCTTTTCAGGGGAGATTAGGATGACCCCGGCACCAGCCCCTCGTTGGTTTCGTGCCCCATCGAAGTGCATCTTCCACACTTGGTTTTCGAAAGAGTTTGCCAAAATGTGGTTTTGAAAATGGTTTTGCAATATGCCTTCATCAGGCATTTCGACAAGAGTGGGATATGCGTCCTCTAAGGGGAATTCAGCCACGTAATCTGCTAGGGCTTGCCCCTTAATGGAGATCTGGTGATGGTATTTCAGATCATACTCCATTAGAAGGAGTTGCCATTTGCCCAATCTACCCGTGAGAATGGGTTTTTCGAACAAGTGCTTGATTGGATCAAGCTTGGACACTATCCAGATCTCATGATCTAGGAAATAGTGTCTGAACTTCTGGCAGGCCCAGACTAGGGCCAAGCACGTCTTCTCCATGGCTTGATAATTTCGTTCATAAGCCAAGAGAGTTTTCGAAATATAATAGATGGCATACTCCTTATGGGTGTCATCCTCGTATTGAGCCAACAGGGCTCCTAAAGCATTTACATGCACGGAGATGTATAATAAAAGTGGTTTTCCTTGCTTTGGAGGATTCAAAACAGGGGGATTAACCAAGTATGCCTTCAGTCTCTCGAAGGACTTTTGGCATTCGTCATCTATAAGAATTTCGTACCCTTCCTCAATAGTTTGTTGAAGGGTTCGCATCTAGTTGCTAGATTCGATATGAATCGGCGCACAGATTGTAATCGACCCTGGAGGCTACGGATTTGGGTGAGATTGGAGGGTGGAGCCATGTCTATGATGGCTCGACACTTAGAGGGGTCGACTTCTATTCCCCTTTGGCTCACCATAAAGCCTAAAAGCTTCACTGATTCTACCCCGAACACACATTTTTGAGGGTTTAGCTTTACTTTGTAAAGCCTAAGCCTTTCAAAAATCTTTTGTAAACATTCGATATGGGTGCATCGGGTTTTGGATTTTGCCAAGAGATCGTCTACATACACTTCTACAAGCTCATCAATTTCATCATGGAAGATCGTGTTCATGGCTCGTTGGTATGTTGCACCGGCATTTTTCAAACCAAAGGGCATGACTGTATAGCAGTACGTGCCCCATGGGGTTGTGAAGGCGGTCTTACCCTGATCTCGTGGACTTAGTTTGATTTGATTATAGCCTGAATAGCCGTCCATGAATGAAAACATTTCATGATTGGCAGTACTATCGACTATCAAATCTATGTTTGGTAAAGGATAATTATCCTTTGGAGTGGCTTTATTCAGGTTTCTGAAATCGATGCATATTCGAATTTTCCCATTGGTTTTTCGAACCACAACGATATTTGACAACCAATCAGAATACGCAATGGGTTTTATAAATCCGACTTTTAGCAGATCTTCTAAACCCTCTTTGACTTGCGTGTGTACATTCGGGTGTATTTTCCTAAGCTTCTGCTTTATGGGTTTTACACCTGCATCTAAGGGAAGACAATGCTCGACAATGCTGGGATCTATGCCCGGCATGTCTTCATACGTCCATGCAAACACATCTAAATAGGTTCGTAGAAATGCAATGAATGCTAACTTTTCAGTTTCATGCAAGCATGCGCCTATTTTGATGGTTTTGGGATTAGAATCATCCCCTAGGTTCACCTCTATGAAATCTCCTCCTACTGATTGGGAAGGTCTTTCAAAATCGAGAATTCTATGAAATTCTGGGAGCTCAGAAGTGGGATCTTCCTCAAGGGGATCCACTTCTGGGCTTTGATCATTCTTGTGGGCTATAGACCCGAGGGAACTTGATGCGTGGTTTTCAAAATGACCTGGTTTTGTACTTGGATTTTCAAGTGATTTCAAAATTTTTGGTCTGGCTATGCAGACGACGTTTCTTTCGAAATCCTTTTCTTTTGCCAAAGTCCTACCAGGAGCAGCTATGTACAAAATCTTTTTGGTATTTTCCAAATTTTCGATTTTTTTGGGTTTTTGTAAAACAAGAACCTTGGGAACTATACAAAGCACTCCTTTTTCGAGTTTTTGTTTTTCCATTGTTTTTTGTTTTTTCTTGTTTTTCGATTTTTTTGATTTTAAGTTTTTTAAATGTTTTTGGTATTTTTAGAAAAAGGGATCTTCCGTCATACCTACAAAGGGAAAACACTACGGGTTAGACTCGGAATAGGAGATCTAAATCGTAGGTCTCTTTTAAGACAGGCTCCGGGGCACCCTTGACCCATGTGGTCACAGGGGGTGGCTCCGGCGGTATTCGGGGAGTATAGCCGATCCCATATCGGCTTGGGTTGGCCCTAGGAAGGATGGGCTCTAGGAGACCCTGGTTCTGTGCCCCTAGACTCTTGTAGGGCGTGTAGCCCATGTTCAACAACATGTTCCACGACTTTTTGTTTTTTTGAAAAAGTTGGATACAAGTCGTGGTCCTGGAACATGCTATCGTCCATATTAGGCTCATATGGCCTCTTGTCCAGGGGCTTTGGAAATAGGGAACGCTTGGGTTTTCCTAAGAGGATTAAAGTCGGGAGGGGGCCTGCTTTGGGCTGCCCCTTCACACAAACAACCTTCCTAGGGTTGTTCAACACGAGCCGAGGTGGCTCAACCATAATTTGCCCCAGGTTAGCCTCATGGGCCTGGGAGCTTGATAAACAAGGGGAGTTTATGATCCCCTGAAGCTGTGGGTGACTCTCACCTAGGATCACTACGACCTGGTCCCTAAAAGGGATCTTAACACACCTGTGGAAGGTGGATGGCACAGCGCACAAACTGTGTATCCAGGGCCTTCCCAGCAACAGGTTATAATGGGGGTGGATGTCCAAGACATGGAACACCCCCGTGTGTTCGATCCCTCCCGTTTTCATTGGGAGTTCAATGGATCCTAAAGGTCTAGACGCATTCCCATCGTATCCAGTGATAACGATGGGGCTTGGGTTCACTAAAGTCAAGGTGACTACGATTTTGTACGCCACATGAAGTGGAAGGATGTTGAGCCCTCCTCCACCATCGACTAGGCACCTATCCAGAGAGTGGTTGTTTAGAACCACCTCGATATGCAGGGCCTGGTTATGGGTTTCGTAGGGTCTATCTACATCATCTTCCAAGAAAGTGATGGGCGATTTTGCTCCTAATAAAGCCACTTGGGCAGACAAGGATTTCAGACTTATGTTCGAATCAACCTTGGCCCTTTCTAGAATTTTCTCTAATACAAGTCTATGCCTAGGCGAGGTTTTTATAAGCCCTAGGATAGACATGTGAATAGGAATCTTTGAAAGGTGGTTTTCGAAATCATAAGGATTTAGGATGACTTTGTCCTTATCTGCTTTTGGCAGACCACTAGGGATACATGCTTTTGAGGGGTTAGGCACACTGACCACCTTTTGAGCACCTTGAAGGTGCGGGGGTTGATAGATCCTCCCGGATCTAGTGACTTCCCCCACGACCAGCCTAGGGTTCGCACTAAACTTGGCTCTAAGGATGAGCTGAGGAGAACCTTGGATTTTCAAAACTGGTTTTACCGGGGTTTCCACTTTTAGTGGTCCCCGAATGACGACTTGGGCTGGCCTCTTGTATAGTACAAGGATGGGCGCACAAGTAGGTCGACCAGGTTCTGGCTTTCGCGCTAGTTCCTTGGAAATGGTGAGGGTACATACCTCCTTTTCTTTCCCACTGCCACTGGCGTGTTTGGGAAAGGGTTCCTTGAAGATAGCTTGAGGTGGCTCAGGTTCCGCAGTGACCTGGAGCCGGCCTTCTGCTATCAAGTTCTCAATTTTATTTAAAAGAGAGAAGCAGCGTTTGGTATCATGGCCTTTGAGCCGATGATACTTACAAAATCGGTTTAAATACCCCCCTTTGAAAATTGCGTTCCCTCTTATTTTCTAATTTTTCAAAATTTTTGGAAGTGCCCGCCATGCCTGGATCTACCCGGACATTGGCGATTTTATGGGGCTTTGCCCCTTTGTCCGTCGTGGGCAGCCCATATGCGATGGGCTTTTCCAAACGGGCTTTCGGAACGGCACTTCCTTTCCATAGGTGATCGTATGTCCCTTTTCGCAAGTTGGTTTCGAAAAGGGAGGCCTTTTTGATCAACTTATGGAAAGTTGAAATCTCATGGAGCGAGAGAAGGGTTTTTAACTCGCTTTTAAAATTATCCAGGATGAGCATTACTGCGCATCCTTCGGATATGGGCTCTCGCACTTGGCCCAAAAGCGACCTCCATCTTATAATGAAGGCATGTACGTCTTCGTTCATGCCTTGCTTTGTATCCCTTAAGGTATTCAGGGTTGGCGTGACTTCTACGTTGTGTGCAAATCTTTGCATGAAGCAGTTCGCTAACTCTTCAAAAGTAGTGAACTGGCTTAAGTCGTAGGAAGCCAGCCATTTGGCAGCTGTGCCTTTAAGGGATAAAGGGAACCAATACACCCATTTCATCGAGTTTTTTTTCTTCTTATGGGCTCGACGTGAGAAAAGCTGCAAGTGAGACCTAGGGTCTCCCATGCCATCATACCGATGGAAGTTCGGTATTTCATCATCACTGTCTGTTTCGTAATCCATAGGAAGGAAATCAGACAGGGCGTAGCTTCTTTTCTCTTTATTCTGCCCTTTTAGCAACTGCTGTAGGGCTTTACGGTCCTTTTGTGTGAAGGACTCGTGGTATTGGTTGCCTTCCATTACGGAGGCCTCTTTTTGCTTGCGAGGTTTTTCAGATTTCTTTTTAGGCCTTTGTTCACCATTCGATGAACATGAATCGCCTACTTCAGCCTCTTGGCTGAGAGCATCGATTTTGGCCTCAAACTCCCTTCTCAAGTCCTCGATTTCATCTAGTTTTATTTTGTTTTTGAAAATCCTCCTAGAGTGAGAACTTGATGCGCATGAGCCTTGGCTCGACACTTCACTTGGATTAGATTTTGACATGCTTTTCAAGCTTTTTCAAAATATCCTAAGTACAAGCAAAGAAAACAAGTTAAAACGACACCTTTTTACAAAATTTTCGCAAGACTTCTACTTACAAACTCGATTTTTGAAAGGCTCACGTCCCACCGGGTGTGCCAATCTCTGTAGACGGGTGAAAATCCCCGCCTCTTCTGCCCTTTCCAGGGCTCGGAGCAGATCCTCTCGTGTGTCTAAGGCCTATGTATGCAAACAGGGCGTGCCAGCTAGCATACCTAAGCTAGCGAAGATATTTTTAACACTGACTTCTAAACGTGGCGACTGTGAGCAAGTAAGCTCTTGTCGTCGCAGACCTTCTTGCACCGATGCGCAAGGGTCAGTCTGTACGCTTTGCAAAAATCGAGTTTTGGAGAGAAAGTCTACGAAGCGGTTCGAGGTGTCTATTTCGGGTCTTTAAAATGCGATTGCATGTTTTAGATCACGTGGATTTGCACGTGCCTAAGTCTTTTCTTTTATCCCTTTTTCGGGCCACCTAGTTTGTGTGTTATGAACACTCCACTACGTGGGCGAATTCGAGTGAGGCTTGCTTTGATGCAATATGCGTCCTACCTCGTGGTATGGCGTAGATGCAATGCAAACTCACGCTACTCCAAAGGGAAAACCCGAAATGTAAAGACAATACTGAAGGGAAATAACTGAAGGGAAATAACCGAAGGGAAATAACCGAAGGGAAATGACTTGAAATATAAATGCCGAAGGGAGATATGTATGTATAATATGTATATGAGCCCTTACTCGGGTCTTGCAAATAAGAGCGAAGGCTCAATGTGGGTGCGTGCTTGAATTGAAAGACTTACACACACGACATGAAATTAAACCCAAATATAAATTGCAGTATGGCCTTGACTAAGGTCTTGGGAGTAAGAGCGAAGGCTCAATGTGTGTGAGAGTGCTTGAATTGAAGTACTACACACACGACATAAAATTAAACCCAAATATAAATTGCAATAAGGCCTTTACTAAGGTCTTGGGAATAAGAGCGAAGGCTCAATGTGTGTGAGAGTGCTTGAATTGAAAGACTTACTCACATGACATGAAATTAAACCCAAATAGTATAGGTCGGCCCTTACTTGGGTCTTTCAAATAAGAGCGAAAGATCAATGTGTGTGAGTGCTTGAATTGAAAGACAACGCACCCAACTTAAGCAAAAACCCTTCGAAAATGAAAGTATATATATATACTTATGTATTAGGGGCTGATTAGGCCCGTGTGTGTTCAAAATCGTGCACAACTAAGAGAGTGCACGTGTATGGGTGTGCCAAGCCACGTTATTACAAAGCGGGGGGAGACTATGCTCCGTTATTACAACCCCGTATCAAATTGAATCTCAAGCAAGTATACAACTAAAGACTGAGTTTAGGCACTTACGAGTAGCTGGTCCGTAGAGGCCTTGCTTGAGCGTGGGCTTGGCCTTCGCCTTGGGCTACAAACGGGAGCTCCGCGAGGGGGGATGACAAAGGGTGCTGGCCGGCTGCAAGTGGGGCGCGGGATAGGCGCCTCGAAGGTGGCCAGCTGCAGATGGGTGTCGCCTTGATGTGGGGGATTAAAGAGGCTGGGCCAAGTGAGTGTGTAGGGTCACTAGGAGAGCCTAGAGTATTGGGGAGTATGGACCTAAAGGGGGTTTAAGGAAAGGCCGAATGGGAGTCTTATAGGGTAGCCGGATGTAGGTGGGAGGGTTAGGTAGTGGCCGGTAGTTTAGGTTGTGCTAGGTTCGGCTAAGGGAGAATGGTGGCAGCAAAGGGCTGATGTGTAGGTGAGATGATGGTATGGTGGGTGGCTAGGAATGGAGAGGGAGTAGAGAAGGAGTTAGGTAGCGTTGGGGGGGGTACTTACCGAATGGGGAGAGGCGGTGGATGGAAGAGAGAAGCCGGGTGATTGGGATGGAGAGCAAGTGGTGGCGTCCGGCTGGGAGATGGTGGTGGCGTTCGGCTAGGAGATGGTGGTGGGATGGAGAGCAGGTGGCGGTGTAGGTGGAGCAGGTGGAGGTGTAGGTGGAGCAGGTGGGAGATGGTGGGACTCGGCTGGACTTGGGGAAGGAAGGGACCCGACTGGGATGGGTAGAGCCACTAGCTAGCCAAAACCCGCCCCCAAGGGGGGGGGTTTAAATAGGGATGGGTAGGTCGGTTAGGGCTGGGTTTGGGGTAGTGGTTAGGTGGTTTAGGTAGGGTGGTATGTAGATAAGGTGGGCTGGAAAGGGTTGGGCCAGATATTTTGAAAACTAGTGGTTTGGGTAGATTGTGGGCTAGGGGTGGTTTAGGGGTTTAGGGCTAGGTTAGGTGGTTGGGTTTTAGGGTGAGGTTTAGTGAGCTAGGTTAGGTGATTAGGCTAGGTTTAGGCTAGGATTAGGGAAATTAACCTAGGTTTAGGGAAGGATTAGGGAAGTGGGTTAGGTGATTAGGTTGGGATTAGGCCGGGATTAGGGAGGTGGGTTAGGTGATTAGGCTCAGATTAGGGGTGGATTAGGGGGGGTAGGCTTGGATTAGGTGTTTTGGGTTAGGTTTAGGTGAAGGAGCTCCCTTTGCATGGCCCATAGACTTTAACCATATCATGTTGGTGCAGCCCTAGGTTAGGTTTTGGCTAATTACAAGCTTAAACCCACTCAATTAGGCTAACCCACATGATTAACCCCAAACTTGACACACAAGTCAAGCTTAATTACAACCCTCTTGATATTTTCCATCCCCACTCTCTCTCATGCCCATGATCCCACGTGAATTTCAAGTGGGCCCCACCTCCATTTATGAGAAGGTGATGTGGGCCATGGATATGGATATTGGATTGGATCTCTGGATCCAAATCCAAATCCAAGTCCACATATGGGTTTGGATTGGGATCTGGATATATATGGTCCAGATCCAATCCAAACTGAACTCTGACTCCTTCGAGCTGGGTTCGAAACGGACGATTCGTGCGGGGCCTGACAGCATCAGTACTCCGTTTGCATTGGGTCTTCGCCAACATGGTCGTCCGCCTCTGTTTCTGCCTTTCGGAGATGATTTCAAATGATATTTTGATAAGAACAGGGTCTTGGACGTTCGAGATCCTGGGGGTGTGAATCAGATACAAGAGTTGTTGTGCCGGGCTCGACGTGTGCTCCAGTTCCGGGCTCTTTTTAGCTCTCCTGGTCCTGTCTTGATCGGGCCAAGCCACTTCGGGGTTTCAAAACATGTTTTAAAAAGGTTTTCAAAAGCTATATTATATATTTTTGAAATACAGAGTTTAAAACATATGTACAGGGTTGTCTGGAAGGCTCCTGGGTTTCCAAACTCAAAAATGGCCCTTTGGAGCTGCTTTTACAAAACCAGGTTTGTTTAAGAAATTCGTGGGATTTCGGGGTGTTTACAAAGATTCATCCGAATGTCCATTCGCAAGTAAAGGAGGGTTTAGAAGATCTGCTTAAAGCTAGTTTTATAAAACTCATTGCGTATTCTGATTGGCTTTCTAACATTGTTATTGTTTGAAAATCCAATGGGAAAATTCGAATTTGCATAGATTTCAGAAATCTAAACAAAGCCATGCCAAAGGATAACTTTCCTTTGCCAAACATTGATTTGATAGTCAATAGTACTGCAAATCATGAAATATTTTCCTTTATGGATGGCTACTCGGGCTATAATCAAATCAAATTACCCCCAAGAGACCAGGCTAAAACTGCTTTCACTATACCCTAGGGCACATACTGCTATACAGTCATGCCCTTCGGTTTGAAAAACGCCGGTGCCACATACCAAAGAGCCATGACCATGATCTTTCATGATCAGATTCATGAGCTCTTAGAGGTATATGTGGATGATCTCTTGATAAAATAAAAAACCCGAGATATGCATATCGAATCCTTGCAAAAAGTTTTTGAAAGATTAAGGCTTTACAAGGTGAAACTAAACCCTCAAAAGTGCGTCTTCGGAGTAGAATCCGGCAAGCTTTTAGGTTTTTTTGTGAGCCAAAGGGGCATTGAGGTCGACCCCTCTAAGTGTCGAGCCATCATAGATATGCCTCCACCCTCCAATTTAACACGAATCCGAAGCCTCCAAGGTCGCCTCCAATCAATTAGAAGGTTCATTTCGAACCTTGCTACAAGATGCGAACCTTTCAACAAACTTTTGAGAAAAGGGGTAAAATTGATGTGGGACGATGATTGCCAAAAGGCTTTCGAAAGATTAAAAGTGTATTTGGTTAATCCTCCTATTTTAAACCCTCCAAAGCAAGAAAAACCTCTTTTGCTTTATATTTCTACGCATGTGAATGCTTTGGGTACATTATTAGCTCAATGTGAGGATGATACCCATAAAGAGTATGTCATCTACTATATTTCGAAAACTCTATTGGCTTATGAACGAAATTATCCAGCCATGGAGAAGACGTGCTTGGCCTTGGTATGGGCCTGCCAGAAATTTCGACATTATTTCCTAGATCATGAGATATGGATAGTGTCTAGGCTTGATCCAATCAAGCATCTATTTGAAAAACCTATCCTCATGTGTAGACTGGGTAAATGACAGCTCCTCTTGATGGAGTATGACCTGAAATTCCACCATCAAACATCCATCGACTTCCCTTTAGAAGATGCATATCCCACACTTGACAAAATGCCCCATGAAGGCATCTTTCAAAACCAATTTCAAAATCATATTTTATCAAACTATTTAAATAAAAACCAAGTGTGGAAGATGCACTTCGATGGGGCACAAAACCAAAGAGGGGCTGAGGCAGGAATTATCCTCATATCCCCTGAAAAGGAAGAAATACCCATAGCCATTTGCCTAGATTTCTAATGTTCCAACAACACAGCCGAGTATGAAGCAGTCATACAAGGCTTAAAAATTTCGAAAACTCTAGGGGCATCTTGCATCGAAGTCTTTGGAGATTCTTTACTTGTCATAAACCAAGTGTTAAAGATTTGGCAAGTCAAAAACGAAAAACTTCTTCCATACCACGAGTTGGCCACCAAGCTGGTCGAGTCGTTCAAATCATGTACACTCACACATGTAGGAAGAGAGGATAATAGCATAGCCGATGCCCTCTCATCCTTGGGCTCAACCCTAAGGGTCGTTCCCACTCTGGGAACCAGACCCTTAGAAATATGGCATTCACCCACACCATCCACACACGATTTAGAGATTTGCAAAACAACCCAATTTCCACTGAAAAACCCTGGTTTCAAGACATTAAAGAGTTCTTAGAGAATGGAGGATTTTTAGAATACGCTTCATCCAAAGACAGCTTTATATGAAGAATTTCAACCCGATATTTGATTTTTTTTGGGGGGGGTGTTCTTTACAAAAAGAGTTTCACTGACATCTTACTAAGGTGTGTCGACTTGGAGGAAGCTAGGATAGTAATGCATGAATTCCACGATGGAGAATGTGGAGGGCATGTAAAGGCCAATATGATGGCAACGAAAATACTTAGAGCGGGTTATTTTTGGTCCACTTTAAAGCAAGATTGCCATGACCATGTTAGGAAGTGTCATCCATGTCAAGTGCATGGACACGCCATTCATACCCCGTCATCCACATTGCATTCCATGGTCAGCCCTTGACCATTCACCATGTGGGCGTTTGACATCATAGGACCAATATTTCCACATGCTTCAAATGGGCATAGGTTTATACTAGCAGCCACGAAATACTTTTCCAAATGGGTTGAAAGATACCTCCCTGACCAATGTTCAGGGGCAACATGTAGTGGTGTTCATTAGGAGAAATATTCTAGCTCGATTTGGGGTTCCAAAGGACCTAGTGTCCGATAATGGTACCCCCTTCAAAAATGAGAGGATGGTTAAGTTATGTAACACGTATGGCATAACTCACCACTTCTCATCACCCTACTACCCTCAAGGCAACGGCCAAGCTGAAGTCACCAATAAGACTCTCATAAGCATCATTGAGAAAACTTTAGAGAAGGGTAGGACGTGGCATGAGAAGTTGGATGAAGCCTTAGGCTTATAGGACTTCCATCCGAACTCCCACAAATGCCACACCATTTGAATTGGTCTATGGCACAAATGTCATTCTCCCCATTCATACCAAAATTCATTCATTTCATACATCACTTGCACTCGACCTTCCCCTAGAGACGCTACAGCATGCTAGAATGGCCGAGCTCGATTTACTTGATGAACAAAGGCTCCTTGCCATGGATCATGCACATGCATACCGGCAAAGGGTAGCCCGATACTATGAGAAGCATATGAGACCTCGCCACTTCAAAGTGGGAGACCTTGTGCTCAAAATCATCCAATATCGTGGCCCACATCCACTTGGAAAGTGGCGGCCCAAGTGGGATGGCCCTTATGTTGTACGTGGAACCACCACAAACAATGCCTACTGGTTAGTCGATGTTGAGGGTAGGAACTTAGCAGACCCTATGAATGCTCAATATTTGAAAAAATACCACGTGTAGGGTCTAAGCTAAGCCCTATTTCAAAAATATTTTGAAAACCTCCTTTTGAACTTCGTGAGTGAGGATCGAAGCTAATCATGCAACCCTGAATGAGAGACTTGATTTCTTGTGAAAAAGCGGAGTTCTCCAAAACCAATGGGTCACATTTCAAAAACCCTTCTTCTTACAAAAGAAGGTCTGGTTCAAAATAGCAAGATACTTGCAAGAAGTACGTGCTATTTCTAAATAGGCTGATCTGGGATGAATCGAGTAGATCCTTGGGATAAGTCCTTCCCCTCTTCTCTTCTCTTCCCCAAAAGGAAAACTTGGCCAAAAAGAAAAAGGGAACTACCTACAAAAATCTCTTTCCCAAAAGAAAGTTGATTCAAAAGAAAAAATCGTTTATTCTATGGAAAAGAGGGAATAAAGAAAAAATACTCCCAAAGGGAGACCCTCTATGAAAAACAGAAAAATAGCCAAAAAGCTCAAAAAGAGCAGTTTTCCGCCTCTGTGCCTCAAACCACGGGACACTCCAGAATGGACCGTGGTAACTCTTTCCCATCCCTGCAACTTATCCCAAGTGAAGAAAGGTTCATTTCGAGGAATCCTAAAGTAAAAATAGGATTTGCTTACTTGAATCTCATCTTATTTGAGAATTAGACGTCTGAGTAAGGCATAGGAATTTTGAAATATGGCTTGATTTTCGAATAAAACCTTCGCTAGATTAGCGAGTGTCAAGAATCAAGTAAAGGGAAAACACGAAAAGCTAAAATCCTTAGGATTGAAGCCAAAAGGAGCTTTCCTCTTTCAAAAACGAGTTTAGAAAATCCTCGAACATCGAGCAACATAAAGCCAGCTCACTTGGTGCAGCAGGTCTTCATAAGACTCCAAAGTTTGACCATTACATTAAGTCTCTAGGAGACCATACTTCCTAGCATGTTATCCCATGCTACTCATTCATATGCACGCATGGATACTTGCACAATCCCATTCAGGACTAGCACCATCTTAGGCAAAGTCCCCTTTGGTGAAAATCCCCTCTTACTGGGCACAAAGCAAAACATTTTTCTCAAAACTGAGACGATCCCATATTCTCAAGGATGAATCCAGGGAGAAAGCAAACAGGGGTGTAGTCGTCTTTGCCATCATCCAAATAAATTTGGATAATGCCAAAGAGGGGCATCTGTAAACACCCCAAAATAAAATGAATTTCAAAATCAAACACCTGGTTTTAAAATTCATTTCAAAGCCCAAATCTGGAGTTTTCGAAAACCCAAGAGCTTTAAAAGCTTCAAATTTTGTCTAAACCCCATTCAACTTGATTTTCACACATATAGGCCAAGTCCCCATTTTGCAAAAGCCAAAATTCAACAGGTGAAGCTTGAATGCCAAAGCAGCCTCAAAAACAGGTTCAGAAGCCCAAAAGCAGCACCCTGGCCGGATAAAAGCCAGGGTCAAAAAGGCAAAAAGAAGGCCCAGGCCCGATGCAGACTGCCAGCCCAGAGCACCCAAAAGCCAAGTCAAGCACATCCACCTAAGCAACAAAATTCCAAGAAAATAAGCAAAAATGAAGTCCAAAAATGTGAGAAGGAGTTCGGATGACAAAGTTGGGGAAAACCCAGCATAAGACGGAGTGTTGATAAAGCGAGGGCCCGCACAAACTATCCGTCGCGAAAAGCCAAGAAGGACTGCTTAGAGAAAATTTGGATTGGATCTGGACCATAAATATCCAGATTTATATCCAAATAGTGTTTGGATTTGGATCGATCCAAATAGTGTTTGGATTTAGATTGGATCCAAATAGTGTTTGGATTGTATTTGGACCAAAATATCCAGATCTATATCCATATAAATGTTTGGATTTGGATCGAATCTGGTCATAAATATCCAGATCCAAATAGTACTTGGATTTGGATTTGGATCCAGATCTCGAACCCATATCCAAACCCAAGACCCACCTCACTTGCCTATAAATAGAGGTGAGGGGGTCTCCAAAATGCATTCACGTGAACTTGCTTGGGAGGAGAGAGAGTGAGAGGTAAACCTAGCCATGTTGGCTCAAGAGTGAGGTGGGTTCAAGCCTTGTTGGCTAAGTGGGCTGCAACCAAGGTGGGCTCGATCAAGGAAGGCTACAACCATTGCATCGACGTGGGCTCAACCAAGAAGGACCAGCTCCAAGAGGTAGGTCTCCTAATCCTAGCCTAATCCTCCTAATCCACCTAACCCACATCACTAAACCTCACCCTAACTAGACTACAACTAGCCTAACCGACTCAAGCAAACCGCCTAAGCTAGACCTCAAAACCCCAAGGACACCCTCGGCATCCCGCCTGCATCCCTACACCTATCGCGTGTGCCACGGCGCACCCCACCTTCGCCTGTCGCATGCCCTATGCCACAGCACGCCCCACCTGCGCCTGCCGTGCGCCCTTGCCCCAGTGCCCCACGCCGCTGTCCTGCACGCCCAACGCCCCGCACCTTGTCACACCCGACGCTTAGCACCGAGCTGTTGCCCCACTCCAGCCACCCCTTAGGGCCACCCGCACCTTGTTGTGCCT
This sequence comes from Brasenia schreberi, assembly GCA_036023115.1. Lineage (NCBI taxonomy): Eukaryota > Viridiplantae > Streptophyta > Magnoliopsida > Nymphaeales > Cabombaceae > Brasenia > Brasenia schreberi. Next base: position 11,830,222 of record JAYKKT010000051.1, read on the forward strand.
TAGCCTGGCTGCACCCTTAGGACAAACCTACCTTAGGACCAGCCCCCATTAGGTAGTGACTAGCCCTAGCAAAACATACCCTTAGGTCGTGACCCCCCCTCTTGGCCGAACCTAGGTCCTCCCAAGTCACAAGCCCACGAGCCTTTCCTAAGCCTCAAACTCTCTCTCAAACCTACCTAGGGAGACCCCTCTTGGCTGCCTAAGGTGGACACAAGCCCAAGCATGAACAAGGAGAAGAAAAGCCGTCCACTTGTAAGTGTTTAAATTCGGTTTTTACATTACTCCTTCCATACTTAATTCAATTTTGATACGGGGTTGTAATAATGGAGCGTGGTCTCCCCCCGAGATGTAATATTGGTGCTTGACACACGAGACACATATGTGCACTTGAGCCTTAGCTCTTATCTCGTACACGAGACACACACGTGCACTTGAGCCTTAGCTCTTATCTCGTACACAAGACACCCACGTACACTTGAGCTTTAGCTCTTAATCATACACGATTTGCACACACCCACATTGAGCTTTCACTCTTACTCCAAAGACTCTAGTAAGAGCCGTGTACGTTGCAATTTCATTCGGGTTGTTACTTTCAGTTGTGTGCGTTGTCATTTCAATTCCACACTTGCACACAAAGGGCACCTGAGCACTTGCTCAACACTCTCACGCACATTTTAGCCTTGGTAGCCCCTAAGATTTAGAATATCTATATACTTTCAGCTGCGTGAGTTTTATGTTCAGCTGTGTACGTCTTTACGTTTCGGGTGGTTCAATTTCAGTTGTGTGAGTTGTCTTTCCATTTACACACCAAAAGCACTCACTCACATTGAGCCTTTTCGCTCTTATATCTATATTCCCCTTTCAGCAAGTTAATTTTCAATTGTGTGTGTGAGTTGTCTTTCCATTTATACACAACACACACGAACACGTTGAGCCTTACCTCTCATATATATATATATATATATATATATATATATATATATATATATATATATATATATATATATATATATATATATATATCTATATTTCCCTTTCGGCAAAGTTCAATTCAAATCGTGTGTGTGAGTTGTCTTTCAATTTATACACTACACACACGAACACGTTGAGCCTTACCACTCATATATATACTTATATTTCAACTTCGGCAAGTTCAATTCAAGTCGTGTGAGTTTGTCATTTCAATTCTACACTCACACATGCGTGCATTGAGCCTTTCCGCTCTTAATATAAGTATATCTCCCTTCCGTAATTTACATTTAAGTCGTGTGAGTTGCTTTTAAAGTTTAGGTATTTCCCCTTCAACTGCGTGAGTTGCACTTACGTTTCGGCTATTTACTTAAAGTTGGGTGTGTGAGTTGCTTTCAAATTCGAGCTTAGCTCACATCATACCAAACCCGTGAGAGTTCGTGCATCCTTGCATTTGCGTATTTCAAAGAGGATACCCCACATTAGGCTTAAACTTCGCTAAATCTAGGCCACTTGAAGCACACACATCCGGCCTAAATTAGCTTAAAAACTCCAAGACTTGGATACGGATAACCCCGTAAATAAAACCTGCAACTTAGGCAAACAAATCCTCATACTCGCTTTTCTTTTCAAAAGATAAAGGTTTGTTTAAATATCGAAGTTTTCTAAGTGCTGGAACTGACCCTTGAGCACCGGTTCAAGAAGGTTTCAAGCGAAAAGATCCCGCTTGCCTTTTTAAGGTCAGATATATTTTAAAAACCTTCGCTAGTTTGAGAAAGCTAGCTGGCACGCTCATAAAGTGACGGAAACTCGAAAAGAACTCGTTTCTGGTCTTGTAAACCAGGAGCAAGGAATTTTCATGTCTTACACCCTTCCTACCTCGTACAGTATTAGTGATAACTCTTTTCTTAAAAATTTCTGCATGTTTCAATTTATGAGATAGATTCGGGAGCAACATATCACATGGTGGGCGATAAGTCAAATTTCACAAGGTATAAGACTACTTTCATACCACAATATGTGAAGGTTGTGAATGACTCCTTAGTTCCAATAGAAGAAAAGAGAGCAATTCAAACAAAAAATTTCAGACTTGAGTCAATGATTTATATTCTCAGGTTTCTAGTAAATTTATTATCAGTGTACTCCTTGATTAGAGACTTGAATTATTCAGTTACTTTTTCTCCATCTGGCTGTGTATTTTAGGATTTGAGGGCTAGAAGAATCTTTTGACATGGTGAACTAAGGAATGGGCTATACATTCTTCCTAGTCATATGCTTCTAGAGTAGAGAAGAGCACTAGCAACCACTACTAGAAATGAAGAATTGAGGATTTGACATAGTCAATTAGGACATTTGCCTATTTCAAAAGTTAAAGAGTTAATTCCTTTTGTAATTCCTAATGATTTAGTCCTTGAGTGTGACACTTGTTGAAAGGCTAAACACCATAGAGCTTTATTTCCAAGTAAGGAGTCTAGATTGTTAGTTCCATTTGAACTAGTTCACTTTGATGTATGAGGTTCTTGTGTAGTACCTTCAATGAGAAAATTTAAAGCTTCAATGAGAAAATTTAAATAATTTGTTACTTCTATTGATGAGAATTCTAGACTCACCTTCATTTATCTTATGAAATCTAAGTCTAAAGGCTCCTCAATTTTTCCAATAGTTCATAACCTCATTAAGACCCAATTTGGATTCACCATTAAGACTCTTAGATCTAATATTGGTGGTGAGTATATCAAGTCCCAATTGCAAACGTATTTTCAAACTCATAGTATTTTGCATCAGACTTCTTGTGTTTATACTCTATAACAAAATAAAGTAGTTGAACAAAAGAATAAACATATTCTCGAAGTTGCTAGAACTCAACTTCTATAACATAATCTTCCTAAATATTTTTGGCATGAAGTTGTACTTGTTATTGTTTATCTCATAAATCGACTTTCTTATGTGATAATCTCTAAAAAATCACCATTTAAGTTGATTAAACCATAAGACAACCCATTTCATATCACTCCACAAATTTTGGAGGTCTTTGCTATGTTCATATATATAATCAATTTCGTGACAAGCTTGATCCAAGGGTTGTCAAGTGTGTTTTCATTGGTTATTCTAGTGAAAAGAAATGATATGTTTGCTATGATCCAAAAACCCATAGAAAATACATATTGATGGATGTAACCTTCTTTGAAACCACTCAACATTTCTAGAGTCAAACTGAATTGCCAAGTTCTACCCTAAAAGAGAAAGTACTCCCTATGAATACTACAAATGAAGGTCTATATAAAGACCAAGATGTCATAGAAAAGGACAAACCAGAAGAAGAAAAGAATCTGAAAATCTATACGAAAGAAGAAAGAAAGATAGTCATGCCCATTTCTATGGAAACTACGGACCAAAGGGGAGCCCTATTACATATTAACAATTCTCTCCCTTGGTCTGTAGTTTCCATAGGAATGAGCATGACTATCTTCCTTTCTTCTTTATTTTGTCTTTCTTTTGGAAAATCATGGAACCTAGTGGCCTGCCCTATTACATGTTAACAATTCTCCCCTTAGTCTGTAGTTTTCATAGGAATGGGCATGACTATCTTCCTCTATAAATAGAGCCTCACTCCATCAAATCAAAATAAATTAATCTAGCCATTGGGGAGACTTGATCCCAATGACTGACCTGACTAAACGCTAACCCTCTCCTTACTCCTCTCTTCTCTCTCACTTGTTGCAAATATTGCACTATAAATGGAGCCTCACTCCATCAATAAATTAAGTTGTTCTTGGACATCACTTTGATTTGTGTTGTTGGCTTGTTCTTAACTCAGAACACCCATTCTCGAGTGTATTTATATTTGACTTATTGGTTTGAGATTTGATGATACATGATCGGGCGACTTTCAAATACGAATATCGATGATTTCTTACATGATATCAGAGCCTCATTTTAAAGAAATTGAGCACATCGAGAAGCATGCTAAAATTGAAAAGTTTATGATATTGCATGTTTGATGTTCCAAACTTGAGCTAACATAAAAATTCTTTTTTGTTTCTTGAAATGAATAGTAAAAATGAGTAAGTGTATTTTTGACAAAAATGCTATTAAGGTTGGGCAAGAACTATGAAAAAATACTTTTTATCAAAAGACTATTGGGATTACATAGATTAGACGATTCAAGAACCAAAGTTAGATTTTGAAAATTTAGACGATGATGATACTTTGAAATCCCAAGAAAAATACAAATAAGATTTAAAAACTTAGAAAAAAATGAATGCGAAAATAACTTCAATTATTTGTCAAAAATGTTGATGATAAACTTACAAATCGAATTAGCGTATTTGAAAGTGCCTTTGAAACTTAGGAATACTTAAAAAAGATTCATTCTTAAGATGATTTTCTGTTTTAAATAGATTTAATGAAAAGAATAATAATGCTTAAGCAAGGAAACTTAAGCATTATAGAGTACCACAATGAGTTTTTTGACTTATGGACTCAACTTTAAAGATTTGATAAGTTTTAAAAACTTCAAAAAATGGACGAATTTCAAAAAGGTGGTGATAATTCAAGTAAAAAGCTAATAGTACAATGGCCAAACAAAGATACTATTTATTATTATTGTAAGGAAAGTGGTCACATTAAGACCACTTGTCCGCTTTCTCAAAAAATATATGAAAACGTAGGAGCTGTGAAAGACAAAGATAGAGGAGTTTGACCTTGAAACATTAAGGATTATATATAAGAAATGTTCAAAGAGAAGGCAAGCATATCCAAAAATACTTTATCTACTTCTCAAGGTATGTATTGGTTTTTGGATTCAAGTGCTTCTTTTTATATGACTCATGATAAAATAAAATTGAAAAATCCTCAAAATATTTTCGATAAACATGTTTTTACATCTGATAGTACGAAGCTTCAAATTGAAAAAATTAGAAACTTTGAAAAGAAAGATTTCAAAATTCAAAATGTAAGTTCATACCTAAGTTAAATCTAAATCTTCTCTTGGTTGCTCAAATTTGTGACAATGGTTGTATAATAACTTTCTCATCTAAGAGTGGTGTAGGATCACCAATCGAAGAAGGTGATTTGGTCACAGTCATAGAGAAAGTGGACTATATAAAATAGATAATTTAGTTATGCCAAATTTTGAATCTTGTAATCTAGTTCATGATACTACTCTTTGGTATAAACCACTTGAACATTTTAATATGCATAGACTATGTAATTTTCATTTATTGAAGAAAAATGCGATTCGTAATTTTGATTGTAAAAAATGTATCCTTTTGAAAATACATCATCTATCTTTTGGTGAAAGAAATTTTTTAACAAGTAAATCTTTTAAATTAATACATTCCAATGTTTGGGGACCTGCCCTTGTTATTTCCAAGGAGGAGTACAATATTATGTACTCTTACCATCATATATCTCATTAATAAAATGCCTTTAACCCGTCTTGAAAATATTTTTCCTTTTGAAAATTGTATAATCTCTTTCCTTATTATGAAAGGCTAATGGTTTTTTGTTGCAAATATTTTGTTTATACTGATAAAAATGATAAGTTGTCTCCTAAAGATATTGAATATTTTTTTCTTTAATATGGAATTGAAAAAATGGATATAGATGTTTTGACCCTATCAATGATAAACTATATGTTTCTAAGGATGTGAAATTTTTTAAAGATAACTATTATTATAAATCTAGTTCTATTGAAAATAATAAAGAATCTTCTTCGTATGATTTTTTCAATTTAAAAGATAGTAAAACTAATGATAGTGATCTTGATGTTATCCAACATGATGAGAATGATGTTGAAAACACACAACAAATTCTTGACCCTTTGTCGTTGTACTACACTAGAAGACTTAAGGAATAAAATGCCTCATAGTTAGAACCTAGAATTTCAAAACCTCTTCAACACTTTATATCTTATGAATCTTTTAGACCTTAATTAAAAAACTTGATTGACACTTTACAAGTAAAAGAGCATAGGTTCTAGCATCAAGCCAAGAGCATTCTGGAATGAGAGGATGCCATGCAAGAAGAGTTGATTATATTAGATAAAGCTCAAACTTGGTTCATTGTTCCCAAACTCATGGATAAGAAAATTATTGGATGTAGATGGGTTCATGTAAACACCCAAAATTTTCTTATAATATTTTTGCCTTTTTAGGAAAGTAGCTATTTTTGGCAATTTCTGGGTTTTCGAATGAAAAAAGTACTAAACAAGCTTATCTCGGTATCAAAATTTTATGAAAGCTTTAAAATGATGAAAGAATGCTTTCCTTTTTGAAAATTTTGAATTTTGACAAAATTTAATAAAAATAACGATTTTGCCCTCAACATGGGAAAAGCAGGATTTCATTTCCTTAAAAGATTTCTGTTGAAAAGTATGTTTAAAATTTGCTGTTTTAAAAAGAATCAGGCATTGAAAAGACAAGTTGACACCTGAAAAGGAAGGTGGGCACCCATAAAGGAACGCGGGCGTAAAAAAGAGAAAGTGAGCTTCTCAAAAAGAAAAGCTCATATTTGGAAAGAAATCAATTCCAGAGGGAAAATTGGTATCGCCAAAGGAAAGGAAAGATTGAAACAAGAACAATTAGCTTTCGAAAAGAAAGCTTTGATATCAAACATGTTTCATAACATATCCATGTTATGCTTGGTTATCGAGGTAATTAGGGTATTGATATACATCAGTTTTGCATTGTCATCTGTTACTGTTATGTTACTTTGATGTTAAGATGTTCATGTTCCGATACTCATGGAAGAAATCTAGCAAGCGTGAAAGTTGGTTTTCAAAAATGTAACATATGGCTTCAAAAACGTAACATAGGCCTATTTGAATACGTTCTTAATAGGTAGGCATGAACATAATCACTTTCACAGCAGATGCGCAGATAATGGGGGATTGTTTGAATGCTCTTATACGTGTAAAATTAAGAGATTCAGTTGAAATCATCAGTTCCTTAGAAGTGGTTATTAACAGTGTTTTGCTTATGTTATGTATTCAGTTTCGTTATGCTGAATTTCCAAATGGCTTGTTACGTAACAAAAATGTTTTCACCAAAACCAAAACGAATTTAGAAGTGCTACTTCTGCTATTCTCTTCCTTCAGTTCCAGTCAAGGTCCCAGCCAGAAGGACCCCAGGGTCGGAGACTAGGCAACGATCTTTGAAGCATTCAAGAATTTCATCTGTCTCTGGTCCATCTCTTGAAATTAACCAGGTCCCTGGATCTTCTGGTATGGTTCTGGATAAATCTCCAAAGATTTTTGTGTCTCAAGAGAAGTAGTGGCTAAATAAGCCATCCAAGACAGTAGTCTCTTCCACTGGACATACTGATAGCCAAGGTGCAGAGCCAAGAAGACCAACTGATTTGGTCTCGATTAGGGTTCCTGGTATAACCCACATTGAAGATAAAAATATCAGCATTTTGCCTGTACCAATTAATAGAGAGCCCATGAAGGAATTGGTTTATGAATGTAAAAAGTCCGTAGGGGAAGTTTCTTCTAAATCTCAAGAATGTGAAAACTATGTTCAGTTGGTTGACATGAATAAGTAAGACTACGGTGGCAATACACTAAAGGCTACTGGGACCAAGAGTAGAAAAGGGTCTCTTGGTCAGTTGTCAGGAACCGTTGCATCTGCGGAGTTATCCATTTCAGGAAAGAGTTACCTTCAGAATGACTCGTTTGGTGTGGTAGGGAACAGAAGCCTGGCAGCAATGAAAAAACAAGGCTCACTAATCCGATCCATGCTCCAGGGCTTATTATTGGTGCATCGTCAAACCCAGGTTCTACTCAAAGTTCTAAATTTAAGTTTGCAAATGAAGGTCCCGTGAGTGTTGTTTCAGTTGAAGAAGCTAAAAAGCAAGAGACCATTAAAATGACATCTTCTTGCTCACCAGATTCAAAGAAGACAATGTCGCGTATGGGAGGACATGTCCATGAGCTTCTGGCTATTAATTCATCATTTCCTGAGCAAACTAGAGGCGATAATTCAGCATCTAAAGCCAAAATATCTGCTGAATGTACAGATAGACGAGTCCGTGATGCTCATTCAAAGCGAAAATCCTCTGCTGAGCCTAAAATGCATAATCCGTCTGGCAGGAAACATTCAAAAAGTGTTATGAAAATATCCAGTGTCCCAACCTATTCCTTCAACAGCCTTCAATGACTCCTAGCTGCATTTCTATCAACAACTTCAACAAACCTTCAACGATTCCCAGCTACAGCATATCTGCAACAGATGAATGAAGGCTCTGAAGATCACGATGAGATCAAATGCAGATGACGATTACAGATAACGTTCTCAAATTACAGATAATGTAACAACTTAGATTACAGATCATATTCAGCAACTCAAATGGAATCAAATATAGAAGATCATGATTATCAAATCAGATAAGGTTCAGGGCTTACCTAACACAGATAAAATCAAAGAAGATCATATGCAGTTCACATTCCAGATCAGATGAGATCAGTTACCAGATTGAGTTTATCAAAACAACCAAGATCAGGCTTATCCAAATCACAGCCAGAGCCTATAAAAGGGCTCTCCCAGGTCCTGCAAAGGCCATCAACCGGCAACGAGCATCAATCAACCAACATCAATCATCAACGAGAAACTCACGATCAAGGAGGAATCAACCGGAAGGAACCGGCGACGATCGATTAGCAACGACCATCAGAAGAGTCCAGCTCGTGAGCAGTGAAATAGAGAGAGGAAAGGAAGAAGAAGAGGAGTCAACACTGTTCCGACATCCGACGATCCATCAACAGAGCTCTTTATCTACGTTCCCCTCAATTCTACAGGTGAAAATCGTTCTTGGCATGATTTTGATTCATGAGAACTGAACTTGTGCAGATTTTTGCACAACATGTACGTGAACTGAATTATGGCCCATGTTCATGGACTATATCGATGCAAAACAAGAGTGTTTCTTTATAAACGAGATAAGCATCATAGATATGTATGATTTCTATGCAGGTTAAGATTGGTTATATGTTAAGAATCGTTTCAAAACCATGTTAGGAATGTTATAAGAATTTCTGCAATTTTGGTTTCTGAAACTGTCTAGGCACACATGTCTGATCACAGAATTATTCTAAACAAACCGTTAATCCAATTGATGCAAAATTTTGCAAGTGTGATATAGATATATGAGACATCATTAGGTAAAATTTTGAGGAATTTTTATGATCGTTTGCTTAGTTAATTAGATCCATGAAGTTTTACAAAATATCAGATTGCATTTTAAAAAAACATAACGTTCAGAAATAGACCCTTTCTTTCGTTCATATCTCTGCAACTACTGAGTAGAATTTAATGAAATTTAATTCTCTGGAAAGCTAACATCCCTATATTTCTAACAAAATAAATTTTGTCGAAATTGGATGTCTGAGTGCAGAGATATGGCTGTTTTTCTAAGACTATAACTCACAGAAACAGGACTGTCCCGATTTTCATAACAGTCTCTCGTTTTGGATTTAATTCTCAAAAATTACAGAATAAAATCACAAAATAAAAATATATTCTGATTCTAAACATGTGTGTCTTTCTTCAAAATTTTTAGAATTTTTGAAGAACCAAAAGTATTTTTAAAAATTCGGAGAATAGGTCTCTGAAACTGAACAGGTTCTGCAATTTTCAGAATCTGAAAATTTTCAGAAATCAAGAACTTATACACAAACCTGAAACTTTGAAAAATCTAGTTTTTCCTTTTTCGATTTAACAGATTCAAACAATTTTCAAGCGTCTAGGCTGACCCTTGAGTGTCGGTTCAAGAAGGCCTATATCGAAAAGATCTCACTTGCCCACAATCGTCTTTAGAAGTTAGATAAGCAAACTTTGTTAGTTTTAGTAAACTAACTGGCACACTCGCGCAATACGACGTAGTTTGAGAGTTTGATTTCAAATTCAAAAAAGTATGAAATAAAAATTCACGTCTACAATTTATAAAATTAAAACTCATAATAATGGTAATATAAAAAGATATAAAGCTAGATTGATAGTCAAGGGGTATGTTCAAGAACATAAAATTAATTATGATGAATTGTTTGCTCCTATTGATAGACTGACTACTATAAGGATTCTCATAACTCTTAGTGCTATAAAAAGCTGAAATATTTTTCAACTTAATGTTAAAAATGCTTTTTTGAATAAAAAGTTGCATGAAGATGTTTATATGACTCCTCCTCTCAAATTTAATGCTCCCAAAGATCATGTTCTTAAACTTCAGAAAGCCTTGTAAGGTCATAAACAAGCTCCCAAGGCTTTGTTTGATTATTTTAAAGACTCCATGCATATGCATAATTTTGTCTCTTGCTATACTAACACTGCATTATTTATGAAGAAATCAAATGCAGGTATAGTAATTCTACTCTTATATGTAGATCACATGATCATCACGTGAAGTAATAAAGCTGGCATCTTGCAAGTTAAAAGTGATATTCACAAAGAATTTAAAATGAAAGACCTTTATTTGCTTAGTTATATTTTGGGAATTGAAATTGTACGTAATGATAGAGGATACTTTATATCTTAAACAAAATTTCTGAGTAAAATTATTGACAGGTGAGGTCTAACCGACGAGAAAAAGGTAAATACACCAGAGGTTCTTCGAACAAAATTGAGAGCAATAGTTGGAGAAAAATTGAATGATCCTATCCCATACAGGCAGTTTATAGGAACATTAACATATCTCACTATCAGTTGTCCAGACATATCACAAGTTGTACACACTACAAGCCATTTTCAACAAGCTCTTACTAGTGTTCATATTAGTGCGGTTATTAGAATTATCATATACATCAAGCACTTTGTGGATAAGGGGGTACTTTTGACTTCTTCCTCTTCACTTGATTTGACTGCAATACTAATGCAGATTGGGGTGGAAATGTCAATAATCGATATTCCACCACATATTTTTGTATATTTTTAGGTGAATCCTTGATCTCCTAGAGATGCAAAAAATAATAGAAGGTATCGCTTTCATCCACAGAAGCAGAATATCGAGCTATGACGACCACTTCTACTAAGATCTCATGGATTACAGAGGTGTTGAGAGACATAGGGGTCATCCTTGAACAACAATCCACTCTATTTTGTGACAACAGGACTGTCATGTATATCGCATCTAACAATACTTTTCATGAAAGAATGAAGCATATTGAGATGGACTGTCACTTTGTTCAAGATGAATGCTTGAAGAAAAAGCTCACTTTATGTTATATACCATCTGAAATGCAACTGACGGACTTCTTCATGAAGTCATTATCAACTCTTAGATTTAATTTTCTATTAGACAAACTTTTAGTATACATATCGTAAGTTTGAGTGGAGGTGTTAACATGTAATAGGGCAGGCCATTAAAGCCTGAACCATGTTTGGGTATTGGACAGACAGGGCTATCAGGGCACTGGCCATTCCAGTTAGCTATTGGGGATCAGGGCTCCCCAATGGCTAATTAATATAGTCATTATGAAGACCTGATCCCCAACGACTGAATATTGACCCTCTCCTTACTCCTCTATTCTCTCTCACTTGTTGTAAATATTGCTCTATAAATAGAGCCTCACTCCATCAATAAATTAAGTTATTCTTGGATAACACTTTGATTTATGTTGTTGGCTTGTTCTTGACTCGAAACACCCATTCTCGAGTGTGTTTGTATTTGACTTGTTGGTATGACATTTGATGATACGTGATCGGGCAGCTTCCAAATATGAATATCGATGATTTCTTACAAGAATCTCCCTCAGATCGAAGTGATGCCCTAAGAGAACAAAGTGAAGAAGATTTGAATATACCCATTGTGCTTCGAAAAGAAAAAAGATCATGTGGTAATTATCTAATTTCTCAATTTATGTCTTGCGATTAATTGTCATCAAGTTATCATAATTTTGTATTAAATGCTAAAACTTATCAAGTTCTTAAGGATTTTATTGAAGCATCAAAGCATGAATATTGGCTTGAAGCCATGAAATTGGAACTTCAGGCACCTGAAAAAAATCAGATTTGAGAAATTAGTGACCACCTGTAAGAAGAAAAACAGTTGGTTGCAAGTGGGTCTACACTATAAAGTTCAAGGCAGATGAGACTTTAGAGAGATTGCAAGACTGGTAGCCCATGATTATAGTCAATCATATGGAATTTACTATGAAGAGACATTTTCCCCTATGATAAAACTCACTTCCATATGAATAATCATTAGTATTGTTGCCCCAAAAATCAGACTATGTGGCAGCTAGACGTGAAGAATGCATTCTTGCAAGGGAAGCTCAAAAAAGGAAGTCTATATGGACTTGCCACCTGGGTATAAGGGTATTTTTATCTTTCAAGTATAAAGCCTTTCTATATATGTGTTGTAATCTAATTAGAAAAACTAATGAAAAAAAGTAAGAAAGTGGCAGCAACCTCTAGCCATTCTAGTTCTGTAGTTGGTTATTACATTTCTATATGAAATTCATCGATAAATTGATTGCTTCAACACAAGCTAGAAGAAGATTTTAAATGACACACAAGCTCATCCAGCAAAATTATGTGATTAAGGAAGGATTTGAGGATCACATAACTATACAAAATCAATCATCTTTACTAGTGCATCCAGCAATTCACAAAATTTTTTGTTCATCTAATGATTGCATTGGTGTTATAGTTCTTAGAACACAATCGTCCACACTTCATTATTTTGGGGCATCACTTTGCATGATAAAGAAAATCAATAAAGACCTTTGTATTCAAATAAGTGGTACCTTGAGAAGGTTATGGAGAATAACAACCCTTAAGACAATGAGTAAGGTTGTGACAATTCACTTGGCCCTATGCTGAAACTACAGTGATTAGCTCTACCTTGGGGTGGCATGATGAATGTCTACATAATAACAATAAGCATAGTTAGGATAAAGAGAAACTATTAATCTAAATCAAAATTAGACGAGAAAAACATGATCATCAAGCATAATAAAGAAATAAATGTCGATAAATACCACTTAAGGCATGAACCAAACAACATTCAAGAATCATTGATTAAAAAGTTTCTCAATTCATTTGTGTTGATGCCAAAATATTGAGGGGGTACATGGCAAGTTGTCACCATGCTTAAAGGGAATGTCAGATTATGCTCACGACCTAGATGAACCTCGAGGCACAAAGAAATGGTGGTAACAACTGACAAACCCTAGCATTATCGCATAAAGGGAGCAACAATCAGGCGAGTGGGGAGTTATTGGAAATCGTATGCACAAAAGAATGGATTCAATTATTGTTGCCTTGAGAAAGGCCTATGAATAGAGATTGTAATGCTCAAAGAAAGATTTGAATCAATCATATTGTAGCTCTTTTTGTTCCTAGTTTAGCTTTTCCTTGTTTTTCATAGGAGTAGTCCTAACTTAGCTTACCAACATTTTCCTCAACATGATAGTTGTAGATGTGAAAAATTTACTCCAAAGCCTATGTAGAGACTTAGAATAATCTCTTCAATCTACTTTGTTATTGTGCGAGCGTGTCAGCTAGTTTCTAAAACTAGCAAAGTTGTAAATCTGACTTTGTGAGGCGATTGTGGCTAAGCATGATCTTTTCGCCTTACGCCTTCTTGAACCGATGCTCAAGATTCAGCCTAGACGCTTTAAGGATCTATTTGTACTGGTGTATGTTTCCAAAATTTACTTTAAAAGATGGCTTTGAATCAAATCAAACTTGTGCACTTAGTCTAGAGATTGAAGATTTTTAAGTTCTCAAAAACAGAAACTGATTCTCTTTTCAGAACTTATTTCTGAACTTTTTTGGGCAACTTAGATATATCCAAAATACATGAAAAATTTGCAGAACATATAATAGAATGTGGAGATTCTAGGTCTATTTTTACTTTGTGCTTTGGTGTTGTGGATTTGCATAATTAAATCTATAACAGACCACTACTCAAGTGTTTTAGGATATTTTGTTACAGAAACATAGAGGCCTAACGAAACCTCTGTATGTCTGTGCATAGAACTCCAAATTATATGATTTTAGTCTTGTTAGAAATATATGGATATCATCTTTCCCATGAACTACTTTTATCAATTTTGGTTCAATACAAACATAGTTATGAGACTTTTACCTAACCCCTATTGCAGGAAAACAAACTGTGTAGAAACAGAATCTGAACTTAAACGATCTTTTCCAGTTTTATTCACGAGTCTACACAACCCTAAAATTCTTGAAATTTTTATTTCTAGTGGGCTTGTGTGTGCATATTCGGTGTCTTAAGTTTCAAATCATTTGGAGTAATAGTTTAGCAATGAAAAATAAAGAAATAGACATATGCAGGATATAGAAAACAGATTTTCAGTTTTCAGAATATATATGCATGCATCCATCCGAATTTAAGAGTCATTTACAACAAAATTAAAGCACATGACTGAAGGGAAATGAATGTAAATATATATTTTAGCTTAAGCATAGAGAGGATTAGGAGTTATAAGAGTGTATAGAATATAGAGAGGTAGAAAATCACGAAAGCAAACAAGTAGAGTGCATAAATATACAGAAAATAAAATGGGCAGCATTTCTACTTGCTATTACAACATGGGGGGAGACTCAAGCTCCATTAATACAACCTCTTTTTAAATTAAATATGAGGAAAAGAATCAAGATCAGCAAAAGAAGAGAACACTTACTTACCGGCCCTCCAATGGTACACTGATTCAAGAAGGAAGTCATCCCCTTTTTCTTCTCCTCTCACTGTCTCTTTTCTCTCTTTTCTCTTTTCTCTTTTCTTTCTCTTTCTCTCTCTCTCTCTCTCTCTCTTGTTGCAGCACCTCCTCTCTCTCCTAGACCCCTTCCTACACGTCCTCCAATGCCATTCAAATCCCTCCAATGCTGGAAATGAGCCCCCCATGGTCTCTATTTATAGGCCAAGGGGGGTGGGGGGGTTGCTAGACCCTTCCATGATGTGGGTCAATGGATCTCTTCTTGGCTCCAATCCAAAAAGGTCCAGTTGCACATGGTCTTGTGGTCCCCTAGGTCAAGAGGAGTCTAGCCCATGCAATCCTTGACTTGAGTGGGTTGACCTTGGCTCGAGCCAACATGGTTTTGGTCCCATCGACTAGGCAAATTTGAGTCTAATTGGCTAGGGGCAGTCCTCCTTTGGGGAATTCAGTCAACCCTTAAGGTCGGGTCATGGTGAACATGGCCCCCTGTCTAGCCAAGGTAGGTTAGGCCTAGGTGATTTACGGTTACCTAGTGTGGTTCGGTGAAGCACATTTGGTGAAGATGGTTCAATTCAGTCAAGGCTTAGCCAAGGTCAAGGTCATAAGAAACATGTTTTGTCAAGCCATGTTTAACCCAAGCTCGTTTTAGTCAAGGGTAGCCCATCGGTCATGGTTGGGCGTGCTTGGGTGCAGCCCTTGACTTCATTTGATGCAGTTGGGTGCCACCTTTGACTAAGATGTGCTTCTTCCTTGCTCCTTGGCTAGGTGAGTTTGTTCATTGCTCCTTGGCAAGGTGAGCCTCTATCGGTCGAGCCATGTGTTCTTTTTCATGGAACCATACCTAGGTGAGTCCCCATTTGATTTGGTCAAGGTAAGTGGACTCGGTTAAGGCGGGCTTGGCCATTGCTTCTTGCTTTGTCTGTGTAAACACCCTAAATAAATTTTTCTGAAAACACTCTCAATTTTGAAAACCTCCTTGTTTTAAAACTTCCACTTTAAAATGATAATTTTAAATCTTTAAAATCAAGATTTTAAAGATAAAGAGGTTCAAGTTAAAGCTGAAGGGATAAGGCCCAGAGGATATGAATGAATCAAGCGAAGATCAAGGCGACGGTTGAAGCCCGCTTCAAGCCGGGATCAAGTTCGCAAAAGTCAAGTCATGGAGTAAGGAAACGGATCAACTCGAGTTAAGGCACATCTTCATCAAGTCAAGTGGATAGCCTCGCCAACCTAAACCTACTCAAATTTGACTAAGACCTATACTTGATTCACCTAGGCTAACCATGACCTATGACCAAACTCTAATCAAATGACCCTAACTCAACCACATTGGACTTACCTTAGTCATGTCCACCCTACATCCTTTGGCTAAAACTATAATTGAAACCCCATTACCTGGCCTTGATCAAATGGGACGAGCCACGAAGGATTAATGCAAGTCTAGCCGGTTGCACTTGGAGGCATCTAGGCTAAATAGACCACACCTACGAGCACATGGTTTGAACCAAGAACCAGCCCACATGGGGCTGGTCTAGCTATGAAGGAAGGGGACCACATATCCACGTGAAGAACCAGGCCTTGGGGCTGGGTTTGGGTCATGGAGTACCCCCCCCCCCCCCCCCCCAAGGAAGGGCCTAGAAGAGGTCCCCCTTGGCCTATAAATAGAGGCCAAGGGGGGGGCTGAATCATCTTGCATTGGGAGCAACTTGAGCATTGGAGAATGGCTGCATTTCTTGGGGAATTCATGAGTCTCCTTAGGGAAGAGTGGAGAGAGGGGAAGAGAGTGTAGAAAATAGGCAAAGTGTTGTAAGTTTTAGAGAGTGTGAGTGAGAAAAGAAGAGAGCAGAAAGGCGAAGGTGAGGGTCGTGAGTCATTGTTGGATCCGATCCTTGGAGAAATTCGCATAAGTATTCCTCCTCTTTTGTTCATCTCTATCACTTCTTCATATACAATTTAAAAGGGGTTGTATTAATGGAGTTTTGTCTCCCCCCATGTTGTAATAAGAAGTAGATATGTTGAAATTTTTAATTCTTGCTTATACACTCTAATTGTTTGTGTTCTTCATTCTACCTCTCTATATGCTATAAGCATTCTATATCTCCTAATCCACTCTATGCTTAAGCTAAGATATATATTTCCATTCATTTCTCTTCAGCAATTTACTTTGGGACGTTGTGTTGTTACAATTTAAATTCGGGTGGGTTTGCATCACGTATGTTATAAAAATAAAATTCTGGATTTCAGCATTCCTGTATACATTGATTGCTTTATTTTTCATTGCTAAACTGCTACTCTGGCACACATTATCTACACACACAATCCCACTTGTAATAAAATTTTCAAGAATTTTAGGGTCGTGCAACCATGTATTCAAAGGTGTTAAAGATCAAGAAAAATCCTAAATCGTTTCTGTCAAAACTATTTTCCTACAACAGAGCCTAGGTAACCATCCCATAACTCTGTCTTTAGTTTTCCAAATTTGGTGAAACTTGGTTCATTGGAAAGATGATATCCATAAATTTCTAACAAGATCAAGTGCAGTAAAATTGGAGGTTTAAGCACCGAGATATAGACCTTTTTTTAAGTCTCTATATTTCTGTAACAAAACAGTTCCGAGTGTCTGAGCAGAGACATTTTCCCGATTTAATTTTGTATCACTACAGTCCTAAAATTTAAAACAAAAAATGGCTTATAATCACATTTCAGGCTGTTTCTTGTGAAATTTTCAGGATTTTTGGAGATCCCTGCGTCACCAAAACAATTTCGGTAACAAGCTCTTAAAACAGAACATGTTTATGTTTTTCAGAACTTATTGATTTTCAAACTTAAAACCAAAGTGCACGAATTTGTTCTTGACAACACCTCATTTTCAACTTGGATTTGGAACTTCACCTATACATTTGAAATCCTCAAAGTGACCCTTGAGCATTGGCTCAAGAAGACCTAAAGCCAAAAGATCTCGCTTAGACACAATCGCTAAGTTAGATTTAAAACTTTGCTAGTTTTTGGAAACTAGCTGGCATGCTCACACAAAGAAGTAGTTTTGAAAAGATTACTTCTAGTCTCTACATAGGCTTGGAGTGAAATTTTCACATCTACAGAATTGGCACGCCCGGTGGGACTTGAGTCTTTTAGGATTTCAAACGTAGGTGATTTTTCAAAATCCAATTCTTCAATACTTTGGTGTAAATACCTTTCTTGTGCACAGGTTTTACAAATTTCAAGCATGTCTAGTTCAGAAGGATCTTGTAAACTGTCAAGCCAAGCTTCACACTCATCAAGTCATGTTTCTAAAGGGTTTTCAATAATGTATTACAAAAACCGGGAAGAATCGTTTGTTTCCCTAAGGAGGGATGTAAAGATCATAGGAGAGAAAGTCATTACCTTGAACCAAGAGGCTGAAGCGGTTGAATCATACTCTTCCCATAGGAAACAAGCAAGGGCTCATAAGAAACCCTTGCACACAAGAAAACCCATAGTGACCTCTAGATTAGAGGAGGAACGAGAGCTAGCATCCTTCATGATGAAAGATAGAAAGGCCTTGGAACAATTGTTGAGAGGCCAAATCAAAGAGAAAAGATCATACGCACTATTGGATTTTCTACCATCCGATTATCAAACCGATAGTGAGGATGACATACCGAATTTTCATCGGTATGATGGAAGTGGGGATCCTATATCCCACTTTTAGCTCTTTTCTCGAATGGTATATAAAAAGAAGGACTCTTCGAAATGGATTTATTGGTTCTCCCTCTCTCTCAAGGGAAATACCTCTAAATGGTTGGCTTCATATGACTTGAGCCAATTCGCCACCTTTGAGGAATTGGCGAATTACTTCATGTAACGATTTTCCTATAATGTTGAAGTGATGCCCACCTTAAACACCTTGAGAGATACAAAGAAAGCACCTAACGAGGATGCACAAACATTCATCGTTAGATGGAGGTCACTCTTGGGGCAAGTAAGGGAGCCCATCTGTGAAGGACGTGTTGTAATACTCATTCTTGAAAATTTTAAAAACGATTTAAAAGCTCTCCTCTCCCTTCACGAAATTTTGAATTTTCAAAAACTTATAAAGAAGGCTTCACTCTTTGAAGCTAACTTGAAAAAGGGAGTTTACGAAGATTTGTGGAAGGAGAGTAATTTTCAAAAACCCCATTTTGAAAAACAAGGAGCATATGGGCCACATGTGTCCGATAATGGGGCAAAACCCCAAAAGGTCGTAAATATCCGTGTGGAGCCAAGCTCGGTCGGACCTTCTAAAACTTCTGAACGAAAACATGTTAAAAAAACTCAAAAGACTTTTAAAAGGAAGGAATTTACACAACTAGGACAACCAATCACGGAAGTCATAGACCTCCTCTTAGCCCAAGGTTTGGTCACTCTCCCGACTCTTCCTAAAGGGACACCCCCTAAGGGAAAAAATTTTAACGAGTTTTGCAAGTATCATAGGCTCAAGGGCTATGATACAAGTTGTAAACACCCCAAAATCCAAAGATTTGACAAAACCAACACCTGGTTCGAAAATCAGCTCAAAAAGCCAAGTCTGGAATTTTCGAAAACTTAGGAGCTCAAAATACTTCAAACCTCTGTTTTCCAACCCCGGTTAAAACATGAATTTCTTGAAGACGGACGAAAGTCCCATTTTGAAAAAGCCAAGACGAACAGGTTAAGCCTAGTCCAAAGCAACTTCAAAAGGCAGGTTCAGAAGCTCAAAAGTTAGCCTAGCCTGATAAAAAGCAAAATTCAAAGCAAAAGGAGAGCCTAGGCCATGAGCGGACTTCAAGCCCAGAGCATCAAAGGCCAAGCCAAAAGCATCCCCGAAATCACAAGCAATCCAAGTCTGAAACAATGGAAATCAGTTGAAACGGAGTCTAGAAAGGTGAGAAGGAATTCGAAAGACGAAATTGGAAAAAACCCAGCATAAGACGGAGCACTAATGAAGCCAGGGCCCAGACAAAATGTCCGACTCGAAACGCCAAGAATGACTGAAAAAGAGAAAAAATTAGATTGGATCTGGATCCAAATATCCAGATCCATATCCAAATAGGATTTGGATTGGATCCAGATTTCAGAGCATAAGTCCAAGATCCAGGATCCATATCCAACCCCCTTGCCTATAAAAGGACGTGAGGGGGGTCTCCAGATGCATTCACGTGAAAATTTTGTGAGAGGGGAGAGAGAGAGAGAGAGATAGAAAGGGAGGTCAACAATAGTGGCTTGACCTCACCTTTTAGATTGTGGGCTGGAGCTTGGTGGCCAAGGAAGCATGCGTGAATCTGCACCAAAGGGAGATCCGGCAGCTTGGAGGGGCTTCTTGGCTTGTAAGGGATTGGCTGCGTAGAATCCCATGGGACCTAGCTTGGTTCCCCATTGAGGTTAGTCCCTAAACACCATCCTAAGCCCTTCTTCCCCTAATCCTCTAAACTACCCAAGGCGTCCATTAAATCCCACCCAAGCTCGGTCAAAATGCTGGTCGAGCCTCCCTTAAACCCTGTCCCATTAATCTCCCCTAAACCTTGGCCTTACACCCTAGCTAGACCCTGCCCACTCAACCTCAAAAGCTTAACCAAACCGAGCGCCTGATGCACTCGGTTTCCTTAGCCATCCACACTCACCTAGCTCGGCCACTATCTGGCCGAGCATTGGCTTGAACCATACCTAAGACGCCCATTAAATCCCACCCAGCTCGGCCATTTTCTGGCCGAGTGTTTGGATTAGATCGGATCTGGACCAAAATATCCAAATCCATATCCATAAAAATGTTGGATTTGGATCGGATATGGATCTCAAAATATCTGAGATCCAATATCCAGATCCAAATAGTGTTTGGATTTGGATCTAGATCTCAAACCCAAACCCAAATCCAAGACCCACCTCAAATGCCTGTAAATAGAGGTCAGGGGGTCCCAAACAAGGGGTTCACGTGAATTTGAAGGGAGGACTTGGAGGAGAGAGAAGGTACTTAGGTGAGTGTTTTGTGCTTTCTTTTGTTTTAGGGTTTTTAATTGTGGGTTAGTATAGCGTTAGTTAAGGGTTGCCCCACCCTAACCCCACCCTAATTGAAGGGCTGATGTTGCTTGGACAAAGAGGTTTAAGGTGGTTGATTGGAGCTTGAGCACACCCTAAACCGCCATTAAGAGGTAAGCCCTACTAAGCACCCTAAACCCTTCTTCTTTACCCCTCTAAACCCACCTCACCTAACCCTACTAAACCCCACAGCACCCCTAATCCAACTTGAACCCACCTACACCCCCAATCGACTCCACATCAAGACCCCCCGGCCACTCTAACCCTACCCGCTCCCGCGCCGCACACCCTACAGGTGCCCCACGCGCCCTGCACTCACCCCGTGTAGCCTGCCACTCCCGCGTGCCCTGCACGCACCCTGTCACCCCGCTCCCTCTCTGCCTTAGCGCCTGCGACAGGCGCCTAGCGCCCATTGCCCTCACCTTCCACCAACCCGCCTGGCGTCGACCCTCTCAACCGACCCCAACCGACTTCGTCCTAGCCTAAACTGCCACTACCACCACATCCCCACCACTCTACCGACCCCAGCCACTACCTACCACCACCACTACCTATCCTAACCGACCTACCCCCTGTCCTAACCAAACCTATCCTAGCTAGACACTCCCCTACCCGTAACCATCATTTCATTACCCCACCTACCTAGTGTCGTGACCCTTAGCTCCCATACACCTCATACCCTTCCACCTACCTAGTGCTGTGACCACTTGCTTAGAACCCCCAACCGAACCCATCCTAGTCTAGTATCCCATATCCCAGTCGTGACCTTACCCCATACCCTTCCATCACCCTACATAACACCCTAAGGCCCCTAGTATCCCATACCATCCTGAGTCTCACACAAAACCCGTGAACCATACCTCTCAAACCTAAAAACCTCAAGCTCAAAGGCTCTATTCAGCCATCTTTCACTTCAAGCTTCAAGGAAGACTCATCCGTGGGTGTGAAGCCAAGCAAACTCGTGGAGATTGGAGTGGACAAATATCCGAATCACGCAAGTGCTTTAATTCAGAATTTCATATCTCTTTTCTACGCTTTATTCAATTTGGAAACGGGGTTATATTAACAGAGCATTGTCTCCCCCCGATTGTAATAACTTGGTTTGCTACACGAAGCACACACGAGCACTTGAGCTTTAGCTCTTACTCGTACACAAACACCCACGAGCACCATTGATCCTTCGCTCTTACTCCTAAGACTCTAGTAAGAGCTGCGTAAGTTGTCTTTAAATTTATACACTCACACATGCGTGCATTGAGCTTTCGCTCTTATTCTATATAAGTATTTCAATTCAGTTGGGTTGTTACATTAAGTCGTGTGAGTTTGTCTTTCATTTACATACTCGCACACAAAGAACACCCGAGCGCTTGCTCATGCACCTCACGCACCCTTTTGGCCTTGGCAGCAGCTAAGATATAGTCATATTTCTATACTTTCCGCTGCATTTTCTTGGATCAACTGCGTGTGTTCGTCTTTTCATTTACACACCAACACAACACGTGCCCGTTGACGACCTTCGGGCCCATATATATATAGTTGTATTTCCCTTCCGCTATGTCTTTAAATTTCTGGTTTTAAGGTTCAGCTGTGTGAGTTGCATTTCAACTTATACACGGCATACACTTACACAATTGAGCCTTTCCGCTCTTAAGATATAGCTATATTTCCCTTTTGCAATTTCCCTTCTGCAATTTCCCTTCAACTATGTCTTTCAATTCTGGGTTTTCCCGTTCGGTTGTGAGTTTGCATTGCATATTCGCCATACCACGAGATAGGGCGCATATTGCATCAAAGCAAACTTAGGCACTTGATGCACAAAACTACACGCCTAAATTGGCTAAAACCCAAGACATAGGAAACGTGCAAATCCCACATTGATAAAATCTGCAACAAGACAAACTAAACCAAATCAAACACTTTGCATATTTTCAAAAAGGTCATGTTTGTTCAAAATCGAGTTTTCTAAGCGTACAGACTGACCCTTGAGCATCGATTCAAGAAGGTCTGCGACGAAAAGAGCCCACTTTTCCACAGTCGCCCCCTAAGTCAGATATTTTCAAAACTTACTTCGCTAGCTTGAGTAAGCTAGCTGGCACGCCCTTTAAGCGACTTAGACATACGAAAAGGTTCACTTCAGGCCTAAGAACCCGGAGTGGAAATTTTCGTGTGTCTACAGAATTTGGCACGCCCGGTGGGACGTGGGTCTTATGAAAAATCGATTCATACAAACAAACCTCATGAAAAAATTTCAAGGAAAAGTGTTTTAACTCTTTTATTTTTAGCATTTTCATAGTTGGATTTTAAAAGCATCGGAGCCATGTCAAGTCCAGGCTCCCAAGAAGTGTCTAGATATGCCTCATGCACATCAAGTTCTCATTCTAATAAGTTTTTGAAAACTCGAGATCAAAGAGAAGAGATTGAGGAGTTAAGAAGGGACTTTGAGGCCAAGATCGTTGCTCTTAGCCAAGAGGCTAAAGTAGCTTATTCGTGTTCATCACATGGCGAACCAAAGGCCAAAAAGAGAGTTGAAAAAACTCGAAAACACAAGGAGACCTCCACAATGGAAGGCAACCAACACCACGAATCCTTCACTCACAAGGATCGTAAGGCCCTACAGCAGCTGCTGAAAGGGCAAAACAAAGAGAAAAGAAACTACGCCCTGTCCGATTTTCTTCCTTTAGACTATGAAACGGACAGTGATGATGAAATACCGAATTTTCATCGGTATGATGGTACGGGAGACCCTAGGTCTCACTTGCAACTTTTCTCTCGTTGAGCCCATAAGAAAAAGAAGGACTCGATGAAATGGGTGTATTGGTTCCCTTTATCCCTCAAAGGCACAGCTTCCAAATGACTGGCTTCCTACGATCTTAGTCAGTTCGCAACTTTTGAAGAGTTAGCGAACTGCTTTATGCAGAGATTCTCGCATAATGTAGAAGTTACGCCCACTTTAAACACATTGAGGGATACGAAGCAAGGTATGAACGAAGATGTCCATACCTTTATAGTTTGATAGAGGTCCCTCCTTGGGCAAGTACGAGAACCCATATCCGAAGGGTGCACAATAATGCTCATCCTGGATAATTTTAAAAATAAGTTGAAAACCCTTCTCTCCCTTCACGAAATCTCTACTTTCCATAAGCTGATTAAAAATTATCTCTTTTTGAAACGAATTTGAAAAAAGGGACTTACGACCACTTATAGAAAGGAAATATAGTTTCGAAATCTCGCTTAGAGAAGCCGAGCACTTATGGGCTACCCACCATGGATAAAGGGGCAAAACCCCACAAAGTCACCAATGTCCGGGTGGATCCAAGCCTGGCGAGCACTTCTAGGAATTTCGAGAAAATTGAAAAAATGAGAAAATTTTTCAAAAACCTTTTGAAAAACGGGAGTATACTCCGCTGGGGCAACCTGTGTCGGAGGTCTTGGACCTCCTACTTGCCCAAGGCATGATCGAACTCCCGGAAATTCCTAAGGGAATTACTTCTAAAGGAAGATTTCTGAATCGCTTCTGCAAGTATCATAGGCTCAAAGGCCATGATACAAAGCAGTGTTTTTTCCTCCTTAAGAAAATAGAAAACTTGATAGCAGAGGGCCGGCTCCAGGTCACTGAGGAACCAGAGCCTACCCAAGCTATCTTTAAAGAACTCTTCCCCAAGCACGCAAGTACCAGTGGGAAGGGCAAAGCGGTATGTGCTCTCACAATTTCGAAGAGTCTGGCGCATACATATCCATCTAGTTTTTCTACTTGTGCATCTACTCTCATCCTTCATAGGAAATCCACCCAAGTAGTCATCCGGGGGCACCCAGAGTTCCGTCCCCAGTAAAACCAATTTTAAAAATTCAAGGTGTTCCAAAGCACACGAATGCCACAATAGGCGCAAGCCCTAGGTTGATCGTGGGGGAGGTGACTAGGTTCGGAAGGATCTATCAACCCCCACATCTACAAAGTGCTAAAAAGGTAGTCAGTATACCTGGCCCCTCAAAAGCATGTATCCCTAGAGTCTCGCCAAAAGCGGACAAGGGTAAAGTAGTTTTAACCTTGTATGATTTTGAAAATCATCTTTCAAAGATTCCCATTAACATGTCCATCCTAGAGCTGATACAAACCTCGCCTAGGCATAGACTCGTGTTAGAGAAAATTCGCTAAGGTTAGCTCAAATATAACCCTAGAATCCTTATTCAATCAAGTGGCATCTATAGGAGCAAAAATGCCCATCGTGTTCTCGGAAGACGATGTAGAAAGACCCTACGAAGCCCACAACCAAGCCCTACATATCGAGGTGGTTTTGAATCACCACTCTCTTGATAGGTGCCTAGTTGATGGGGGAGGAGGGCTCAACAACCTTCCACTCCATGTAGCGTACCAGATCGGAGTCACCTTGACATCCGTGAACCCAAGCCCCATCGTAATCACTAGATACAATGGAAATGCGTCTAGACCCCTAGGATCCATAGAACTGCCCATGGAAACGGGAGGGATAGCTCACATGGGGGTGTTCCATGTCTTGGACATCCACCCCCACTATAACCTATTATTGGGAAGGCCCTAGATACACAGCCTGCGTGCTATAAAATCCACCTTCCATAAGTGTGTTAAAATCCCTTTTGAGGACCAAATTGTGGTAATCCTAGGTGAGAGTCATCCACAACTTCAGGGAATCCAGAGTTTCCCTTGCTTATCGAGTTCCCAGGCCTACGAGGCCAAACTGGGGCAGACCTTGGTCGAGCCACCAAAGCTCACACTCCAAATACCTAGAAAGGTCGTGTACATCAAGGGACAGCCCAAGGCTAGCCCACTCAAAACACTAACCATCCCAGGAAAGGCCAAGAGTCGCCTATTTCAAAAACCCCTGGACAAAAAGCCTTATATGCATAACATAGACGACAGCAAGTTCCAGGACCACGACTTGTATGAAAAATTTTCCAAAAACAAAAAATCATGAAACATGCTGTTGAATATGGGCTATATGCCATACAAGAGTCTAGGGGCACAAAATCAGGGTCTCGTAGAACCCATAGTACCAAAGGCAAACCCAAGCCGATATGGGATCGGCTATATTCCTAGCATACCACCAAAGCCCCCACCTGTGACCACCTGGGTCAAGGGTGCCCTGGAGCCTACCCAAGCAGAAACCTATGATTTAGACTTCTTGTTTAGAGTCTAACCCGTTGTGTTTTCCTTTGTAGGTATGATGGAAGATCCCTCAACCAAAAACACAAAAAAAATGAAAAAACTCGAAATTCAAAAAATCGAAAAACCCCAAAAACCAAAAATATTTAGAAAAGATGAAAAATAGAAAAAAGAGTTGTTTGTATAGTTTCCAAAGTTCTGGTTTTACAAAAGCTCAAAAAAATCAAAAATTTAGAAAATGTCAAAAACAAAACCTTGTATATAGCTGCTCCTGGTAAAAACGTGGAAAAAGCCAAGGATTTCGAAAGAAACGTTGTCTTCATAACAAGAACAAAAATTTTCAAACCCGTAGAAACCCCAAGTCAAAAACCAGGTATTTTCAAAATCCATGCATCAAATTCCCTAGGATCTATAGACCTCGAGAATTATCAAAGCCCAGAAATGGATCCCCTTGAGGAAGATCCCACTTCTGAGCTCCCAAAATTTCATAAAATTCTCGATTTTGAAAAACACTCGAATTCAGTAGGAAGAGATTTCATAGAGATAAACTTAGGGAGTGATTCAAAGCCC
This sequence comes from Brasenia schreberi, assembly GCA_036023115.1. NCBI lineage: Eukaryota > Viridiplantae > Streptophyta > Magnoliopsida > Nymphaeales > Cabombaceae > Brasenia > Brasenia schreberi. The sequence continues at coordinate 11,856,606 of JAYKKT010000051.1, forward strand.
AAACTCATTAAGGTAGGCGCATGTTTGCATGAGCATGAAAGATCATCATTCATTGCATTTTTGAAAACCTACTTAGATGTGTTTGCATGGACGTACAAAGACATGCCGGGTATAGACCCATAAGTTGTAGAGCATCGTCTTCCCTTAGATTCGGATGCAAAACCCATAAAACAAAAGCTTAGGAAAATACATCCGAACGTACACTCACAAGTCAAAGAGGGTTTAGAAGATCTGTTAAAAGCCAGATTTATAAAACCCATTGCGTATTCTGATTGGTTATCCAATATAGTTGTTGTTTGAAAAACCAGTGGAAAGATTCGAATATGCATCGATTTCAGAAACCTGAATAAGGCCACGCCAAAAGACAATTTCCCTTTACCAAACATTGATTTCATAGTCGATAGTACTGCAAATCATGAGATGTTTTCGTTCATGGATGGCTATTCAGGGTATAATCAAATCAAATTAGCCCCACGAGATCAGGCTAAAACTGCTTTCACAACCCCATGGGGCACGTATTGCTATACAGTCATGCCCTTTGGTTTGAAAAATATCAGCGCCACCTACCAAAGAGCTATGACTACGATCTTTCACGATCAGATTCATGTGCTCATAGAGGTATATGTAGATGATCTCTTAGCTAAGTCAAAAACTCGATGCACTCATATCGAATGCTTACAAAAGATTTTTGAAAGGCTTAGACTTTACAAAGTAAAGCTAAACCCTCAGAAGTGTGTATTCGGAGTAGAATCCAGAAAGCTTTTAGGATTTATGGTGAGCCAAAGGGGCATAGAAGTTGACCCCTCTAAGTGTCGAGCCATCATAGACATGGCTCCACCCTCCAATCTCACGCAAATTCGTAGCCTCCAAGGTCGACTCCAATCCATTCGTAGGTTTATCTCAAACCTGGCGACTAGATGCGAACCCTTCAACAAACTGTTGAGAAAAGGGACAAAATTTTTGTGGGATGATGAATGCCAAAAGTCTTTTGAAAGATTAAAAGCATACTTAGTTAATCCCCCTGTTTTAAACCCTCCAAAGCAAGGAAAACCTCTTCTGCTTTACATTTCTGTGCATGCGAATGCTTTGGGTGCCTTGTTAGCCCAATACGAGGATGATACCCACAAGGAGTATGCCATATATTATGTTTCGAAAACTGTCCTGGCTTATGAGAGGAATTACCAAGCCATGGAGAAGACGTGCTTGGCCTTGGTATGGGCCTGCCAAAATTTTCGACATTATTTCCTAGATCATGAGATCTGGATAGTGTCCAAGCTTGACCCAATCAAGCACTTGTTCGAAAAACCCATCCTCACGGGTAGGTTGGGTAAATGGCAACTCCTTTTAATGGAGTATGACCTGAAATACCACCATCAGACCTCCGTCAAGGGGCAAGCCCTAGCAGACTACGTGGCTGAGTTCCCCTTGGAGGATGCATATCCCACACTCGATCAAATGCCTGATGAAGGTATATTGCTAAACCAATTTCAAAACCACATTTTGGCAAATTCTTTTGAAAACCAAGTGTGGAAGATGCACTTTGACGGGGCACGAAACCAAAGAGGGGCTGGTGCCGGGGTCATCCTCATATCCCCTGAAAAGGGAGAGATACCCATAGCCATACGCCTAGATTTCGAGTGTTCCAACAACATAGCTGAGTATGAAGCACTCATACAAGGCTTAAAAATTTTGAAAACTCTAGGGGCATCATACATTGAGGTCTTTGGAGATTCATTACTCGTTATAAACCAAGTTTTAAAAATTTGGCAACTTAGAAACGAAAAGCTTCTTCCATATCACGAGTTGGCCACTCGATTGGTCGAATATTTCCAATCGTGCACACTCACATATGTAGGAAGAGAGGATAATGGCATTGCCGATGCCCTCTCATCCTTGGGTTCAGCCCTAAGGGTCGATCCCGCTTTGGGAACCCGATCCTTAGAAATATGGCATGCACCCACTCCATCCACACACGATTTGGAAATTTGCCAAAACAACCTAGATTCTGATGAAAAACCTTGGTTTTATGATATAAAAGGCTTTCTAGAAAATGGGGGATTTGCTAAAAATGTCACATCCAAGGATAAGGCATTCATCCGAAAAATTTCTACCCGATATGCGATTTTGGGTGGAATTTTGTACAAAAAGAGTTTTACTGGCATCTTACTAAGGTGTGTCGACCTAGAGGAGGCTAGGATTATAATGCATGAATTCCACGATGGAGAATGTGGAGGTCATGTTAATGCCAATATGATGGAATGAAAATACTTAGAGCGGGTTATTTTTGGTCCACTCTGAAAAAGGATTGCCATGATCATGTTAGGAAGTGTCATCCATGTCAAGTGCATGGGCACGCCATTCATATCCCCTCATCTTCATTGCATTCTGTGGTCAGCCCCTGGCCATTTACCATATGAGCATTTGATATTGTAGGACCAATTCCAAAGGCATCGAATGGGCATAGGTTCATTTTAGCAGCCACTGAATACTTTTTCAAATGGGTCGAAGCCACCTCCCTAACCAATGTCCAGGGGCAACATGTGGTGGCTTTCATTAGGAAAAATATCTTGGCTCGATTTGGAATTCCAAAAGACCTTGTGTCCGATAATGGCACCCCATTCAAAAACGAGCGGATGGTCAAGTTATGCAACACCTATGGCATAACTCACCACTTCTCAACGCCCTACTACCCTCAAGGCAACGGCCAAGACGAAGCCACCAATAAGACTCTCATTAGTATTATTGAGAAAACTTTAGAAAAGGGTAGGACGTGACGTGAGAAGCTGGATGAAGCCTTATGGGCTTATAGGACTTCGATCCGAACTCCCACAAATGCCACGCCATTTGAGTTGGTCTATGGCACAAATAACATTCTTCCCATTCATACAAGGTTGCATTCATTCCATACATCCATGGCACTCGACCTTCCCCTAGAGACGCTTCAGCATGCTAGGATGGCCGAACTAGATTTGCTGGATGAGAGGCGACTCATTGCTATGGATCATGCTCATGCATACCGGCAAAGGATAGCTCGACACTATGAGAAACGTATGAAACCTCGCCACTTTGAAGTAGGAGATCTCATTTTGAAAACCATCCACTATCGTGGCCCACATCCACTTGGAAAGTGGCGGCCCAAGTGGGATGGCCCTTATGTTGTGCGTGGAGCCACCACAAACAACTCTTACTGGTTGATCGATGTAGAAGGTAGGAATTTAGCAGATCCTATCAATATTCAATACTTAAAGAAATATCATGTATAGGATCTAAGTTAAATTCCCATTTTCGAAAATGTTTTAGGGAGATTTACTTTGAAACTTCGAAAGAAAGGATCAAAGGCAAATTGTGTGACCCTGAGTGAGAGAATCAACACTTGCAAAAAAGTGGAGCTTTCCAAAATATGTGGTTACGTTTTCAAAATTCTTTTTCTTACAAAGAAAGGCCTAGTTCAATATAGCAAGATACTTACAAGTAGTACGTGCTATTTCTAAATAGGCTAATCTAGAATGGATCGAGTACGACCTTGGGATAAGTCCTCCCCTCTTCTCTTCTCCTTCCAAAAAGGAAATTTTGGCCAAAACAAAGGGAATCCCTACCAAAATCTCTTTCCCAAAGAAAGAAACCTGAGTCAAAAATAGAAAATCGATTCTTCTATGGAAAAGAGGGATTAAAGAAAAAATACTCTCAAAGGGAGACCCTCTATGAAAAAAGAAAGAAAGAAAAGGCCAAAAAGCTCAAAAAGAGCAGTTTTCTGCCTCTTTTCCTCAAACCACGGGACACTTCAGAGGGGACCGTGGTATCTCTTTCCCATCCCTACGACTTATCCCAAGTAAACAAGGTTCATTTCGAAGAATCCTAAAGTAAAAATAGGATTTACTTACTTGAATTTCGTCTTGTTTGAGAATTCGACATTTTGAGTAAGGCATAGGAATTTTGAAACTGAGCTTGTTCTCTTATCAAACCGCCGCTAGATTAGCGAGTGTCGAGACTCAAGTAAAGGCAAACACGAGGAGAAAAAGGTCCTTAGGATCGAGGCTAAAAGCAGTTTCCCTCTTGTAAATAGATTCCAAAAAACTCAGACATCGAGCAAACATAAGGCCCGCTCACTTGAAGCAACAGGTCTTCGTAAATCTCAAAAGGTTCGACCATGTAATCTGGTCTCTACGAAGTCGCCCTTCCTGGCGTCCCATCCATACCATGCACTTGCATATTCACGCATGAATGCTTCATACATGATCCCAATTAGGACTAGAACCCATAGGAAAAGTCCCCTTTGGCGAAATTCTCCTCCTACCAGGTCCAAAAAGAAAATGTTTTATCAAAATTGGGACGATCCCATATTTTCGAGAATAGATCTAGGGAGACAGTAAAAAGGGGTGTTGTCGTCTTTGCCATTATCCAAATCAATTTGGATAATGCTAAAGAGGGGCATCTGTAAACACCCCAAAATCCCACGACTTTCTAAAACCGATAGCTGGTTTGCAAATTAGCCCCAAAGGGCAGTTTTGAGTTCTGAAAACCCAAGAGCCTTCAGAACCCTGTACATATTGTTTTAAAACCTGTAAATATTGCTTTAAGCCTGTAAATAGTATTTTGAAAGCCGGTTATCCAAATACGAGTTTTTAAACCCGAGCTAAGCCCCATTTTCTCAAAAGCCAAAGCGAACAGGTGGACCATGCGAAGATGACACCTGATCCAGAAGCAGCCCAACAAGCTGCTCACAAAGGCCAAATTCTAAAAGCAGCTTCAGAAGTATATTTTGAAGCCCAGAAGAGTACCCTGGGCTGATAAAAGCCAGGTTCAAAAGGCGAAAGGAAGGCCCAGGCACGAAGTAGATGGCAAGACAGGAGCACCAAAAAGTCAGATCAACCATCCTCATTCAAGCATCCAAAATATGAACTAGGAATGACATAAATGAGCAGCAACAAAATCTGAAAAGGCAAAAAGGAGTTCGGACGACAAAGATTGGGGAAACCCAACACCAGACAGAGCGCCGAAGCCAGGGCCCGCACAGATCGTCCGCCTCGAGAAGCCAAGAAGGACCATCCAGAGAAATTTTGTGAGCGTGCCAACTAGCTTACTCAAACTAGCAAAGGTTTTTGAAATATTTCTGACTTTTTAGCGATTGTGGGAAAGCGGGATCTTTTTGCTTTAAACCTTCTTGAACCGATGCTCAAGCGTCAGTTTAAGCGCTTAGGAGCTTCAATTTTAAATAAGTTTTTACTAAAACTAACTTGAACGACAAGTGCTTTTGGAAGAACACGATTCGTGCATTTTGTCTAGTTTTATCACGAGGGTTGGACGGTCCTATGATTTTTGCAAGTTTTATTCACCTTGGCTTGTGTGTGGAGTGTGCGAGCCTAGATTTAGCATGGTTTGAGTGAGCTTGCCGCTTTGAGCGAATGTAGAGATGCTTTAAAACTTTGTTTGGGTTTTTGAGAACGATAATGCGAACTCACCCAAATTCAAATTGCATCTCACTCTGCTTGAAAGTAAACTCACTCCAATTTAAATGCAACTCACGCAACTTTCACTAATGTAAAACCCACACGAATTTAAGGGCGACTCACACTGCTTGAAAGTAAATTCACCCAAATTTAAGTGCAACTCGACTTTCTCAAAAGTAAACTCACACGAATTAAAGTGCGACTCTACAAAAGTAAACTCATACAAATTGAAATGTGACTCTACTTTCACTAAAGTAAACTCACACAAACTGAAGGATATATATATATGTTTATCCTAAGAGAGCAAAGGCTCAATGTGTGTGAGTGTAAAGAGTGGAAAGGCTCGAGTGCTCATGGGTGTTCTTGTGTAAAATTTAAATTGCAACTCACACAACTTGAAAGTAAATCCACCCGAATGTAATTGCAACTCACACTGCTTTCACAAAGTAAATTCACCCAAATGTAAGTGCGACTCACACTGCTTTCACGAATTAAATTCACCCAAATGTAAGTGCAACTCACACTGCCTTCACGAATTAAATTCACCCAAAGTGAAATATATATATTTAGCTTAAGAGCGAGAAGGCTCGAGTGCGCGTGAGTGCGATCGTGTGCAATTTAAGAGTGAAAAGGCTCAAGTGCACGTGGGTGTACTCGTGTACATTTTAAGAGTGAAAAGGCTCAAGTGCACGTGGGTGCACTCGTGTGCAGTTTAAGAGCAAGAAGGCTCAAGTGCACGCGGGTGTACTCGTGTGCAGTTTAAGAGCGGAAAGGCTCAAGTGCAAGTGTGTGAGCTCGTGTTTCATCCACAAATATTACAATCCAGGGGGAGACTTCGCTCCATTAATACAACCCCATTTCCGAATTGAATTGAATTTAATTGAGCAATTTAAAACCAAAATCAAAGAGACTTACAAATCTTCGCTCGGTTTAGTCTCTTGGGTTCGCTCGGGTCTTCCTTCGTCGCAGCCGTGAGGTAAGTCCCTTGGTTTGGTTCCAAGGTCAAAGCATGAGTATGAGTCAACCTAGGTGCAGTCGGTTTGGATTGGGTGCAGCTGGGTGTAGGTGCGAATTGGCCTTGGCTGGGTTCGGCCAAGAGGTCTAGTTGGTCAAGGTTTAAGGCCAAGTGGTTAGGTTCGGTTTAGGACATGGCTGGGTCAAGGCCTAGGTTAGATCAAGCTAGTCTTGGTTCAACCAAGTTAGCTAAGGTCTTGGTTTTAGGGCAGGTTAAAGGTTCAAGTCGGCTAGCTAAGTAGGTTTAGTTTTGCTAGGTGTGACCTAGGTGCAGCCAGCACCTAGTGAGTTCGGCTCGGGTTTTGGTGCTTGAGTTGCAGCCCAAATCAAGCACGGTTCCTAGTCTTGGTTGCAGCCGAGTGGTGCGACTAAAGGGGTTAGGTGCAGTCCCAGGTTTTAGTGGGTTTAGGTGGTTTCAAGGCAGGGAGGGCCAGCCTAGTCAAGTCGATTAGGGTTGAGCTAGGTATGGCTGGGTGCAGTCATGGTTCGGCCATGGCTAGGGTCAGGTCGAGTGGTGAGTCAAAAAGGTTTTAGCTAGGTGCGGCCAGCACCTAGCCAAGTTGGTTTTGGAGTGGGTTAGGTTCTAGGTTGGTTTCGGTTGGACCAGCAAGGGGTCGAGCTAGGGTGTGGTTTTAGGGGTTAGGTTAAGCCGACCTTGGTTCAACCAAGTAGGTTAGGTGCGGTTTACGACATGGGCTGGGGTCAAGGGGTGGCTGGCCATAGTTGGGTTGGTTTAGGGAGTGAGCTCGGTTGTGGTCTTGGGCCAGGTTGCAACCAAGGTCGGTTCAGCCAAGTAGGTTAGGTGCGGTTTAGGACATGGGCTGCGCCAAGTCCAAGGTGGGTGAGCTAGGTGTGACCAGCAAGTGGCGGTTTAGGGTGTGGTTTAGTTGGGCTAGGTAGGTCGATTAGGTGGCTGGTTTAGGTCGGTTTACGGTAGTGGCTGAGCAAGGTTTGGTTGAGGAAGTGAACTCGATTGTGGTCTTGGGCCAGGTTGCAACCAAGGTCGGTTCAGCCGACCTTGGTTCAGCCAAGTAGGTTAGGTGCAGTTTAGGACATGAGCTGGGCCAAGTCCTAGGTGGGTTTAGGTCAAGTGCGAGGTGCGCCCAGGTTGTGGCTGGGTGCAGTCATGGTTTGGCCATGGCTAGGGGCAGGTTGCTAGGTGGGTTCGGTTAGGTTCAAGGCTACGTTCAAGGGTCAACGTCAAAAGGGACTTACCTCTTGCAGCCGGTCCACCTTAGTCCATCAAGCTCTCCACGGTCCAACATAGCTGCAACCACTTTGGTCTTGGTCAACGCCCTTTTGTTGCAGCCCACCCCTTGGTCAAGGTCATATGGCTTGAACCCACTTAGGTCTAGGTCAAGTCAAAAAAGTCAAGCACCACTTTGTTGACTTGCACTCACCCTCTCTCCTACTTTTCACTCAAGCTCCTCCCAAAATTTTTTCACGTGAACTTGCTCCCCCCCTTGGCTCTATTTATAGGCCAAGGGTGGATCTTGGATTTGGATCTTGAGATCCAAATCAGATCCAATTACTATTTGGATCTGGATCTTTTGGTCCAGATCCAATCAAATTTTTTCTGGTCCATTTCTTTAGTCCTTTTTTACACTTTCTATGGTCGGTTTCAAGTGGGCTCCGGTTCCTCGGTAACTCAATTTCAGCCTAGGTTTTCCCTAGGTTCCTTTTCCGACCAATGTTTCGCTTTTCAGGACGTTTCGACGTTTGATTTGATCCACCTTTTTCCGTTTTTGGCTCGCTTCTGAAGATGTCGATATTAGATTTTCCCACGGACTCTGTTCTTCATTTTAACAGGCCGGGTCTTCAATTTCTGTAGACTTCATCAGGTTTTTGGCTTCTTTATGTATTTTGGAGCTAAACTTGATTTTGACACAGATGCCAGTTTTAATCTTCTTTCTGGCTTTTCTCGGAATGGGCTTGAGCTTTCTTTCTTTCCTCATTTTTTGCCTTGAGCTAGCTTTTGAAGATTTGGGAGTTTTTGAAAACATGGCATTTTTGGGGTGTTTACAATAACTTATAAGTTGTTGACTGATTTGTTGTTGTTCTTCCTTACTTTGTAGAAGTATAGCTACAACTTGAAACAAACCACCTTTAATTGCAGCATTAGATTCTATCCCATCATAATCATGATACAACCTTGGATTCAGATACAATGCAACAGCTTCCAATGGCTTATGCATTTGCTTGTCCCATCTTTTGTCTATGATCTCCTAAATAAAAGCATATTGCTCTTCTTTGTTCTTCATATTAACCTATAAAACAAGAAGATAAATGTTATTATAAGATTAAGAAGTAAATATTAACAAACAACACATAAAACTGAAATACGTAATAGTTAAGTCCCATCTTATGTACCTTTGTTTTTCCTTTACACGATCCATCTTCTCATAGATGTAGCCCATGACTGGTTTTTCATCACTATTGACCATACGTAAAATATCTACCAAATCATTGCTAAGTGAAAAACTAATGCCCTTCCAAAATCTAAGTTGCAAAATTATTGTCTTAGATTGCTTTCCTTCAATACTATTTGATAAAGGATATTTTTCCCATTATTCAAAAATAACCATCGACCTTAGAGTTTCTTTTGACTGCTACAAGCTATAAATAGTTAAGAATATAGTAGCAAAACAGGTCACAACCAGTCTATGTATATCTCTTCTTCTTGTAAAATGTCTCATCATATGCAATATTTGTCCATGGCTATACAAAAATGTCACTAGCTTCTTTGCCCCGTTGAAGATGCCTTTTAGTTTTTTTGTCTCTCCAATATCTTCAAGCATCAAATCTATATAGTATGCAGCACATGGTGTCAAAAACAAATTATTAAATTCAGCCATCAACATTCTACCAACTTCAATGTAATTTATTGCATTATCTGTGACCACCTGCACAACATTCTTCTCTCCAACCTCTAAGATTACATCTTTTAACAATGCATACAATTTATTTGCATCCTTTACTTCATGAGATGCATCAATGGACTTAAGAAACAATGTACCTTGAGGACAATGCACTAAAAAATTTATTAGTGTTCTCCATTTTCTATCCGTCCATCCATTTGACATAACATCCATATGTAGCACAATGCTTTCTAAATCCATTCATAAACTCTCTTGCTTTTTCCACTTCCTTCTACAAGAATGTTTTCCTTACTTCATGGTATGATGGATCCTACTCGTTCTCTTTCTTATTTCTTATATCGATTTTCTAATATAGCTTGTCGTAGTGAGTCGGGCGATGAATGCACAAATGAATCCATGGGTCCCTTTGGAAGCAGTGATCGTGAGCTAAATAACGATGAAGATGATAAATATTAGGCACCTCCTGCTATGTTAGCTTTCATACTAGAAGCTTCTCCTCCATATGAAAATGAAATTTTCTCGACATTCTTCTTCGATATATTGTGCAGATAATCGTAAATTATTTTCTTTATTTCTTCAATTGCATTCTTGTAAGCTACTACATTTCCACTCCTTTCCATTAAACGGTCTTTATATCTTGTTATTCCGTTGATAGAAACATGACCACATAATATACAAAATACTGGCATATTATCCGTTCTAGATTTTGTCAAACCCCAATTCCATCCTGGATACTTGGAAGTTGGGGGTCTGTAGTTGTATGCGGGATTAGAAAACCGAATACCAATTGTATTACTAGAGCCGGTGCCACAACTGCCATTGCTATTGCCACTTGGAGAACAAGCAAATGTACTTGTTGATGAATCCATACTCACTACAAAAAATAAGAATTACTACTCAATTTCCATAAGAGGAAAGAAATTTTAAGGAGATGCTTGCATGAATATAAACCCCAAATGTGCAAACATGCCACATATAAGTGAATAAACCATAACAAGTTCAGGACATAACTTGGCGCCACTGCAAATACAGAGAATGTATTCCAAGGATTTAAACGATACTTGAAATAAACCATAAACAAAAGGGTGCATGTGTTTGTGCTAGGCTCCGACCTCCCTTTGCACCAACAGAGAAAAGGAATTAAATGATACTTAAACTTAAACAAGACAATTCCATATTAAATTAAACAAGAACATTCCATATTAAACCTGCATGAAATACACTAGAGAAGGATGCATAGAATGGAGACCGATTGCAATTGAAGCAAAATGAACATGATGGATCATGTTCACATAAAAGAAAAAAATCCTCCTTTAGGTGATATACCAATGACTCATCAAACTTGTGGGTGCCCATGCATTTGCTGATTAAACTGTATAAAAGAAGCTTCAAGAAACATATCTTTTGCTTCTTACGCCACCACAAACTTGTGGGTGCCCATGCATTTGCTCTATCCACGACTCATGGTCCATATTCTCCTTGAGAAGATAATCATATTATTGTTATACTGCCCCTGATTTGAGTTTGCAAATGTTTTTGTCTAAAATACAAATGCCAAAACCTCATATCTAGCCATTAGTATCAAGTTTATGTCAAAGAATGGTTACAACAGATCAAACCATGAAATACATGCTAGCATGTTGTTGTCATTATCGTCATCAGAAAAGTACTTATAAAGCCATGGACCAACAAATAATTTGCACTTCTCTCATAAAGCCCATTTACAAGCTATATTTCCTCTGCAATGTCCAATACCACCTCAACACCTCATTTATCACAATTAAGAATCAATAGTGCGAGTAGGAGCCACCCAATCTCCCAAAAATAAAAAGCAAGGGACAAGTTGCTATAACTAAACCAGTAAAATCGACTCATCTTAAACCAAGTGAACCAGCAAGTGCACAAGCACGAACTTCTACATCCCATGATATTTTCTACAAGATAAAACAGTAACACGCTCTTATATTCAAGCGAAAAACCTTACACCGTAGTTGACCAGATTCTTAACGAGCCATTCCCGTGAAGCTTGAAGTATGCAGAATGTAAATGAATTCAGTTATGCATAGAAAGCCATCATGCAAGGAGATCTCCCTTGGAACATTGGTCCACTACAATTTCTATATATTTAAACCATCCCTACCAGGCTACCACAAAGAACTGACATTAAGGATCCCACACTTAGCCACACCTGACGGATCATTTCTAGGTGTATAACGCTTAATTGCAGTGACAAATTGTGGTCAAACTACAAAATCAGAACCTCACGTCTCAAATGGTAACCCTTTATCATAGTAAAGTGTCGTGAGACTAACATTTTACAGCACTTTGTCCTCAGAAATGAGAACATGTTGGCTTATCTAACATTATACAACACTTTGTCCTCCTTTACTAGATAAGTAATGTGTGCATTAAAACGCCCCAAATCAAATAAAATAACGTGAATATATTATTTGTATTTACATTATTGACACCCCGAACCACCCAAAACTTCGACATTTGTTCGATTCAAGGATAAACTGAATACGAAATGATTAGAAACTTGATTCAAACATAAAACGCAAATAAATCAATAGATTAGATGCTCGGATCAAACATAAACCAACAAACGTAAGAGTAGTATAACAATAATATGATTCACTTCTCAAGGAGAACCTGGACCATGAGTTGTGGAGAGAGCAGAGAGAAAGTCTTTTCACTCTCGCATGGTCGCCTGCTAAGGGTTACCCGCTAAACTGCTATAGTGTGCTATTGATAACACAGACCTCGACCAAAGGAAACTAACTACCCAGATAAATTCCCTAACTCTAAATAAAAGAAAATAGTTTTGTTCATCATCAATAGAAAGATACTCAAATGAGATAAAAATGTACATGCTTTTACATAAATACATATTTACAACACTTTCATGGATGTTCCTTTTGATGCTTAAACCTTGAGAAAACATGTGGAAATGCATATGCGTGTGCATAGATTTAAATTAAATTGCATCTATATCTTTTTTCACTCTTACCTCTCAAGAATATATACCTTCCGCTTGGGTCTCTTCCCATGAATAGCTTGGTTTGCGGTTTTTAGAATCTCCTCCAATCCCATCGATTTCAAAAGATGCAAATCCTTCCTCGCCTGCACTAGTTCATGCATAGACCATGGAAAACATCAAATCAAGGAAAAAAATATGCACAACAGGAACCAAGGAAACAAATAACAAACAAAAAGGAGGAAGAGAAGCTAATCTTGAGGAGATGTTGAAAATAAGGAGTCCAACGATGCTTGTTCTTGTTCTTGTTCTTGTAAATGATGCGATTGAATATGATGACCAGGAGCATAGCCGCCCACTAGATAGAGAAGAGAGAAATGGAGAGAGAGAGAAGTGTATGTCTGCACAAGCATAATTGTCCACTAGAAAGAGAAGTCGTGTCTGTGTGATAATGGTGGTAATGGCTAGGGATGCCCATTTAATGGAAATGGGTAGTCATGATGATGGTGGTAGTGTTGCAACGAGGGATAATCTTCAAAAGGATTCCCTAAAACCATCAATGGATAGAGAAAGCTCATATCCCCACCAGATAGAGAAAGCGAGAAAGAAAGGGAGAGAGAGAAAAAGAGAGAGTGAGAATACCTGTGTCAGAGGGAAGGCCAAGGGATGCGGAGGTGGTGGTGGTGGCCGTTGATGTGCACATAGTGGTAGAGAGAGCAGGAGCAAAGGCGAGGGAGAGGGGCACACACAGATTAATACAAGTCTAGCCACGTGAAGAACCAGGCCTTGAGGCTGGGTTTGGGTCATGGAGTACCCGCCCCAAGGAAGGGCCTAGAAGAGGCCCCCCTTGGCCTATAAATAGAGGGGGGGGGGGGGGGGGGGGGGGGGGGGGGGGGGGGGCGCATCTTGCATTGGGAGCAACTTGAGCATTGGAGAATGGCTGCATTTCTTGGGGAATTCATGAGTCTCCTTAGGGAAGAGTGGAGAGAGGGGAAGAGAGTGTAGAAAATAGGCAAAGTGCTGCAAGTTTTAGAGAGTGTGAGTGAGAAAAGAAGAGAAAAGAAAGGGGAAGGTGAGGGTCGTGAGTCATCGTTAGAGCCGATCCTTGGAGAAATTTGTGTAAGTATTCCTCCTTCTTCGTTCATCTTTATCTCTTCTTTATATTCAATTCAAAAAGGATTGTATTAATTGATCTTTGTCTCCCCCCATGTTGTAGTAAGAAATAGATGTGCTGAAATTTTCAATTCTTGCTTATGCACTCTAATTGTTTGTGTTCTTGATTCTACCTCTCTATATGGTATAAACATTCTATATCTCCTAATCCACTCTATGCTTAAACTAAAATATATATTTTTATTCATTTCCCTTCAGCACTATTGTTGCAATTTAAATTCGGGTGAGTTTGCATCACGTATCTTCTAAAAACGAAATTCTGGATTTCAGCATTCATGTATACCTTGATTCTTTATTTTTCATTGTTAAATTGGTGCTCCGATCATTCTAAAATTTGGCACACATTATCTATACACAAAATCCCACTTTTAATAAACTTTTCAAGAATTTTAGCGTCATGCAACCACATATTCAAAGGTGTGTAAGATTAGGAAAAATCCTAAATCATTTCTGTTAAAACTATTTTCCTGCAACAAAGCCTAAGTAATCATATCATAACTCTATCTATGATTATCTAAATTTAGTGAAAGTTGATTCATTGGAAAGCTGATATCTATAAATTTCTAACAAGATCAAGTGCACTAAAATCGGAGCTCTCAACACCGAGATACAGACCTATCTTTAAGTCTCTATATTTCTGTGACAAAACAGTTCTGAGTGTCTAAGCCAAGATACATTCCTGATTTAATTTTGTATCACCACAGTCACAAAATTCAAAATAAAAAATGACTTACAATTTTATGCTGTGTCCTGTGAAATTTTTAGGATTTTTGGAGATTCCTAGGTTACCAAAAAAATTTCGGGATCAAGCCTTAAAAATAGAACCAATTTCTGTTTTTCAGAACTTTTTGATTTTCAAACTTAAAACCAAAGTGCACGAATTTGTTCTTGACAACACCTCATTTTCAAATTGGATTTGGAACTGCACATGTACATTTGAAATCCTCAAAGCGCTTAGGTTGACCCTTTAGTATCGGTTCAAGAAGGCTTAAAGCAAAAAGATCTCACTTAGCCACAATCGCAAAGTCAAATTTAAAACTTTGCTAGTTTTTGGAAACTAGTTAACACGCTCGCGCAAAGAAGTAGTTTTGAAAAAATTACTTCCAGTCTCTACATAGGCTTAGAGTGAATTTTCACATCTACAGTCTGGGTCCACCTAAGCTGGGTCCCTGCTTGATATGAAGTTGCTTTAACTATTGGCTTGATCTTCGCTGAATCTTCTGTGGGGATGATTTATCTTTATCCCTTCTTCACCAAGCTTTCATCCATTTTCATTTATGATTTCAAATATTTTCTTTTTTATTATTTAAAAGTATTTTTTTTGAAATTATATTTGAAAACATCAGGTTTTATCGAAATCTTCAAATATTCTTTTAAAAACAACTCAGTTACATTTCCACTGTTTGTTTATATGGGTGACTTACTTTCGTCTCATGAGTTAGTCTTTACTGTTTTAACCACTTTAACCCTTTGTTCGGTGTAAGGTGTTGGACCACTTTAACCTTTGGGTGTAGGGTTTTGGACCTCTTTAACCCTTTGATTGGTGTAGGGTCCCGGAGTAGGACTATCCTCAGTCGTGCGAGTTTTTAAGGCCTGATTTGGATTTGTTTTGTATTTCAAAGGTTTTTACAAATTTGATATTTTTGCAAATATTTTTTGGGTTTGGTTCCCAATGTCTCATTTCTATTTGTTTCTTTAAAGAAAATTGTTTGAAACCATCATTTCTTTAGATGAAATTATTTGAATAGGCATAATGCTGCCAATTAGAGCTTAAGGGTAAAGTAGTCATTTTTTTGCTCTTTGTCAAATTTTGATTTTTCTGAGAGGGGTGTCATTTACCCTTATTTTGAGGCTGCCATGAAATTTGGGTGTAGAAATGAGTTCGTTTAAGGTATCTTTATTTGAAAACCCTTAAAAGACCTAAAACCACACTTTTTCTTCAAAAGGCAAAATTTCTAAAAGATCAAATTATTTTAAGAAAATTTTTGAGTGTCTACAATCATGTGTAAAGATCCAAATATTTTTAAACAAAAATTTCTACCTTTTAGAAAATTGGCTATTTTCGGCAACTTTGGGTTTTTAAATAAAAATGCATCAAATGAGCTCATTTTGATATCAACATTTTATAAAAATGATGATTTTGCCCTCATGACCAAATCGGCAGGATTTTCCTTTTTTAAGTGATTGCCTTCAAAGAAATGATGATTTCAAACAATTTCTTTTATATAAACAAATGAAAAGGTAACATTGGGAATCAAACCCAAAAATGTTTGTAAATTATAAATTTACGCAATTCCAAAACCCTTGATATTCAAAAACAAGTTAAATTCAAACCAGACCTCGAGAATTCGCCCAATTGAGAAGGGTCTTATTCCAAGACCTAATACCCAGGGTTAAAGTGGTTTGACACCTTACACCCGTTAAAGTGGTTAAGGTGGTTCGATACCCCACGCCCATGACAAGGTTTAAATGGTCAAGGTGGTTATAGATTGACTCACCGAGCAAAAGTAGGTCACCTTTGCAAACAAAAACTGGGAATGAAACTCAGTGTTTTTCCAAAATAATATTTAAAGAATTTATTAAATTTGAGGTTTTCAAATATAAAATGTTTTTTTATAAAGTGTTTGAAACCTACCATATATAAAACTCGGATCATATGGAGGCAAATTTGCCGGAAAGAGGAAACAACATAAAAAGGCAACGACCAAGCGCCTGCGAATTTCGACATTGTTGGGCAAGGTAACTTGTCAATTTTAGTTTCACGTAAAAAAAAAGGAAGGTCAGCACCCAGAAAAGACGGTCAATTTATCAAAAGGAAAGTGATGTCTCATTTAGCAAGGTTGTGAGGTTCAATTTATTTGGTAAGTTATCGAACCTTTCCAATTTCAATATATAGAAGGGTCAAAACAACTTACAATTTGGCAACCTTGACACATAATTTGGTAAGTCACTACGTTTTGTGCCGAATGGTTTCAACATGACAACAATAAGGTAATCATTAAATGATCGATTTTGGTAAGTCACCGTGACATGGGTTGCATGATTTGAGCATGACCCGATTTGGTAGCTACAAGGAATCAACTTGCCACATACCAAACCGGGATGATTTCATCAAGCGGAGAAGGTCACTTGCCATTCCAAGTCCAGCCGACTTTAGCAAGTGAAGGAGCAGATGATAACTTCAGCCAATGAGCAACTCCCTTCCAAATTCAACGTGAACTGCACCTGCTTACCATTCCAGGTTTAGTAGCTCCTTAACTTCCCAAATCAACAGTTCATCTTCACGGCAACCAGTTGCCTTTTTCACAGCAATCATTTACCAATTCCAGCTCCAAATGAAGTCTACGTTCCATCTGATGTCAGCTCTGGACTTTCCAAACCGGCAGCTTCATGATCAACTTGAAGAAAATTACCTTACCATATCAAATTTGATCATATTGTTCTCAACCGAATTCTGCAAAAAGCATGGCAGATTCCACAACAATTTACCTTTCTCGGCTTGGATCAATTGCAGTCGTGTACAGCTCCAATAAAATCCGATAACTTCCGTATCACGTGTGGTCTAGTTTGGCAAGAAGATGCATCAGACGTGGGTCTGATTTGGAATGCCATGACCAGCTACCAGAACCGGCAACACTCTTCCAATTTCAGCATGAACAGCAGCAAATATTGACTGATTTTGGAAGGTTGTGGACAACACTTTCTTGCTTTATCATAGCCCATCATAATAAGGCAGGTTGCCTTATCAACAGCTGCAAGTGATAAGCAACCCATGGCCTATAAAAAGGGATCCAAGACAGCTACACAACATCAGCCACCGATTCCCAAAATCCATCCTTCATCGCAGCTGCAGATCCTAACACGGTGGACCGTCCAACAAGAGAGAGAGAGAGAGAGAGAGAGAGAGAGAGAGAGAGAGAAAGAAAGAAAGAGAGAAAAAAGGAGGGAAAGAAGGAAGAAAGAGGTCGTGGTCCACCTCTTAACCTCTGCTACAGAGCCTCCGCCACCGGCCGCCACAGGTTATCCTCCTTCCTTCATCGTACAGTGAATCAAACAAGTGGAAAGTCAAGCCAAGTTTGCATATTCCGGTGAATGTATCGATGAAAACGAATAATCCTTCGATGCTTTCCTTTTAATCCTTTCTACTCAATGGATGATTGAAGATTGTAAACCTCTTTTATTTCACGGATTAAGGCTGATCATTAAGCTACAGGTTTGTTTAAGTTCAAACTAGTGCCCACATACTTTTGCTGAAAATCTAGAATTTTGAAACTGTACTATGTACACGACTGATCACAGATTTCTTTGTAATTATATGTTGCTCCAATCAACCCGAGATTTATCTTGTCTAAACTAGACATATGCATGAGCATCTGGTAAAATGTTCAAGATTTTATACATTATTAAACATTGCCTATTAAATCTGGAAAGATTTACAAAAACCAGAATAGGTTATGAAAAGCTAGAAATTTATGTGACATATGTTTGCTATTTTTTTAATATCTTTGTGCATACTACATCAAATTGATTAAAAATGGTCTCTTTGGAAAGCTAACATCTATACCTTTCCAAAAAGACCAATTTCACAAAATTGAAAGGTCCAAGTACCAAAATATCTTAGTTTTTCTGAACCTTTGATATTCTGCTATAAATCTGTTATGAGTGCTTGAATGATGTTTAATTCTAGATTTAATTATAATGATATGTAGCATTAAAATCCAAAATAAAAATATCTTCTGTACATGTAAGTCTACTTTATGTAAAAATTTTAGAATTTTTAGAAACTCAGAAGTATTTTTTAAAAATCAGAGAACAGGTCTCTGAAAAGAGAACCAGTTTCTATTTTTCAGAACCTAAAATTTTCCAAAATCAAGAACTAAATCACGACTTCTTCAGACTTTCAAGTTAGGATATTGTTTTTCAAAATTTAATGGAATTCAAATAATTTTCCAGGGTCTAGGCTGAACCTTGAGCGTCAGTTTAAGAGGGCCTACGTCGATAAGAACTCACTCGTCCACAATCGTCTAATAAAGTCAGAAATTGTATCTTTGTTAATTTGA
Source organism: Brasenia schreberi (assembly GCA_036023115.1). NCBI lineage: Eukaryota > Viridiplantae > Streptophyta > Magnoliopsida > Nymphaeales > Cabombaceae > Brasenia > Brasenia schreberi. Next base: position 11,875,156 of record JAYKKT010000051.1, read on the forward strand.
GTAAACTAACTGGCACGATTGTGCACACGACATAGTCTCGAGAATTTCTTTTCAAATCTTTATAGGTTTTGAAATAAAAATTTGCGTCTACATGATGCAATGCCAAAAACCAAGATCATGCATGTATAGGGAATTGTTGCTTTACAAAATGCATCAAAGTCTTGGGTCACATTGAAAATCATTCATCACATGCCACAATAGGGTCTACCATAGTATATGAATGCTCATATCATCTCCTCCAAACTAGGGGCATGTAAAGTGCATTAACTAAACACCATTCATGGAGTCATCATTTCATAAAGCATGTATCTCCACCATTTCATATGTAATACATTTTACATCATTCACCCATAAGAGGCCCACATCCACTTGGTAAGTAGCGGCCCAAGTGGGATGGTCCCTATGTTGTAAAAGGGGCAAATAATGCCTATTATTTGATTGATGTTGAGGGAAAAAATTTAACAGACCCTATAAATGCCTAATACTTGAAAAAATATTATTTATATGGTCTACTTTAAATTCTTTTGAAAAGATTTTAAAAATAGATCTCCTTTGAATTTCTTGAAAGAATGATCAAAATAGATTATGTGATACTAAATTAGGGAATTGTTGCTTTATGAAAAGTGAAGTTTTCAAAATCATTTGGTAACATTTCAAAAATCTTTTACTTATGAAATGAGGACTAGTTCAAAATAGTAAAATATTTTCAAATAATAGGTGTTATTAGGAAATGGGATATACTTGGTTGAATTGAGTACCTAAAGGGATGAGTTGTATTCCCCCACTTCATTTCTCTCTAAAAAGGAAAATTGGCAAAATCAAAAGAAAATTAAGAAAAACAAAACCTCCAATATAAAGGTCTTCCAAAAAGAAAAAGAAAACAAAAAGAAAGAGAAAACAAAAACCTCTAATATAGATGTTCCCTTTAAAAGAAAAAGAAGCCAAAGCTCAAAAGTGAGATTTTTCATCAAAAATTTCTATGCCTTATACCATGGGACACTTCAGAAGGGACTGTGGGAAACTTTTTTCCGAAATCCCCATAGTTCATCCCAATGGAGAAAAGTTTACCATTAAAATGACAGAGTAGGAATAGGATATACTTATTTGGATTTCATTTTGTTTGAGAATTAGACTTTGTTGTGTGAGAAACTAAATTTTGAAATATTATTCAAAATTTTCTACAAAACCATTGCTAAGTAGTGGATATTAAAACCCGAGTGAGGGAAAATGTAAGAAATTAGAAGTCTTTTTTTATAGAAACCAAACGGAGTTCCCTTTTTAAAAAGAAATTTTAAAAACCCAAAACATCAAAGGAAACAATACAGAAACCATCTTCCTTGGGGTAACCAACCTTCATAGGTTCCTTCTCAAGCTCACCAATCACAGGTATGGGTCTCTAAACATCTACATCATTCACCTCATATTTCATGCACACATGCATCCATAAATGAGTCATGCATGCATGATCATCGTAGGACTAGGTGTTTGCTTGTCAAATCCTCTTTAGCTAAGATCCCTTACTACACAAAAACAAGTCCAAGAAAATAGATGTTATGGAATGAAAGAAAAATTCATACTCTAAAAATAAATTTGGAAAGAAAATCAAAAGGATGTTTTCTTCTTTGCCATTATCCAAATAAATTTTGATTAATGCCAAAGAAGAGCATCTTTAAACACCCAAAAAAAATTCTAAAATATTTCTTTTTTGATCTTTTAGAAATTTTGCCTTTTTCAAACAAAAAATTACAGTTTTAGGTCTTTTAAGGGTTTTTCAAATAAAAACACCTTAAATCAACTCATTTCTTCGACAAAATTTTTTGCAACCTCAAAATAAGGGTAATTTCATCCCCATCAACAAAATCAAATTTTGACAAAAGTTTAAAAAAGTGACTACTTTGCCCTCAAGGCCAAATGGGCAGGATTATGCTTTTTCAAATTATTGCCTTCAAAGAAATGACGATTTCAAACTATATTTCTCAAAGAAACAAGTAAAAATGAGACACTGGGGACCAAACCCTAAAATGTTTACAAATTGAAAAATTTACAAAATTCCAAAACCCCTTACATTTAAAAATAAATCAAATTCAAAACAAACCTCAAAAACTCTCTCAATCGAGAATAGTCTCATTCTGAGACCCTATACCCAAAGGTTAAAGTGGTTTGAGACCCTACACCCACCAAAATGGTTAAAGTGGTTTGATACTCTATATTCATCAAAAGGTTTAAAGTAAGCTGACACCCTTTAAACACCCAAAAATTTTCTTAAAACATTTGATCTTTTAAAAATTTTGCCTTTTAAAGAAAAAATTGTGGTTTTGGGTCTTTAAAGGGTTTTCAAATAAAAACACCTTAAACGAATTCATTTTCGTACAAAAATTTTATAACAGCCTCAAAATAATGATAAATGGTATCCCTCTCAAAAAAATCTAATTTTGACAAAGAGCCAAAAAAATAATTGCTTTGCCCTCAAGTCTAAATTGGTGATATTCTGCTTTTTCAAATGATTGTCTTCAAAAAAAGAATGGTTTCAAACAAGTTTTCAAAGAAACAAATAAAAATGAGATATTGAGAATCAAACCCAAAAATGTTTGCAAAATATTAAATTTACAAAAACCTTTGAAATTCAAAAACAAATCAAATCCAAATCATGCCTCAAAAACTCGATCGATAAAAGATAGTCCTACTCCGGGACCCTACACTCATCCAAAGTGTTAAAGCAGTCTGAGACCCTACACCCATCGAAAGGATTAAAGTGGTCTGACACCCTACATCCAACAAAGGGTTAAGATTTATTCATTTGAATCTTATTTTGTTTGAGAATTAGACTTTGTTGTGTAAGTAGGAGAGTTTTTCAATGTTTCCTAGTTTTCCTATAAAACCTCTACCAAGTAGTAGGTATTATGACTCGAGTAAAAGGAAATACAAGAAGCTGGAAATCCTTGTGATTGAAGTTAAAAGGATTTCCTCTTTCTTTTAAAATCTTTGAAAACCCTGAAACATCAAGCAGCATAAGGGCCATACTCACTTGGGGCAGTTGACCTTCACAAGCCTCCCAAGTTCGATCATTGTATGTTAGAGTCTCTAAAAGAACCATCGTGTGCATATCACTCATGTCCCTCACACATGCCCATGCATGCATGTCAAACCATTGAATACATGATCGCCATTAGGACCAAGGTCATAACAGATTGAGTCCCTTTTGGCTCTAAATCCCCTCTTACTTATCCTTAAGGAGTTAGGCACTCGGATGATCCATGCTCTCGAGAAAGGTTCGGAAAGAAAAGTAAAAGGGTGTTTTTCTTCTTTGACATTATCTAAACACAGTTTGATTAATGCCAAAGAGGGGCATCTATAAACACTCGAAAATAAAATATTTTCGAAATATCTCAAAAAGGTGCATCAAGCTTTAAAGATTGTTTCAAAGTTCAAAACGTGAAATACGAACTCGTTTGAAGTTTCAAAATTTACAAGTTTCAATCAAACCTATGTTTTGAACTAAAACCCATTTGCAAAACCAAGACAAACCCAGCCCAAATGCCATCATGTGAAGGAAGGCAAATGCAGCAAATATCTCGACTTCGAAGAAAGTTCAAGTCCCATGCCTAGCCCAGATGAAGCATACATTACAAAGGACACCCCGTTGAGATCTTCAAGTTCAAGCCAAGAACCGAAGAGGGAATCAATTCGGCCAAGTGCACCAAATGGAAAAGGTCTACTTCACCAAAGCCACCCACACGGGATGGAAATGGTTCAAGGACCAGCCATACATGGGAAGTAATTCATCTACTCAATATCAAGCCAAGACAAGCCAAGCTCACATGGTTCAGCCAAGCCAAGAAGGCTCCCCCGATTGGACCAAGTTCATGGCCGATCCAAGCCTAGGAACCAGCCCACATGGGGCTGGTCCATTCAATCATGGAGGGGACCACTCAAATGGGTCTCAAACCAAACAAAGGGTTGATCAAATCCACCCCAAAGAAGGGCCTAGACCAGCACCTTGGCCTATAAATAGGACCAAGGGGGGGCATGAAATGTATCTTAGAAAGAGTGGAGAGAGAGATTGCCTAAAGGAGAGTGAGTGATAGGCTAGGAGTAGGAATTTCCAGCAAGGAGGGATGTCCACTAGTGTGGAAAGAAGAGGGAGCTAGGTGAGAAATTGTGGGAGTGCTAGAAGAAAGACGATCAAACCTTGGCCGACTTCATTCTTGAAGTTCGGTTTTTACATTCCAAAAATCGTGTAAGACTTCTTTCACTCAATCTAAGTTTCAGTTATCTTCATTTGAATCCATTAAATAGGGTTGTAATAATGGAGTTTCATCTCCCCCCCTCACGTTGTAATAAGTTAGGTTTTCTGCAAATTTTATTTGATGGTTGAAACATTATGCACACACACGTACGCCATGTGTTTGATGTTATGTTTCTTCCTTCCTATATATTATAAACCCTCTATACTTCTAACCCCTTCTATGCATAAGCTATAAAATAATTTCCCTTCCTTTACATTTCTGCAATTTCAATTCGGAGTTAGTGTTGTTGTGATTTGCTTTGGTGTGGGTTTGCATCATTATGTTCATAAAACAGAAAACAGTATTTCAGCATCTATACATTTGTTCCTTCTTGTAATTTTCATTCTCTGATGCTTGCTACGATTCGATTGTAATTTAGCACACATACTTCACACACCCTACGGCACTTTAAGTAAAATTTGCAAGATTTTAGGATCACCCAATCCCATAATAAAACTGGAAAAGGAACGAAGCATTTTCTGAATCACGTTTTGCACAGTCGAATTCCCTGAAATAGAGTTTGAGTAAAAATCCCATATCTCTTTCCACATGTATCTAATTCACTTGATTTTTGATGCACTAGAAAGTTAACATCCATATTAACAACATCAAAATCATTAAAATTGGAATTCTAGTTACGGAAATACAGGCTTATCTTTGAGTCTCTATATTTCTATGATATAACTGTTCTCAGCCAGTGAGTCAGTTTGTTTCAAATATTTAATCCGGATTTAATACTTTTCCAAATTGAAATCTGTAAAGTGCTACAAATCCTCTACATCATAAGCTTTGCCTGATAAAATTTGGTGATTTTTGGAGGTTTGTAAGTTATTCAGATCAATTCGAGAAACAAGCCCTGAAAACAGAACTTTCTGTTTTTCATGACTTGTTAATTTTAAAATCTTGAATCAAGTACACATGCTACTTCTTTTACAAATATCAACTCTTCACGTGATTTGGAGTTCATCTTGGCTTCAAAATTGAAATTCCCAAGTACTTATACTGACCCTTGAGTGTGTTCAAGAAGGTCTAAAGCGAGAAGAGTTTGATTGCCCACAATTGCCTAAGAAGTCACATATTTTCAAAAACTTTACTACTTTTGCAAACTAGTTAGCACGCTCACGTAAGCGTAGGTGTAAAGACTTTCGTTTCGAGTTTTTCTCATAAACTCCGGGAAGAAAACTTTCATTTCTACAGTTAGAAAATCAACTTTCCTAGTTTACGTAAACTAACTGCTACGCTCACGCACGATGTAGTGTGTGAAAGCTTATTTCAAGTCTTTAGATAGACTTTAGAGTAAATTTTTACATCTACACACCATACACCCAACAAAGTACATCTACACACCATACACCCAACAAAGGGTTAAGGTGGTAAAAGACTAATTCATGGAGAGAAAGTAAGTCACCCATGCAAACAAAAACTGGGAATGAAACAAAATGTTTTCCAAAAATAATATTTGAAGATTTCATTAAATTTGATATTTTCAAATATAAAAATGATTTTAAAGAAAATGTTTGAAACTATACATGCCTTATATGAAACTTGAAACGAAAGGAGAAAAATTCCCCAGAAAGAGTAGATGGTAAAAACCAAAAAGGCAATGATCATGCACCTACCAATTTCGGCATTGTTGGGCAAAGTAACCTCTCATTTTAAGTTCAAGGTATTAGGCAAGTAGCCTAAGAAAGGAAAGTCAGCTTTCAAGAAGGAAGGAAGGTCGGCATTCAAGAGAGGAAAGTCGGCATTCAAGAGAAAGGAAAGTGGTCTAACTTGGCAAGATATGAGCAGTTATTGGCTTGCTAATTTCAGTAATATTGAACCAGCCTACTTACCATACGCAGCCATTAAATGCTCGATTTTGTAAGTCACCATGTCATGGGTTGGACGACTTCATGCATGATCAATTGGAGAAGGTCACTTACCTGGCTGATTCCAGCATGGTGGTAAGAAGGCACTTGCCATTCCAAGTTCAGCTAGTCCCAGCAAGGTTGAAGAAGGTCAGCAACAAAGAAAAGTAAGTTCATCCGATTTCAACCACATTTGGCAGGTTACCATACCAAGGCTAGCCGAATTTAACAATGTTGAAGTAGGCAGCTTCATGATCCGTTTGAGAAGGCACCTTGACCTGATTTGGTAGCCACAAGGGAGTAGCTTGCCATATCCAGTCCAGCCGAATTCAGCAACATGGACAACACCTTTGAACCATATTTGGTAAGTCATCCATGCCAAGCCGATTTGAGCCAAATTTGGCAACTCACCATATCATGTGCTGGACGATTTTGTCAAGTGGATACAGCAGCATGCATGCCCGATTTGGTAGGTCATTGTAGACGCGCGAAAAATCCCCGCCTCTTCGCCCCTTTCGTGGCTTGGAGTGGATCTTATCGTGCGTCTAAGGCCTATGTATACAAATAGGGCGTGCCAGCTAGCTTACTTAAGCTAGCGAAGATATATTAATACTGACTTCTAAACGTGGCGACTGTGAGCAAGTGAGCTCTTGTCGTCGCAGACCTTCTTGCACCGATGCACAAGGGTCAGTCTGTACGCTTTTGCAAAAATCGAGTTTTTGGGGAGAAAGTCTACGAAACGGTTCGAGGTGTCTATTTCGGGTCTTTAAGATGCGATTGCATGTTTTAGATCACGTGGATTTGCACGTGCCTAAGTCTTTTCTTTTATCCCTTTTTGGGTCGCCTAGTTTGTGTGTTATGAACACTCCACTACATGGGCGAATTCGAGCGGGGGTTGCTTCGATGCAATATGCGTCCTACCTCGTGGTATGGCGTAGATGCAATGCAAACTCACGCTACTCCAAAGGGAAAACCCGAAATGTAAAGACAATACTGAAGGGAAATAGCGGAAGGGAAATAACCGAAGGGAAATAACCGAAGGGAAATAACCGAAGGGAGATATGTATATATCTTATGTATATGAGCCCTTACTCGGGTCTTGCAAATAAGAGCGAAGGCTCAATGTGGGTGCGTGCTTGAATTGAAAGACTTACACACACGACATGAAATTAAACCCAAATATAAATTGCAGTATGGCCTTGACTAAGGTCTTGGGAGTAAGAGCGAAGGCTCAATGTGTGTGAGAGTGCTTGAATTGAAGTACTACACACACGACATAAATGAAACCCAAATATAACTGCAATAAGGCCTTTACTAAGGTCTTGGGAGTAAGAGCGAAGGCTCAATGTGTGTGAAAGTGCTTGAATTGAAAGACTTACTCACACGACAAGAAATGAAACCCAAATAGTATAGGTCGGCCCTTACTTGGGTCTTTCAAATAAGAGCGAAAGCTCAATGTGTGTGAGAGTGTTTAAATTGAAAGACTTACTCACACGACATGAAATGAAACCCAAATAGTATAGGTCGGCCCTTACTTGGGTCTTTCAAATAAGAGCGAAAGCTCAATGTGTGTGAGAGTGTTCGAATTGAAAGACAACGCACCCAACTTAAACAAAACCCTTCGGAAATGAACTATATACGTACACTTATATATTAGGGGCTGATTAGGCCCGTGTGTGTTCAAAATTGTGCACGACTAAGAGAGTGCACGTGTGTGGTTGTGCCAAGCCACGTTATTACAAGCGGGGGGAGACTATGCTCCGTTATTACAACCCCGTATCAAATTGAATTTCAAGCAAGTGTATGATTAAAGACCGAGTTTAGAAACTTACAAGTAGCTGGTCCGTAGAGGTCTTGCTTGAGCGTGGCCTTGGCTTTGGGCTGCAAACGGGAGCTCCGCGAAGGTATGTGCTCAAGGGTGCTGGCCGGCTGCAAATGGGGCGCGGGATGGACGCCTCGAAGGGGACCGGTGGCAAGTAGGTGGCGCCTCCAAGTAGGGAGTTTGGAGTGGCTGGATAAGTGGGTCTTAGGGTCACTAGGGAAGTTAGGTACTTAGGGAAATTGGACCTAAAAGGTGAGCTAGTGGGAAGGCCAAAGGGGACACCTAGGGGGGTTGGCCGAATGGGAGATGGTGGCTAAGTAGTGGCCAGCCACTTGGGTTATCCTAGGTTCGGCTAGGCTTAGGGGGTGGCGGCAAAGAGGTGGAGCTAAGGGGAAGATGGGTGGCTAAGAGTGGAGAGGTGGTAGAGAGTGGTTTTGAGGGAGTTAGGGGGACTTACCGAATGGGAAGGAGTGGCGGATGGAGTGGGAGAGTGGCGGGCAGGTAGCTGTCGGCTAGTGGAGTTGGGGGGAAGGTGGTGACGTCCAGCTGGGGGGGCAGTGGTGGTGGAGTGGGAGAAGGAAGGTGGCGGAGCAGGTGGCGGCTGGTGGAGGAGCTGGAGCTGCTGGGAAGACGGATGAGAGATGGGAGAATGAGAGGGCCCGGCTGGGTGGTGGAGTGGTTCCCACTTGGAAAACCCGCCCACAATGAGGGGGGTTTAAATAGGGGATGGGTAGGTCGGTTAGGGCTGGGTTGTGGGTAGTGGTTAGGTGGTTTAGGTAGGGTAGTATGTAGATAAGGTGGGCTGGATGGGGTTGGGCCAGATATTTTAAAACTAGGTGTTTGGGAAAATCGTGGGCTAAGGGTGGTTTAGGGCTAGGTTAGGTGGTTGGGTTTTAGGGTGAGGTTTAGTGAGCTAGGTTAGGTGGTTTAGGCTAGGTTTAGGCTAGGATTAGGGAAATTAATCTAGGTTTAGGGAAGGATTAGGGGAGTGGGTTAGGTGATTAGGTCGGGATTAGGCCGGGATTAGGGAAGTGGGTTAGGTGATTAGGTTCAGATTAGGGGTGGATTAGGGGTTTAGGCTAGGTTTAGGCATTTTGGGTTAGGTTTAGGTGAAGGAGCTCCCTTAGCATGGCCCATAGACCTTGATCACCCCATGTTGGTGCAGCCCTAGGTTAGGTTTTAGCTAATTACAAGCTTAAACCCACTCAATTAGGCTAACCCACATGATTAACCCAAACTTGACACACAAGTCAAGCTTAATACAACACTCTTGATATTTATCACCCCCACTCTCTCTCATGCCCAATATCCCACGTGAATTTCAAGTGGGCCCCACCTCCATTTATGAGAAGGTGATGTGGGCCATGGATATGGATATTGGATTGGATCTCTGGATCCAAATCCAAATCCAAGTCCACATATGGGTTTGGATTGGAATCTGGATATATATGGTCCAGATCCAATCCAAACTGAACTCTGACTCCTTCGAGCTGGGTTCGAGACGGACGATTTGTGCGGGGCCTGACAGCATCAGTACTCCGTCTGCGTTGGGTCTTCGCCAACATAGTCGTCCGCCTCCGTTTCTGCCTTCCGGAGATGACTTCAAATGCTTTTTTGATAAGAACAGGGTCTTGGACGTTCGAGATCCTGGGATGTGAATCAGATGCAAGAGTTGCTGTGCCGGGCTCGACAGGTGCTCTGGTTCCGGGCTCTTCTTGGCTCTCCTAGTCCTGTCTTGATCAGGCCAAGCCACTTCGGGGTTTCAAAACATGTTTTAAAAGGGTTTTCAAAAGCTATATCATATGTTTTTGAAAGATAAAGTTTAAAACATATATACAGGGTTTGTTTGGAAGGCTCCTGGGTTTCCAAACTCAAAATGGCCCTTTGGGGGCTGCTTGTATAAAACCAGATTCGTTTAAGAAATTCGTGGGATTTCGGGGTGTTTACAGATGCCCCTCTTTGGCCTTATCCAAATAGATTTGGATAAGGGCAAAGATGACAAACACCCCTTTTAATGTCTCCCTAGATCTAGCCACGAAGAATATGGGATCGTCCCATTTTAGCAAAATCTCAATTTTACAACTCTGGTAGGAGGAGATATCACGCCAAAGGGTTATACTATGGAATCTGGTCCTAAAATGGGATCATGTTTATGCAAGTATCATGCGTGGAATGCAGATGACATGGGTGTGGTGCCAAGAGTGGCGACCTCCCAGAGACCAGATGTGGTCGAACTCTAGAGACTTACAAGGTCTACTGCTCTAAGTGAGCAAATCCTATGCTGTTCGATGTTCGGTTTTCAAAACTTATTTACAAAAGCTATTTACAAAAGGGACAACTGTCTTGAGCCTCGATCCTAAGGATCTCGAGCTCTTCGTGCTTGCCCTTGTTTGAGTCTTAACACTCGCTTATCTAGCGGAGGTTTTATAAGAAAACAAGCTTCATTTCAAATTCCTACGCCTTACTCGAAACGTCGAATTCTCAAACAAGATGAAATTCAAGTAAGTAAATCCTATTTTTACTTTAGGATTCCTCGAAATGAACCATGCTTTAGCTTGGGATAAGCCAGGGATGGGAAAGAGATACCACGGTCCCTTCTGAAGTGTCCCGTGGTTTAAGGCATAGAAGGCGGAAAAACTGCTCTTTTTGAGCTTTTTGGCCTCTTTTTCCTTTTTTCCATAGAGGGTCTCCCTTTGGGAGTATTTTTTCTTTAATCCCTCTTTTTCATAAGAGAATCGATTTTTCTTTTTGAAGTCTGGTTTCTTTCTTTTGGAAAGAGACTTTAAATGGGAAATTCCCTTTTGTTTTGGGCCTTCGTTTTCCTTTTGGAAGGAGAAGAGAAGAGGGGAGGACTTATCCCAAGCCTACACTCGATCCATCCCAGATCAGCCTATTTAGAAATAGCACGTACTACTTGCAAGTATCTTGCTATGTTGAACTAGGCCTTTCTTTGTAAGATGAAGGATTTTAAAATGCAACCACGATTTTGAAAACTCCACTCTTTCACAAGTGCGAATTCTCTCACTTAGGGTCACACGAGTTCGCCTTTGCACCTTATTCACATGTCTCAGGGCAGCTATCCCTATCAAATTTTCGAAAACTGGAATTTAATCCAGATCCTACACATGATACTTCTTTAAGTATTGAATATTGATAGGATCTGCTAAATTCCTACCTTCTACATCGATCAACCAATACGAATTGTTCGTAGTGGTTGCTCGTACAACATAGGGTCCATCCCAGTTGGGGCGCCACTTGCCTAGGGGGTGTGGGCCACGATGGTGGATGGTTTTCAAGACCAGATCTCCCACTTCAAAGTGGCGAGGTCTCATGTGTTTGCTATAATGTCGGGTTATCCTTTGCCGGTATGCACGAGCATGATCCATAGCAAGGAGTCGCCTCTCATCTAGCAAATCTAGTTCGGCCATCCTAGCATGCTGAAGAGTCTCTAGGGGGAGGTCGAGTGCAATGGATGTATGGAATGAATGCAGTTGGGTATGAATGGGAAGAATGGCGTTTGTGCCATAGACCAATTCGAATGGTGTGGCATTCGTGGGAGTCCGGATGGAAGTCCTATAAGCCCATAAGGCTTCATCCAGCTTCTCATGCCACCTCCTACCCTTCTCTAAGGTCTTCTCAATGATACCAATGAGAGTCTTGTTTGTGGCTTCGGCTTGGCCGTTGCCTTGAGGGTAGTAGGGCGAGGAGAAGTGGTGGTTTATGCCATACGTGTTGCACAACTTAACCATCCGCTCGTTCTTGAATGGGGTACCATTATCAGACACAAGGTCTCGTGGAACCCCAAATCGAGCCAAGATATTCCTCCGGATGAAAGCCACCACATGTTGCCCCATTACATTCGTTAGGGAAATGGCTTCCACCCACTTGGAGAAATACTCCGTGGCTGCTAAAATAAAACGATGCCCATTCGAGGCCTTTGGAAATATGGGGCCGACAATGTCAAACGCCCACATGGTAAATGGCCAGGGGCTGACCACGGAATGCAATGCCGATGAAGGGATATGAATGGCGTGCCCATGCACTTGACATGGATGACACTTCCTAACATGATCGTGACAATCCTTTTTCAGGGTGGACCAAAAATAACCCCCTCTAAGTATTTTCATTGCCATCATGTTGGCATTAACATGACCTCCACATTCTCCGTCGTGGAACTCGTGCATCACTATCCTAGCCTCCTCTAGGTCGATACACCTAAGCAGAATGCCGGTAAAACTCTTTTTGTATAAGACCCCACCCAGAATGGTGTATCGGGTCGAAATCTTACGAATGAATGCTCTATCTTTGGATGTGGCATCCTCGGTGAATCCCCCATTTTCTAAAAATTGTTTTATGTCATAGAACCAGGATTTTTCAATAGACTCTGGGTTGTTTTGGCAAATATCTAAGTCGTGTGTGGATGGATGGGGCGCATGCCATATTTCCAAAGATCTGGTCCCTGAAATGGGATCGACCTTCAGGGCAGAACCCAAGGAGGAGAGGGCATCGGCGATGCCATTGTCCTCTCTTCCCACGTGTGTGAGCTTACACGACTGGAAGGAGTGGACCAATCGAGTGGCCGACTCGTGATATGGAAGTAGTTTCTCATTACGTACTTGCCAAATTTTTAAAACCTGATTTATGACAAGGAGCGAATCTCCAAAGACCTCGATGCATGATGCCCCTAGAGTTTTCGAAATCCTTAAGCCTTGTATGAGTGCTTCATACTCAGCTACGTTGTTGGAACATTCGAAATCTAAGCGGACCGCTATGGGAATCTCGCCCTTTTCAGGGGAGATTAGGATGATCCCGGCACCAGCCCCTCGTTGGTTTCGTGCCCCGTCGAAGTGCATCTTCCACACTTGGTTTTCAAAAGAATTTGCCAAAATGTGGTTTTGAAAATGGTTTTGCAATATGCCTTCATCAGGCATTTCGTCAAGAGTGGGATATGCGTCCTCCAAGGGGAAGTCAGCCACGTAATCTGCTAGGGCTTGTCCCTTAACGGAGATCTGGTGATGGTATTTTAGATCATACTCCATTAGAAGGAGTTGCCATTTGCCCAATCTACCTGTGAGAATGGGTTTTTCGAACAAGTGCTTGATTGGATCAAGCTTGGACACTATCTAGATCTCATGATCTAGGAAGTAGTGTCTGAATTTCTGGCAGGCCCAGACTAGGGCCAAGCACGTCTTCTCCATGGCTTGATAATTTCGTTCATAAGCCAAGAGAGTTTTCGAAATATAGTAGATGGCATACTCCTTATGGGTGTCATCCTCGTATTGAGCCAACAGGGCTCCTAAAGCGTTTACATGCACGGAGATGTATAATAAAAGCGGTTTTCCTTGCTTTGGAGGATTCAAAACGGGGGGATTAACCAAGTATGCCTTTAGTCTCTCGAAGGACTTTTGGCATTCGTCATCCCATAAGAATTTCGTGCCCTTCCTCAACAGTTTGTTGAAGGGTTCGCATCTAGTTGCCAGATTCGATATGAATCGGCGCACAGATTGCAATCGACCCTGGAGGCTACGGACTTGGGTGAGATTGGAGGGTGGAGCCATGTCTATGATGGCTCGACACTTAGAGGGGTCGACTTCTATTCCCCTTTGGCTTACCATAAAGCCTAGAAGCTTTCCTGATTCTACCCCGAACACACATTTTTGAGGGTTTAGCTTTACTTTGTAAAGCCTAAGCCTTTCGAAGATTTTTTGTAAACATTCGATATGGGTGCATCGGGTTTTGGATTTTGCCAAGAGATCATCTACATACACTTCTACAAGCTCGTGAATTTGATCATGGAAGATCGTGTTCATGGCTCGTTGGTATGTTGCGCCGGCATTTTTCAAACCAAAGGGCATGACTGTATAGCAGTACGTGCCCCATGGGGTTGTGAAGGCGGTCTTACCCTGATCTCGTGGGCTTAGTTTGATTTGATTATAGCCTGAATAGCCATCCATAAATGAAAACATTTCATGATTTGCAGTACTATCGACTATCAAATCTATGTTTGGTAAAGGATAATTATCCTTTGGAGTGGCTTTATTCAGGTTTCTGAAATCGATGCATATTCGAATTTTCCCATTGGTTTTTCGAACTACAACGATATTTGACAACCAATTAGAATACGCAATGGGTTTTATAAATCCGGCTTTTAGCAGATCTTCTAAACCCTCTTTGACTTGCGTGTGTACATTCGGGTGTATTTTCCTAAGCTTCTGCTTTATTGGTTTTACACCTATATCTAAGGGAAGACGATGCTCGACTATGCTGGGATCTATGCCCGGCATGTCTTCATACGTCCATGCAAACACATCTAAATAGGTCCGTAGAAATGCAATGAATGCTAACTTTTCAGTTTCATGCAAGCATGCGCCTATTTTGATGGTTTTGGGATTGGAATCATCCCCTAGGTTCACCTCTATGAAATCTCCTCCTACTGATTGGGAAGGTCTTTCAAAATCGAGAATTCTATGAAATTCTGGGAGCTCAGAAGTGGGATCTTCTTCAAGGGGATCCACTTCTGGGCTTCGATCATTCTCGTGGACTTTAGACCCGAGGGAACTTGATGCGTGGTTTTCAAAATAACCTGGTTTTGTACTTGGATTTTCAAGTGATTTCGAAATTTTTGGTCTGGCTATGCAGACGACGTTTCTTTCGAAATCCTTTTCTTTCGCCAAAGTTATACCAGGAGCAGCTATGTACAAAATCTTTTTGGTATTTTCCAAATTTTCGATTTTTTTGGGTTTTTGTAAAACAAGAACTTTGGGAACTATACAAAGCACACTTTTTTCGAGTTTTTGCTTTTCCATTGTTTTTGGTTTTTCTTGTTTTTCGATTTTTTTTTTGATTTTAAGTTTTCAAATGTTTTTGGTATTTTTAGAAAAAGGGATCTTCCGGCATACCTACAAAGGGAAAACACTATGGGTTAGACTCGGAATAGGAGGTCAAAACCATAGGTCTCTTCTAAGACAGGCTCCGGGGCACCCTTGACCCAGGTGGTCACAGGGGGTGGCTCCGGCGGTATTCGGGGAGTATAGCCGATCCCATATCGGCTTGGGTTGGCCCTAGGAAGGATGGGCTCTAGGAGACCCTGGTTTTGTGCCCCTAGACTTTTGTAGGGCGTGTAGCCCATGTTCAATAACATGTTCCACGACCTTTTGTTTTTTGAAAAGATGGGATATAAGTCGTGGTCCTGGAACATGCTATCGTCCATATTAGGCTCGTAGGGCCTTTTGTCCAGGGGTTTTGGAAATAGGGAACGTTTGGGTTTTCCTAGGAGGATTAGAGTCGGGAGGGGGCCTGCTTTGGGCGGTGTAAACACCCCGAAATCCCACGAATTTCTTAAATGAATCTGGTTTTATACAAGCAGCCCCAAAGGGCCATTTTGAGTTTGGAAACCCAGGAGCCTTCCAAACAACCCTGTACATATGTTTTAAACTTTATCTTTCTAAAACATATAATATGGCTTTTGAAAACCCTTTTAAAACATGTTTTGAAACCCCGAAGTGGCTTGGCCCGATCAAGACAGGACCAGGAGAGCCAAGAAGAGCCCGGAACCGGAGCACCTGTCGAGCCCGGCGCAGCAACTCTTGTATCTGATTCACATCCCAGGATCTCGAACGTCCAAGACCCTGTTCTTATCAAAATAGCATTTGAAGTCATCTCCGGAAGGCAGAAACGGAGGCGGACGACTATGTTGGCGAAGACCCAACGCAGACGGAGTACTGATGCTGTCAGGCCCCGCACGAATCGTCCGTTTCGAACCCAGCTCAAAGGAGTCAGAGTTCAGTTTGGATTGAATCTGGACCATATATATCCAGATTCCAATCCAAACCCATATATGGACTTGGATTTGGATTTGGATCCAGAGATCCAATCCAATATCCATATCCATGGCCCACATCACCTTCTCATAAATGGAGGTGGGGCCCACTTGAAATTCACGTGGGATATTGGGCATGAGAGAGAGTGGGGGTGAAAAATATCAAGAGTGTTGTATTAAGCTTGACTTGTGTGTCAAGTTTGGGTTTAATCTTGTGGGTTAGCCTAATTGAGTGGGTTTAAGCTTGTAATTAGCTAAAACCTAACCTAGGGCTGCACCAACATGGGGTGATCAAGGTCTATGGGCCATGCTAAGGGAGCTCCCTCACCTAAACCTAACCCAAAATGCCTAAACCTAGCCTAAACCCCTAATCCACCCCTAATCTGAACCTAATCACCTAACCCACTTCCCTAATCCCGGCCTAATCCCAACCTAATCACCTAACCCACTTCCCTAATCCTTCCCTAAACCTAGATTAATTTCCCTAATCCTAGCCTAAACCTAGCCTAAACCACCTAACCTAGCTCACTAAACCTCACCCTAAAACCCAACCACCTAACCTAGCCCTAAACCCCTAAACCACCCTTAGCCCACGATTTTCCCAAACCCCTAGTTTTAAAATATCTGGCCCAGCCCCATCCAGCCCACCTTATCTACATACTACCCTACCTAAACCACCTAACCACTACCCACAACCCAGCCCTAACCGACCTACCCATCCCCTATTTAAACCCCCCTCATTGTGGGCGGGTTTTCCAAGTGGGAACCACTCCACCACCCAGCCGGGCCCTCTCCTTCTCCCATCTCTCACCCGTCTTCCCAGCAGCTCCAGCTCCTCCACCAGCCGCCACCTGCTCCGCCACCTTCCCTCTTCCGTCCACCACCACTGCCTCCCAGCCGGACGCCACCATCTTCCCCCAACTCCACCAGCCGACAGCTACCTGCCCGCCACTCTCCCACTCCATCCGCCACTCTTCCCCACTCGGTAAGTCCCCTTTACTCCCTCAAAGCCACTCTCTACCACCTCTCCACTCTTGGCCACCCATCTTCCCCTTAGCTCAACCTCTTTGCTGCCACCATCTAAGCCTAGCCGAACCTAGGATAACCCAAGTGGCTGGCCACTGCTTAGCCACCATCTCCCATTCGGCCGATCCCCCCTAGGTGTCCTATTTGGCCGTCCCACTAGCTCACCTTTTAGGGCCAGTTTCCCTAAGTACCTAACTTCCCTAGTGACCCTAAGACCCACTTAGTCAGCCACTCTAAACTCCCTACTTGGAGGCGCCGCCTACTCACCACCGGCCCCCTTCGAGGCGTCCATCCCGCGCCCCATTTGCAGCCGGCCAGCACCCTTGGTCACACACCTTCGCGGAGCTCCCGTTTGCAGCCCAAAGCCAAGGCCACGCTCAAGCAAGACCTCTACGGACCAGCTACTTGTAAGTGTCTAAACTCGGTCTTTAATCATACACTTGCTTGAAATTCAATTTGATACGGGGTTGTAATAACGGAGCATAGTCTCCCCCCGCTTGTAATAACGTGGCTTGGCACAACCACACACGTGCACTCTCTTAGTCGTGCACAATTTCGAACACACACGGGCCTAATCAGCCCCTAATATATAAGTGTACGTATATATTTCATTTCCGAAGGGTTTTGTTTAAGTTGGGTGCGTTGTCTTTCGATTAAACACTCTCACACACATTGAGCTTCCGCTCTTATTTGAAAGACCCAAGTAAGGGCCGACCTATACTATTTGGGTTTCATTTCATGTCGTGTGAGTAAGTCTTTCAATTTAAACACTCTCACACACATTGAGCTTTCGCTCTTATTTGAAAGACCCAAGTAAGGGCCGACCTACACTATTTGGGTTTTATTTCTTGTCGTGTGAGTAAGTCTTTCAATTCAAGCACTTTCACACACATTGAGCCTTCGCTCTTACTCCCAAGACCTTAGTAAAGGCCTTATTGCAGTTATATTTGGGTTTCATTTTTGTCGTGTGTGTAGTACTTCAATTCAAGCACGCTCACACACATTGAGCCTTCGCTCTTACTCCCAAGACCTTAGTCAAGGCCATACTGCAATTTATATTTGGGTTTAATTTCATGTCGTGTGTGTAAGTCTTTCAATTCAAGCACGCACCCACATTGAGCCTTCGCTCTTATTTGCAAGACCCGAGTAAGGGCTCATATACATAAGATATATACATATTTCCCTTCGGTTATTTCCCTTCCGCTATTTCCCTTCAGCATTGTCTTTACATTTCGGGTTTTCCCTTTGGAGTAGCGTGAGTTTGCATTGCATCTACGCCATACCACGAGGTAGGACGCATATTGCATCGAAGCAACCCCCGCTCGAATTCGCCCATGTAGTGGAGTGTTCATAACACACAAACTAGGCGACCCAAAAAGGGATAAAAGAAAAGACTTAGGCACGTGCAAATCCACGTGATCTAAAACAGGCAATCGTATCTTAAAGACCCGAAATAGACACCTCGAACCGTTTCGTAGGCTTTCTCCCTAAAACTCGATTTTTTCAAAAGCGTACAGACTGACCCTTGCGCATCGGTGCAAGAAGGTCTGCGACGACAAGAGCTCACTTGCTCACAGTCGCCACGTTTAGAAGTCAGTATTAATATATCTTCGCTAGCTTAAGTAAGCTAGCTGGCACGCCCTGTTTATATATATAGGCCTTAGACGCACGATAAGATCCACTCCAAGCCACGAAAGAGGCGAAGAGGCGGGGATTTTTCGCGCGTCTACAGAGATTGGCACGCCCGGTGGGACGTGAGCCTTTTCAAAAAGTCGAGTTTACTTGTAGAAGTCTTGCGAAAATTTTATAAAGGTGTCGTTTTAACTTGTTTTCTTTGCTTTTACTTAGGAAATTTTGAAAAAGCTTGAAAAGCATGTCAAAATTCAATCCAAGTGAAGTGTCGAGCCAAGGCTCATGCGCATCAAGTTCTCACTCTAGGAGGATTTTCAAAAACAAAATAAAACTAGATGAAATCGAGGATTTGAGAAGGGAATTTGAGGCCAAAATCGATGCTCTCAGCCAAGAGGCTGAAGTAGGCGATTCGTGTTCATCAAACGGTGAACAAAGGCCTAAAAAGAAAATTGAAAAACCTCGCAAGCAAAAAGAGGCCTCCGTAATGGAAGGCAACCAATACCACGAGTCCTTCACACAAAAGGACCGTAAAGCCCTACAGCAGCTGCTGGAAGGGCAAAATAAAGAGAAAAGAAGCTACGCCCTGTCTGATTTCCTTCCTATGGATTACGAAACAGACAGTGACGATGAAATACCGAACTTCCATCGGTATGATGGCATGGGAGACCCTAGGTCTCACTTGCAGCTTTTCTCACGTCGAGCCCATAAGAAGAAAAAGGACTCGATGAAATGGGTGTATTGGTTCCCCCTATCCCTTAAAGGCACAGCTGCCA
Organism: Brasenia schreberi; assembly: GCA_036023115.1. Taxonomy (NCBI): domain Eukaryota; kingdom Viridiplantae; phylum Streptophyta; class Magnoliopsida; order Nymphaeales; family Cabombaceae; genus Brasenia; species Brasenia schreberi. The sequence continues at coordinate 11,894,364 of JAYKKT010000051.1, forward strand.
AATGGCTGGCTTCCTACGACTTAAGCCAGTTCGCTACTTTTGAAGAGTTAGCGAACTGCTTCATGCAAAGATTTGCACACAACGTGGAAGTCACGCCAACCTTGAATACCTTAAGGGATACAAAGCAAGGCATGAACGAAGACGTACATGCCTTCATTATAAGATGGAGGTCTCTTTTAGGCCAAGTGCGAGAGCCTATATCCGAAGGATGCGCAGTAATGCTCATCCTGGATAATTTCAAAAGCGAGTTAAAAACCCTTCTCTCGCTCCATGAGATTTCAACTTTCCATAAGTTGATCAAAAAGGCCTCCCTTTTCGAAACCAACTTGCGAAAAGGGACATACGACCACTTATGGAAAGGAAGTGCCGTTCCCAAAACACGTGTGGAAAAGCCCATCGCATATGGGCTGCCCACAACGGACAAAGGGGCAAAGCCCCATAAAATCGCCAATGTCCGGGTGGATCCAGGCATGGCGGGCACTTCTAAAAATTTTGAAAAAATAGAAAATAAGAGAGAACGCAATTTTTCAAAACCAATTGAAAAACGGGAGTACACTCCGCTGGGGCAACCTGTGTCGGAGGTCCTAGACCTCTTACTTGCCCAGGGCATGATCGAACTCCCTGAAATCCCCGAAGGAGTCACGTCCAAAGGGGGGTATTTAAACCGATTTTGCAAGTATCATCGGCTCAAAGGCCATGATACCAAACGGTGCTTCTCTCTTCTAAATAAAATTGAGAACTTGATAGCGGAGGGCCGGCTCCAGGTCACTGCGGAATCTGAGCCACCTCAAGCTATCTTCAAGGAACCCTTTCCCAAACACGCCAGTGGCAGTGGGAAAGGAAAGGAGGTATGTACCCTCACCATTTCCAAAGAACTAGCGCGAAAGCCCGAACCTGGTCGACCTACCTGGGCGCCCATCCTTGTACTATACAAGAGGCCCGCCCAAGTCGTCATTCGGGGACCACCAAAAGTGGAAACCCCGGCAAAACCAGTTTTGAAAATCCAAGGTTCTCCTCAGCTCATCCTTAGAGCCAAGTTTAGCGCGAACCCTAGGCTGGTCGTGGGGGAAGTCACTAGATCCGGGAGGATCTACCAACCCCCGCACCTTCAAGGTGCTCAAAAGGTGGTCAGTGTGCCTGGCCCCTCAAAAGCATGTATCCCTAGTGGTCTGCCGAAAGCAGATAAGGACAAAATCATCCTAAATCCTTATGATTTCGAAAACCACCTTTCAAAGATTCCTATTCACATGTCTATCCTAGAGCTTATCAAAACCTCGCCTAGGCATAGACTTGTCTTAGAGAAAATTCTAGAAAGGGCCAAGGTTGATTCGAACATAAGTCCGGAGTCCTTGTCTGCCCAAGTGGCTTTATTAGGAGCAAAATCGCCCATCACCTTCTCGGAAGATGATGTAGATAGACCCTACGAAACCCATAACCAGGCCCTGCATATCGAGGTGGTTCTAAACAACCACTCTCTGGACAGGTGCCTAGTCGATGGTGGAGGAGGGCTCAACATCCTTCCACTTCACGTGGCGTACAAAATCGGAGTCACCTTGACTTCAGTGAACCCAAGCCCCATCGTTATCACTGGATACGATGGGAATGCGTCTAGGCCTTTAGGATCCATCGAACTCCCAATGGAAACGGGAGGGATCGAACACACGGGGGTGTTCCATGTCTTGGACATCCACCCCCATTATAACCTGTTGCTGGGAAGACCCTGGATACACAGTTTGTGCGCTGTGCCATCCACCTTTCACAAGTGTGTCAAGATCCCTTTTAGGGACCAGGTCGTAGTGATCCTAGGTGAGAGTCACCCACAGCTTCAGGGGATCATAAACTCTCCTTGTTTATCGAGCTCCCAGGCCCATGAGGCTAACCTGGGGCAAATTATGGTTGAGCCATCTCGGCTCGTGTTAAACAACCCTAGGAAGGTTGTATGTGTGAAGGGGCCGCCCAAAGCAGGCCCCCTCCCGACTCTAATCCTCCTAGGAAAACCCAAGCGTTCCCTATTTCCAAAACCCCTGGACAAAAGGCCCTACGAGCCTAATATGGACGATAGCATATTCCAGGACCACGACTTATATCCCATCTTTTCAAAAAACAAAAGGTCGTGGAACATGTTATTGAACATGGGCTACACGCCCTACAAAAGTCTAGGGGCACAAAACCAGGGTCTCCTAGAGCCCATCCTTCCTAGGGCCAATCCAAGCCGATATGGGATCGGCTATACTCCCCGAATACCGCCGGAGCCACCCCCTGTGACCACCTGGGTCAAGGGTGCCCCGGAGCCTGTCTTAGAAGAGACCTATGGTTTAGACCTCCTATTCCGAGTCTAACCCATAGTGTTTTCCCTTTGTAGGTATGACGGAAGATCCCTTTTTCTAAAAATACCAAAAACATTTGAAAACTTAAAATAAAAAAAAATCGAAAAACAAGAAAAACCAAAAACAATGGAAAAGCAAAAACTCGAAAAAAGTGTGCTTTGTATAGTTCCCAAAGTTCTTGTTTTACAAAAACCCAAAAAAATCGAAAATTTGGAAAATACCAAAAAGATTTTGTACATAGCTGCTCCTGGTTTAACTTTGGCGAAAGAAAGGGATTTCGAAAGAAACATCGTCTGCATAGCCAGACCAAAAATTTCGAAATCACTTGAAAATCCAAGTACAAAACCAGGTTATTTTGAAAACCACGCATCAAGTTCCCTCGGGTCTAAAGTCCACGAGAATGATCGAAGCCCAGAAGTGGATCCCCTTGAGGAAGATCCCACTTCTGAGCTCCCAGAATTTCATAGAATTCTCGATTTTGAAAGACCTTCCCAATCAGTAGGAGGAGATTTCGTAGAGGTGAACCTAGGGGGTGATTCCAATCCCAAAACCATCAAAATAGGCGCATGCTTGCATGAAACTGAAAAGTTAGCATTCATTGCATTTCTACAAACCTATTTAGATGTGTTTGCATGGACGTATGAAGACATGCCGGGCATAGATCCCAGCATAGTCGAGCATCGTCTTCCCTTAGATGTAGGTGTAAAACCAATAAAGCAGAAGCTTAGGAAAATACACCCGAATGTACACACGCAAGTCAAAGAGGGTTTAGAAGATCTGCTAAAAGCCGGATTTATAAAACCCATTGCGTATTCTGATTGGTTGTCAAATATCGTTGTAGTTCGAAAAACCAATGGGAAAATTCGAATATGCATCGATTTCAGAAACCTGAATAAAGCCACTCCAAAGGATAATTATCCTTTACCAAACATAGATTTGATAGTCGATAGTACTGCAAATCATGAAATGTTTTCATTTATGGATGGCTATTCAGGCTATAATCAAATCAAACTAAGCCCACGAGATCAGGGTAAGACCGCCTTCACAACCCCATGGGGCACGTACTGCTATACAGTCATGCCCTTTGGTTTGAAAAATGCCGGCGCAACATACCAACGAGCCATGAACACGATCTTCCATGATCAAATTCACGAGCTTGTAGAAGTGTATGTAGATGATCTCTTGGCAAAATCCAAAACCCGATGCACCCATATCGAATGTTTACAAAAGATTTTCGAAAGGCTTAGGCTTTACAAAGTAAAGCTAAACCCTCAGAAATGTGTGTTCGGGGTAGAATCAGGAAAGCTTCTAGGCTTTATGGTGAGCCAAAGGGGAATAGAAGTCGACCCCTCTAAATGTCGAGCCATCATAGACATGGCTCCACCCTCCAATCTCACCCAAGTCCGTAGCCTCCAGGGTCGATTACAATCTGTGCGCCGATTCATATCGAATCTGGCAACTAGATGCGAACCCTTCAACAAACTGTTGAGGAAGGGCACGAAATTCTTATGGGATGACGAATGCCAAAAGTCCTTCGAGAGACTAAAGGCATACTTGGTTAATCCCCCCGTTTTGAATCCTCCAAAGCAAGGAAAACCGCTTTTATTATACATCTCCGTGCATGTAAACGCTTTAGGAGCCCTGTTGGCTCAATACGAGGATGACACCCATAAGGAGTATGCCATCTACTATATTTCGAAAACTCTCTTGGCTTATGAACGAAATTATCAAGCCATGGAGAAGACGTGCTTGGCCCTAGTCTGGGCCTGCCAGAAATTCAGACACTACTTCCTAGATCATGAGATCTGGATAGTGTCCAAGCTTGATCCAATCAAGCACTTGTTCGAAAAACCCATTCTCACAGGTAGATTGGGCAAATGGCAACTCCTTCTAATGGAGTATGATCTAAAATACCATCACCAGATCTCCGTTAAGGGGCAAGCCCTAGCAGATTACATGGCTGACTTCCCCTTGGAGGACGCATATCCCACTCTTGTCGAAATGCCTGATGAAGGCATATTGCAAAACCATTTTCAAAACCACATTTTGGCAAATTCTTTTGAAAACCAAGTGTGGAAGATGCACTTCGACGGGGCACGAAACCAACGAGGGGCTGGTGCCGGGATCATCCTAATCTCCCCTGAAAAGGGCGAGATTCCCATAGCGGTCCGCTTAGATTTCGAATGTTCCAACAACGTAGCTGAGTATGAAGCACTCATACAAGGCTTAAGGATTTCGACAACTCTAGGGGCATCATGCATCGAGGTCTTTGGAGATTCGCTCCTTGTCATAAATCAGGTTTTAAAAATTTGGCAAGTACGTAATGAGAAACTACTTCCATATCACGAGTTGGCCACTCGATTGGTCCACTCCTTCCAGTCGTGTAAGCTCACACACGTGGGAAGAGAGGACAATGGCATCGCCGATGCCCTCTCCTCCTTGGGTTCAGCCCTGAAGGTCGATCCCATTTCAGGGACCAGATCTTTGGAAATATGGCATGCGCCCCATCCATCGACACACGACTTAGATATTTGCCAAAACAACCCAGAGTCTATTGAAAAACCCTGGTTCTATGACATAAAACAATTTTTAGAAAATGGGGGATTCACCGAGGATGCCACATCCAAAGATAGGGCGTTCATTCGTAAGATTTCGACCCGATACACCATTCTGGGTGGGGTCTTATACAAAAAGAGTTTTACCGGCATTCTGCTTAGGTGTATCGACCTAGAGGAGGCTAGGATAGTAATGCACGAGTTCCACGACGGAGAATGTGGAGGTCATGTTAATGCCAACATGATGGCGATGAAAATACTTAGAGGGGGTTATTTTTGGTCCACCCTGAAAAAGGATTGTCACGATCATGTTAGGAAGTGTCATCCATGTCAAGTGCATGGGCACGCCATTCATATCCCTTCATCAGCACTGCATTCCGTGGTCAGCCCCTGGCCATTTACCATGTGGGCGTTTGACATTGTAGGCCCCATATTTCCAAAGGCCTCGAATGGGCATCGTTTTATTTTAGCAGCCACGGAGTATTTCTCCAAGTGGGTGGAAGCCATTTCCCTAACAAATGTAATGGGGCAACATGTGGTGGCTTTCATCCGGAGGAATATCTTGGCTCGATTTGGGGTTCCACGAGACCTTGTGTCTGATAATGGTACCCCATTCAAGAACGAGCGGATGGTTAAGTTGTGCAACACGTATGGCATAACTCACCACTTCTCCTCGCCCTACTACCCTCAAGGCAACGGCCAAGCCGAAGCCACAAACAAGACTCTCATTGGTATCATTGAGAAAACCTTAGAGAAGGGTAGGAGGTGGCATGAGAAGCTGGATGAAGCCTTATGGGCTTATAGGACTTCCATCCGGGCTCCCACGAATGCCACACCATTCGAATTGGTCTATGGCACAAACGCCATTCTTCCCATTCATACCCAACTGCATTCATTCCATACATCCATTGCACTCGACCTCCCCCTAGAGACGCTCCAGCATGCTAGGATGGCCGAGCTAGATTTGCTAGATGAAAGGCGACTCCTTGCCATGGATCATGCTCGTGCATACCGGCAAAGGATAGCCCGACATTATAGCAAACACATGAGACCTCGCCACTTTGAAGTGGGAGATCTGGTCTTGAGAACCATCCACCATCGTGGCCCACACCCCCTAGGCAAGTGGCGCCCCAACTGGGATGGACCCTATGTTGTACGAGCAACCACTACGAACAATTCGTATTGGTTGATCGATGTAGAAGGTAGGAATTTAGCAGATCCTATCAATATTCAATACTTAAAGAAGTATCATGTGTAGGATCTGGATTAAATTCCAGTTTTTCGAAAATTTGAGAGGGATAGCTGCCCTGAGACGTGTGAATAAGGTGCAAAAGCAACTCGTGTGACCCCAAGTAAGAGAATTCGCACTTGTGAAAGAATGGAGTTTTCAAAATCGTGGTCGCATTTCGAAATCCTTCATCTTACAAAGAAAGGCCTAGTTCAACATAGCAAGATACTTGCAAGTAGTACGTGCTATTTCTAAATAGGCTGATCTGGAATGGATCGAGTGTAGGCTTGGGATAAGTCCTCCCCTCTTCTCTTCTCCTTCCAAAAGGAAAACAAAGGCCCAAATCAAAAGGGAATTTCCCATTTAAAGTCTCTTTCCAAAAGAAAGAAACCAGACTTGAAAAAGAAAAATCGATTCTCTTATAAAAAGAGGGATTAAAGAAAAAATACTCCCAAAGGGAGACCCTCTATGGAAAAAAGGAAAAAGAGGCCAAAAAGCTCAAAAAGAGCAGTTTTCCGCCTTCTGTGCCTTAAACCACAGGACGCTTCAGAAGGGACCGTGGTATCTCTTTCCCATCCCTGGCTTATCCCAAGCTAAAGCATGGTTCATTTCGAGGAATCCTAAAGTAAAAATAGGATTTACTTACTTGAATTTCATCTTGTTTAAGAATTCGAGGTCAAAACCATAGGTCTCTTCTAAGACAGGCTCCGGGGCACCCTTGACCCAGGTGGTCACAGGGGGTGGCTCCGGCGGTATTCGGGGAGTATAGCCGATCCCATATCGGCTTGGGTTGGCCCTAGGAAGGATGGGCTCTAGGAGACCCTGGTTTTGTGCCCCTAGACTTTTGTAGGGCGTGTAGCCCATGTTCAATAACATGTTCCACGACCTTTTGTTTTTTGAAAAGATGGGATATAAGTCGTGGTCCTGGAACATGCTATCGTCCATATTAGGCTCGTAGGGCCTTTTGTCCAGGGGTTTTGGAAATAGGGAACGTTTGGGTTTTCCTAGGAGGATTAGAGTCGGGAGGGGGCCTGCTTTGGGCGGTGTAAACACCCCGAAATCCCACGAATTTCTTAAATGAATCTGGTTTTATACAAGCAGCCCCAAAGGGCCATTTTGAGTTTGGAAACCCAGGAGCCTTCCAAACAACCCTGTACATATGTTTTAAACTTTATCTTTCTAAAACATATAATATGGCTTTTGAAAACCCTTTTAAAACATGTTTTGAAACCCCGAAGTGGCTTGGCCCGATCAAGACAGGACCAGGAGAGCCAAGAAGAGCCCGGAACCGGAGCACCTGTCGAGCCCGGCGCAGCAACTCTTGTATCTGATTCACATCCCAGGATCTCGAACGTCCAAGACCCTGTTCTTATCAAAATAGCATTTGAAGTCATCTCCGGAAGGCAGAAACGGAGGCGGACGACTATGTTGGCGAAGACCCAACGCAGACGGAGTACTGATGCTGTCAGGCCCCGCACGAATCGTCCGTTTCGAACCCAGCTCAAAGGAGTCAGAGTTCAGTTTGGATTGAATCTGGACCATATATATCCAGATTCCAATCCAAACCCATATATGGACTTGGATTTGGATTTGGATCCAGAGATCCAATCCAATATCCATATCCATGGCCCACATCACCTTCTCATAAATGGAGGTGGGGCCCACTTGAAATTCACGTGGGATATTGGGCATGAGAGAGAGTGGGGGTGAAAAATATCAAGAGTGTTGTATTAAGCTTGACTTGTGTGTCAAGTTTGGGTTTAATCTTGTGGGTTAGCCTAATTGAGTGGGTTTAAGCTTGTAATTAGCTAAAACCTAACCTAGGGCTGCACCAACATGGGGTGATCAAGGTCTATGGGCCATGCTAAGGGAGCTCCCTCACCTAAACCTAACCCAAAATGCCTAAACCTAGCCTAAACCCCTAATCCACCCCTAATCTGAACCTAATCACCTAACCCACTTCCCTAATCCCGGCCTAATCCCAACCTAATCACCTAACCCACTTCCCTAATCCTTCCCTAAACCTAGATTAATTTCCCTAATCCTAGCCTAAACCTAGCCTAAACCACCTAACCTAGCTCACTAAACCTCACCCTAAAACCCAACCACCTAACCTAGCCCTAAACCCCTAAACCACCCTTAGCCCACGATTTTCCCAAACCCCTAGTTTTAAAATATCTGGCCCAGCCCCATCCAGCCCACCTTATCTACATACTACCCTACCTAAACCACCTAACCACTACCCACAACCCAGCCCTAACCGACCTACCCATCCCCTATTTAAACCCCCCTCATTGTGGGCGGGTTTTCCAAGTGGGAACCACTCCACCACCCAGCCGGGCCCTCTCCTTCTCCCATCTCTCACCCGTCTTCCCAGCAGCTCCAGCTCCTCCACCAGCCGCCACCTGCTCCGCCACCTTCCCTCTTCCGTCCACCACCACTGCCTCCCAGCCGGACGCCACCATCTTCCCCCAACTCCACCAGCCGACAGCTACCTGCCCGCCACTCTCCCACTCCATCCGCCACTCTTCCCCACTCGGTAAGTCCCCTTTACTCCCTCAAAGCCACTCTCTACCACCTCTCCACTCTTGGCCACCCATCTTCCCCTTAGCTCAACCTCTTTGCTGCCACCATCTAAGCCTAGCCGAACCTAGGATAACCCAAGTGGCTGGCCACTGCTTAGCCACCATCTCCCATTCGGCCGATCCCCCTAGGTGTCCTATTTGGCCGTCCCACTAGCTCACCTTTTAGGGTCAGTTTCCCTAAGTACCTAACTTCCCTAGTGACCCTAAGACCCACTTAGTCAGCCACTCTAAACTCCCTACTTGGAGGCGCCGCCTACTCACCACCGGCCCCCTTCGAGGCGTCCATCCCGCGCCCCATTTGCAGCCGGCCAGCACCCTTGGTCACACACCTTCGCGGAGCTCCCGTTTGCAGCCCAAAGCCAAGGCCACGCTCAAGCAAGACCTCTACGGACCAGCTACTTGTAAGTGTCTAAACTCGGTCTTTAATCATACACTTGCTTGAAATTCAATTTGATACGGGGTTGTAATAACGGAGCATAGTCTCCCCCGCTTGTAATAACGTGGCTTGGCACAACCACACACGTGCACTCTCTTAGTCGTGCACAATTTCGAACACACACGGGCCTAATCAGCCCCTAATATATAAGTGTACGTATATATTTCATTTCCGAAGGGTTTTGTTTAAGTTGGGTGCGTTGTCTTTCGATTAAACACTCTCACACACATTGAGCTTCCGCTCTTATTTGAAAGACCCAAGTAAGGGCCGACCTATACTATTTGGGTTTCATTTCATGTCGTGTGAGTAAGTCTTTCAATTTAAACACTCTCACACACATTGAGCTTTCGCTCTTATTTGAAAGACCCAAGTAAGGGCCGACCTATACTATTTGGGTTTTATTTCTTGTCGTGTGAGTAAGTCTTTCAATTCAAGCACTTTCACACACATTGAGCCTTCGCTCTTACTCCCAAGACCTTAGTAAAGGCCTTATTGCAGTTATATTTGGGTTTCATTTTTGTCGTGTGTGTAGTACTTCAATTCAAGCACGCTCACACACATTGAGCCTTCGCTCTTACTCCCAAGACCTTAGTCAAGGCCATACTGCAATTTATATTTGGGTTTAATTTCATGTCGTGTGTGTAAATCTTTCAATTCAAGCACGCACCCACATTGAGCCTTCGCTCTTATTTGCAAGACCCGAGTAAGGGCTCATATACATAAGATATATACATATTTCCCTTCGGTTATTTCCCTTCGGTTATTTCCCTTCCGCTATTTCCCTTCAGCATTGTCTTTACATTTCGGGTTTTCCCTTTGGAGTAGCGTGAGTTTGCATTGCATCTACGCCATACCACGAGGTAGGACGCATATTGCATCGAAGCAACCCCCGCTCGAATTCGCCCATGTAGTGGAGTGTTCATAACACACAAACTAGGCGACCCAAAAAGGGATAAAAGAAAAGACTTAGGCACGTGCAAATCCACGTGATCTAAAACAGGCAATCGTATCTTAAAGACCCGAAATAGACACCTCGAACCGTTTCGTAGGCTTTCTCCCTAAAACTCGATTTTTTCAAAAGCGTACAGACTGACCCTTACGCATCGGTGCAAGAAGGTCTGCGACGACAAGAGCTCACTTGCTCACAGTCGCCACGTTTAGAAGTCAGTATTAATATATCTTCGCTAGCTTAAGTAAGCTAGCTGGCACGCCCTGTTTATATATATAGGCCTTAGACGCACGATAAGATCCACTCCAAGCCACGAAAGAGGCGAAGAGGCGGGGATTTTTCGCGCGTCTACAGGCGGCCCCTTCACACATACAACCTTCCTAGGGTTGTTTAACACGAGCCGAGGTGGCTCAACCATAATTTGCCCCAGGTTAACCTCATGGGCCTGGGAGCTCGATAAACAAGGGGAGTTTATGATCCCCTGAAGCTGTGGGTGACTCTCACCTAGGATCACTACGACTTGGTCCCTAAAAGGGATCTTGACACATTTGTGGAAGGTGGATGGCACAGCGCACAAACTGTGTATCCAGGGTCTTCCCAGCAACAGGTTATAATGGGGGTGGATGTCCAAGACATGGAACACCCCCGTGTGTTCGATCCCTCCCGTTTCCATTGGGAGTTCGACGGATCCTAAAGGCCTAGACGCATTCCCATCGTATCCAGTGATAACGATGGGGCTTGGGTTCACTGAAGTCAAGGTGACTCCGATTTTGTACGCCACGTGAAGTGGAAGGATGTTGAGCCCTCCTCCACCATCGACTAGGCACCTGTCCAGAGAGTGGTTGTTTAGAACCACCTCGATATGCAGGGCCTGGTTATGGGTTTCGTAGGGTCTATCTACATCATCTTCCGAAAAGGTGATGGGCGATTTTGCTCCTAATAAAGCCACTTGGGCAGACAAGGACTCCGGACTTATGTTCGAATCAACCTTGACCCTTTCTAGAATTTTCTCTAAGACAAGTCTATGCCTAGGCGAGGTTTTGATAAGCTCTAGGATAGACATGTGAATAGGAATCTTTGAAAGGTGGTTTTCGAAATCATAAGGATTTAGGATGATTTTGTCCTTATCTGCTTTTGGCAGACCACTAGGGATACATGCTTTTGAGGGGCCTGGCACACTGACCACCTTTTGAGCACCTTGAAGGTGCGGGGGTTGGTAGATCCTCCCGGATCTAGTGACTTCCCCCACGACCAGCCTAGGGTTCGCGCTAAACTTGGCTCTAAGGATGAGCTGAGGAGGACCTTGGATTTTCAAAACTGGTTTTGGAGTTTCCACTTTTGATGGTCCCCGAATGACGACTTGGGCGGGCCTCTTGTATAATACAAGGATGGGCGCACAAGCAGGTCGACCAGGTTCAGGCTTTTGCGCTAGTTCCTTGGAAATGGTGAGGGTACATACCTCCTTTCCTTTCCCACTGCCACTGGCGTGTTTGGGAAAGGGTTCCTTGAAGATAGCTTGAGGTGGCTCAGATTCCGCAGTGACCTGGAGCCGGCCCTCCGCTATCAAGTTCTCAATTTTATTTAGAAGAGAGAAGCACCGTTTGGTATCATGGCCTTTGAGCCGATGATACTTGCAAAATCGGTTCAAATACCCCCCTTTGGACGTGACTCCTTCGGGGATTTCAGGGAGTTCGATCATGCCCTGGGCAAGTAGGAGGTCTAGGACCTCCGACACAGGTTGCCCCAGCGGAGTGTACTCCCGTTTTTCAATTGGTTTTGAAAAATTGCGTTCTCTCTTATTTTCTATTTTTTCAAAATTTTTAGAAGTGCCCGCCATGCCTGGATCCACCCGGACATTGGCGATTTTATGGGGCTTTGCCCCTTTGTCCGTTGTGGGCAGCCCATATGCGATGGGCTTTTCCACACGTGTTTTGGGAACGGCACTTCCTTTCCATAAGTGGTCGTATGTCCCTTTTCGCAAGTTGGTTTCGAAAAGGGAGGCCTTTTTGATCAACTTATGGAAAGTTGAAATCTCATGGAGCGAGAGAAGGGTTTTTAACTCGCTTTTGAAATTATCCAGGATGAGCATTACTGCGCATCCTTCGGATATAGGCTCTCGCACTTGGCCTAAAAGAGACCTCCATCTTATAATGAAGGCTCTCTTCGTTCATGCCTTGCTTTGTATCCCTTAAGGTATTCAGGGTTGGCGTGACTTCCACGTTGTGTGCAAATCTTTGCATGAAGCAGTTCGCTAACTCTTCAAAAGTAGCGAACTGGCTTAAGTCGTAGGAAGCCAGCCATTTGGCAGCTGTGCCCTTAAGGGATAGAGGGAACCAATACACCCATTTTATCGAGTCCTTTTTCTTCTTATGGGCTCGACGTGAGAAAAGCTGCAAGTGAGACCTAGGGTCTCCCATGCCATCATACCGATGGAAGTTCGGTATTTCATCGTCACTGTCTGTTTCGTAATCCATAGGAAGGAAATCAGACAGGGCGTAGCTTCTTTTCTCTTTATTTTGCCCTTTCAGCAGTTGTTGTAGGGCTTTACGGTCCTTTTGTGTGAAGGACTCGTGGTATTGGTTGCCTTCCATTATGGAGGCTTCTTTTTGCTTGCGAGGTTTTTCAATTTTCTTTTTAGGCCTTTGTTCACCGTTTGATGAACACGAATCGCCTACTTCGGCCTCTTGGCTGAGAGCATCGATTTTGGCCTCAAATTCCCTTCTCAAGTCCTCGATTTCATCTAGTTTTATTTTGTTTTTGAAAATCCTCCTAGAGTGAGAACTTGATGCGCATGAGCCTTGGCTCGACACTTCACTTGGATTGGATTTTGACATGCTTTTTAAGCTTTTTCAAAATTTCCTAAGTAAAAGCAAAGAAAACAAGTTAAAACGACACCTTTATAAAATTTTCGCAAGACTCCTACAAGTAAACTCGATTTTTGAAAAGGCTCACGTCCCACCGGGCGTGCCAATCTCTGTAGACGCGCGAAAAATCCCCGCCTCTTCGCCCCTTTCGTGGCTTGGAGTGGATCTTATCGTGCGTCTAAGGCCTATGTATACAAATAGGGCGTGCCAGCTAGCTTACTTAAGCTAGCGAAGATATATTAATACTGACTTCTAAACGTGGCGACTGTGAGCAAGTGAGCTCTTGTCGTCGCAGACCTTCTTGCACCGATGCACAAGGGTCAGTCTGTACGCTTTTGCAAAAATCGAGTTTTTGGGGAGAAAGTCTACGAAACGGTTCGAGGTGTCTATTTCGGGTCTTTAAGATGCGATTGCATGTTTTAGATCACGTGGATTTGCACGTGCCTAAGTCTTTTCTTTTATCCCTTTTTGGGTCGCCTAGTTTGTGTGTTATGAACACTCCACTACATGGGCGAATTCGAGCGGGGGTTGCTTCGATGCAATATGCGTCCTACCTCGTGGTATGGCGTAGATGCAATGCAAACTCACGCTACTCCAAAGGGAAAACCCGAAATGTAAAGACAATACTAAAGGGAAATAGCGGAAGGGAAATAACCGAAGGGAAATAACCGAAGGGAAATAACCGAAGGGAGATATGTATATATCTTATGTATATGAGCCCTTACTCGGGTCTTGCAAATAAGAGCGAAGGCTCAATGTGGGTGCGTGCTTGAATTGAAAGACTTACACACACGACATGAAATTAAACCCAAATATAAATTGCAGTATGGCCTTGACTAAGGTCTTGGGAGTAAGAGCGAAGGCTCAATGTGTGTGAGAGTGCTTAAATTGAAGTACTACACACACGACATAAATGAAACCCAAATATAACTGCAATAAGGCCTTTACTAAGGTCTTGGGAGTAAGAGCGAAGGCTCAATGTGTGTGAAAGTGCTTGAATTGAAAGACTTACTCACACGACAAGAAATGAAACCCAAATAGTATAGGTCGGCCCTTACTTGGGTCTTTCAAATAAGAGCGAAAGCTCAATGTGTGTGAGAGTGTTTAAATTGAAAGACTTACTCACACGACATGAAATGAAACCCAAATAGTATAGGTCGGCCCTTACTTGGGTCTTTCAAATAAGAGCGAAAGCTCAATGTGTGTGAGAGTGTTCGAATTGAAAGACAACGCACCCAACTTAAACAAAACCCTTCGGAAATGAACTATATACGTACACTTATATATTAGGGGCTGATTAGGCCCGTGTGTGTTCAAAATTGTGCACGACTAAGAGAGTGCACGTGTGTGGTTGTGCCAAGCCACGTTATTACAAGCGGGGGGAGACTATGCTCCGTTATTACAACCCCGTATCAAATTGAATTTCAAGCAAGTGTATGATTAAAGACCGAGTTTAGAAACTTACAAGTAGCTGGTCCGTAGAGGTCTTGCTTGAGCGTGGCCTTGGCTTTGGGCTGCAAACGGGAGCTCCGCGAAGGTATGTGCTCAAGGGTGCTGGCCGGCTGCAAATGGGGCGCGGGATGGACGCCTCGAAGGGGACCGGTGGCAAGTAGGTGGCGCCTCCAAGTAGGGAGTTTGGAGTGGCTGGATAAGTGGGTCTTAGGGTCACTAGGGAAGTTAGGTACTTAGGGAAATTGGACCTAAAAGGTGAGCTAGTGGGAAGGCCAAAGGGGACACCTAGGGGGTCTGGCCGAATGGGAGATGGTGGCTAAGTAGTGGCCAGCCACTTGGGTTATCCTAGGTTCGGCTAGGCTTAGGGGGTGGCGGCAAAGAGGTGGAGCTAAGGGGAAGATGGGTGGCTAAGAGTGGAGAGGTGGTAGAGAGTGGTTTTGAGGGAGTTAGGGGGACTTACCGAATGGGAAGGAGTGGCGGATGGAGTGGGAGAGTGGCGGGCAGGTAGCTGTCGGCTAGTGGAGTTGGGGGGAAGGTGGTGACGTCCAGCTGGGGGGGCAGTGGTGGTGGAGTGGGAGAAGGAAGGTGGCGGAGCAGGTGGCGGCTGGTGGAGGAGCTGGAGCTGCTGGGAAGACGGATGAGAGATGGGAGAATGAGAGGGCCCGACTGGGTGGTGGAGTGGTTCCCACTTGGAAAACCCGCCCACAATGAGGGGGGTTTAAATAGGGGATGGGTAGGTCGGTTAGGGCTGGGTTGTGGGTAGTGGTTAGGTGGTTTAGGTAGGGTAGTATGTAGATAAGGTGGGCTGGATGGGGTTGGGCCAGATATTTTAAAACTAGGTGTTTGGGAAAATCGTGGGCTAAGGGTGGTTTAGGGCTAGGTTAGGTGGTTGGGTTTTAGGGTGAGGTTTAGTGAGCTAGGTTAGGTGGTTTAGGCTAGGTTTAGGCTAGGATTAGGGAAATTAATCTAGGTTTAGGGAAGGATTAGGGGAGTGGGTTAGGTGATTAGGTCGGGATTAGGCCGGGATTAGGGAAGTGGGTTAGGTGATTAGGTTCAGATTAGGGGTGGATTAGGGGTTTAGGCTAGGTTTAGGCATTTTGGGTTAGGTTTAGGTGAAGGAGCTCCCTTAGCATGGCCCATAGACCTTGATCACCCCATGTTGGTGCAGCCCTAGGTTAGGTTTTAGCTAATTACAAGCTTAAACCCACTCAATTAGGCTAACCCACATGATTAACCCAAACTTGACACACAAGTCAAGCTTAATACAACACTCTTGATATTTATCACCCCCACTCTCTCTCATGCCCAATATCCCACGTGAATTTCAAGTGGGCCCCACCTCCATTTATGAGAAGGTGATGTGGGCCATGGATATGGATATTGGATTGGATCTCTGGATCCAAATCCAAATCCAAGTCCACATATGGGTTTGGATTGGAATCTGGATATATATGGTCCAGATCCAATCCAAACTGAACTCTGACTCCTTCGAGCTGGGTTCGAGACGGACGATTTGTGCGGGGCCTGACAGCATCAGTACTCCGTCTGCGTTGGGTCTTCGCCAACATAGTCGTCCGCCTCCGTTTCTGCCTTCCGGAGATGACTTCAAATGCTTTTTTGATAAGAACAGGGTCTTGGACGTTCGAGATCCTGGGATGTGAATCAGATGCAAGAGTTGTTGTGCCGGGCTCGACAGGTGCTCCGGTTCCGGGCTCTTCTTGGCTCTCCTGGTCCTGTCTTGATCAGGCCAAGCCACTTCGGGGTTTCAAAACATGTTTTAAAAGGGTTTTCAAAAGCTATATCATATGTTTTTGAAAGATAAAGTTTAAAACATATATACAGGGTTTGTTTGGAAGGCTCCTGGGTTTCCAAACTCAAAATGGCCCTTTGGGGGTTGCTTGTATAAAACCAGATTCGTTTAAGAAATTCGTGGGATTTCGGGGTGTTTACAGTCATCAAACAGCCCCAAGCTCAACCAAATCCAACAGGTTTTCAGCAAGGCAACTTGTTGACTTAAAAGGGACACCAGCAAAGAGGCAACTCATTACCTATAAAAGGGCCCTTGAGGGGGGCTACAAATCCATCATCAAGCATCGATCGAAAATCAACCAGCATCAATCAATCCAACCATCAACCAAAATCGTGCAGCAAGAGGGAGAGAAAAAGAGAGAGAAAGAAGAAGGTTCGCCGCCACCAACCACCGGCCATCATCCTATCCTTCCGCCAAAGGTCCCTTCTTCCCTTACCTTTTAATTATTATCTCCACTTTCATTAAAATTAATCAGTTTGTAATTAAGGAGCTCATGTCCCCATATTGATGTAATAATTCAGGATTATATGTTGCCCCGTTCTCTTTCACATTCATGAATTATCTGTTATGTGATTTATTTTCAATCTTTTCTACTCCACTATATAAGATAAGATCTTATACCTCTTAATCCTATCTATGCTTAGGATATAATTATAATTTTATTCATTTTGAATTGTTATAGATTGTCTTTTTGATTCGGACGAAACACATACACACATCTTGTAAAAACTAAAAAGTTGCTTTATGTACTTTATACATGTACGATAAATGATTTTTATTTCTGTACCCCTTGCTTCAAATGTGCAGAAATTTTGCACACCTAATCTATACACATACATACCTTGTTAATAAAAATTTCAATAATTTTAAGCCCGTGCACCAATATAAATAAAATTAAAGAAGATTTAATGAAATCGAAACAGATTTTGTAAAACAAGAAGTTTCGGCAATAGATGTTGGGTAATAATCTTATATCTTTCTATATAATGAACCATTTTTATTAACAATGGTCTCATTGGAAAGATGAAATCCATAGCTTTCCAACAAGACCAATTTCATAGAAATCAGAGATTTGAGCATAAAGATGTTTTCCTAAACCTCTGATTCTCTATTACAGATTTGTCCCAAAAATCTGAGTGTGGTATATTCTAGGATTTAATTAAATAAATCTACACCATTCAAAATAAAAATAAAAATAGTTTTTGAATCTACATATCAAACTCTATTTTCTACAAAATTTTAAAATTTTTAGAGATTTAGAAGCAGTCCAAAAAAATAGGAAATAAGTCTCTAAAAACATAACTAGTTTCCGTTTTCCAAGATTTAGAATGTTTTGAATCAAGAAATAAATTCACGACTTTTCTCAAGGTTTTGAAATTAAAATTGAGTTTTTGAAAACTCACCGGATCTCAAACGATTTTCAAAGCATCTAGGCTAACCCTTGAGCATCGATTTAAGAAGGCCTACGTCGAAAAGAATTTACTTACCTACAATCGCTAAAGAAGTTAGAAATCATCTTTGCTAGTTTGAGCAAACTGGCTGGCGCGCACTCATGGTTTGCGAATTTAATTTCAAGTTTCTACATAGACTTTGAAATAAAAATTCACATCTACACTACTGAAAGTAGATAAGATATTGGTGAGCCCAAACAACATTATTAAGAACTTGAAAGACCTATATTGAGTAACCACAATAGTTTCCTCATCGCCAATAGTGACTTATACTTGTCAATAACCGGATCATAGGTCCATCTTACTAAACCACCTTACACCACTTAGGTAGTTAAATAGATTAACAATCAAGGGAGAGGGTATCAATCTCTCACAATAATTTTATTCAATGCCTTATAATCAACACACACACGAAGAGACCTATCTTGCTTTTTCTCAAATAAAATGGGAGAACCACATGGGCTCTTTGAAGGTTGAATTATAGCTGTCTCAAGTAACTCACCAAGTTGGTGCCTCAACTTGGTCAACTCATGTGGTCCTATCCTGTAGGTTGATCACCAAGGAGGTCATACACCCAAGATTAGAACAATTGCATGATTCATCTCATGCATTGGCAATAGCTTCTTAAGCAATTACGAGGGCGTCATCTCTCAAAACTCCATCAAGACAGCTTGCACAACACTTGAGATAGGTGTTGTGTCAATAGCCAACTCCACCTCCTAATTTACAACAACAAGCCTAGCCTAAACCACCTAACCTAACCTAGCCTAAACCACCTCACCAACCCCCCTAAACCTAACCCAAATCTAGCCTAGACCTAGCCCCTTTCACCAAAACCGACCCAAACTCCCCCTAACCGACCTAAATCTAAACCCAACCGAGTTCAGTTGCACTCAGTTTGAACCTATTTCCTACACTCCCCCTAGACACTAACCGGCTCCCTCACCTCCCGACGCACCTAGCGCCACACTACCCCAACACCTGACCACCTACCACCTTCCTGCCGTGACCCTCACCACCTGCCACCTTCTTGTCGTGACCCTCACCACCTGCCACCTTCCAACACTCGACTCCCTCACCTCCTATCCCTAGTGCTACCCCACGGTCCCCCACTCCATAGCGCCACAACCTGCCGCACCAGCACCCCACTCCCTAGCGCCCCAGCGCCAAGTCCCCGCACCTACCGCACCACGACCCGACATACCAGCCTAACCCTAGAGCCCTGCCACTGCCTTCGCGCCACCCGCCTGCCGTAACCCACCTCACAGCACCTAGCCATCCACTTTGCAGAGACCCACCCTACCTCCCACCAGCCAGCCGCATCCCGAACCCTAGCACCATCCCCCCTTCTTGCCGAACCACACCTAAAGCCCTCACCTAGGCCATGACTTACCTAGCTCCCAGCCCATTACCTAAGAACATACCCCAACCTTACCTGCTGCCTGCACCCCTCAAACTAGCTCCCAACCCATTACCTAAGACCATACCTTAGCCGAGACCTAGCCAGCTGCATCCCTTCCCTTTGTGCCAATTAGGACCAGCCCCACTTAGGTCGTGACTTACCTTAGCCAGCCCCACACCTTGGCCGAACCTAAGTCCCTCCTAAGCTCAAACATCTGGCTGCCCCCAAGCATACCCTAATCTCACGTCAAACCCCACCTAGGGAGACCCATCTCTTGGCTGCCAAGGTGGACGAACCCAAGCACGTTGAGAGGAAAAGCTGACCACTTGTAAGTGTTTAAATTTGGTTTTTACCTTACTCATTTCAAATTTAATTCAATTCGATACGGGGTTGTAATAATGGAGCGTAGTCTCCTCCCAAAATGTAATATTCGTGCTTGATACACAAAGCACACACGTACACTTGAGCCATATTGCTCTTAGATGTATACAAAACACCCATGTGCACTTGAGCATTTCCGCTCTTAATTGCACACGATTGCACACACATTTAGCCTTTTCGCTCTTAAGCTAAAGTATATATTTCCCTTTGGGTATTTACTTTAGTGAAAGCTGTGTGAGTTGCAATTCAATTTAGGTTGTTACATTCACATCATGTGAGTTTGTCATTTAAATTTCACACTCGTACATTGTAGACATGCAGAAATTTTCAACTCCGGGTTCTTAGGCCTGAAGTAAACCTTTTCGAATCTACGTCGCTTTTAAAGGGCGTGCCAACTAGCTTACTCAAGCTAGCGAAGTAAGTTTTGAAAATATCTTACTTATGTGGCAACTGTGGACAAGTGGGCTCTTTTCGTTGCAGACCTTCTTGCATCGATGTGCAAGGGTCAGTCTCTACGCTTAGAAAACTTGATTTTAAGCAAACATGACCTTTTTGAAAATATGAAAAGTGTTTGAACGACTGGGTTTTTGTCTAGTTGCCGATTTTATTCACTTGGGATTTGAATGTTCCTATGTCTTTTGGGTTTTATTGCCTTGGACATGTAGTGTGTGCATCAAGTGCCTAGCTTTTGGCAAGTTTTGCACAGTTTTGCTCAGGGTTGTTTGATGAGGGTATGCACCCTATCTCGAGTGTGGCGGATATGCAATGCAAACTCACACAACTGAACCTTAAAACCCGAAATTGAAAGACAATGCTTAAGGGAAATTGGGGAAGGAAAATATGGCTATATCTTAGGTGCAAAAAGAAAATATATAGATATATCTTAAGAGCGGAAAGGCTCAATGTGAGTGAGTGCTTTGAGTGTGTAAAATGAAAGACAACTCACGCAACTTTAATGTAAACCCACACAGCTGAATTTATATAAATAGAGTTATATCTTAGGGGCTGCCAAGGCCCATTTGTGTGCAATGGTGTGCAACTAAGAGCGAAAAGGCTCAAGTGCACGTATGTGCTTGTGTACAATTAAGAGCGAAAAGGCTCGAGTGTATGTGTGTGTTCGTGTATCAAGCACATATGTTACATCTCGGGGAGAGACAAGCTCCGTTATTACAACACCGTATCAAATTAAATTAAAATTTAAAAGAGTAAGGAAAAGACCAAATTTAAAAACTTACAGGTGGTCTGTTTGGGGTCCTTTCATTACTCAGATCCATCTTCCTTGGTGCAGTTGCGGGATGGGCCACTTGCTGCAACTCGTTTGGATACGAGTTCACTTGGGTGCAGCCGGGTGGTCTTGGACTTAGCTTGGGCTGGGTTTTTGCCAAAGGGGTAGGTTTAGGTTGGTCCTAGTTTAGATCTAGGTTAGGTTGAAAGCTTGGGCTGGGTTTTCAGGGCATGGTAGGCCAAGGTTCAAGGCACAACTCGAGCCTTGGGTTAGTTCGGGCTACTAAATGGGGTTGCGGCCAGGTTAACAGCCGAGGGCTGTTGGGGATGTTCAATACACGGCCTGCACTAGCAGGCCGTGGGAGTCTCTAAGGTGATAAAGGAGGGGGGGGGTGCTAGGCAGCACCTCGGCTGGGTTTAGGGCCGAACCTTTAAGGCAATGCTCAGCCAAATAGTGGCCGGGCCAGCTGGGTTTTAGTGGGGATACTAGGCAAGATTGAAGGTCAAGGTTTTAGACACTGCTCGGCCAAATAGTGGCCGAGCTAGATGGGTCTTAGTGGGTGTGTTTAAGGTTAGAAAATCGAGTGTATTAAGCACTCGGTTTGGTTAGGTTTTAGAGGACACATCGGAGGGGTTTTAGGTAGGGTTTAAGACCAAAGGTTAAAAGGGATCAGGCTCGGTGGAGTCTAAGGAAGGTTCGGCCAACAGTTGGCCGAGTTAGGTGGTCCTTGGTGGGTTACGGTTTTAGGTAGTTTAGGGTGGTTCTAAGCAAGGCTCGGCCAACACTTGGCCTACCTAGGTGGGTTTAAATGGGTATGGTTTAATGGTTTTGGTTTAGCATAGTCTAGGGAGAGTCCAAGCAAGGCTCGGACAGCACTTGGCCGAGCTAGGTGGGTTTAAATCGGTATGATTTAATGGGTTAAGGGGATTAGGTTTAGTGGAATCTAAACAAGGCTCGGCCAGCACTTGGCCAAGCTAGATGGGTTTAAATGGGTGCGGTATTGGGTGGTTTAGAGGGTTAGGACAAAGAGGGGTTAAGGGTGATTAGGGACTAACCTTAGGTTGCAGCCAAGCTAGGTCCAAGCTCCCTTCATGCAGCCACTTCCTCGTCGTGTGCACCCCATCCACGCCTCAAGGTGCAGCCCACACTAAGCCCTTAGCCACAAGGCTCAAGCCCACACTCAAAAAGCAAAGTCAAGCCACTATTTTTGACTTGCTTCTCTCTCTCTCTCTCTCTCTCTCTCTCTCTCTCTCTCTCTCTCTCTCTCTCTCTCTCCACCCACCAAGGTTTCACGTGAATTTCTCTAGAGACCCCCCCTTACGTCCTTTTATAGACAAGGGGCTTGGATATGGATTGTAAACACCCCAAATCTTCTATATTTCAAAAAACTCTCAAAAACACCAAAAAGCTCGTTTGAGCCAAAACGACAACCTGTTTTAAAATGCGAAAACAGGTACACAAGGCAAAAGAAGACCCTAGGCTCGAAGAGGATTCAAGCCCATAGCTTCAAAAGCCACTCCCTGATAAAAAAACAAAAGAAAGCAGACCCCGTTTGATGAAGAGCTCAACGGAGTCCAGAACGGCGAGACGGAGTCCGGACGACAAAGTTGGGGAAAACCCAGCACCAGACGGAGCGCTGAAGAAGCTAGTGCCCGCACAGATCGTTCGCCTAGAGAAGCCAAGAAGGACTGTCTGAAGAAATTTTGATTTGGATCTGGACCATATATATCTAGATCCAAATCCATGTAATGAATAGTGTTTGGATTTGGGCCAATCCAAATAGTGTTTGGGTTGATCCAAATAGTGTTTGGATTTGGATTGGATCCAAATAGTGTTTGGATTGGATCGGATCTGGATCAAAATATCCAGATCCATATCCATAAAAATGTTGGGTTTGAATCGGATACAGATCTCAAAATATCCGAGATCCAATATCCAGATCCAAATAGTGTTTGGATTTGGGTCTGAATCCAAACCCCAAACCCAAATCCAAGACCCACCTCAAATGTCTATAAACAGAGGTGAGGGGGTCCATGTAAAGGGTTCATGCAAATATTTGGGAGGAGAGAGAGGGAGTGATAGACCTAGCCATGTGGGCTCATTGGGTGAGGTGGGTTCAAGCCATGTGAGCTATGTGGGTCTAGACCAAGGGGCTGCAACCAAGGTGGGCTGGACCAAGAGGCTGCAACCATGGAGATGTGGGCTCAAGCCATGAAGGACCGGCTCCAAGAGGTAAACCTAACCCCCAACCTAGCCTAGGTTCGAACCTACCTAACCCCCAACTGAACCTAACCCCAACTGAACCTAAGTCTAACTGAACCAACCTAAGCCTAACTGAACCCTAACTAGACCTAACCTAACCCCAACCGCCTTAAGATATCCCGCAAACCACTAACTGAAACCCCCGGGTGCCTACCGCGCGCGCTGCGTCCAGACGTGCCTCACTTGACGCTGTCGCGCCCCCCCTGTTGCCTGCCGCACCACGCGCCACAGCGCGTCCCGCGCCAGGCGCCCGTCTGCTGCGCCAGGCGCCAGACGCCTCCCTGCCGACCCGACTGCCTCCCTGCCGACCTGACCACCCCCCTGCCGACCTGACCTGCACCCTAGCCGTGACCTATACCCTAGGACAGACCCTACACAACCCCCGTCTTGGCCGAACCTTAGTTCTCCTAAGACCCTAACCATGCCTCATAGAACCTCTCTCAAAGCCACCTGGGATAACCCCCTCTTGGATGCCCAAGGTGAACCGTGAGCCCACGTGCAAGCAAGTTGAACATGGACCAGCTATTTGTAAGTGTCTAAACTTGGTCTATTACATTAACTTGCTTTATGTTCAATTAAATTTTGATACGGGGTTGTAATAATGGAGCATCGTCTCCCCTCGCTTGTAATAACGTGGTTTGGCACACCCACACACACGTGCACTCTCTTAGTCGTGCACGATTTTGAACACACACGGGCCTAATCAGCCCCTAATACATAAATATATATATATATATTTTAACTTACGTAGGGTTTTGCTTAAGTTGGGTGTGTTGTCTTTCAATTCAAGCACTCACACACATTGAGCCTTCGCTCTTATTTGTAAGACCCAAGTAAGGGCCGTGCTATACTATTTGGGTTTAATTTCATGTTGTGTGCGTAGTACTTCAATTCAAGCACTCACACACATTGAGCTTTCACTCTTATTCCCAAGACCTTAGTTAAGGCCATATTGCAAGTTATATTTGGGTTTCATTTCATGTCGTGTGTGTAAGTCTTTCAATTCAAGCACTCACACACATTGAGCCTTCGCTCTTATTTGTAAGACCCAAGTAAGGGCCGTGTTATACTATTTGGGTTTAATTTCATGTTGTGTGCGTAGTACTTCAATTCAAGCACTCACACACATTGAGCTTTCGCTCTTATTCCCAAGACCTTAATCAAGGCCATATTGCAAGTTATATTTGGGTTTCATTTCATGTCGTGTGTGTAAGTCTTTCAATTCAAGCACGCACCCACATTGAGCCTTCGCTCTTATTTGCAAGACCCGAGTAAGGGCCCATATATACCTTATATACATATCTCCCTTCGGCATTTACATTACAAGTCATTTCCCTTCGGTTATTTCCCTTCGGCATTGTCTTTACATTCGGGTTTTCCCTTTGGAGTAGCGTGAGTTTGCATTGCATCTACGCCATACCACGAGGTAGGACGCATATTGCATCAAAGCAAGCCCCATACTCCCACTCAAATTCGCCCCATGTAGTGGAGTGTTCATAACACACACCTAGGTGGCCCTTAAAGGGATAAAAGGAAAGACTTAGGCACGTGCAAATCCACGTGATCTAAAATCTGAAAATCATACAAAAACAACCCAAATCAATCGTGCAAACACGCCAAGACTTAGGCTATTTCGATGCACACACATCGTGCCTAAGTAGATTAAAATTTGAAAGACTTAGGGTCGTCCAACCCTTACAAAATCAAAATCGCCCAAATGCATGGTTTTTAAAAGGTTTTAAAACACTTCTTCATTTAAAATATATTTTGAGTTAAACTTGTTTCAAAAACGAAGTCTCTAAGCGTACAGACTGACCCTTGCGCGTCGGTGCAAGAAGGTCTGCGACGTAAAAATCCCGCTTGCCTACAATCGCCTTTCAAAAGTCATATTATTTTCAAAACATACTTTGCTAGTTAAAGTAAACTAGCTGGCACGCCCATAAAGCGAAGTAGATTGCGAAAAGGTTCACTTCAGGCCTAAGAACCCGTAAGTGAAAATTTTCGGTGTCTACATGGATCTTGGACTTGTGTTCTGAAATTCGGATCCAATCCAAATCCTATTTGGATCTGGATCCAGATCCAATCCAAATTTTTCTCTTTTTCAGTCCTTCTTGGCATTTCAAGTCGGATGTTTTGTGCGGGCCCTGGCTTCATCAGTGCTCCATCTTATGCTAGGTTTTTCCCAATTTCGTCGTCTGAATTCCTTCTCACCTTTCTGGACTCCGTTTCAACTGATTTCCACTGTTTCAGACTTGGATTGCTTGTGATTTCGGGGATGCTTTTGGCTTGGCCTTTGATGCTCCGGGCTTGAAGTCCGCTCATGGCCTGGGCTCCTCTTTTGCTTCGAATTTTGCTTTTTATCAGGCTAGGCTGACTTTCGAGCTTCTGAACCTGCCTTTGCAAGCTGCTTTGTACCAGGCTTAACCTATTCGTCTTGGATTCTGCAAAATGGGACTTTCGTCCGTCTTTGAGAAATTCATGTTTTAATCGGGGTTGAAAAACAGAGGTTTGAAGTATTTTGAGCTCTTGAGTTTTCGAAAATTCCAGACTTGGCTTTTTGAGCTGATTTTTGAACCAGGTGTTGGTTTTGTCAAATCTTTGGATTTTGGGGTGTTTAGAGATGTCCCTCTTTGGCATTATCCAAATTGATTTGGATAATGGCGAAGAAGATAACACCCCTATTTGTTTTCTCCCTAGATTTGATCTCGAGAATATGGGATCGTCCCAATTTTGAGAAAACATTTTCTTTTAAAGCCCGGTAGGAGGAGATTTTCGCCAAAGGGGACTTTCCTATAGGTTCTAGTCCTAATTTGGGATCATGTATGAAGTGTTCATGCGTGTATATGCAAGTGGATGGTATGAATGGTATGCCTGGAAGGGCGACTTCCTAGAGACCAGATCGAATGGTCGAACCTTCGAGTTTTATGAAGACCTGTTGCTTCAAGTGAGTGGGCCTTATGTTGCTCGATGTTCGAGTTTTTGAAATTCATTTCAAGAGGAAAACTCCTTTTAGCCTCGATCCTAAGGACCTTTAGCTCTTCATGTCTTGCCTTAACTTGAGTCTTAATGCTCGCTAATCTAGCGGAGGTTTTATGAGAAATAAGCTAAGTTTCAAAATTCCTACGCCTTACTCAAAACGTCGAATTCTCAAACAAGATGAAATTCAAGTAAGTAAATCCTATCGTTACTTTAGGATTCCTTGAAATGAACCTTGTTTTACTTGGGATAAGTCACAAGGATGGGGAAAGAGATACCACGGTCCCTTCTGAAGCGTCCCATGGTTTGAGACAGAGAGGCGGAAAACTGCTCTTTTTGAGCTTTTTGGCCTTTTCAATCTTTTTTTTATAGAGGGTCTCCCTTTGGGAGTATTTTTTCTTTATTCCCTCTTTTCCATAGACGAACTGATTTTCTATTTTTGATTCAGCTTCCTTTCTTTGGGAAAAAGATTTTGGTAGGGATTTCCCATTGTTTTGGCCAAATTTTCCTTTTGGAAGGAGAAGAGAAGGGGGAGGACTTATCCCAAGGTCATACTCGATCCATTCCAGATCAGCCTATTTAGAAATAGCACGTACTACTTGCAAGTATCTTGCTATGTTGAACTAGGCCTTTCTTTGTAAGAAGAAGAATTTTGAAATGTAACCACGTATTTTGGAAAGCTCCACTTTTCCACAAGTGTTGATTCTCTCACTCAGGGTCACACAATTCGCCTTTGATCCTTGCTTTCGAGGTTTCAAAGCAGATTTCCCTAAAACATTTTTGCAAAATGGGAATTTAACTCAGATCCTACACATGATACTTTTTCAAATACTGAATATTGATAGGATCTGCTAAATTCTTACCTTTGACAACGGTTAACCAATAAGGGCCATCCCACTTGGGCCGCCACTTTCCAAGTGGATGTGAGCCACGATAGTGGATGATTTTCAAAACGAGATCTCCCACTTCAAAGTCGCGAGGTTTCATATGTTTCTCATAGTGTCGGGCTATCCTTTGCCGGTAGGCATGAACATGATCCATAGGAAGGAGTCGCCTCTCATCTAACAAATCTAGTTCGGCCATCCTAGCATGCTTAAGTGTCTCTAGGGGAAGGTCGAGTGCAATGGATGTATGAAATGAATTCAGTTTTGTGTGAATGGGGAGAATGGCGTTTATGCCATAGACCAACTCAAATGGTGTGGCATTCGTGGGAGTCCGGATGGAAGTCCTATAAGCCCATAAGGCTTCATCCAGCTTCTCATGCCACGTCCTGCCCTTTTCTAAAATTTTCTCAAAAATACTAATGAGAGTCTTATTGGTGGCTTCGGCTTGGCCGTTGCCTTGAGGGTAGTAGGGCGATGAGAAGTGGTGAGTTATGCCATAGGTGTTGCACAACTTGACCATCCACTCGTTTTTGAATGGGGTGCCATTATCGGACACTAGGTCTCTTGGAACTCCAAATCGAGCCAAGATATTCTTTCTAATGAAAGCCACCACATGTTGCCCCTGGACATTGGTTAGGGAGGTGGCTTCGACCCACTTGGAAAAGTACTCAGTGGCCGCTAAAATGAACCTATGCCCATTCGATGCCTTTGGAAATATTGGTCCTATAATATCAAACGCCCACATGGTGAATGGTCAGGGGCTGACCACAAAATGCAATGAAGATGAAGGGATATGAATGGCGTGCCCATGCACTTGACATGGATGACACTTCCTAACATGATCGTGGCAATCCTTTTTCAGAGTGGACCAAAAATAACCCCCTCTAAGTATTTTCATTGCCATTATATTGGCATTAACATGGCCTCCACATTCTCCATCGTGGAATTCATGCATTATAATCCTAGCCTCCTCTAGGTCGACACACCTTAGTAAGATGCCAATGAAACTTTTTTTGTACAGAACCCCTCCCAGAATTGTATATCGGGTAGAAATTTTTTGAATGAATGCCTTATCTTTGGACGTAGCATGCTCGACAAATCCCCATTTTCTAGAAAACACTTTATGTCATAAAACCAAGGTTTTTCAGCAGAATCTGGGTTATTTTGGCAAATTTCCAAATCGTGTGTGGATGGAGTGGGTGTATTCTATATTTCCAAGGATCGGGTTCCCAAAGTGGGATCAACCTTTAGGGCTGAATCCAAGGATGAGAGGGTGTCGGCAATGCCGTTATCCTCTCTTCCTACGTGTGTGAGTGTGCACGATTGGAAGGATTCGATCAATCGAGTGGCCAACTCGTGATATGGAAGAAGCTTTTCATTTTTAACTTGCCAAATTTTTAAAACTTGGTTTATAATGAGTAATGAATCTCCAAAGACCTCAATGCATAATGCCCCTAGAGTTTTCGAAATTTTTAAGCCTTGTATGAGTGCTTCATACTCGGCTATGTTGTTGGAACACTTGAAATCTAGGCGAATTGCTATAGGGATCTCTCCCTTTTCAGATGATACGAGGATGACCCCGGCACCAGCCCCTCATTGGTTCCGTGCCCCATCGAAGTGCATCTTCCATACTTGGTTTTCAAAAGAATTTGCAAAGATGTGGTTTTGAAATTGGTTTTGTAATATGCCTTCATCAGGCATTTCATCGAGTGTGAGATACGCATCCTCTAGGGAGAACTCAGCCACATAGTCTGCTAGGGCTTGCCCCTTAATGGATTTAATTGATGGTATTTCAAGTGATACTCCATTAGGAGGAGTTGCCATTTACCCAACCTACCCGTGAGGATGGGTTTTTCGAACAAGTGCTTCATTGGATCAAGCTTGGACACTATCCAAATCTCATGATCTAGAAAATAATGTCGAAATTTCTAGCAGGCCTATACCAAGGCCAAGCACATCTTCTCCATGGCTTGGTAATTCCTTTCATAAGCCAGGAGAGTTTTCGAAATGTAATATATGGCATACTCCTTGTGGGTACCATCCTCGTATTGAGCTAACAAGGTACCCAAAGCATTTGCATGTACAAAAATGTAAAGCAGAAGAGGTTTTCCTTGCTTTGGAGGGTTTAAAACAGGGGGATTAACTAAGTATGCTTTTAATCTTTCAAAAGACTTTTGGCATTCGTCATCCCACAAAAATTCTGTCCCTTTTCTCAACAGTTTGTTGAAGGGTTCGCATCTAGTCGCCAGGTTTGAGATAAACCTACGAATGGATTGGAGTCGACCTTGGAGGCTACGAATTTGCGTGAGATTGGAGGGTGGAGCCATGTCTATGATGGCTCGACACTTAGAGGGGTCAACTTCTATGCCCCTTTGGCTCACCATAAATCCTAAAAGCTTTCTGGATTCTACTCCGAATACACACTTCTGAGGGTTTAGCTTTACTTTGTAAAGTCTAAGCCTTTCGAAAATCTTTTGTAAGCATTCGATATGAGTGCATCGAGTTTTTGACTTAGCTAAGAGATCATCTACATATACCTCTACGAGCACATGAATCTGATCGTGAAAGATCGTAGTCATAGCTCTTTGGTAGGTGGCACCGATATTTTTCAAACCAAAGGGCATGACTGTATAGCAATACGTGCCCCATGGGGTTGTGAAAGCAGTTTTAGCCTGATCTCGTGGGGCTAATTTGATTTGATTATACCCTGAATAGCCATCCATGAACGAAAATATCTCATGATTTGCAGTACTATCGACTATCAAATCAATGTTTGGTAAAGGGAAATTGTCTTTTGGCGTGGCCTTATTCAGGTTTCTGAAATCGATGCATATTCGAATCTTTCCACTGGTTTTTCAAACAACAACTATATTGGATAACCAATCAGAATACGCAATGGGTTTTATAAATCTGGCTTTTAACAGATCTTCTAAACCCTCTTTGACTTGTGAGTGTACGTTCGGATGTATTTTCCTAAGCTTTTGTTTTATAGGTTTTGCATCCGAATCTAAGGGAAGACGATGCTCTACAACTTATGGGTCTATACCCGGCATGTCTTCATACGTCCATGCAAATACATCAATGTAGGTTTTCAAAAATGCAATGAATGATGATCTTTCATGCTCATGCAAACATGTGCCTATCTTAACGTGCTTGAACTTTGAATCACTCCCTAAGTTTATCTCAATGAAATCTCCTCCTACTGATTTTAAAGGTTTTTCAAAATCGAGAATTTTATGAAATTCTAGGAGCTCAGAAGTGGGATCTTCCTCAAGGGGATCCACTTCCGGGCTTCGATCATTCTCGAGGATTCTAAATCCTAGGGAATTTGGACTTGACGCACAATTTTCGCAAACGCCTGGTTTTTGTTTTGGATTTTCTACAGGTTTTGAAGATTTTGGTCTTTTTATGAAGAGGACTTTCTTTTTGAAATCCTTGTCTTTTTCAAAACCTTTACCAAGAGCTGCTAAATACAGGACTTTGTTTTTGGTATTGTGCAAATTTTTGATTTTTTTGGATTTTTGTAAGGAAAGAACTTTGGGAACTATACACACAACTCTCTTTTCGAGTTTTTCATCTTTTTCAAATATTTTTGGTTTTGTGGATTTTTCCAAATGTTTTTGTATTACGAGTTTTTCCAACTTTTTTGTGTTTTTGGTTGAGGAGGGATCTTCTATCATACCTACAAAGGAAAACGCCACAAGTTAGACTCTAAATAAGAGGTCTAAATCGTAGGTTTCTGCTTGAGTAGGTTCCAGGGCACCCTTGACCCAGGCAGTCACAAGGGGTGGTTCTGGTGGTATTTTGGGAGTATAGCCGATCCCATGTCGGCTTTGGTTGGTCTTGGGCAATATGGGTTCTATGAGACCTTGGTTTTGTGCCCCTAGACTCTTGTATGGCATATACCCCATATTCAACAGCATGTTCCATGATTTCTTGTTTTTGGAAAAGTTTTCATATAAGTCGTGGTCCTGGAACTCATTATCGTCCATGTTATGCACATAAGGCTTTTTGTCCAGGGGTTTTTGAAATAGGCAACTCTTGGCCTTTCCTGGGATGGTTAATGTTTTGAGTGGGCCAGCCTTGGGCGGCCCCTGGATATACACGACCTACCTAGGTATTTGAAGTGTGAGCTTTGGTGGCTCGACCAAGGTTTTGCCTAGGTTGGCCTCGTAGGCCTGGGAACTCGATAAGCATGGGGAATCTTGGATTCCCTGAAGCTGTGGGTGACTCTCACCTAGAATTACAATGACTTGATTTTCAAAAGGGATTTTGACACACCTATGAAAGGTGGACGCACAGCACGCAGGCTGTGTATTCAGGGCCCAGCAACAGGTTATAGTGGGGTGGATGTCCAAGACATGGAACACCCCCATGTGTGCTATCCCTCCTGTTTCTATGAGTAATTCTATGGATCCTAAGGGTCTTGATGCATTCCCATCGTATCCAGTGATTACGATGGGGCTTGGGTTCATGGAAGTCAAGGTGACTCTGACTTGATACGCTACGTGGAGCGGAAGGATGTTAAGCCCTCCTCCCCCATCAACTAGGCACCTATCCAGAGAGTGGTGATTCAATACCACCTCGATATGTAGGGCTTGGTTGTGGGCTTCGTAGGGTCTTTCGAGATCCTCTTTCGAAAACACGATAGGCATTTTTGCTCCTATAGATGCCACTTGATTGGACAAGGATTCTGGGGTTATGTTTGAGCTAACCTTGGCTCTTTCTAGAATTTTTTCTAACACGAGTCTATGCCTAGGCGAGGTTTGTATTAGCTCTAGGATGGATATGTTAATGGGAATCTTTGAAAGATGGTTTTAAAATCGTACAAGGTTAAAACAACTTTGCCTTGGTCCGTTTTTGGCGAGACTCTAAGAATACATGCTTTTGAGGGGCCAGGTACACTGACCATTTTTTTAGCATTTTGCAGATGTGGGGGTTGATAGATCCTTTCGGACCTGGTCACCTCCCCCACGATCAACCTAGGACTCGTGCCTATCATGGCTCTAATCGTGTGCTTTGGAGCACCTTGAATTTTTAAAACAGGTTTTGCCGGGGTTGGGACTCTAGGTGCCCCCCGGATCACTACTTGGGCAGATTTCCTATGAAGGATGAGAGTAGATGCACAAGTAGAAAAACCAAACTGATATGCATGCGCTAGACTCTTCGAAATCTTGAGAGCACATACTTCTTTGCCCTTCTCACTGGTACTTGCCTGATTGGGGAAGGGTTCTTTAAAAATAGCTTGGGCAGGCTCTGGTTCCTCAGTGACTTTGAGTCGGCCCTCTGCTATCAAGTTCTCAATTTGGTTTAGGAGGAAAAAACACTGCTTGGTATCATAGCCTTTAAGCCAATGATACTTGTAGAATCAATTCAAAAACCTCCCTTTGGAAGTGATTCCCTCGGGAATTTCGGGGAGTTCGATCATTCCTTGGGCAAGCAGGAGGTCTAGGACCTCCGACATAGGTTGCCCCAGCAAAGTGTACTCCTGTTTTTCAAAAGGTTTTAGCATTTTTTTGTCTTTTCTGTTTTTAAAACTCTCAAAATTTTTGGAAGTGCTTACTGGTCTTGAATCCACGCGAACATTGGCAACTTTGTGAGGCTTTGCCCCTTTGTCCATGGTGGGTAGCCCATAAGTGCCAGGCTTATCCAAGCGAGTTTTCAAAACCACACTCCCTTTCCACAAGTGGCCGTAAATTCCTTTCTTCAAATTCGTTTCAAAAAGATATACTTTTTTAATCAGTTTGTGGAAAGTTGAGATTTCGTGTAGGGAGAGAAGGGTTTTCAACTCAGTTTTAAAATTATCTAGGATGAGCATGACTGCGCATCCTTCTGATATGGGTTCTAACACTTGCCCGAGAAGGAACCTCCATCGAACAATAAATGTATGCACATCTTCATTCATACCTTGCTTCGTATCCCTCAAAGTGTTTAAAGTGGGCGTGACTTCTAAATTATGCAAAAATCTTTGCATAAAGCAGTTCGCTAACTCTTCAAAAGTCACGAACTGACTCAGATCGTAGGAAGCTAGCCATTTGGAAGTTGTGCCTTTGAGGGATAAAGGGAACCAATACACCCATTTCATCGAGTCCTTCTTTTTTCTTGTGGGCTCGACGAGAGAAAAGTTGCAAGTGAGACCTAGGGTCTCCCGTGCCATCATACCGATGGAAATTCGGTATTTCGTCGTCGTTGTCTGTTTCATAATCTAAGAGAAGAAAGTCAGACAGGGCGTATGTTTTTTTCTTTGTTTTGCCCTTCCAGCAGCTGTTGTAGGGCTTTATGATCCTTTTGAGTGAAGGATTCATGGTATTGGTTGCCTTCCATTGCGGAGGTCTCCTTGTGTTTGCGAGTTTTTACAAATCTCTTTTTGGCCTTTGGTTCGCCATGTGACGAACACGAATCAGCTGCTTCAGACTCTTGGCTAAGAGCAGTGATCTTGGCCTCAAAATCCCTTCTGAACTCTTCTATTTTCTCTCTTTGGTCTCGAGTTTTCAAAAATTTTCTAGAATGAGAACTTGAGGCGCATGGGGCATGGCTGGACACTTCTTTGGAGTCTGAACTCGACATGACTTCGATGCTTGTTTTGAAAACTAACTATAAAAGGCAACAAGGCAACTAGTTAAATACTTTTCTGAAAATTTTTCAAGAGGTCTACTTGTTTCTGGTCGATTTTCTTAAGACCCACGTCCCACCGGGCGTGCCAATTCTGTAGACATGCGGAAATTTTCAACTCCGAGTTCTTAGGCCTGAAGTGAACCTTTTTGAATCTACATCACTTTTAAAGGGCGTGTCAGCTAGCTTACTCAAGCTAGCAAAGTAAGTTTTGAAAATATCTGACTTATGTAGCGACTGTGGACAAGTGGGCTCTTTTTCGTCGCAGACCTTCTTGCACCGATGCGCAAGGGTCAGTCTGTATGCTTAGAAAACTGGATTTTAAGCAAACATGACCTTTTTAAAAATATGCAAAGTGTTTGATCGACTGGGTTTTTGTCTAGTTGTCGATTTTATTCACTTGGGATTTGCATGTTCCTATGTCTTTTGGGTTTTATTGCCTTGGACATGTAGTGTGTGCATCAAGTGCCTAGCTTTTGGCGAGTTTTGCACAGTTTTGCTAGGGGTTGTTTGATGCAGGTATGCACCCTATCTCGAGTGTGGCGGATATGCAATGCAAACTCACACAACTGAACCTTAAAACCCGAAATTGAAAGACAATGCTTAAGGGAAATTGCGGAAGGGAAATATGGCTATGTCTTAGGTGCGGAAAGAAAATATATAGATATATCTTAAGAGCGGAAAGGCTCAATGTGAGTGAGTGCTTTGAGTGTATAAATTGAAAGGCAAACTCACGCAACTTGAATTTAAAACCCAGCTGAAAGGAAAATTTTATATATATACGTAAGAGCGGAAAGGCTCAATGGGAGTGAGTGCTTTGAGTGTGTAAAATGAAAGACAACTCACACAACTTTAATGTAAACCCACACAGCTGAATTTTTATAAATAGAGCTATATCTTAGGGGTTGCCAAGGCCCATTTGTGTGCAATGGTGTGCAACTAAGAGCAGAAAGGCTCAAGTGCACGTATGTGCTTGTATACGATTAAGAGCGAGAAGGCTCGAGTGGTCTGTTTGGGGTATGTGCTTTGAGTGCTTGAGTGTATGTGCTTGTGTATCAAGCACATATGTTACATCTCGGGGGGAGACAAGCTCTGTTATTACAACCCCATATCAAATTGAATTAAAATTTAAAAGAGTAAGGAAAATACCAAATTTAAAAACTTACAGGTGGTCTGTTTGGGGTCCTTTCGTCACTCAGATCCGTCTTCCTTGGTGCAGTTGCGGGATGGGCCACTTGCTGCAACTCGTTTGGATACGAGTTCACTTGGGTGCAGCCGGGTGGTCTTGGACTTAGCTTGGGCTGGGTTTTTGCCAAAGGGGTAGGTTTAGATAGATATATCTAAAGACCACCCGGCTGCAATTTTGGTGACCCTTGAGCAAAATATAGCCATATTTCCCTTTCGCAATTTTGCCTTTCAATTCAAAATTGTTTTATCAACATTTATAAAGCGCTTAAAGTGACCCTTGAGCACCGGTTCAAGAAGGTTTAAAGCGAAAAGATCCCGCTTGCTCACAACTGCCTTTAAAATGTCAGATATTTCAAAAACTTCGCTAGGTTGAGCAAGCTAGCTGGCACGCCCATCGAAAAGGTTCATTTCCGACTTCAAAACCATAAGTGAGAATTTTCGTGCTTACAAGAGGGAGATTGAAAAAGGTTGTTGGAAGGAAGGGAGAAGCGAATGTCATGCAAACAAACCGTTAAAAGGAAGAGAAGTTGATGAGCAAAGAGGAGAGGGGAGAGAATGTCCATGTAAACACCTAAAATTTTGAGCAAAGAGGAGAGGGGAGAGAATGTCCATGTAAACACCTAAAATTTTCTTAGGAAAGTATGCTCTTAAAAATTATATCTAACAAGCTAATTTTAAAGCACATAGGGTGAGACCCCAAGTCTTAGATTTTATAAAAATTAGAGCTTACATAAAGGAGAAATAAAAATATTTTGAAAGAGAAAATAATAATAGCTAGAATTTTGAAGGTTTTTGGCTCTAGATGGCAAAACAGTTTCACTAAAATTTATTCCATGAAATGGGTCGACCATGACACGTATTCCACCCCTCTTTAGGTGTTTCTACTCCTAAATGAACTTAATTTAAAATCCATAGGTCAATTACACCCATTTTTATCCCAAAAGAGAGCCTTCTCAACCCAAAATAAAAAACATGTTTTTGTTTTATTTCTCTATGAGATTTTATTAAAAAACTATTTATATTATATATTTAATATAGACTGGTTTTTATATTCATTATGCATAAGAATCTTGAAACTTACATGCACATATAAATTTATGCACATTCATGGCACCAAATGAGGTTTCATTTATAAAAATGACGATCTTGATGTATATATGTATGTATAGGGATAGTTTTTCATAAAACTATATTTTAGGTATTAGACACATAAATGCATGAGAAAAGTTAAAATTCATTGAAGATACTTGTCAAATATTTTGCTAAAAGGTTCTATATTTACATTTACTTTAAAACAACAACAACAACTAAGCCTTTTTCCATACTAGACGGGGTCGGCTACATGGATTCTTTGTTTCCACAGATCCCTATCGTGTGTCATGTTAGCAGTTAACTCACAATAAGCAAGATCATTCTTTATTGTTTCTTTCCAACACTTTTGTAGTCGTCCTCTACCTCTTTTAATACTTTCCAAATTTAGTTTTTCATACCTTCTTACAGGTTCTTCTTTTTATCTTCTTTCTATATGTCCAAACCATCTTAAACGATATTCTCTCATTTTATCCTCTATTGGTGCCACTCCTAATTTGTTTTTAATAACCTCATTATGTATACGGTCTTTTCTTGTATGACCACTCATCCATCTCAACATCTTCATTTCTGTTCTATAATATTTACCTTTTAACTTTAATGGTATCTTCTTATCACAAAGAATACCTTATGCTCCTCTTCATTTTAACCAACCAGTATTAATTTTATGCGTAACATCTCCATCAATTCTTCCATCACTCTTAAAAATTGACCCTAGGTATTTAAACTTTCCTTTTGGGGCATGCAATGTGTACCAATTTTAATTTCTATGTCCTCTGAGGTAACCAAATGATCAAACTTACATTCCATATATTTTGTCTTTGTTCTACTAAGTCGGAGGCCTTTGATTTCTAATGTTTTTCTCCATAGTTCTAATTTTTTATTAACTTTTTCATTAGACTCCTCCACTAATACAATGTCATCTGCAAATAACATACACCAAGGTACTTCATCTTGAATATGTTTTGTTAACTCATCAATCACCATTATAAATAAGTATGGACTTAAAGTTGATCCTTGATGTAACCCAATATTAACTTCAAAGAAGTATGTTATTCCTTCATGAGTCCTAACACATGTTTTTGCACCATCGTACATGTCTCTTATAAGGTTTATGTATGTCAATGGGATATCTCTTTTTTCCAAGGTTCTCCAAAGAACCTCCCTTGGTACCCTATCATAAGTTTTTTCTAGATCAATAAATATCATATGAAGGTCTTTCTTTTTTACTCTAAAATATTCCATAAGATATCTCAAAAGGTGAATCGCTTCAACAGTAGATCTGTCTTACATGAATCCAAATTGGTTCTTTGTTGTACTTGATACTTGTCTTAACCTACGTTCAATAATTCTTTCCCATAATTTTATAGTATGGCTCATTAACTTGATACCTCGATAATTCACACAATTATGAATGTCTCTATTGTTCTTATATATGGGTATAAGTGTACTCACTCTCCATTCCTTGGGCATCTTTTGGTTTCTCCATATTTCATTAAATAGTATTGTGAGACAAGTTATTCTTGTTTCTCCTAGGATTTTCCAAACTTCTATAGGGATATTGTCTGGTCCTATTGATTTACCACCCTTTATATGTTTAAGAGACTCTTTGACTTCATTCTTTTGAATACGTAGGTAGAAATTGTGGTTTATATACTTTTCTTATTTGGCTAACTCTCCTAAGCTAATACTAACATCTTTATTTTTATTAAAAAGCTTATAAAATTAGTTTTTCCATATATTTCTTATATCATCATTTGCCACTAGAATTTTTCATTCTCGTCTTTAATGAATCTAACAGAATTAAGATCCATAGTTTTCTTATATCTAGCCCTAGCTATCCTAAAAATATCTCTTTCACCTTCTTTTGAGTTGAGTTTTTTATATAAATCCTCTCAAATTTTATCTTTTGCTTCACTAATTGCCATTTTTGCTTCCTTATTTTCTTTCTTATAAGCTTCTAAAGTTTCACTAGTTTTCTTAGCATAATGTAATTTATAACATGCCCTCTTTGCCTTGATTTTATTTTGCACTACTTCACTCCACCACCAAGCTTCTTTTTGTGCCGGTACACCTCCCTTAAATACACCTAATACATCTTTCGCAACTTTCCTAATATGTATAGCCATATTGGTCCACATATCACAGGGTGTACCAACATAATTCCAAA
The DNA here is from genome assembly GCA_036023115.1 of Brasenia schreberi. NCBI lineage: Eukaryota > Viridiplantae > Streptophyta > Magnoliopsida > Nymphaeales > Cabombaceae > Brasenia > Brasenia schreberi. The sequence continues at coordinate 11,932,210 of JAYKKT010000051.1, forward strand.
CATCTCTTTGAAGGACTTTCTATTTAAATATATCTTCTTTCTCGCTTTTGAGATTCCACCATTTACTCCGAATAGCTCGATGCATTCTTTTTTTCTTTGTCCATTTTTTTATTTACAAATCTATAACTAAAAGTCGATGTTGGGTGGTTAAGCTTTCTCCTGAAATTGTCTTGCAATCTTTACAACACGCTCTATCTTTTTTTCTACAAATAAAGTAATCATTTTGTGTTTGTGATAAGCCACTCTTATAAGTAATTAAATGTTCATCTCATTTTTTAAAGATTGTATTGACTATAAAGAGATCAAATGCCATAGCAAAATTTAAAATCTCCCTACCTTCCTCATTTATATCCCCAAAACCAAAGTTTCTATGAATACCGTGATATCTTAATGCCTTTTTACCGACATGACCATTTAATTCTCCACCTAAACCGTTGTGGAATCTTTTGAATCACCTTATCTAATTATTCCCAAAAAGTTGTCTTTATATTATCTTCTAGTCCTACTTGGGGTAAGCACAAACTATATTCAAAACGTCTTCTCCTAACACTAATTTCACCATTATGATTTAGTCACTATATCATTGTATGTTTACTATACTATCCTTTAAATATTTATTTATGATAATACCAACTCCATTTTGAGCCTTTTCTTTATATGAATACCATAATTTAAAACTTGTATCCTCTATCTCCTTTGCTTTTTCTTCAACCCATTTTGTCTCTTGTAAACATTAAATATGAATCTTTCTCCGAGTCATAGTATCTACCACCTCCATTAGCTTACCGGATAATGTTTCAATATTCCAAGAACTAATATGAATCTTATTATCTAGGACTAACTTCCTTACCCCCCTCATCTATCCATATTCAAAAAGTAGAGATCGTCTCTGAAAATTATTCATTACATTTGGGCGGCAATGTAGCGAGATTAACTTCTTTACCCATACCCGTCTATGATGTGGGAACCCTCTTTACAATTGATTCACTATATTTGGGCGAAAATGTAGTGGCCCTTGCTTACTTATCACTACATTTGAGCTCTACAACGCATTGTTAGGTGTGGACACCCTAAAGCAATGCTCATAATTTTTGTAATTTATGTTATAAAAATTTGATGAAGTTTTACGCTGGTTGTCGGAAGCCTAACATAACCCTCCTCCTTTATCCAAGCTTGAGACCGGCAATGCAAGGGTGATCCCTTACATGGGCAAAGTTATTTACGTTTAGTTTTAAAAAACAAGACAAAAAGAAAGCTTTTATTTAAAAAGCTTATTATACACTTATGTACATGACTCATGCCTTGACCCAATTAAGCTTAAATCTCATTCAAACATAGGTTAGGTGAGCCAAGCGTATCTAACCTACATTTGTTCTAGTTAACCCATGCCATGGTGTTGAAAATTCATTTTGAGTCAAATTACTTAGTTAAGTATTATATTAAAACTTCAATTTTGAGCCAAACCAAGTCTACCTCAGCCATGACTCATCTCACCTCATTGGAATAACTCCACATCAAGTCACGATGGGTCATTCCACTCTGATGTTTCAAGGCCAACAATTATCAAGGTTTCAAGTCAAGACAAGCACTCAAATTGGAATCAAGCCACTCTAAGAAGTCGTCCAAACCATGTCGACCTAAAACCAAGTTGAGCCACTCAAGCAGCCCCCAAGCCATATGGGAGTCAACCAATCTAGTCATACCATCAAACCAAAATAAAAGTCACTTAGCCAAATCAAAAAGAAAATTATTTTAAAGATTAAAATTCTTATCTTTTAGGAATTGTTAGAGACTTTGTAGGGATTAAAACATGGTTGTTTCTTATCTCTAGAGGGGTTTGATCCCCTCTATAAATAAACCCCTTAGCTTTGATTGTATCCATCTCTCTTTCAGCGATGCAAGGCAATAAATAGAGCAAGTTGTCCCTTTCTTCTTTCCTTCCCTCCTCTTTCACATGCTTGATATATGCACATGCTGTCCAAAAGAGATCCATCAAGGGGGCTGATCACTTTCGAGTTTACATCCAAGACAACTTCCCAATGCTTCCATAACCCATTTTCCCTAAGAGAGATCCGTTGAACTGGTCAATAGTCACCAAGGGACATCCTTAACCGGTGAGTGAAGTTCTTTTTTTTATCAAAGTCATTCTTTTTAGATTAGGTTTCCTTTTCCCCTAATTCCCTTAAAGCTCACCCATATATATTTTAAGATTTCATTTACTTATCAATCTTCACCTGCCCACATTAGTTTTTCATAGGAGTTGGTCAATCTGTTTATATTTTCTGGTTTTACACAAATCATAGTTAACATTATTAAGTCATCATAGACATCATTTCATTAGGTAATCATTGTCCCATGATTCTTTAGCTTTATTCATATGCAACGCACTCCATCGTCTCGTTTTTTGCTTAGCATATATTTTGGTTTTACTATTATTTCACCTTATTCCATCTCTTTTATAGTTTTGTTATAGCTACAAGTATCCATCAATCCCCCCTTTATGGTCATCCTTTTTTATGGTTTTACCCATTGTCTGCTTGTTTTAGTTTCTTTAGGCTACCATAACCCATTTAAGATCCATATCCAAGTTAAAGACCCATATCTACTTTCAAAGCAAACTCCTATTTAGATCCGTTTTCATTTAGAAATTTTGTAACGCAAGAGTTGATCCTTGTCCACAGGAGTAAGAAGGTAATTGTAAAAAAAATATGAACAAGGCCCACAACGTATAAAAGAAAAGTAAATAAGAGGCGAGTCTCTCCAGACTTAGTTTTTATTTACTTTCATAAAATTAAGAAGATTATATACAAATTGAAAGCTTCCCATAATCTAAAATTTGTATGCAGTCCAACCAGGGTACCTTGAAAATTTTATAAAAAGAGTATGATTAGTAAAAAAGAGTATGTAAATAGTAATTGTTATCCAACAATGATATTAAGAAGAAACATTGCTTAACTTGATTTGGTATACACCGTCACATTATAAAATAAAAGGTTCGATACACACCAAAGAAGAGATTTTTTTTCGCTTGGACTCCTGGTACACATGAGTTCCCTGTCAAAAGAGTTCTGTTGGAAGGAGAATAACAGGTGGCCTTTGATTTGAGTTATGATTTATTGTACGTACTAGGTAAACTGATTGCTTGTTTGCTTGACTCCTCCTTAGCAGCAACAATCACAACAACTAATATGCCCACAACAACTAATAAGCCTTTTTTTGAATAAGTTCGGAAAGATGGACTTTTTGTTTTCATAAAGCTTGATTCTATGTTATATTAAAATACAACTCAGCGAAAGCTATATTATTTTTTGTAACCGTCTAGTTTCTTTCGGAACTTCTTTGGTGCACTATAGACTATTTTTTTACAATAAAAAAATTCAAATTATTGCAAATTAATACTAAAAATGTTTAATGGGTAAAAAGTACGTTGGAGCATGCTTAAGTGTGCACCCTAAGAAAAACTTTAGTTCTGTCACTGGTAGCAGAATGTGATCATAAATATCAAATTGTTATAACGATTCTTGCACAGACGGGCTTCATACTCTAAAAGGGTTAATTTTTTCTTACATGGCGTTTACTCTTTTCCCGTGGCACAAAGCCAATTTAACCGCACCGCCGAAATAAAAGAGGTCGTGCCATTTGAAACGTCACACCCCTTTCCGCGGCAAAATACCAAAGGGCGGCAAAATACCAAAAGGGGAAAGTCTCTCTCCCCTGGACAACGGGCGTCCGGCGACCTTCTGAATTTCCCCTTTCCTTCACTATGATCCGGGCGCCGATAGGCGCAGGGAGCGGAAGAGACGGGTTCCTTGTGGGACAATCCGACTACGGTGAGCACCTCTCTCTCTCTCTCTGCTGCAGGATCCAAATTTCTCTCTTTCTATTGGAACCTACCAACTACGAAGATATAAATATTTGCGACTGGTGGATAGATTAGATTCGTAGAATTACCGTTATATTTAGGACTAACCTTTAGAATTAGGGTTAGATTTCTTCCGTCAATTAGAATTAGCTTCACATTTGCAAAGATTTATTTCCTCGTTTGGATTATGCACCATGTTGAGAATTCAAACAAAACGAGAAAGGCTTATGGATCCAAGCGTTTTCTGAATCATGTTCGTATTTGCTAGTTCTTTGCTCGTTGCCTCGACCTGTATTGATAAGATAGGCGTGGTGGGTCTTGGTCGTTGGGCTTTGCTCGTTTATCCAATGAGTGCTCTCTTAACTCGTTTAAGGGAACATCCCTTAGGGTGGAAGATTTTATTCGATTTTTGACACAGCATCTTGGTTTTCCTCCCTTAACATGCAGCACCGAGAGAAAAGGAAGGCTTTTTTTTTTTTCTGTTAGTGCTCGGAAAGATTCAAGGGGGAGAATGGGTTCTTTAAATAGGATAAATATTCGAGGGGCCAATGGCAAAGTGCTCTAGCAAAACGAATGCTATAGGATGGAAAGAAAATGTATTATTGGAATAAACTCAGGACTCAAAGATCTGTTTTCGTTGTTGGGTTATGCAACATGTTGAGGAAACGAATAAAATGAGGAAGACCCCGAGGCACACATATATCATGCATTCTTCTCAGTCTCCGCCCTGTATGTTTTCAATTATTTACATTTTAACATGGTGGTGTAAGATCGAGCCTCAATGATCAGTAAGAACCCGTGTAACTGGCCCCACTTATTGACGTAAAATTGCTTGGTTTTGGTATGGTGTATGAGAGTGGTTCTATGTATTCCACTCAATCCAGCTGCATATGCTTGGAGCATTATGTGTCATGTGTCTTACGATGATGAAGGTTTCAACTTGGACTTATTTGTACTTACCAATAGCCTATGGATTTGTTGTATCATTCTTTTACATCAATTTTGAGTTCACGATAGAGCTTCTCTCTTTGGTTTGCTCTTCAACGACTTGAGAAGACCTGTTGGAATCTTTTGCTCCTCTCAAACTTGATTAAATTTCCTATTCAAGTTCTTATCAGACTTGATAAGAATTATCTTTATATTTTTTTAGCTTCTTTTTCTTTATAGGATTGCTTACGTTATAAATATGTGTCCTGAGAGATTGAATAGAGTTACAGAGATATGGTATAAGGCTTTGTCCCACAGAGTAGGCTGGGAGAATAAGCTACATGTATTGTGTTATCTTGTCCTTCCTCTCTTTCTCTGCCTATTTGTTTTCTATGCACAGGCGGCACCTGACAATCAATAGGCTATGTATTTCTTGTTTCTCACTCTTTGAGTGAGCACCAGCTTGATAGGAAATCCCTTGAGATGTGAATTCGTTGTTGTGTTCCTTTTCTTCAAGTTCGTTCTTTCATTGTGGTGCACCTTGATTGAATAGTTCCAGCAAGCATGGTGTGACACTGAGTTTTCATGACGTTGTACATTTCCTAATGGGGTTTTGTGAAATGCATGTACCCATGGCAGGAACTTAAATACATGTACTTAATTGCCAAATGTGCTTTTGAGCAATTGAGTTACATGCTCCAGAAATTTGTTATTTCTAGTGATTTATGGAGTTTCACACAAAATAAATCACGAGATCATGTGTAGTGTTAGAAGAGCATGTTTCATGTGAAAATTTTGTTTGATTTATAGATCATGGTATTCTAGCGTGAGGATTATGTCTCCTTTACCTTTGGGTGTGAAAGTTTCTCTTTTAGACTTATGCGAGGGAAGGAGGGTGCGAGGGGGGTGGGGAGAAGGGATGTGGATATGTACTTCGGGAGGCTTGTGTGCTAGGTCTATGAGAAATTCTTTGAAACTATAATTAAGTAATGCCATACATGTTGTGTTTGGAGACTCTTGAGTCTTATAGATCCCATCAAGGTTGTAGGTAGTATCTAATTATGCATATTGTCCAAGGGACGTTTTTGTGATATGATACATAGTGTGGTATATTTATCATTTTTAAATAATTTTTTGAAATAAAAACCTCAAACTTGCAAGTAGTGTTTCAAAATATGATGAATTGTTTGATATGGCACAATATCACATGGAACACACAATAAAAATGTGGAGAGGGATTTGCAATGCAGTGTTGGCTTATTTGCAAACCCTCTCATCACAAAGATATGTATCAGCCCGTATAGTATGATACAATCCTATTCAACCTTGGAACATAAAGGTCTCCATGGGATGCTTAGAATCTATGATGCATGGGTACTCCATTTATGGCAGAGAACCCATACCAGGTACTTACCCAATACTTATACTTGGTTGCAGGTTTTAAAAAGTTTTGGGTTTTAGATTTATGTGGTTTTTGGTACCATGAGTTTTCCAAAGTTTTGTTAAAATACGGCAATTCATACCATTACCAATATCTATATTGGTCAATTTAATTCTGAAACCCACAAGCGTTCTGCTTTGATGTTGAAACTCTATGTCATGAAATTGAGACCATTATGTGACTTTTCTTGTTTGAAATGTTATGTTTCTTGTTGGAGTTATATGTTTTAATTTTTAATAAGTTTTATGTTTTATTCATATAGTCAATTTTGTGTAATTTTAATTATATATATGTATACTTTTATTTTTATATAGTGGCATGCTTGTACCTTATAATTTTCAAAATTAGCATACCCTATACCGGTACCTATACCCAGTGGTATTGTATCCCTAGCCGTGCAACATACCTTAGGATCTTGTATATGGGCTACCATTGGTATGTCGTAGTGACCCAATATTATTTTGGGAAAGTTTTAGAAAGTATCGTGTGGTTTCCCAAATTTTATGCTTTGGAACCTCAACTTTTTAATGTTTTAGAAAGGACCTAAGGATTAAAGAATTAATTAAATAGGGACCTGATTTTTTAATCAGAAACAAATAGGGACCACATCTAATGATGCCAGTTTTCCATAAGTGCTATAAGAATTCATTTTGATTAATCGTGAAAACGGCAGGTCCTTCTTGAAATGCTGGAAAGACGAGGTGAGAGAGTGTAAAATTGGGAAACCACAAGGTACTTTTGTGAGAATTTTCCCCATTAATTTTTCAATGAACAAGAGCTTATGAAACTGAGATTTACTTTGAGTTTTATAAAATGGTATAGTTTTATCTATAGCCTTAAATTACATAAATATAGCCATGTTCCTAACACATGCTTTTGAAATTGAATATCTAATGAATATGATTCTATTTCTTGTGGAATGACTGTGTCATGAAGATCATCTGCAGAGTACGCTCCCACACAGGTGTATGTCACCATCTCATTTCGACAACTATTTTAAATGGAAATGAAACTCTTTTACTGAACTTGCGAGTCTGCGAAATGTGAAGGGTGACACAAATTTGTCAATAGAAGGACATGAAGTGAGTGGATATCTTTTTGTTTTATTTGTGGCAATCTATGAAGTGGGAGAGACACTCTTTGAGTATTTTGGTGGTTTATGAAGTGAAGATTGGAGATTTATGAAGTGTTTTTATTTTAAGTTTATTAAGATTTAAGTTATAAATTAAGATGGAAAGAAGGGGTACTAGTGTTACGCAGTCTCAATCAAGGTATGCTGATCCGGTATGGTGGTGGGGTACTTTAATTGAGAGAAACAAATTGAAAATCAAATGTAATTTTTGTGATAAGTTGATGAGTGGTGACATTTCTTGATGAAACATCACTTAGCAAGTACTAGAAAAGAGGTTGCTCCTTGCATGAGCAAAGTCAGGAGAGTGACAATTAGTTTTGGATGCTTTGTCACGATAGAGATTGGAAATAACGCTTCTCTTTGACATTTGAGAAGAATATGATACTGTTACGATCAAAATATCAATGCCATAAAAATGATACTCTTGTTGGAAGTGTTAGCATTTGAAGCAAATGTTATGAGTTAACAAACATAAAGTTCAAATCATGTGAGTGTTTACTAACAAATGATGATGAGTGAAAAATAGACATAAATGATATGTACATAGTTATATAGATATGGGCACATATGTGCATTTGCATGTTTAATATGTACATAAATATATTTACATATCCTTGTCTCTGGTCTCTGTATTTAAGCATTCAGCCAACATGGTTCATGAGATAGTGAAGACGTATCTTTAGGAATGCAAATTTTCTGTAGAAGGGGATATGACTTCTAGAGTAGAAAAGCTCACTAGTGTAATCTATTATATGCATAAATTTTCTTTCTACATTGAAGTGCAGACTAACCTTCAGCGTCTTACATATTTGTGTGGCCTCTTCAAAGGGCTTCTATTCTTTTTCTCTTTTTAAAGTATCTCTCATGCTTTTGACAATGTTGCTTGCTGATGTAAATCATTGGGTTCTCCTAGGGTTCTTCAATTCTTAGAGCTTTACATTTGGGAGTTTGGGTGTCTTTTCCTCCACTTCTGTGCCATGGGCAAACATCATGGTCTTCCATTCAAAGTCGGCCAACTAGCAGAAGCCAGGTCCGTGGTTGAAGGATATCGTGGTGCATGGTTCCGTTGTCTGGTATGTTTTGGTAGACATTTTTCAACCATTTCTATGGTCTTTGGTGTGTTGATTATTTAACCTTTTCATTTTCATGCACTAAACTACAAAGTTTGGTTGTGTATTTCCGTGATGAGGCATCCTTTTTCTTCTTTGTCTAGATTGCTTGAAAACTACAGTTCCACAGGTTTTTGTTGTGCATTTATGCTAGTTTCTTGAAGCTCGTGAATTCAATGACTTATCAAGTATATACATATACAAAATGCTAACGAAAAATCATATGAAATCCTTACTTTCTTACTGTCAAAGTTTATGCATTTTTAGTCACCACTGTACTTGATCTTTCAACATATGAGCATTTAACTTTGGAAATTCTACTAACATCTTTTTTTGGAATAAATCTTGCCTATTTTGAAGTGTCATACTCTAATTTAGCATACCTTCTCATTAGGGCTCCACTTGACCATCACTCTAAATGACTATCATGTTAAGTAGATCTGTCTATCAAGGTTTTTTGTACCGTATCATAACGTTTATCATTTTTCTCCATGACAAAGGTGTATTGTATCATAGTTTTTTTAAAAATAAGAAAAATAAAAAACAATTCTTATAAATCAAAATTTGGGCAAACATTCGTCCATTGCATGGTCGGTCCCAAGCCCGGATAAAGGAGGAGGGTTGCGTTAGGTTTTCGACAGCCAGCATAAAACTTTATCAGATTTTTATATAATGAATTATACAAATTATGAGCATTGCGTTGGGGTGTCCCCTCTTAGTGACGAATTGTAGAGCCTGAGTAAGCAAGGGCCTCTACATTTTCGTTCGGATGTAGTGAATCAATTACAGAGAGGGTTCCCACATCATGGACGGGTATGGGTAAAGAAGTTAGTCTCCCTAGATTGTCGCCCGAATGTAGTGAACAAATTGGAGATAAGGTCTCCACATTTTCACCATGGACAGATGCAGGGGGTAATGAAGCTAGTCCTAAATATAAAATTCGTATTGGTTCATGGAATATCGAAACATTGTCATGTAAAGTAATGGAGGTGGTAGATACTATGGTTCGTAGAAAGATTCATATCCTATATTTATAAGAGACAAAGTGGGTTGGAGAAAAAGCAAATGAGATTGAGGATACAAGTTTTAAATTATGGTACTCAGGAAAGAATAAAGCTCAAAATGGAGTTGGTATTATTATAAATAAAGATTTAAAGGATAGTGTAGTAGAGTTACAACGATATGGTGATCGAATCATGACGCTGAAATTAGTGTTAGAAGTAGAGATTTTGAATATAGTTTGCGCTTACGCACCCCTAGTTGGACTAGAAGACAGTATAAAGACAACTTTTTGGGAAGAGTTAGATAAGGTGATTCAAAGAATTTCACAAAGGGAGATGATTTGTTTAGGAGAAGACTTAAATGTACGTGTCAATAAATAGGGATTAGGATATCAAGGTATTCATGAAAACTTTAGTTTTGAGGATATAAATGAGGAATGTGGGGAGAATTTCAATTTTGTTATGGCATTTGATCTCTTTATAGTCAATACAATATTTAAAAAACAAGATGAATATTTAATTGCTTATAAGAGTGACTTATCACAAACAAAAATTGATTATTTTATTTGTAGGAAAAAAGATAGATCGTATAGTAAAGATTGCAAGATAATTACAAGAGAAAGCTTAACTACTCAACATCGACTTTTAGTTATGAATTTACAAATAAAAAAGTGAACAAAGAAGAAAAGAGTGAATCGAGCTATCAACGAGTTATTCATACTAAACGGTGGAACCTCAAAAGCAAGAAAGAAGGTATATTTAAACAAAAATCCCTTCAAGGAGATACTTGAAATTATGTTGGTACACCTTGTGATATGTGAAACAATATGACCTTACATTATTAGGGAAGTGATGAAAGATGTGTTAGGTGAATCTAAGAGAGGTGTACCGGCACAAAAAGAAGCTTGGTGATGGAATGAAGCAGTGTAAGATAAAATAAGATAAAATCAAGGTAAAGAGGGCATGCTACAAATTATATTATTTTAAGAAGATTAGTGAAACTTTAGAGGCTTATAAGAAAGCAAAAAAAAAAAAACGAAAAAGATCGTCAATGAAACAAAAGCTAAATTTTGGAAGGATTTATATAAAAAGCTAACTCAAAAGAGGGTGAAAGAGATATTTTTAGGATAACTAGGACTAGAGATAAGAGAACTAAGGATCTTAATTTTGTTAGATGCATCAAAGATGAGGATGAGAAAATTTTAGTTGCAAATGATAGATGAACAAAATATTTTTATAAGTTTTTTAATGAAAATAAAGATGTTAGTATTAGCTTAGAGAGTTAGCCAAATTAGAAAAGTATATAAACCACAATTTCTAATGACATATTCAAAATAATGAAATAAAAGGGACTCTAAAACATACGAAGATTAGTAAATCTATAGGACCAGAAAATAATCCTAGAAAAGTTTGGAAAATCCTTGGAGATACAAGAATCACTTGGCTCACAAAACTATTTAATGAAATATAAAGAAACCAAAAGATTCTCGAGGAACGGAGAACGAGTACACTTACACCCATATATAAGAAGAAGGGAGACATTCATAATTATGTAAATTATTGGGTTATCAAGTTAATGAGCCATACTATGAAATTATGAGAAAGAATTATCGAACATAGGTTAAGACAAGTATGGAGTACAATAGAGAACTAATTTGGATTCATCCCAGGTAGATCTATTATTAAAACGATTCACCTTTTGAGACATTTTATAGAACATTTTAGAGCGAAAAAAAAAGACATTCACATGATATTTATTGATCTAGAAAAAACTTATGATAGAGTACTAAGGAATGTTCTTTGGAAAACCTTGAAAAAAAAGGTATTCCATTGACATACATAAACCTTATAAGGAAAAAACATGTGTGAGGACTTATGAATGAATGACAGACTTCTTTGAAGTTAATATTGGGTTACATCAAGGATCAACTTTAAGTCCATACTTATTTATAATGGTGATTGATGAGTTAACAAAACATATTGAAGATGAAGTACCTTAGTGTATGTTATTTGTAGATGACATTGTGTTAGTGGAGGAGTATAAGGAAAAAGTTAATAGAAAATTGAAACTATAGAAAGAAACATTAGAAAATAAAGGCTTCCGACTTAGTAGAACAAAGACAAAATATATAAATGTTGTAAAAAATGTTTCGCACTCAGCATCGATACGGTACGATATGCTGATTTTTTTTGTATTAAAAAATAAATTTTTTAAAAACTGTAAAAATTAAAATTAATGAATAAAACATATATAACACAATGAAGAAGCATCCATACTATAACAAAACATCTCTTAATGAAGTTATGAACAAGGCTACAAGCATCCATATTCCATAATCCATATTGTATACCATTAACTATTAAGTACAACAACAACAATAACAACTAAGCCTTTTCCCATACTAGACGGGGTCGGCTACATGGATTCTTTGTTTCCACAAATCCCTATCGCGTGCCATGTTAGCAGTTAACTCACAATAAGCTAGATCATTCTTTATTGTTTCTTTCCAACACTTTTGTAGTCGTCCTCTACCACTTTTAATACTTTCCAAATTTGGTTTTTCATACCTTCTTACATGTTCTTCTTTTGATCTTCTTTCTATATGTCCAAACCATCTTAAACAATATTATCTCATTTTATCCTCTATTGGTGCCACTCCTAATTTGTTTCTAATAACCTCATTATGTATACGGTCTTTTCTTGTATGATCACTCATCCATCTTAACATCTTCATTTCTGTCACAGACATCTTTTGTACATGTTGATGATTAACTGCCCAATACTTAGAACCATAAAATATGGCAGGCCTAATTGTTGCTCTATAATATTTACCTTTTAACTTTAATGGTATCTTCTTATCACAAAGAATACCTGATGCTCCTCTCCATTTTAACCAACCAACATTAATTCTACGCGTAACATCTCCATCAATTCTTCCATCACTCTGAAAAATTGACCCTAGGTTTTTAAAACTTTCCATTTGTGGGATGCAATGTGTGCCAATTTTAATTTATATGTCCTCTGAGGTAACCAAATGATCAAACTTACATTCCATATATTTTGTCTTTGTTCTACTAAGTCGGAGGCCTTTGATTTCTAATGTTTTTCTCCATAGTTCCAATTTTTTATTAACTTTTTCCTTAGATTCCTCCACTAATACAATGTCATATGCAAATAACATACACCAAGGTACTTCATCTTGAATATATTTTGTTAACTCATCAATACCATTATAAATAAGTATGGACTTAAAGTTGATCCTTGATGTAACCCAATATTAACTTCAAAGAAGTATGTTATTCCTTCATGAATCCTAACACATGCTTTTGCACGATCATACAGTTTCTTATAAGGTTAATGTATGTCAATGGGATACCTCTTTTTTCCAAAGTTCTCCAAAGAACCTCCCTCGGTACTCTATCATAAGCTTTTTCTAGATCAATAAATATCATGTGAAGGTCTTTCTTTTTTGCTCTAAAATGTTACATAAGACGTCTCAAAAGGTGAATCGCTTCAACATTAACTATTAAGTAACGTGAATAAAATACTGAATAGTGAATATAGAAGGGGTTTAACTTAATAAACAACAAAGTTACACATATAACTTATAATCATCAAAGATGATAGCGTTACAAAGTTACAAATAAAAGTTAAAACAAATTACAATCATCCATAATGTGGATCATAATCAACAAAAGCATTATAATCAACATAGTCAGGATTACCGCCATCACCATCATCATCATTTCCTCTATCTTCTTCCTCCATAATAGGATCTGCCCATCCAACACCTTCATTTTAATTATCTCCAACTCTAAGTTCAGCTTCGGCTTAGAATGTCCTTCAGTGTCCATCCTCTAAATTGATAGGGACTCCTCCTCTTCGACCCAATTATCAAGAATATCAACATTTTCATAACTCAACGGGTCATATGACACCTTTCTTTCTCTTCTTGGATCCTTTTGCATTTGCTTGTAAAGAAATAATATTTAAATTATAAAGAATATCAAATGCAATATAGCCACATCAATCATTCATTATTAATAAGATTAAGAAAGAACTAGGCAACAACAAATAATATGTATTTTATATTTATTACCTTTGCCTTAACTTCGTGTTATAGGTAATGTATACCAATTCACGCAGTCGAGCATGCTCCAGTTTGTTTCGCTTTTTCATGTGAATACGTTCGTAAAAGCTTCAATTCCTCTCGCACTCACTTGAACTAAATGTTTGGCTCAATATACGTTGAGCAAACCTTACCAAATTCGGTACATCTACACCAAAACGAGCCCACCATTCATCTAAAATAAAACACGATAATGATTAATAAGAAAACATGAAGTCAATCAATTAATAACTTAAATGAATATCAATAAAAACACAATACCTAGTCATATTTGGTAGCAGATTTGAATTGCAATTGGCCTTCCAAAATCTAACACTTCTGTATATACTTGCTTAACTCTAAATGGATATTACAACGAGTAGATGAATCTTCAACAAGGTCAATTGCATTTAAGATACCCTTTTTCACTTCTTCATCCTCCATAAAGTTGGGAGAAAATTGAATAGAAGGATTAAGAAAATATGCAGCAACATGCAAATCATGGTGCATTAGACGGTTTCAACGTGCATCAATTATCTTTCAAACCTTCTTTACAAGTGACCGCTTGCGGTCAAGGTTTGCTTGCATTTCCAATTTAGCCTCATCCATAGCATCATATATATATATAAGGCATAGCAAGTCTATCTTCACTGTCCACCATCCTCGTTACCTTAACTAAAGGTACTGTCATCCTTAAAAATTTGTTGTAACTTTTTAAAAAATTAGCATTGAAAACATCTACCACAACAATCTCCTCCCTCTTTCTAGACCAACTAATAGATACCATTCATTATATGCAAACAATTTTTTTAATACATTTTTTTTGTATGACAAGACTTTGCACATTAATGACATTTGTAGCAAATCTTGTTAATGAAGGCCTAATCAATTCCCTTTCAGTATGAATTCGCATCAAATGCAGTATAGAAGAATGATTATAAATAAACTTTCTAACATTTCTATAGTCCCTCTTATTTCATCCATTGCACTCAAATCTTCAAGCATTAAGTCTATGCAATGTGCAACACATGGAGTCCATACTAAGGATGGATGGTTTGCCTCAAACATCTTACATCTTACCAGTTGCTCTAAAATTTATAGCATTATTAGTAATGAATTGAACAACATTTGAAATACCTACTTCCTTAATAACTTCCTCGAAAATATAGAGTAAATTATGTGTAGCTCCAGAAGTCGTACGTGGGAAAAAAAATAAAGGATCTCACTAGGGCCACTACCTCTTCTAGTACCCCTCGTGGGCATCGGGCAAGTAAGAACTCTTGCAGTGGAACAAGAGTCAACTCCACTGCTACTACCATCAGAACCTACACTTTTTCCTTTTCTCGCCTTTTCCTCTCCTCCTCAGCTATCTCTTCTTCCATCTCAGCGCACCATGAAATTCATCACCACCATGACTATACATCCCTTAAGTAGAAGCATCTTCAAATGGTTGCGACATATCCCAACTAGTATTGTTTGACGTGTATCGTATCGTGTATCGTTTTGGTCAACGATACAGGTGTATCATATCATAGCGTATCATACTTTAATATTAAAAAATTAGTAAAAATCTAAAAAAATTAGAACAAAGTATAAAAAATCCAAAAAAATCAGAAAAGACATGATAATTGCAAAGAATTCATATAATGCAAAGTTTAGTACATATTGATCATTCACCATTGAACAATTGAAAAAAATTACATATTTTGAAGCAAAAAATAAAATACATTTACATTTACATATTGTAATCAGAATCATTAACTAAATAATCTTCATCTTCTCCTTAATGAAAATCCTCACCACCTTCTGCTTCAAAATCAAAATCTTCATCTCCTTGATGATGTTACGCTCCTTCCAAATTAATCCATGCAATGTCTTCTTTGGTTAGGAGTGCGTTTTGTTCGTTATCTTCCATAATCCACTCCTCTAATATATCAAAATTAACAAACAACTATCTTTGTACATGTAGTTGGTACATTTGCTCATTTTTATATATGAGCAAAACGATGAACTTCATTTCTTTGATTATTGAGTCTATGACACCCCAGTGATGTGATATTGCTACTTGATGATATTCTCTTTTTCTCTTACTGGAAACTAGCTTTTTAACTAATGCTTGAAGTGGTTTGAAACAGTAGGATGATGGATGGATGTTGTAGGTCAAAATCATGTCATCTGATTACTTCTGAGTTGCTTGATCGAAATAAGAATTTTGATGTGTAACTATGATGACATGCTCACTTCACAGGCTGAGCTAAGCCTCACATACGTTGATCATGTTCAACTCAATGGAAGTCGTAAGGTGAACCCTAAAATAGTGAAGCTCTGAAATGCCCCACTCAATTAATTGAGGCAACGAAATTGTTCTTCATTGTTTGCGATTTCATGAAATTAGAAACTGGTTGAAGAAATATGCCTAAAAGTTGGCAACAAAAAGAGAAATGATTTTGTAGCATTTGTTATTTGTTCATAAATTATTTTTATTTTATAAAATTCTTATAAACTAACCTGAATTTACATGTTACACACATGCAACTTGCAATCCCAAATGAGCATACGGGAGAATGCCTTGGGGAGAAGTGAAGAGAGGCGAATAGAGGCCAGAAACCCGTAAAAAAATTGCAAAAAAAAATTATAATTTTTTTTCAATATCGCCCATATCGTACGATATGGGCAATACGACACGATAACTTTGGTTGGGCGATACAAAGGCTTGTATCATATCGCATCGTATCTTATGATATAGTGTAGATAACATTGATCCCAACCACCTATTTCTACCCTCTCGCTCACCCTTAATCTCTTTTTCTCCTTCAAAACCTCAAATACTTGCTCAATCTCGTACTTCACTGCTTTGAGAATATGAGGACATGCACTAGCTTCCTTCTTGGTTCCCGCAAGATGGCATTTGATACGAGAAATACCATCATATTTTACAACATTGTAAAACATGCACTTGTTCACAAGTCTATTACCTTCATACACCAGAGTCCAATATTTCCAAGCTGGATCAACTCGATTGGAAGCCATTAAGATAAGAGTGGACAATCAACAAAAAGGAAAAGGCTTTTTAGATTTTAAGAATCATGAAATCTACAAAACCTCCAAAATTTTAAAGTGAAAAATCGGGTAAAATGCCAAAGGAAAGATGTACGACACAAATTTGACAAAAACCCTAGAGATGAGGAGTTGAATTAGGTGAAATCTATGTTGCATGGATACGGGTATGGTACCAGTACCCGGTACTAGTACGGGATACGCAATTTTATAAAAAACTAAGGTACGGGTACACCACTATAAAAAAATAGAATAAATTATATATATATACACACACACACAATTATATAGAGCATTCTATATTTTAAAGAGCATTCTAGTGTTTGTGAATAATTTTATTCTAACTATGACTATTAGAATGCATTTATATTCTTCTTCAAAGTAAGAACAATTAAACAACGAACACATACCAGAAGTCGTCAATTGAATTTGCAAGGAAAGATCTGAAACCAACATAAAAGGCGATCCCCATCATTGCAGTTGCAGTGCTTACCATAAGAGAATCAAGAGTTCCTGTAGAAGCATCATTTCAAGAATATCATAAATTAGAATAATGAAGTCAACAACATATAAGCAAGACCAACGTATGCAAAAAGAATTAATGAAGAGATAGATAAACCTTTGTCAATCACAACATCAAATAAAGCAGATTTAAAGCTATGCATATCTCGCACATCCATCTTAATATCTGAACGATTTTCACGAAGTTAGCTCAAAATCAATGAAAAAGGTGTAATAAAATGAAAGTGATTATGATATGCAATTGTTTTAAACTCGTATTACATAGTTGACCAATACATACTTCACAGTGCAGTCTTCCTACATATTACATAAACTCACAACAAACTCATATTAAATAGTTCATGAACAAACAAGCAAACACAAACTTGGATACAATGAATTATGAAACAATATCATTCCAATTTCGAACAAAATACCACATTCAAGAAACCAGTATATATTTCCCAGGTTAAACTGTTCTCACTCAAAAATGTTGTGTTCCTCTGAAAGGAGTACCAAATGACAGACAAGCAACAAGAGATCACTTAGAAAGCATACATGCAACGATTTTTGGATTGCCACAGTGATAAAGCAAGTTAAGATAAAAACTATGCCATTTTTAACAGACGTTAGTGTGCGAAATCAGTAATACATGAGAAGAAAACAAGAAGAGACTACCAAGAAACCGAACACAAAAGAAATAGGGAATGTCTTTGGTATTTAGAGGGTCACACGAGTAGTAGAAGAGAGTCAACTCAGTCAAGCAACGAAGAGAACCAAGAAAACATAAACTCATACAAACTGCACATACCCAGAAGCCAGAAAGCTCTTTACAATGTTTAGTGAAATGAAACGAGTAATACATGAGAGGAAGCCAACAAGAGATCACCAAGAAAACAAAATCAGACAAGCACATAACAAACAAGGAAACTCTTGACTTAGTGTATGAAATGACTAACAAGTGAGAGCATCAAAGAGAGTTTTTCCTTTGATGAAAAACAAGAGATATGCCAGTAAAACAGGTCATCCGAACTGCACTTGCACAAAGCAGGGCAAAAACTTGTGTTAGGATTAAAAAGGAATGCAAGAACAACAAAGGCAAAAGATACAAAGGGAAAGAGATACCCCTGGTTATGGACCCATCAGCCTCTTTAGAGAAGGTGGCAGTAGCCATCTTCCACCCTTCATCTGCAGCCATTACGCTGCTCACTTTTGATACCACCATCAACCATAACATGCCAATGCAATACAAGGAGGATTCATATCTGAACTCTCTTTTCCCCTTGCCCGTTTATGTTAGGAGAGTAGCAAGGAGGATTCATATCAATCATATCCGGAGCAATAAGCGCAGTTGGTCAGTGCCAGTTCGGCGGTAGGAGTATTCGTGACCACCATAGTCGCCCAATGCATGGATGGCGGATTAAATCCGACTTGACCGACATTGTCAATAATCGATGAGGCCAAGGATCGATCGATCGACGGTGTCTTCACCCCCAAGCCTGGGTGTTACCCAACAAAATATTCTACCCACACTGAGAGAGAGACACACATATACACACACACACACAGAGAGAGAGAGAGAGATCCACCTGCTTCCTTAGGCACTGAGCTCCAGCGGTCGGCGGTCGGCCTGAGAAGAAGAAGAAGAGCAAGACGTAGAGACTGAGAGAGACGAAGTTCAGAGCCAGAATAAAAAGCGCACGAAGTTTAGGGTTTTTATTGATTTGGATCGGATTCAGTGACTATATCCAGAGAATCTGATCCAGACACGTATTGAGTACCGGTACGTGGCATACCCAATTTCGGGTATGCATACCGGTGTATGCGAATACGTACCGGTATGCCAGGCGACGTACGGGTACGTACCCGACGTATGCGGTACACGTACCCATACCTGGTATGTATCGAGTACGGGTATGACACCCTTTTAGGCGTACCCGTGCAACATTGGGTGAAATACTTGAGAATCTTGTGAATAAACCACGAAATAAAAAAGAACAAGGTAAAAAGAGGATCTAGAAGCAAGGGAATGATGTTAAAAAGGGTTTGGGAAGAAGTAGAAATGAAATCCAGAAGTTTCAAATTTCCGAAATTTATAACATAAAAATCAATATCGACTCTTACGATACAGGATATATCGTACAATACGGTACAATACGGCACGATAAATCGCGATAAATGATACGTTACCCTGTATCGTACCGTATCTTCATATGATACACAATAAAATCGTATCGTATCGTACGATATAATACGATTTTTTTAACATTGAAATATATCGAATGTAAGTTTGATCATTTGGTTACTTCAAAGGACATAAAAATTAAAATTGGCACACATTGCATCTCCCAAAAGTAAAGTTTTAAATACTTAGGGTTAATTTTTCAAAGTGATAGAAGAATTGATGGAGATGCTACGCATAGAATTAATGCAGGTTGGTTAAAATGGAGAAGAGCACCATGTATTCTTTGCGACAAGAAGATACCATTAAAGTTAAAAGCTAAAATTATAAAGCAATAATTAGACATGCCATATTTTATTGTTATAAGTGTTGGACAGTTAATCATCAACATGTACAAAAGATGTCTGTGACACAAATGAAGATGTTGAGACGGACGAACGGTCATACAGGAAAAGACCGTATAAGGTTATTAGAAACAAATTGGGAGTAGCGCCAATAGATGATAAAATGAGAGAATATCGTTTAAGATGGTTTGAACATATAGAAAGAAGATCAAAAGAAGTGCCTTTAAGAAGGTATGAAAAACTAGATTTTGAAATTATTAAAAGAGGTAGAGAACGACCACAAAAGTGTTAAAAAGAAATAATAAAAAATGATCTAGCTTATGTTGAGTTAACTGCTAACACATGATAGGGTTCTATGGAAACAAAGAATCCATGTAGCCGACCCGTCTAGTATCGAAAAAGGCTTAGTTACCCAGTCTAGTATGAGAAAAGTCTTAGTTTTTGTTTGTCCGATGAAGTAATCAAATGATCAAACTTACTTCCCATCTATTCTGTCTTTGTTCTACTAAGTAAGAAACTTTTACTTTCTAATGTTTTTCTTCATAGTTCCAACTTTTTATTAACTTTTTCCTTAGGCTCCTCCACTGACACAATGTCATCTGCGAATAACATACACTAAGGTACTTCATCTTGAATATATTTTGTTAACTTTGTGTTGACTGTATCATACTACAAGCTGATATGCATCAGATCTGCAATACACCCCTTTGTATCATATCGATTTTCCAATCAATAGGATACTTACAGGTCCATATCATATGATACAGACCAATACTTACATTGCTTACCAATGTTCATATAACACACCCCATGCACCTCCTCATTTTAGCTAATCTAATTAGTCATGGATTTTTTTTATTAAGTTAAATGTGTTTCGAAGGTTCCCCTTTGCAGTTTAATTTTCTTGTGCTCATCTTGGTCCATTATAATGTCATTAACAAATAACATGCAGCAAGATTATTTAATCTTGAATGTGTTTCTTTAGTTTATTCATAATAGAAGTAAAGAGATAATTTTTGAGTTGACCCTTGTGTAGGGGTGGAAAGTGAACCAAGTTGCTCGTCTTTTGGGTCGGTTCAGCTTGTATTCAGCTTGTTCATGTTCTGCTCGTAATATAAGGGGACACAAACTGTCTCATTAAGCTATACGGGCCAAACATGAACAATCTGTATTCGGCTCGGTTGAACACATGTGTTCGCATGACAAGTATCTAATGCAAATGACATACATCTAATATTTGGTTCTCAAATGTTTAAAGTATATAGCTGTTTTTAGTATTTGCAGTGCCTTCTTTTAGATGATGTAACATCTGCAGGAAATCCATCATATTATTCCGATACCCACATATCTTATTCACGCACCAAATCCTAAAGTTTCATTTTGCTGCTTTTATGGAGAACAATTTGTTAACTCTATGTTTTACACTAGCGAGTGTCTTGCGGTCACTTACAAGCATGTGCTAAATTCGTACAATGATGAACACGAGCGGGCTTGTCTAGATAATGAGCCAACCACGAGGCAACTTGTAGATATTACGAGCCGAGTTGTTGCAAACCTATGTTATCAATAGCGGTTAGCGGGATGTTAGCGGTTGACCTTAATATAGTGATAGCGAGAATATAGCGGTACACTTTCATTTATAATTAAAAAATAATATATATAATAGATTCTCTAGTTTCTATGAAATATCAAGAAACACAACATAAATATGAACCAAACTAAATAAGTAAATTTTAAGAATAAGCAAATTCAAAGAAAACAAATAATAAATTTCATGTGGCATGTGCATATAATTTGAAATATATATTATACTTATCTCTTTTAAGTATGGTGACTATGGTCTAATCTAATTTGAGCAATGAAACAGATTACACTTACCTGCCAAAAGAATAAAATAATATTAGGGTAGAGAAATAAATGCTCTCAAAACATGAAAAGATCTTTAAGATCCACAATAAACTATAATGCTTACCAAAAAAGCATAGGTTTAAGAATCAAAATAATATCACAGAATAACCTTGTATATAGAGAAAAACGATATGATATACTCGTATCATAGAGAAAATGATACATGATATGATACAGAACAAACAATACTGTTCTAAATTAAGATAAAAACAGAGATACATGGTACACTTAAGAACCTCAACCTATGTTACCGATAACAGTTAGCGGGTTGTTAGTGGTCGACCCTGATATAGCGGTAGCGGGGATATAGCGGATTTAGCGGTACACTTTTATTTATGATTAAAAAAATTTATATATATATATATATAATGGGTTCTCTAATTTCTAAGAAATATCAAGAAACATTGAAGTTAACAATTCGATTGTTAGAAGTTCTAAGTCCAAAGTTAACAATTACCATGAATAGATAACAATTTACTTGCAACAACTAATCAAACACCTACCAATAGTCTCAAGAACACATGATAAAGCAATAGGCACAAAAAACAAAGTTGAAGATAGAGAAGGAGATTACTTGATGCAAGCATGAACCACATTCAAGAAAGAATGTCGAAGAATCATCTGTCTCAAGTCCTGCTCAAGTTCTTCAATGAAACTTGAAGATGGCCTTCGAAGAAGAGGAAGAACAACATCAATTATAAACTGGATACTCTAGAGTATCTGTGCTACTGCCTTATTATTCACCTAAACAAAATGGAAAGAGTCATCTAAATGATGCAAGATAAACCATGTGAATGACAAAGTGCAGAACACTCACCCACAAAGTGAAGAAAAAAAGCACTATCAGTTCAGGGAAGAATGCCCCTTATTCTCAAGTATTATATACTTGTACTCAGATGAGAAGTATTTTGTTGGGACACTAGATGGTTCTTCGAACCACAACTCATAAAATGTCCTGCAAATAAGATCCTGCAAAACAAAGTTCAGGTTAGAATACCAAACAAGAGGACAAATGACAACGCTGATTGACAGAAGGATGACATGTAGATGACAAAGACATAAACATGGATCTGTGGGCAGTTAAACTAAACACACAATTTGTGTGCACTACACAAAAGGTACTAGAACTGACTATTGAAGTCCAACAATTAAGGCCACTCACAGGCATAGCATTTGTTCCTGACCAATGCAAAGGACACTCTTTTTGCCAAGTCCTTTGAGAACATTGAAGCAGAAACTAAAAGATTGCCAATAAGCTAATTCAAAAATACATAACATCCATCAAAATTCAATTACAATCACACTTAATTGTTTAGATCATGTTAATTCATTTTCAGAAAAAGATCCGTGTTCTTTTAGTTCCTCTTCCTCTTCATCGTTTTCTTCAAAATTAAATTCTTCTTCTTCATCTTCTATATGCATCTTATCCTTTCCTTTGCTTTGCCTTCTTTGTCGCTTTCGTGTCCTTGACCTTGTATAAACAACACCCACTCTTGATGCTTCGGATGTCATATCGATATTTCACCATGTAAGGAAATCATCGTCACCAAAACTCATCATCATTAGGATATTCATCGTGATCTTCAACCAATACCAACATGATAGGATCGAAATTTGCTCCATTAGATTTCCTCTCTTCATACCTTCTTCTTAGCTTTTCGTTATATTGCACAAAAGCTAAATCGTTAAGCTTTTGATACAATAATTTATTCCGTTTCTTCGTATGAATCTAAGATAAGAGAAATAATTTAGGTAAGTCGTTAACTCAATAAAAAAACTTTCATTTAATTATAGTGTAAATAAAAAAGCATAATTCTTATTTTCTTACCATTTCAAAGGTACTCCAGTTGCGTTCACATGGGGTAGCACTACAAGACTTAAAACCCGTATAACAAATTTTGCAATTTAGGGCATCCATAACCAAAGGTTATCCACCATTCAGCTATTACAAAAAGTTAAAAATCATGTGTAAACAATAAATTAATCATATTCAAAAGCCCTAAATCATATATTAATAATGAAATAATTAAGAAAGCAAAGTTGCTTGAATTAATTACCTGGTGCATATGCTTTCCTCAAACTTATAGCTAATTCTAGTCCAAAACCACTTGGTGTACTACGATAACTTATAAGTTGTTAACTAATTTGTTGTTGTTCTTCCTTACTTCGTAGAAGTATAGCTATAACTTGAAACAAACCACCTTTAATTACAACATTAGATTCTATCCCATCATAATCATGATACAACCTTGGATTCAGATACAATGCAGCAACATGCAATGGCTTATGCATTTGCCAGTCTCATCTTTTGTCTATGATCTCATAAATAAAAGCATATTGCTCTTCTTTATTCTTCATATTAACCTATAAAACAAGAAGATAAATGTTGTTATAAGATGAAGAAGTAAATATTAACAAACAACACATAAAACTGAAATATTTATGTACCTTTGTTTGTTCATTTACATGATCAATCTTCTCATAGATGTAGCCCATGACTGGTTTTTCATCACTATTGACCATATGTAAAACATCTACCAAATCATTGTTAAGTGAAAAACTAATGCCCTTCCAAAATCTAAGTTGCAAAATTATTGTCTTAGATTGCTTTCCTTCAATACTATTTGATAAAGGACATTTTTCCCATTGTTCCGAAATAACCATCGACCTTAGAGCTTCTTTTGACTGCTACAAGCTATAAAGAGTTAAGAATCTAGTAGCAAAACGGGTCACAACCGGTCTATGTATATCTCTTCTTCTTGTAAAATGTCTCATCATAGGCAATATCTGTCCATGGCTATACAAAAATGTCACTAGCTTCTTTGCTCTGTTGAAGATGCCTTTTAGTTTTTTTGTCTCTCCAATATCTTCAAACATCAAATCTATATAGTATGAAGCACATGGTGTCCAAAACAAATGATTAAATTCAGCCATTAACATTCTACCAACTGCAACGTAATTTGTTGCATTATCTGTGACCACCTGCACAACATTCTTCTCTCCAACCTCTAAGATTACGTCTTTTAACAATGTATACAATTTATTTGCATCCTTTACTTCATGAAATGCATCAATGGACTTAAGAAACATTGTACCTTGAGGACAATGCACTAAAAAATTTATTAGTGTTCTTTGTTTTCTATCCGTCCATCCATTTGACATGACATCCATATGTAGCACAATGCTTTCTAAATCCATTCATAAACTCTCTTACTCTTTCCACTTCTTTCTCCAAGAATGTTTCCCTTATTTCAAGGTATGATGGAGCCTACTCGTTCTCTTTCTTCTTTCTTATATCGATTTTCTAATATAGCTTGTCGTAGTGAGTCTGGCGATGAACGCACAAATGAATCCATGGGTTCCTTTGGAAGCGGTGGTCGTGAGCTAAATAACGATGAAGATGATAAATATTAGGCGCCTCCTGCTATGTTAGCTTCCATACTAGAAGCTTCTCCTCTATATGAAAATGAAATTTTCTCGTCATTCTTCTTCGATGTACTGTGCAAATAATCGTAAATTATTTTCTTTATTTCTTCAGTTGCATTCTTGTAAGCTGCTACATTTCCTCTCATTCCCATTAAATGGTCCTTATATCACATGACCACATAATGTACAAAATACTGGCATATTATCCGTTCTAGATTTTGTCAAACCCCAATTCCATCCTGGATACTTGGAAGTTGGGGGTCTGTAGTTGTATGCGGGATTAGAAAACCGAATACCAATTGTATTACTAGTGTCGGTGCCACAACTGCCATTGCCATTGCCACTTGGAGAACAAGCAAATGTACTTGTTGATGATTCCATACTCTCTACAAAAAATAAGAATTACTACTCAATTTCCATAAGAGGAAAGAAATTTTAAGGAGATGCTTGCATGAATATAAACCCCAAATGTGCAAACATGCCACATATAAGTGAATAAACCATAACAAGTTCAGGACATAACTTGGCGCGACTGCAAATACAGAGAATGTATTCCAAGGATTTAAATGATACTTGGAATAAACCATAAACAAAAGGGTGCATGTGTTTGTGCTCCCTTTGTACCAACAAAGAAAAGGAATTAAATGATACTTCAACTTAAACAAGACAATTCCATATTAAACCTGCACGAAATACACTAGAGAAGGATGCATAGAATGGAGACCGATTGCAATTGAAGCAAAATGAACATGATGGATCATGTTCACATAAAAGAAAAAAATCCCGCTTTAGGTGATATACCAATGACTTATCAAACTTGTGGGTGCCCATGCATTTGCTGATTAAACTGTACAAAAGAAGCTTCAAGAAACATATCTTTTGCTTCTTACGCCACCGTCAAACTTGTGGGTGCCCATGCATTTTCTCTATCCACGACTCATGGTCCATATTCTCCTTGAGAAGATAATCATATTATTGTTATACTGCCCTTGATTTGAGTTCGCAAATGTTTTTGTCTAAAATACAAATGCCAAAACCTCATATCTAGCCATTAGTATCAAGTTTATGTCAAAGAATGGTTACAACAGATCAAACCATGAAATACATGCTAGCATGTTGTTGTCATTATCGTCATAAGAAAAGTACTTATAAAGCCATGGACCAACAAATAATTTGCACTTCTCTCATAAAACCCATTTACAAGCTATATTTCCTCTGCAATGTCCAATACCACCTCAACACCTCATTTATCACAATTAAGAATCAATAGTGCGAGTTGGAGCCACCCAATCTCCCAAAAAAAAAGCAAGGGAGAAGTTGCTATAACTAAACTAGTAAAACCGACTCATCTTAAACCAAATGAACCAGCAAGTGCACAAGCACGAACTTCTGCATCCCATGATATTTTCTACAAGTTAAAACGGTAACACGCTCTTATATTCAAGCGAAAAACCTTACACAGTAGTTGACCAGATTCTTAACGAGCCTTTCTCGTGAAGCTTGAAGTATGCAGAATGTAAATGAATTCACTTATGCATAGAAAGCCATCATGCAAGGGGATCTCCCTTGGAACATTGGTCCACTACAATTTCTATATATTTAAACCATCCCTACCAGGCTACCACAAAGAACTGACATTAAGGATCACACACTTAGCCACACCTGACGGATCATTTCTAGGTGTATAACGCTTAATTGCAGTGACAAATTGTGGTCAAACTACAAAATCAGAACCGCACGTCTCAAATGGTAACCCTTTATCGTAGTAAAGTGTTGTGAGACTAACATTTTACAACACTTTGTCCTCAGAAACGAGAACATGTTGGCTTATCTAACATTATACAACACTTTGTCCTCCTTTACTAGATAAGTAATGTGTGCATTCAAACGCCCCAAACCAAATCAAATAACGTGAATATATTGTCTGTATTTACATTATTGACGCCCCGAACCACCCAAAACCTCGACATTTGTTCGATTCAAGGATAAACTGAATACAAAATGATTAGAAACTTGGTTCAAACATAAAACACAAATAAATCAATAGATTAGATGCTCGGATCAAACATAAACCAACAAACGTAAGAGCAGTATAACAATAATATGATTCACTTCTCAAGGAGAACTTGGACCATGAGTCGTGGAGAGAGCAGAGAGAAAGTCTTTTCACTCTTGCATGGTCGCCTGTTAAGGGTTACCTGCTATAGCGCTTCTAGCCCCGCTAAACCGTTATAGTGGTCTATTGATAACACTGACCTCGACCAAAGGAAACTAACTACCTAGATAAATTCCCTAACCCTAAATAAAAGAAAACACATTTTTGCTCATCATCAATAGAAAGATACTCAAATGAGATAAAAATGTACATGCCTTTACATAAATACATATTTACAACACTTTCATGGATGTTCCTTTTGATGCTTAAACCTTGAGAAAACATGTGGAAATGCATATGCGTGTGCATAAATTTAAATTAAATTGCATCTATATCTTTTTTCACCCTTACCTCTCAAGAATATATACCCTCCGCTTGGGTCTCTTCCCACAAATAGCTTGGTTTGCGGTTTTCAGAATCTCCTCCAATCCCATCGATTTCAAAAGATGCAAATCCTTCCTCGCCTGCATTAGTTCATGCGTGGACCTTGGGAAACATCAAATCAAGGAGAAAAAAGATGCACAACAGGAACCAAGGAAACAAATAACAAACAAAAAGTAGGAAGAGAACTAATCTTGAGGAGATATCGAAAATAAGGAGTTCGACGATGCTTGTTCTTGTAAATGATGCGATTGAAGTCGATGACCAGGAGCATAGTCGCCCACCATATAGAGAAGAGAGAAATGGAGAGAGAGAAGTGTATGTCAGCATAAGCATAATTGTCCACTAGAAAGAGAAGTCGTGTCTGTGTGATAATGGTGGTAATGGCTAGGGATGCCCATTTAATGGAAATGGGTAGTCATGATGATGGTGGTAGTGTTGCAACGAGGGATAATCTTCAAAAGGATTCCATAAAACCATCAATGGATAGAGAAAGCTCATATCCCCACCAGATAGAGAAAGCGAGAAAGAAAGAGAGTGAGAAAAAGAGAGAGTGAGAATACCCGTGTAAGAGGGAAGGCCAAGGGATGCGGAGGTGGTGGTGGTGGCCGTTGATGTGCACGTAGTGGCAGAGAGAGAGAGCAAGAGCAAAGGCGAGGGAGAGAGGGGCACACACAAGAGCTAGGTATAGATTTAGGTTAGATTTAGTTTGGATCGACCCAACCCAGTGTACGCTAACCAAGATATAGCGGACCACTATAGTGGCGTTCTATAGTGTTTTTGGGTCCGCGAAAACGCTATAGTGCCCTATAACGGCCGCTATAGCGCACTATTAACTACTTAGCTGCAAACACCTTTCTTTCACTCAATTACCATCAAGCTGCTGCAAACACCTTATGTTTAGTTCATTTTGCTTGTTTACCAGTCCTACCCTTTGTGCAATGACAACATCAAGTTAAATGCCATCTCCTCGTAAGTCCCAAAACAGGTTGTTGCTTCTTAAGTCCTTTATATTATTGATGTAGGTAAGAGGTACTCCTTTCTTCTTCTAGGTTATGCAAAGGATATCTCTTAGTAGCGTATCATTTACTTTTTATAAATCAAAAAATATAATGTGGAGTCATTCTTCTAAGCACCAAAAGTTTTTCAGGATGTTTTAATAGCCAAATAGCTTTATCAAATGCTTATATGCTATACTAAATGCATGTCTCAATCTTTTTTCTTTTTATATCTTTCCCTTTTTTCATGGTGTGACTTGTTAACTTGATATCCATGATCTTGGATATCTCTTTTATTCTTTTATGTGGGGCACTGTCATAAGATTTCACTCTTTGCTCATTTTAAAGATTCCATCATTTAGTTTTGTGTGGCTGTATATATTTCAACTTTCTTCGTCTCTTTTATGTAAAGTGGTTTGTTGGTAGTCAGTAGTTAATCTTGCTGCTAATGACTTTACACTCCTTACAAGTGACGCTGCAATCTCTGATTTTTCTTCTGAGCAAAATATTCTATTTGTATTCTCTACACGACACTGTAATGAGTAATTAAGTGTTCATCCCACTTTTTAAGAGTTGTTCTTATTATGAAAGTTCTTGGAGGTTACAGCAAAACTGAGAGCTTTCTTTCTCTTCATTTGGTTCCGGAAGTTCCTGTGAACATTTTTATACACTGAATGTTTTTAACCATATCTCCCATTCAGATCTTCTGAATAAAGTATTCTCTTTGTTGGAGTTTTTGGCTCCCGTTATCTGATTGCCCTTACTCTTTCTTCTAGTCTCACTTAGGTGCGTAAGTATTAGAATTTCTTCTCTCAACACTAACTTGGCCATTATAATTTTAATTCTATACCGCTTTACCTAAATTCTTATCTATAATAATAACAACTCCATTTTAAGCTTTTTGTCCTCCATGAATACCATAATTTAGAAACCTGATTTTTAACGTCTTTTTTTTCTGGACTCCGCCTTACTTCGTTAGCATAAAAGGCTTTCTTCAACTTACGCACCTTCTCTCTTCCTTGTTTGTTTCTCGGTCTTAGAGGTAACTCCATATATATCTCCTCTATTAGGTTTTCCTACATATATCAGGTAGGACAACTCTCAACTAAATGCCCTAATCTACTATTCTACAGATATAGATATTCGAGTATTATATCAATCATAACAACATGTGTTTGCATTGGGTAAAATTTTCCTCCAAAATATATAGCCCCTTCTTGACACTACCACATCCAAAGGTTTTTCTGTCTTCAGGTCTTGAAACACATAGCCAAATGACAAAGGTCTTGAAACACAACCAAATGACAAAAAGGTTATTAAGTATCTTGAGTTTCTCACCAAAGAACTGACAGATAATAAATTTACTAGAATATCATGCACATGTAACACATGTAAAACATTTTCTATCATTTACTAGTCGAACCTATTCATTAGTATTTCATATTCATCTATACCCTATCTACTACATCCTACCATATGGTCTGAAGCCCCTGAATCAATTATCCAAACACGAAGCTTACAAGAACATATGTTACCAAATTCTGAGTTGGAGGTCTTTTCTCTTAACATTGCAACAACAATTCATAGATGTGTTTGCCATGTTGGGTCTACTCTTTATCCCTTCTAACCTTTTCATGACAAGTGGAAGTACTGAATTTTCTTCTTCTTTAATATTTTTTTCTAAAGTATCTGTAACATAAACTTTATTTTTGAATTGAGGAGGTTTATTGACTAGATCCCAACATTGTTATATTGTATGCCTATTCTTCCCAAGCTTGTCCTTTTTATCTAAGGCACCTTGTCTTCTTCTTCTTGTGGTAGGATATCCCCTATCTCTTCTATTCTATGGAGGTCCTCTGCCACCAAATGTTGTTTTGTCACTAACTTCAGAATAAACTTTTTCAAGGTTCCTCTTGTCTTCTTCTTTGATTAATAATGAATATACAATAACCAAGGATTTCAGAGTGATGGAAGAATTGATGGAGATGTTACGCATATAATTAATGCTGGTTGGTTAAAATGGAGAGAAGCATCAGGTATTCTTTGTGATAAGAAGATACCATTAAAGTTAAAAGATAAATATTATAGAGCAGCAATTAGGCCTGCCATGTTTTATGGTTCTGAGTGTTGGGCAGTTAATCATCAACATGTACAAAAGATGTCTGTGACAGAAATGAAGATGTTGAGATGGATGAGTGGTCATACAAGAAAAGACCGTATACATAATAAGGTTATTAGAAACAAATTAGGAGTGACACCAATAGAGGATAAAATGAGAGAATATCGTTTAAGATGGTTTGGACATATAGAAAGAAGATCAAAAGAAGAACCTGTAAGAAGGTTAGAAAAACTAAATTTGGAAAGTATTAAAAGAGGTAGAGGACGGCCACAAAAGTGTTGGAAAGAAACAATAAAGAATGATCTAGTTTATTGTGAGTTAATTGCTCAGATGACACACAATAGGGATATGTGGAAACAAAGAATCCATGTAGCCGACCCCATCTAGTATGGGAAAAGGCTTAGTTGTTCTAGTTGTTGTATACAATAACCAAGGATGGTAGTTTATCTCTGTCCAGTATATTGTTTTTTATATTATAATATTTTGATAAGACATCCCATAAGAAATCACACTTTCTTCTTTTTTGCTTTTGAATTTCTATCTTTGATATGTGTGATACACCTATTTTTAAATAATGTTGTTGATCGTTCCGTAGACACCTTAGTGGTCCATAATATTCTTCGATCATCTTGTCTTCTTGTTTACATCTTTTGATTTTTTTCATTATTTCATACTCTTCAGCTATATTCTTTTTTCTCAAATATGCTTCTACTACAACCTTTCATATTTTAGTAGCACTTTTCACGAACATAAATGTTTTTCCAATAGAAAGAATCATTGATTGGGTTAACTAAGAGCTAACTAGGGTATCATCTTTTGCTCATTTTCTTAAGCAGGGTTTCTTCATAGGGTGTTTCTTGATTACCTATCAAGAAACCTATTTTTCCTGATGATCTTATTGCTAACTCAACATATCTGGCCCATTCTCTGTAATTATAGTCATCTAATTTGATATTGGTTATTTAGAAAGATTCACCCTTCATGTCACTATTCTGCCCTTTTTGTAGACATCATGTCACTATTATGCCCTTGGTTAGAGACATCTATTTCTTTATATTTTTCTTCTATCTCCCCCTTAATCACAAATATACTGACTGTTTCTTCAATACAACCCTTGAATCATAAAACAAAAAATCAATCGTTGGCTTACCTTAATGTCAATCGGCTGTGCACTGTTGTAGCCCTTGATTTCGCACTATTAATGCTTTGATACCATGTTAATTACATAGCAAACATGCCTGATTACATGCAGTATTGAGGAGAAGAAGTGTTGGCTGTCGATCCGCCTCTTGTGCTGTATCGGCAGCCTATCTTTCTCTCTTTTATTAAATTCTGCTCATTAAGGTTGAGGTCCTAAGACACATAAATACATCCATATTACAAATATACCATTAACGAATTTAAAATACAGGAACCTTGAAAACAAAAAACATAACCTCTCAACAAGATCTTATGGAACTAGAATACATGCTTGTTTAAACTATTTTTTTCTTATAACGGGGACACCCTCTGGAAAGAAATGTAGAATGTGAAAGGAAGAAACCTGTTTTAGGAGCTGGATTAGCTTGTGAAAAAGTAACTGCCATTATCAAAGGACAGATTAAGCTGGTTGTATCTGCTGCTTTCAGATGTGATATCGTTAGGTGGTCTGGTAGAGATTTTGGTTTCTGTGCCTCATTTGATTTACTGTCACATTAAAAAATCAGAATCTATGTGACCGATACACCATGTGGAAAAGACATCCCTTCTTCTGCACCATAATGTAGAGGCAAATCCATAGCGTTTACTGTTTCAGCTGCAAAATTCAGTTTCTCTTGCTACTTTATTCCATGCAATAGTTCTTAAGCACATCCAATCTTTGGAAGATTTATATTTCACAGTCTGGAATCCTGATGATAGTTTGTTACTATTTTCTTTCTTTAGATCAAAGATATTGCTGAAAGAAAGGGGCACTCGTCATGTTCTTTGGAGTATTTTGACTTTCCTGATGAGAGTATGTTGACAACCCTAACCTCTGGCTTTTGTGGCATTTAGTTCTTTTGCTTCAAATTCTTATTTCGTGCATTTAAGATCTTCTTACCTCTGAAACATTCTCATTCCTTACATGGTTCTAGCCCACCATTTATTTATGAAAAGGCTTCTCCATAAACTTGTTAAATGTTCTAGCCCAACACGAACATGAATATAACACTGGATCCTATCATAACTCCAAAGCTAAGCATGCTTAGGCGAGAGTAGTACTGGAATGAGTGACCTCCTGGGAAGTCCTTGTATTGCACCCCTTTAAAAATAAGCACCAAGAGCTAAGTCACACAGACACTTCTAAGGGGTGGAGTGTCGACCCCGACACTGGTGTGACACCGACACCGACACCGACACCGTGTCGGTGCGACATGTTCAAAAAAAAATTGCAATTTTTTTTTTGTAACTCACGGATAAATGAGTTTGGATAATGAAGATTGATTTGTGTATTATGATGAAATTAGTAGTTTTTTACCATTTATATGTTTTGCTTTAATATAAAGTTTGTACTTACTATTATAACTTTATACGATATAAAGCTGCTTGAATGATTTTGGGTGCGAACAATTGGACTCCATACTGTATGCCTTTGCACAGAATAATCTCTGTCACCAAACACATTTAAAGACCAGGAACATTGCCAGATCAATAGAGCAGAAGAGTATGACATCACTAGTGGATCCTATCACAAATACTAGTATATGTTATATCCTACAAAAGATCTTAAAACTCTTTAAATCCATAACTTGGATATTTTGCAGCTCGTAAAATCACTGTAAGTTTCAGATCATTATGAGGGAACTTGCTAATTGATACCTACGTGCACCCAAAATTAGCAAATACTAGTTGTATTATGATTGATTTATGTAGCTTGAATATTATATATAATATATAATATTATATACCCTAGCCGTGTCGCCGCACCCAAAATTTTTGAAATTTGCCGTATCCTGCACCCGCACCTTCACCCGCACCCATGTGACATAGACCAAGAGCGTTAGCTCAACAGCAGGGTGCTCTAGCACTGTTGCTGCTGGTGGAGAGTTCAACTCCTAGAGGGTGCATGTGTAGGTGTTAGGCTTCAGTCTCTTATAATCCCCAAAAAAATGTACTTACATAGTGCTGATGAGATGTTTCAGATGTTTCTTGTGGGTAAAGTTGCTTACTGCATGCATACCTGTATTCGTGTGCCCTTGCCTGCCATATATATTTTCAGGCAAGCTGGATTATTCGTCTGCTGCTGAATCCCGCAGGTAAGATAGCATGCAGCCATTTCCATTAAAAAATTTGACTGGGATTGTAACCATGCTGCTTGTTTCTACTGCTCAACAGTCCGACCACACAAGAAATTTTAAAGAGTTTGAATCCAGGGATCCAGAAGAAGTTATAATTACCATAACTCATGCTGTCATCATTTCATGTCAGCTTCTAGTGATTCAAGAGAAGATTTCTAGGGGGCACCATGCCTAACATGATGATGTGGATGTCAGAACAAAACCATAAAAAATGGGTCATCCATTGACGTGGAGAAACAAATGGATGTCCTCATCTTTTGTATAAAGAGGATGAGGAAAGAGAAAGAAACAAGACCACGTAATCTCTCTCATACACACACACAGATATACATGCGTATAATTTATAATTATATAAAGAGATTCTTTTGAGAATCTTGGAAAAGAGAAGTGCTCCATTGATGTCCATCAATTGACTTGTGAAGGAATGATTGTTAGAAATCCGGTGAAATTCTTGAATTTATTTTTATTGAATAATCAGATAATTCATACACAATCAACCACACAAGGCTTAGTATATAATGTTAACTATTTGTTGGATGTTTGCTGGTTGTGAAGGGCCCTACTAACCCGACACTAACTCACGATATTACAAAAGGCCTTGGTATACCAAGCAAGCTTTAAGGCTAAGCTCAAAGTCGGGTTTTAAGGACTAACTCGAACCCAAACAAGCTTTAAGGCTAAACTCGAACCATCCAAAACAATCAAATGTCAAGGTCCTTAAATAACTCACAATCTCAAACGTGATTCTATGATTTCAAGGATAAGAGAATCCACCGAGATAATAAAAAAAAGTTTTAAATATATATGAAAAGATTTATAATCAACTTAATATTTTTCAAGAATCTTTTCAACATAAAAAGTTTGTCTAAAAAAATAAGAATTCTTTTTATGCATTATTTTCAAACACTTGTATAAAGCACAAGGTTATCAGGATAATAATAAGTGCATCTTCAACATTGATTCATCTCCAAAAGCACCTTAACATAAAGGTCTTTAACAAAAGGCCAACATACGTGATATATAGTCACAACACGGAGATTTTAATCACATGAAAATACAACTTTAAAGTTATCAAGATCACAAACTATTAAATAATAATAAGTACATCTTCAAACATTGATTGATCTCCAACCAATAGCCAACAACATGAAAAACCTTAACACAAAGGTCTTCAACAAAGGGTTAACGAAAGTGATATATAGCCACAACACGGAGATCTTAATCACATAAAGATGCAACTTATTACCCCATGAATAGTCTACCCTCACAAAAAGAGGTCAATCAATCGATATGCTAAATATCATAAACATGGAAGGAACACACTTGTCATGTGCCGATAACTTTCTCCAAATGAAGAAATGGAGCTTACAACAAGCACTACACAACACGGAGCACGCTTTTGTGGTAAAGGGGCCATTCCTGTGAAGCATTTTTTACCTGAACGAAGGGAAGCACTTTAAGTAGTGAAGGTCTTTAGACTGAACAAAGTGAAGCGACTTTACTAATGGGCTGAGCGAATTTTCTAGTTATTTGAATCTAAATAGTGGGTCAGACCAGGATGATCCTCATAGATACCATCATCTAAATCAAAATCCGCCATTTGATTACGAACAACAGAAGCCTCGGTTTTGGAGGAGGAACCTCCTGTACTAGTACTGGACGATGGAAGAGCTCCTTGCCACCTTACCTCATCTTGTCACAGATCGGCCAACCTCCTCTCTTCTCTTCCCTCTCCTCTCTCTCTTGGCTGATCACCAACATCGCCAACACTCCACCATTGGGAAGGGGGTGCCAGAGTTCGAGTTATCTCGCCACCGTATGTTGCGACATCATCGACGATCCTCGTTCACCACCTCTCCATCAATCATAGTCGCAGACCCCATTACAACCCTCTTCTTCATAACACAACCATCAAACCTCCTTCCATCCATTGCTAGCCACTATCCTGCACAAATGGCATTAAAAAATCGCCACCCATGCCCATCAGAAACCACTTGCCTCCAATTGATTGCACCTTGCCACAAAATTATCATTTCCACCACTAGCCATCACGCTCACCACCTCCGTTTCCATTTGCCGACTAACCGTGACCATCCACTACACTCTGCCATCTACCTGTCGCTCATCGTTAATACTGGTCACCACGCCAATAATGTTATCTAGACTGCCGAAGTCTCCCTGGCTCAGGCGGATGCCACCAGCAGGTCTACAACGCCAGTGGTGGCTTGCAACGACTCTAACAAGGTTTGATACCATGTTAGGAATCAGGTGAAATTCCTGAATTCATTTTTATTGAATAATCAAATAATCCATACACAATCAGCCACACAATGCTTAGTATACAATAATGCTACACATGATGTGTTTATATACGTATGAATTAGCCATTAGCTAGCATCCAACAACTAGTTTTGTGAAGGGTTGGCCCAACGGTTAGTTTGGGCCCTATTGGTTGGGTCCTACTGACTTCTGGTGGCCCAACCTTGCTGCTGGTTGAGCTATGCTGACCTTTGGTTTTGGTGGCCTAATCCTATTACATTTTAACAACGATGACTTCTTGAAAGTTAATATTGGATTAAATTAAGGATCAATTTTAAGTCTATACTTATTTATCTTGGTTATCAAAACGAGTTAACAAAGCATATTCAAGATGAAGTACCTTGGTGTACATTATTCGTGGATGGCATTGTGTTAATGGATGAGTCTAGAGAAAATGTTAACATGAAATTGGAAAAATAAAGAGAAACATTAGAAAATAAAGGCTTTTGACTAATATATGAAATGCAAGTTTTATCATTTGGTTTCTATAGAATACCAATGACATGAAAATTAAGATGGAGGCAAATTGCGTCCTTCAAAAGGAAAGTTGTAAGTACCTAGGATGCAAAAAAGTCGATAGAGATGCCACATATAGAATTAATGCAAGTTGGTTAAAATAGAGAGGTGTGTTATGTATTCTGTGTGACTAGAAGATACCATTAATGTTGAAAAATAAATATTATAGAGTAGCAATTAGACCTGCAACGCTATATGGTACTTAGTGTTGAGCAATTAATCATCGTAAACAAAAGATGTTTGTAGCAAAAATGATGCTAAGATGCATGTTTAGCCACACAAGAAAATATTATTTGTAATGAAGTTTTCACTTATCATAAACAAATTGAGAGTTGCATCTATAAATGATAAAATAAGGAGAAATCATTTAAAATGGTTTGAACACTTGAAAAGGTGATTTATGGAAGCTCAAGGAAGGTGTAAGAAATTAAATGGTGAAAATGTTAAAAAGGGAAAGAGAAAGACCACAAAAAATGTTTTAAGGAAACAATAAAAAATGGTCTAGCTTTTATTGATTTAACTGTTAGCACGGCAAATGATTGAGCCCTATGGAAACAAAGAACCATTAACCGATCCCATCTAGTATGGAAAAAGGCTTAGTTGTTGCATATATATATAGAGTTTTTACTATTCCATTTCTTCTCTCTCATCTCCTTTTTAATTTTCTGAAAAACAAATTCCAGTTCAAAATTCGGAGATATCATTCTTCAGGCTATTCACACCATTTTTCTCTGAGAGATTTTTTGAATCATGCACATCTGTTCTGGCCTTAACAGGTCGCAATCAATTGAAAGCTTGAACAAGAAGGAGTTTGGTTGGCTGCATCCACTAGAGCCAATTTTATTTATTTTTAGTAACAATATCAATGTGGTTGCTACCGTGTACTGGTGGTTTATATTTTTACAAGTGCTAGTCTATGCTACTTTTTCTTTTGGGATTTTGATGACTCCAAACTTAATCGTAGCTTTTGTTAGAAAGTGTACAACTGGAAAGTGATATTCAATTACTCATAACTTTGCCGACCTGAACCCCAGAAATGTGCCACTGATTCTGGTTGGACATTCCTGAGAAATGATCAGGCCTGTGCTCGTTATCACTTCAATCAAACCCTGTTCAGCACAGTGAGAACTTCTTTCTGTGCAACTTGTTTGTGCAGGTCCATGTCCAAATGACTTCATTATCTTAGGAAATTAAATTATATAATTTTAAGAAAAACAAAACATATTTTGGAGGACTACTCAAAATGTTAATGGTTGTAAACCATTGCTGTACCATTTCAAATAGAGATGGTCGTCTCTCTCTCTCTCTCACACACACACACAATCTTCTAGAACCAAAATGCATGCTCACATATGCACACACTTCCAGAATCAAAACCAAGGATCTATCACACCGAGTGATGCTAGGTATATGGATTATATGTCCGTTGTGTTTTATCTTCTCATATATTAGCCGTTCAACTCAAAAACCACAGAGTTCATGTTTTGCAGTTTCCTTTCAACACTTTTGAGGTCTTATATGCTTCTTTGGGAGTGTTACCATCCAATTTCTTGCACCTTCTCATGAGAGTCCCACCTTGCCACCTCTTCAAATGTCTACACTACTTTGAGCATATCTATCATTTTATCTTGGTGCCTTGCCAACTTTCTATCTAATAACCTCATTAAATCCAGCCCTTTTTATGCAGTTACACATTTGCCTCAACATCAACTTTTGCATCATAGAGTAATATTGGTCTTGTCATTGTTTAACAATGATACTTGCCTTTTCATTTGAGCTGCGGAGCACCTTAGGCAACTCTCCATTTTGGCTAACCTACACCAGTCATATGTGTAATGTCTCTCGATTTACCGTTCTTGTTGGAACACGACCCTAAGTATTTCTTGTGGGGATGCAATATGTATATATATATATATATATATATATATATATATATATCGATTCTTAGCTTTAGTGTTGACTTTTCTGAAGTCAAAATATTAAACTAGAATCATATTGCAATCTGTTTTTATTTTACTAAGTTGGAAACCTTTCAATTCTAATTTTTTCTTGAGAGTTTGCTTTTTTATATTAACTTTTACGTCATCTTTGGATGAAGGCAATTCTTCTTGAAGTGTTTTGTTAGTTTATTCATAACCAAAGTAAGCAATATAGGTTTAACATCAGCCTTGGTTGAGCTCAACATTGTCGTCAAGTAAATCAGTTACTTGCATTTGAGTCCACCTAAATACATGTGCTTTAGAAGGTTGATCTATGTTGAGTCTGCCCTAAATATATGTACTTTAGAAAGGTTGATCTATGTGATAGGTCTCCAAGTCATCCAAAAAACATCACTTGATACCATATAATAGATATTCTTTAGATGTGAAGGTTCTTCTTGGTCCCAAGTATTATGTCACACTTCTTAATATGGTAATAGATTTCTCTGGCAAAATTTAAATTGAGTTTTTTATTGTGTTCGATACTTATCTCAACTCTTTCAATAATGGCATATATGTATACACAAAGAATTTGTGTCAAGCCTCTTGTTTTAGTAGGAAAGATATCACTGTACATTCCCTGTTTTCTCTATACAAATAATACAACAGTGATGACGGAATCATATTAGACAACCTGACAACTAAGTTTTCTTTCATTTACATCAAATCTATGCCCAACCTGTTAAAGTTTCTTCTTTAAGATCTTGTTATTCTAGCTTGATTATGTTTAAATATGTTGTATTTGTGTCCTTTGTTATTTCTAAGAATCAATATATTTTTTATTTGATTTTTAGTGTTGGTGTAGTGTCGCTGTTAAGATCTTTTTATTCTAGTTTAGACTCACCTTTCATTTATTGTCCGTGAAACGGGTTCTAGCTTTCGATTGTTTTAAATCCATGTGGAGCTCTGGAAACATAAACTGCAACTCATCCGACTTCTTTTTTGCAGAGGTTGTATGGGCCAGGCTGTTCCAGAAATTTCCTACATCTAAGGGTAGAATCAAAGAAAGGAAATTGCAACTGATATTGCGACCGATCTTCCCGCAATCTTTTCGTGAAAGTGAGGTGCCAAATCTAGCTAATTCAGCAGAGGTGGTAGTCATTTATAGGAACATATGGAAGGTGGGTGATCTTGTCGATTGGTGGTCTGATGGATGTTATTGGTCCGGTAGGATCACTGATATGCTTGGAAGCGACAAGGTTCAGGTGCAATTTAGTCACAACCAATTTTTATTTTTGATGTTTTTTTTTTAATGTTTTGAATATAGTTTGTGCTTACGCACCCCAAGTAGGACTAGAAGATAGTATAAAGACAACTTTTTGGGAAGAGTTAGATAAGGCGATTCAAAAGATTCCACAAAGGGAGATGATTTGTTTAGGAGGAGACTTAAATGGACATGTTGGTAAAGAGGCATTAGGATATCAAGGGATTCATGGAAACTTTGGTTTTGGGGATATAAATGAGGAAGGTAGGGAGATTTTAAATTTTGCTATGGCATTTGATCTTTTTATAGTCAATATAATCTTCAAAAAATGAGATGAACATTTAATTACTTATAAGAGTGGCTTATCACAAACACAAATTGATTACTTTATTTGTAGAAAAAAAGATAGAGCGTGTTGTAAAGATTGCAAAGTAATTCCAGGAGAAAGCTTAACCACCCAACATCGACTTTTAGTTATGGATTTACAAATAAAAAAATCCTCAAAGAAGAAAAGAGTGCATCGAGCTATTCGGACTAAATGGTGGAACCTCAAAAGCGAGAAAGAAGATATATTTAAACAGAAAGTCCTTCAAGGAGATGTTTAGAATTATGTTGGTACACCCTGTGATATGTGGAACAATATGGCTATTACATATTAGGAAAGTGACAAAAGATGTGTTAGGTGTATCTAAGGAAGGTGTACCGTTACAAAAAGAAGCTTGGTGGTTTTGTTAAGTAGTGCAAAATAAAATCAAGGCAAAGAGGGCATGTTACAAATTACATTATGCTAAGAAAACTAATGAAACTTTAGAGGCTTATAAGAAAGCAAAGATGTAAGCGAAAAAGGCCGTGAGTGAAGCAAAAGCTGAAATTTGGGAGGATTTATATAAAAAAACTCAACTCAAAAAAGGGTGAAAGAGATATTTTTAGGATAGCTAAGGCTAGAGATAAGAAAACTAAAGATCTTAATTATGTTAGATGCATGAAGGACGATGATGAAAAAGTTCTAGTGGCAAATGATGATATAAGAAATAGATGGAAAAACTATTTTTATAAGCTTTTTAATGAAAATAAAGATGTTAGTATTAGATTAGGAGAGTTAGCCAAATCAGAAAAGCATATAAACCACAATTTCTACCGACGTAATCAAAAGAATGAAGTCAAAGAGGCTCTTAAACTTATGAAGGGTGGTAAATCGGTAGGACCCAAAATACTAGGAGAAATAGGAATCACTTGGCTCACAAGACTATTTAATGAAATATGGAAAAGCCAAAAGATGCCCGAAGAATGGAGAGCAAGTACACTTATACCCATATATAAGAACAAGAGAGACTTTCAAAATTGTGCGAATTATCGAGGTATCAAGTTAATGAGCCATACTATGAAATTATGGGAAAGAATTATCGAACATAGGTTAAGACAAGTATCAAGTATAACAGAAAACCAATTTAGATTCATGCTAGGTAGATCTACTATTTAAGCGATTCACCTTTTGAGACGTCTTATGTAACATTTTAGAGCAAAAAAGAAAAACCTTCACATGATATTTATTGATCTAGAAAAAGCTTATGATAGGGTACCGAGAGAGGTTCTTTGGAGAACTTTGGAAAAAAGAGGTATCCCATTGACAT
Source organism: Brasenia schreberi (assembly GCA_036023115.1). Lineage (NCBI taxonomy): Eukaryota > Viridiplantae > Streptophyta > Magnoliopsida > Nymphaeales > Cabombaceae > Brasenia > Brasenia schreberi. The sequence goes on from JAYKKT010000051.1 coordinate 11,973,828, forward strand.
ATGTTAACCTTATAAGAGACATGCATGATGGTGCAAAAACATGTGTGAGGACTCATGAAGGAATGACAAACTTCTTTGAAGTTAATATTGGGTTACATCAAGGATCAACTTTAAGTCCATACTTATTTATAATGGTGATTGATGAGTTAACAAAACATATTCAAGATGAAGTACCTTGGTGTATGTTATTTGCAGATGACATTGTATTAGTGGAGGAGTCTAAGGAAAAAGTAAATAGAAAGTTGGAACTATGGAGTGAAACATTAGAAAGCAAAGGCCTTCGACTTAGTAGAACAAAGACAGGATATATGGAATGTAAGTTTGATCATTTGGTTACCTCAGAGGACATAGAAATTAAAATTGGCACACATTGCATCCCCCAAAAAGAAAGTTTCAAATACCTAGGGTCACTTTTTCAGAGTGATGGAAGAATTGATCGAGATGTTACGCGTAGAATTAATGCTGGTTGGTTAAAATGGAGAGGAGCATAAGGTATTCTTTGTGATAAGAAGATACCATTAAAGTTAAAAGGTAAATATTATAGAACAGAAATGAAGATGTTGAGATGGATGAGTGGTCATATAAGAAAAGACCGTATACATAATGAGGTTATTAGAAACAAATTAGGAGTGGCACCAATAGAGGATAAAATGAGAGAATATCGTTTAAGATGGTTTGGAAATATAGAAAGAAGATCAAAAGAAGAACCTGTAAGAAGGTTAGAAAAACTAAATTTGGAAAGTATTAAAAGAGGTAGAGGACGACCACAAAAGTGTTGGAAAGAAACAATAAAGAATGATCTAGCTTATTGTGAGTTAACTGCTAACATGGCTCATGATAGGGATCTGTGGAAACAAAGAATCCATGTAGCCGGCCCCGTCTAGTATGGGAAAAGGCTTAGTTGTTGTTGTTGTTGATGTGTTTTTTTTATCTGCAAGTTGGGGTTAGGCAGACTACCTAATATGCATGCCTCAGGTAGCAAACCCAAAACCTTCAACATGGTCCATTTTGAGTTACCCTCTAGTCAACCAGGAGAGCTGTGGCTTCTCTGAGTGTATGTTCAGAAACCACAGTGATTTGAGCGGCGAAAATACTTTGTCGATAACAAATCCATCAAAAACTTTGCATTCAATGAAAACTTAACAGCCATTGGGTTAACTTGTAAAATGAGTTACTTGCATTGAATGGGCTGACGACTGGTGAACATTGTGCTCATAATAGTCTATTTAGTTATTAGCAAATAACATAAGGGAGTCCTGAACAGAGTGTCGGACTTGGCAAATGCAGGTTTTCCATTGATGAGATTATGGTGTCTTTGTTTTTGGAGTTGCGCATCAGCTCAAGCTGACCCTTAAGTGATGATGAAACGACATAGGATGGAAGTAGCCATATTCCATAGCTGATGCTTTATTGGAAATAACGTAAAAAGTTGGACACAAATACTATCTCTGACAAGTCTCTGCATAGAGGAATATTTTGATAGTATATTTTTTTAGGAGAGATTTGATGAGTCAATCCAACCATTGTAATTTCTTTCTTCATTTTCTTGAAAAGTTTATTTTGGGCTCCTCTTAATTATGTTTTTATCCTGCTAAAATAATGCTATGGTTTGTTCAAACAGGATCTTGCTCTGTAATACAGCTTTAAACTTTGTTGTTAAAATTGCACCTATCTTCTTCACCTTGCATCCTTTTAACTTTTTCCTCGTAAGATTTTTGGAATAACGTTTGGGATGTTATGGTTGATTCTGTTTTATTGATTGAGACACATGCTTTTGAATTGATTTACGTTGTAATAGAAGTACTGAGCGAGATGTGAATTGATTAAACCATTTATTATGTTTATGCTTCACAGATAACTTTGTATGAACCTCCTTTTGGTGAAGGGAGTTCATATGAGGCATTGTGCAAGGATTTAAGGCCTTCCTTAGAATGGTCTCTTGAAGATGGCTGGACAGTGCTCAAATCCCAAGTAGGTCTCCTTGGTTATCTGCTTCATGTACTAATCTACTTAAGATTTCTCCTATTTTATGCATTGACATTTGCTATTGACTTTGAGCATGGTGCAACTACTTGTTTTTAAACCAAGACTGTCTACATATCTCAAATAACACATGAAATGTCATTTTTAATTCTGCCTATGGAAGAAATATACAGCATATCTGCTGCATGTACAGCTTATCCTTTTTTATTTGTTCCCAAAATGTTCTTGAGGTTGTAAAATCACAGGTTAACCTAGTGCAATCAGGAAACGGTGATCAAAGTTAATGGTACTTAGAGCTGTGAGTACACGTGGGATGCTCATCCTTTCAGCTTGTAAAAGTTTATCACAACTCATTTTGTGAAGCAGATGAGATGAGATTTGGATCCTGAAAATTGATCGGCTATGACTTTCAGTGTTATCCAAACTGAGCTCGCCTAGCCTGGCTGACAAAAAAAAGTTGTAGTTGTACCTGCTTTTTATATTGTATATGTACATACACACACATTTCAACCTTAACCAAACCCTTTCAAACTAGGTAGGGCAATTTAGAAGGTGCAAGACAAGGACTTAGTCCGAGGTGAGGCATCCTAGTACTTTCTCAGACACAAGCTCAACTTGGGAGTCCTGATGAGTCTGGTGCATTAGTGCTGGAAAGACTGCAACCTGTCGTAAAGATCTGACAGTTTTATATTGGCTATGAGCCACCTAATGCAACTGCCCCTTATCCTGTCTTGGGCCCATGTATCTAAAGGTGAATCTGCACCTTGACATATGTGTGTGTGCATGCATATGTGCATATGTATGAATTGTCTTCCTACTGGTACCTGGAACATAGAACTTCCCAAATCGTCTGTATTTGGCTTATCATTCTGATGCAATCCACTCTTTTGGAAGGTTTGGTCTATATCAAATCTATAATGTGGCATTTGGTTGGGTTCTTTTGCTGTGGTATAGGTTGAACCCATTTGTTGATACTACTCAACGTTATCTGGCAATTTCTTTTGTTTTTGATGTTTGCACTTGCTTTTACAACAACAACAACTAAGCCTTTTCCCATACTAGACGGGGCCGGCTACATGAATTCTTTGTTTCCAGAGAGCCCTATCATGTGCCATGTTAGCAGTTTACTCACAATAAGTTAGATAATTTTTTATTGTTTCTTTTCAACACTTTTGTGGTCGTCCTCTACCTCTTCATACCTTCTTACAGGTTCTTCTTTTGATCTCCTTTCTATATGTCCAAACCATCTTAAACGATATTTTCTCATTTTATCCTCTATTGGTGTCACTCCTAATTTGTTTCTAATAACCTTATTATATATACGGTCTTTTCTTATATGACCACTCATCCATCTCAACATCTTTATTTTTGTCACTGACATCTTTTGTACATATTGATAATTAACTGCCCAACACTTGAAACCATAAAACATGGCAGGTCTAATTGCTGCTCTATAATATTTATCTTTTATCTTTAATGGTATCTTCTTATCACAAAGAATACCTTATGCTCCTCTCCATTTTAACCAACCAACATTAATTTTATGCATAACATTTTCATCAATTCTTCCATCACTCTAAAAAAATTGATCCTAGGTATTTAAAACTTACCTTTTGGGGGATGCAATGTGTGCCAATTTTAATTTCTAAGTCCTCCGAGGTAACCAAATGATCAAACTTACATTCCATATATTATGTCTTTGTTCTACTAAGTCGGAAGCCTTTACTTTCTAATGTTTTTCTTCATAGTTCCAATTTTCTATTAACTTTTTCCTTAGACTCCTCCGCTAACACAATCTCATTTGCAAATAACATACACCAAGGTACTTCATCTTGAATATGTTTTGTTAACTCATCAATCACCGTTATAAATAAGTATGGACTTAAAGTTGATCCTTGATGTAACCCAATATTAATTTCAAAGAATTTTGTCATTCCTTCGTGAGTCCTCACAAATGTTTTTGCACCATCGTACATGTCTCTTATAAGGTTTATGTATGTCAATGGGATATCTCTTTTTTCCAAGGTTCTCCAAAGAACCTCCCTTGGTACCCTATCGTAAGTTTTTTCTAGATCAATAAATATCATGTGAATGTCTTTCTTTTTTGCTCTAAAATGTTTCATAAGAGGTCTTAAAAGGAGAATCGCTTCAACAATAGATCAACCTGACATGAATCCAAATTGGTTCTCTGTTGTACTCGATACTTGTCTTAACCTACATTCGATAATTCTTTCCCACAATTTCATAGTATAGCTCATTAACTTCATACCCCGATAATTCACTAAATTTTGAATGTCTCTCTTGTTCTTATATATGGGTATAAGTGTACTCGCTCTCCATTCCTCGGGATCTTTTGGTTTCTCCATATTTCATTAAATAGTCTTATGAGCCAAGTTACTCATGTTTCTCTTAGAATTTTCCAAACTTCTATAGGAATATTGTCTGGTCCTACCAATTTACCACCCTTCATATGTTTAAGAGTCTCTTTGACTTCATTCTTTTGAATATATCAATTTGGTTTATATACTTTTCTTATTTGGCTAACTCTCCTAAGCTAATACTAACATCTTTATTTTCATTAAAAAACTTATAAAATTAGTTTTTCCATCTATTTCTTATATCATCATTTGCTACTAGAAATTTTCATTCTCGTCTTTAATGCATCTAACAGAATTAAAATCCTTAGTTTTCTTATATCTAGCCCTAACTATCCTAAAAATATCTCTTTCACCCTCTTTTGAGTTGAGTTTTTTATATAAATCCTCTCAAATTTTATCTTTTGCTTCACTATTGCCTTTTTCGCTTCCTTCTTTGTTTTCTTATAAGCCTCTAAAGTTTCACTAGTTTTCTTAGCATAATGTAATTTGTAACATGCTCTCTTTGCCTTGATTTTATTTTGCACTACTTCACTCCACCACCAAGCTTCTTTTCGTGCCGGTACACCTCCCTTAGATTCACCTAACAACACATCTTTCACCACTTTCTTAATATATATAGCTATATTGTTTCACATATCACAAGGTGTACCAACATAATTTCAAGCATCTCCTTGAATGACTTTCTTTTGTTTAAATATATCTTCTTTCTCTCTTTTGAGGTTCCACCATTTAGTCCAAATAGCTCGATGCACTCTTTTCTTCTTTATCTATTTTTTTTATTTGTAAATCTATAACTAAAAGTCGATGTTGGGTGGTTAAGCTTTCTCTTGGAATTACTTTGCAATCTTTACAACACGCTCTATCTTTTTTTTTACAAATAAAATAATCAATTTGTGTTTGTGATAAGCCACTCTTATAAGTAATTAAATGTTCATCTCATCTTTTGAAGGTTGTATTGACTATAAAGAGATCAAATGCCATAGTAAAATTTAAGATCTCCCTACCTTCCTCATTTATATCTACAAAACCAAAGTTTCTGTGAATACCTTGATATCCTAATGCCTCTTTACTGACATGTCCATTTAAGTCTCCTCCTAAACAAATCATCTCCCTTTTGTGGAATTCTTTGAATTATCTTATCTAACTCTTTCCAAAAAGATGTCTTTATACTATCTTCTAGTCTTACTTGGGGTGCGTAAACACAAACTATATTCAAAACCTCTGTTCCTAACACTAATTTCAACATCATGATTCATCATATCGTTTTATGTTTACTAAACTATCCTTTAAATCTTTATTTATGATAATACCAACTCCGTTTCGAGCCTTTTCCTTACTTCAGTACCATAATTTAAAACTTTATCCTTAATCTCCTTTGCTTTTTCTTCAACCCACTTTGTCTCTTCTAAACATAAAATATGAATCTTTCTTCAAATCATAGTATCTACCACCTCTATTAGCTTACCGAACAATGTTATAATATTCCAAGAACCAATATGAATCTTATTATCTAGGACTAGCTTCCTTACCCCTTGCATCCGTCCATATTGAAAATGTGGAGGCCCTCTCTATAATTTATTTACTACATTGGGGCGGCAATATAGCAGCACCCGTCCTTGACGTGGGAATCCTCTCTGCAATTGATTTACTACATCCGGGCGAAAATGTAGTAGCCCTTGCTTACTTTTCACTGCATTCGAGCTCTGCAACGCGTCATTAAGAGGAGATGCCCCAATGCAATGCTCATAATTTGTGTAATCCATGGTATAAAAATCTGATAAAGTTTTACGCTGACTGCCGGAAGCCTAACACAACCCTCCTTTATCTGGGCTTGGCACTTGCTTATGATATGTATAATTCAACCTCCTTTTTGAAAATTCCACTTAGTTTATTACCTTTTTCTTTTCTCTTGTCCCAATTGTCTCAAGTGAGAACTCTCTTGGTACTTGCTACCTTCTTTTTTAATCTATTGAACTGATAAAATATTTATTAATTAAGCCATCTCATAATAAATTGTTCATTCCTATTTATTTCTTTATTTTCAGGATGAGAATGAAATTAGTGGACCTTGTGCTCATATGATTATGCCATCAAAGAAAGATAATGACGCTTCTCCTATTATGCCTCATGGTCAAGGTAAATGAAAGCAGGCATCCTATATGTTGTGATTTCGCTAGATTTTACACAAAATGAACAGCTAACGCACTTGACTGCTTTAGTCAGTTAATTTATCCTCAGGAGTTTTTGGATACAAATTTTTGGAGATGTATAGACATGGCTTTGTAAAAACATCCTTCTGGGATGGATCTGGGAAAAATCTTCAGGAAAGGGAGATTACAAATAAATGCTCCATAATTTACTCATGAACGACAAGATTTTCCTTAACCAAGAGGATAATGTGTTAGTTTCACGTTTATCTTCCGTTGCAGATTACAGCAAGCTGGTGAATGATCACCGGGAAGTAGGTGACGAAAGCAAGAAACAACCAGCTGGAATACAGCCACTGCTTGAAATGCCTAGGGTTGATCTTAACATGAAGCAACCAGAGCAAGCAATCAATACTAATGGAAACCTGGAAGAGAAGCTTCAAGAAAATAAAGGCATTAAAGTCATAAACAGCGACAATAAAACTTGCACTGCCACAACTGTAGATCGGGATGGAGGAAGAAAAGCCATAGGTGATAAGAAGATAAAGCATGCTACCCTCGAGGAAGTTATTCATCCAAAGACAACCATGCGAAAGAGGAATATAGATTTAGTTGAAGATTGTGAAACTGGCAAAGCTGTTTTCAATGAGAGAAAAGCTGGGAAAATGGAGGTCACAAATGGTTGGTTCAAAAATTCCCAGAAGGAACTTGTCCACACTTTAAATTGTTTACTCATGAACAATAAGATTTTCCTTACCAAGATGATAATGGCTATGTTTTGTGTTTATCTTTCCTTTGTAGATAACAGCAAGCTGGTGAATGATAACAGTGAAGTCAGTGACAGAAGCAAGAAACAGTCAGCCGACATGCAACTACCGCTTGATGTCCCTAAGGTTGATCCTCTTAAGATAAAGCAACTAGAGCAGGCAATTGATGGTAAAGCATGCCTAGAAGAGAAATTGCAAAAAAATGAAGGCACAGAAGTAATAAATGGAGACGAGAAAACTTGCATTGGCACAACTGTAGATCTGGATGGAGAAAGAAAAGCCAGTGTTGACAAGAAAATGAAGCATGCCAACCTTGAAGAAGTGACTCGTTCGAAGAACAGCATGCAAAAGAAAAGTATAGATATAATGGAAGATTGTGAAACTGGTAAAGCTGTTTTTGATGAAACAACAGAAGGAGCTGAAGAAATTCCAACAAAAAGTCCTGCAAAATGCCTTTATGATGTCCAAGACTTCTCAAAGAATTTGAGGGCATGGAGGAATGATTACAACCTAGCCATCTATCCAGACACCATAGAATCTTCGATCCTGGCCTTGGAGGAACTCATCAATAAAATTCAATGGGTAAATGGAGTCGTGCAATTTGGAATGAAGTGGACCACTTCAAGGAAACCATCTTGGCAGTTTTTTGATGGCCCTGAAGACTTGTCACGGGAATAGACACATTGTAAATGTACTCTCCCTCTCTCTCACACACACGCACGCGCACATGCACAGGGGCATATGTTCTGTTCAACTGAATATTCTAGCACTGTAAGCTTTTCTAGAATAGAATTCTTTCTTATCCACAACGGTGTTGCAAATATAGCAGTGTTAGTTTTTCCTAGTGTCTCAAGTAGTATCTCATCATTTTGTGGAAAAAACCAAATCATATCTTAGAAGTCATGCTTATTTGAAATTTTTATTAAAATAAAAATATGGATAATGAATTATTTTTGAGCTATAAAATTTTACTTTTGGTATGTAAGACTTAAGTACACTGCAATCGTGGTAGTCAAGCAAGAGCCCATTTGTGTTCAGGTATGGTAAAAATCTAAAAGATGCAGAAAAGGATATTTCCTTCCTCAAATCTATAAATTTTTTCCCTGTATTGAAGATGATGAGTAAGCCTCGAGTTTGTATGCCCTGAATTTTACTAATTTTAGTGAATTCAAATGTCGATATTAGCTTATTTGCATGTAATATTTCAAGGCTCTGTTTGGGAGGTGTTTATGAATTATGATTCCTTTTTTCTATTAGCGTGCTTATTATGTGTATATGTTCCTTATATTGTTCCATTCATGATTCCTACCAGCTTTAACCTGTAACGGGTGTTGTAACGTCTCTTTCTCCTTTTTGACAGGTTCAGCAAATGGATAACTTGGGAGGCAGAATTTTGTAGGTCATATAAGGGGTTCCCTGTTACATGTACATCGGTTCCCCATTTGATTTGTATATACACAAAGCTACTGAGAATGTTGTATGTTCTCTTTGTTCTTGTACAGAAGTACCTTTGTCATTTTCTTTTCCGTGATAAGACGAGTCCAAGGAACAATTACAGCAGTATTACATATTCACCGAGATGGCTGTAGGAGTAGAAGCTCCTAATACATCATGAAAATCAGGAATTATAGTGCTGTGGGACAGGTCTCCCAACTCCACCCATGTAAGGGATCACCCTTGCATGATTGGTCCCAAGCGCAGATAAAAGAGGAGGGTTGTATTAAGTTTCTGACAGCCAGCGTAAAATTTTATCGGACTTATCTACAATGGATTCTACAAATTATGATGGAGCTGTGTGAAAACAATGAATCGATGTGTACGACCCCATCTAGCATGAGAAAAGGCTTAGATGTACTGTGAGTAGCCAACCAATATGCACATTTGTTTTCTTCTCTATAGATCCGTCAATGCTTTACATCCCACTCACTATGAAGCATGATTATGCACGCAAGGCGTTTAATCTCAAATCAGTGGACTATTCCACCTTGAAGGTAGGATGCAAGCACCAGCGAGTCCATCTCAAGACCTTGTTATAGTCCTTTATTCCATCTAGCTGCAAACCATCATTTTCTCCCCAAGCTTCTAGATACCATACTTCCGGCTTGTTTTGTTTTTTTATCCAGCCATCAGAGTTGTACTTTCTGAGTGTTGATTTGCTTATCACCTTTAATTTGTTTTTTGTGCATCTTTTATTGCTTCACCTGCAACTTAATAAGCATCTTAGGTGGCGAAGGTTGTTTGAATTCCGGATTGAATATCTGTTCATTGTGCTACTTCAATGATAAACATACAGTGACGGCCGATTCTATGATATGTTCACTCTTGTTTCCAAAATTTGAGGATAAGTCTACTCATATCCGATCAATACCATTGGGCAAGTAAAAGAGAGCTCGTTTTGCTGCGCTGCTGTTTTATTCCATATTGCACTAGCCTCATTGCTATATTGAACTACTTGTAAGGTCGTCTCCTTCACTCCAACAACTAAGCCTTTTTTCATAGGATTGGTTATTTTATATGGATTCTTTATTTTCATAGAGCTTGATAATGTCATGCTAATAATTAATGTATGTTAAATCATGTTTTATTATTTCCTTCCAATACTTTTGTGGTCTTCCTCTTCTTTTAATATTTTCACAATTTAGTTTCTCAAGTCATCTTTAGATGTCCAAACCATCTTAAGCGATTTTATCTCATTTTATCATCTATTGGTTTCACTCTTAATTTATTTTTTAGTAACCTTATTATATATACTGTCTTTCTTTGTGTGATCACTCATCCATCTCAATATCTTCATTTTTGTCACAAATATATTTTATTTAATTATGAATGATCCAATGTATCAATTTTAATTTCTTTATCATCTAAAATAACTAAATAATCAAACTTGCATTCTATATATTATGCAATTTTTTTCTTAGACTCATCAACTAATACAATGTCATATGCTAATAACATCCACTATGGGACTTCATCTTGAATAGGTTTTGTAAGCTAGTCAATAATCAATACAAATAAATATGGACTTAAAACTTATCCTTGATGCAATCCAATATTAACCTTAAAAAAATGTATCATGTTTTTGAAATGGGTCATATCACAGAAATCCATCAACTAATATAATGCAATCTAATATTAACCTTAAGGAAATGGGTCCTAATACATGTTCGGGCTAGAGTTTGTGTTCAGTTACGATTACTGAAACTGATTTTTTAAATTTATTTTAGAGTGGTTATGGATCTGAAAATCAGATTTTTTTTGGAAAACACAAACGGGGTCAAATGGAATTTGAACCACCACCACATCATTAAAGTAAGAAGGGTTAAACCATTGGGCCATATTAACTCTTGTGATTGAAAACTATAAAAAATGGTATATATATATGTATATATATATATATATATATATATATATATATATATATATATATGTATATATATATATATATATATATGTATGTATATGTATGTATATATATAGGTTTGAAAGCACACAATGTAAACTGAGTGGGTTGAGCCTCCAACGTATTCCAGCCAAGACAATAGTCTATATTGAGTCAACAACCAACTTGTACATATAAATATTTAAAATATTATATATATTTAATAAATAACAGTTTGAAATTGTTGATTTTGGTTTCGGTTCTACGGTAGTTTTGAAATACTGAACCGTAACCGAACTGGGAGGTCTCTGTTTTCGGTTCCGGTTCTTAACAATTCCTATACTGGTTCAGTTCCAGTTTGAACTATCGGGTCGGTTATGAACCGATCATGTCTACTATCATACATTTCTCTTATAAGATTGATGTATGTCAAAAGTATACTTCTTTTCTAAAGTTCTCTAAAAATGATCTCTTGACACCTTATTGTAAGTTTTTTTTAAAATCAATAAATATCATGTAAAGATTTTACTTTTTTGCTCTAAAATATTTCATAAGACATATCTGTAGACATGAAAATTCTCATTTCGAAGTTTATGAGACAAACTTGAAATGAAACTTTCCACACCTATGCTTGCGCGAGCGTGCCAGCTAGTTCAAAACTAGCAAATGTTTGAAAATTTAAGACTTCTAGGCGATTGTGTGCAAGCGGGATCTTTTCACTGAAACCTTCTTGAGCCGATGCTCAAGGGTCAGTGTTGAGCGCTTAGAAATTTCATTTTATAGTAAATACAACTCCCTTTCATATGAACAAGTGTTTTTGAAAGAATTGTTGAACTTGTGCACTTTTGATTCAATACTTGGAATATACAAGCTGCTGGAAACAGAGAAATCTGTTTTCAGAGCTGTTTTCTAAAAAAGATTTCAAGGTGTCACAGACCTCCAAAAATTTTACAAATTTTACCAAACAAAGCTGGTAGTATGGAGAGACTGTAGCCTTTTTCAAATTTGGAGCAGTATTGAATTGGAAACAAATAATTGACTCAGACCAACTCACGGACTCGGAACAGTTCTGTTTCAAAAATACAGAAACTCAAAGATGAGTCTGTATCTCTCTGCTCAGAACTCTGATTCTGATGATTTCGATGTTTCTGGAAAGCTATGGATGTTAGCTTTCTAATGCATCAAAAATCAATTAAATTGGACTCCTATGGACAGAGATATGAGACTTTTACCCAACCTCTATTTCAGAAAATCCGACTGTGCAGACAGTGGTGCAGAAATTTAGTCGTTCTTAATCCACTTTTATTACGTGGCTGAGCGACTCTAAAATCTTGTCAATTTTATACAGCGTGCCCAAAGGTGTGTGGAACAAGTGTGCCAAATTTCGAGCTAATAGGAGCAAGCATCACAAAATTAAAATTGCAGAAATAGACATATGCAAAGATGCAGAAATCTGATTTTCTGTTTTATGAATATAGTGATGCAAAACCCACACGACTTTGAAGTGCAACAACCCTCAAAGCAAATTTATTGGAATGTAAATGAATGGAAAGTACTTTATAGCTTAGGCATAGAGGGGATTAGAAGTATAGAGGGTATATAACATATAGGAAGGAAGAAGCATTAAAGCAAACACTTAGCGTACATGTTGGTGTATGGTGTTTCATCCACGGAATTAAACTTGCAGCAAAGCTAGATTATTACAACTTGGGAGGAGATGAAACTCCATTAATACAACCCCATTTAATGAATTGAATGGAAGAGAAACGAAATTTAGATTGAGTAAGAAAGGTCTTATACGAGTTTTGGAGTATGAGGGACCGGGTTTCAACGATGAAGCCGGCCTTCCTCTTGATTGCCTTCTTTCTCAACTCCCCCAAGTTCTCACCTAGCTCCCTCTCCTTCCCACACTAAAGGACGTCCCTCTTTGCTGGAAATTCCTGCTCCTAGCCTAGCATACACCACCCAAGGTCTAGAGCTTCTCTCTCCACTCTTTTCAATGTCCAAAGATCTGGAACCCGCCCTCCTCTTGGCCCTTTTTATAGGCCAAGGGGGGCTAGTTCTAGGGTTTTCTTGTGGGGCGGGTTGGAGCAAGTGTTTTGTGGTTTCGACCCGCTCCAAACCAGCTCCTTATGGTCTTCCTTGAGTCGACATGGGCCAACCCTTGTGGGCTGGTCATGGTGCAGCCGGGCCAGCCTTGTTTGAAGGTCTAGGTGCACACGGCCCACCTTTACCAATCGGCTATGTCATGATATAGTCAACCGTGCTATTTTAACTTCACTTTGTCTTGTATTTGCTCTATGTTTCATCCAGCTTCATCTTGCATTTGATTTTGTATGGGGCAGGTAGACTCCCTTCTTGGTTTGGTTCTAATCAACTCGCCTTGTCCTTGGGCTCGTGCTTCATGTTCTTGGTCAGCCCATGCTCTTGGCTTGTCTTGATGTGATGAGCTCTTGGTGACGCTTTGCTCCACATATTTCGAACATAATTCGCTTGATAAGTTTGGCTTTATCCCGATCATGTATTCGCCTTGCCTTGACCCGAACCGTCTGGAAGAGTTGTGTTCGACCCATACTTCTGGGCTTGGATTGTATCTTATCCACTTCGAACTCCAGAGGCTTTTTAACTTAAATTTAAAACCTTAAAGTATTTCTCTGAATATTAAACTTTAAAATCTGGGGTGTTTTTGAATTTAAAGGTTCATAAAGGTTTAAAATTGGTTTTTGGAAATTCAGGACTTTTTGAAAATATTTGAAAATTTCGGGTGTTTACAATATCAATAGACGAATAACCTCAATAATAGATATTTTTAGTATGAATTCAAATTGGTTTTATGTTGTACTTGACATTTGTCTTAATCTATGTTCAATAATTATTTCTCATAAATTTCATAGTATAGCTCATCAACTTCATACCTTAATAATTTGCACAATTTTGAATCTCTCTTTTCTTGTATATGGCTATAATTGTACTCTTATTAAATAATCTTATAAGCCAAATAATTCTCGTTTCTCTTAGAATTTCTCTTCCACCATTGCTCTAGCCTTGTTTTCACGGTATTGATAGAGTTGCTCTCTCCCTTCTCTTTCAGTAAATTTGCCCCAAAATCATTAGTCGTATCTATTTATTTCAAATAAATTTTGACTAATTTTGTAATTATTGATTGCTTGTTACTTTATGTGATTGTTGCACATGGTTAGAGATGTCAATCTCGGCCGGCTAGGGCTCAAGAAAATGTGGGTTGGACTATGTCGGGCTATATATATATATATATATATATATATATATATATATATATATATATATATATATATTTCTACTTGTGTATGTGTGTTTATATGTATATTATATTTCCTCATGCACTATATTTTTTCAAGTTCGAGCTAATACGTCTGGAGGTACCATAATTAACGCTAAATATGTTTTATAAATATAATTTGACTAATAGTTGTCTAAACTTATTTATTACATTAGAAGTTTTTTGAATTTGCACAACTGTTTACATCAAGGGTAGGTTATGGCCGTAAAGTAATGGTATTTATACCAGAAAGCTTGGACCACGGCCATAATGTAAACGTTGTTGGAGTATTTAGAATAATGAATTTGGGTTCATATATTATGGATAAAAAGTTAATCTCTTGATGAACTGAGTCCAATTTTCAAGGATAAATTTTTTTATAAGAGGTAATGTGATAAATGGGTCAGACCGATTCAGTTTGAGAGGGGATCTGGACCCGACCAGCCTCCCTAAGGTGGTTGCATGTCCAGAAAAAATAGAGCGAGAGGAAGAGCTGGGAACCCCTTTTCCCAGCGCAGGAGTTATGACATTTTTTGTTCAGAAACCACTAGATATGTTTTCCTTTGATTTCTACTAAAAATATTGTCAATCAATCTCAATATAGAGTACAAGGGAGAAAGAAGAACTCAAGTGGTCCTTCCTCTGCCTTCGGGGGTCTCAAAGATCACTAGAAAATAGTATTGTCTGGTCATTTCACTTCGAGTTTCAACGGAGCAAATTGTTGTAGTTGGCAGCAATTTTAGGGAGAGGATGCTGACCCTGACCAGATCTTGTGCAAGCTGAAACTGGGCTTGGATGGATTCTATTAGGACGGGTGTCATGTTCGATAGTGTCATGTTGGGCCAGGCCAAATACGGGTTCTTCCAAGTAAACTCTATGCATGTTGACATGTTTTGTGTTTGTTTCATGTTAAATGGGTCTTGTTGGCTGGATCTGATAAAGTATTTGAGTCTAGATCCCTTAAGTGGATCCAAGTAGGTTTAATATATAGATCTGTACGAGGATTGAGGATCATTTCAGGACCATTTAGAGTGTCTTTCCAATGCAGTTTGAACCATTAGGCTCATAATCAAATTAAATTTATTAATGCCACACTTTCGTTATGATTTAGAAAATAAATCAAGTAATTTCATATTAAAAATTGTTTTTAGGATCTTCATTTAACATCCAAATAAGATATTTTGTTTGGTTTTGAAGCCATTTGACCTTTGATTAGTATGCAGTTTGAACTGTTATATTCGTTATGGAGTAAATTTGTAACGACCCACAAAGCTCGACTGACGTGTACATAGGCCCATCCATGTCACGTGGCCCAATTTTGTAAAGTGTTGGCAATTCAATGGTGGTATAACCTTAAAAGATCAAATAACAAGTCAAAGTTCATTTACTTATATAAAATTAAGATCCAACAAACTGTGATATAACGAAAAGAAAAATCTACAAATAACCTATCTAATCCAAACATCTCATCGCTTCTACCGACTAGGTCCTGAAATTTTTAAATAAAATATGGTATTACAATCATGTTCGTAAGCATATGTGATCTCTCCATAGAAAAAGGATACAAAAAATATGTAGATTTCAAACCAAACACGACGATAAGAAATCTATATCACATCAGAGAAAGTTCGTTTTGTATAACCCTCATGCTCCTCTGGTGACTCCACTCTGTGGAGGAAGATCTGCTCAATTTGGTCAATGGTTTCTTCAGGTATAGTGTGGGTTGTGGGCAATGATCGATTAGAGAAATCTTATTAGATCATAATATTCAACTTGTCGAATTAGCGAGTCATGGTATCATCATTTCAATATGCATGCATAACCAAACACTTACCAACATGTAAATTTAATTGTGATCTTAGGACCTCTACCATTTTCAACCATCAATTAAGCAGTAGCAATCTCTTAAACCCACTTCTTGTCCGACCATGTGGCCTCTGACAATGCTCTCAGTGTGTGGGACCAAGGACCTTGATAACATAATCATTCACCCAATTAATCTCAGTAATATCCACACATACATCAATCTGGACACCTTCTAGATCCACTTGAGGCCACCTCCCACACTTTATATCTCCACATCCATATCAAATATTCAATTACTATGTCAAAATTCTATATTCATATCCAGTATCAATTCTATTTTATTTTACATAAACTCTATACTCTCGTTGACTAGTTTCATGTGTCCCTAGCCTAGACATATCATATAACTCGACATAAGCAATCCAATATAACTATAAGTAGAACTAGTGCAACCAATGAAGTAGCCAATACAACTTAACACACCCACAAGCTAACACTACTCGATACGACCACCTACAATCCAACGGCATCTCTTACTGCCATGGAAAGTAGATCCATACCCAATAGTATTTTACTCGCCTACAATGCCAACCTATGTTCTAGCACTAATAAGTATGACCATCTATAATCCAATAATGTTTCATACGGTCATAGAAAGTAGATTCATACCATTAACATTTTAGTGACACATAAACACACTCGCGCTATGTATTCATGCACTCCATAAAGCATTTTTTAATCCTGTTTAATAAATCAATACATGTATAATCATTTCAAAGCATTAAGAATAATTTTGTATTCTCATACATTATCTAAAAGAAACTAAAACTACCCCTAACATTCATGGAAAGGAAACACGTCCACCTACCCGAACTTCTATACATATCTGAATGTTGTAATACTAATCCCTCTAAATTACCTTGATTTAGTCACAAAAATATAGTATTAAAATTCTGCATTCAATTTTGGATCCAACAATTTAAACCACATCAAATTCGGACCTCAAAAGGCCCCAAAATACCCTAACCCAATCTAGATCCCTATAGTTTTGTGTGGATCCGATCAAAGGATTCAGATCCATTCTGTTAAATGAAACTGGATTCTGCTACGAATATAAAAGATCCAGACTAAGCTCAGATCCATGTCTTTACAAACAATATTGGTATGTGTCTGGCCTGTTGTCACAACCGACCAAGACGACATGCCTTTCTCAACCCCTACATGTCGCCGGTTCAACTACCCAAACTATCTAGTTTGACCTTTGATAAGCATACAGTTTGAACTGTTACATTCATTATGGAGTAAATTATTGTCTAGTGAATATTTTATGTTTAACAATTATAAAACAACAATATTTGAATATGCTAGTTGTGGATGATGGTGGTTTAGAAATGGTTTTGAAGGCTTTTTAAGTAGGTGGATGTGCTCCCTCTTTGAATGCATACTACGAATAGTTTTTTCTTAGTGTTGTATGTGATAATAAAGTATTTGAGAAATGGTTCATAATTGGGTTGTATTTGAATTGTTTTGTTGTTGGCATTAATCATATCACGAGTATTCCTGATCGCGAGAGATATTTTTTTATATGGATTTGCTCACTTCATGGCAGTGTGAGTGTTGTTTAAAGGTGGATGGGCGTATCAGATATTACTAATTTGTACATCTTCATGTATGTGGTAAAACTTTAGTCTGCATGAAGCTGGTTTTCATATCGTTGACTTTGGATTTGCGAAATGTGTCGTTGGAGACATTGCATTAAGATGGATATGTCATGTGATGCAAACCCATTTATAGAATTGTTGTGGCTAGCCTGTTAGGGACATGTGTACCGGTGTGGGTAAACAAAATGGAGTATTGAGTGTTTTGAAATTAAATTGTTTTAATACTTGTTGGCTATATCATACTCAATTCATATGTATGGAATGTGATTGTGATGTACATTAAGGTTGATACAAGTGAAAGACTTTGTTTGTAAGTATTATGAATAAAAATGACCCTATGTGTGAGTGAATGTCTGTAAAGACTGTTTTCTCCTGTAGAATTGAGGGCGGTGCCTGACGAGCCTGTATAGAGATTAGTAACAAGGTGACTAGTTAGAAGGAGCGCTTGAGGACCTTATACAACATGATAGTGATGGTGGACACTGTGTGGGTCTCGATATTGGAATTGAAAATGCATGTCCATGGATGTGCAGTGTATGTTCTAATGAACTTAGTTTTTTTCTTCTATATATTAAAATATGCATATCTCTAGTATGTTCTTGACTATGAGGAGATCAATATCCACTTAGGGAGCATGTCATTGGTGCTCAACTCCCATTATTATTATTATCTTTAAATGTGATATACCCAATGAACTCTAGCTTGGGTTTAGTTATGGAGATGGAGTTTTGAGTGAGTAATGCTCGCCTGTTTATATATGGTAGATTGGAGGTATTACATTTTTAATTATTCACTTTAGTAATTGGATTCAGGACTTGTTATCCTAGTCAGGTGATTGAATGAATTGGTCTTTGAACCCCACTGCACATTGATGTATATAAAACATTTGGATATTAGCTAATGAAATTTTTGGTGTTTAGTCGATTAGAATGATATTTGACTTGGATTTTCCTTCACCTCATTCCCCGAGTTGTGAGCCATGTCGGACAGGTTAAAGTAGCCCGAAAAGAAAAAGAGACTCGGTGGGCTGATGTGTCAATTTCTTCTGATAGAGTTGGATTGTCTCCATAAAGTGGATGAGTGAAGATTTTTTAATGTTTTAAGAATCATAAAATTCTACCTAAAAATAGATTTTCGGCAAATTTTGCAACTTCAAGCAAATTTCTACTAAACTCATGATTATGGACATGACGAATTCCAATAAGAAACGAACCAAGCTGGGAACTGGATGAAACTGGAACCTAAATCAGCCCCCAAACTAGGGATCATCCAATTCTAGAATGGCCAGTTCCAAACTGACCCGGCATTCCCAACCGGAACTGAATCGAGTCAGAAATGGTTCGGTTGTGGTTTCACCTTTCATCAAACCAAAAGCAGCTCAAAACCAGAACTGGTGGTTCCAAATCACCTGTTGTGGTATTTTAAACTTTTGTATAAAATTTAAACAATGTAAAAATATTTACTGGTTCCAGACGGTTCCATACTCAAATTGGAACCACCCCAAAACTGGAAGTGTTGGAACCGTAACCAGAACATGCTTTCGGTTTGGTTACAGTTCCTAGAACTCCCTAGTTCGGCTCGAGAATCACCTTTCATGAAACTGAAACCAGCAGTTCCAAACTGCCAGTTTTGGTAATTTTCTTTAATTTTAAAATTTTTAAATAATTTATCGGTTCTAGACTCAATCTTAAACTGCTTCGTTGCAGGCTATTTCAGAGTTGTAACCAGAACCGGCTCGAAGCTAGTTCGGTTATGTTTCCAGCTTTCAAGGTAACTGAAACTGACCATATATAGTTGTAGGTTTGTTTATGCAACTGAACGTAGAAGGACCAAATTAACAGAGAAAAAGCAATAAAGAATGAAAAATAGATTTTATTAACTAGAGAGAAAGGCTATGGACACAGTCAGGATTACAACTAAGAAATAAGCAAGACAAAAGAAAGAAAACAAACAAGTTGTTTTGTGATGTGATTGACGACCTCCTCAAAATGGGAAACCACCCTTTTTATAGTTGATTGTGTCTTTCTTTACTCTTCTATAACTCATATGATAGTAGATCATGCCTTTCATACTTAATTTTATGAGGTGATTGAGAAAGTAAATATTTAATCCTAGAAGTAACTCTTTATATCTCAAATTTCTAATTTTTAATAATAACAATATATGTGTATGTAAAATTATATTGATATGAAGAGAGAGAGGCTGATAACTGCTAAATTTATGTGTTTAAAGTTGAAAGAGAAGTTCAATGGAACTTACATTGGAATTGTTTTCCATCTTTTGTTCTTAGACTACTGAGAACTGGACAAGTGTGATCCTGCATGATAAAGATTAGAGTTATCTTTAACATAAATAAATTAGCAGACTTCAGATAGAAAATGGCTTCCAATCCAACCTAGAAATGGAGGAGCTTGTGGAGCCTCAAGACAATGGGTTTCCTCACACTTATCATTTGCATTTATAAACCAATTATGGGACCACAACAAGCGCCGATACAATTTTAAAATTATATTTTTATGTGAAACTACTTGACGTACAAGTAAAAAGGAAAAAAACAACGTGTACTTGGTCGAGAACCAATCCTTTCTAAGTGCATATTTTCCTTGGACAGAAGGGCTAACATGAATGGATCAGCCATTTCAGTCAACACTCTCTCTCTCTCTTATATATATAATATAAATAAATTTAATATATTGTATATTAATAATACGTAATATAATAATAACTACATTTTGGAAATAAATGAATTTTAAACGAATGCCCAATGGCACCTACCCACCCTCGTGGGTCGTGGATCTTTTATTTGTCAAACTTTCAAGTATATATTACAATGACATACTCCGGGCTTACTCGGAACCAGCGGGCGGTTCCATAGCTATAAAAGGAACCGACCCCTCGGTGGGTTCGGTTCTGATTTTAGGTTACCGGATAACCGGGTCTCACCAGAAAATCTGTGTTCTTCCCCAGCTCTTTGTTTCGTAGGAGAAAAGGAATTAACTACCTCTTCTCATGAGACAACTATTTTCCTGCCATCGGACATGGTTTCTTGTCACGCTTTCTTTCCCTTCGAAACGGTGGTCTACAATTAATTAGCACGTCATCATCGGATAGTTGAATATCCCTTGCTTATCTCAGAAGAAAATAGGTGAGAACTCTTCATGAAAAAAGTTAACATTCCCTAGGAAGATTATTTGACTTGTCTGATGCTGTCAATAGTCACGATTAACTTTAACTTCAGTAATAATTTGTTTAGATTTATCTGATTAATCAACTGACACAACACGGAGATGAGTTTGTACGTACAGTATGCCACTCAAAGTTCAAAGGATATCTAACAATTTGAAGGAATTGGGCGATTTTGCCTAACCTTCAAAAGAGATTCTTTCGTAGACCCGATTTGCAGGCATCATGCCTTGCGAACATATTGAAGATCGTGTAGTGAGTGCACCAATATCGTGTCACATTCCTGACGATCGATTGATTACTTGGGTGTCATGCACCGGTTTTTATCTGCCTCTATACATGTTAGCATATAATGACTTCCTCATCACTAGCTTGTAATATGATTCTCCTGGTAATAAGCTGGCAAGGATCTGCCTAATCTTAGCCTCTTCTTTGAAAACCTAAAGTTGTTAATGAGTTCGATCTTGAAAAAGCAAATTAAAGAAAAGGCATATGCATATTCAATTCCTTGATGATCTAGTTCTAGTGCTACGCCATAGTTTGCTAGCAACTATCAAATCAAAATATATAGAGGTAGTGGCAAATGCTCAAACTCTATCCATCCTCAAATCTACGGAGACATATCAATTATTCAATCTTTGAGATGAATGGTGAACTTTTAATCAAATGTACCCTTATACTTTTGTACTTTGTATTCATATACATTAAATGTTTTTTGTTTTATCACCTCAATCGTTCATCCTAAAATCAAAGAGTTGAGATGATAAAATATACATAAATGGGGTTTGGGGACTTCTACCTATATATAGTATATCAACAACCAAATGTTTATATATATTTATTTATACACTCTTATTTCCCCTTTACTTGTTGGAGACAGTTTTTTTTGTCAAATATCCCTTTAAATCAACAAAGTTCAATTCTACCTCAAAAAATAAAGAGAAATGAGTGCATATTGTGGGAGTTACATGTATATACATATATAGATATGGATATGGAGAGAGACTCTAGATTTAAGGAACCGACAAAAATATTGAACTACAAGAAACCCATCATCTCTATCATTTGGTTCGTATGATCATTGGTGGTGAGTTGAATTAAAAGTATTATTATATTTCTATAATTTATATTTAATGCACTATGTGCATTAATGCTTTCTATTATATCACCTCAACCCATCTCAAAGATCGAACAATTGTAATGGTTTCTCGTGGGTCTCTATTTTATGGATTTCCTAATTCTCTCTCTCTCTCTATTATATAGATACACACACAAACACGCCCCCAGGTGCTCTTGGCTGGAGGGCTGATCCCTAAGGGAATCTTGCATAAGAAAAATTTGTATTTGTAGCGAAACATGATGTCTAAGGGCCCTCGTCTCATATGCATGAACGCCGTTAAAATGGTTGAATGTCAGCACTGAACGTTTTCACCAGCGATAAATTTGTTTGTATGTAGAGGCTTCAATCATTATAAATTTCGATATTTAAGCAGTGTTCTAGGCCCTATAGTATCGTTTTATGATATTGAGGTCATATTCTTCCCGGTATTACGTATGGGCCATATGACGTGCATCCCATGAATTTACACATCCGCATATGATCAATAAGTCTTCGAAAACCTTAAAGGCTTTGGGATGGTGTTCTTAAAAAGCAAAAGAAGAAAAAAGAGAAAAGGTTATGCACACAAGCATATACTTTAATCGTAACTGCACATAAAACACAAATCATTAGATTTGCCAAAATTATGTCAAGAAAAACATAAACAGGCCTAAAAAGTTATCGAGGTCTTGTTCAATGGAAACTGTAGCCACTTTGGCATTTATGATACAACTGCGCGTCCTGCTCTAAAGATTGCACAAGAAATTGATGATGCAACTCCTTTAACAACTATTTTCTAACCAAAAAATCCCCTCTAATTTTATTATGAGATTAACGACCATCTTATCATTGGGATTCAAGGAACTGTTCAAACTCTCTCAAACTAGGCTTGGTTTCAAACAGATCTGTGGTTTAGCAACTAAAGAAGCGTTTGAACCTCCCTACCCAACTCTTCCTTTGATTAGTGTTGTAGTTCTCAGTGCAACTTCGGGAACCATGGACGGGGCACCACGGCAAACTATCACCTTCTCCTACGCTTATCTTGGACTTTTTGCGTAGGAAAGCGGCTCCAAACGATTTGCATAGCCGACTCAATTTAGTATAGAATAATTCTTGGTTTTGGCCGACTGCACCTTGTTCATAACATCTGACCGAGGCAGACTGCACAGGGGGTAGGTATATTGGGGTATCTTCAAGGGGATGAGGATGAAACTGCTCTGCTGGTTCCTGTACTCCATTTGAAGGTAAGCTTGGCTCGACCGTCGGTACGGTTGAAGTCGATGCCCCGGCCACGGTGGGGTTCGTTTGTGGGCGCGGACCCTCCATGGTTTCGGTTCGCTGGCCATCGTCTTGACGCATGTCCACGACGATAGCGTCTAGCTTCATCAAGATTGCAGCTAGTCTCTCTTCCATTCTACGATCTCTGTTTTCCAATTTCAGCAAGATGCCTCTGCTTATCGTTTCCATATGAATCTCAAGTCCTTCAATAGCTTGTCGCAAACTTCTTCCATCTTCTGATTGACTGGATTCAGAACTTGACTCGCTGCTTATTGGGCCGGCCGTGGTTGAATCGTGTGGCCGATCATATCCGCTTATATCTAATTCTACTGTTGAATAATTCCTAGCTCTTGTTTGTAAACTTTGGTGATCTTCAGGTGCTTCTGAAACTTGCACAACGGTACCAAAATGAGCTTGTCGTGAACTTTGGTTATCTTCTGACGGACTTGACGCACGGCCTTTGGTGCCGGCCGTGGTTGAATCGCGTGGCCGATTATATCTGCTTTTCTCTTCTTGTGTTGAATAATTGCTAGCTATGCTTTGTAAACTTTGGTGATCTTTAGGTGCGTCTGGAGCTTGCATAATGGTGCCAAAATGAGAGCCTACCAGGATATCTAAAGCACTGCATCAATCAAGGCCTTCTTTGATATTGCCTTTCAAAACGGTGGTTGACTTCGGATGGTTTTTCGAAACTTCCAATAAACGCCATTGATGGAAGTTTCAGAAGTACCTTTGGAGTACGTTGCTTTTATCGTACTGAGATGGTGTAGAACTTCCATACCTGCGTTATGACAGACTTTCGAGATGCCTAAGGCTCTCATCTGAGATAAATGGCTTGAATCATTGCCTTTGCTTTGTCTGGCAGGATCGTATTTGAGAAGATGAACTACCGTAGATCGCCATATCTGGTTCTTGGCTAGTTCATAGTGAAGAACGAAGACTTGTGTGTGTTTGGACAGATGGCTTTGGTAGTCCCTTCTCTTTCAGGAGGAGGTTATTGATAGAACCCGGAGGGCATGTCCTCACTCGCCTGGGATTGTTGGCAATGCCTCGTTGGCTAGTTTGTTGTAACCCTCCTACCCGCCCCCAATCTGTTATGGACCCGGTTTGCGGGATAAATATGACCTCCTTTGGACATATTCAATTTGACTTTTTGTATTTCTCCTTTTTTGTTTTGTGTGTGTGTGGGTGGGGGGGGGGGGGGGAGGGAGCTCTCCCAGCACCGTTTTTCTCCATTCGCAAGGCTCGAACTCGAGACCTTTGACTAAGGGAAGCAAGCGCAGAACCACTATAATCAACGAAGTGTTGATACCCTGTAATTGTTGCTCTAAGCGATCAGTACAAATGCTTTTCCAAGTATTCTTCTTTTATTCAGTCTTTAAGCCTGAAAGCAAGCAATGAATGATATGATGAACGGCCTTGTACGCGATATTTGCGAACGGTAAGCTTACATAGCAATCATATTTCTCCATCTTTTCTTCGTGGTTGCTCAGAAATGACTACAGGAGCTTATGAAGCCTCAAGAATGATGGCTCCTCACTCTGAACAATATTTTGAAAACCAATTACTGGTGTGGCCCAAGCATCTCTAGAGTTTTTCTTAACTTGAATCTTGTGTAATTAACGTAAAACGTCTTTCATTGACCTTTTCTTTTTGGTACAATGAGGAAATCGAAGCAAGATGCATGTCACAGATATCGGACTCATGCCCTTCAAGTACCTGAGAGTTGACCCCCCTAACCAGGTGATCCCAACTGGATCCAGCTGGCTGGTCAATCTCAGAGATCTTATCAGACTGCAAACCGGGTACAGGCGGAGGTTTATAAGAAGCTATGATAAATTCAAATCAAGTAGAAGATGCCCGTCTCGAGTGGATTTATGCAAGCTTTAACTTGTTCAATGCATTATTGGAATATGTCCTTCATTGACTTTTTTCAATTTATCTTTTGTTTTTTCAAAGAAGCTTAATACAGATTCAACGGTGTATTAAGATAGAAGTTAGCCCTACCACAAAAGCAGATTGTGCCATATAAGATCAAGAAGTCGTGACCGCACTTGTCTCCGGAGAATGTTTCGCATGCCCCGTTAAGTCAGTTTGAAAGAACCCAAGTCGTCTTCAACTGAATGCAACCAGATACATGTCATTAACTAGGGGTTTTTAACTTGCAACATATGTATAAACAATAAAGAACATTCTCGAGACTCAAATAACAAGGACGGAAACCTCTCTTCATAAAACATATATGTACAGAAATGTCAATGGACCAGCTTTCAAATGTTGCAAAATTACCCGGAACAGAGGTAGGCACAACAAGCGATCTCCTTCGTTCAATTACAAGGATGCAGGTGCTCAATTTTAGCCAGGAACCATATCCACTTACCAACCAAACCGAAAAGAGATGTATTCCATCCAAAGTGGGCTTGACTACATGGGTTCTTACAACACCACCTGCACTCTACATTGTGGCATGTTAGTATTTAAACCTAAGAAAGATCAACAGTTTAACAATAAAAAGAAAAATAAGAAAAGAAAATGTGATACCTAAGTTCAGTAGTCTAGAGGAAGAACAGATGAATATCAGTGGACCAGAGATCAGCAAATGACATTGGAAGGCCTTGATGTGAAGTCCAGACCAAGTAGATGAGACGGAAGGTAGTGTACCATCAGCCTTTGGCACGGTAGAAAAAGACACAGTAAGAGCATGCGGACTTTTCTATATCATTCAGCCATTGTTGGAGTTCATCACAATTTATCTTTCAGAACAAAAAAATGTTGGTAATGTAATTTTATAGCATATGATTTCTTTATAGCCAATACAATTTTTAGAAAACGAGATGAACATCTAATTATTACCTACAAGAGTGGCTTATCACAAACACAATTGATTATTTTGTCAATTATTACCAATAAGTGTGGCTTATCACAAATACAATTGATTATTTTGCTTGTAAGAGAAAAGATATAGATCACGAAAAAGAGTACACAGAGCTACTTGACACTTGATTATTACCAATAAGTATAGACTTCAGAAGAAAGCTTAACTACCCAACATCGACTTTCGTTATAGATTTACGAGTAAAAAAGTAAACAAAGAGGCAAACAGTAGAACTCCTTGAACTAAACAGTGGAACCTTAAAAATGAAAAAATATTTAAAATAAAAGTTCTTCAAAGAGATTTGGAATTATGTTGGTATACCTTCTAATATGTGGAACAATATGGCTAAGCATATTAGAAAAGTGACAAAATATGCTTTGGTGAATCTAAGAGAGGAATACTAGCATAAAAGAAAGCTTAATGGTGGAGTGAAGTAGTGCAAGATAAAAGAAGACAAAAATAGCATATTACAAATTGCATTATCCTACCAAGACTAATGAAACTTGAAAGGCTTATAAGAAAATAAAGAAAGGAAAAAAAAATTTGTTTGTGAAGTAAAAGTTAAAATTTGAGAGGATTTATATAAAAAGAAGGTGAAAGAGGTATTTTTAAGATAGTTAAAGCTAAAGATAAGAAAACTAAGGATCTTACATCTATTAGATGTATCACATATGAAGAAGAAAAGATTCTAATGATAAGTGATGATATCAAAAATTGATGAAAAAATCATTTTTATAAGTCTTTTAACAAAAATATAGGTGTTATTATTAGCTTAGGAGAGCTGACCAAATATGAAGAGTATATAAACTGTAATTTCTGAATGAACTTAAAGATGCTCTTAAATATATGAAAGTTGGTAAATATGTACGACTAAACAATATTCATATAGAAATATAGAAAATCCTAAGAGAAACATATATCATTTCGCTTATAAGATTATTTAATAAAATATGAAAAACCAAAAGATGCTTGAGAAATGGAGAAAAGTATAAGTATACCCATATATTTAGAATTGTGTGGATTATCTGGGTATTCGATAGGTTAATGAGACATATTAAGAAATTATGAAAAAGAAATATTGATCGTAGTTTAAGACAAGTATCGGCACAATTCTAAGGGTGGTAAAGCGATAAAGAAGATATATTTACACAGAAAGTCCTTCAAGAAGATGTTTGAAATTATGTTGGTACACCCTGTGATATGTGAAACAATATGGCTACACATAATAGGAAAGTGGCGAAAGATGTGTTAGGTGTATCTAAGGGAAGTGTACCAGCACAAAAAGAAGCTTGGTGGTGGAGTGAAATAATACAAAATAAAATCAAGGCAAAGAGGGCAGGTTACAAATTACATTATGCTAAGAAAACTAGTAAAACTTTAGAGGCTTATAAGAAAGCAAAGAAGGAAGCGAAAAAGGCCGTTAGTGAAGCAAAAGCTAAAATTTAGGAGGATTTATATAAAAAACTCAACTCAATAGAGGGTGAAAGAGATATTTTTAGGATAGCTAGGGCTAGAGATAAGAAAATTAAAGATCTTAATTATGTTAGATGCATCAGGGACGAGGATGAAAAAATTCTAGTGGCAAATGATGATATAAGAAATAGATGAAAAAACTATTTTTATAAGCATTTTAATGAAAATAAAGATGTTAGTATTAGCTTAGGAGAGTTAGCTAAATCAGAAAAGTATATAAACCACAATTTCTATCGACGTATTCAAAAGAACGAAGTCAAAGAGGCTCTTAAACATATGAAGGGTGGTAAATCGGTAGGACCAAATAATATTCCTATAGAAGTTTGGAAAATACTAGGAGAAAAAGGAATCACTTGGCTCGCAAGACTATCTAATGAAATATGGAAAAACCAAACGATGCTCGAGGAATGGAGAGCGAGTACACTTATACCCATATATATAGAACAAGGGAGACATTCAAAATTGTGCAAATTATCGAGGTATCAAGTTAATGAGCCATACTATGAAATTGTGGGAAAGAATTATCGAACATAGGTTAAGACAAGTATCAAGTACAACAGAGAACCAATTTGGATTCATGCTAGGCATATCTATTGTTGAAACGATTCACCTTTTGAGACGTCTTATGGAACATTTTAGAGCAAAAAAGAAAGACCTTCGCATGATATTTATTGATATAGAAAAAACTTATGATAGGGTACTGAGAGAGGTTCTTTGAAGAACTCTTGGTAAAAAGAGGTATCCCATTGACATACATTAACCTTATTAGAGACATGTATGATGGTGCAAAAACATGTGTGAGGATTCATGAAGGAATGACAGACTTCTTTGAAGTTAATATTGGGTTACATCAAGGATCAACTTGAAGTCCATATTTATTTATAACGGTGATTGATGAGTTAACAAAACATATTCAAGATGAAGTACCTTGGTGTATGTTATTTGCAGATGACATTGTATTAGTGGAGGAGTCTAAGGAAAAAGTAAATAGAAAATTAGAACTATGGAGAGAAGCATTAGAAAGCAAAGGCCTCCGACTTAGTAGAATAAAGACAGAATATATGGAATGTAAGTTTGATCATTTGGTTACCTCAGAGGACATAAAAATTAAAATTGGCACACATTGCATCCCCCAAAAGGAAAGTTTTAAATACCTAGGATCAATTTTTCAGAGTGATGGAAGAATTGATGGAAATGTTACGCATAGAATTAATACTGGTTGGTTAAAATAGAGAGGAGCATCAGGTATTCTTTGTGATAAGAAGATACCATTAAAGTTAAAAGGTAAATATTATAGAGCAGCAATTAGGCCTGCCATGTTTTATGGTTCTGAGTATTGGGCAGTTAATCATCAACATGTACAAAAGATGTCTGTGACAGAAATGAAGATGTTGAGATGGATGAGTGGTCATACAAGAAAAGACCGTATACATAATGAGGTTATTAGAAACAAATTAGGAGTGGCACCAATAGAGGATACAATGAGAGAATATCGTTTAAGATGATTTGGACATATAGAAAGAAGATCAAAAAAAGAACCTGTAAGAAGGTATGAAAAACTAAATTTGGAAAGTATTAAAAGAGCTAGAGGACGACCACAAAAGTATTGGAAAGAAACAATAAAGAATGATCTAGCTTATTGTGAGTTAACTGCTAACATGGCACACGATAGGGATCTGTGGAAACAAAGAATCCATGTAGTCGACCCCGTCTAGTATGGGAAAAGGCTTAGTTGTTGTTGTTGTAGTTTAAGACAAGTATCGAATACAACAGAGAACCAATTTAGATTTATGTCTTATGAAATATTTTAGAGAAAAGAAAACCTTTATATGGTCTGTATTGTTATATAAAAAGCTTACAAAAAGGTGCCAATAGATATTTATAGAGGTATTTCATTATATATCAATCTTATAAGAGACATGTAACACGTATGATGGTGCTTAAACATGTGTGAGCACTCATGAAGGAATAACAAATTTCTTTGAAGTTAATATTAGATTACATCAAAGGTCTGCTTTAAGTCCATATTTATTTATATTGGTCATAGATGAAATAATAAAAACATATTCAAGATGAGGATATGAAGTACCTTAGTGTATGTTATTTGCGGATAGCATTGTATTAGTGGATGAGTCTAAGAAAAAAGCTAAAAGGAAATTGAAACTATAGAGAGAAACATTAGAAAGTAAACGCTTCCGACTGAGTAGAACAAAAATAGAATATATGGAATACAAGTTTGATCGTTTAGTTACTTAGGTGACAAAAATTAAGATTGACATGTATTGCATCTCTCGTAAGGAAAGTTTTAAATACTTACGATCAGTTTTTCACACGGATGAAAAAATTCATAAATATATTACTTATAGAATTAATGGAGGTTGGCTAAAATAGAGAGGTGTACCTGTATGTGACAAGAAGATATCATTAAAGTTAAAAGGTAAATATTATGGAGCAACAATTATACCCGCTATGTTATATAGTTCGGAGTGTTGGGCAATTAACATGTCCAAAAGATGTCTCTGGCAGAAATGAAGATATATGAGTGGCCACACAAGAAAGGACTCTATTCGTAATGAGGTTACTAGAAACAAATTCGAAGTGGTACCAATAGATGATAAAATGAGAATAAATTGTTTAAGATAGTTTGGATACGTAGAAAGACGACCAAAGGAAGCTCCCATAAAACAGAATGAGAAACTAGATGGTGAAAATGTTAAAGGAAGAGGAAGACCACAAAGGTGTTGGAAGAAAATAATAAGGAATGATCTAGCTTATGTTGAGTTAATTGTTAGAATGACACACAATCATGGTCTATGAAAACAAAGAATCCATGTAGATGACCCCATCTACTCTGGGAAAGGACTTGGTTGTTGCTGTTGTTGTTTGTTGTAAAAAAAATAAAGGCTGTAAGTGGTTCTCTCCATCTCTGTCAAATGGACATGGGCACTGTTGCTACAAAGGTAAGAAACACAAATCTGAAAATCATAAAATCATAGGTATAGATATGACTACATATTTCATAAAACTTGAAGAAAATCTTTGATTCATAAGCCAATAATTCATCAACAAAGTAACAATTAGCCCATCTTTTCAAAAGATGCAACAAGAACTAAAAATAGCCTCGGTCCTATTCTAGTTGTACCAAGTATCCAATCTTTGATTCATAAGCCAATAATTCATCAACAAAGTAACAATTAGCCCATCTTTTCAAAAGATGCAACAAGAACTAAAAATAGCCTCGGTCCTATTCTAGTTGTACCAAGTATCCTCCAGTCTCAAAAAAAGTACAGTATTCTCAGTCACTGGCATGTTGGGTTCACGTCAAGGAGAATACTTGCAGCATATGTAGATGTGAGACGGTGAGAGGGCATTGACCAATCAAACTTGTACCAACAACGCTCACTACCAAACAACGAAACCTAATGGATAAGATGCATCATGTAAACCAAAACTTCACTCCTTTCCCAACAGAAACTGGAAACAAGAACTAAATGATCTACAAAACTTTTGAGCTCTTAAAAGAATTTGCAGCTAATGCACTAGAATTTTGATATCCGATGTAGTATTCTGCCCATATCCATGTTGGATCCATCTCCGAATCATTACTTGCAGTAGAGCAGACAAGTGAGAGAGCATTGGTCCCACATCACTCAGAAAGCCGGTGCCAAACCTAACGAATAAGTTGGTTGCATCATGCTTTGTTCAATGATACCAATTTATAGTATACAACCAATGAAGTACTTACTGCTGTAGAGTGAAAAAGATTAATAGACTTTGCAAGTTTCTTACCTAAAATGGTTATATACGTTTATATATATATATATATATATGTGTGTGTGTGTGTATGTGTGTGTTGAAGCATGTGTATGCATGCAGGTGTGGTAGACTTTGATAAAGTAGGCAACTGCATCACTTATCTATGCACTCCCTTTGAAGCCAAGTGAAGTCAAACTCTAGCGTACAAAAACTAAAGTGGAGCAGCGGCAGGTGCAGTCAAAACCAAGAGAAAAGGATTCTGACTTTGATTAGGTGCAACAGTGTAAAGAGAAGAACAGTAAAGGGGCGTGGCCATTGTGCCTCTTGTTTGTAGGACTACTAGGATTTTGATCAAGTAGCTTATCTAGGTAATGAGAACCTTAAGATAGTAAGATTCTAAGGTTTTTAGGATCTAAATCGAGATCCCACTAAGATCATACAAATTGGTATCCTGTACTTAGGATCTAAATCATTTTAGCCTTCAGAGGATCGTAAAATCGCAAAACTATAAGATACAGATCAGGCTCCTGACAACTATGGTTGAAGGATAGCTGGACATGTGAGAGAGATGATCAATCACAGTAGCACTGACAGTGACAACCACTCACTATCAACAAGGAAACCTAATGCAGAAGTTGTTGTATCGTGTAAATCTACTAAAACAAATGGAAACTAAAACTCAGCAAAAACAAATGAAAACTAAACTCAGCAATCTATTAGTCTCAATCTCTTAAAAGCACTAGCAGTTAATTCACTAGAACCGCAAAAACATTGTCCTTAGTTGGGTAGTTTACTTAGATATGGTTTTTGAACACAGCAACAGATGTGTCAAAATGATGGTTTAGGGAGAAGGAACCTTACTTGGAGATAAATCTCGTGTCACGATTTGCGTCTAGCAGGAACAGGGAACATTCCTCTGTTACAACTAAACGTTAGTCCACAATGATCAAGATAGAACAAGAAGTCACATCAAAAATTTTGGAAAATTTTAAATGTAACATGAAATTTACATTGTTGGAACTCCAATGGATAATCTTGGTCCTTCACCACCTAATGAACCATGCCAAAGTCTGCCATTTAGCCCAATACCAGCTGAAAACACAGGAAAAAAACTACAAAGAGGCAAATTTATAATCAAAGGCGGGTGACTGAAGTCACTTGACAGACCTGGTTGAAGAAGTCCAACCACATTGTGCACACCCATTGGTTCTGGGAAGCTCCTCATATTTTGAACGGTCCCTTTTGTCTTGGCATGTTGAGGTTCATTGGGTGGTGTAACTAGTGTTTGATGAACTGACTCATTTGTCTCAGCCTGCTGAGCTTCATCCCCTGGTGGTCGGTGAACTGGCTTGCTCCCTTCTCTTTTATCAGCCTGGGGCATTTCTGGCACATCCGTTGCGTACACAGGGGTTTTATTTCCCCCAGCAATTTCTTCAAAAGCCTTATCCAGAGCACGTAATGCCATGTGGTAAGAATCTGCAGAAGTCATGCCATCTTCGACGAGCTTAATTGCTCGTTGACAAAGTTGAGTATATCTCTGAGAAAGAGATTTGTTATCATCACGTTGAAACTCAGATCCCACTACATCCACTATACAGCCACTCTTGGCATTCTTAGTAAACCTTTTCATGATATAATGAGGTGGGAATGTCAGAATATTTTTCATCCTGAACACAATCAAAACATGCCTGCATAAGATCCCAGAAGCCTCCAACATTTGGCAAGTGCAGCTAGCGCTTATTTTTGCAATGTCCAACTTAACTATGTGTTCTCTCTTTTTTTCTTCATATCTGGCCACCCTGAATGTAATGGTGACCCCATCAGTGTCTTTTTCTTCAACAATGTAAGCAAGGCTTTCAACCAACTCCTCTTGAAACCTCAAGAACACTGTTTTTGTGTATACCCGTGCTGCCTCTTCCTCCATGGGGCACAGGGTTTTAAGGATTGGTTGCATATAATTTGTTTCAAAGTCTGAATGCATTTCTTTCTCATATCGGCTCTCCACTGCCTTTACATAATGCAAGATAAACTCTTGCAAGCTTGTATTTGAATTCAGGAAGCCATGGAAAAACAAAATAATTCTCTGTGTTGTGTTCATATCTGCAAAAAATGTATTCCTAAAGTAAACAGGTACCCACCAGTGACGAATACTATATAGAGCCTGAATCCACTCATGCTCCCTTAGATCATACCTGTCTACAAGAAATCTCCAGCATTCTTCAAACTCTCCAATCGTTTCAGTATTGTGAATGCATCTATAAAATTCATCCTTAAAGCTCTTATGTGCATGCTAGACGTGAGAAAGTTTCTCAGGGACTTTTCTGAGGATGTGCCACATACATAATCTATGACGGGACCGAGGGAATACACGAGCAACAGCTGCTTCAATAGCTGGATCTTGATTTGTTATAATTGAGATTGGGTGGCGACCACACATTGCCTCAAGCCATGTCATGAAGAGCCAAACAAATGATGATTCGCTTTCATCTAAAAGCAAACCACAACCAAACAATACAGCCTGCCGATGGTGATTAAGTCCAGCAAAAGGAGTGAATGGCATCTTATATTTGTTCGTCTTATATGTTGTA
The DNA here is from genome assembly GCA_036023115.1 of Brasenia schreberi. NCBI lineage: Eukaryota > Viridiplantae > Streptophyta > Magnoliopsida > Nymphaeales > Cabombaceae > Brasenia > Brasenia schreberi. The sequence goes on from JAYKKT010000051.1 coordinate 12,007,499, forward strand.
TCAAAGGTAACAACATCACCAAAGTAATCATAGGCCATCCTTGATCTACCGTCAACCCAAAAGAAATTAGTCATATGCTCTTCCTCATCAACTTGTATGGCATAAAAAAATGTTGGATTCTTCGCGTGCATATGCTTAAAATAATCAAGCACAGCTTGTGCATCTGCCTTCCCAAGTGCTCTTTGTCTGACAGTAGGAACATAATTCTTACAATCCTGCTCGATGAAGCCAACATTGCTACCCTGACCTGCCTCCAGTCTCAAAAACGACATCATCAGGTTCGCACGAACCCCAACAGCCACATGAGCATCATTGAGACCATGTGCACCGGTCAACAATCTTTTGTGTGAACGAAGGTACTGAACTGTGCTTGGAGTCATCATGGCATGATTATGTTCCTTGATGAATATCCTAATAACCCACTTCCCATTGTTACTCTTTCTCACTGCCATCTTCGCCTTACAACCCTCCCTGGTAATCAACCGTTTCCGTTTCAAAACCTTGTCTTCATCGGTCCCTGGTTTCTTCTGTCGGAATCCCTCTTTAGAGCAAACAAAATAACGACCAATTATTGATCTGTCCTGCACAGACCGACTAGTCAAACCGATACGAACACTGAACCCCATTCGCCTAGAATACGAATTGCAAAAATGCCTCGCTGCCTCCTCAGAATCAAACTCCATGCCCTCATGTGGCTCAACAATGGTGCAACCCTTAGATGCAGTCAAATCCCTTCCACTAGAATTAGCATCTGGGTCATCATCCCAATTCCCTCCTTGATCATCATCCCCACCAAACTGGGGATCACTCCCACTCGAATTCTCCTCCATTTCTTCATCATCACCCATCCCATCGGGGACATCCAGAGTGCACTCCATTGACCAAAAATGGAACTACAACTCAGATTCTACTGAAGCTACATCTGTACATCACTCACTTGCAAATAGAGAGACAGCTATCGATCAAAACAGTAAAAAAACTTGGAACATTCTTCCAATTAAGCTGCTCGTTAATCTGCTAATTCATCCATCCATCCACGACAAACGTAACGCATGCAACTCGATTGGAAATTCGGAATTTTCCAAGTGAAGTGACGCGAAGACCATAGAATAACGCAAAAACCTTAAGAATAACCTCGATTGGGAAAGCATTACAAAAGGGAAGTACTTCGAAACGAAGGGAAACAACTTCATAGGCAGGCAACTTTGTGTTAAGGATGAAAATTAGGGCAAGTGAACCCTAACATCGGATTAAGCTAGCTAAAAACACGAACCTGAACATGTAAATCCAAGAAAAATCATCAAACGGTTACCTTTATCGATCGCAGAACCAAGGACTCAGACTTCCCGCTCAGCAATGAGAGAGAAAGAGAAGCGAGATGCAGGTAGTTTAAAGTAAGGGCTTCCGTAGATAAAGAAACCTCTGCGTTGCCCAACATAATGACTAAAATTTCCTTTGACTTGGCTTTAAAAGACGTGGATGGACGTAGGAGGCAGTTAGTCGATTGAAGGCATTGTTGTACTTAAAAATGGAAAAGAACAGTGAAAGATCGAACTTCTCTCTTTTACCCCGGGGGTATGTGAATGTGCGTTTTCTTTGGCTTTTCTACTCCATCAGCTAATAAAGGGTAATGTGGTAATTGTATTTGTAACTCTGCTCCTAAGCTTAGTTGTGCAATATGCTGACCTTAGCTTGCTCCTTCTTTTCCAGCTGGTCCAATTTACAACTCATCTGAATGTACGAGCCGAGCTCGGCTCCAATATGGACTATGCTAGCTCCCTTTTTTAGGTCGACCTAGTTGCTCTCTTTGATTGTAGTTCTAAGTATGACAAGCCTGTAAACGAAATAAGAAAAAAGTGTGAGAGAGAGAGGAACAAGGTTACCCACAGAGGGTTTTCTCGAGAAGAAATCAATTGTATATATTCTTTTGTATATATACATGGCTTTTTCATTTTCGAGTTTTTCTGTCGGCTTTCTTTTTTAAAAGTCATTCTTGTTCATCCGTAAGATGCTTAAGACCTTTTCAAAAAAGTAAAATTAGTTTTGAAAATAAAGTTTACTTTGTTTCAAAAAGCAACTCATGAAATCCGTGAAGAGGGTCCTTCTTCTCGCATTTCATGGTTGACGTTAGCATTGGCACCGATAGTGGCGACCAACTACTTACATCTTCTACTTGACCACTAGAGTCAACCTTTGATATACTGGTTTTGCCTCCTACTATTTTGGGATTTACCAAGTTGTATCCTTTATCTAGTTACAAGTAAATTGCAACTTAATCTGTTATGCAGTTTTTCCACAATCGATATATTTTTCTTCCATAACTCATAACAAAGCATATTTTCTACACTTATATACTATACATATCTCAAACTCATGTGGGTTACATGTTTAGTAAACAATTTTTCTCATACCTTTTGTTAAGGGGTTAGCCAACATATCAGTAATTGACACATAACATATAATTATTTCATTTCTTTTGAGCATATCATGAAAATAATGATATTTACCTATTACATGATTGCTTATTGAGCTATCTGCTCTACTCTTAATAAGAGTAATTGTTGTATTGTTGTCACAATAAATGATAATTGGCTTGTTGGTTACGTTTAACTTCAAATCATGTATGAAGCAACTTATCCAAATGGCACTCGTAGCAGTCATACTGCAAGCAACATACTTAGCCTTTTGTGTATGCAACGCTACACAACCTTGTTTCTTGTAAGCTCAAGAAATTGCACTACCTCCAAATAAAAATATTTGATCAAAGGTTAATTTGTTGTCAATCTTTGGTCCTAGCAAAGTCAACATCTGAGTATCCTATCACTTTGAGTTCATCTGCTTGAAAATAAAGTTTCAAGTCGTTTATTCCTATCTTAGTATCATATTCAATGTTGTCATCCAAGATTACTTTGATGTCTACTCACAAGACCAACAACAAAACTGATATCAAGTCTTGTATACAACATAGCATACATCAAGTTCCCCACAACCTATCCATAAGAAACATTAGGCTTAACATTACTTAATTTGACCCATTTCACAATAGGTATAGATGCAGACTCACATTCACCCATTTTAAACTTCTTGAGAATATAATCAATATATCTCTCCTATCTTAGGCATAGAAGTTTATATTCTTTATCTCGAGAAATCTTTATACCTAGGATATAGGATGTTTCTCCCATATCTTTCATTTCAAACCTGTAAGTTTCAGTTTAGGATGTTTCTCAATCTGAAGATTTAGATGAGTCAATAGCCTACTCATATGCTAAGTTATCAATCAGCTCATCTAAATCTATTAAATTACACACTTTCTTTATAAGGTAATGTCATTATCCTTTAAGTGGGACAGTGTGACCCTCGGTATTTTGTGTTCACTTAGAGTTTTGGTACCGATACAAGATTGAACCTAATAGTGAGCATAATTAATATAATCGGTATGCCTTATACAAAAATTCTAAAGGACCCAACCCAAAGAATATCAGAAAAGGTATTATTGTCATATATACCTGATGCTCGCCAGACTTATATTCCTTTAGATCTATTGCTCTTTCTTTGCTTTTTGAAATATGTCAAGTTGCTCCATAATCGATTCACCAACCAATCATCGGATGATACATATAGAGGCACTCGGAAATGATGCAGATTATGTCATGCTTTTATGTTGGGCCGTGTCGTTAATTGTTTTCAACATTGTTCTTCTTATTGCGGTAGTCTCTTTTATAGTGCCTCATATTGGCACAGTTGAAACATTTTACCCAAAAAGTAGATTCCTGCGATTTCTTAAAGTTTTGATCGCTCTGCCTTTTTTTATTCTTACCAAAAAATTTTATTTGGTTTTCTTTATCCTAGTTGTTTTTGGAGCAACTAACAACCTTTCCCTTTTATTTTTGTTTATATGTTCTTTTTCAATTGCTAGTTTTAATAGGAGTTCTGAAAGAATAAAATCTAATCAAAGTCTAAGTGTTGTAGTTATCATGTTCGAGAAATGGGTAGACTGTTTAGAATCATGGATATCTGCATTGGTTTAAGAATGATTAATTTTGCTAAAGCTAAATCCTTAGACATACCAACATTTGGTTAACATGTTCAACTACATTATCACATTCTTTCATTTTATAAGAATTTTATTTTTGAAGGAGTAGTTGTACTTCCAACTTAGTTATTTGAAAGAATCATGGATATCTGCATTGTTTTAGGAATGATTAATTTTGCTACAGTTAAATCCCCACACATTAGCAATATTTGGTTAACATGTTCAACTACATTATCACCTTCTTTCATTTTATAAGAATTTTATTTTTAAAGGAGTAGTTGTACTTGCAGCTTAATTATAGTATTATATTTGTGATCAGAGAACCAAATAATTATTTAGCAGTCTCATATTGTTCAAAGACCCTAATCAAGTCTTCTTACATGTTGGTTAACATTATAATCCTAGATATAGTATTATCTTTTATAAATGTCTTACACTTTTCCTTTTCTTCATCTGTTATAACTGGAGTGGGTGTAATACAGTTATCCTAAGTATATAATCAACTCCCTCTAAAGTTAAGGCCAATGAGATTCTTCTCATCGAAGTTTGAAAATTTAGGCCATTTAACTTTTTTGTTTTTGATAATTCAGACAAACAAATTCTAGAAGTTATTTTTAATAATTTCACACACACGACAAGTATAGAGTCTATACATTTTTATATAGAAAACATAAAGCATGCATCAGATGAATTTACATAAGACATTTCATAAATAATCAACAATAAAAATAGTTAGGCACCTAAATGCAATATCCACAAATTCTAGGTACTGAAGTGTAGTTTATTTAACATACATGTATACTTCTGAAAATATTATAAAACCAAGGAGTAAATATTTACAAGAACTTTACTATAATTTATTTAACATATAAGTATCTTTCTAAAAATATTATAAAACCAGGGTGTAAATATTTTTAGGCACTTTACTGGAGTTTATTTAACATACATGTACCTTTATGAAAATATTATAAAAATCAAGACTAAATAAGAAAAAGATTGTACTTTTCTCAGGTGGCATAACATATAATCTATAAAACTGAGAGAGCTATATCCGTAAAAATATTTGAATCCCAGGTTTTGTATTCGTAATTTCACAGACCGTAAGAGTGCAGACAAGACTTTTCACTCGTACAGGATACATCAGTCTTTTCACATCAAAATATCTTAACATTTTGGTAATTTTGTCTTGCAATATTTCGTAAATTGAGTTTCCGTACAAGGGAGAAAAAGTAATCTCACTTGCAAAACCGCTATCCTAGGTGGTTTACCGCTCGCGGTTTTGTAGAAACACGGGGTATAAAAATGGAGGAGAGAGATCGTGAAGAGAGAAAGTATAAGAGAGGGGCGGAAGGCCACCAGCGGTTCTTCACTATTGGCCTGTCCTTCACCTCTCCTCTTCTTTCACTTCCAAGGCTTTGTTCCCCCTCCTCTTCTTATTTGGCCTTTGTTCCTCCTGTTCTTCCTCTTCGGTTTTTGCAAAGAGGGAGAGAAACATAGAGAACAAGGAGAGGAAGCCGTTGGTGGTTCTTCTTCATTGGTCTGGCCTTCTCTATCTCTTCTTCTTTCTCTTCGCCTGACCTGTACGACATTTAAACTGTCAGTATATTTTCAAGCCTACGACCTGCCTAAGGCCACCTTCGATAGGTGGCTTCTGGCTGTTGTGTGCCTCATTAGCATTTCTTAAACTACTTTCTTCTTTTTCTTTTTCTTTTTCTCTCCTTTTCTATTTGCAAAAACTTAAAAAGAATTCCAACATTGTTAATACTTCTCTCTCACCATTTTTTTTTCTTTCACAGAGCTGGCGTACCTGTTTTGGAGTCGTTGAGGGCTTCAAGGAGGCTTTGATACCAGTGTTGGTGCTTGTCAAGTCTGATAGAGCCGACCATGGATGATGGAGTCGACCACTTTCTCCTTTGTACTTTTGACTTGTTCTCTTTTATCGCAATTCTAAGTATTGTGTTGCAGCAACCACAATGAGCCTATAAATAAAATAGAGAAAAAAGGAGACACATAGAGGGACAATTCACCTACAGAGAGTATTCTCAAGAAGAAATCAATAGTGTTCTTTTTTATCTTATGAGTTTTTCTCTCTCAACTTTCCTTTTTAAAAGTAATTCTTATTCTTTTGAGAGATGCTTAGAACCTTTTCAAAAAAGCAAAAATTAGTTTTGCAAATAAAGTTTACTTTGTTCCAAAAAGTATCTCATAAAATATGGGAAGAAGGCCCTTCTTCCCGTATTTCATTATTGATGTTAGTATTGATGCCGATAGTAGTCACTAACTACTTATAGAACCACCTTTCCTCCCATCTCGAGTCTACTTCTTCGTCGGACTCTGCAATTGTTATGATATTACTTCCCCATTTGTTTTTAGTGCCGGCTTCATCTTAAAAAACTTGCATTAAGGTGAGATTTCAGAATCGGGTACCAAAATACGGTATGGAACTGTTGCTTCCAATTTCAAACCCAATTTGGTTTTGCAAAAGGTGGACTTGTATGAGGAGGTCCTAGAAGTGGTTCCGACGGGTTCTAGATGTGGTTTATAGATATAAGTATGGAAACCACAAACATTATGGTACTCAACTGTTGGACCAGATTTGTGGGTGTTGAATAAATTTGTTTCACGATGGTGGACCTCTTTGTGTATAAAAGTCTAAAAACATTTATGTATCAATCATTATCTATGGACAGAATGCGAGAAAGAGTGGCTATAACGGCCACCAAAAGTCAAACCGTCAGACAATTTTTGAATAAAACTGTAATGATACGGATAAAGGGGCTCCATGTTAGGAAAGCCCAGTTGAAAAATTTGGGAAAGAATGGAGAAGATACTTCTATATAAATAGAGAGCAACGCAAGAGATCAGAATCAATCATTCACTTATACACGCAGAAATACCGAGAAATAGAGAACCTTCTACCCAAGCAAACCTCACTGAGAGGAAACCTCAAAACATCACAAACACATACATGATTTCCATTGTTGCGTACCTCAACAAAAAGATCAGGGGATACCGAGAGGTCGACAATGAGACAAAAACAAGCAGGAAGTCGGCAGAATACCCATATCTGGTATCAAGGCTTGGTTTTTTACCTTGTACAAGTACGCATTAGTGATAAAAAAAATGAGAAGAAATGAGCTTCTTGTGTTTTTTCAAAAATAGCAGAGAACTCCGTTTGAGTCGAGACAAGGTGGAGGAAAAACCCTGTCCGAGTCAACAGAGTGCAGAGATCGGCCGTAAGGCAAATAACGCTATCGAAAATCCTCGGCAAGTAGGCCAGAGGTCAGCCAAGAAGGCAAGAAAGTTGTCGGAAATCCTTGGTCAGTTGGCCAAAAGGATAGTCATAGCAAAACCAACGACAAAGGGTTCCCAAAGATTTGAGGAAAATACTTTCAACAAGTGTGAAGCTTATATACAAGAAAAATTGACAAGGAAGGTTTTTCCCAATAAACTTGTCGATTGAACCATTGACCTTATATTTCTTTTTTAGAACCCATTTATAGCATATGACTTTCCTTCCTTTTGACAAATTAGTCATTTCTCAGACTTGGTTTTTCTCAATAGATTCAATTTCTTCATCTATGACTTTCCCCTAGTCTGTTGCTTCCGATGCGTTTATAACTTATTGATAAGTTAAGTTATCAGTCAACTCATCTAAATCCACCGAATTATACACTTTATGATAATCATTTAAGTAGAACAATGTAACCTTTGGCCTTTTATATCCACTTAAAGTTTCGATTGTTTAAGGAAGGTCTTCTATGAGTTCAAATGATGATTGATCTATGTCTACTAGATCGTCAGTATACTTATTATTATTTTCTAGGATGTCATTCTTATTATCTTCTAAAAATTTAACATCTCTCCTCTCTATGAGTCCGTGGTCCTTATGATAAAATCGATATCCCTTTAAACCTTTAGAATATCCGATTAATATACACCTCAAGGTCCTACTTTTTAGCTTATCTCTAAACTGATCAAGGATTTTTACATGTGTAATCGATCCCCACCTCCTCAGATGACCTAGGTTTGGTTTTCTTCCAAACCACATCTCATATAGTGTACTAAATACAGCTTTACATGGTACTTTATTGAGTATGTATACCGATGTACTTACTGCTTCTTCCCAAAATATCCTTGGTAGAGAGGCATCAATTGATATTGACTTTGTCATATTTAGTAAGGTTCTGTTATATCTTTCAGCTACACCATTCTATTGATGTGTCCTTGCATTGTATTTTGCTTTGCAATACCAAAGTCTTTACAGAATTTCAGAAATTCTACAGAAATATATTAATAACCTCTATATGATCTTAAGACTTTAATTGAATGCCCCAGTTGATTTTCAACTCCCTACTTATATTCTTTAAAAGTTTTAAGTGCCTCAGATTTATGTGCTAAGAGATATAAACATGTATATTTCGAGCAATCATCGATAAAGGTTATAAAATAAACCCTTTCATGATATGGTTGGTTGTAAAGGGTTTTCGCAAAAAGAGAAAATAAATTATGTTGAGACATATTCTCCTATTATGAAATTTGCATCTATGAGGATAATCCTGGCAATATCTACATATTATGATTTGGACTTACATCAGTTAGATGTAAAGACAACCTTTTTAAATGGAGATTTAGATGAAATCATTTACATGCAGCACCTCGAATGATATATAGTTGAAGGCAAAGAAGATAGAGTATATAGGTTGAGAAAATCCCTATATGGCCTGAAACAGTCACCTTGCCAATGATATTTGACTTTTCAAAATATCATTATAGAACTTGGGTTTGTGGCTAATGAGTTTGATCACTATGTATATGTGTGTAATAGTGGTACCCACTTTGTCATCTTATCATTATATGTAGATGACATATTGTTGACTGAGAATGACAATGAAATGATTGTCAAAAGTCATGGTTAAACTCAAGGCTCGAAATGAAGGATATGGGGGAAGCATATTATATCTTGGGTATAAAGTTCTCTAAAGATAGAGAATCTATACTCTTATGCCTAAGTCAGGAGAGATATATTGACTATATTTTTAAGAAGTTCAAAATGGGTGAATGCAAGTCTAATGTTACACCCGTTGCAGAAGGGATCAAACTAAGTAAGGTTGATTGTCTTGGTAAAGGAGACGATAGGCCTAATGTTCTTTATGCACAAGCTGTGGGTAGCTTGATGTATGCTATATTGTGTACAAAACTTGATATTAGCTTTGCTGTTGGTCTTATGAGTAGATATCAAAGTAATCTTAGATGACAACATTGGATAGCTGTAAAAAAGATTTTAAGATATCTGAAAGGAACAAGAGACTTAAAACTATGTTTTCAAGTAGATGAACTAAAAGTGGTAGGATACTCAGATGATGACTTTGTTGGGAAAAAAGATGACAATAAATCAACCTTGGGACAAATATTCTTATTTAGAGGTAGTATTGTTTCTTGGACATATAATAAACAAGGTCATGTAGCATTGCATACACAAGAAGCTGAGTATGTGACTTGTTGTATGACTATAACAAGTGTCGTCTGGATAAGTCGCTTCATACGAGATATGAAGCTGGAGATAACCGAGGAGTCAGCTGTCATTTACTGTAACAATTACTCTTGTCAAGAGTGGAGCTGACAACTCCAAGAGCAAGCATATAATGGTTAAATACCACTATGTTCACGATATGGTTATGAGAAAAAAATATCCATCTCATACATGCCAACTAATGATATGTCAACTAATGATATGTTGGCAAACCCCTTGACTAAAGGCATAATAGAGGAGCTTTTCTCAAAACATATTGCGAACATGGGTTTGAGATATGTTTGATTATTGTATAGGTAAATAATCACACAACGGGTAGTAATTGCAGTAGCAATCATGAAATGACATTACTAGGAAAACAATATGTCAATTTACTTGGATCAAATGGCCAAGTGGGAGATGTAAGGAAATGGTCATTTTCGGCAACCCCAACATAGAAACGGTTGGACTTTGTGGACGAGATGCGAGAAAGAGTGGTTGTAACGGCCACCAAAAGCCGAAACCGTCGGACAGTTTCCGAATAAAACTGTAACAGTCTGAATAAAGGGGTTCTATGATAGAAAAGTCCAGTGAAAAAATCCAAGAAGGGGTGGAGTAGGTGTTGCTTTATAAATAGAGAGCAAAGCAAGAGATCAGTATCAATCATTTACTGATATACATAGAAATACCGAGAAACAGAGAGCCTTCTTCCTATACAAACCCCACTTAGAGGAAACCTCAAAACATCACAAATACATACTTGATTTCTGCTGTTGCGTACCTCAACAAGAAGATCAAGGGACACCGAGAAGTCGATGGCGAGCCAGAAATTGGTAGGAAGTCAACAGAATACCCACAATATTTTGATTAGTGTACTACTCTTCTATCTATTTATGTGAGCTTCATCCTTTGAGAATACACAAATTATCTTTTCAATCCATGTTTTTTGGCACATTATCATCTCATACAAGGGATTCCCCGGAGTTCTGTGTTAGCCGGTGATGTCTCAATTATTGATTGTATCGTCCCCGATAGAAACTGGCGATCTTGAGTTATCCATGAAGTTTGGCAGTTGCACTCTCTACTTGCAGTTCACAAAGGATCTCTATCAGGTGGAACCATCTCTCTCAATAGCTTCTGGGGCTTGCTTATGATTTCCAAGTGCATCTTTTGTTGCGTTTTGCATACTTTTTGTGTCTAGGGTGATTATGTGCAGCTAACATCCTATTCCGAGTCTAACCCGTAGTGTTTTCCCTTTGTAGGTATGACGGAAGATCCCTTTTCTAAAAATACAAAAACATTTGAAAAGCTTAAAATAAAAAAAATCGAAAAACAAGAAAAACCAAAAACAATGGAAAAACAAAAACTCGAAAATAGAGTACTTTGTATAGTTCCCAAGGTTCTTGTTTTACAAAAAAAAACCAAAAAAATCGAAAATTTGGAAAATACCAAAAAGATTTTGTACATAGCTGCTCCTGGTAGGACTTTGACAAAAGAAAAGGATTTCGAAAGAAACGTCGTCTGCATAGCCAGACCAAAAGTTTCGAAATCAAGTGAAAATCCAAGTACAAAACCAGGTCATTTTGAAAACCACGCATCAAATTCCCTCAGGTCTATAGCCCACGAGAATGATCAAAGCCGAGAAGTGGATCCCCTTGAGGAAGATCCCACTTTTGAGCTCCCAGAATTTCATAAAATTCTCGATTTTGAAAGACCTTCCCAATCAGTAGGAGGAGATTTCATAGAAGTGAACCTAGGGGATGATTTCAATCCCAAATCCATCAAAATAGGCGCATGCTTGCATGAAACTGAAAGGTTAGCATTCATTGCATTTCTATGAACCTATTTAGATGTTTTTGCATGGACGTATGATGACATGCCGGGCATAGACCCCAGCATTGTCGAGCATCGTCTTCCCTTAGATGCAGGTGTAAAACCCATAAAGCAGAAGCTTAGGAAAATACACCCGAATGTACACACGCAAGTCAAAGAGGGTTTAGAAGATCTGCTAAAAGCCGGATTTATAAAACCCATTGCGTATTCTGATTGGTTATCAAACATCGTTGTAGTTCGAAAAACCAATGGAAAAATTCGAATATGCATCGATTTCAGAAACCTGAATAAAGCCACTCCAAAGGATAATTATCCTTTACCAAACATAGATTTGATAGTCGATAGTACTGTAAATTATGAAATGTTTTCGTTTATGGATGGCTATTCAGGCTATAATCAAATCAAACTAAGTCCACGAGATTAGGGTAAGACTGCCTTCACAACCCCATGGGGCACGTACTGCTATACGGTCATGCCCTTTGGTTTGAAAAATGCCGGCGCAACATACCAACGAGCCATGACCACGATCTTTCATGATCAGATTCATGAGCTCGTAGAAGTATATGTAGATGATCTCTTGGCAAAATCCAAAACCCGATGCACTCACATCGAATGTTTACAAAAGATTTTCGAAAGGCTTAGGCTTTACAAAGTAAAGCTAAACACTCAAAAATGTGTGTTCGGGGTAGAATCAGGGAAGCTTCTAAGCTTTATAGTGAGCCAAAGGGGAATAGAAGTCGACCCCTCTAAGTGTCGAGCCATCATAGACATGGCTCCACCCTCCAATCTGGCCACTAGATGTGAACCCTTCAACAAACTGTTGAGGAAGGGCACAAAATTCTTATGGGATGACGAATGCCAGAAGTCCTTCGAGAGACTGAAGGCATACTTGGTTAATCCCCCCATTTTGAACCTTCCAAAGCAAGGAAAACCGCTTTTATTATACATCTCCGTGCATGCGAATGCTTTAGGAGCCCTGTTGGCTCAATACGAGGATGACACCCATAAGGAGTATGCCATCTACTATATTTCGAAAACTCTCTTGGCTTATGAACGAAATTATCAAGCCATGGAGAAGACGTGCTTGGCCCTAGTCTGGGCCTGCCAGAAATTCAAACACTATTTCCTAGATCATGAGATCTGGATAGTGTCCAAGCTTGATCCAATCAAGCACTTATTCGAAAAACCCATTCTCACAGGTAGATTGGGCAAATGGCAACTCCTTCTAATGGAGTATGATCTGAAATACCATCACCAGATCTCCATTAAGGGGCAAGCCCTAGCAGATTACGTGGCTGAGTTCCCCTTAAAGGACGCATATCCCACTCTTGTTGAAATGCCTGATGAAGGCATATTGTAAAACCACTTTAAAAACCACATTTTGGCAAATTCTTTCGAAAACCAAGTGTGGAAGATGCACTTCGATGGAGCACGAAACCAACGAGGGGCTGGTGCTGGGGTCATCCTAATCTCCCCTGAAAAGGGCGAGATTCCCATAGCAGTCCGCTTAGATTTCGAATGTTCCAACAACGTAGCTGAGTATGAAGCACTCATACATGGCTTAAGGATTTCGAAAACTCTAGGGGCATCATGCATCGAGGTCTTTGGAGATTCGCTCCTTATCATAAACCAGGTTTTGAAAATTTGGCAAAAGAATAACCACATGAAATATAACTTTTGCACCTTTTCTGTGGTTATTTTATCCTGACCTGCGTATTTTATCTTCACAATCCTCACCAAGTCAACATCTTCACAAGATAGATTTTGTCCTTGAGTTCTAACCTTGAAACATGACCTTTCTTTGTGTCACAGAACTAAGATCTATAGCAACTAACAATACAAGTACCCAGCCCCCCACTTAACGTGGGAAAAAGCTTGACTGTGGTGACTTCTAAACTTGAATCGAACAAAGAAATGCAGTTCAAGAGTTGATCCTCTTAGAGATTGAGTAAGGTCACATTGCCAAAATGCACCAAGATCGGCAAGATAAGAACACTTTAAACCTTATAAAAATACACCAGTTTTGCATACCCCAACTTCATAAACCATTCACAATAAACTATACACAAGTACTTCACATATTGAAAATCATGGGCCTCAATGTCCACAATGGATCCATTTTCCAGAACCAACCACTTTCATGAGTGCGGATGCAGCTAATTTTCACGGTATAAAACCAATATTCACCAATCTTGCGAACCTCACTATACAAAAGACCTAGATCAGAAAGTCAACGATAAGGAACTTAGGGGACCGCATATGTTCCATCTTATTTACTGCTTCTTATAGCATTTCAACACACTACCGTCGATATATACATTGGGTTGGTATAAAACATATGTGATCCTTCTCCCCTTTATAGACAAAAATTCTGTAATCTATTAGATTGATGATTTTTTTAGTTTGTTTCCCCCTTGTTTCATCTATTTGGTGGAACTGCCCTCTGGACTTCCTTTTCCATTCGCAATGCATTTTCCTCTTATCTCCTTCATTTCTGATCAATCAATCATGATTTGGAAAAGCAAGTCACAAGCAGTAACACTAATTCGAAAATAAGAAGCATGTTGAGTTTTTAGATGTATGCACGCGTGGATTACAAAGTTAGAAATGTTGTAATTAAATTGTCTACACCAAAAACATATATCAAGAAACTTCAATGGACATATTTTTTATGACGTATCACGAGTTGGCCACTTGATTGGTCCAGTCCTTCCAATCGTGTAAACTCACACACATAGGAAGAGAGGACAATGGTATCGCCGATGCCCTCTCCTCCTTGGGTTCAGCCCTGAAGGTCGATCCCATTTCAGGGACCAGATCTTTGGAAATATGGCATGCGCCCCACCCATCCACACACGACTTGGATATTTGCCAAAATAACCTAGAGTCTATTGAAAAACCCTGGTTTTATGACATCAAACAATTTTTAGAAAATGGGGGATTCACCGAGGATGCCACATCCAAAGATAAGGCATTCATTCGTAAGATTTCAACCCGATACACCATTCTGGGTGGGGTTTTGTACAAAAAAAGTTTTACCGGCATTCTGCTTAGGTGTATCGACCTAGAGGAGGCTAGGATAGTGATGCACGAGTTCCATGATGGAGAATGTGGAGGTCATGTTAATGCCAACATGATGGCAATGAAAATACTTAGAGGGGGCTATTTTTGGTCCACCCTGAAAAGGAATTGCCACGACCATGTTAGGAAGTGTCATCCATGTCAAGTGCATGGGCACGCCATTCATATCCCATCATCTGCATTGCATTCCGTGGTTAGCCCCTGGCCATTTACCATGTGGGCGTTTGATATCGTAGGCCCAATATTTCCAAAGGCCTCGAATGGGCATCGATTTATTTTAGCAGCCACAGAGTATTTCTCCAAATGGGTGGAAGCCATTTCCCTAACCAATGTGATGGGGCAGCATGTGGTGGCTTTCATCCGGAGGAATATCTTGGCACGATTTGGGGTTCCACGAGACCTTGTGTCTGATAATGGTACCCCATTCAAGAACGAGCGGATGGTTAAGTTATGCAACATGTATGGCATAACTCACCACTTCTCCTCGCCCTACTACCCTCAAGGCAACGGCCAAGCCGAAGCCACAAACAAGACTCTCATTAGTATAATTGAGAAAACCTTAGAGAAGGGTAGGACGTGGCACGAGAAGCTGGATGCAGCCTTATGGGCTTATAGGACTTCCATCCGGACTCCCACGAATGCCACACCATTCGAATTGGTCTATGGCACAAACGCCATTCTTCCCATTCATACTCAACTGCATTCATTCCATACATCCATAGCACTCGACCTTCCCCTAGAGATGCTTCAACATGCTAGGATGGCCGAACTAGATTTGCTAGATGAAAGGCGACTCCTTGCCATGGATCATGCTCGTGCATACCGGCAAAGGATAGCCCGACATTATAGCAAACACATGAGACCTCGCCACTTTGAAGTAGGAGATCTGGTCTTAAAAACCATCCATCATCGTGGCCCACACCCCCTAGGCAAGTGGCGCCCCAACTGGGATGGACCCTATGTTGTACGAGCAACCACTACGAACAATTCGTATTGGTTGATCGATGTAGAAGGTAGGAATTTAGTAGATCCTATCAATGTTCAATACTTAAAGAAGTATCATGTGTAGGATCTGGATTAAATTCCAGTTTTCAAAAAATTTTAGGGATAGCTGCCCTGAGACATGAAAATAAGGTGCAAAGGCAAAGTCGTGTGACCCTGAGTGAGAGAATTCGCACTTGTGAAAGAGTGGAGTCTTCAAAATCGTGGTTACATTTCAAAATCCTTCTTCTTACAAAGAAAGGCCTAGTTCAATATAGCAAGATACTTGCAAGTAGTACGTGCTATTTCTAAATAGGCTGATCTGGAATGGATTGAGTGTAGGCTTGGGATAAGTCCTCCCCTCTTCTCTTCTCCTTCCAAAAGGAAAAACACGGCCCAAACAAAAGGGAATTTCCCATTCAAAGCATCTTTCCAAAAGAAAGAAACCAGAATTCAAAAGAAAAATTGATTCTCTTGTGAAAAAGAGGGATGAAAGAAAAAATACTCCCAAAGGGAGACCCTCTATGAAAAAAGGGAAAAAGAGGCCAAAAAGCTCAAAAAGAGCAGTTTTCTACCTTCTGTGCCTCAAACCACGGGACGCTTCAGAAGGGACCGTGGTATCTCTTTCCCATCCCTGGCTTATCCCAAGCTAAAGCATGGTTCATTTCGAGGAATCCTAAAGTAAAAATAGGATTTACTTACTTGAATTTCATCTTGTTTGAGAATTCGACGTTTCGAGTAAGGCGTATGAATTTGAAATACAGCTTGTTTTCTCATAAAACCTCAGCTAGATAAGCGAGTGTTAAGACTCAAACAAGGGCAAATACGAAGAGCTCGAGATCCTTAGGATCGAGACTCAAGACAGTTGTCCCTTTTGTAAATAGTTTTGTAAATAAGTTTTGAAAAGAAAAAAAATCGAACATCGAACAGCATAGGACTTTGCTCACTAGGAACAACAGGCCTTGTAAGTCTCTAGAGTTCGACCACATCTGGTCTTTGGGAGGTCGCCACTCTTGGCACCACACCCATGTCATCTGCATTCCACGCATGGCACTCGCATAAACATGATCCCATTTAGGACCAGATTCCATAGTAAATCCCTTTGGCGTGATATCTCCTCCTACCAGAGTTTTAAATTGAGATTTTGTTAAAAGATTGGGGCGATCCCATATTCTTCGTGGATAGATCTAGGGAGACATTGAAAGGGGTGTTTGTCATCTTTGCCCTTATCCAAATCGATTTGGACAAGGCCAAAGAGGGGCATCTGTAAACACCCCGAAATCCCATGAATTCCTCGAAATAACCTGGTTTTGTAAAAGCAGCCCCAAAGGGCTATTTTGAGTCTGGAAACCCAAGAGCCTTCCAAACAACCTTGTATATATGTTTTGAACTCTGTATTTCAAAAATATACAATATGGTTTTTGAAAACCTTTTAAAACATGTTTTGGAACCCCGAAGCAGCTTGGCCTAAATCAGACAGAACCTGAAAAGCTAAGGAGAGCCCGGAAGCGGAGCACATGTCGAGCCCGGCACAGCAACTCTCATATCAAATCGACACCCCCAGGATCTCGAACGTCTAAGGCCCTGTTATCATCGAAACATTGTTTGAAGTCATCTCCGGAAGGCGAAAACAGAGGCGGATGATCATGTTGGCGAAGACCCAACGCAGACGGAGCATTGATGCTGTCAGGCCCCGTACAAACCGTCCGTTTCGAACATAGCTCGAAGGAGTCAGAGTTCAGTTTGGATCGGATCTGGACCATATATATCCAGATCTCAATCCAAACCCATGTATGGACTTGGATTTGGATTTGGATTCAAAAATCCAATCCAATATCCATATCCATGGCCCGCATCACCTTCTCATAAATGGAGGTGGGGCCCACTTGAATTTCACATGGGACTATGGGCATGAGAGAGAGTGGGGGTGGATAAGATCAAGTGTGTATTGTAATTAAGCTTGACTTGTGTGTCAAGTTTGGGGTTAATCATGTGGGTTAGTCTAATTAAGTGGGTCTAAGCTTGTAATTAGCCAAAACCTAACCTAGGGCTGCACCAACATGATGTGGTTAAGGTCTATGGGCCATGCAAAGGGAGCTCCACCCTAATCCGCCCCTAATCTGAGCCTAATCACCTAACCTACTTCCCTAATCCCGGCCTAATCCCAACCTAATCACCTAACCCACTTCCCTAATCCTTCCGTAAACCTAGGTTAATTACCCTAAACCTAGCCTAATCCTAACCTAATCACCTAACCTACCTCACTAAACCTCACCCTAGAACCAACCCACCTAGCTAAACCCTAAACCTCTAAACCACCCCTAGCCCACAACCTACCCAAACCACTTGTATCTAAAATATCTGGCCCTACCTTTTCCTGCCCACCTTATCACCACACCACCCTACCTAAACCACCTAACCACTACCCCAAAACCATCCCCAACCGACCTAGCCCAGCCCTATATAAACCCCCCCCTTGGGGGCGAGTTTTCCCATCTAGAAGCCCCACCTTCCCAGTCGGGTCCTCCACTTCCCAGCTCAGCCGAATCCCCTCCTGCTCCACCTGCTCCACATCCCGCCACCACCTGCTCCACCTCCCGCCACCACCTACACCACTACCCTAAAGCCGAGCACCACCACCACCACCATCACCCGGCTGAACTCCATCCTAAGCTCCCTAATCACCCTGTTGATTCCCTTCTACCCGCCACCATCTCTTCACTCGATAAGTACCCTACCTTCCACCTTACTCCCTCTCCACTCTCAGCCACCTAATCCACTACCGTATCAACCTAAGGCCAGCCACTAGCTGCCACCATTCCCCCTCGGCCCGGCCATAATTACCCTAACTACCCGCCACCACCTAGACATCTTAGCTTCATTCGGCCACCCTATCCGACTCATTAAAACCTGCCCATATCACCCCAATACACGTACTACACCCACTACCACCTGGCCCCATCTCCTAGCTAGTTCCCCTACCCTACACCACTCCTAGCCACTCTAACTACCCACCACCACCAAGTCCTCCTAGTCGGCCACTCCAACCGACTGTCATTTCATTCGGCCACCCTAGCAACCCGCCAACCTTAGGTGATCCGTTAAAACCTTTCCTTAGGTTCACCCTTTGCACAACCTACCTTAAAACTAAACCCTATTCTTAGTGACCCTACTTAGGCCCTTTAACCCAACACGCCAAAAGAGCCCTTTCTTAGCAGCCGGCCACCTTCAAGGCGCCTCTTCCGCGCACCAAGGACACTCGACCAACACCCCTTGCCGTTCAACCTCGCGGAGCTCCCTTTCGCAGCCCAAGGCGAAGGCCAAGCTCACGCTCAAGCAAGGCATCTTCGGACCAGCTATTAGTAAGTGCCTAACTCGGTCTTTAGTTGTATATTTGCTTGAGATTCAATTCGATACGGGGTTGTAATAACGGAGCATAATCTCCCCCCGCTTGTAATAACGTGGCTTGGCACACCCACACACGTGCACTCTCTTAGTTGTGCACGATTTTGAACACACACGGGCCTAATCATCCCCTAATACATAAGTATATACATATACTTTAATTTTTGTAGGGTTTTGCTTAAGTTGGGTGTGTTGTCTTTCAATTCAAGCACTCACACACATTGAGCCTTCGCTCTTATTTGAAAGACCCAAGTAAGGGCCGACCTATACTATTTGGGTTTTCATTTCATGTCGTGTGTGTAAGTCTTTCAATTCAAGCACTCACACACATTGAGCCTTCGCTCTTATTTGAAAGACCCAAGTAAGGGCCGTGTTATACTATTTGGGTTTAATTTCATGTTGTGTGCGTAGTACTTCAATTCAAGCACGCACCCACATTGAGCCTTCGCTCTTATTTGCAAGACCCGAGTAAGGGCCCATATACATACTCTATATACATATCTCCCTTTGGCATTTACATTACAAGTCATTTCCCTTCGGTTATTTTCCTTCGGTTATTTCCCTTCGGCATTGTCTTTACATTCGGGTTTTCCCTTTGGAGTAGCGTGAGTTTGCATTGCATCTATGCCATACCACGAGGTAGGACGCATATTGCATCAAAGCAAGCCCCGCTCGAATTCGCCCATGTAGTGGAGTGTTCATAACACACAAACTAGGTGGCCCATAAAGGGATAAAAGAAAAGACTTAGGCACGTGCAAATCCACGTGATCTAAAATCTACAATCGCATCTAAAAGACCCGAATTAGACACCTCGAACCGTTTCATAGGCTTTCTATCCCAAAAACTTGATTTTTTGCAAAGCGTACAGACTGACCCTTGCGCATCGGTGCAAGAAGGTCTGCGACGACAAGAGCTCACTTGCTCATAGTCGCCATGATTAGAAGTCAATTTAAAATATATCTTCGCTAGCTTAGGTAAGCTAGCTGGCACGCCCTGTTTACATAAATAGGCCTTAGACGCACGAGAGGATCCACTCCAAGCCCAGAAAAGGTGGGGAGGCGTGGGGATTTTCGCGCATCTACAGAGATTGGCACGCCCGGTGGGACGTGAGCCTTTCAAAAGTCGAGTTTTTAAGGTAGAAGTTTTGCGAAATTTTTGTTAAAAATGGTGTCATTTTAACTTGTTTTCTTTGCTTGTACTTAGGAAATTTTGAAAAAAAACTTGAAAAAGCATGTCAAAATCCAATCCAAGTGAAGTGTCGAGCCAAGGCTCATGCGCATCAAGTTCTCACTCTAGGAGGATTTTGAAAAACAAAATAAAACTAGATGAAATCAAGGACTTGAGAAGAGAGTTTGAGGCCAAAATCGATGCTCTCAGCCAAGAGGCTGAAGTAGGCGATTCATGTTCATCAAACGGTGAACAAAGGCCTAAGAAAAAATTTGAAAAACCTCGCAAGCACAAAGAGGCCTCCGTAATGGAAGGCAACCAATACCACGAGTCCTTCACACAAAAGGACCGTAAAGCCCTACAATAGTTGTTGAAAGGGAAGAATAAAGAGAAAAGAAGCTACGCCCTGTCTGATTTCCTTCCTATGGATTACGAAACAGACAGTGACGATGAAATACCGAACTTCCATCGGTATGATGGCATGGGAGACCCTAGGTCTCACTTGCAGCTTTTCTCGCGTCGAGCCCATAAGAAGAAAAAGGACTCGATGAAATGGGTGTATTGGTTTCCTTTATCTCTTAAAGGCACAGCTGCCAAATGGCTGGCTTCCTACGACTTAAGCCAGTTCGCTACTTTTGAAGAATTAGTGAACTGCTTCATGCAAAGATTTACACACAATGTAGAAGTCACGCCGACTCTGAATACCTTAAGGGATACAAAGCAAGGCATGAACGAAGACGTATATGCCTTCATTATAAGATGGAGGTCACTTTTGGGCCAAGTGCGAGAGCCCACATCCGAAGGATGCGCAGTAATGCTCATCCTGGATAACTTTAAAAGCGAGTTAAAAACCCTTCTCTTGCTCCATGAGATCTCAACTTTCCATAAGTTGATAAAAAAGGCCTCCCTTTTCGAAACCAACTTGCGAAAAGGGACATACGATCACCTATGGAAAGGAAGTGCCGTTCCAAAAACTCGCTTGGAAAAGCCCATCACTTACGGGCTACCCACGATGGACAAAGGGGCAAAGCCCCATAAAATCGCCAATGTCCGGGTGGCTCCAAGCATGGCAGGCACTTCCAAAAATTTTGAAAAATTAGAAAATAAGAGGGAACGAAATTTTCAAAAACCGGTTGAAAAACGGGAGTATACTTCGCTGGGGCAACCTGTGTCAGAGGTCCTAGACCTCCTACTTGCCCAGGGCATGATAGAACTCCCTGAAATCCCCGAATGAGTCACTTTCAAAGGGGGGTATTTAAACCGATTTTGTAAGTATCATCGGCTCAAAGGCCATGATACCAAACGTTGCTTCTCCCTCTTAAATAAAATTGAGAACTTGATAGTAGAAGGCCGGCTCCAGGTCACTGCGGAACCTGAGCCACCTCAAGCTATCTTCAGGGAACCCTTTCCCAAACACGCCAGTGGCAGTGGGAAAGGAAAGGAGGTATGTACCCTCACCATTTCCAAGGAACTAGCGCAAAAACCAGAACCTGGTCGACCTACTTGTGCGCCCATTCTTGTACTATACAAGAAGCCCGCCCAAGTCATCATTCGGGGACCACCAAAAGTGGAAACCCTGGTAAAACCAGTTTTAAAAATCGAAGGTTCTCCTCAGCTCATCCTTAGAGCCAAGCTTAGTGCGAACCCTAGGCTGCTCGTGGGGGAAGTCACTAGATCCGGGAGGATCTATCAACCCCTGCACCTTCAAGGTGCTCAAAAGGTGGTCAGTGTGCCTGGCCCCTCAAAAGCATGTATCCCTAGTGTTTTGCCAAAAGCAGATAAGGACAAGGTCATCCTAAATCCTTATGACTTCGAAAACCACCTTTCAAAGATTCCTATTCACATGTCTATCCTAGAGCTTATAAAAACTTCGCCTAGGCATAGACTTGTATTAGAGAAAATTCTAGAAAGGGCCAAGGTTGATTCGAACAAAAGTCCGGAATCCTTGTCTGCCCAAGTGGCTTTATTAGGAGCAAAATCGCCCATCACTTTCTCGAAAGATAATGTAGATAGACCCTATGAAACCCATAACCAGGCCCTGCATATCGAGGTGGTTCTAAACAACAACTCTCTGGACAGGTGCCTAGTCGATGGTGGAGGAGAGCTCAACATCCTTCCACTTCATGTGGCGTATAAAATCGGAGTCACCTTGACTTCAGTAAACCCGAGCCCCATCGTTAGCACTAGATACGATGGGAATGCGTCTAGACCATTAGCATAATTGAGAAGACTTTAGAGAAGGGTAGGACGAATAAGACTCTCATTAGCATAATTAAGAAGACTTTAGAGAAGGGTAGGACGTGGCACGAGAAGCTGGATGAAGCCTTATGGGCTTATAGGACTTCCATCCGGACTCCCACGAATGCCACGCCATTCGAATTGGTCTATGGCACAAACGTCGTTCTTCTCATTCATACATAATTGCATTCATTCCATACATCCATTGCACTCGACCTCCCCCTAGAGACGCTTCAGCATGCTAGGATGGCCGAACAAGATTTGTTAGATGAGAGGCGACTCCTTGCTATGGATCATGCTCATGCATACCGGCAAAGGATAGCCTGACATTATGACAAACATATGAGACCTCGCCACTTTGAAGTGGGAGATCTGGTTTTGAAAATCATCTACTATCGTGGCCCACTTCCACTTGGAAAGTGGCGCCCCAAGTGGGATGGACCCTATGTTGTACGTGCAACCACCATGAACAACTCATATTGGTTGATCGATGTAGAAGGTAGGAATTTAGCAGATCCTATCAATATTCAATACTTAAAGAAGTATTATGTGTAGGGTTTGGGTTAAATTCCCATTTTTGAAAACCCTTAGGGACAACTACTTTGAAACTTCGAAAGTAAGCTTCAAAGGCAAATTGTGTAAACCTGAGCGAGAGAATTCACACTTGTGAAATAGTGGAGTTTTCCAAACACGAGGTTACATTTCAAAACCCTTCTTCTTACAAAGAAAGGCCTAGTTCAATATAGCAAGATACTTGCAAGTAGTATGTGCTATTTCTAAATAGGCTGATCTGGAATGGATCGCGTATGTCCTTGGGATAAGTCCTCCCCTCTTCTCTTCTCCTTTCAAAAGGAAAATATGGTCAAAAGCAAAGGGAAATCCCCGCCAAAATTTCTTTCCCAAAGAAAGAAACATGAATCAAAAAGAAAAAATTCGATTCTCTTATGGAAAAGAGGGATTAAAGAAAAAATACTCCCAAAGGGAGACCCTCTATGAAAAAAAGAAAGAAAAGGCCAAAAAGCTTTAAAAGAGCAGTTTTCCGCCTTCTACGCCTCAAACCACGGGACGCTTCAGAAGGGACCGTGGTATCTCTTTCCCATCCCTGGCTTATCCCAAGTAAAACATGGTTCATTTCGAGGAATCCTAAAGTAAAAATAGGATTTACTTACTTGAATTTCATTTTGTTTGAGAATTCGACGTTTCGAGTAAGGCATAGGAATTTTGAAATATAGCTTGTTTTCTTATAAAACCTCCACTAGATTAGCGAGTGTCAAGACTCAAGCAAAGGCAAAACACGAAGAGCTCGAGATCCTTAGGATTGAGGCTCAAAGCAGTGTTTCCTTTTGTAAATAGACTTTGAAAATCGAACATCGAGCAACATAGGGTCTGCTCACTTAGAGCAGCAGGCCTTCGTAAGTCTCAAAAGTTTGACCATGCTATTTGGTCTCCGAGAGGTCGCCATTCTTGGCGTCTCATCCATGTCATGCATGTACATATCCACGCATGAACACTTGCATAACATGATCCCGTTTTAGGACTAGAAACCATAGAAATTCCTTTGGCGTAATATCTCCTCCTACCAGGTTTAAAAGAGAGATTTTGCTCAAAAATTGGGACAATCCCATATTTTCGTGGATAGATCTAGGGAGACATCGAAAGGGGTGTTGTCGTCTTTGCCATTTGGATAATGCCAAAGAGGGGCATCTGTAAACACCCCAAAATCCCACGATTTCCTCAAATATACCTGGTTTTGCAAAAGCAACCCCAAAGGCCTATTTTCAGTCTGGAAACCCAAGAGCCTTCCAGAGAACCCTATACATATGTTGAAACCATATATATTTTAAAAATATATACATATAGTTTTTAAACCTTAAAAAGGTGTTTTGAAACCCCAAAAAGCAGCTTGGCCTGATGAAAGCAGGATCGAAAAAGCGAAAGAGAGCCTAAACCCGGAGCATATTTCAAGCCCGGTACATCAACTCTCGTATCAGAATCATCCCCAGATTCTCGGACATCTAAGCCCCTCATATCAAGAATTTATTCAAAATGATCTTCGGAAGGTGAGAAGAAGAGTGGACGACAATGTTGGCGAAGACCTAATACAAGATGGAGTACTGATGCAGTCAGGTCCCGCACAAACCGTCCATTTTGAAACTCCATGAAGGAATCAGAAAATCAGATTTGCGCCGAATCTAGACCATATATATCCAGATCCAGACCCAAACATGCATTTGGATTTGGATTTGGACTTGGATCCAAAGATCCAAACCTAATATCCACATCCATGGCCCACATCACCTTCTCATAAATGGAGGTGGGGCCCACAGATATTTCACGTGAAAAGCTTGGGTATAGAGAGAGAAGGGGTGATAAAGTATGAGTGAGAAAGTTGGTGGGCTTGACTTTCAGTCAAGGGTGGGTTAACCTTGTGGGTTTAGCCTAGAGTGTGGGTTTGAGCTTGTATGCACCTACGCCTAACCTGGGGCTGCACCAACATGAACATGGCTGCAACTAGGTCCATGGATCGATGCCAAGGGGATGTTCCTAAAAACCTAGCCCTGAGCTAACCCACCTCACCTAGCCACTCCCCCTAGACCTGACCCAATCCTAGCCGTCCTCACCCAAAACCACCGCAACCTCACCTAGCCGACCTCACCTAGCTCACCTCACCTAACTAGACCACCTAGACCCTAACTAAACTAAACCTAATCCCACCTTAATACACCTAATTAATCCCCTAACCATTAATTCCTAGCCACCCTAACCAACCTACCCTAAACCACCATACAACCCACCCTAACCGACCTACCCCAAACTACCCCACAAGCCCACCTTATTATAAATATCTACCCATACCACTCCCCACCGACCCAGCTCTTGGGCCTATAAAAACCCCTCTTTTGCGGGTTTTACCCTCTCTCTCCACCCTCTCTCTTCCACTCACATCCCCTCTCACTTCCCCCCAACTGCACTATTTCCACCGCCACTTCCACCCGGCTGCCACCTCTTCGCTTCAACAACCTTCCAGCACCTTTCACCTTCGACTGCCACCTCCGGCCACCACCTCATCCACCAGCACCACGGTTAGTACCACATCTCAGCCCCATTTAACCTTCCACCCCTTTCTTACCCGGTTGCACACTCCACCACCTGCCACAACCACCTAGCCTTCTCCCTTACACCCGGCCCAACTACACCCTACCTCACTACTTTTCCTTAGCACCAACCACCCCAGCCCCTAGCTAAACCTTCACTCTTAACCTGCTACCACCTAGCCAACACCCTAACCTGCCACAACCCAACCAACATCCCTACTTTCCACGCCGATCACCCGGACATCATCAAGTCTCCATCCGACTAGAACCCTACCTGCCGCCAATCCACATCTAAGGAGCTCCCCTTCGGCTGTCCAAGGCGACTCACTAGGCCAAAGCCAAGCAAGTTGAGCACGGACCAGCTACACGTAAGTGCCTAACGCGGTCCTTGATATGAACTTGCTTACACTTAATTAAATTTGATACGGGGTTGTAATAATGGAGCGTTGTCTCCCCCCGGTTGTAATAATGTGGTTTGGCACACCAACACACACGTGCATTTGAGTCATTCCGCTCTTAGCTGCACACCATTTTGGCACACACACCGGCCTAACCAACCCTTAAGATATAGTTATACCTATATATATTAAGCTGCGTGGGTTTTAATTTAAGTCGTGGGTGTTGTCTTTCAATTTCCACACTCACACACATCGAGCTTTCGCTCTTATTCCCAAGACCCTAGTAAGGGCCATATTGTAATTTCGTTTGGGTGTTTAAATTCAAGTTGTGTGCGTGGTCTTTAAATTCTACACTCACACACATTGAGCTTTCGCTCTTACTCCCAAGACCCTAGTAAGGGCCGTATTGCAATTTCATTTGGGGTGTTTTAATTCAAGTTGTGTGCGTGGTCTTTCAATTTCCACACTCACACACATTGAGCTTTCGTTCTTATTCCCAAGACCCTAGTAAGGGCCATATTGCAATTTCGTTTGGGTTTTTTAATTCAAGTTGTGTGCGTGGTCTTTCAATTTCCACACTCACACACATTGAGCTTTCGCTCTTATTCCCAAGACCCTAGTAAGGGCCATATTGCAATTTCTTTTGGGTGTTTTAATTCAAGTTGTGTGCGTGGTCTTTCAATTCCACACTCACACACATTGAGCTTTCGCTCTTACTCACAAGACCTTAGTAAAGGCCATATTGTAATTATATTTGGGTTTACATTACAAGTCGTGTGAGTTGTCTTTCCATATACACACAACACCCACGCACATGTTGGCGACCTTCGGGCCCATATATATTATAAGTATTTCCCTTCGGCTATGTCTTTAAGATTTGGGTTTTAAGGTTCAATTGTGTGCATAGTCTTTCAATATATATACACGACACACACTTGCACAATTGAGCCTTTCCGCTCTTAAGATATAGCCATATTTCCCTTTTGCAATTTACATTAAGTCATTTCCCTTCCGCATTGTCTTTCAATTCGGGTTTTCCCTTTGGAGTTGTGTGAGTTTGCATTGCATATTCGCCATACCACGAGTTAGGACGCATATTGCATCAAAGCAAGCCCCACACTCCCGTGTAAAAATCGCCCAACTTAGGTCACTTGTGCACACAACTAGTTGGCCCTAAAAAGCTTAAAAAGAAAGACATAGGCATGTGCAAATCCCACGTGAAATAAAACTTGTAATCATACAAAGAAAGCCCAAACACTTCGGGTATTTTCAAAAGAGGTTCGATTTAAAGACTTTGCCAAGCGTATAGACTGACCCTTGCGCATCGGTGCAAGAAGGTCTGCGACGAAAAGAGCTCACTTGCTCACAGTCGCCCCGATAGAGTCAGATTTCAAAACTTACTTCGCTAGCTTGAGTAAGCTAGTTGGCACGCCCTTTTGTTGTAAAAACGACTTAGACACACGAAAAGGTTCACTTCGGGCCTAAGAACCAGAAGTGGGAATTTTCTGTGTCTACAGCTACTAGTTCACCTCCACGGATTTGGATGATGAGAGATTACTTGATTGGCCCTTCACTTTCGAAGGATTTGGAGGTGGCTTTTCCCATTTCACTCTCAGCCAATTCTTTGAGGGGACACGGTTCTTCCACCACCCTCGATTTGTATATTGTATTACAAAAGAAGTACCAGATTGTAGGAAAATACAAACCTAAGTATTTTTTTCGAGATAATAGCAGATTGCAACTATACTTTTCTCACACTTAGAACTTAGAAAATTTTGGATATGTCAATTAAAGAAATTCGAGGCCAAGATTTGTTCATTTGTTGTATCCTTTCATCCATTGCAATTAGTCATATACCACTTGTTGAAAATTTTAATTAAAGGAAAAAAGTTTGCTATTTACTTTTAAAGCCACACTGGTATTTAAATAATTACCAACCTTAGGATGAAGAGTGCTTGGACCTTGAATTGATGTCCAACTCGCTGGTTCAAACTAGCTAGCTAGATGCAATATTGAATATGTTAGGAAGCCTTTTGAAGATAAATTAGGTAGGTCATTTGGTAGATTTTCAAAGCTTTTATCATCGCCCATGAGTTTTCATTGAAATTTATATTTGAAATTAGACGTAGCCGGTTTGAAACCAGCCCATTGGTTCAAACTAGAATTGAATCGTCCGTGGAACAGGTGGTAATCCGAACCGACCCTGGAACCGGAGACTCCTGGTTCAGTTATGGTTCATGCTCTTCGTAAATCGGCCTGGAACCAGAACTGGAACCGACCTTCTAAATCTTCTAGAACCCACTATGCTTTAAAAGTTTTTTTAAAAGATTTGGAATGGAACCTTGATCTTTAGCTCAATGGCAATACTCTTATTGCTGGTGGGGAGTTCGACTCTCAAGAGGTGTATGTGTTTGGTGTTTGATCTTGTAACCCAAAAAAAAAAATTGGAAATCAGGTGTCCAATTAAGAGCCTATCAATCGGGTTGTCAGGCTAACAAACTAGTTGCAAAGTTGACAACCATTGAAAAAATATTTTAATGGGTTGTTAACAAGGCTGACAACTCAAACTACATCGTTCCTTTTGGTACATCTCGGAACTAAAACTACCTTCAAACTGGTGGTTCTAAAACCAGAATTGGTCCCGAGACGGCTCTGTTTCAGGTTCCCAACAAACCGAAACTAGCTGCTTGGAACCGTTGATTCCAGTTTACCGCAAACCAAACGTGTATCTGAAATGATGTGCAGGCAATGAGCAAAGCAGATGATGTCGTTGTCGCTCAAGACAGGAGTGGACAATTCTCTTAAATTCAAGCATTCATAGATGAGGAACCAGCATATACTTTTTCAAGGTAGGAAATAGAATGAGCTTGTCAATGTGCCTCGGAATAAGTGTGATATAAGCTTGGTTGGTGATGGAATGGATGAATCGAACAATATCATCATCAGCTGCAGCAAATCTAACGCCTCTGGTGTCCACACCCATGAGAATGCACTGTCTGTAAGTTTTATTTCTATTTGTTATAATCACTTGATTTAGATTTCATTTAGTTTGTATCCATTGATACCATATTCCATAGGAAAATATGATTGGAAGGAAATGACAAAACATAACCCTTTGCTAGGATTTAAATTCTGGACATACATGTAACACATGAGTCACTATTATACTAACTTTTGATGAACAGTTTGAAGAACTCTTAGCACCAAGAATTCTCATTATCAAGTGAATTATTGAAGAAATAATCAAAAAACTCCCTAAATGAAAAGGAAAGCATTTTTAGGATCTCCATAAATATGAGGATCTATAGCTCTAGGATGTGAACACTTTGTGTGCAAAGATGTGACACCCAATAGTCCTCTTATTAAGAGAATTGAATTATTTCTTGAATTTTATAAATTCTTCTTACTTCATGACCTGAAACTTCCTTTTGTTAGATGAAAGACCGAGGGAGCTTTCTTTTGTCGGAGCCACCATAAGCATGATGGAGTAGGGAACTATGATGAAAACCTTAGTGAAGATGGCATAGGACATGATACAAGTGGGTTACTGGTTAGGTATGCCAAATAAGCCAGCTCATAAGCTCACCTAAAACAAGCCGAGCGCCACCCAAGACAAGTTGTCGAGTTGGTAAAACATGAAACAAATATCAACTAGACTACAAAAGTGTTGAATCGGCGGTAGATGATGCACTCTTGTTCTTGCTCTTTGGTTGCCAAAAGCTTTGCTTCTCTGCGTTAGTTGTTTTCCAATTATTTTCAGTAGTAGAAATGGAGGTTGTTGTGTTTCGAGGTTTCCTCACAACAGTTTTTTCACGGAGACCTTTTTTTGTATCTTTTGTATATTTTTCTGTATTATGCACTGCTCTATTTATAGAGCAATACCTGCTCACTGTCTTTTAGCTTTTCACGCTGGGTTTTCCTCTTTTGAGTAGACGAATCCGGATGATTACTGTAAAATCTGGTAATCGTCCGACGGTTACACATGACTCTTATCTTGTAACCCCTATCTCTGGTAACGGATTGGATGGCCAGTCAGAGTTCAACCTTGACTTGGTTTTGACAATCATCTCATTGTCGTTTCCAGTCAACAATATAGCATCTACATATAATGATAAGATGACAAAGTGGCTCCCATTGTTCCAGACATATACACAATGATCAAGTTTATTAGTCACAAACCCAAGTTCTATATTTGTATTTTGAAAAGTCAAATACCATTGGCGAGGTCACTATTTCAGGCCATATAGGGATTTTTTCAGCCTATATACTTTATCTTCTTAGTCTTCAACCACAAATCCTTCGGCTTGCTGCATGTATATGATTTCTTCTAAATCTCCGTTTAGAAAAGTTGTATTTACATCTAACTGATATAAATCCAAATCATAGTATGCAGATATTGCTAGGATTATACGTATGGATGCAAATTTTGCAACTAGAGAATATGTCTCAACATAATCTATCCCCTCTTTTTACGAAAAATCCTTTGCAACCAACCTCGCTTTAAACTTGTCGATTATACTATCGACATTATATTTCTTTTTCAAAACCCATTTACAGCCTATGACTTTCCTTCCTTTTGGCAAATCAGCCAATTCCCAGACTTGGTTTTTCTCAATGGATTCAATTTACTCATCCATGGCTTTCCCCGAGTCTATTGCTTCTGATGAGTTCATAGTTTGCTGATAAGTCAAGTTATCAGTTAACTCATCTAAATCTACCGAATTACACACTTCTTCTGCAAGACAAGTGTGATAATCCTTTAAGTAGGACGGAGTGGCTCTTGGCCTTTTATGTTCACTTAAGGTATCGGTAGTTTTAGGAAGATCTTCAATGGGCTCAAAAGATGGTTGGTCTAAGTCTACCAATTCATCAACACATTCTTCATTGTTTTCCGGGATGTCATTCTTAGTATCTTCTAAAAATTCAACATCTCTGTTTTCAATAAAGTCTATGGTCCTTATCATAAAAGCGATATCTTTTGAATCTTTTGGATATCCAATTAATATACATCTCAAGGACCTACTGTCTAGCTTATCTCTAGACTGATCAAGGATCTTTACATATGCAATAGATCCCCACCTCCTGAGATGACTTAGGTTTGGTTTTCTTCCAAACCACATCTCATATGGTGTAATGAATATAGCTTTACACGGTACTCTATTGAGTATGTAAACTGCTATACTTACTACTTCTTCCCGAAATACCCTTGGAAGAGAGGCATCGTTCAACATAGACCTTATCATATTCAACAAGGTTTTATTGTGTCTCTCAGCTACACCATTTTGTTAAGGTGTCTTGGGCATTGTATTCTGTTTTGCAATACCAAAGTCTTTACAGAATTCTAAAAATTCTACCAAGGTATATTCACCTCATCTGTCTGATCTTAAGACTTTGATCGAATGCCCTAATTGGTTTTTCACTTCTTACTTATATTCTTTAAAAGTATCAAGTGCCTCAGATTTATGTGTCAAAAGATATAGATACATATATCTCGAGTAATCATCGATAAAGGTTATAAAATAACCCTTTTCATGATGTGACTTTACTCTAAAAGGTCCACATAAATCTGTGTGAATAACCTCCAACAGGGTTGTTACCCTTGTTACTTCCTTGGGAAAAATTTTCCTTGTCATTTTTTCTTATATACAAGCTTCACACTTGTTGAAAGTATTTTCCTCAAATCCAGGCAATAAGTCAAAGTTGGATAATTTCCTCAACTTTTCCAGACTTATATGCTCTAAGCATTTATACCACATATTAACATCAACAAAAAAGGCACTCTCAATATAAGCAAAAGTTGTACCAATTTCATTATGAGAAAGCTTAAATAGTCCATGTTCTAATCGAATTCCCTAGAGAATAATATTCTCGAATGCTTTCCCATAGTCACCTTGTTAGGAATAAACCTAATATCAAAACCTTTCTTTATCAAGGCAGGGACCGATACCAGATTGCGCCTTATAGATGATACAATTAACACATCAGTCAATACAATTAGTTTGCCTTGTATAAATATTTTAAAGGACCCAATACCCAAAACATCCGAGAAAGTATTATTTATCATATAGACTCGATGTTCCCCGGGTATTCCTTCATATCCATTGCTCCTTCCTTGGTCTTTGAGATGTGCCGTATAGCTCCTGAATCTATCTACCAACCTTTCACCGGGCGGTCCATATACAAGCACTCGGAAATCATAAAGATTATGTCCTGCTTCTCTGACTGTCTGCACTGTTGGTTGTTTCCTCCACCTTTCTTGTTGCGGCAGTCCCTTTAGTAGTGTCTCATCTTTCCGCAGTTGAAACACTTGACCCGAGAAGCGGTTTCCAGCGATTTCTTAAATTTTGATCACCTTTCTTGTTTTTGACCAAGTGTTCTTGATATATTGCTAGTTTTAGGGACAACTTTGAAAGGTTAATCTCAAGCCCTAATCTAAGGGCAGTAGTGACCATGTTCCATGACGGGAGTAGACTGTTTAGTATGGTAGATATCTGCATCGGTTCTGGGATGATGAATTTTGCTACGGCTAAATCTCTAGCCATTACTAGCATGTGGTTTATATGCTCTACTACATTATCTCCTTCTTTCATTCTGAAGGAGTTATACTTTTGTAGTAACAACTGCAAATGTAATTTTGCAATTGTATCATACTTAGCTCTTATTGAGTCAAACAACTCTTTAGCGGTCTCGTATTATTCGAAGACCTTAATCAAGTCATCCTCCATGTAGGTTAATATGATTGTCCTTACTATAGTATCATCTTTTAGAAATGTTTTATACATTTCTACTTTTTGCTCACTTACGTCTCGGAGTGGCGGACGCATGGTTTCCTTCAACACATACTCAACACCTTAAAATATTAGAGCCAGTGGGATTCTCCTCTTCCATATTTGGAAGTAAAGACCGTTCAACTTCTCAATTTTTAAAACTCATATACACATATCCTAGAGCTCATTTTTATGTGTTTGGCAATAATAACAATTAAACGGTCTAAAAAGAAAATAAATATAAAACAAATAACACACATAGCATGAATCATGTTAGAATGATGCATAATATCATATAAGTAGACCAACGATAATTTCATAAGCTCCTTGGGACAAATTTGAAATTTTTCTAAATTATTTCTACCTTTCTACCCCTTAAATAATACCAAGGGTAAATCCATAATTTTAACTATTTGTCCTCTTTTGAATTTTTTGTCAAAGCCTAAGGACAAACTTGTAAAATTACTCTTTCGTATTTTTGTAAAATTCATGACTAATCAGGGTTAGAATTGTAATTTTAACCCTTAGGCCAAAATTGTAATTTTTCAAAAGTATAGGGGCAATTCTGTCTTTTAATTGAATGGCAGAACATAAATTATCTAAACCGGGAAGGGCATAAACATAAAATGATAGCCCGATATTTCATAATTTTTACAAACTGCTAGAGGGTAAAACAAACTTTTTGCATAGTAAGGGCAAAATAGTCTTTTTACCCAAAAATATCTGGACAATTCTGTAATTTTCTACAGTGGTAGAATTGTGAATAAAGAAAACTATCTGGGGCAGAATGGACTTTTTAGTCCGTTGGGCAGCTAATCATCAACATGTACAAAAGAAGTCTATGACAGAAATGAAGATGTTGAGATGGATGAGTGGTCATACAAGAAAAGATCGTAGACATAATGAGATTATTAGAAACAAATTAGGAGTGGCACCAATAGAGGATAAAATGAGAGAACATCGTTTAAGATGGTTTGGACATATAGAAAGAAGATCACAAGAAGAACCTGTAACAAGGTTAGAAAAACTAAATTTGGAAAGTATTAAAAGAGGTAGAGGACGACCACAAAAGTATTGGAAAGAAACAATAAAGAATGATCTAGCTTATTAGGAGTTAACTGCTAACATGGCACACGATAGGGATATGTGGAAACAAAGAATCCATGTAGCCGACCCCGTCTAGTATGGGAAAAGGCTTAGTTGTTGTTGTTGTTGTTGTATTTGATCTCTTTATAGTTAATACAATATTCAAAAAATGATGAACATTTAATTACTTATAAGAGTGGCTTATCACAAACACAAATTGATTACTTTATTTGTAAAAAAAAAGATAGATCGTGTTGTAAAGATTACAAAATAATTCTCGAAAAAAGCTTAACCACCCAACATCGACTTTTAGTTATGGATTTACAAATAAAAAAATGGACAAAGAAGAAAAAAGTGGATCGAACTATTCGGAGTAAATGGTGAAATCTCAAAAGTAAGAAAAAAGATATATTTAAACAAAAAGTCCTTCAAGGAGATGTTTGAAATTATGTTGGTACACCTTGTGATATGTGGAACAATATGGCTATACATATTAGAAAAGTGGCGAAAGATGTATTAGGTGAATCTAAGAGAGGTGTACCGGCACAAAAAGAAGCTTGGTGGTGGAGTGAAGTAGTGCAAAATAAAATCAAGGCAAAGAGGGCACGTTACAAATTACATTATGTTAAGAAAACAAGTGAACCTTTAGAAGCTTATAAAAAAGCAAAGAAGGAAGCGAAAAAGGCCGTGAGTGAAGCAAAAACTAATATTTGAGAGGGTTAGTCCTGGATAATAAGATTCATATTGGTTCTTGGAATATCGAAACATTATCGGGTAAGCTAATGGAGGTGGTAGATACTATGATTCAGAGAAGATTCATATTCTATGTTTACAAGAGACAAAATGGGTTGGAGAAAAAGCAAAGGAGA
This sequence comes from Brasenia schreberi, assembly GCA_036023115.1. Taxonomy (NCBI): domain Eukaryota; kingdom Viridiplantae; phylum Streptophyta; class Magnoliopsida; order Nymphaeales; family Cabombaceae; genus Brasenia; species Brasenia schreberi. The sequence goes on from JAYKKT010000051.1 coordinate 12,041,968, forward strand.
CAGAGGATATAGGTTTTAAATTATGGTACTCAAGTAAAGAAAAGGCTCGAAACGGAGTTGGTATTATCATAAATAAATATTTAAAGGAGAGTGTAGTAGACATACAACGATATGGTGACCGAATCATGACGTTGAAATTAGTGTTAGGAGCAGAGGTTTTGAATATAGTTTGTGCTTACACACCCCAAGTAGGACTAGAAGATAGTATAAAGACAGCTTTTTGGGAAGAGTTAGATAAGGTGATTCAAAAGATTCCACAAAAGGAGATGATTGGTTTAGAAGGAGACTTAAATGGACATGTCAGTAAAGAGGCATTAGGATATCAAGATATTCATGGAAACTTTGGTTTTGGGGATATAAATGAGGAAGGTAGGGAGATTTTAAATTTTGCTATGGCATTTGATCTCTTTATAGTCAATACAATCTTCAAAAAACGAGATGAACATTTAATTACTTATAAGAGTGGCTTATCACAAACACAAATTGATTACTTTATTTGTAGAAAAAAAGATAGAGCGTGTTGTAAAGATTGCAAGGTAATTCCAAGAGAAAGCTTAACCACCCAATATCGACTTTTAGTTATGGATTTACAAATAAAAAAATGGACAAAAAAGAAAAGAGTACATCGAGCTATTCGAACTAAATGGTGGAACCTTAAAAGCGAGAAAGAAGATATATTTAAAGAAAGTCCTTCAAGGAGATGTTTGGAATTATGTTAGTACACCCTATGATATGTGGAACAATATGGCTATACATATTAGGAAAGTGGCAAAAGATGTGTTAGGAGTATCTAAGGGAGGTGTACCGGTACAAAAGGAAGCTTGGTGGTGGAGTGAAGTAGTACAAAATAAAATCAAGGCAAAGAGGGCATGTTACAAATTACATTATGCTAAGAAAACTAGTGAAACTTTAGAAGCTTATAAGAAAGCAAAGAAGGAAGCGAAAAAGGCCGTTAGTGAAGCAAAAGCTAAGATTTGGGAGGACTTATATAAAAAACTCAACTCAAAAGAGGGTGAAAGAGATATTTTTAGGAGATAAGAAAACTAAAGATCTTAATTATGTTAGATGCATAAAAGATGAGGATGAAAAAATTCTAGTGGCAAATGATGATATAAGAAATAGATGAAAAAACTATTTTTATAATCTTTTTAATGAAAATAAAGATGTTAGTATTAGTTTAGAAGATTTAGCAAAGTCAGAAGAGTATATAAACCACAATTTCTACCGACATATTCAAAAGAATGAAGTGAAAGAGGCTCTTAAACATATGAAGGGAGGTAAATCGGTAGGACCAGATAATATTCCTATAGAAGTTTGGAAAATACTAGGAGAAATAGGAATCACTTGGCTCACAAGACTATTTAATGAAATATGGAAAAACTAAAAGATGCCCGAGGAATGGAGAGCAAGTACACTTATACCCATATATAAGAACAAGGGAGACATTCAAAATTGTGTGAATTATTGAGGTATCAAGTTAATGAGTCATACTATGAAATTATGGGAAAGAATTATCGAACATAGGTTAAGACAAGTATCAAGTACAACAGAGAACCAATTTGGATTCATGCCAGGCAGATCTACTATTGAAGTGATTTACCTTTTGAGACGCCTTATGGAACATTTTAGAGCAAAAAAGAAAGACCTTCACATGATATTTATTGATCTAGAAAAAGCTTATGACAAGGTACCGCGGGAGGTTCTTTGGAGAACTTTGGAAAAAAGCGGTATCCCATTGACATATATTAATCTTATAAGCGACATTTATGATGGTGCAAAAACATGTGTGAGGACTCATGAAGGAACAATAGACTTCTTTGAAGTTAATATTGGGTTACATCAAGGATCAACTTTAAGTCCATACTTATTTATAATGGTGATGGATGAGTTAACAAAACATATTCAAGATGAAGTACCTCGGTGTATGTTATTTGCAGATGACATTGTATTAGTGGAGGGTGGTCCCACTTCATGGACGGGTGTGGGTAAAGAAGTTAGTCCCGCTACATTGCCGCCTGAATGTACTGAAAAATTTTCAAAGAGGGTCTCCGCATTTTGATTATGGACGGATGCGAGGGGTAAGGAAGCTAGTCCTAGATAATAAGATTCGTATTGGTTCTTGGAATACCCAAACATTATCGACTAAGCTAATGGAGGTGGTAGATATTATGATTCGGAGAAAGATTCATATTTTATGTTTACAAGAGACAAAATGGATTGGAGAAAAAGCAAAGGAGATAGAGGATACAAGTTTTAAATTATGGTACTCAAGTAAAGAAAAGGCTCGAAACGGAGTTGGTATTATCATAAATAAAGATTTAAAGGAGAGTGTAGTAGACATACAACGATATGGTGACCGAATCATGATGTTTAAATTAGTGTTAGGAGCAGAGGTTTTGAATATAGTTTGTGCTTACGCACCCTAAGTTGGACTAGAAGATAGTATAAAGACAGCTTTTGGAGAAGAGTTAGATAAGGAGATTCAAAAGATTCCACGAAAGGAGATGATTTGTTTAGGAGGAGACTTAAATGGACATGTCGGTAAAGAGGCATTAGGATATCAAGGTATTCATGGAAACTTTGGTTTTGGGGATATAAATGAGGAAGGTAGGGATATTTTAAATTTTGCTATGGCATTTGATCTCTTTATAGTCAATACAATCTTCAAAAAACGAGATGAACATTTAATTACTTATAAGAGTGGCTTATCACAAACACAAATTGATTACTTTATTTGTAGAAAAAAAGATAGAGCGTGTTGTAAAGATTGCAAGGTAATTCCAAGAGAAAGCTTAACCACCCAACATCGACTTTTAGTTATGGATTTACAAATAAAAAAATGGACAAAGAAGAAAAGAGTGCATCGAGCTATTCAGACTAAATGGTGGAACCTTAAAAGCGAGAAAGAAGATATATTTAAACAGAAAGTCCTTCAAGGAGATATTTGGAATTATGTTGGCACGCCATGTGATATGTGGAACAATATGGCTATACATATTAGGAAAGTGGCGAAAGATGTGTTAGGGGTATCTAAGGGTGGTGTACCGGCACAAAAAGAAGCTTGGTGCTTGAGTGAAGTAGTACAAAATAAAATCAAGGCAAAGAGGGCAAGTTACAAATTACATTATGCTAAAAAAACTAGTGAAACTTTAGAAGCTTATAAGAAAGCAAAGAAGGAAGCGAAAAAGGCCGTTAGTGAAGCAAAAGCTAAGATTTGGGAGGACTTATATAAAAAACTCAACTCAAAAGAGGGTGTAAGAGATATTTTTAGGATAGCTAGGGCTAGAGATAAGAAAACTAAAGATCTTAATTATGTTAGATGCATAAAAGACGAGGATGAAAAATTCTAGTGGCAAATGATGATATAAGAAATAGATGAAAAAACTATTTTTATAATCTTTTTAATGAAAATAAAGATGTGAGTATTAGTTTAGGAGATTTAACCAAGTCAGAAAAGTATATAAACCACAATTTCTACCGACGTATTCAAAAGAATGATGTCAAAGAGGCTCTTAAACATATGAAGGTCGGTAAATGAGTAGGACCAGATAACATTCCTATAGAAGCTTGAAAAATACTAGGAGAAATAGGAATCACTTGGCTCACAAGACTATTTAATGAAATATGAAAAAACCAAAAGATGTCCGAGGAATGGAGAGTAAGTATACTTATACCCATATATAAGAACAAGGGAGACATTCAAAATTGGATTCATGCCAGGCAGATCTACTATATAAGAATCGAGGTATCAAGTTAATGAGTCATACTATGAAATTATGGGAAAGAATTATCGAACGTAGGTTAAGACAAGTATCAAGTACAACAGAGATCCAATTTGAATTCATGTCAGGCAGATCTACTATTGAAGCGATTCACCTTTTGAGATGCCTTATGGAACATTTTAGAGCAAAAAAGAAAGACCTTCACATGATATTTATTGATCTAGAAAAAGCTTTGATAAGGTACCGAGGGAGGTTCTTTGGAGAACTTTGGAAAAAAGAGGTATCCCATTGACATATATTAATCTTATAAGAGACATGTATGATGGTGCAAAAACATGTGTAAGGACTCATAAAGGAACGACAAACTTCTTTGAAGTTAATATTGGGTTACATTAAGGATCAACTTTAAGTCTATACTTATTTATAATGGTGATGGATGAGTTAACAAAACATATTCAAGATGAAGTACCTTGGTGTATGTTATTTGCAGATGACATTGTATTAGTGGAGGAGTCTAAGGAAAAAGTTAATAGAAAATTGGAACTATGGAGAGAAACATTTGAAAGCAAAGGCCTTCGACTTAGTAGAACAAAGATAGAATATATGGAATGTAAGTTTGATCGTTTGGTTACTTCAGAGGACATAGAAATTAAAATTAGCACATATTGCATTCCCCAAAAGGAAAGTTTTAAATACCTAGGGTCAATTTTTCAGAGTGATGGAAGAATTGATGGAGATGTTACACATAGAATTAATGCTGGTTGGTTAAAATGGAGAGGAGCATCAGGTACTCTTTGTGATAAGAAGATATCATTAAAGTTAAAAGGTAAATATTATAGAGCAGCAATTAGACCTGCCATGCTTTATGGTTTTGAGTGTTGGACAGTTAATCATCAACATGTACAAAAGATGTCTGTGACAGAAATGAAGATATTGAGATGGATGAGTGGTCATACAAGAAAAGACCGTATACATAATGAGGTTATTAGAAACAAATTAGGAGTGGTACCAATAGAGGATAAAATGAGAGAACATCGTTTAAGATGGTTTGGACATATAGAAAGAAGATTAAAAGAAGAACCGGTAAGAAGGTTAGAAAAACTAAATTTGGAAAATATTAAAAGAGGTAGAGGACGACCACAAAAGTGTTGGAAAGAAACAATAAAAAATGATCTAGCTTATTGGGAGTTAACTGCTAACATGGCACACAATAGGGATCTGTGGAAAGAAAGAATCCATGTAGCCGACCCCGTCTAGTATGGGAAAAGGCTTAGTTGTTGTTGTAATATTTACCTATTAACTTTAATGATATCTTCTTGTTATATATAATACCTAATGCCCCTCTCTATTTTAACCAACCTGCATTAATTCTATATGTAACATCTCTATCAAATTTTCTATCACTCTAAAAAAGAAGCTTTGTGGTGGAGTGAAGTAGTGCAAAATAAAATCAAGGCAAAGATGGCATGTTACAAATTACATTATGCTAAGAAAACTAGTGAACCTTTAGAGACTTATAAAAAAGCAAAGAAGGAAGCGAAAAAGGCCGTGAGTGAAGCAAAAGCTAATATTTGAGAGGATTTATATAAAAAACTAAACTCAAAAGAGGGTGAAAGAGATATTTTTGGGATAGCTAGGGGTAGAGATAAGAAAACTAAAGATCTTAATTCTGTTAGATGCATTAAATACGAGGATGAAAAAATTCTAGTGGCAAATGATGATATAAGAAATAGATGGAAAAACTATTTTTATAAGCTTTTTAATGAAAACAAATATGTTAGTATTAGCTTAGGAGAGTTAGTCAAATCAGAAAAGTACATAAACCACGATTTCTATTGACGTATTCAAAAGAATGAAGTCAAAGAGGCTCTTAAACATATGAATGGTGGTAAATCAGCAGGACCATACAATATTCCTATAGAAGTTTGGAAAATATTAGGAGAAATAGGAATCGCTTGGCTCACAAGACTATTTAATGAAATATGGAGAACCCGAAAGATGCTCGAAGAATGAAGAACGAGTATACTTATACCCATATATAAGAGCAAGGGAGACATTGAGAATTGTGCAAATTATCGTGGCATCAAGTTAATGAGCCATACTATGAAACTGTGGGAAAGAATTATCGAATGTAGGTTAAGACAAGTATCAAGTATAACAAAGAACCAATTTGGATTTAAGCTAGGCAAATTTAGTGTTGAAGCGATTCACCTTTTGAGACGTCTTATGGAACATTTTAGAGTAGAAAAAAAGACCTTCATATGATATTTATTGATCTAGAAAAAGCTTACGATAGGGTATCGAAGGAGGTTCTTTGGAGAACTTTGGAAAAAATAGGTATCCCACTGACATACATTAATCTTATAAGAGACATGTATGATGGTGCAAAAACTTGTGTGGGGACTCATGAAGGAATGATAGACTTTTTTGAAGTTAATATTGGGTTACATCAAGGATCAACTTTAAGTCCACACTTATTTATAATGGTGATTGATGAGTTAACAAATCATATTCAAGATGAAGTACCTTGGTGTATGTTATTTGCATATGACATTATGTTAGTGGAGTAGTCTAAGGAAAAAGTTAATAGAAAATTGGAACTAAGGAGAGAAACATTAGAAAGCAAAGGACTCGACTTAGTAGAACAAAGACAAAATATATGGAATGTAGGTTTGATCATTTAGTTATTTCAGAGGACATAAAAATTAAAATGGACACACATTGCATCCCCCAAAGGAAAGTTTTAAATACCTAGGGTTAATTTTTTAGAGTGATGGAAGAATTGATGGAGATGTTACGCATAGAATTAATGTTGGTTGGTTAAAATGGAGAGGAGCATCATGTATTATTTGTGATATACCATTAAAGTTAAAAGGTAAATATTATAGAGCAGCAATTAGACCTACCATGCTTTATGGTTCTGAGTGTTGGACAGTTAATCATCAACATGTACAAAAGATGTCTGTGACAGAAATGAAGATGTTGAGATGGATGAGTAGTCATACAAGAAAAGACCCTATACATAATGAGGTTATTATAAACAAATTAGGAGTAGCACCAATAGAGGATAATATGGGAGAATATCGTTTAAGATGGTTTTGACATATCGAAAGAAGATCAAAAGAAGAACCTTTAATAAGGTATGAAAAACTAAATTTGGAAAGTAGTAAAAGAGGTATAGGACGACCACAAAAGTGTTGAAAAGAAACAATAAAGAATGATCTAGCTTATTGTAAGTTAGCTGCTAACATGGCAAATGATAGGGCTATGTGGAAACGAAGAATCCATGTAGCCGACCCCATCTAGTATGGGAAAAGGCTTAGTTGTTGTTGCCCGAGGCGGTTTTCTGAAATTGTTTGGCGGTTTTGCAGTATAGTATTTAAGGAGGAGAGAGAATTTTAAACGCAAAATAGACAGGGGGGAGAGAGAGAGAGAGAGAGGGAGAGGGAGAGAGAGGGAAATCAGAGAGAGAGAGAAAGAGGGGCCGATGGCCGACAACCGGTGCTTTGGCTGGGTTTCTCCTGCCTTGGCTGGCCTTTTTCGGCTTTGCCCTACCATCGACTATTTTTTCCGGCCTTGCTTTGGCCGTTCCTTCTTTCGGATTATGGTCGTCGCCTTGCTTCGGCTTCTGGCCATCGCCTTGCTTCGGCTTTTATTCTAGCCATCGCCTTGCTTCAGCTTCTCTCTTTCTTTTCCTTTTTCCTTTTCTGCTCGTTCCTCTCTTTTTTTTTCTAGAACAGGTGCTTACCTTCCCCTTTTGTTTCTCTATTTTTTTTTTGTAGGATTTGTTAGACCCTGATACCAGTGTTGAATCAGCGGCAGATGATGCACTCTTGTTCTTTCTCTTTGGTTGCCAAAAGCTCTACTTCTCTACGTCAGTTGTTTTCCGATTATTTTCAGTAGCGGAAATGGAGGTTGCTGTGTTTCGAGGTTTCCTCACAGCGGTTTTTCCACGGAGACCTTTTTTTGTATCTTTTGTATATTTTTCTATATTATGCACTGCTCTATTTATAGAGCAGTGCCTGCTCACTGTCTTTTGGCTTTTCACGTTGGGTTTCCCTCTTTTGAGCAGACAAATCCAGACGGTTACCGTAAAATCTGGTAACCGTCCGACGGTTACTCATGGCTCTTATCTTATAACCCCTATCTCTAGTAACAGACTGGATGGCCAGTCCATCCGTTTCCATATAGGGTTGCCGAGAATGACCATCCTATCTATAACAAAAAGAATATTGTAAAAGTTGATTCTTGCTCTTTTGAGTTAAAGCACAACTTTAACTGCAATCTTTTATCCTTAGGATGAAACTCTTGACCCACTGGAAGGCAACCCTTTCTATCTAAACATGACTTCCGATGAGCCGAGCTCCGATGAGTCGTTCCTTTACTGGGTACATACCAAGATGCAAACTAAAAAGATCGGTGGAGCCACCTTTTGAGGTTAGAAGCTTTTGTCCCACCATCTCCCCCGCCCCCTCTCTCTTTCTGTGTGTGTGTTTTTCGTGTTCTGGCACGGACCACACAATACAGAAAATTATTTTGAGAGCTATTACTATTCAATTTTGTAGTTCTTAGCAAGTTTTTGTCTAGAACCGTCCTTCACTAAAACTAGCATCTGCGACAATGAGAATTAGTTTATATACAAAAATAACTACTACTATCACTATTTTTAATAAGGTTACTGACTTGTACTGCAAATCAGTTTCATTTTCTACAATTGTGGTTGGACCAATATCAATTAAAATCAATTGATCGTAAATGAGACTCTCAATCAGAACTAAATAAATATACTTTTATTATGTAAAGTCTTTAATGCAAAAGTTAACTTACCTGATTCCCTATTAAAGATAGTAAGAAGGATGATCTTGTTAGTTTATGCACTCATGTATTGGGTATGTTTATCATTTATGTTCTTGTAATTCTATTGTTCTCTGTGATAATGTTCATCATATTCTTCCTAATTCTTCAGTTATTTTCCTTCAAACAAGTACTTAGGTGTACTTTCTACATAAAATTGGATATTAAGAACCAGAATTTTATCATGAAACTCAAACTCAAATGATCTAGTGTTGTAATCATTTGATGTACATGCTTTTGCATATCGCTTTCCAATGGCTTCAACAAATTCAGTTTGCAATTCAAATTCAACAAACTTAAGAAACTTGGCTACATTAAGTTTATTCATGCTTTCAATTTTCTTGTTTCTAGTTCATTAGATTCATTTTCATAATTTTGTGGTTCACGTTAGAAAAGAATTTATGATTTGGAGAGAAAATTATTTTGGACTAAAAGTAAGCACTAGACCAAGTTTATAGTGGCAAGATTTTCATAGCATGTGTATTGTGATTCCTTTTGCACTCTGGCTAGCGGTATTGTTGTAACCACTATTTTTTATAAGACAAAACATTATCAAGCTAATTTTTTTTCTATTTTTAACTGTTATAATTTTAGTTGAGCTGGAATGATGTGAACCATTAAAAAGCGGGAAAACATTATCAGTTTGTATTTGATGTTGGAAAATGATTTATGATTATTATAAAATTCTTTGTACTGAAAATAAACTTTGGATGGTGTTTACAGTAGTAAGATTTACATAGCATGTGTATTATGATTCCTTTTGAAGTTTGAGAAGGAAATTTTTGTGATTACTATATTTGAAAGATGGGAAACATTATCGAGCTGAAAATACATAGTTAAAATTTTTATGGTCTCAAAACAAATAAAAATGTATCAGTTATTTTAGTAAAGTGCTATTATTTTCTAATCTTTGTTTGTGATGTTTGAAAATATTTATGATTCTTAGATGAAATTGCTTTGAACTTAAAATAAATATGGATGAAATGTACAGTAGCAAGGTTTGTGTATCACCTATATTGTGATTGCTTGTAGATTTGGCTCAAGAGATTATTGTCACCCATGTGTTTACAAGACTCGACATGTTATTAGGTTGTGAAGGTAAGTGATTGCTAAAGCTTTTGAGCTTGAACCAAGTACATTTTGCTGTCAATGTTGTGAGTTAAGATAATGTAGACATTCAATGGTGACATGCATATTGTGACATAAGCAAAGAAATTTTATCTTAATATGCATCTGGTCTACGAGATGACCAAAGACGGGGTTGGACAATTCTCTTCAACCCAAAAGCCATAGATGTTTCACCAACATCTACTTTTTTAAGGTACACAATATATATTAGAAAAGGAAAATACAATGAATTTGTCAATGTGCCTAGTAACAAGCGGGACATAAGCTTGGTGGGTGATGGAATTGATGACACCATCATTAGTTTGGAGCAAATCTAACGCCTCTAGCATGACACCTACTACACATGCACCATTTGTAAGTTTTATTTCCAACTATTATAATTGGTTGATTTAGATTACATTTAGTTCCCCTATAATCATCGATATCATAATCCATGGTAAAACATGATAGGAAGGAAATGAGAAAACATAATCATTTGCTAGGATCAGATTCTTGCATATGCGCGCAACACATGTATCACTAATATACTATTTTTTTATGGAAAGTTCTAGGAATTCTTAGCATCAAGAATTCTTATTATCAAGTGAATCATTGAAGAATTTATCCAAACACTCCCTAAAAGAGAAGAGATTTTAGGATCTCTAGAAATCTGAGGATCTTTACTACTCAAGTATGAACACTTTGTATGCAAAGATCTTACACTTAAAGGTCCTCTTATTTATAGAATTGAATTGTTTTCTGAATTTTATACATCCTTATTTTTATAAGGTGTTGATGGAGCTTATGTCATGTCCTATGATTTAACAATTGAAAATTACCGTTATTGCATATTCTCTCATTTCTTCTTTCTCGTCAGTTTCTCCTTCTTATTCATCTCCTCTTCATGAAGTGTATGTATATTGATAACTTTCTTTTCTTTCCATCAACCTTTCTCGATTTTTTTATCTCTGACAATCTCTTTTAATGTCATTGTCTCTCTTAATCATTTCTCTCTAAATCTTACCCTCTGTAGCTTTTTTTAAACTTTCATCAATGGTTTTTATCTTTTTATCGATTTCTTTCAGACTTTTTTTTATTATTCTCAATCTCTATCTAGATTTAAACATAAATCTCATGAAAAATCGGTAGAAAATGAATCTCTAAATGGTCGGTTACGATGAACGCTTCTGATAAGAAAAGATATCAATGACCAAACACGCCTAAGGCACATTTTACTTAGAATAAATGTGTTCACAATGGGTCCCAGAGGATATTGTAAAGATGATGCTACTTAACTTCTCTTCAAAAGTCGATGATGAAATATACTTGGGCGCGTTACCGTTTGAAAGGTGACATACGGTGGATGCGTAGAAAAATGAAAAGGACAGTTTCGAAATATAAAAAAAAGTGTATGTATGGATATATACGCATTTCTTCTTTCGATTCAATTAAATGTAATTAATTAAAGAAGGAAAAATAAAATAAGCGTCAAGAACGAACAAACTAAAACAAGAAAAGAGCCATTAACCGAGTGACTGAAACGCGTCGTCAGTTCTCTCTCTCTCTCTCTCTCTCTCTCTCTCTCTCTCTCTCTCTCTTAATTCCTGAGCGTCCTCTGCATCGCCATAACAATTCTCCCCCAATTCCGCAATTAAGATTTTTGTTGGCACTTCTTAAAGGTAAGAAGCTCATCTTTCTCGTTTCTTCCTGATCTCAAATTCATTGTCAATCTAACAGAAGTTTCCGAAGATTCTCTCTGAATCGAGCCTTTGGGACACCGTTCCGGGAGGTCTTGATTCTTGGGTTTCCGTCGGGCACTTCTTGAAGGATATTGTCGAGCTCTTTAAAATGGTTCTTTCGGTAACTTAAGCATTTTTGGGTCGTTGTCGGTCGCGCGATTTTTCCGTGATTGGTTTCTACGAATCATGGTTTCTTTCGATCCGTGTTATCTACATTCCTTAAGAAACGGTAGAACGACTTGTAGGAATCACTTCTGTTGTTCTATCATCATCATCTGTTTGGCTCTGAAATTGCATCCGTGCTCATTATCCGTATTGCCTTTCGATGATACTCTTTACTTATCATGAAAAAACTGTGCATATTTTTATCCTTAATTGCGGGAAGTCTTTGCATCTGTACAATGGATGAATCAACCAAGCATAGGGTGTTGATGATATCCGATTTTTTCTATCCCAACTTTGGTTGTGTGGAAAGCCATATATATTATCTATCCCAATGCTTGCTTGACCTTGGACAGAAGGTTGTAACCTGAACTCATGAACAGTGGTTACGTAATTCCTTTTTCTTTTTTGAGGAAGTTACATAATTTCAAATTTGTATAGTGTCATTTTTATTGCAAGGTTTCATGAATCTGCTTGCCCCAAACTACTTCGATGTCTATGTTGTCACATAGACATAATAGGATCAAGGATCATGACTGAATCAGGATACGATACTATAGATCCTACCTTAAACCTTCATATCGAATCTACTTCGTCAATATGAAATTCGCCAAACTGTATCCACTAACCTAAACCTATTGACAGCCATGTGCTAAAATTTTCAAATTTTCAAATTCTGCATCTTGTCAGCTCCCAGGATGATGATTGCCTTTGTACTTCTACTAGGTTGAATGTCATTATTCTTGAAATGTATAGAAATTTTTGTGAGAACATGATGCTTCCCTGTCCTTGAAATTATTAATGACTCCACTTATCTTAACGTTGTGTAGGTACTATAGGTGTAGCGCTTGGGCAGGCAAACCCTTTTACCTGGTTATGATTATAGACTTCTTCTGGCGTTTTCTAGAGATGTGACAATTATCTTGTCCTTCTATGCCTTTGGATTATAGGAAAGTTCACCTTTCTTCTGTGCCTTTTCTTTCACTCCTCTGTTTTGATGTTATCCTCTGTTTCATGCAAATAGATCATCGATTTGTGGATGATGTTTGCTGTTAAATAGTTGATGTCAAAATAAACAGTTCTTCACAAAGATTCTTATCAGTTCCATAAAGGTTCCTGATCTTCTGCCATTGTGTGAGAATTGGCATGTTGATAAACAGTGCGCCAGTAGCTGTCAAAATGAAAGGTAAGCAATCAGTGCATCCTCATTAGACGAAGGACGAGAGAGAAATAAAAGCCACTTTTCATCATGCATGTTACTGTGAAAGCCTACATTGTTATCCTGATTCTTGTCTATCAATTGACTTCTTGAAAACATCAATGTAAGTGAATGTTATTTGCAACCTTACGTTTAGTGAATAGTTCGAATTGAATTGTGCATCCCGTAGAGTTTGAAAGCTATCATTACCAGCTTCTTTATTAATCTTATTCTTTGGATTGATTAACCGCATCTTTCATATGATCATTTTGTTCCATGGGTCGGTCATGGTGCCTGCATGAGTTCATGGTATCTGTCTATGTCATAACCACTATAATCTATTTACAGAAAAGCCTTGGAACCATAGTGTAGACCTTCCGCACACTCATATATAGTATTTTGTGATACTTAAATACATAAAAATGCACGTACAAACACACACATATATGTGTGTGTGTCTCAGCATCCAAGGGAGGAGACAGATTTCACCATGGTGGGCCTGGATTGGTTTGGTCCAAAACATGCAGTGTATGGATCAATGGTTCTGCAGAGGCTGGGTTTGTGCCCACAGCAGGGGCTTGCAGTCCCAGGTTTTTGTTTTGTTCCAATTTGTGCATGAGCGTGTGTTTGTGTGTATAACCTTTGTCATTTACTGAGCACCATACCATTTTGGTGACTGATCGAGCAGAAGCCAGCAGTTTCAGACCGTGATGGACAATGCAACTTGATTAGTTTTTAACCAATCAGAATTATAGAAGGCCCGAGAAAACTACTAGTTTGCATACATTGCCAGTGCTCCCAACCTTCTTTACCCACAAAATTTGTTGGCAAAATGCAATGTGATGAATAACGAACAATGACGAGAAAACATGAAGGAGAGGGAGCTATAATTGGGATACCATTGTTTCAAACTAATTACATAAAAGGTGGAGACCGAGATATTTTGCTTTTTCCACACAGTTACCATCACCAGAAAACGTATAACCAGATTGAGAGCATTTGTAACTCTAAGGGGGAACGGGAACAAGACCATACATGCTAACAAAGCATGTTAGCCAACTTGTATGGCAGCCTTTACACGAACGAAGAGTGTGCCTTACGATGGCATCACACCTTGAGCTCCTTCCTGAGGTTGTCAGTTGAGGAAATTAACCGACCAGGTATGCTGCCTTCCTCGGTGTAAATAAAGCATGCTCTCCTGTCTATGCAGCCCCTAAAAGCGCAATGGCTGGATGGGTTCTCAGTGTTCTTTCAGAAGGCAGAGAATACAGTTCATTACTCAGAGTCTGACTTCATGAAGGAAGCTTCTTTCACTGATGCAGGTATAATTTCTCAAGTGAACCAAACATCACTGCTTTTAATTCCTAGAATCACTAACATGGAATTTGTTAGCCAATTCTGACCCATTTGACTTTGTAATGTGATTTATATATAACATCTTGTCTAAGGTGGGAGTGCAGCGAATGGAGAAAGTGCTCCCCAATCTTGTGTCTCTGATGCAAGCGAGCTTTGTCCATGGACGTAATATTCATGATAACATTATCATCGTGCAAGAGGTGGTCTACTCCATCCGCAAGAAGAGAGAACAGGAGAACTATTTCATCTTGAAAATAGATTTCGGAAAGGCTTATGCTACACATTCTTGAGGAATTTGGAGTTAATCAAGGCCTAAGAGAAGTTGTCATGAAGAGCATCTCTATGGTGTCTACTTCTATTCTTTAGAGGCGCAGGAAACTGACGGGGTGGAAGATGGGTAATATCTATGGTCGGCGTACAATACTAGCTCTGGCTGCGTTAGGAGCTATTCCAATCTACTAACGCAGACCACCCTTTTGCCCACAAATCGTATTATAAGAATTGAGCAAATACGAAGGGATTTCATATGAGATCATGGAGAGGGATCCTGCAAGATGCACCAAGTAGCTTGGTCTACGCTTTATTAGACTAAGAGGGAGAGTGGACTCGATACAAAGATCTGAAGTACTTACATGAAGCTTGCTTCTTAAAATTTGCTTAGAAAATTAAAAACCAGTGTAACACTCCGTGGATGGCAACCTTGGAGGGAAAGTACAGCAGGAGTGAGCCATCCATTCAGATGCCTAACACTAAGCCTACATACTCATGGTTTTGGAAAGACGTATGAAGGGTATGACACCACCTCAATGAAGCATGCAGGTGGAAGTCGGTGTCGGAATTGGCTACGAAATGATATCTTTTTGCTGACCTTCTTAAGCAACCCCTATTTCAGTAAATGGGGAGATGAAGGTGTCGAATTGGTTGGCCTGGATGAATGCTGGGATTGTGCTTATTTCAAGACGGTGCTCCTAGGGCATGCTTCGTCTGTACTAGACTCACCCCCTCTGCCGAAGCCGACTGTGCCAGATGGTAGAACTTGGTGGTTGAATAGCCTGGATGGTGAATTCTGAATCAAACAGGCCTATCGATTAATCAAGAGTAGGATGAAGCTCACATACATATCATGTGGCATCCTATGTGGTTTATGTGCATGCCTGAAAGAAACGGACTCTTTGTGTGGTTGCTCGCGCACAATAGGCTACCGACACAGCCTCCTTGCCCGAGGTATTACTCACACAACCGAATTGAGTGGATCAACACTAATCTGTCAAGCTCATTCAGTTCTACGGATAAGCATTAGCAAACATGGGCCATTGCTTGCTGGCTCCTTTGGCAGTGGAGAAACTGGAAAATCTTTGAGGCCACATTCAGTACCACAGCCGTATATGACTCTTAAGAGGTGGCTAAACGAGTGTATACAGGCCTCAACAACCCGCAACAGTAGAAGACCACCATTCGACACAACTCTATGTCAGATGGCTTCCTTGGCTTGGGGAGAGACCGCACAACATTGGATATGGCATCCTAATTGACACATCATCCTAGAGATACTCTTTGCTGCTGGTTAATTATTTGAATTCGGTGGAGCTACACAGACTTGAAGCACATCGACTGATATTCATGATCCAGGAACTTCTACAGAGGGATTGGCGTGTCCAGATTGTACAGACGTATAGAGGGGGGAATGGGTGTGCCGACTGGTTAAGCAATATGGTCTAAGTCTGGATGAAGGATACCATCGACGGACTGAAGCCCCAGAAGGAATATGCTTAAGTGAGTCCCATCCTTTTGGGCCGTTCCTCTTCACCCAAAAAGAAAAAGTCCCACAAGTAAAACTCACGATAGGGCCTTGTGAATGAGCTGAATTTTCTACCAGTTGGAATGGATGACCTCCTGTGAAGCCATCATGTTGCTCTCTAGCCAACCTAGTTAGCGTGGGAAAAGAGGCTTAACTAAGGTCAAGGTTTAGCATTGTATTACTATATCATCCCCTCCAACTGTTGCTGCTGCAGCAAACAGCTTGGCTTTACCTTCAGAGGTACCAATGCCGAGGAATTAGAAGTTTGATACATACATAGACAATTCACTTGGAGTATTTCTCTCTATTCACTTGGATACTCTACTTGTTGCTGCCTCACTTGCAAGGTACAAATTCATCAACCAAGTTCTTCTGTCGCGAGTACAACCAGGCACAGGGAATGCGTTTCTTACAAGGATAAAACCATTCTTTATCCTTGATACTTAAACTTTTCAAAGACATGAAACATGTAGAAAACAAAACCTTTCTCATACACGTGTGTGTGCCATGCGTATAATAGAGAGAGTGGGGTGGGATGGGTCAGCTGCATCAGATCAGCAATAATTATAGAAAACATGCATATGTTTTGTGGAACACAATGAGGATACTACACGAACAAGCCGGCGAAGAAAGATTGCTGATACGTTACCATAAATACCAAACAGTCGCTCAGAGCAAATAGTCATGCTATAGTAAAACATGAGCAAGCAAAAAGTCCTTCGCACATAGCTTCAAAGAATGTTCATTACTAGAAGATTCTCGCTCCTACGACGTTAATAGTCAAGGTGGTTGAGAGCAGGCGGTCCTACTACAAATATTGACATGGCAAAGTAGTTGCTAGTGTTTTTTGGGTTCACTTTAGAAATAAGAATTCTATATACTTAAAAACAAAAAGCATTTACCTCGCCGTCATCTCAACAAAGACAATGACATCAGAAACGCTTTTGGAAATTACACCGTTCACCAGCCAAGAAGCAGTAGCGTACGAATGAATAGACCATTCTTTGCTTGTCTGAAGTATGCAGCTCGAGGATCGTCATCCACGTCAACTGTTATCTGAATCATATGAGAGAGATGTCAGGAAACGTAACGACAGTTCAATATAGTGATAAAGGAAAATATGTAATCAAGGCCAACAACTTAGGGAGAAGCAACAACAAAGATAATTAGCATGTCACAGACTTCTGGCAGTCCATTCAAATTCATGTACTTACCTCATCAAGTCTAGGTAATGGATGCATAACCACAGCATGTTTCTGCAGTACACCCATAACTTTCTTGTCTATGGTATACTTCCCTTTGGCCTTCTCATATAAATCAAGTCAGTCAGCAAATCTTTCACGTTGGATTCGTGTTTGAAACATAACATCACATTTGGAAGCCACCTCCATGAGATCGGCACTTTCTTCCCACTCAATCCCTTTCGAAGTAAGGCAATCTTTTATATCGTCCTGGAAAAAAGTCAAAGGATGGGTGTTTATGTTAGCATATTCTATGGTACTTAGAAGGAGCTGCTAAATCAATATGATTTTCCTCTGAATTTCTTCATGTAGCTACAAGAAGAAATGAAACTCATCGATATGGGCTTCAGAGATGGAGCTGATTTAGCTTGTGTCTTTCCAGGGAACGAGCAAACTATTGACAAAATATATCAGTAAACGAAATGCATGATTGACATAGTACAAGTGAGACAAATTATTGAATTTTGAATTGCATCTTTCACCTGCGGATCAGGTCGCACCTGACCTCTTTCAGCAAGCCAAATCACAGTGGTATCAGACATGTCCCTGGCAATTCACAGAACATTTGAGAAAAGGGAAAATCTATTTATTGTTGACATAAATACCCCCAAATGGGAGCTCTTCGCACAGTAGGTGAGGTTGGCTATGTGAATTGTTATTTGTCACCATTCTGATATATCTAAGGTCAAACCCAAGAGAGAAATAACATGTCGGATGCTTTCCTTCTAATACCTTTTAGGCTTCCCTAGCCAATCAACCAACTTCTCAAACTCTTTGAAACTCTATTCGACCATGTCTCCAACCATTCATATCACCATACATAAATTGTGCCCCGAATTATACCCCCAATTGGTTCCATACAGGCTTTTTCTCTAATAGTTGCACTGCAAAACGAGTGCTTTTGTTTGACCAAATATCCCACTCAGCATCTTCATTTGTTCTACTGACATTGTGGACATAACGATGATTGCCTACCCAATATTGAGCACCATAAAACATTATTATCTTACCATTGGTTTTCAATTTTCATCCTATAAGGACATAAAAGTTACATACTTATTTGGCACATACACTTCGAATATGTACCAAAGGATATCATGTCAACCTCATCCCTTGAACTTCTCAACAAAGAAAGATTGTCATAATGATGGGCAGATTAGCCAAACCAGAAGACACAAGAGTGGGATAGCCTTCAAGGAGAAAGTATACGCTACACCAACCATTCCACTTTGAAGGGCCAGACTGATATGCAGGACATTTTTCACTCACTATCTCCATGATGTTAGATTCAAAAGAACATGAACCGGGACTTTAGGCCTGAAACCAATTTATGCTGAACACATCCATGAGGTTAGATTCAACGACAAAGATGTGTTAGGACTTTAGGAACTCCCTCCACTGTTTGCGTGTGTCCATATACAAGTCATTTCTATCATCTAAACTCAAATTTAAAATGGACAAACTGAAAGACACAGTTGACTTTGATTTACCCTCTAAAAGGTTGGACCTTTTTTGCTTAAAGAAGGAAAACCATATTCTCAAAAGCACCTAAATTCTTGCATATATACACACATACGTAATACATACATACGTAATACATACATACATATATATATATATATATGTGTGTGTGTGTGTGTGTGTGTGTGTGTGTGTGTGTGTGTGTGTGTGTATTTTATAAGTTGATATATAGAATATCTACAGTACAAAATAATAAATACATGAAGGATTTCGGTTTTCAGTTCAACCAGGCAAAAGGAAAAGAAAATGATTGGTAAGGAATATGTGGTCATTTACCTTCATCTTAACAACCTCTGGCGCAACAAAATAAACTTTTACATCTTGGTATTTTGCTAATAGATATGCAAGTGAACGAACTGTCCTGCCATTAGCAAGGTCCCCAACAAGACCCACTTTAATACCATCCAATCTACCTATCTCCCTCTGTATAGTGTACACATCCAGCAGAGCCTGAAACATATCAAAAAATTGCATCTATGATCAATTACCCGTGAAAAAGGAACAACACAGAACATCTGAAGGTAAGCAACTACGTCAAGTGAAAAATAATTCTTAATAGATGGTGATGTTAGCCAAAATTACCAGTTTGGCATTTTTTACATGGTAGAAAAGAAAAGACTAAGACAACATAGAAAAACACTGATAATTGTACTTCAGTCAATAACTGGAATATGCGATGCATTATTACACTTCAGTTTTAGGACATGAGCTTTACTAACAGGCAATTGTCTGAAAGTGGATGGCCGCAAAAGACACAGATTTGGAAAATAAATTGCAGGATTTATT
This sequence comes from Brasenia schreberi, assembly GCA_036023115.1. Classification (NCBI taxonomy): domain Eukaryota; kingdom Viridiplantae; phylum Streptophyta; class Magnoliopsida; order Nymphaeales; family Cabombaceae; genus Brasenia; species Brasenia schreberi. The sequence continues at coordinate 12,061,452 of JAYKKT010000051.1, forward strand.
TAATCCATTCCCCCAGACAAACCTTTGTGGACTTTATTATGCACAAGTTTTACATTTAAAGATTTTTTTACACTTTCAGTTCTTCACTCTTGGTAAGTGCAGAGGAGAGACTGTTTTATGCCAGGAAGACTTTACAAGCTTAATTAAGGCAATAACTTCCCATCCTCTTGATACATGAACTAATCTTAGGGCCAGTGACTCGTGCTCCAACCACAATTATGATAATCACTAAGTAGCCACGACTTGTTTTGCTTTTTCCTGTGAAGGAATGAGGTGAAGGAACTAAAGATGACTTGAAGTTAATTTATCAGATCCTTGCGATCCAATGATATACATATCACTCTGTCAGATGGCATGGATGCACTAATGTGGCACAGATATCATCTCACTAATGAGACACAAATTCTCATCAAAGAAGACGTACAACTATGGCTATTCATATGCTACTAAATCATCATAATATGAAGAAAACATATAGAAAGAAAACCAACGATAAATTGAAAGTCGCATAAAGCACATGTAATGAGATACTCAAAAGCACCTAGAAGTACCCAGATCAGCATCCGAAAACCAGAAATCTGAAAGAACAAAGCCATATAATGCATGCCACAGATATTTTTCTCTAACTCTATCAAATGGCCCTCTTTTCAAGCCCCACACATCACAAGTGCAGCAAGTAATTGGCAGATCGAAAATTTATTTATGGCCTTGATGTCATGGCAAAAAGTCATTAAAAATGCTCTATGCAAACTATCCTTGGAGAAACCTCTTTCCACCTCTTCGGTGGTTGGTGTTGACAAATTATTTTCTTAACCTTCATGCGAGCAGGCCTAGGGTAACACCAACCATAGGGAAATAATCTCACTATCAATTTTCGTATCAAATTTTAAATTTTTGCAGAATGAACAAGGAAAAAATTAAGAATTATATACTAAAACACGAGAGAGGACATAAGTTTATACTTGTAATAAAATCACCACATTGAACAATTGTGGTATTTGATTTCATTGCAATTTTATTTTCCTAGAAGTTTGTTAAACAAACTCAACACATTATCTTTTTGGTATAAATTGAAAGTGATATTTTACAAATACCAAGTTACTAGCAACAGTAAAAACAAAACATAACAATGGTTCCAACCAATTTTTGCCTGGTCCTTAGATTGCTCGATTAGCTCAACATAAATGATGGAAATTTTCAGAAAACGTGCAAATTTTTTCATGTGATGTCAAAATAAGTACTTTTCAGAATTTCTAAAGTCACACCTAACTTCGTCATATTCAACTATAGACACTTCAAACAAACACATATCCGTCAAAATCACAGTTTTCAATAAAATAAGCAAAACTGTGACAAACTTGAAACTATGTGTTATCCGTATCGTTCGATATTTGTATCGTGATTCCTCACGATACAATACACCATATCTCACTTAATGTACGATAAGGGTGATATGTCTTATAAGTTATAACCTCAACCCCAAGTTTATGAAGGCTTTTGGCTTGTGTTTGAGTGCTTCACTAACTCCAACACTCTGTCGCCGTCGACGACTTATCATTAGAGAGAAGTATCTCCAACGGTCTCACCACCATCACTCGAGCGGTGACGATAGCGACAATCTGTTCCAATTCATAAGCAAATGGCCCTATAGCAAGTGCACAACGTGCATTCAGCGACACTTGGATGTGTGGGAGAGAGGTTATTCTCTAGTCGGTGATTTACCTAACGATCTTTTCGCTGGCACCATTAGACTCCCGGGTCAGACCATGAGAAGCGAGTTGATCTACACAACGATTACCTTCCTATAGGGTGTGAACGACGTGGATAGTCCGATTCATAAGCAAATGGCTCTATAGCAAGTGCACAACAGCAAAGGGGTATTCAGCGACACTTGTGAGAGAGACGTAATTCTCCACCAATGGTATAGTCGGTGATTTACGTAACGATCTTTCCCAAAATGGATGGCGCACCCATTACGAATGAGGAAGAAATAGCCTCGGCCTAGATGATGCCATACGTTTGACAGGTACTGCCAGAAGGGAGATGCACGTTCACAGCCAACAACATAACCATCAAAGGGGCCACCAGGAAGGTATTTGGCCTTTAGAACTTCTGCCCATAAGCCACCAACCCACGAGCGAAAATGCAATGCCAACCTTAACACACACTCATCGTTCATGGCAATGATATCTTAATTCCATTCCTTCCTTGCTCCCACGACCGGAAATGCAATGCCAACCTTAACACACACTCATCGTTCATGGCAATGATATCTTAATTCCATTCCTTCCTTGCTTCATTGGAGAATCAGCCAACCTAGCTGATGGATGAAGTTGCTGAGAATTTAGACCATTACCCAGATGAAGGCATGCTGGAATTTATCGATCTCAAGGCAAAGAGTGTGTGGTAGGTAATATAGTAAACATCATGGGTTAAATATAAGAGGCTGCCAGTACGGGCTTGACTAAAGTGATTGTCCCAGACATACTTAGTGAGCTTTCCAGTTCGTAAGTCGGTGCTTCACCCATGAAAGAATATAGTGGTAGTCTTGCTTCTTGTGACGGCCAAGATAGAGTCCATGAGTAGCTTCAATAAAGCAAAGAGATGTCAATGATCTGTCTCTCAAGCTGTTATCGCTGAAAACTCTGGTAACAGGAAAAGCCATGAAGTGGTGGTATTCAAGATGCCTGAAAAATGGTTAGAGACAGATAAGTAATGAAGAGGAGTTCGAGGTGATTTTGAAAGCAATTAATGACGGATAAATCACAAAAGTGGGTCCATCGAGCCTATTTTCAGGAAGCTAAGAAGTAAAAAGTAGACATGGCCTAAGGCGGGAAAACGTCTCGAAGCACGAACAGATAGATCACATAGTGGTTGTTCTTGAATCCCCTCAAAGTTTCTATAAAAAGAAGAGGAAAACACAGCAACACAGAAACAAAACAGAATTTGTTCTTTCTTCAGTTTTTTCATTCTTTAGATTTGTCATAAGTAGCTTGCTACTTCTAGTTGTATGTAATAGCTCTCTTTATTTAATGAAATAGTTGTTTCCCTCCGTCGAACTTTATCTTGTTAACCTCGTCAACTCGAAATCTACCTCGATCCTTCAAGGTGTATTACCAAAAGGAATGAGATAGACGGATTTTCAGACCCGTAGCTATCGCCTGAGCCTTTAAATGCTTCTGACAAGGGAGGTTGAAATTCTCTAGAACGCCCCCATACCGACACGTTTGGTGGGACAGTGTCCTCTTGTGCTAACCAGTGCATGCTAACACGATTAGCTTGATAGTATTCAATGACATCCAGTAGCACTGAGCCTCCCAACTATGTCCATTATACATTGATCCACAACAACAATGTAAAACTCTGATGAGTTTATCCAATCCTGGGTTTTCACATCCAGACGGTCCCACCACGGGACTAGATAACCCCACTCTCAACCACTTGGTGCCGATATATTGGCCCTCGAACAACTGAGGTCAATTCTCAAAAATAGCTTCACGCATACATGACACATGCAAAAGTCTTTCCTTCAACTCATGAAAGAGACTATACTGGCTATGGTTTCAAATCAGTGAGTCTTGATGTTAGAGCATAAGCCATTGATTGAAAAATGAAAGCAAGCCGTATCGCTCAAGCTTGATCTCAACCTTCACTAAATTTTGAGACGTTTACTGCGAGCTATGCAGCCCCAAAGTCGACTATGAATCATTACTTAGATATGGTCACATCAATATTGTTCGGATGCAATCAAATAGAACATATTGGTCCCTTGTCAGCTACATCTTTCTTCTCCTGGGTAATGTCTTTAGGGCAGCCATTCCATCCTTCATGTGGAATACACATCCTGTTGGTACATACAATGATATAAGTAATAGGAATAGCACATCAGGGGAAGAAAAGAATGGCACAATGTACTGATTCCACCATGATCTCCTTGGCGCCTATGCACACTATATTTCTATGCACTGCTAGATCTTCGAACAACTCGAAAGAAAAGATGATTCAAAACAGAGACATCCCCTTGAGAGCAATCCCTCGCCATTGACTAATTGTCATATCAGCAGACGCTCCACAGGTTGAATAGAACTAGACCTGCGTTAGTAAATCAACATACATGCTGAATATCATCCAAGCAGTAATATTTTTCCCTTTTCTTTCTTTCTGATAGGCAAGCTGGGGTTAGGCAGACTCCCACGAGACATGCTGGCCCCTTGGTTTTGAATTCAACCTTCATCTTAAATGATCTTGTGAATCCACTGTCTGTGCTACCCAAACAGTAAAGTCGTAAAAGGAACATGACAGAAAACAGAAAGCTCCAAACCTGTAAAGCCTTTGATTTGAAAACCTCCAAATTTTGATCATTGTTTCTTTCATCATACAGCTGGCTCAACCGTTCCTAAACAACCATCAAAGGACATAAGGAATCGTGGGGCACATACCAGGTCCCTCCTGTTTAACCGGTGTTTCCTATGGTTGGTTTAGCAATAGTGCTTTCGACTGCTAGTTACCCTCCAACACGTCTGTCACCTCAAATTGAGCTTGGTCCACTGACCATTTTATCTGATCCTAAGTACGTACCTCTAAACAAAGAAGGGGCTATCAACCTCGTTTGTAACACTTTCTGTATCTTTAAGTGTTTGATTCTGAAGTGGACTAAAAGACTTATCTTCAGTGGGCTGACTGATCACCCCCCATTCTAAGGAGTTTTAAAGTTAAATTTATGACTTTTTCGAGACTTGATGCCAAGCATCTTTTTGATTCTTTCGAATTGCGACAGACTTTGAGAGAGTGAGTATCATAGGCTATGACTTTTCATCTCCAATCTAAGAAGACAAGTTTATGTTTGATATATGTCTCTCGAGTAGGATTTAATACAAATAAGAGATAATGTGCAGAAGGCCTTTTTGAAGAGGTATAACAAAATTAGGCCTCAACCCACTCCCACTAACCTAATGAACCTGCAATAAAATACCAATGAAACAATGGAGGCCTTTTGTAAGAGGTTTCATGATCTCATCACACATTGTCATAAATAGTTCACCATGGATCATAATGTTGCTCTAAAGAGAAATTGTTTATAGCACAAGAACAAGAAGGGTCTCATAGGTAATTTTTTGCCAGACCCTCATGCAGTTTATTAATCGAGCAGCCAAGGTAGAGCATGTCCTGAGTGATTTCAATGTTTTGCTACAAAGCGAGATGGGCAGCATTGGAGGCTACAATGAATAAACATAATATCTTGCTTAGAGGAGTTGTAGGAAATGGACATCGAAGATGTTGAGGACCCACTTATCTTGTTTGGCCCTACAGCCTCCAAAGGAAAAAGAGAAAGTGACCAATAGTAAAGACTCATTTCTCTTCAACATTACTAAGGCCGACCAAATTTTTGACATATTATTGAAAGATCAGTAAATAAAGTTCCCAAAAGAACACCCCGTTCTTGAAAGAAATGAGAAAGATGCCAAAATATTGCAAATAGCACAATACAAAAATCATAATACTAACCAGTGTTTAAGTCTCATACTGTAATATAAAATGCTATCAAGGAAGGGTGTTTGAAGTTGACAAAAAAAGTTGGGTATCGATGTCAACCCCCTCTCAACTACTTCTACAATGATAGTAGATGATGACATTGTTTTGCCACTGTGCATGATCTCGGCTGGCCATCCAGAGTTTCAGTCAGTCACATGTCAAGATCCACCACCCATTGATACCCATACATGACGGTTATGGAAGCCAAAAAAGTCACATGAGGTCTGTTGCACCGACTTTCCTAAGCAGTCTTTGCTAATAGGGGACAAGAGGAAAGTCCTTAGGCAACTTCGCTTGTCACGATGACTTGATCATGGAGCAAGGAGGTCTCAAGCTTCTCGAGGTTCAAACAAGGAACTAGTAAAGACACGTCCCTTTTAGGATTATGAGAAATATTCCCGACATGCCCAGCCTTTTCGAGGTTAGGGATGGTCACTCTGAGTAAGAGGAGGGATGAGGCTTGGGCTCAACCCAACAAGATCATTGAATGACCCGAGGCTTGCGGAGCACACCATCCGCACTAGGTGAGGGAGCAATTTTCACTCTTAGTAATCGACTTTGTGGTACTAGATGAATGGCCAAGGTTGTCATTTGGCATGGAGTAGCGACTCTGAGTATAACTTTTGAACTGGTCCTTCAACCTCAAGGTTGTAATTTACGGCCTCAAGCGAACACCATGGTGGGCCAGTGAATCGAGAATTTACGCCCTAAGAGAAATATCCTATCCCATCCTCTTTGTCTCTCGAAAACCCAAAAGAGGCATTTATAGAGGAAGAGAGCTCAAAGAAGGTTTCCAAAGGAGCTTGAACAGTTCCTTGATGAACCGGATGAACAAGTTGAGTACTTCTACAAAAGTACTCATAAATGTATCATAAGGCCATAACCAAGAAAGCTCCCAGACCAAGTCAAATCAGTTGATCCAAACGAAAATTTGAATGGTGATGAAATCAAGAGATGAGTTCAATCAATCTCACGATTATCCACAAAAACAAAAACGTCACTATAAGAAGAAGTCGATATCGCTCTAAGCAAACCAGAGATAGAAAATTTTCAATCTTCCAACTTGGGTTGCCCGCCAGAGACGTTAGGACCCCCATCACAAGTTGGGTAGGCTAACTCATCAAGTGGCATAGAAGCTAGAGATCACGAAGAACATCTTTACTTCATCCCTAAAGATGTTGATTACTGGATTCAACCTTGCATCAACGCAACAAATGATAACTTGTCAAAACTATAACCAAGACCAAGTTTTAGCTTACATGTCAGTGGAGTATGAGTATAATGTATTTCTTCATCATTATGCTCTATTTGTTGTCATGTTAGCATTTAACACTAAAAAACCATATACATCCATTCATTTAAAGCACTTTTCAAGGACTATAACTAATCTGAATATACTTAAGCCCATTATGGGATAAAGGTTTCTCAACCTAGTTTTATCCATTCACAATATTTGAAGTTTAAGACCTTGGAAGCAAGTACTCTACCACTTAAAGTAAATATTAGCTCATTTCGCTTGGATTTTTTGGTACACTCGATATTTGTGTCCAATGTCTTCATTGAATAAATTGTTTGCTATCTTAAAAAAATTTACAATCATTCTTATCTCACTAAATACTTGTCATAAGACACCTTTTTACTAAGCTCTTAGTAAGTACAATGCATTATATTTGTCTCTCCATTACTTACGCATACTCTCTCTGTCTCTCTGTCTCTCCCCCTCCCTATGTCTTTCCTTCTTCTCCCACTCTCACATTGTTTGTCGGAGCTGACTACTAGAGTCTTGGTAAGTCTTCTTTTACCTTCCCTCCGCTTCTTCTTCACTCTTTCCTCCCTTTTACCCCTGCCTCTCCCTCATCTCTCCCATCTCCTTATGTTTCTCCCTCACGGAGAGATATAAGCCTCCTGCATCTTTCTTAAGGAAGAGATGTTGATCAACTATATCTTTCAAAGGAGGACATGGCCTAATCATGCCTCCCTTATAGGAAGACGTGGACATTCAACATCATTCTTCTTAAATAGACCCTTTTGACCAGCATTTAATCCTTATATTTTCCTCATCTTATTACTTATCATTTATAGTTGTTTTTCTACATATTAGAAGACATTACAAAGAATTCAAATATGTTTGCTAACTATGAGTATGATAGAATTCACTATTCACCTATAAACTAATATTGTATTTTGTTGTTGGGAACACTTACTTTAGTATGCAAGAGATGTCGGAAAGTATAATATTATTATTATAATACTTCATTAAAAACAAAAAAATAGAAAAGGCAAGGCGTGACTTAGATGTGACAGAAATGATGAGTATAAAAATAAGAAACAAATCGATGTTGGAAGTGGTCATTGGATTGATAAAAAAAGGATGAAATGTACATTTTTATGCAGAGGACATGAAAAAATGCTAGTTCTTGGAAGTTGCATGTGATTGATAAAACATATAATTATTCTATAGGATTGTATATTTAGCATATACAAGTGGATTGAGTAATGTTGAGTATCAATTAACAAAAGAAATATCAAAAGTCATTGTAAACTGAAGAATATATTTTCCAATATAAAGCATGAGGATGACTCAAATACATATGCATAAGCCATATTTATAGTGAGAGGCTTAAACTTTAAAAAGATGAGATGAGTAGCCAATCAATTCTCCAGCAACTTCTATATCGAATAGATTGTCACCAATATTATACTGGCACTGTAAGATATGAGAGAATGATTGTATTAGCAATATTGCTCATCCTTCTTCACTCCATTTTCTAAAAGCATTTCTAAAGATTATTGAGTTTGATTGCACGTATAAGACCAATATGTACACTATGCCATTTCTCGAGATTGTTAGATTTTCATCAACTAATAAAAAATCTGTAGAGTATAAAAGAAAGATTATTATATTTGGGTGTTGATACACGTAAGGAAGTTATTTCCCCTTGAATAAATTTCTTAATGTAATATATAAGATTATTCTTGTCAAGTTGGCACATCTTTTATGTCGAATCACATTACAAAAAATATTAAAGATTCAGTTAGCGGAGAAAAAAAATTTACCACTACATACGTTAGATTTGGAAGAAAGTTATTGAGTTGACAAATGAGTAGATTTATGTAGACATGTTGGCCATCAAAGAGCAAAGTAAAGAAATTTGCTTGCTTTACTTTTATATGTTAAAGAACAATAGTTGGATCCCTACAAAGAAATGAAAGTTTCATCTTGGACTGATCAATTATGCAAGAATAACACATACACCAGTAGGTATGTATTATTCATTATTAGTGTATTTACATATTGTGCAAGTTTATATATACATATATTTGAATATGATAATGATTGATTTCAATGTGCAAGGTTGAGAGTGTGCTTAAGATGTTAAAATGATTTATGGGTAAACTGACAGGGAGGTTTGGTATGACTTAGACTCAACTTTATTCGCTAGTGAGGTTGTAGATTGTAGAAATAAAGTCATGTGAGCAGTCTTGAGATATAGATTTGTTGAGTTGATTTGGTATTTAGGGAGAATTAATGTGTTTTAGTCTAACAATCTGTGAGTGTGCATTGCAATGTTCATACCATGTGATCATGAGATGGTTGTTGTCATGAAAGCTGGACAACTCATATAAATATCATCAATTGATCTTTTTTTAGGAAGTTGACATAAAAATGGGCATGACCGATAGAAAATGATAATTATAGACTAAGTCAACTCAATTGGATGAATTGGTTCAAACAATTAAAAAGTCTTATAATTCATATTGGTAGAGGCATGCGATTACCTCTTGCATAATTGTTTGTATTCATAGTTCATGATTGTGGAAGAGCTACTATTTCTACGTCCCACGGGTCAATATCTGAAATTTTGGTGAAGAGAGTTATTATTATGGGAGTATGCTAAGAGAAGTGTTACTAGGGTAAGTCTACAACATGCACTAATCATGGTCATAAGGTGTCTCTGTGACAGAATTTCTTCATCATGTATTATGAACCCCATTTTTATGCTAACTCTTTGCATTGGCATACTAAATCTTTATATACCTGACAAACATGGAAAAGATTAGACTTCTCATTTGTATCACATAATGATGAGATATTTTGATTTATGGTTCCACACATTCATAAGAGACAACAATTATAGGTATCGAGTCATTAAGAAGCATTTAAGAAAGAGAGACATATTGACCCAACATTTATAGGAAATGTTTTGTGGAGGTCTAAGCACACAAAGATATGCATTCTAAAGTTTTCATAAGAGAGGATAGTGTCGATGCTATTCTCTACTATATCGGCATATTGGGAAACGGTTCATGTACACTAGATAAACATTGATTCTTTTATTACAGTAATCACAATGTTGCATTAGTAATGATTTTCATAATTGGATTGACTACATTCCTATCCTTGATATTAAATAACAACCATCGACTTATGCAAAATGTGTAGTATATATGCTATCATAAATTAGGAAGACTAAGATTGTTATTAATTTTATTGATATTGTTCTTACTCTTTTATTATTTTCTTGTTTGTATATTATCATTTAAATTATGTTTCACTTTTATGTGGTTGTTATGGTTGATTGAGTTCTAATGTCACGTATCTTTCCTTCTTGAGCACAACATCATGATGAAATCATTGTTAATTGAGATTTTTGTCATTTCATGCTTGCATTCAAGACTATCTGCAACTGGGAAGACCCCTTGAAGAGTCTATGTATAATTATGTTTGTTAATTTATGCTGAAAAATATTAATGAAAACTTTTCATTTGTTTTAGGTTTGAGTATTCAAATTGTATTCAAATTATAAAATAGGCAAAACGATCAAACAAAATATCATGCCTTACAAATCTAATGTAATTGAACTCCTTAAATGGTTAAATTTAAATTCATATGCATTACATTCTAGTGCAAAAAAATTATGTACATGAGAACTATCAATTGCTCACCCTAACATCAGTCTATCTTGTGAAGCTTCACTCTAACAAAACATTTAAACATGTGTGGGTTATCATTATTCTTTACAATATTTGCATATTTACATTTATATAGTAAGCTAAAATCGTACTTATGGGAAATGTGTTTATTAACAAATAAGTAATTTGAATAAAGTTCGTCATTATTCGATCCTCACAAATTCTATAGGCGGTGTGGCATGGAAAACTCATAAGCAAATTTGATATCATGCATTGTCACCCTCTATATGATTGACATTGACAAATCATTATGATACTCTAAGGGACCAACTTTATCTTCATGCTCTAAGTCATGATGGTACTTTGAACGACTAGTTTCTTTGTCATGCTCTAAATGATCAACAATATTGATGTTCTGGTCTCTTTGTATCGGACTCTATATCAAATAATCCATATCTAAGTGAATCTCTTCATCCTCTTCTCCTTGTTGTCTTTTTTATTGTCCCCTTTAAGATGTCATGTTACACCATCTCAATCATATGATAACATTACAACCTTCTAAGTCATTCACTATGTACGGGATATAAGATAAGGGTAAGACAAAATATATATAAGATAATATAAAAATTAATTTTGAAGGCACATATCTCTCCATATAAAGGAGACATGCAAGGTCTTAACTCCTTTGTAGGTGAGATGCACAAAGCTCTTATCTCCTTTGCAAAGGAGATAAGTGTGGGGATGCATCTCTTCCTTTTAAGAGGAGAAGGGGAAGAGTGAAACTGAAAGGGGGCTTATCTATGTTGAGAAAGGATATACTTTTGGTAGATGAGGTGCTTTGATAACACAAGATAAATAGAGAGAGAAAAGTGGTAGGTGATGAGCCTCAGCACTACAAGGAGGGAGACAAAGTGGTGGTAAGAGATGCGCTCTCACGATAGGAGAGTAGTAGCATGAAGAGACCTCTAATTGGCTATAGTGGCACGAGAGAGAGGGGTACAAAAAGAAAGAGGAGGGAGAGATCAATAGAGAGAGGGAGCCATGGACTCCTTTCAACTATGAACAAAGAATTTATCCTTCAATTTTCAAATCATTTATATTTTTATTGTCTTTCCGCTCTTGTGTTTGTTGGGTTGTGTAATTTTGTATTTTTATTGTCTTTACTTTCTTGTATTTGTTGGGTTGTGTGATATGAGTTATTTGGATGTCAAAAACTATTCTCGGTTTTAAGACTTGGGGAAAGACACTTACTTTATATTAGTGTTGCGAGCACTACAACAATTGGTGAAATCCATTAAGACTAGTCTATATGTTGGTCATGTTTTCACTCCTATTCGTTAGTGCCCTATTACCTAGGGCATTGGGTGCATTCCCCCAAGTGTTCTTCCTATCCGTTCGACTAATAGATGAGAGTAAGAAACGCTGGCACGTGGTCTTGAGGCCGGATCAACATATTTTACAAGTCCATTATCACCAATACACAAAGTGAATGTTCTTTGCTCAATGTGAACCCTCTTGGGAGCATCAACACTACAGTAATCCAAAGAACTCACATCGCACAATCCAACAAACACGAGCTGGAAAAGGAAATAAAAATGTAAATAATTTGAAAGGTGAAAAATTAATTTCTCTACCGGGTGAACGTGGGAAACGGGGGTATCCGCTTGCTAATTAAGGGGTCAAATAATGAGATTCATCTCCCTCCCTCCCTCTCTCCGTCAGTCGTTACAAATACTCGATCAGAGAACCAGTTTTCAGTTTCCGTCGATGGAAATGGCGCCATGAGTTCCACTTCGCCGCCCCTTTTCGTTCTTCTCTTCCTTCACTCTTCTCTTCATGATTCATCGTCGTCTTCGTCATCTTATTCGTAGCGATGGAGATGGACAAAGACGCTGAGCTTCTGTCACGGGCGGCCGCGAACCATCTCTTCCTCTCCCAATTCGAAGCTTTTAGGGCAACTATCCTCAGCCTCAAGAAGAGAAACCCTAGCCTCGCTCTCGCCATCCTCCACGCCGTTGTCGCCAACGGTGGCCAATTTGAAGGCGTCCTTTGGTCCAAAACATGCAACTCTCCTTCCCACCTCGCTTGGCTTTCAGCTCTCGAGCTCGCCGGCTTTGAATCGACCTCTTCGAGGTGGAATCTCGATCCAGAAACCCTAATTCTCAGGGTCGAGGTCCTTCTCATAGTCCACTCCATAATTTCTCGTATCTCTAACGAGGAATTATACGACTTGGAGACGATCGTGCGCCTTGACATCTCGAAGGGGGCGGCGGGCTTTGACACCGGGCCGGATGAGCTAACTAGGGATTCCATCGGAGACGAATTGTGTCCCGTGGATGCTGCGGCGGTTTTGAGAAGGATTTTGCGTCTCGGATTGCGGTGGTTGAGGAAGGGTGTATGTTTTGATTGTTCTAGTTCGGACGGACAAGACGAAGCGGAACATGCGTTGTCAGAGAGCGAGTTGAGGCGTTTGAAGAGGATTGCCTGCGATCATAAGGAGATTTTTCGTGCGCTGTGTCGAAATTTGTACACTCAGAGGAAGCGGGCTGACCGGCCGGAGGATCCTGGATTGGCAATTAGTTTGGTTTCAGAAAAAGGTGTGGAACCGGTTGATGGAGATGAGTTTTCGTGGGCAATCAAGGTTCTGGAGGTGGTTCAGAAGGCGCATTTGGAGCTAATGGTCGAGCATTTGAGGGATGGAGATGTTGAAAACGCAGTTTCTATGATCCGATTCCTTCATCTTGATTATGGAATCCCAGTGGATGAGTATCGGTACGTACCAAGACGCTTGTTATAACAACTTTCAATTCATATGTGTCTCCGGAATTGATTGCTTGTGCTTCCGTTGTTGTTATGTTAGGGGGACGACGGTCAAAAATAGGCTTAAAAAATGGGGATATGCCTGTATAAGTGCTTACAACAAAAGAGACCGTTGTTGTCTCAATTAAGTGCAGAACGGGTTTGGCGCCTAAACCTGACACGAAGCATGGTAAGCGATATGTCTACGTGAACTCCATTGTATCAAAGACTAAATGTAGCCAATGTTGAGCAACATGGTAGTCCTGCAATACACCAATCTATAGTTGGTATCCACTGGTGCCTTCTATTTGCTAGTGTGGATAGAATAGTGCAAGGTTAATCATCAGGTGCCTTAGTTAGTCAATGGGAAAATAATGAGCACTTGGAAGCACTGAAGAGAAATCCAACTGCATGGGATAAACTATTGGATTGGTAGATCTTGTCTTTGGAAGGGGTTGAACGGTCATGACTTCGCTGAACTGAATTTGTCATTGTTATAAGCATACCGAGGTTGAGACAAGTTGGAGACCAGAGCTTGAAGTGAACAGTAAACAGGCGGATAGTCAAAATTCAAATAGCCAATCTACCGTATTGTGATTAATGGCGCGACATTTTGGTATCCACGAAGTCAAAGTGCAACCTTGTGGGCCTGTTGAGATGTGAGGAGTGATATTGGTCCATGGTTCATATATGACAGACCTAAAATCATGATGTCCTGACATTGGAAACCTAATGTGGACTCTTGAAGTCTTGTTTTGTAGTTTATATGAGACAGAATACACCTTAGTTGTTATTACTGTTACTATCACTAACAACATATGACATGTTAGGAAAGGAATGCATTGATTTGATGAATATTTCGTGCTTCTGGTTTAATACAGTGTTAGAAATATCAATATCCATAGAAACTATGCATCCAATATGTATCAGATGTAAAATCCTAAAAGATCACAGAAAATGTTGTTGGAACCCAAGATAATTAAAAAAAATGCATGCTTGCATTGCATAACAAGCCTCATTCATGAATAAGCTGACGCGAACAACATTAAGTCATAATAACATTAACACATTAACGTTCAGTATAAGATAACATTAACAGTAACATGACAATATTCGTTACAACAACAACAACAACAACAACCCTTTTCCCATACTAGATTGGGTCGGCTACATGGATTCTTTATTTCCATAGCGCTCAATCTTGTGAACTGTTAACTCAACAAGAGCTAAATCATTTTTATTGTTTTAAACATTTAACAATTTAGAAAACTAATACATGATCAATCTAACAAAAACAAACTGATTCCAAATCAAATGAACATGAAAGCGTCAAATGAACCATCAACACAATCTACCACTCATTAACCATTAAATGAACTAGTGAAACTGTTCTCTCTTCAAAACTTGATTCAAAGTTCAATCCAACATAATCATAAAGAAAACCATAATAAGTTACTATAGTGAGTAAAATGTCTCCCTTATGTGAGAAGAAATGGAGGGAAAACTGGCTTTTACTCAGTTTTGGGTTCAGAACGGGCATATTACCATATCCTATGATATGGGGTGATGTGCTATCAATAACGGTACTATGGTATATCAAAATTTTCAGCTATCTGACACGTATCGATATGTACCAGTGTTGTCTGACGCGTATCGTATCGTGTATCACTGGGTTCCACGATACGGGCGTATCGTATCGTATCATACTTTAATATTAAAATAATATAAAAATTATTTAAAAATCAATAAAAATTAGTAAAAATCCGAAAAAAATCGAAAAATATCAAGAAAAATTCAAGAAAAATGTGGTAATTACTTTAAATTCATATACTGTAAGTTTAGTACAGATTGAGAATTCAATATTGAAAAATTGCATCCAAATTTACATATTTTGAATCCAAAAAATGAAATACAGATTACAGACACAGTTACATTTTACAAATTGTAATTAGGATCATCAACTAAATAATCTTCATCTTCTCCTTGTTGCAGATCCTCCTCCTCATCATCAGCGACACCTTCTTCTTGGAAATCAAATTCTTCATCTCCTTGATGTTGTTGTTGCGCTCCTTCCAAATTAATCCAAGCGACATCTTCTTCACTTAGGAGGGTATTTTCTTCAGTGTCTTCCATAACCCAATCTTCTAATATATCAAAATTATCCAAACTTATTAGATCAAACTGACTTTCTTATCTATTTACTTTTTTTAATTGCCTACGACAAACAAAGATAAACAATTAGTAAATAATATTAACAATTGAAGACTGAAGTTAAACAATATTGAATTGAAAATTTGAAAGTAATACAACATTACCTTTCACGAAGGCGCATGTTACAACGAATATAAACTAAATCATTTAGTCTTTTGTGTTCCAACCTGTTGCGCTTCTTTGTATGGATGTGTTCAAAAACACTCCAATTTCTTTCACAACCTGTTGCACTAAAGGTTTGGCTTAAGACTCTCACTGCAAAATCTTTAAGGTTTGGACAATCAGTTCCAAACCTGTTCCACCAAACATCTGTCGAAAAAGACAAACATTATAGACATAATCCACGGTAATGTAAGATGAAACTTAAATATAAAAATAAACAATTTACCTAGACGCATCGTAGTGCGGTTGCGAATTGTAACAGGCAAACTCATCAAGTGAAGAGCATTATCATATATCTCCATCTCTCGATGTATCGCATCTGCTATGCTCTCATAAGGGACTAATCTGTCGATACATTCAATAATTCCTCGATTAACCTCACCGTCCCTTTTGAAGGTTGTTGAGTACCTGAATGATAGGTTTAGATAGTAGGCTGCTGCATGAATAGGCTGATGCAATTGTTTATTCTATCTACTATCAATTATTTTCCACACGGGCACATAATCTCTCTTTTTTCCATTAAAGTTATTTCTGATCGCTTCTTTTGCCCTGTCCATGGCTTCATAAAGGTAGCCCATAGATGGTTTCTCCTCGCTTTCAGCCAATCTCAAAACTTTCACTAAAGGACAAGTAATTTTTAATAATCTAACACATGCATTCCAAAATGAACTTCTAAAAACTTTTCTGCAATCTCATTCAACTTTTTATTCCTTCTGTTTTGAGGCAACTCTGCAAATTGTTGCCAATCATCTGAGGAGAACATTCTCTTTAAAGCTTGCTTCTGTCTCACAATACTCTGTACAGATAAGAAGTTTGTTGCGAACCGAGTTGTAGCTGTGCGAAGAAGCTCTGCACCTTCTGTGTATCTCCTCATCATACACAAAACAAATGCATGGTTGTAAATGAATTTTGTTGTCTCTTTTCTTGTATGCTCTCAATCATCTGCAAGCATTGCCATTTAATACCTTCTGGCACACTTCTAACTCTGCCTTTGCATGGAGCAACTTCTTTCCTAGTTCCTGCTAGGTGATGTTTCAACTTTAAAATTCCACCACTAACCACCTTTTCACAAAATAAGCATCTAATTTTTGCATGGAGCAACTTCTTTCCTAGTTCCTGCTAGGTGATGTTTCAACTTTAAAATTCCACCACTAACCACCTTTTCACAAAATAAGCATCTAATTTTTAACCTGGAACCCTCAACTGGTATACCCCACTGTCATGCCGGATCATTAGACTGATAATGGGAGTCTCTACCACCCCTTCCTGCCATCTCAATGGAGTACTTTAATTCAAACAAAAACTTGAAAATAAAAGCACTTCGTAAATCCCCAATCTTCAAATAACACTCAAATGGAGTATCTCCCACTTCATGAATGTAATAAAAATCATATACACACACTTAATAACTTCATATTTTGTCATTAAAAAAAAATGAAATAACACAAAAAAACAACAAATATAAAAGAAAAAAATGAAAAAAATATTAAAAATATACCTAAATCCGAGTTTGGAGGCTTGCACGGACTCCGTAGGGCACGATTTTAGAACTTTGAACACAAAGGAGGTGAAAACCGACTCTTAGGGAGCTTGAGAGAGGAAACCTGTGAAAAATCGTGGGTTTCGGTCGGCTCGGGACCCTAAGGGTCCCAGGGTACGGGCGATACGGTGCGATACACCCGCATTCACGATATGGGCCCCCGTATCGTATCGTGCCACGATACGATACGTACGATACGGATAACACTGATATGTACCATATGATGCAGACCTATCCGCATGATACTGGTTTCATATGAGTCAAAGTTCACCATAATTATTATTGCTGTCACTTACATTATAACTATACCAAATTTTACAATGATACAAGTGATACTAGTCTATGCATATACGGGTACATCTCTATAAGTACACACACATAGATGCACTTAGATTTGGCGCCAATCAGTGTTGGAAATTATGGATGCAAGCTGCTTTAACCTTTTTAGTTGACCCAAAGATTTGAATTGTTAATAGGGCATCTGGATTCACTGAAAAGAGAAGAAAACACTCGTTCAGGTCCAAGCTGATTTGAATTAGGTAGAAAGCTCAAGTTTTATAAACTACTACATCCTTTATTTAGTTGATATTTTCCCATTTCCCTAAGTGAGTGATTGCCAGATTGCCATGACAGAGTTCAAACTATTTGTAAAGCTTGTACGACTCATCTTATCACTTTGAGATAGTAATTAGAATTTAATTCTAACTCCAATTTGGTGCAAGGATGTTAGGAACTCTTTGGACATGGATTAGAGTCCAATTCGTTGCATATGATCAATCTTTGAGGAGCTCGGGTGACACCTGCCCTTAACAGGAAGTTCCCACTCAAAATTCAGTGGACCTCCCTTTTACTGGATCAGAAATCACATTTTCTAGTTGAGGCCTTATAGTAAAAACTGTTCTAGATATGGACTCGGCTGAGGACGATATCCAAAGTTGGACCTGTGGTCCGCTTGAACTGATCCATGCTATATGCTAATGTTGTGGTGCATACAAAATGTTTCCGTTACCTGTGTTGGAATTTGGCAGTGGATAAAGGTCTGGATGAAAATCCAAATTTAAGTGCTATGAGTCTAGCTAGTTTAGTCATGTCACTAAAATAATGTCAACAAAGTTTCTTTGTGGATGAACTTTTTATATTGCAAATTTTGTGGGATGATTATGTCCATGCAGTCTGTCTGCCTGTGTTTATGTATGAGTGCGTGTCCACAAAATCATTTTTCCATTTGAGCACATGGAAACAAGGTAAGGTTTCAAACGGATCCAGTTCATTCTACTGTGCAACTGCAATCTAATCTAATGGTTTCCTTATTTTGCTTGTGCAAACCTTAAGAACCTAAGATAAGATCTGCAGATAAAATAGTGTCATGACAAAGTTGTCATCCAGAACAGAGAAGATAAATTATTAGACGTGCCAAGAAGAAAACGAGAGAAATTATTAAAAGTATAAGAAAATGGTCTTTTCTAGGTAAAACATGGGTGATAAATTGATAATAAATGATAAAAGAGGCTCAGAGAGAGGGGGTAGAGAAGATATCTTTATCTGCATTTAATAGTTTTTGTCTTCCAATTTGTCTATCCAGACTCCAGAGTGTGATGGCATAGGGTCTTTCATTTCACCCCTTTTTGCTGATCTTTTCAATGATGAAAAAATCCTTGGCGTTGGCCTTAGGTCCACCAGAGTTCCCTAGATATCCCAATATGAGGAAATATTTTTCATTTTCTAGGTTATAAATAAAGATAAGTTTAGTTGTTCTACGGCTGATGATATCTCAAACACAGCCCTGCATCATCTCAGAAGCAATAGGAATAGGCTAACAAGAAGCACCACAGAATTCTGAAGTTCAAATATGATGGATGATATTGATTTTACAGATTGGGTATGAAAATTGCTTTTGTGGGTTAGGATGACGGTAAATGGGAAGCCAAAACCCCTACCCATCTTTTCCTTCCTGTTCCCCAAATTGATGAAGGAGATGAGCCTTTTTTTTTTGGTTAAAAATGGGAAGCCAAAGCCTAAAACACGTGCACATGCATGCACCACCCTAGAAAATGGACTTGCCACCAGAGGTGATATGTCACATGGGTGCGGGTGCGGGATACGGCAAATTTCAAAATTTTTGGGTGCGGCAACACGACTAGGGTATATAATATTATATATTATATATAATATTCAAGCTACATAAATCAATCATAATACAACTAATATTTGCTAATTTTGAGTGCACGTAGGTATCAATTAGCAAGTTCCCTCATAATGATCTTAAACTTACAGTGATTTTATGAGCTGCAAAATATCCAAGTTATGGATTCAAAGAGTTTCAAGATCTTTTGTAGGATATAACATATACTAGTATTTGTGCTAGGATCCACTAGTGATGTCATACTCTTCTGTTCTATTGATCTGGCAATGTTCCTGGTCTTTAAATGTGTTTGGTGACAGAGATTATTCTGTGCAAAGGCATACAGTATGGAGTCCAATTGTTCGCACCCAAAATCATTGAAGCAACTTTATATTGTATAATGCTATAATAGTAAGTACACAACTTTATATTAAAGCAAAACATATAAATGGTAAAAAACTACTAATTTCATCATAATACACAAATCAATCTTCATTATTCAGACCCATTTATCCGTGAGTTACAATTTTTTTTTTTTTGCAAATTTTTTTTTTGGACATGCCGCACCGACACAGTGTCGGTGTCGCACCAGTGTCAGTGTCGGTGTCGCACCAGTGTCGGGGTCGACACTCCACCCCTTAGAAGTGTCTGTGTGACTTAGCTAATGCTCTGGATGCAAGGTGATCAACTTTTATATTGGCTGAAAGCATACTAAATACGACATAGGAAATGATTTTAAGAGCAAGTAAAGAATGAAAACAAAGATTAATTTGTCAATTTTCAAGATGAGCACAATTAAAAATTATTACATGTTGCTATGCCCATTGGTGAGGTTAACGTTTCTTGATCCCAAGTTGGTGGCTTGTGTGTATCTATATGTTTGTGGTAGCGTGAACGTTTTCCATGATTTGAGATGGCAAAGACTGGGTGACTATTATCTTTTAAGTTGAGGACATTCTCCATTTCCTTCACAGATTTTCTGTATATTCTTAATGGAGTCCTATTCTTACAGGGTAGTTTTGAAAGATTTGATTAAAAATGTGGTAACATTTTCTCCGGAAAATTTTCTTCAAACTTGGACTACAAGAAGAGAGAAAATGTTGACGGTATATAGTGAAGCTTTGTCGTCTGGTTGCATTGGGTTGGCTCAGATGGTTCAGGTAATACAGAATTCCATTCCAAGTAATATAAAATGTTAACCGTGAAATATTTGTATATGTGTTACTTGAATTGTAAGCGTACTATCTTATACTGAACACATGGTTCTTCAAATGATTTTTCCTTGATGATTACTGGCTTTTATACGGCACTGGAGGTTAGGCAACTTATGGTGTTATTGTCTTACTGCTTTCTTAATTTAAAGAATCTTTAGCTGGATTCTCATTTATCGCCTTTCGAAGTAGTAGCCTCAAAGGATGCTCATACTTTCATGCTTTCTGTAAAATGTCCCTTATAATATCTGGAAATCTGAAATAATTTTCTTTTAATCTTTGTTTGCTGATTCTGGAGCATGGACTGATTTCTTCCCGAGCAACTTGTTTAATCACCGGAAGGGGAATAACTTGTTTGTGAATTTAGTTGTTCAGCGTTTTGGAGTTTTCCCTCTATAGTTTATGTAGTTGATATTAGTGTTTTTAAACTTTGTAAAGATTACTTGTAATTTTGCCTCAAGATTAACAAGTTTTGCTTTTCAATCTCATCGACAAATTCAGTCCTTCGTGCCATTAATATAAATTTTAGGTCATATCATATTATAGTACGTGTAATACTTCATAGTATTGGGTGCTGAAGTGATATGACTCAGGTCCAGCTATCATCAAGCTCCATTTTTTATTCTGTATCATGTTGTATTTATTTGTATCGAATGATGTGAGCTGTACTATAATATACGTCTACTTTTCAGTTACAAAATTTAAACAAAGTTATAATCCTTTTCTTGTGTCTTTCTGAGGGCAAGATGGATCATTTTAGCCCATTCTTGTAAACCAAATACTTTCTATTTCACTTCTTTAACCTGCTTGTGTATTATGTTTTAAAAAAGGGAGAATTTTGCAAAAAGTGCACACACATAAACATACAAATAAATAAATAAGTGTGATATACACCAGATACATTATATATATATATATATATGGATATGAATATATAAAAATGATAACTTTATATTCCACATACACACATATATTTGACATGATAAATTCATGTCATGCACATAGACAATGAGTACAGAACTACTTTCTCCTATTTATTCAACACAGAACTTCTCAATTCTCATGACCACCATCTACCACCAACATGGACCCTAACCACCATTAGTTGACGCATTACCTGCCAAAGTCTCCAAGCTGCTGCCACATCTGGTACTTATGATCATCATAGCCCCCACCGTCATTACCATTACGTCCAATATTATTATTTAGCACAACCACCTTCTCACCCAAATGACTAGCACTGTACCATTGCTACCACCAATTATCACCACCACACCACTATATGCATCAACCTAGCAATAACCGAGATGATTACCACAACCATTATTCACAGCCATCAGTTATTGCTGCCACCATCACATCATCTGTTTCAGACCACTACCTTCGGCACATATTACCCATTGCCACCAACATCAGCCCAACCACAACCATGACTAATACCATGAAAAACAACCACTAACATCATTTAATTGCCACAAGCATGTTTGGACCTCATAAGTTTTTTCTTTCTGAGCAAAAGTAAATTTTTTATCATGACTTGACGTACATTTGCTTCTTATAAGTGGTATCTAAACAAAGACAACAAGAGATGCTCTTGCTTGTTTAGAACTGAGTCAAGGTTGGTCTCCCTATATTTACATTTCATAAGAGGAGTATTCGATCAGGAAGTTTGTAAGTAAACTGATGGCCTTAGCCCAAGAGATGCCATGATATTTCTTTTAAGGTTTTAACATGATTGGGTATCTTTACCATTCTCTTTCTTTCCCCGGCAGTCTATTCAAGATGAGTTGCTGTTTGAAGAAGTTGAGAAACAAAGAGCATCCAGTACCAGATCTTCCCCTCCTCCTCTACTAGAACTTCAAGACCTATTGAAGACTTCAGGTCTGAATGGTGCCTCTCTTAAGGATGGTGCATCTTCAAAGAACTTGATCATTAAGGCTTGCATGCGGGACTTGTATCACTATGCTCGTGTTTCTGGGCTTCATATTATGGAAACGGTTGTGCAAGCTGCTCTATCTGCAATCAAGAAGGAGCAATTTGAAGATGCTAGTAATGTATATTTTTGGTATTCAAGCATAAGATATTAGAGGGCTGATTTTCATGTATACAAAATCACAATTTTGTTTTAGTTTCTTTCAAGGTACATCCTACCTTATTGGTCAATGACAAAAAGATCATCCCCACCTCACCACTAGCTGCCAAAAGGACCTTACCTGGTGAGCTTGGATAAAATGGATTCATCTGGTTAAAAAGCCATCAAGTGCCATAACAAAAATAGACAAAGGTTTAGAAAGTGATAGGTATACCACTTCTTGGTCAGGGAGAACACTAAATATTTATCTAATGTTTACAAAATTACAAATTATATGGAAAGATGTCATGTAGGCTATTGGTCTGTAGATTGAATAAGTAGAGTTAGCTTCAAACTTCAGTTACCTAACCTAACAGACGGATGGATTTATCCAAGTGAAGGAAAAGACGGGTGTATTTGCCAGTACCAATAAACAAGTAATAAAAATGATATATTTGCGTATGGAAAATAAGGGGGACTTCGACTTGGAAAAGATCCTTCTTTTTTGCATTTACCATGTTATCATCTCTGATGGATGAACAACATCATTTGTTTGCTTTTTTCTTGCTTGCATATAAAAAGCTTCCTATGTGATCTTTTCCTTCAGTAGGTCCTGTTAAATGATATTTCTTGCTTGATAGGTCCTTTCTCCTTTCCCTCTTCTTCGACCCCTTGTAGCTGCCATGGGTTGGGATCTGCTGCGAGGTAAGACTGCGGCACGAAGAAACTTGATGCAGTTTTTATGGAAAAGTAAATCCCAAAAGCTACGACTAGAAGAATTTTCCTTTTATAGGAAGCAATCTGAAGAGGTTGGATTCCCTTTTACTGATGAATAGCTCTTAGACATCTTGTTTCCTTGGTGATCTTGCTATTTCATTTGTTCCCATTTTATCATATGTTTGGTAATGTCTGCTGTGTGTTGCTTGAGTTTTCTTCTACTTTGTCATGCAGGTATCTTGTGTGGACCATCTTTGTCACATTCTATGCTACCACCTCGATATGGCATCTTTTGCTGCTTGTGTAAATACCGGTCAAGAATGGAAACAGAAGTACTCATTACTGCTGTCTACATATGAATCACCTGAAGAAAGTGATGATTGGCATCCTGAACCCTTTGTTGCAAATTTTGTACTCGAGCGACTTGCTGTCCAGAGTCCTCTTCGAGTAAGCTTCGGTACTTGAGTTTTCTTAGCGACTTTAAAAATCATGGTTCTTGTTGTCAATTTCTTGTTTGATCCTTGCATTTGCATAATGATTGCCTTTGACATTTTATTAAAGTGAAATCCGATGACATCTCCTAAACAGTCAATTGCAGATTGACCAATATGGATAAAAATGAATTTCACTATTCTAAAGCGATGGTTTCCCATAAACCTTTCTCACTTCATTTGAAATGGGATCCGTACAAATAAAACAAGAAAAAAGTGTTGAATGTCTTCGTGAGAGTAAGATCATGAGATGCGCGCTTAGGATTAACTCCTTAAGTTTCACCAGCATGTCAAGTCATGGATCATTATAGATCTCAACTTGTTGCATCCTACACCATGTAAGCACTTCTGTTTTCCTGCAAGGGAACATATGCATAGATGCTTAAGCAATCATATGATAAGAAACAAAAATTTATTGTATTGAAGAAGGAGACACCTATTGAAAATAGCAGATTTTAGAGATATGCTTCCTTTGACATTGATGTCTGCTCCACTTCTTGGGTGGCGTCTATCTATTTTTCTCAACGAGTTACCCTAATAGCTACTTATACACTAATCTAACTTGAAAGACTAAAATGCCCACACTAAGTAATGTTTAATGCATATTTAACATGATGTATATTTGGGTTTGTACATGTCCATATTAGGACCTAAATTGAATTTTTAACACTCCCCCTCAAGGAAAAATGCTGATAACACTCAACTTGGCCAAAGTATCCACAAGGTTGTTATGAGTTGCTACTTTAGTAAGAAAATCAACTTGGTGGTAATTTTTCTCTTATAAAGTGATAATCTATTTCAATATGTTTCGTCTTCTTATGTTGCACCGGATTGGATGTCATTTGAATTGCAGCACTGCTATCACAATATAATGAGGTGAGAGACATCACGCAAAACCCCAATTCAAGTATCAAAGAGGCTATCCATTTACCCTTACACATAGCTTGAGCAACCACCCTGTATTCGACTTCAGCAGTGAACCTGACAACCACTAATTGTTTCTTATTTTTTCAAGAAATCAAATTACCACCAAGCAAGATTAGGTACCCTGAATTTGATCTATGGTCTTCCAGAGAACTTGCCCAATCTGCATCATAATACACTTCGAGTTTAGTGTTGCTGGTCTATAATATAGAAGACCTGTTCCAAGAGTTGACTTTAGGTATGTCAATATTCGGTAGAAAACATCCATATGATTTTTAGTGGGAGAATGATTAACCGACTCACCACTCTAATTACATAAGAGATATCTGGCCTTGTGATTGTTAAATAGAAAAGTTTTCCAACCAATTTCTTATATTTGGTTACATCTCTAAAAGAAGTGCTGTCACTAAGATGTAATTTATGATTTACTTCAATAGGAATGTCACATTTCTTGCAATCTGTCATATTTGTATCTTTCAGTATATCCGCTGTATATTTTCTTTGTGATAGAAATATACCTTTTATAGAATGTAATACTTCAATCCCAAAAATAGTGAAGTTTGCCCAGATAGATCTTTTAAACCAAACAGTTGGTGCAAACAATCTTTAAAGCACGATATTTCTTCTGTGTCATCCCCTGCATATACTATCAGAAGAGATAATTTTGTTCCTTTCTTAAAGAAAAGAGTATGATTATTAAGATTTCTCTCATATCCTAAACAGCAGTCACCTTTGCTGAATTTCTCAAACCAAGCTCTTGAAGATTGTTTGAGACCATAAATGGCTTTGTTTATCTTGCATACATTCTTTTGGTACGAATTAACCTGCAATCCAGGAGGCATCTCCATATAGATTTCTTCATTTAGATCTCCTTGCAAGAACGCATTCTTAACTTGATATGTAGCTGTCATAAGTCCTAATGTTTCATTGCAACAAGACTTAAAATCACATGGATAGAGGTTAGCTTGACAACATGCACAAAAGTTTCATTGTAATCAATACCAAATGATTGGTTGTACCCTTTAACAACTAACTTTGCTTTATACCTTTCAAGTGTCCCATCTGCTTTGTATTTAATCGTTTATAATTTATACCCATTTGCAACCAATTAGTTTTCTGTTAGGAGGCATTTCAGTAATAGACCACGTATAATTTCTGGTAAGAGCATTCAATTTATCTTTCATAGCACTTCTCCACTATAAATTTTAAATTTTTCTTTACTTCTTCAAAGCTTGTAGGAACCATATATCTCTCAGCATTTATGATAACTTTTTGAAAATTTTCAGATATACACTTATAGGAAACATAGTGAGAAATAGGGTATTGAGTACAAGATCTTTTACCCTTTTCAATGGCAATGGGTTCCTCCAAATTAGTAGAGAGTTGTAGATATGAATTGGAAGAAGGCATTTTGGTCTCGATAGCTTGATCTAGTAGCATAAGCATATTTCGTGGTTCTCTCTTGTATACTAGCGCCTCCTTTGACACTGTTGTCACTTCAGTCATCTTTCTCTTCTTATTTCACATGGCATAAAAGGAAGAACAACAACTCTATTTTCCTTCACTTCTATCTCTTAAGAGTGCACGTGCTCTCCCTTGGACTGATAGTATGAGTTAGACTCAAAGAATGTGACATCCATAGAAGTATAGAATTTTCTATGAACCAGGTCATAACACTTATACCCCTTTTGGGAATTTAAGTAACCCAAGAATATACATCTAACTGCTTTAGGGTCAAGTTTATCGTGTCCTGGATTATGAATATAAACATAACAGGTGCATCCAAAAACTTTAGGAAGTACATGAAATGTTTTTGACTCTGGAAATAGGATTTTCATGGGACTAGCACCATTGAAATTGTGCTAGGCATTCGCTATGTTATCAATAGCGGTTAGCGGTTGACCCTCATATAGCGGTAGCGGGCATATAGCGGATTTAGCAGTACACTTTTATTTATGATTAAAAAATTATATATATATAATAGGTTTTCTAACTTCTAAGAAATATCAAGAAACATAACCAATTCTTTAATAAATGAACGAGCAAAACACTCACTAATAAACAGGAAAAAGTAGTAAAAGAGGAATGCCACATTACCTTTTAGTCTATATTATTTGTAGTATGCCTCATCTCCAGCCAAAGTGCATGAAAGTTCGGACATTAAAGCAGAAAAGAAAGGCAAAAGAAGATCTGAAACTCCTATCACCAACATTTTCAACAGTTCAAATAATTAGAGATTAAGGCAATAGCACCTGGACAGACATATCAAAGGCACACGTGATTCCCAGATGTTCATGAATTTGCTGGATAGTATATGGAATGCACCGTTCTGGGCCAATAACTTGGGTTAAGAATCCTTTGAAAGTTTGAAGTCGGCATATGTAATGCACTTCAAAGGATTCTTAACCCAAGTTATTACCCCAGAACGGTGCATTCCATATGCTATCCAATAAATTCATGAACATCTGGGAATCTCGTGTGCCTTTGATATGTCTGTTCAGGCGCTATTGCCTTAATCTCTCATTATTTGAACTGTTGAACATGTTGGTGATAGGAGTTTTTGATATTCTTTTGCCTTTCTTTTCTACTTTAGTGTCCGAACTATATATTAACCTTGTCCACTCGACGATCACCTACAACAGAAGATAACAAATGTGCCATCAGTTTATAAACAACACGATCACTTGCAACTACAGATAACAGATTACGTTATTTTGATCGTACTTACCCACTAATCAAAGACAATGACAATTTCATTGAACAACAATTTACAATAAAGCAGTGAAAGTAGCCTTAGAAAGCATCTTTAAAGATTGTATATAATGTTATGCATCCATCAAAAGTACATAAAGGCCAATAAGCTAATTCAAAAAGTACATAACATCCATCAAAATTCAATTACAAATTTACAATCACACTTAATTGTTTACGTCATGTTCACTCATTTTCAGAAAAGATCCGTATTCTTCTATTTCCTCTTTTTCTTCATCTGATCTTCAAAATTAAATTCTTCATCATCTTCCATAGGCATCTTATCCTTTCCTTTGCTTTGCCTTCTTTGTCATTTTCGTGTCCTTGACCTTGTATAAACAACACCCATTATTGATGCTTCGGATGTCATATCGACATTTCATCATGTAAGGGAATCATCGTCATCAACGAACTCATCATCAGTAGGATATTCATCATGATCTTCAACCGATGTCAACATGATGGGGTCAACATTTGCTCCATTAGATTTCCTCTCTTCGTACCTTCTTCTTAGCTTTTCGTTATATTACACAAAAGCTAAATCGTTAAGCTTTTGATGCAATAATCTATTCCTTTTCTTTGTATGAATCTAAGATAAGAGAAAGAATTTAGGTAAGTCGTTAACTCAATAAAAAAAAACTTTCATTTAATTATAGTGTAAATAAAAGCATAATTCTTAATTTCTTATCATTTCAAAGGTACTCGAGTTACGTTCACATGGGGTAGCACTACAAGTAAGACTCAAAACCCGTATAACAAAATTTTACAATTCAGGGCATCCATAACCAAAGGTCATCCACTATTCTGCTATTACAAAAAGTTAAAAATCATGTGTAAACAATAAATTAATCATATTAAAAAACCCTAAATCATATCTTAATAATGAAATAATTAAGAAAGCAAAGTTGCTTTACTTGGTGCATATGCTTTCCTCGATCTTATAACTAATTCTAGTCCAAAACTACACCCCCGCTTCGATAACTTATAAGTTGCTCACTGATTTGTTGTTGTTCTTCTTTACTTCGTATAAGTGTAATTATAACTTGAAACAAACCACCTTTAATCTCAACATTAGATTCTATCCCATCATAATCATAATACAACACTGGATTCAGATACAATGCAACAACATGTAATTTCTTATGCATTTGCTTGCCTCATCTTTTGTCTATGATCTCCCAAATAAAAGCATACTCCTCTTCTTTGTTTTTCATATGAACCTATAAAACAAGAAGTTAAATGTTATTATAAGATCTTAAGAAGTAAAGATTAACAAATAAGTTAATAACACATAAAATTAAAATATTTATGTACCTTTATTTGTTACTTTAGACGATTCATCTTCTCATAGATGTAGCCCATGATTGATTTTTCATTACTGTCGACCATACATAAAACATCTACCAATTGACCCATTGCTCTAAGTGAAAAACTAATGCCCTTCCAAAATCTAAGTTGCAAAATTATTGCCTTTGATTGCTTTCCTTCAATACTATTTGATAAAAGGCATTTTTTTCATTGTTCAAAAATAACCATCAACCTTAGAGCTTCTTTTGACTATCACAAGCTGTCTAGAGTTAAGAATCTAGTAGCAAAATGGGTCACAACCGGTCTATGTATGTCTTTTCCTCCTGTAAAATGTCTCATCATATGCAATATCTGTCCATGAGTGTATAAAAATGTCACTAGCCAGTGTTATCCGTATCGCCCGTGGCGATACACCCAATTTTTTTTTTTCAAATTTTTTTTTCAAATTTTTTTTTGCATGTTTCTGCCCTCTCTTCTCCTCTCTTCACTTCCCTTAAAGGCATCCTCCAATATGCTTATAATTTGGTTTTATAATTTTATTTATTTAATAAAAATAATGTATAAAAAAAATTTATGACAAAATCATTTCCCTTTCTGTTACAACTTTTAGGTATATTTTTGCTAACAGTTTCTAATTTCATAAGATCGTAAACAATTAAAAACATTTAGTTCTCTCGGTTCATTGAGTAGGGATTTCACAACTTCACTATTTTAGGGTTCACGTTACATGACTTCCATTGAGTTGAACATGATCAATGTGTGTGAGGCTTAACTCAGTCTGTGAAGTGAGAAATGAAGCTCAAGCATTAGTTAAAAAGCTAGTCTCCAATAAGAGAAAAAGGGGACATCATCAAGTAATAATATCACATCATTGAGGTGTCATAGACTCAATAATCAAAGAAATGGAGCTCTTTGTTTTGCTCACATATGAAAATTAGCAAATATGGCAACTACATGTACAAAGATAGCAGTTCGTTAATTTTGATATATTACATGAGTGGATTATGGAAGATAACGAAGAAAATGCACTCCTAAGTCCTCATTGAAGAAGACATTGCATGAATTAATTTGAAGTGCAACAACATCATCAAGGAGAAGATCAAGATTATTTAGTTAATGATCCTGAAACAAATTTACATGTAAAATATAAATGTATTTCATTTTTTGATTCAAAATATATAATTTTGGATGCAATTGTTCAATATTAAATGTTCAATTTGTGCTAAACTTTGCATTATATGAATTTAAAGCAATTACCAGATTTTTCCAAAATTTTTCAGAATTTTCTTGATTTTTTTCGGATTTTTACTAATTTTATTGAATTTTTAAATAATTTTTATCATTTTTTAATATTAAAGTATGATACGATACGATACGCCCGTATCGTGGAGCCCAGCGATACACGATGCGATACGCGTCAGACAACACTGTCACTAGCTTCTTTGCCCTGTTTAAGATGCCTTTGAGTTTTTTTGTCTCTCCAATATCTTCAAGCATCAAATCTATACAGTGTGCAGCACATGCATTCTACCTACTGCAACATATCTGTGACCACCTGCACAACATTCTTCTCTCTAACTTCTAAGATTACTTCTTTTAACAATATATACAATTTATTTGCATCCTTTACTGTTGGAATTATCGAGAAACGCAACGGATAATAAACAATAGAATATATTTATAAAAGTGGAAGAGTAACAATGGAGATCGGAGGAGGGGGCGGACCTCTAATGGAACCCCCCCTTTTTCTCTCTCTTTCTTAATTCCAACAACCTTCAACCCTAATACAGCCTATCAGCCTTTATATAAGGAGTTGTAAAACGTAAAATGACCAAAATACTCCTAGTATAGAAAATTATCAAAATGCCCTTACGACTTCAAACAATTACAATAACACTCATTTTACTGTCCTAAGACATTATATGTACTAAAACTGACTCTAAACTCATATTCTTCAACACCCCCCTCAAGTTGAGAGTGAGATATTTCAAACTCCAAACTTGCCAAAAATCTTCATCTGTTTGCAACATGCTTCATCACTGGTTTAATCTTCAACAACTTCTTTGGCTGCAACATCTTCAACTCAGCCTTCGTGGCTGATCATATCAAGTAGCATATCTGGTTGTAATATAAACTTAGCCTTCCTAGCTAATCATCTCAAGCAGTATCTTTGGCTGCAACATCAACTCAGCCATCCTGGCTGATCATCTAAAGCAGCATCTCTGGCTGCAATATAAACTTAGCCTTCCTGGCTAATCATTTCAAGCAATCTCTGGCTACAACATCAACTCAGCCATGCTGACTGATCATCTCAAGCAGCATCTCTAGCTACAAGCCTGCAACATCAACTCAACCCTCCTGGCTGATCATCTCAAGTAGCATCTATGGCTGCAACATCAACTCAGCCTTCTTGGCTGATCATCTCAAGCAACATCTCTGACTGCATCATTACCTCTGCTTTCCTAGCTGATCATGATCATGACTTTCTTCATCACACGTGCACTAGTAATTTCTTCGAGGCTTCTGTAAAAAAAACTTTATCAATGAAGAACACATGAGTAACATACGACCCTTCTATGGGTGTCGGTTGCTCCCTCTCTCTTTCTTCTTCTCCATAAAGTGATTTGGCAGCCACACTTAAAAGTCATGTTTTTTTTACTCTTGAGAAAGTTGATCTTTTGTGATAGGAGGTACTACTCCACCATACACACTTCACACAGCTTTTTCTGCGCCCTTTCACATGGTGGCTGCAGTCGGTGTGTTGGTTGGGTGCCCTCTCTCTACCACTCAAATAGCAGAATACAGACATCTGCTCATAGTAGTCGGTCTGCGCCCCTTCACATGGTAACTGCAACCGCTTTTTCAGCCCTCCTAGCTGTTTACTTCAGCAACCCAAGGTCTTAACTTGCATGATTCTTGGTGATACTGTCACATTCTATAGCAACAAATTCTTCTGGCCTCTTCAATCATTTGATTTTTCATGCATATGTAGTGAAAAAGACTGATTTTCTGTATTTTTTTGAATTTTTTAGCTTCTTGGCTGTCCATTTTTCAAGCAATCTTCTTTGCTGCAATATAACACCTTCCTGATTTGGTGGAAAAAAACAAATCTAAGGGTAACTGATGCCCATCATCTGTATAAAGGAAGTAGTTATACAATAAGGAGGATATAGTTGTTCTAGACATTTTCTGGGACTATACAAGTGGAAAGGTTCTGACGATGGATTGGGTGGATGGCGTGAAACTAAATGAACAAGAAACAATTGAAAGACGAGGACTGAAACTCTTAGATCTAGTTAGCACATGCATACAATGCAGCCTTCGAGAATTGCTTGAATGTGGATACTTTCATGCAGATCCTCATCCTGGTAATCTTTTGGCAACACATGATGGAAAACTTGCTTTTCTTGATTTTGGAATGATGAGCGAGACTCCAGAGAAAGCAAGATTTGTTGTTATCGGCCATGTTGTTCATATGGTCAATCGGGAAAAACTGTTGCTGTCAAGGTGCAAAAGCCCAATATCGAGGAAGCAATGGGACTGGACTTTTATCTTCTGAGGAACCTAGGTTTTCTTGTCAACACGTATGTTGACATTATCACACATTATCACTAGTGACGTTGTTGCACTTATTGCTGAGTTTGGAAGAAGAATTTATCAAGAACTCAACTATGTGCAGGAGGGACAGAATGCACGTAGATTTAAAAAGTTATATGCAGATAAGGATTATAATAATAAAAAAAGGGAAAAAAAGTGATCTTTCATAACTATTTTCCTGTTTTTCTTCTCCACAAAATTAGGAATATAACTTGTCCATAGTTACCTTTCTGGTTTGCTTTCCCACAAATCAGAAAAGTAACTTTCCATAACTGCTTCCTGTTGTGCTTTCCCACAAAATCAGGCAAGTAATTTGGAACTTTACTTTTCCAGCATTTGATTATTCAAAAACTTGAAATTACCTTTCTAAAAAAAATTCAAGTCTTCCTTTCCAAGATTTTGTGTAACTTCCCTTTTAAAAAAAAATCTGGAGGTAGCCAATAACTTTCCTTCTTCGTGATCTTCTTCCTTTAGAACTTCACGTAAATCACAAGAATATGCAGAGAGAATTTAAGTGTGTAATATTTCTCCTCTTTAATTTCGGAATTAATGGTGGTCATGGCATATAATACACTCTCCAAATCAATCGGCTATTTCTGCATGTGACTTTCTTTTATCTTCGTACGATTAGCAGACGATTTTGCACTGGCCACATAAATGGCATTCTAACAAAAAACTGGTTGAAGAACAAGTCTGGCATTTCACAACGTCCCATGCAACCAGCAGAACAACTGCAAGATGGAGTTTCTTTACCGACCATGGGATGGTCAGGCTCCCAAGTATGTGACAGTCTGCTCAAAGCTTCTCCGCCATAAAATCAAACGGCTGGAACACAGTCATAGCCTATATATCAAAGAGAACATTTGTAATCTTTGAAGCATTCATCAGAGTTTTCCCAAACAATGACTATTTTTTTTAATCAAGAATTCAGATCCCACCAAAACAATCAATCCATTTTATAGAAAATTAATCATAAGTGACTATAATTGAAAGATTTCCATCTAATATCTGCCTATAAGCCTGAGCTTTCCTTCACAAACTAAACAACCAAAAGAAAACTTTTCACCTATGAGATTTTATGTTTCAACTACAGCAGCAGAGCAGGTCGTAATGTATAAAATCTCCACAATGTACCTCTTTTATCTATCCGAGGGCATTTACCTTCTTGCTTGCACATCTTCTTGTAGAGATTCACTCTCATGGAGTGTCTTCTGTCCCTCATTTTAATGAAGATGTCTTTCCAGGAACAATTGAATCGTCCACCAATAACGATCACTAGCCAACCAGGTATCCATGTGCATCCCATTAGGGACATCGGCAAACAAAGTCTGTGAGTTATTTTGCAATGCTTTTTCATGAAGCATCCACATATGAATTGGAGGCACCATCTCATCTTGCAAACCAGATAGGAATAATATTGGTTGCATAATCTCATGAATTAATTCAATAGTATTCCAAGGAGAACGAATGAGAAAATTCAGAAGTCTAGGTTCCAGGGAAATCGACAAACAAAGTCTGCGAGTTATTTAGCAATGCTTTTTCATGAAGCATCCACATATGAATTGGAGGCACCATCTCATCTTGCAAACCAGATAGGAATAATATTGGTTGCTTAATCTCATGAATTAATTCAATAGTATTCCAAGGAGAACGAACGAGAAAATTGAGAAGTCTAGGTTCCTTGAAGATTGTACTGCCAATGAACCATTTCAAGGGGGAAGAAGAACGACACAACGCTTCCAAGAGAACATATTAATCATCTAAGTCTTCATTTCTTGCTTCTTCTTCTACACTTTCTCTTGAATTAGAGGATATTGTTTCTCTCCCTTGATTTATTGCCTCCTTTTGTTTATCCATAAATATATTTCTCTCTCCCTTTTTATATATTTGTATTCTGGTCTCTTTTTGGATTCGATCTATCTTTTCTTCCTCTAGTTCTTCATTCATACTAATTCGTGGTAGAACAGCTGTTTCTTCAAAGAGAGAGTCAGATACTTCATTTTATTTTTTGTAGTATGGAGTAGTCTCAAAGAAGGTTATATCCATAGAAATATATCTTCTATGCGAATTAGGATCATAACAAACATACCCCTTTTTGTCACACGAATATCCAATGAAAACACATTTTATTGCTCTTGGGTCAAACTTATTTCTGAATTGTTGATGAATATTTACATAACAAACACATCCAAATATTCTGGGAATCAAATAAAAAAAATTATCTTCAGGTTTAATTACTTCGAAAGGAGACTTTCCAGCAAGAGTCACACTAGGAACTCTATTCATGATATATACCTCTCTAAAAATTGCTTCTGACCAGAAATATTTTGGAACATTATGTTAAATAAGTAAGGTTCTAGCAATTTCCAAGATATATCTATTCTTTCGTTCTGCTACTCCATTCTGTTGTGGTGTATAAACACAGGAAGTCTGATGTATGATACCGTGAGCTTGAAGATACGTGTCAAACTGAGTATTATAATATTCTCCACCATTATTTGATCTTGAGTGTTTTAACACTATAACCAAACTGAGTCTTGATAAGATTATGAACTAGTGGAAAAATTGAAGAAAATTCTGACTTAGATTTCATGAGATAAACAAAGGTAAGTCTTAAGAAATCATCAATAAAAGTAACAAAGTATTTAAAATTTCCAACAGAAGGTATCACACATGGTCCCCAAACATCAGAATGTATCAATTCAAATGGAACAACTGATCTTGATTCACTATTGGGAAATGTAGCTCTATGATGTTTTGCTCTTTGACATACATCACACTGTATTACCACATTACTCGGAATTATAAAAGAAACAAACTCTCTTAATTTTGAAAAGGAGAAATGTCCTAATCTACTATGCCAGATTTTTATTTCTTCTTCTGTAGTACTAGCTGTCAACGCCCTTTTCTGCCTTAGAATCTGCTATCCAGGTAAGATATATAATCCATCGCGTAGCTCACCACGACCAAAGATTCTTCCCGTCTTTAGATCCTGAAAAACACAGCGATATGGAGAGAATATCTCTAACTAATGAACTTACTGAAAGTAGATTTACTAGAAAGTCTGGAATATATATAACTGAGTTAAGCCTAAGATTATCTCTCTGAATTGTTCCCTTTCCTTCCATCAGAATCAAAGAACCATTTGCTACTTTTATATATTGAGGAATTGGAGTCACTTCATATTGCATCAAATTAGACTTATTTTCTACCATATGATCGGTAGCTTTTGAATATATAATCCAATTAGAGAAGACCGTAGAATCTTTAAGAGTAGTTACTGCTAATACTGTAGGAGGTAGGATGACTTAATTCTATCTTTGATGAGGAGGTCAAAGGTTGATCCCGTAGGCGTGTTTCAATCTCTCCAAGCTGTTTCTTCAAATCTATCATCTCAAGGATTCTTTTAAGCTTTCTTCTCAGATACTGTTGCAGCATGACTGCCATAATCTTTGTATATTGTGGGGTTTCTGCCATAAATTTTATGTTCTAGAGGTTTCCCTATAATTTTCTAACAATACTCCCGTGTGTGTCATCTTTTACCACAATGTGTGTACTGTACTTTGTTCTTATCATCATAATTATTATTCTTTCCTCTTCCTCTACTTCTAAAGGAGTATCTCCTTCTCTGGTAATTACTCTATCCTCTACCAATAAATGCAGATTTTTCAGTCTGTATATGCTCACCTTTCTCTAAATTCTTTCGATCTTCTTCCCTTAGTAGAAGTGAATATACTGTTCCAAGAGATAAAGTTCTTCCTTGCTTAAAATATTCAACTTGATTGATTTGTATTATGATAAAATTCTCCATAGTAAATAAAAAACTTTTCTGATTTCACCTTCAGCTGTTTTCTCCTTTATATAGTGGTTGCACTTGTTTTCCACAACAAGTCTCTGTTCATTCCAGAGTTCTCGTAATTCTCCATAATATTCACTGACTATTTTGGTCCCTTGGCGGCATTTTCTTATTCTTTCAATGATCTCATATTCTTTTGTTATATTCCTTTGTCTAGAATAGGTTTCTTCCACCACAGTCGAAATTTCAAAAACTGAATCCATATACATGAAGGTCTTACTGATAGAAGGATTCATCGATTGAATTAACCATAAACTGACAAGAGCATCATCTTTAGACCATCTTTCATAGTCTGCACTGCTTCCTTCCAAGCTAGGTGGACTCTGTCTGATAATAGCTATCTTTTCTCTGGATTTCAGCACTAGCTCAATAAACCTGGCTCTGATATCATGTCAAATATCGAGCCTTCAAGCATCAAAGAAGATCAAACAATGAAGAATCTCTTTTCTTGCTTCTTTACTTTTGAAATGAAGAGGACGGTAGGCCTTTATATTTGCTTTGGATTTTGATACTGCTAAGGTAGTGTCTCTTTGAAGTGTAGCTTCATTCATTCTTGTTTCCACCATTTGGACATCGGTAATAACCTCTTCTTTTGTAGAAAAAGGTTTCGATGGATAAGAGATCATCTTACCTCTTCAAATTCTTTTCGAAGACTTCTTAGAAATTGATATACAAAATCTTAATTATCCTCACATTGTCTCTCACTAAGACATTGTGTACATTTCTTTTTGTAGCCATATAATTGATTCTAAACATTATAATTTTCGCCAAAAAATTCATTTACCCCTTTATCTCCTTGTCTAAGTGAGACTAATTTGTCTCTTAGTGCCATTCTATGAGCCACATCGCTTTAAACATGAGATTTTTTAAAGTATTCTCATGCTTCTTTACCATTGGTAAAATCGGCCAAAGTGTCCCTAGTGTGCTTATTTACATTGTTTATGAGCATCCATAGGATTGTTCTATGACCTCTTTCATATTTCTCTTTTTGCTCGAATGTGACATTAATAGAGAGATGTACCTTCGAACCATTATATAGTTCCATAACTTTTTGAAATATATATAATTTTCTATATATTGACCTCATGTCTTGTAGTTCGAGGGTGTTAAACGAAAGTTAAATTCTCCTTTATCATCCATATTTCAAGGAGAAAAAAAACTAAAGAGGTAAACTTACAAGATACAATCGACACACTTCTCTAGGTAATGAATAATATTTTCATGATCGCAAAAATGACTCTTAGCGGACGATTGGTGAATATCATCCGAAAAGGCCAATCACAAAGCCTTAGAAAAAGGCTATAAAACATATGCAACAAAGGCACAATCAAGTGAAAATAAATAAATATTATTTAGCCACAAAGGGCTTACTTTTGAATGCTTATTTATTGAGAATATAAAGAGTAGAGAAAGGAGCAAGGGAGAAGAGGAAGAAAAGAATGAAGGGCCCAACGGCTAGTGGCCCTGGCCCTGATTGCTTGACTGGCCAGGGCTTGTCAGGGCCGGGCCTGAGAGGCCCATTTTCTAACAATTAGAACCTGAACTGAATCTTTTAACATCATATGCTAAGATGTGGCACAAAAGGCATTAGCTTAGTGGTTAATAAGCTTAGTGGTTAATAAGGCCTCTCACTTTTGAATGGGCAATTGGAGGTTTGACTTGTCTGGCTGGTGGACAAGCATTCAATTTCAACAAAATTTAGTGGAGAAATTTTTTCCGCCAAAAGTCTTTGACTCGTCTGGCTGTTGGACAAGCATTCAATTTCAACCAAATTTAGTGAAGAAATCATTGCAGCCAAAAGTCTTTGACTCGTCTGGCTTTTGGACAAGCATTCAATTTCAACCAAATTTGGTGGAGAAATTATTGCCGCCAAAAGTCTTAGTGGTTACATTGGTGGTCCAAGCGGGACTGATAAACAAGGTGAATGAATAGCACATGGGCCCTTTGTGGCTCGGCTCATATGATGTTCATTCAGCTTGTATTTGGCTTGTTCCGCACATGAGCCTGCTTATATAGTTATGGACAAAGCAAGTTCAAACTGGTTGGTGAACAATTCGTTCATGCTTTATGAGCCCAGGTCCAGCTTCTTTCAACTTGTTGGTGTTATTTTTAGGTAAAAATAAACAATATTCATCTTGAAAATGAAAAAGAAGAATAAATACAGAACAAAAATAGAGGAAGAATTAGAAAGAAAAGAAAAAGGAAAAATGGGGGACAATAGATGAAAATAAAACAACAAAAGAAAATGATGGCGATGAAGAGGGAAGAAAATGGAGGGTAGTAGTTGAAGAAGATGGACAAGTAAATAAAAACATAAGGGTCGAGAGAACCAAAAAACACATGAAAAGGAATGAGTAATAAAATGACAAATGGCCAAGGTGGAAATTCAAGTAGTTCACCGCCAATAACAGGGCCAGTGTAGAAGCCCCCCATAAGCAATTTGTGGTTAGTCTCCATACAAATTTCACTCTTCTTGCAATCTAGCTTTTTCATATCCATGAGCAAATCCGTGATATACTTTCTCAGAGTCAAGAAAACACCCTTGCTTGAATTAAACAATTTTATAATTAAGTAGTGTAAACGGCCTAAATCTTTTACATCAAAGAGCTAGTTTAGTTTTACCTTGAGTCTGATAATTTCTTCAGATCATCACATGTAACTATAATTTAATCGACATAAACAATCAACATAGGTATTTTCTTCTCCTTTTTTATAAATAAGGCATGATCACTCACTCTTCTATTATATTCTAAGATGATTATACTTTCACTAAATCTTTCAAAACAGGCTCTAGGTGATTTTTTATTTACGCCATAAATTGCTTCTTTGATTTACATATCTTGTCCTTCAATTCATTATTGCCAAATCTAGGTATCAATTCCATATAAATGTCTTCATTCAAATTTCATTGCATTAATACATTCTTTCATCTAGTTGCCACATACCCATCCTTTGTGAGCAGCCAAACCCATGATAACTCTTATGGTAGTTAATTTTGCAGCTAGAGCAAATGTTTTGTTCTAGTATATGTCATGATTATACCCTTTTGCCACCAACATGACCTTATAAAGTCCCAGGCCTCCCATATGCTTTTGCCACCAATATATTAGATCAGACCGTTATTGAAGTGCAACAATATTGTTCGACTTTGAGACAGTCGTGGAAGGAAATGGCATACACTATCATGGCAGATGGATGGACCGATAGGTGAGGAAGGACATTGCTAAGCTTTCTTGTATATTGTCCTAAAGGACTCATGTTTTTGATATCTTTAGATATGTCAAAGGAGAGGCACAGTGCAGAGATCCTACGAAAAGAATTTGATAAGGTTATACAGGAGGTTGGGCTAGAAAATGTAGTTCAATTGATTACAGATAATGCAACTAACTACAAAGCAGTTGGGAAGGAGTTAGCTGATATTTATGGAACTTTCTACTGGACACCATGTGCAACCCATTGTTTAGATCTCATCCTCAAAGACATTGGTGAGATGAATGAAATAAAGGCAACAACTGAGTGTTGCCAATATATTACAAAATTCATTTACAACCATGCATTTATTTTGTGTATGATGATCAGATACACAGAAGGTGCAGAGCTTCTTCGCACAACTGCAACTCAGTTCGCAACAAACTTCTTATCTGTACAGAGTATTGTGAGACAGAAGCAAGCTTTAAAGAGAATGTTCTCCTTAGATAAGTGACAACAATTTGCAGAGTTGCCTCAAAACAGAAGGAATAGAAAGTTGAATAAGATTGCAAAAACAATTCAAAAAATTGCAGGTTTCGGTCTGCTCGGGACCCTTTATAAGGGTTCAAGGGCGTATCGCCCGTATCGTACACCGTATCGTGCGATATGGGCCCCCGTATCGTATCATGATGGCCCACGATGCGATACAGATAACACTGAGTTTGGGTCCATGTTTTGTAGTTTGAAGGTGTTAAACAAAAATTAAATTCTCTCTTTTCGTTCATATTTCAAGAAAAAAAATAATTATAAGGAGGTAAACTTACAACAAAATCAAGAGCACTATCGGCATGCTTCCCGAGGTGACAATCGGTGTTTCTATGATCGACAATGGCTTTGATACTATGTAATGAAGACGACGCTCTAATATAGTTGCGGAAGATCAATGAATAAATATCACCACAATGTAACTATCACGAAACCTTAAAAAAGGCTATAGCCGAGTGCAACGAGGGCACACCAAAAGAATAATGAATACAAAGCAAACTTGAATAAATAATCTTTATTGATTA
This sequence comes from Brasenia schreberi, assembly GCA_036023115.1. NCBI lineage: Eukaryota > Viridiplantae > Streptophyta > Magnoliopsida > Nymphaeales > Cabombaceae > Brasenia > Brasenia schreberi. Next base: position 12,101,917 of record JAYKKT010000051.1, read on the forward strand.
GGCACGAAAGGCTTGAAGTTTGTAATGAGATTTAAGAAGTATTTATAGAGAAGAGAAGAAGAAGTAAATGTGAGAGTATAAGAAGTGAGATGGGAATAAAGAGGGAATAAGGAGGGGGCTGCCAGCCCCCCAACGACTATCCAACTGGCCGCCAGTGGCCCTGGCCTAGAGGGCCCAGTGGGCCAGGGCCGGGCCCGAGTTGCCCTCTTTCTAACAAGGTTGGGGCCGGGTTCATTGATTGGGGACTTGCTATCCACGTTTCCACCCTAATCCGAGTCGGGGTTTTCCTTGTTCTTTCCAACCTAGTCTCCATCCCTATTTCCACTCTCCAAATCCACTTCATTCAAGGTGAATCCTCGAGGAGAGCTGGGGATCCTCTCCCCATGAACATCCTTACTCTAGAGTCCACATGCCATATTCTAGTACTGTTACCAGTTGTCATAAATGAAGTATAAGCCATCATAAATTGAGATTTTGAAGTGGATGTATGTTTTCCCCGCTATGACACTAAACCTTCTACGCTTCATCAACTATGTTATGGTACTCATATTAGTACATTTTAATGGTTTTTCGAAGTTATTGGTATAGTATGGCTTATTCTTAATTGCATTAGGCGTGCCAATTAAATCCCAATATTGTTCCTTTATGACAATCCTTGCCACAACAAGAACATCTCAATCTATCTTTTTCATCTAGTGATATGGTGCCACGACCTCTACTTCGGTTACCATATCCTTTGATTCATTGGTTCTTATTTTTCTCAAGAATGCAATATTTTCTGTATTATCACATCCTCCTTTCTAAGTCTTCTTCTATCTTTCTCGCGCAGAAGTAATGAGCAAACTGTACCTAATGAAGATAATTCTTCTCTTTCTGGGATGTTGACCTCCACTGCCTATGCCTCGTAATTCAAAGATGCTTCCCATAAAGATCAACCACTTTACATTTTCTACTTTTTCTTTCCTTTTTTTTTGAACATGTAGTGCATTTGGTTTGAGTAAAGAATTGTAGTTCATCCTACAAGACATAACAACAACAACAACTAAGCCTTTTCCCATACTAGACGGGGTCGGCTACATGGATTCTTTGTTTCCACAGATCCCTATCGTGTGCCATGTTAGCAGTTAACTCCCAATAAGCTACATCATTCTTTATTGTTTCTTTCCAACACTTTTGTGGTCATCCTCTACCTCTTTTAATACTTTCTAAATTTAGTTTTTCTAACCTTTTTACAGGTTCTTCTTTTGATCTTCTTTCTATATGTCCAAACGATGTTCTCTCATTTTATCCTCTATTGGTGCCACTCCTAATTTGTTTCTAATAACCTCATTATGTATCCGGTCTTTTCTTGTATGACCACTCATCCATCTCAATATCTTCATTTCTGTCACAGACATCTTTTGTACATGTTGATGATTAACTGTCCAACACTCAGAACCATAAAGCATGGCAGGTCTAATTGCTGCTCTATAATATTTACCTTTTAACTTTAATGATATCTTCTTATCACAAAGAGTACCTGATGCTCCTCTCCATTTTAACTAACCAGCATTAATTCTATGTGTAACATCTCCATCAATTCTTCCATCACTCTGAAAAATTGACCCTAGGTATTTAAAACTTTCCTTTTGGGGAATGCAATATGTGCTAATTTTAATTTCTATGTCCTCTGAAGTAACCAAATGATGAAACTTACATTCCATATATTCTATCTTTGTTCTACTAAGTCGAAGGCCTTTGCTTTCAAATGTTTCTCTCCATAGTTCCAATTTTCTATTAACTTTTTCCTTAGACTCCTCCACTAATACAATGCCATCTGCAAATAACATACACCAAGGTACTTCATCTTGAATATGTTTTGTTAACTCATCCATCACCATTATAAACAAGTATGGACTTAAAGTTGATCCTTGATGTAACCCAATATTAACTTCGAAGAAGTCTGTCGTTCCTTCATGAGTCCTCACACATGTTTCTGTACCATCATACATGTCTCTTATAAGGTTAATATATGTCAATGGGATACCTCTTTTTTCCAAAGTTCTCCAAGGAACCTCCTTCGGTACCCTATCATAAGCTTTTTCTAGATCAATAAATACCATGTGAAGGTCTTTCTTTTTTGCTCTAAAATGTTCCATAAGACGTCTCAAAAGGTGAATCGCTTCAATAGTAGATCTGCCTGACATGAATCCAAATTGGTTCTCTGTTGTACTTGATACTTGTCTTAACCTACGTTCGATAATTCTTTTCCATAATTTCATAGTATGACTCATTAACTTGATACCTCGATAATTCGCACAATTTTGAATGTCTCCCTTTCTTATATATGGGTATAAGTGTACTTGCTCTCTATTCCTCGGGCATCTTTTGGTTTTTCCATATTTCATTAAATAGTCTTGTGAGCCAAGTGATTCCTATTTCTCCTAGTATTTTTCAAACTTCTATAGGAATATTATCTGGTCCTACTGATTTACCACCCTTCATATGTTTAAGAGCCTCTTTGACTTCATTCATTTGAATACGTCAGTAGAAATTGTGGTTTATATACTTTTATGACTTGGCTAAATCTCCTAAACTAATACTAACTTCTTTATTTTCATTAAAAAGATTATAAAAATAGTTTTTTCATCTATTTCTTATATCATCATTTGCCACTAGAATTTTTTCTTCCTCGTCTTTTATGCATCTAACATAATTAAGATCTTTAGTTTTCTTATCTCTAACCCTAACTATCCTAAAAATATCTCTTTCACTATCTTTTGAGTTGAGTTTTTGATATAAGTCCTCCCAAATCTTAGCTTTTGCTTCACTAACGGCCTTTTTTGCTTCCTTCTTTGCTTTCTTATAAGCTTCTAATGTTTCACTAGTTTTCTTGGCATAATGTAATTTGTAACATGCCCTCTTTGCCTTGATTTTATTTTGCACTACTTCACTCCACCACCAAGCTTCTTTTTGTGCGAGTACACCTCCCTTAGATACCCCTAACACATCTTTCGCCACTTTCCTAATATGTATAGCCATATTGTTCCACATATCACAGGGTGTGCCAACATAATTCTAAACATCTCCTTGAAGGACTTTCTGTTTAAATATATCTTCTTTCTCGCTTTTGAGGTTCCACCATTTAGTCCGAATAGCTCGATGCACTCTTTTCTTCTTTTTCCATTTTTTTATTTGTAAATCCATAACTAAAAGTCGATGTTGGGTGGTTAAACTTTCTCCTGAAATTACCTTACAATCTTTACAACACGCTCTATCTTTTTTTCTACAAATAAAGTAATCAATTTGTGTTTGTGATAAGCCACTTTTATAAGTAATTAAATGTTCATCTCGTTTTTTGAAGATTGTATTGACTATAAAGAGATCAAATGCCATAGCAAAATTTAAAATCTCCCTACCTTCCTTGTTTATTTCCCCAAAACCAAAGTTTCCATGAATCCCTTGATATCCTAATGCCTTTTTACCGACATGTCCTTTTAAATCTCCTCCTAAACAAATCATCTCCCTTTGTGGAATCTTTTGAAACACCTTATCTAACTCTTCTCAAAAAACTGTCTTTATACTATCTTCTTGTACTACTTGGGATGCGTAAGCACAAACTATATTGAAAACCTTTGCTCCTAACACTAATTTCAACGTGATGATTCGGTAACCATATCGTTGTATGTCTACTACACTCTCCTTTAAATCTTTATTTATGATAATACCAACTCCGTTTCGAGCCTTTTCTTTACCTGAGTACCATAATTTAAAACATGTATCCTCTATCTCCTTTGCTTTTTCTCCAACCCATTTTGTCTCTTGTAACATAGAATATGAATCTTTCTCCGAATCATAGTATCTACCACCTCCATTAGCTTACCGAATAATGTTCCAATATTCCAAGAACCAATATGAATCATCCTACAAGACATGCAATTTAACATAATTGTCTGACTTCCTTGCTGGCACTTTTGTAATTTCTCGAGTATCTCATATTCTTTAACAACATTTTTCTTCTTTAAGAAGCTTTAGAAACCGTCTTCCAAATTTCTATGGCTAATTTTATATAAAAAATATTTTTCCTACTGACGGAATCATTGATTGAAGCAACCATGACAATAGATCTTAATCATTGATTGAATCATTGATTTAAGTAGGTGGGATTATACACTTCATGATGTTGATCTTCTCTTGTAAGATACTCCTATATTTCTCTAGTATGAATAGATTTTACTCATTAAAGATAATTCCTTATATCAAGTTTAACATTGATAATTTGAAAGTTTTCTTCCTAAACATGATGACACTTTACCTTTACCAACCAGGCAACCATCTTCTCCCTTTTTACATTTCTTCGATAAGGATAAATGATGTGAACGACTCAAAGAATGTCACAACATACTCAATGCAGTCTTCATCTTCATTTATAACTTGGGCGTGCGCGTGTGCCTAATCTATGGCTGCTTGTATCTCACCTTTTGTGGCTTCTAAATTCAAAGTTCAGCATCGAGGATGATAACACTGGGGATCCACACCCTAAATGCTCTTATACCATGTTGAAAATCTCAATCTCATATAGAAATGCAATAACCAACCTTTGAAGCAGAATGGTTGGAGGCTGCCACCTCTTTCTTATTTTCTTTATTAGGGTTTCTAATCAGATTATGTCATAATTATAAAGACTTTATAACTTGAAAGTCGGAACTACCCCTAAACTAATATAATTAAAAAGACACGTTGGATTAGATCATATCTGATCCAAACCTATAACTCCTTAAGAATCTCAACACTTACCTATCGGAGAAAACCCCAATAACCCTTCTCCAATGAGTCAGTATCTATCTGATTCCGAAATTCCACATCTTCAAGTTTGGCCATTCTTGCAGATATACCTAATTCTCATTCTAAGTGTCTAGTAGGCTCAAAGAAATGTTGTCATATGTATGCTAACTCCATCTTAGACAATTGTAAATCCTGTTCAGGTTCCCTTCACACTGCCAACCATGATATCATGGTAGTGTCAAATGTTGGATTTTTAAGTCTGATGTAATCTTCATGCATATTTAATGTTTCTCATGCTTGTTTGCACTTTTTGTTACTATAACTTTGTCCTCTATGGGCTCAATACTTCATCTTTGGTTTCAATGTTGGTTTCTGTCCTAATGAATGTGTTGTGCAGGATCTGCATTCTAGGAGATTTGTTGTCTAACCATCATTAGACATACTATTAAATAATCTTACTTTGTATGGCCAATTTGCTTGGAGCCTCAGATATCTAACCATCATTTGATCAACTATATCCTGTGCTATGCATATGGTGGGGTAGTTTATAAATGCTCTTTGAATATTTCTGTTGGAGCAATAACAAAATTAGTGAGACTATACATGATATGATCTTCTCAGCTGCCTCTGTACTTGTGGTCAAAGGGAAATTGTGTCTCTAATCATGGTCATGCAATAACAAAAGCTCTTCCATTACATTAACCTACTTGATATTTTTTTTGGACTTTGAACCGACTTGTATATAAACTAGGATTGTGTAACAACTAACAAGTCACCCATCGGTAGCTGTAGTCCAATGTTTATGTGCGTGTCTACAAGCCTCTTATCTACCCTCAACCATTCCTGAGTATTGACCTTAGGAGTGAAGAAATTATTTATATTGTGAGAACTCATATCCTCTGAGTATGGCAATGCCTTCCTTCTTTGACATCAAACGTTTCTTTGAGCAAGTGTGTCCATATCATCACCCATGTCGATCATGCTCTACATAAATTAATACAATACAAAAGAAGGGTGGTTCATGATAAGGATAAGCACAACCATAACTGTTTTCTGCATAGCCAAGTTTGTTGGTTCATGTCGAATAACATATAATGCCTTCCCGAATCTGCATATTCTTTTTGCACCATTGTTCACCAGTTGGTAATTGGTGTGCACTTCTATATCCAAGTCCCCATCTAGAGAATGATTGTTCACACATAACTGTCAAAATTTGCATGTCCTATTGGTAGTCATATATTCTACCGAAACAAGTGAATCTGCATAATCAATCTGGTTCCTGATTATACTTCTCCACAACTAAGAAACCCTTGCATCTTTCAACAATGGTATGTTTAGGAAACACTTAGTATTTATGGCTGCCACAATGTGCATTGGCGTAGATCCCTTAACAGTTAACTGTTTACTTTTAATGTAAATCTCCAATATGTATAACTGCTACTACTATATAAGTAATTTTGGATGAAACCAGTCATCTAATCTGATTAACAGCTTCTGACAAAAGCACATTTGAAGTCTTTCTATTTTACATTGCAGGTGTTATGTGTTTGATTGTAATGCTGTAATGCTGGTCGATTTGCTTCTTTGTTTGTAGGTCCTATTTGATGTTGTTCCAGGAATAAAATTTCAAGATGCTATTGAGCTTATTAGCATGCAACCGGTTGCTTCTACTGCAGTTGCCTGGAAGAGGTAGAAATTGTTGTTCGCTTCCTAGTTTAATCAATGTGTCTTTAGATGTGCAAGTTGATATAATTTAATTGTACTTGGAGCTGAATAAAAACGAGTCTTCTTTCCTTCTCAGACGAGCCGCTTAGTCTAAGAAGTAGTAATTAACTTTAAGTCTGACTGTTTAATATGAAACATAAGTTGAAGTGCTTGGGTGTGGGAATTTGTAATAAGGCAGCCTGAGGGATGAAGTAGCAGCATAGGCATTTGCTTCAAACACACTTGCAGGAAGCAACTTGCGACAGGGATTGAAAAATGGTCCTTTCCATGCATGTGCACCGTGTTAAAATATAATAGGATTGGGCCAATAGGGCCCATAAGTATGTATTTGTAATAAGGTCCCAACAAACCCAAACCATCCAGGCTAGGGCCACCTGACACTATGGCCATCAGGGGTCCAACAATTAGTAAAATAGCAGTTGGGCCTTCAATAACCAACGACATAGCTGTTGGCTTTCATTCTTCTCTCTCTATAAACTTTTCATGTATTCAATAAATATTAAGCCCTGTATGGTTGCACTTTATATATATATTTTATCTTTAATAAAATGGATTCAATGCCTATTTGTTTACATGGTATTAGAGCTTTCTTGAAGATGAAGAAAAGAGTGATACTTCACGGCATTCTTCTCTTTTCCTTGTGCTTTAGCTTATGTGCAATTTCACGAGGAACGGGATCGATAGGAGTGAACTAAGAGGAAGGAGGAGGAAGGCATTCTTCTCTTTTCCTTGTGCTTTAGCTTATGTGCAATTTCACGAGGAACGGGATTGATAGGAGTGAACTAAGAGGAAGGAGGAGGAAGGCATTCTTCTCTTTTCCTTGTGCTTTAGCTTATGTGCAATTTCACGAGGAACGGGATTGATAGGAGTGAACTAAGAGGAAGGAGGAGGAAGGAAGGAAGGAAGGAAGATCTCACAAAGATTATGAGTCCAGCCAACTCATCGGTGGTGAGTTCTTCTATCGGAAATGCAAGGAGAAGCGCCTGCAGACCCTCAATGATGTCCTTTACGACGTCTTTGCCACTTCTGACTCTGATTCCGATGGGGCTCCTCTCGATACGGCCGCCTCTATAAGATCCTGAAATCACCAAGCCCGTTAGTTTTGTCTCCATTGGTTTCTTCATGCCCTCCGAATAACCCCCAAAGAGCCTCCGACGAACTCCAACCCCCCGGATTAGGGTTAGGGTTACGGGCTAATTAGGGTGGGGGTTAGGATTTCAATCGGATTCAAAGGAGAAGAATGTGGATCGCAACACCATGGCCTTGGATGAGGACGACAAAGACAAATTTCTGCCCACAGCGTTTAGGCGGATAATCAAGGAAGGCTTGCAGAGGAGGGAGAATGCGACGATGACAGTCACAAGAGTGCGAGGAAGGCAAGAGGGGAAGCGAGATAGATTTCGCTTACAGAGTTGGGAAATTCGAGAGGCACACGAAGGGAATCAATATGAAGTTGCTCAAAAAGAACGCGTAGGGAATCATCGCTGTAGAAGAATATGCTTATCTAGTGCTCATTGGGTTAGTTTTATGTTTTTAGGTATTATTGTACTCGCCCGAAACTTTAGGAGCATTTTGGTAATTTTCGGTACTAGGGGTATTTTGGTCATTTTCGTCAAATTCCGTTTTACAGCCCCCCTATATAAGGGCTGATAGATTGTATTAGACCTTGAGGTTGTGTTGTAAGAGAGAGTGGAGAAGAGGGGGGCGGCCTCCATTGGAGGTCCGCCCCCTTCGTTCAATCCCTTATTTTTTCTTCATGATATTAGAGATATTTTTGTTTTAATCTCCTGCAATGCTTTTATGAATTACAACATGGTATCAGAGCCAAAAGTTGCTCAAGGATGAAGAGTGAAAGCTAAAGTTGCTCAAGGATGAAGATTCACTAGATTTACAAGCCATACTTGAGTGATCAAGGTTATAAATGATCAAGTTCGAGTGGTATACTTGGAGATGAAAAAGTTTTGAGGTTAGAAGATGATGATAGTTTTGTTGAGGAGGATGTAGTTGGTTCTAGAAAATCACCAAACATTGATCCTAAGCAGATTTCCCATAACCCAGCTGTGGAGGATGAAAGCGAACAACTGGGCTCGTTTTCTGGAAACAATTATCTTAGGAGGTTTAAAATGGAGGACAGATCCTATGTGTCTCATTTATTTCATTTTTGGGCTAAAAAGCAGGCATTTCATGATCCTAGGCGCTTGCTTGACAAAGTAGGTTTTGTGATCGAAGAGCGACTTCGATCCAGGAAAAACAAAAGCAAGGATGTTTTACAAGCATTGTGGTCTGAATTGAAGTGTGAAGAAGCTTTTCAGTATGCAGAATATGTCATTAGATGGGAGTAAATGCCTGCTGATAGACGAACGCATATTATGCATGAGAAACAAGAGAACTTTCAGAAGCAGAGAATCGAAGCATCGATGGATTCATCTGCAGCAACTTCCAAACAGGTCCTTCACTATCTATTGGATGATGTCTGAGAGTTCTTGTCCACCTACTGCAACAAAGGAGAATATAATGATAGGCCCTTAGAAAGTAAAGGATCTGAAAATTTGCTGAGAAGGTTTATTGACCATATTTCTGAGTAGAGATGGAAAATTTTTCGTAACAGGCCGGTTGACAATGAAAATTCTGTTACATTGACCACAATCCATCAGTCAAAGGGTTTAGAGTGGGATACTGTTTTCATTATCAAGGCAAATGATAAATTCCTTTGTTGCATGATGTTGATAGGTACAACGATGATCCAGGCAGTGTTGAGGAGGAACTACGACTTCTATATGTTGCAATGATGCGTTCTAGGAAGAAGCTGTTCATATTATATGTTGTCATGGATATAAATTGGCAAATTCTTACTGTCACGGTTCCTGAAAGAACTCCCTACTCATCTTCTTGAAATTCAGGATCGTTTATTGCTGAAAGAATTACAGACTCCATCCTGGAAGGATCACACCAGATCACCAAGACCCAAGAATGACATTGGAGAAAAGATCGAGATACAACATTTATTGCATCGTGAATACATAACATTTATTGGATAAAACTGCTGTGAACAGTTGTATTCCCAAAAAGGCATGCACGTCTGCCTCTTTCATATGGCTGCATAGGGTTGTTGTTCATTTATTAAGCTATGCATTTATTGCATATGGTGACAGCAATTATTAGAATATGGACTGCATTAATAGACTGGTACAACAACAACAACAACTAAGCCTTTTCCCATACTAGACGGGGTCGGCTACATGGATTCTTTGTTTCCACAGATCCCTATCGTGTGCCATGTTGCATTAATAGACTGGTGGCTGCAGTAATTTATTGGAAAGTGCATTAATAGGGCCAGAAAAGCTGCATGTATTGGAAAGGTCGTGGATTCACGAGGTGGCTGTGGTATTCCCAATAAGGTGGCCGTTTTTTTAAGTTGTGCAGAACATTCAATGTGGATGGCTGCATTTAAAAATTGGATCTGTAGTTATTGAAAGCCGACTGCTTTGAATAAGGTGGCTGTATTTGATAAAGTGGCTGCATTTAAAGAATGAGCTGCAGTCATTTTTGCATTAATGTTGGTGGTTATTATGTCGAGATTCTGAAATGTTGCATATGGAACGTGTTGATGATTGTGCTTACTTACTATGGGAAGTCCTTCATGCTGATCGAGAAAAGGAGAGAACAACCTTATTGTTTCTTGGGGACAACAACCAGGATATGGCAGACAACAAATATTTTGAAGCCTTGCATTCAAATCTCGAAGGACAATCTGGCTTGCCAGTTGTATGATAGCGTCAGGAAGTGATGATGGTAGCTTCTCAATTTGGGATCTTAGAGAAATCAAGTCCTTGCTGCTGCGGTCTCGTTAAGGAGCAGAACAAGGCCATTAGCATTGATGTTGGCTGACGGGTGCAGACGATAGATGCTGCTGCTGTGTGATGTGCAGATCATGCTGCAAGTAAAATCGTTGAGGTGACACATATAGTGCAGATTTGTTGCTACATCCATGTTGCAAAAGAAGTCTTTGATGCTGATTGAGGAAAGTAGAGAGAACAACGTGGACTTCCAAGACTTGTCTCCTAAGATACTAGATGCTGGTGAAACAAAATTAATTCTCAATTCAGCTGAAGAAAAAGATGATGAAAAAGATGGTCTGCAGAGCACAAAATGTTGCATTGGCTGTTGTTAGGACCAGGTCACGACTCTTTTCATGGTCATGTATGGGTGGACTGAACCACAACAAAGTGAATCTATGATCTCTACATGGGTACTAAGCTGAAGCTCCATAACTACTGCACTAGCTGAAGATAATGAGAAATGATGATTTGTTATATGGATGGTCATGCTATTGTATTTGGAGATGACATTGTTTTTGAGAGACTTGCTACTACTATGGGATATTGTGAAAGATGTATGCTTGATTTACAGACTAATGAAGAAGAAGCGTGTGAGCATATGAATGATGCATATGAAGATGTTCGATGAAATGCTCAAGAAAGAGACGAGTAACATGAACAAGAGGTGTTTGAGGAAAGATTTAAGAGAACTGGAAAATTCTTGTGTAAGTTTGCAGTCATGAGGACTGCTTTGTTGTTATGGTAGCCAAGAAGACTGCTTTGATGTTGTGACAGCCAGGAAGGCTGCTTTGTTGATGTGACAACCATGATGACTGCTTTATTATTGTGACAGTCAGGATGACTGCTTTATTGTTGTGACAGTTAGGATGACTGCTTTGATGTTGTGACAGCCAAGATGATTGCTTTGTTGATGTGACAGTCATGATGGCTGTTTTGTTGTTGTGACAGCCAGAATGGGTGCTTTGATGTTGTGATAGCCAGGATGGTTGCTTTGTTGATGCAACAACCAGGATGACTGCTTTATTGTTGTGACAGCCAGGATGGCTGCTTTGATGTTGTGACAGCCAGGATGGCTGCTTTGTTGTTATGACAGCCAGGATGGCTGCTTTGTTGTTGTTACAGCTAAGAAGGTTGAGTTGATAGTGCAACTAGAGATATTGCTTGTGATGATAAGCCAGGAAGGCTAAGATATTTTTCAGCCAAAGAAGCTGCAGAATATCAGAAAAGTGATAAAGACAAATGAAGAACGTTGGAAACAAATATGAAGATTTTGGCAAGTTTGGAGTTCGAAGTATCTCACTCCCAACTTAAGGGGGGTGTTGAAGAATATGCTTATCTAGTGCTCCTTGGGTTAGTTTTATGTTTTTAGGTATTATTGTACTAGCCCGAAACTTTAGGGGCATTTTGGTAATTTTCGGTACTAGGAGTATTTTGGTCAAATTCCGTTTTACAGCTCCCTATATAAGTGTTGGTAGATTGTATTAGACCTTGAGGTTGTGTTGTAAGAGAGAGTGGAGAAGAGGGGGGGCGGCCTCCATTGGAGGTCCGCTCCTTCGTTCAATCCCTTATTTTCCTCCATGATATTAGAGATATTCTTGTTTTAATCTCCTGCAATGCTTCTGTAAATTACAACAATCACCCCGTTGAAGCAAAGATGCGGCCGAAGAATATGGGCATGGGGTTCAACGATTTCAAGGAGGTGAGCGCCGTACCCGCATTGGAAGAAAGGGAATCCAAGCCTTTTGCCGTGGTTCAACAAGCACGACCGAAGGAGAAACGTTGGTCGAAAAGCAATAGAGGAAAGAAGAAAGAATACGAGTCGTGGGAGGAGAGAAGCGAGAGGTTGCGATGCTGCTCATCCAGACCATCCACAGAGTCCCAATGTGGTTGTGGAGACACGTTTATACGCAAGGAGACACATTTATATATAGTTGGGTCTTGGATTCAGACCCATTTTGTGTTGAATATGAGGTCTTTGCTGGTCTTGGATCTAGACCCGGGCTATGTTCGGACCCCATTTAATCATGCTTGGTATTCATATTCGAGTCCTTCTAGGTGTGCTCTTTCCAACTTGTTTGTTTTTAATATTGATAACATGACATGTTTAGAGGAAAAATGTGTTGCAACATTTGAATGATTTTAAACTTGACCATTGATTAGATAAAAAATATATTTGTTGGAAAGCAATATGTTTTATGTTCCTGTATAATTGAGATCCACATTGTTAGTTTTTTGTTGAAAACCTTTGTCATTATTGTGCTTCATGTTGTTGTCTTTTTGTTGGAAATCGATGCACTTATTGTTATTTGTGTTAAAATGTAATAGGATTGGACCAATAGGACCCATAAGTATGTATTTGTAATCATGTCACAACGGACCCAGGCCATCCATGGCCATGCTATTTCACAGCTGCTGGCTTTCATTCTTCTCTCTATATAAACTTCTCATGTATTCAATAAATATTAAACCTTGTGTGGATGTATTGTATATAGATTTGATCTTCAATAAAATGAATTGAGTACCTGTTTGTTTACACACTGCAAAAACAACTCCAAATCGTGGGCAAGATGCACTAAAAACGCTTTCATTAACAGCATCACTTTGAAGTACATATAGGCCCTCTTTTATAAAAGGGAAACATTTGAACTGAGAGAAGGGGGAAACTGGGTGGGATGCTGTGCACCAACGGCTAGTGCAATCAGCTGCTTTACCATGCAGCACCTGCCTAAGAAGCTGTTTCAGTTCAAAATTCAAATAGCTAGTTTCTTGGCTGCAATACGACAATAAACAGAAAACAAAGCAGAAAAAATTACATTTCAAGAACCTATATACACATTATCTAAACCAAAATAAACCTAAAAAACAACCTAATCTAAGATTATTCTAGGATTACATTTAACAGAGCCTACATATGCTGTTTTGCTTCTGCTTTGCACTTTACTCTTATGTGCTTTTGCTTGTTTGTGAGCACATTCGGTCCTCCTTAACAGTTTAAAAGTTTTGGATTTCAAATGGAGTTTATTTGCCGTAGATATTCATGTGCATGATGAAAATGTGTTTTGATGGTCATTTATTCAAGCCACATGTTAATTAAGTAAATCCCTTGTATAAGCATGGATAAATCTCCAAAATAATGTTGTAGTGACATGTTCTCAAAACTGTCACGTGCCTCACGTTAAATTTTATGCTAAAGATAGAAAATTATGTGATAATATATATATATATATATATATATATATATATATATCAATCATAACATTAGTAGATAATATAATATCTATGCATGAGTTGAATAGTATATTTACACGAACCGATAGAATAAATTACATTGTACAATAGTGATTCCTTATTCTAGAACTTGTAACTTTTGAAATTAGGAAATATTTAGTTTTATTTCCGACTATGATTGTTAATATTACATACAAATGATATTTTTAAAGATTTACTCTGTAGGATTCACTATTTTTTAGACTTTTCATTTGGAAAGTTAAGATCTTTGTTTACGAAGGAAACAAAATTTTTTCCATAAGATCTCTGAAAATGCAACTGCTATATATATGACATGTACCCAGTGCGGCAAGTTTTAAGGACTCGTTCACCGCATGAGTCTTTATCCAAGACAGGACTGAGTTTGGGTCAAAGCCATCTCATATAACATTGTTGACTAACTGGTACCCCAACTTGAGTAGTCATGGAAAGTTAGCCAAGAAGGAGGAGGAGGAGAAGGATAACAAGAAAGAAAAGGAGTAGGAGTAGGAGAGCTTGCATCCAACACCAACTTTTCCTCGTGAAGCATATGCAGGCTGTATACCCTTGTGTCTTATTATGAAATCTGTATCTTGTATCACTTTATGTGTTTACCTTACTTACTCATTATGTTGTTCTTTTCTGCATGCTAGGATATCAGGAAAAATTCATTCTTTATGTTTTACTAATCTGTTAATTGCGTCATGTTTCTAGTCCAAAAGTTAATTCATTTCTTTCTTCTGTCTGACATGCCAACAGAGTGCTGGATCTTGAGCTTATAAACATGAAATATGCCCTGGAGTCCGTTGTTTTAGCCTTAGGGGCGATGGAAACAAGTATGTCTAAGGAACCTGAAAAGTATAAAAGGATGGCATTCTGGTACTTACAAAACCTTCGAAATCATCTAGAGGCCATCAATAGTCTTCCGCGTAAGGTCTGTGGATGTTAATTTCATATGCATGTATCCGCTCTTTTTTTCTGAATGATGATTTTATTACTCCAATATGTATTATTCAATCTGTTTACAATCACTGGTTGCTTTTATTATTGTTTTATATTGACTATTCCTGTTATTGGACAGTTTGTACTAGAATTTATCTGTTACGGCTCTTCATGCAATTTATATAGGGATATTACTATCTCATCTGTCAGATTCTGTTGATTCTTTGTCACTAAATGTTTTATCCATTTATGTCTTGTCTATTTGCAGATATTCATGGTTAGCACAATCATACCTATGCTACATATGGATGACATTGCTGTGAATTTCACACAGTATGTGTTGTCAGAGTCATATCCCGAGCTTCCACTTGCAGATACTTGGGAGCATTTTCCTCTGTCCACCCTGGAAAAGGAGAAGGAAGTTGTCTTGTGTTTCATCGAGCTTATCCTTGGTATGCTGAAGCATAACTTGCCTGCAAGTGACTCAGATATTGAACCAAACTTATGGATCTGTGGGATGCCAACCGCTTCAGAACAGGCCATTGAATGGAGAATATCTAAATCAAAACAATTCATTGAGGACTGGGAATGGAGGCTGTCCTTTTTGCAGCGGCTCCTTCCATCTTCTGCTCTGTGTTGGAGCTGGAAAGAGGCTTTGTCAATCCTTCGTGCGGCTCCATCCAAATTACTAAATGTGTGAGTGAAGATTGAATTCTTTTGTTTATGAAAACCTGATATCTTCAAGTTACACCTTTGTTTGATGTGTATGTTAAGCTACCATAGAATTTGTATGTATGAATATTTTCAGTAAAGGATATTTGTTCAAGTATACCTTTTTGGTCAATTCAATGTCCCTGGTATGTTTCATTTGTAGTTGCTTATTCTGTGTATGTGCATGGGCACATGTGCGCCTGCAAGCACCTCTGAAAGCAAGCAAAGGACCAATCTCAGTATTCGGTCTGATATATAGCGAGTAAAGGAGAGCTGCTGTTTTGGCTAGATTGCTGGTCATGACAGATTCATTATAGAATTCGTCTCTCTGAATGCATATGCTAACTTATGATGTTTAGCTCAATATTATGCATCGTGTTTTTGTCAGATATCAATCTTGTCCATTTGTAAGCTGTAGCAAGAATAGTCTTTATGAGGAATGTCTCACGTGTGCAGATTCCTCCTCTTTGCATCTTTTCAGCTATGTTTCCTTTGTCACATATTCATGTCTCTTGCCTGACTATCTTTTGGTTTATCGTAACAGTTGCTTGCAGAAGGCTGAGTATGACATTGGAGAAGAAACCGTCCATAGGTTTTCCTTACCACCAGAAGATAAAGCAGCTTTAGATCTTGCTGAATGGGTTGATGTTGCTTCTAAAAGGGCAACAGTATGTTCTTAGGTTCCCATTTCCATGACTTTAAATGCATTGACTTCATCTTTCTTTCTTCCTTTGCCATTTATTCTAGACAGTACCTTAAAAAATTTAATGGTTTCCTACTTTGTTAGTGACATTATTTAGTTCCCTGTCTGGTGAGCACAGTCCTTTTGCCTTCATGTCATCTTTATGGATACCCAAATCACTTAAGGTTGTATCTAGATTCCAAATCCATCTTAACATAGAATATGGCAAGTTCAGGGCCAATCATGAATATTCGCTTATTATAAAAGGTATGATGCAGAATAGACTTTTTCAATGGTTTAGACGGAATCTGGTTAATAAAGAGTCTTCCTGTATGAAAGCTTCATCTGTAGAAATAGATGTCCAATCACCCTTCTATGATTAATGAGATTGAGAAACTTGTCTGGCCTTTACACTTTGACGTTTCTGTACAGTGTTTTCTAACTATATCACTTTGGTGGTATTGGTGAAAAGTTTAGGTTATGAGTAATTATTGGTTAGACCTGGTATAGGATGCCTGTGATACTCTGTGGACAAAACCTGAAAAAAGATGCTCGTCATAGAATGCTGTTTAAATTGCAACTTTGATATTCACATTTAGAGAATAATGAAGCTTCAAATGAAATGCTTTAAAAGATTGATGTGTCCCTAGTTTGTTAAACTGCGGACTCAAATTCCCACCAATATACACGCTTCCACCCATGCTATGTACAACGCAAGATGCTGATAGCGGAATTACTCATTGCAACCAAATTATCAAAAGATGATCTTACAGTTGAGGCAAAGTAATAACATGTGAAAATAATAAAATATAAATGCTTAAGTGTTGTGTAATTTTCAACGGGCCTGAAGAGTTGTGCAAGAACTTGGTAGCTGACATGCTATCCCTTGAGAAGTTGTATTTTTCATGGTTTCAGAATAGGATGAGGTTGCTTGTTACTAAGTTTAAGTAAAGGTTATATAAATTTCACACATGTGATAAGATGTGCTTAAATGACATTATATGTTGTTACCTTCATAAAATGTTTAAAAAACAACAACAACTAAGCCTTTTCCCATACTAGATAGGGTTGGCTACATGGATTCTTTGTTTCCACAGAGTCCTATCATAATTTGTAGAATCCATGATAAATAAGTCTGACAAAGTTTTACGGCAGTTGTTGGAAGCTTAACGCAACCCTCCTCCTTTATCCGGGCTTGTGTTTCTCATATACATAGCAAGAAAATCATGTTAAAACTTGGAAACCACCTAAACAAGACTGTCATGGTTTTCATAAAATCATGTAAAGAACATCTTGAACTTACCAGGATTTTGACAAGTTTTGTCATTTTGTACATTATCATGATCAAAAGACTAGTTATTTTGAATAGCCCCTAATCCAATGAATCTAGACAAAATAAGTTCGTTACCAATAAATTTGAGGGCCTCCATTTTGTGAGTATAGGTGCACACTTCCAATTTTCACCCATACAAGCATTTGCTAGTTGCTACCGATAAAAAGAAATATTCATTAACTAAAAAATATGAAAACATACTCACAAGGGTGCAGATTTCTTAGATCTGCACATTTCTCTAAATGGGATTTGCACACCACTCCCAATGGAGGCTACTAGTTTGACCTTAATGACAACCCTAATTTTAATTTATAGGTTGTTCTAACTTAAAAGATATATTTACCCTTATTAAGTAAAAGGCATAAATAGATCTGCGGAGATCTAGTCTTGGGACTCGATTCAGATCTCAACATTCTAACACTCCCCCTCAAGTCTCATCTAATATATCAAAATTAACAAACTGCTATCTTTGTACATGTAGTTGTCATATTTGCTCATTTTCATATGTGAGGAAAACGATGAGCTCCAGTTCTTTGATTATTGAGTCTATAACACCTTAGTGATGTGATATTGTTACTTGATGATATCCCCTTTTTCTCTTACTGGAGACTAGCTTTTTAACTAATACTTGAGTTCCATTTTTCATTTGACAGATTGAGTTAAGCCCACGTTGATCATGTTCAACTCAATAGAAGTCATGTAAGGTGAACCCTAAAATAGGAAAGTTGTGAAATGCCCACTCAATGAATCGAGACAACCAAATTGTTCTTCATCATTTGCGATTTCATGAAATTAAAAACTGGTAGTGGAAATATACCTAAAAGTTGGCAACAAAAGGGAAATTATTTTGTCACAATTTTTATTTGTTCATAAATTATTCTTATTCAATAAATAAAATTATAAACCCGAATTTACATGTTACATACACAGCTTGCAATCCCAACCAAGCATATTGGAGGATGTCTTGGAGAGAAGTGAAGAGAGGACAGAAACCTGCAGAAAAAAATTGATTTTTTTTTGGCATATCGTCCGTATCGTGGCTTCCCACAATACAGTGCGATACGGATAACACTGTCAGTAACAATAATATCATCTACATACACTATAAGAAGGGATAGTTTGATACCTTGCTTGAAAAATAGGGTGTGATCATTGACACTCCTTTTATATCCCAAGCTGCAAACACTCTCACTAAATTTTTCAAACCAAGCATGTGGTGATTGCTTGAGTCCATAGATGGCCTATGTAATTTGCAGACTTTCCTCGAGTTTATATTGACTTGCATCCCTGGTGGTAGCTCCATATACTTCTTCATTTACGTCTAGTTGCCATAAGTCCTAGTTTTTCATTGCAGCAAGGCTTAAAATTACTCGAAATTGAAGTTAGATTGACTGCTGGTGCAAATGTCTCATGGTAATCTATGCCATATGATTGGCTATGCCCTTTTGCAACTAATCTCGCCTTATACCTCTCTAGTATTCTATCTGACTTGTATTTAATTGTATAGACCCACTTGCAGTTGGAGCCAACTGCTTTTCCATTAGGTGGTAAATCGACAATGGACCATGATTGATTCATGGTAAGTGCCTACAATTCATCTTGCATTGCTGAATTCCAATGTTGATATTTTTTTGCTTCTTCAAAACTTGCACGAAGTGTATCCTTTGAGTATTCATCACAAATCTTTGATAATTTTTAGATGTAAAATTATATGAAACATATTGAGAAATAGGATACCGTGTGCAAGTTCTCTTACCTTTCCTGATAACAATAGGGAGTTCCAGATTTGGGTTGATAATTGGGTGAGAATCTGTATCAGAAGTTGGTACTTTGGTCTCGGTAGTTACAGGTTGTTGTTCGGTCCTTACAAGAATGTTATGGGGTCCTCTTTTATACACAAGAGTCTCTTTAGACTCATTAATCGCTGGTTGTTCTGCATCTGTATCCTCCTCATCTTCAGGACATAAGGGAAGAACAAACATGGGAAAGTCTTTCTCCTTTTATGTTAACTTTAAATGATCATGCTCCCCCTAAGAAGAATAATATGGGGTGATTTCAAAGAATGTGACGTCCATAGATACATAGAATTTTCTATGGATGGGATCATAACACTTATACCCCTTTTTTATATAGAGTAACCAAAAAAGATACATCGAATTATCCTTGGGTCTAGTTTATCTCGTCCTAGAGACTGAACATGAACATAGCATGGACACCCAAAGACTTGAGGAGTAACATGAAATGGTTTTGAGTCTTATATAAAGGTTTTATAGCACTAGCTCCATGGAGGATTATGCTGGGTAGTCTGTTGATCAAATAGATAACTATTAAGACTCCTTCTCCTCAGTAGGACTTAGGAACATGACTTCCAAAAAGAAGAGTACGCGCAACTTCTAGAACATGATAGTTTTTCCTTTTTGCCACCCCATTTTGTTGAGGTGTATTAGGACATGTAGTCTGGTGAAGAATGCCATGCATATTAAGGTAGTTTTTGAGTTGTTTGCTCATAAACTCTCCCCATTATCAGAACGAAGAATTTTAATTGTGGCATTAAACAGAGTAATGATAAATTTATGGACAAAAGAAAAAATGACCGAAACTTCAGCCTTTGATTTCATTAAGTAAATGAAAGAAAGACGAGTACAATCATCACTGAAGAAAACATTACTGAGACCCCAAACATCTCATGGACTAATGCAAATGGTGTGGATTGCCTAGACTCACTAAGAGGATATGGAACTCTTTGATGCTTAGCTCGTTGACAAGCATCACATTCAATGGTTACATTATTGGACTCAACAAATAGATTAGGGACAACATAACTAAATTTCGAGGGAAGAAAATGACCCAAGCGAGCATACCACAGTTGGATGCTTGTTTCACGCTATGATTCCACTAATGTAGTGAGAGAGGATTGACCAGTTAGGGAGTCTCCATGATATAAAGGCCCACTATAAACTACCATGATCAAAGACCTTCCTCGTCTTCATATCTTGAAAAATACAACCAGCAAGAGAGAAGGTGATAGAACAATTTAAAGTTTTTGTGAGAGAACTAACATTAAAGTAGATTAATAAAAAAACTAGGCACATGAAGAACATTAAACAAGGTAGTTAATGAAGTTTGTACACAACCCTTGCCCACAATATACGTGTATGAGCCATCAGGCAGTTGAATGGGTTCTTGAGATTGAAGTGGTGTGTATTCTGAAAAATATGATCGATTGCCTACCATGTGGTCTATTGCTCCCAAGTCAATGACCCATACTCTAGATGAAGTAGGTTTTTAGATATTACCCTTAGGTAAAGTGGACTGATGTGCCATGGCAGATTGAGAAGTGGAAGTCTGGCTGCTGTCACTTAGTCTTGACTAAAGACCTTAAGTCTCTTCATAATTTCTTGAAGGTGTTCATAACTGGTTGATTGTAGATCATAAGCTAAGCTGCCACGATTCTGGGGATAATTTGGTTTCCCAATTAATTCCTACCAATATTCTTTTGTGTGTCGAGTTTTTCCATAGTGTGTACATTTCAATTTTTCCTTTTCTTCTAGAGACATTCTACCACATGCCCCTTGTTGATTAGACTTTAGTTTTACCAATAAATGTTGTTTGTTCAATATTAAGTGCAGTCTCTTTCTCCAATGCTCTTCTATCTTCCTCATATAAAAGCAGAGAATACACAATGCCTAGGAGAGGAACTTCCTCTCTACCTAGTATGTGCTCACTGTTGATTCCCCAAAGCAGATCGAACAATTTCCTTTTTCAGCCTCAACGGATCATTTTCTAGAGCATGTTGCACATTTTAATGATGTGTAGAATTAAAGTTCATCCCAGAGACTTCTCAACTCAACATAATAGTCGCTAATAGATCTCATCCCTTTTTTACATTTTCGAATCTTTTCAAGAATCTCATATTCTTTAGCCACATTCTTTTGTCGGGAATAAGCTTCAGAAGTTGCTTTCCACATTTCGGAAGCCAAGTCTAAATACATGAAGGTGCAACTAACTGCTGGAGACATAGACTGTAATAGCCAAGATAAAACTAGGGCATCTTCTTTCTTCCATTTTGGGTATGTCGTATCATACTCTTCATACTGCGAAATCTGTCCAATCAAGTATGACCATCTCCCCTTTGCCAAAACTGTTAACTCAACAAATCTGGACCATTCCAGATAATTCCTTCCATCGAGTTTTACATTCCTTCCATCAAGTTTTACATTTGTGATTTGGAAAGAGTCCACTTTATCACTAACATTCATGTCATAGGTTGGTACCATCACTATTCTCAATACAAAAAAAAACTCCAGATCTGTTACACTTTATGCACAGGCTCTTCACAACAGAGTCAAGACAGCATGTTGAATATCTGGCATATCTGGCGTGTTGTAATATATGTTCATGGCTTCCGCTGCGATATGCAGTAGTTCCACGAGTTATAGGAACTACCAATTCCAGCCACAACGAGTCATATAACTACCACGATATGCACTAGTTCCTCCACGACTACCGCCAAGACCAATTCCACCACCACGATCGAGAATTTCAGATTTTAAGGCTTTGATACCATGATAAAAAGAAATATTCATTAACTGAAAAATATGAAAACATACTTACAAGGGTGCAGATTTCTTAGATCTGCACACCTCTCTCAATGGCAGCTACTAATCTGGCCTTAATGACAGCCCTAATTTTAATTTATAGGTTGTTCCAACTTAAAAGACATATTTACCCTTATTAAGTAAAAGTTATAAACAGATTTGCACGATCCAGTCGTGGGACCTGATTCAGATCTCAACATTCTAAGAGCTACCATAACAACACACAACTTCATATTACTAGAACAAAGATATCCACTGGATAGTTTCCTCAGAAAATCTGTTGACGACCTTGTGGAATTGAGTGAACAGAGTATACCTAAAGTCTGGTAACTGAATTTGTAACAAAGAAATAAATCCGACATCAGAAACAACCATTTGTGAAATCTGATGCATCCCACATATAAGGATAAGATCAAGATGAGAACATAGCACACCACTGAAGGGAAAAAAGCACATGGAGTAGAGTAGAAGTAAAATAGACCTGAGAAAGAACCCATCCAGTAGCATAATGCTGGGGTGGGAGCTTGAGGAAAGTTTCCACTGCTTCCTGGCATTTATACAGTCTTGTTTGCAATAATAAGATCTGTTTATATGGTTTAGAGGGTGTAAAATAAAAATCAAGGATGCATGCAATAATATTTACTTAAATAACATTTGTTTGCCTATTGGTAGCAAGTTGGTATCATATTATACACCATATATGAGATCTGTTTATATGGTATAGAGGGTTCACTATTCTTTCTCGAATATGCTAGTACATATCTATAAGAGGGGTGAATCATATCAAAAGACACCAAGATAAGATAACATGATAGTGTATTGTTGCTTCACTGTAATAATCTAAGTATTGCATGTGTGTTTGTTGGCATTGGAACAGGTTTTTCTCATTGGTATTCTTTTACATGAGATGGTGTACAGATCCAAATGGGTGTCCCATACATCCAGTGGTCTTCTCACCCTTTGATGCATGTATTCTGTACACATGGAAATGCATGGAAAACCAACCATTTCATTGTTTTGACAGGTCGATGATACCATCGCACGTGTGGCTGAGGGAATTCCTCGTGCAGAGCAGGAACTTGACATTTCTTCTTTACGCTCCCAATTAGGATCTATAGCAGCAGTATGTTCTTGGTGCAATAGTAATGAGTCCTTCATTTAGAGAAGATGCTAATGGTTTTTAATCTTCTTAAATTCCCTTATATGATCAAATCTATCTTTTGACTTCCTTAGGTTCTCCTTTGTATTGATGTGGCTACTGCATCTGCTAGGTCTGTGGAGTTGTGTAGGCAGCTGCTAAAGCAGGCAAGACTAAATGCACATTTAAAATCTTAAACCTTCAGTCTACTTTATGCTTATTGGCGCTATCTCCCACTTCCTTCTTTGTTGAGAGAGTTGCACACTGTAGTTGCACTACAGTGTGCGTGCAACTATATGTGGAGTAACTATCTTGATTCAATATCAAATGTTTTTTGTGCAGGCAAGGACTATGGTCTCTGAAGTATACCCTGGTGGTGCTCCAAGAGCTGGTTTAACTTACTGGGATAGGGTTCAGGAGATGTGCATCATTTCTGTCTCAAAGCGGGTCCTTCAGCGTTTGACTGATATGGTGGAGCAGGTTTATTTTGGACTGTGATTATTGTTTTTTTTTTTTTGAACTTTCTGCATCAGATACTGTGGCTATTTTGAGTATCCGTAGAAATAGTTAATCATGGATAACCTTAATACTGTTTTTCTCTCGAATAATTCACTGTGCTTTAACTAAGATACAAGTTGCATAGAGGTTGCCTAATTCTAATTCACTTTGCTTGTGTCTATCATCTGATTTCTAATGTCAATTAAGATGTGAACCTGTACAAAGGTGTTTTGCTGGTTCTTCACTAACCATTTTGGGGATGATATTCCATTAATGTTGTCTTATTGAACTTAAAGCTAGCATATATTAGGTTCCACAATTACAGAAAGTTGATTAAAGATGCTTCACTTTCAACTAGCACTGCATGAAGGCTATGGTGGAACTATGCTGTGTGTAGTTGACCATTTTTTCCAAAGCTCTTGTTTCCAAAGTATTTCCTATATGCGCTGTTGAATTGGTAGCTAAACTGGGCTGACATGGTCACGGTGGAGATTGGCACTCAATGCTCTCATGGGGATATTCTCGATTCAAAGAAACATGTTTTCTATGATAGAGCTAACTGAACTAATTATTACAATCACATAAAAGCAGACATTTCATGTGATGATGATATGATATTATTGACTTCCTGCCTTGCAGACGAAACACGTCAAGATCAGTGACATTATAAATACTCTTTACTAGCAAGGTGATTCTCAGTATAATATCATATATTAAGGCTGAAAATTGGCTTTCCACATCTCTGTACCGTGCTTTTAGTGCTGCTTCGAACCTAAAGGAAATGTTCAGGACTTGTAGTGAAATCTGTACAACCTTTTCATGAAAATATCGTTATTCATGCGAGGTTGCTCTTATTTCTCAATATACGTGGTTATCCTAGATCGCTCATGCTGCAAGACCAAGGGCCTCACTGTAATTACTCTATACCTTTGCTATTACTCTCTGTTTGGACTTTTTTTAATCTTGAAGGACCTTTGTGTAAAAGATCATTGCAAATTGTTTTCACTTTTATTGTTTGGAGTAAATCAAGAAAGATGGTCTAGCAAGGTAACAGGCCTAAAAAGTTCACCACTTCTGAAAGGAATCATAGGATGGTCATGCTTTTAGACACTTGGGATAATATACAAGATAGTGCTTGTAAATCTTATTTAGTAATATGATTCTTCTATGCCAGGGCAGCAATGTATGTCATCTAACTTCATGCAGTAATCCGAAAAATTGGACGTTTTCATGCAGTCTATTCAATTGGATGTCTCCATTTTGAATAGTGGAAAAAATAAAATTAATTAAGAAGGCTGCTGTATGGGCTGTTGCAACCAAAATTACTCTAGGAACATTCCTTGAAAACTGGAATGCTCCTCTGGCCTAAAAATATGCTTTTATTGTTCTGTTAGGTCACTCGATTACCATGTAAATTGTTGAGTGGAAAACAGAGGCTTTTGAGAAGTTTAAAACGGTCTATCCTGATCTCTCCTCTCAGTATATGCAACAAGAAAGTACATAGGGAGAAAGACAAAAGGATATTATAGGCCAATCAAGAGTGAAGACAAAAGGATATGATTCGTGAGTAAAAAGTTAAAGAAGGAAGACAAAAGCAAACACCACGTTAGAGAATGGAAACATAAATGTCTCCATTAAGACATGCCAAAATTACGTATGAGATTCTTGGCATCCTACTCCCAAGACATCATGGTCACATTCTTTGGTTCTACACTCTCTCTTGGTCATAACTTTTGGGATTCTTTGGAGCTAAAGTATCAGATTCCCTTATACATTTCATGTTCATGCATTTTTCTGTGCTTCTAGGAAAGGCCAATGGTTCTCCAGACATTTTTTTCTGGAGAAATCAGAACAACTGCATCTCAAGAAATGAGCAAACAAGGCAGGCAGCGTGCCATCGGTATTTTACATCAAATGATTGAGGATGCTCATAAGGGGAAGCGTCAGTTTTTGAGTGGTGAGTTCAGCTTTCTGGGATCATATGTTCTTATAGTTAAATCATTTCTAGGATTATGGGACTTCTTCATGTTCTCCTGTGGAGTTAAATGCCCCTGTTTACTGGATCTTTAATCCTTTTTGGTGTCTTTTATGTTGGTTCCTTCTTTTACATTTTCTTCTAATGTAAACTTACTTGTCACAATGTTATAGGAAAACTTCACAATCTTGTTAGAGCTCTTGTTGATGAAGAAACCGATGGAGGCCCTTTGAAAGGGGATAGTTTGTATATCGATAAGAAAATAAATTCTATTACAGAGAAAGATGGAGTTCTTGGAGTTGGATTCAGAATTGCCAAGCCAACCTCAACGAGCCTAACTGCAGGAGAGCAAAAAGATTCCCTTGGTTATGATACCAAAGATGCTGGGAAAATATCGTTAGGTCACTTGAGCAGCAAAGCTGCTACTTATCTTTCGGCCTTCATACTTTATGTTGCCAACATTGGGGACATAGTTGATGGGATTGACACAACTCATGACTTTAACTTTTTCTCACTCATATATGAGTGGCCTAAAGATGTAAGTATCTGGTGCTCAACAGGCATGAGAACTCCATTTTTATGCTAAAATTTCACTCTACTGGTGATCTTTATTTATGAGTGCAGTTCTCTTCATTTTAGTTTCATTGTTAATGGTACATTTGAAAGAAACTCCATCATTTACGAACAACAATGTATGCTAAGGAAACCATGGCTTATTGCCCTAGAGTAAACTATGGGACTGTTAATTTAGATGTTAAGAGATCTATAATTTATATTTAAGCATATCGACATTACCATTCCTTTTGGTGAATTGCAGTTTCAATTTGAACGAATGTAAGGAGTGGCTTTAGTAAGTTTTGTTGCATGCATACACATAAACTCCTGCACACACGTGCACACAATCGTTCCACTGGATGTTGCCTGCCTCCTTGCCAGATGGGCTATGCTCCTCTGAGTTGTGGAAGTTTCCATGGTAAAGCTTTGTTCCATCTTACTTTTTGTGGGCTCTTTTCTTTCTTTCGTTTGAAGATGTGATAGGGTTGGGTCGGCCTTGAGTTGGACCCAAGCATCATGATCAGATTGAATATTGTCTATTAGGATTCGAGTTCTGATTCAGGTTAAGAATTGGAAAGCAATCTGAATGCAAAACTCAATTATCTAAGTGGATGTTTGTACGACAAATTCAAGTTCTGTTCAGACCCAGATTATTTCATTATCAGATAGGAACAGATTTGGTAAATACTGATAACTGTTTACCTAAACTGGAATTCAAGTCCAATCGAATCATCTTTTGCATGGCAAATCTAACTAGTTGGGTCTTGGTTAAGGTTGGAGTTGAATCAAGATCTATTCTATGGACTTTCCTTGTTTTGTGCGCACCAGGTGCATGGGTTGCTTGTGTAGATGTGTGTCATCAAACATAGACCTGTGCAGGCATGTGAACTTGTTCCTGGGGCTAATAGCCAACCACAGAAAATATCCTCTAAAATAGTTATGCCAAGAAAAATACTTCCACGCCAGATTATATATGCTAAAGAAACAAATGTATGCCTTCCCCAGATAATTTTATTTATCTTCCTGTGCATCCAAAAAGCTTCTCTAGCTTTTCTCATGTATTTTTTTGGTCATTTGCCTTTTATGTTTTATCTAATGCAGTTGTTGACTGTTAGGCCCTTAAACATTGACTTGTTTAGTCTTTGAAAGAGGCAACTCTGCTGCTGCTGTAAGAGTTGCTGACATATTTTTTTGGTCATTTTCCCTTTTATGTTTTCTTTAATGCAGTTGCTGACTCGCTTAGTCTTTGAAAGAAGCAATGCTAACGCTGCTGTAAAAGTTGCGGACATAATGTGTGCTGATTTGGTCCATGAAGTCATATCAGCTTGTGTCCCGCCAGTTTACCCTTCAAGATCTAGTCATGCTTGGGCTTGTATTCCCCTAATGCCATTCTTTCGGAGGATGAGCCCAGGGAACAAATCTCGATCTAATGTTTCTGCTGAAGCCAAGACCACCAGGCATGGCTCATCATCTACTACATCCCTAACTCCAGTATATCCACTTCGACTCAGTGTAGCCAAGCATCTGGCTACATTATCCCCTGTGAGGGCAGTCTTGGCTTGCGTCTTTGGAAGTAGCATATTTGGCAATGCCTCCTACGAAACTTCTTATGACTCAACGGCCCAAACTGCTGATTCTGATAGGCTGTTCTATGAATTTGCCCTTGAACAGTCGTACAGGTATTTGGAGTAATGCTAAATTATTTCCACCTATCTTAATCTATTATCAGATGATCTAACTTCGATCTTTCAATTTATAACAGATACACAACTTTAAATCGCTGGATACAAATGCAGTCAAATCTATACAGAGTGTCTGAATCTGCTGCAACTTCAAGATGCATGTCAGAAATTGGAAAATCCAAATCAAAATCCAGGTTTGCTGTCAAACGACCCTTTGAACCTGACAGTGATACAGAGTCGGAAGAGGAAGACAAAGTCGGTGTTATAGTTGGAAGCCACACATCTGCCTCTGTGCCTGAATCGGATATGTGGGGGCATGCATCTGTGGAATCTTTGCCCAGTTTTGAGAATGTTGACCTGAGCAGGGCAGTCTTTCTTCCGTTGGACTGGGAGAATGAAGGACCATATGAGGAAGCTGTTCAAAGGTTTTCCTTTTCCGCGTGATTCTAAGTTCATGGTGATTAAATGTGATATCTATTTGGTGACTCATTTAGTGTTTCATCTGCTTCCTTTAAACCATTTTTCCTAGGAAGGTTTTACTGATTAGCTTGTTCAGATTTATGTGTAATATGTGCTTTTTCATCTTTTCCCTTTTCTGACTTTACCATATTTTGTTGGGTTCACAGCTTATCCAAAGTCCCACATGTGGAGCCACATGGGACCTCATGGTTTCTTGTGCTTAGTTTGTGGAGAATTTGTGTTGGGGGTGGAGATTTCCTTATCGCAAGATGATGACTGTCTATGTTTAATAGTACTCGACATCCTAATTATTAGGATCCTTAGAATTAAGAATTTCACCTAAATGAAGAGTACTCACGTTTGATATTTAGTGAGTCTACTCTTGGATATTTCATCATTGAAAATGAAAGAACAACAATTAAGCCTTTTCCCATACTAGATGGCGTCAACTACATTGATTATGTGTCCATAGAGCTCAATCCTACATCCTGCTAACACTTAATAAAAGCTAGATCATTTTTTATTGTTTCCTTCCAACAGTTTTATGTTCTCCCCTTCCTCTTTTTACGTTTTCAACATCTAGTTTCTTGTACCTTCTACCTGAAGGTTTCTTTGGTCCAAACCATCTTAAACAAATCATCTGTTGGTGTCATTCCTAATTTGTCTCTATGAATAGGGTCTTTTCGTGTGTGACCACACATCTATCCCAATATCTTTATTTCCACCATGGACATCTTTTGCATATTTTGATGATTAAGTACTCAATTCTTGGCACCATATAAAATAGCAGGTCTAGTTGTTGCTCTATAATATTTATCTTTTAACTTTAATAGTACCTTCTTGTCACATAGGATACCTCGTTCACATAACTTTAATAGGTCTAGATGTTACACATAGAATTAATGCTGGTTGGTTAAAATGGAGAGGAGCATCAGGTATTCTTTGTGATAAGAAGATATCATTAAAGTTAAAAGGTAAATATCATAGAGCAACAATTAGGCCTGCCATGTTTTATGGTTCTGAGTGTTGGGCAGTTAATCATCAACATGTACAAAAGATGTCTATGACAGAAATGAAGATGTTGAGATGGATGAGTGGTCATACAAGAAAAGATCGTATACATAATGAGGTTATTAGAAACAAATTAGGAGTGGCACCAATAGAGGATAAAATGAGAGAATATCGTTGAAGATGGTTTGGACATATAGAAAGAAGATAAAAAAAAGAACTTTAAGAATGTATGAAAAACTAAATTTGGAAAGTATTAAAAGAGGTAGAGGATGACCACAAAAGTGTTAGAAATAAACAATAAAGAATGATCTAGCTTATTGTGAGTTAACTGCTAACATGGCACACGATAGGCATCTGTGGAAACGAAGAATCTATGTAGCCGACCCCGTCTAGTTTGGAAAAAGGCTTAGTTGTTGTTGTTGTTGTTGTTTATACCTTATCTAACTCCTCCCAAAAGCCATCTTTATACTATCTTCTAATCCTACTTAGGGTGCGTAAGCACAAACTATATTCGAAACCTCTACTCCTAGTACTAATTTCAATGTTATGATTCGGTCACCATATCCTTGTATGTCTACTACACTATCCTTTAAATCTTTATTTATGATAATACTAACTCCGTTTTGAACCTTTTTCTTTTCTAAGTACTATAATTTAAAACCTATATCTTGAATCTCCTTTGCCTTTTCTTCAACCCACTTTTTCTCTTGTAAACATAGGATATGAATATTTCTTCGAATCATAGTATCTACCTCCTCTATTAGCTTACCGAACAATATTCCAATATTCAAAGAATCAATACGAATCTTATTATCTAGGACTAACTTCCTTACCCCCCATATATGTTCATGATAAAAATGTGGAGACCCCTCTGTAATTTGTTAACTACATTCGGGCGATAATGTACTGGGACTAACTTCTTTACCCGTCCGTCCATGATGTGGAAACCCTCTGAGCAATTTATTTACTACATCCGGGCAAAAATGTGGAGGCCCTTGCTTACTTTGGACTCCATTTAGATGTTGATCTCGTTTTCTGAAAAGTGCATTGGCTATACGGAGATGTGATAGCAAATTTTAAAATTTCCTTACTTTCTTCGTATAAATCCTCAAAGCTATAGTTTCATGAATACCTATTGTTTTCTCGAGTACTTTGATATCCTAATGGCTCTTTTTTTCACATATTCATTTAATCCTAGATAATTAGTAAATTTTCTTTTTCCATAGACTGATAGGAGTTAGTTTCTTGGTTTCCTGGTCCCTTTAATTGCAAAAGGGCTATAGATTTTAGGGTATTTCCTGATGAATATTTTCTAGTTGTTTTCCTTTATATAAAAGGATATGAAACACCTTTTTTTTTTTACAAGAGGAGGATGAAGCCTAACACACACCCATGCATGCACCCCCTGGGAGTCGAACTCGCACCAGCAACATCAGCGCCAAGGTGTGCTGCTGTTGAGCTAACACTCTGGGTGCGGATATGAAACTCATTAGCATTATATTCTATAAGTTTGATGTGTAGTTGTTTCTTTTTTATTCGGAACAAGTTGGAATTAGGGCCTTGTTTCATTCTGTAGGATGTGGTACATCATTGATAGATGCCAGTATGAGAAGACAAATGAGCCTCCCTAGAATTTGGGACATAGACCGATGATGCAAAAAACTGCTATTGAATAGAGTATCAAACAAGAAGAACCACTTATCCAAATGGAAGAACAGATTGTCCTGTTCATAGATCTGGTTCTAAAACTCTTTGCTGACTAATTCGAGAGCAATCAATGCAATGCCTTGGACAAGGACCACAGTTTTTGGAAAAGAAGAAATTCTAATGAAGGCAAATAAAGTGCTCTGCTAGTGAGCATTCTTCTGGTCGGAAGTCTAAGGAACACTTCTAGGTCGAGACAGTAATTTATGTGCCAACTTCTGGCAGGATGATTGGTCCACTGAAGTTGCAAAACTGGTTCAACCAGCTGGAGACTTATTTATCTCTATATTTTAAACTGTTGTTGTGTACTCCTTATTGTGCACATGCAGTGAGATAATAAGCATGATCTGTAGCAGTACATATTGTGTGTACCAGTAAAAATTGTTTTAAACAAGAAAAAATGATAAGGAATTGTGGTCATATCAACCTGTTAGGCAGCTACAGGACACCAAGCGTTTTACATAGGTTTGTGTAGAACCAAGTGTGGCGATGTGAAATGACATTCAACCAAGCGGGTTATCTTGGAATAGGTCATGATGCAGTTTGGATTGTGCAACAAGCCCTTTTCAAGGGTCAAGATTGAGGTACTACTTTTATTGATGAATTTTCTGCAGTTAGGTGATGATATAGTTGTCAGCTGAACATGGTTAAAGCATGTGCAACATGTGCACAAAATTTTAGCCCTAACAATCTTACCACAAGTTCCAGAAGCACTTCCTCGTCATGTAGGTTTTTAGGTGCAGATCTGGACATAGTTATGGTCATCATAATTGTAATGGTCCAGGAACCTCATAGAGATTGCACAGCTTGAGTGTGTGCCCATATATCGGGAAATCTATCTGCCACTTCCCTATGAAAACTGCACTATCACATGTCTGCATCAAGCTTATGTAGAAATACTTCTTGGAAGTAGTTATTATCAATGTCACACGGGTGTGGATGCGGACAAGGGTGCAAGATACGGCAAATTTCAAAAATTTTGGGTGCGGCGACACGGCTAGGGTATATATTATATATAATATTCAAGCTACAACAAGTGAGACATCATAGCAAGAACACAACTTTATATTAAAGCAAAACACATAAATGGTAAACAACTACTAATTTCATCATAATAAACAAATCAATCTTCACAGATCCGGACTCATTTATCCAAAAGGACCCGAACTTCAAAGTCGGTGCCAGATTTGGATGCGTGGAATATCCACACAAAAGGAAGTGAAGAAGGTCCGCGTTGAGATATTTTCCTCTATTCATCGGCGGAGTTTCGTGGGAGATGACGGAAGAAAGTTAAAGGAGCATTTTGGAAACTATGGTGAGGTAACTCGGGTAGTTATCATGGGAGATAAGGTCACGAGTCAACTAAGAGGCTTCGGTTTCGTCGTCGTGGTGGATCACTCCCTCCTCGATCGGGTTCTCCAAGATAAATACACCATAGATGGCAAAACCGTGAGTTACCTTAAAAAAAATCAATTTTTTTGTGTACCCATGCCGCACCGACACGGTGTCGGTGTCACTCTCATGTCGGGGTCGACACTCCACCTCCTAGAGGTGTCTGTGTGACTTAGGTTATTATATATAGGGTTTTTAACTCATGTGCCACATTCTTGAAGGAATTCATCTGGACAAATTATGATCTATCTTTATCCTAACATTTGGTACTGCTACCATGCATGGTGGCATTTTCTCCTACTTTACAAGAATTCGGTCATCACACAAAAAGGTCAATGGCTAACCAAACATCACAGTACGGTATTCTTCAGTTAGTAATCATGTGGAGAGTGCATCAAATACCTGTAACAAAAGTTGGTTGCTATAACTGAGTCGAGTTCCCTAGAAAGAAATGCCTGTTTCTTTTCCTCAATGGAAAGGAACCAAAGAGCAGACAACCTGATGCTATAAGCTAATGGACACCTATGACTGTAACCCATTAATTTATAGGACTTGTCTACCATCAAAGTCATGATATCAAGCTTCAATTGGATCTTCTGATCATTCTCATGGGATGAACTTGAAAGTGAACTTCATTGGCTCAAGATACGAAGAGTCTCCTGGATCTCTCTTGGTATTGCTTTTCATGATGAAGGGAACACTCACAGGAGGAACTTAAGTCGCTCATGGAAAAAGTTGAGCAGAAACTTAATCATTGACATGTATCTTCTTAGAGCCAGAATTCACCTATGACGTCCTTGTTTTTGGGAACTCTAACATCGCTACCCGAATTTCCCCCTTTATACCTAGGTACCTATAGTCAACAATTCTTCCACCACAGGTTACTCGGTTGCAATATGATCAATCAGACTAGCGACAGTCATTTATTGTCAATTGTCCCAAATGGCAGTGCAGTAACAAATTTTCTTGATGCGGCCAAATTTAAAACACGGTGGTGGCAAGGGCATCATAGGAAACTTGTCTGTCATGCACTACTGATACCAAATATTTCATTGTTCCTTGTGGAATTGTGATTATGAAGACTGACTTGAAGCTCCATAGTGAAACTGAAAATGCTTCCTGTCAATTAACTAGATCGCATGGTATGTAGTCTCGATAGGCAGCGACACTTTTGCAAGTTATTTTCAAATTTCACTTGATGAGGATTTTGTAGCTTTGGTTATTAATTTTGATATTTTATGATTTGTTTTTGCTCTCCACTTGCATGTTTATCTATTCTATTTTTTTTGTGAACCTTTCTGTATTTCATGATTTATCTTTTACATAACATGCACTTCTTTCAGTTGCGCTGCTAGTGGTCTTGTTAGGTCTGTTTAACGTATTTCTATGTATAGCGATGCTGGTGCAAGTACACGTTTACTTCCTAGAATGGTTAACCAGCGCTGAAGTCTCCAGCTACTGCTTCTATTGGTCTTAGCATTGTGCCTTTCAATCAAGTTGTTTATTTGTCACAGATTAATTAATGAAGGAAAATTGATGGATGCACTTTCACTATCTGATCGCTGTTTACATAATGGGGCTTCTGATCAGTTACTTCAGTTGCTTGTTGAACGTGGAGAGGAAAATCATTCAACTACTGAATTGCAACACGGTTATGGAGTACAGAACCTCTGGAGCAACAGCTGGCAGTTTTGCTTGAGGTTGAAAGACAAGAAACTGGCTGCTAGACTTGCCCTGAAGTATGCAATTTAATTGTTTACTGATTTTGACTTCTCTTTACTTTTTATGCATTTATTTTCATCTGAAGCAATTTTTCCTGCATAATTTGTCTTAGATGAATGAGCTTCTGAATGTTTAAAAGTTTAAACAATACTAGTTTACTTCTCTCATAAAAGACATAGAAAGTTCCAGATATGCTTTATAGAATCATGTAAAGAATGCGGTGTTGAATCCTTCATATACAAGTAGATTAGGAAAGGAAAAGAGCAAGCCTAATGGCTAATGAAAGCTTAACCATTAGAGGATTTCTTGTTTAGCTAGAAAAATAAAGGAAAGGAGAAATTATATTGAGCATAAGCCTATACTAAGCTGATATTGATGTGTACATGTTAATGTTGGAAACCAATACGCCCTTCACCTTTATTTGGGTCAGGAGCTGCTAACTAGGACCAACTCTCACCTGTAGGCAGAGTTTCTTTACAGATTCAACCATTGATATATTACTCTATAATTGATGAATTCGTTTAATTATGGTACCTATCTAATCTGTATATGTAATACTTGAATATTGTACGCTCTAGGTTGAGTTGCTTTGGTTCAGTAAGATCAAATTGAAGTGCCATGGTATTTGTATGAGAAGGACATGTAAATTTTATATAGCTGAGCTCTAATTTATTCACTCAAATTCAAATCTTTGCCCCTTCTTTTCCTTGTATTTAGTAGTACTCATGATAAAAGTTCCAAAGTTATTTTACTTTTTAAGTGATTTCCTAGAGATGGTGTTTCACCCTCAAATCCTTGTGCTCTTGTTGAGTATTGAATCATTGTTTTGCATAATTGGTCTTTTGCTTGTTCGGAAAAGATTCATAATTAGTTCCCAGGTTTATGTTAATTTTCTTTTTCTCATTGGGGATTTTCAGTGGATTAGATATATCCAAATCACCAATCTGACTCTGAATTGCACTAGTTGGATTCATATCTGGAATCAAATATTCCCCATTACGGTTGGGTTCCTGCTACGATATTCGTTTTCAGATGTATTGGCAGATAGATATATCTTGATCTTCTTACACTGTCTGGATACGGGTTTGACCTTATGTTCCTAATTGGATCTGACACTGAATCTAACATCTGGTTTGATCAATTCAACCAAATCTGATCAGCGCACATACCTAATCTTATTTTATGCACATATGAAAAGCTGATAGAAGGTTTTTGGATGACCATAAAGCTATCTATTTACAAATATTATTTCACTCAGCTATGAAATCTTTTTTTAATTGCTGGCTTGCTAACGTGATCATGCTGTCTTGAAAATCAATTGCAGATATCTTCATAGGTGGGAGCTGAATGCTGCCATGGGTGTTCTTACAATGTGTATTTGTCACCTTTCACAAGGTGATACTCTTAGGAGTGAGGTACCCATCTCAACTATTTGAGCTTGTGCATCACATGTTTTTTCCTTCTTTTATGTGAATATCCTACAGGAGCTTCAAGAGCTCCTATTTCAATAGTTCTAATGCAACACTATAAATTCTTTTATCTACAAACCAAATCCCCTTCTTTGGCTTTATGCCTGAGGGTTGCCCATGGGACAGTGGCATTGGGAAATCTTTGCCTCTGGCTTCTGACCCTGTGATCACATGGGTTCCTCACGTGGAGCTGATTATCACTTAATTAGGTTTGTTGATTGAACTTAGATAACACTACTTTTTTGCATTTTGTTCTTGGTTCATCCCATAATATCTCATGACAATAAAGACTTATTTGGGTCACTTAAGACCCAAATCCATCTGAGTGTACATATATGTCCTTGGTACTTATCCACCTATGTAAGGGATCACCCTTGCATTGCCGGTCCCAAGCCTCGATAAAGCAGGAGGGTTGTGTTAGGCTTCCGACAGCCAGCATAAAACTTTATCAGATTTTTATACCATGTATTACACAAATTATGAGCATTGCTTTGGGGCATCCCCCTACGTTTTTGCCCGAATGTAGTGATAAGTAAGGAAGGGTCGCTACATTTTTCGCTCGAATGTAGTGAATCAATTGCAGATAGGGTTCCCACATCATGGACGGGTGTGGGTAAAGAAGTTAGTCCCGCTACGTTGCCGCCCGAATGTTGTGAATAATTTACAGAGAGGGTCTCCACATTTTCAATATGGACGGATGTGGGGGATAAGGAAGCTAGTCCTAGATAATAAGATTTCTATTGGTTTTTGGAATATCGGAACATTATTCGGTAAGCTAATGGAGGTGGTAGATACTATTATTCGGAGAAAGATTCATATTCTATGTTTACAAGAGACAAAGTGGGTTGGAGAAAAAGCAAAGGAGATAGAGGATACATATTTTAATTTATGGTACTCAGGTAAAGAAAAGGCTCGAAACGGAGTTGGTATTATCATAAATAAAGATTTAAAGGATAGTATAGTAGACATACAACGATATGGTGACTGAATCATAACATTGAAATTAGTACTAGGAGTAGAGGTTTCGAATATAGTTTGTGTTTAAGCACTCCAAGTAGGATTAGAAGATAGTATAAAGATGAATTGGTTAAGAGGAGACTTAAATGGACATATCTCTAAAGAGGCATTAGGATATCAAGGTATTCATATAGAAACTATGATTTTGGGAATATAAATAAAGGAGGGAGGGAGATTTAAATTTTGCTATGGCATTTGATCTCTTTATAGTCAATACAATCTTCAAAAAACAAGATGAACATTTAATTACTTATAAGAGTGGCTTATCACAAACACAAATTGATTACTTTATTTGTAGAAAAAAAGATAGAGCGTGTTGTGAAGATTGCAAGGTAATTCCAAGAGAAAGCTTAACCACCCAACATTGACTTTTAGTTATGGATTTACAAATAAAAAAATGGACAAAGAAGAAAAGAGTGCATCAAGCTATTCGGACTAAATGGTGAAACCTCAAAAACGAGAAAGAAGATATATTTAAAGAGAAAGTCCTTCAAGGAGATGCTTGAAATTATGTTGGTACACCCTGTGATATGTGGAACAATATGACTATACATATCAGGAAAGTGGCGAAAGATGTGTTAGGCGTATCTAAGGGAAGTGTACCGGCACAAAAATAAGCTTGGTGGTGGAGTGAAGTAGTGCAAAATAAAATCAAGGCAAAGAGGGCATGTTACAAATTACATTATGCTAAGAAAACTAGTAAAACTTTAGACGCTTATAAGAAAGTTAGGAAAGTGGCGAAAAAGGCTCTCAGTGAAGCAAAAGCTAAAATTTGGGAGGATTTATATAAAAAAATTCAACTCAAAAGAGGGTGAAAGAGATATTTTAGGATAGCTTGGGCTAGAGGTAAGAAAACTGAATATCTTAATTATGTTAGATGCATCAAAGACGAGGATGAAAAAATTCTAGTGGCAAATGATGATATAAGAAATAAATGGAAAAACTTTTTTATAAGCTTTTTAATGAAAATAAAGATGTTAGTATTAGCTTAGGAGAGTCAGCCAAATAAAAAAAGTATATAAACCACAATTTCTATTGATGTATTCGAAAGAATGAAGTCAAAGAGGCTCTTAAACATACGAAGGGTGGTAAATCGGTAGGACCAGACAATATTCGTATAGAAGTTTGGAAAATACTAGGAGAAATAGGAATCACTTGTCTCACAAAACTATTTAATGAAATATGGAGAAACTAAAAGATGCCCAAGGAATGGAGAGCGAGCACACTTATACCCATATATAAGAACAAGGGAGACATTTAGAATTATGTGAATTATCGAGGTATCAAGTTAACGAGCCATACTATGAAATTGTGGGAAAGAATTATCGAACGTATGTTAAGAAAAGTATCAAGCATAACAGAGAACCAATTTGGATTCATGCCAAGCAGATCGACTGTTGAAGCGATTCACCTTTTGAAACGTCTTATGGAACATTTTACAGCAAAAAAGAAAGACCTTCACATGATATTTATTAATCTAGAAAAAGCTTAGGATAGGGTACCGAGGGAGGTTCTTTGAAGAATTTTGGAAAGAAGAGGTATCCCATTGACATACATTAACCTTATGAGAGACATGTACGATGGTGCAAAAACATGTGTGAGGACTAATGAAGGAATGACAGACTTCTTTGAAGTTCATATTGGGTTACATTAAGGATCAACTTTAAGTCCATACTTATTTATAATGGTAATTGATGAGTTAACAAAACATATCTAAGATGAAGTACCTTGGTGTATGTTATTTGCGGATTACATTGTGTTAGTGGAGGAGTCTAAGGAAAAAGTTAATAGAAAATTGGAACTATGAAGAGAAACACTAGAAAGTGAAGGCCTCCGACTTAGTAGAACAAAGACGGAATATATGAAATGTAAGTTTGATCATTTGGTTACTTCAGAGGACATAGAAATTAAAATTGGCACACATTGTATCCCCCAAAAGGAAAGTTTTAAATACCTAGGGTCAATTTTTGAGAGTGATGGAAGAATTGATTGAGATGTTACACATAGAATTAATCCTGGTTGGTTAAAATGGAGAGGAGGATAAGGTATTCTTTGTGATAAGAAGATATCATTAAAGTTAAAAGGTAAATATTATAGAGAAGCAATTAGACTTGCCATGTTTTATGGTTCTGAGTGTTGGGCAGTTAATCATCAACATATACAAAAGATGTCTATGACATAAATGAAGATGTTGAGATGGATGAGTGGTCATACAATAAAAGATTGTATACATAACGATGTTATTAGAAACAAATTAGGAGTGGCAACAATAGAGGTTAAAATGAGAGACTATTGTTTAAGATGGTTTGGACATATAGAAAGAAGATCAAAAGAAGAACCTGTAAGAAGGTATGAAAAACTAAATTTGGAAGTATTAAAAGAGGTAGAGGATGACCACAAAAGTGTTGGAAAGAAACAATAAAGAATGATCTAACTTATTGTGAGTTAACTACTAACATGGCACATGATAGGGATTTATGGAAACAAAGAATCCATGTAGCCAACCCCGTCTAGTATGGGAAAAGGTTTGTTGTTGTTGTTGTGGTTATTTATTACCTGTATTGCATAATGTTATAAAAGTTGCATGTCTTTAATAATGCTAGTTACTCAATAATGCAATCATCAATCCTAGTAGTTTTTTGAGCTTTTCTGTTCTGGCGTACTTATGTCATTGCCTTTCTCTCCCATCTCATTTTGCTTCTACGTGATCTAGTTATTTATAACAAAGATGATGTTTCAATGTAGCAGCGGAAGGTTGATGAATATCACCTCAAAATATCACTCGCAAAAGCCTTAGAAAATTGTTATAGTAAAGCGTTAGCAACAAAAGCACAATATATTAAAAAAAGAATATTATTTAGCTACAAAAAGGCTTAACTAAAAAGTATTTACAAGAGGGGTAAGAATATTCTCTCATAGGGTAGCCGTTGGGGCTCTGCCCTTTTAACATCCTGCCTGAAACTAACAGTATTATGACCGAAACTTTGCTAACTAAGAAGTGATGTCGTTGAGCAGGTAGCGATTTGGTGAAGATATCTGCAAGCTGATACTTAGATCTAACAAATTGTAGTGTGAAATTGCCATGTAGATGCTCTTCACGAACATAGTGATAATCCATCTCGATATGTTTGGTCCGTTTATGAAATGTGTGGTTGTTAGCTATATACATTGCACTCTTATTATCGCAGTACAAAATTGGAGTGAACTCGAGTATCACGTCCAAGTCTTGTAGTCGTCGTCTAAGCCAAGTCAATTCAGTGATTTAGTTGACCATTGCGCGATACTTAGCTTCATTAGAGGAAATGGACACCTTTTGTTGTTTGTTGCATTTCCTGGAGATTAGAGAGTTGCTAAGAAAAATGCAATAACCGGTCATAGAGTGCTTGTCATTGTTA
This sequence comes from Brasenia schreberi, assembly GCA_036023115.1. NCBI lineage: Eukaryota > Viridiplantae > Streptophyta > Magnoliopsida > Nymphaeales > Cabombaceae > Brasenia > Brasenia schreberi. The sequence goes on from JAYKKT010000051.1 coordinate 12,141,774, forward strand.
TCACCACCCCAATCAGCATTAGTATATGCATTTAATTGAAGTAAAGATGAAGATGATAAAAATACTTCCTTAGTCGTTTGTCGAATATATCGAACAATCCTCGTAACGGCACTCATATGCACAGAGGTAGGAGAGTGTTGAAACTGACTTATAGTATGTACAACATGTGCAATATCTAGACATGTGATTGTGAGATATATCTAATGAAATACAATAACAACAACTAAGCCTTTTTCCATACTAGACGGGGTCGGCTACATGGATTCTTCCCCCTCCCTATGGCCACGACTAATCACCTTCTTCGAGAGGTGATCCTGTACAATACATCCCATGGATGAAAAAGTTATAACACAATTTTTATCTGAAATTTAGGATACGGAAAGTAAATTCAAATTTAGTTTTGGAACAACTCTAATTTTGAAAATTTCAAAATTTTTGTTTTGCAAGTCACCAATTTTATCAACATTTAATTATGTTTCATCCGTAGTATAAACACATGAAAAGGGTTTTCCAATACATGATTTTAAAATATTTTCATTAAAAGTCATATGAAATGAGGCATCAGAATCAAGAATCCAAGAAACCATACCTTAAACTTGGTTAGTTAAGAAGAGCAAATCGCACCTATTGTTGCTTTGTCTTTCATTTGAGTTTCAAGTCTTTTTATCTTTTCTTTAAGTGCAACGATAGAGGATGATGCTTGTTCTTTTACTAATGCTACCCTTCTTTTCAACTTTGGGCAATTTGGCCTTATATGTCCGGCCTCTCTATAATGGTGACAAATAATGTCTTTACATAGCCCCATAATTTTTTAAAATATAGGTAATTTTCATAGATTGGGCTCGTCTTTAGTTTGAGGGTGTTAGACGAAAGTTTCCCTTTATCATCCATAATTTAAGGAGAAAAAGAAACTAAAGAGGTAAACTCATAAAATACGGTCGACACACTTTTCAAGGCAAAATAATATTTCCATGATCGCAAAATGACTCTGATACCATGTATCGAACACGATGTTTCAATTTAACAGTGAAAGGTTGATGTATATCACTTCAAAATATCACTCGCAAAAGCCATAGAAAAAGGCTATAATAAAGCGTATGCAACAAAGGCACAATATATTAAAAAAATATATTTAGCCATAAAAAAAACTTAACTAAAAAGTATTTATAAGAGGGGTATTTATAAAATACATGAGAAAGAGAGAGGAAGAGAAGAGAAGAAGGAAGGAGAGTGAGAGTGACCTTAGAGCCCCAACGGCTACTTGCTGGCCCAACGGTTACCTTTGGTAGGTAGCCGTTGGGGCTCTGCCCTTTTAACACTTATTAACTATAAGTTTGACTACAACAATAACTAAGCCTTTTCCCATAGTAGATTGGGTTGGCTACATGGATTCTTTGTTTCCACATAGCCCTATCATGTGCCATGGTAGCTAACTATACCTATAAGTTTGACTAGACCTATTTTATTAGCTGGAAAAAGTTGCTTAATCAATTTGACTCAACTAGAATTTTATGGGATAATTTGAGTGTTGCTGTTTCTATTCATTGAGTGCTAACGACACAAAGTTTCTTGTATGCTGTCCCATTTTTAGAAACCCTTGAATTATATATATATATATATGTGTGTGTGTGTGTGTGTGTGTGTCTATGTTTTTCATCATTGTATCACTCTCATCTCTCTCTTGTAATATTATCCTCTGTAAAGAAAGGTAAATACGACCATGTCATCTATGCATATTTGATTCCCTAGAAAGTGATTTTTTTCTTTTCTTTGGCATGTCTCACCATTTTGTTCAATATTGGCTTGTGTATCACTTGTGAAGAGTGTTTGTTCATTCATTTTGAACTTGATCTTTTGAGAACTTGGAATTAGAGTGCAAAGAAACTCTTGGCTATTTGTTTATACTTCATTCAGAAACTTGTATAATTTTGTTATGTCACAATGTGGGTTTTATACTGATGGCTGTTTGTGTATGGTTAGGTCATCCAAGCACGTCAATCTTTGCAGCGATACAGTCACATACTGCATGCAGATGACAGATATAACAGCTGGCAGGAGGTAGCTCTCTCATTCCCATTGAGCCTTGACTGGTTGATGTATTCCTAATGACGTGAAGTGATGCGCTATAGCTTCTGCCATTAGAATGCCTATTTTGCAGTCTGCTGTTTAAGTTATACTCTTACAGGTTGAAGCTGATTGTGAGAAAGATCCTGAAGGCCTTGCTTTGAGATTGGCTGCAAAGGGTGTTGTTTCTGCTGCTTTAGAAGTAGCTGAAAGTGCGAACTTATCCATAGATTTGCGTAGAGAGCTGCAAGGTAGACAACTTGTCAAACTACTTACTGCTGATCCGGTCAGTGGTGGTGGTCCAGCTGAGGCCTCAAGACTCCTTTCATCGTTCCAAGAAGCCAATGATGCTCTGCCAGTTGCTATGGGAGCCATGCAGCAGCTTCCTAACTTGCGCTCAAAGCAGCTTCTTGTAATTTACCTTATCTTGTGAATTATTTCATTTGTTGAAGCAAAGAAGGACCAGATCTCTCTCTCTCTCTCTCTCTCTCTCTCTCTCTCTTTCTCTTAGGAGCTTTATTTTTCGGTTGAAGGTGCACTTTTTCTTGAAGAGGCGTGACGGAAATATGTCTGAAGCTGAAATTTCGCGCCTTAGTTCTTGGGCTCTTGGTCTTCGCGTTCTTGCTGCTTTGCCTTTGCCTTGGCAACAACGCTGTTCTGCATTACATGAGCACCCTTTGTTGATCTTGGAAGTCTTACTCATGTGTAAACAGTTGCAATCTGCTTCTCTGGTAATGTGATATTTCACAAATCATGTGCCTTTTTTACTCAGTTGATGGTTGAGTTTAACCATTATGGTGTTTTTTCCATCTAATTATTTCTCAAATGGTCTCTTCCATTTGCAGATCATGAATGAGTTTCCATCCTTGAGGGACAACAACATGATTCTTTCCTATGCGGCTAAAGCAATTGCTATTAACATAAATTCTCCTATAAATGGACGGCGTCCAGTTGTCATGGCTCCCAGAACAAAACAGAAAACACAGACCGGTATTGCTGCTAGGTCAAATTTTAGTAATAGTCTCAGTAATTTGCAGATGGAGGCTCGTCGAGCATTTTCATGGAACACTCGTGATAGTAGTGGCAAGACAAATTCAAAGGATGTGCAACGGAAGCGGAAAAGTTCAGGATTGTCTCCATCTGAGAATACTTCTTCTGAAACAATGGTGGGTATTCAGGAGAAAATCAATGCAGTTCAATTACTTGATGGGCAAGAGAGGTTTCCTTCAGTTGCCTCTGCTGAAGGATGGGTACTCACTGGTGATAAAACTAAGGATGATGCGGTGCGCATGTCCCACAGATATGATGCTCCTGATATTATTCTCTTCAAGGTACTTATGAGGTGGTCCATCATCAGTTAAATCACATATTCTACATTCTCAGTCTCAAACAGTCTCTAATAATATGTCCAAAATGCATATTATGTTTTTAAGATTGCATTAAGACTATGCTTCTGAAATTCATTGTAGGCACTACTATCATTATGCACGGATGAAACTGTATCAGCTAAAGGTGCTTTGGAGTTGTGCACTGCTCAGATGAAAAATGTCTTAAGCTTAGAGCAGTTGCCTCTAAATGCCTCTATGGAGACTGTTGGTCGAGCATATCGTGCAACAGAAGCTTTTGTGCAGGTTTCCCCTTTGGGTGTATGTGCTTGATTATACACAATTTGAATTCTAAAAGAGCATGTGTTACTTTAATGACATGCAGGCACTTGGTCATTGCAAAACGCAGCTAAAGAAGCTGGTGGGGACCAGCGATCTCTCAAGCACTTCAGATAAGAGTAGAGAGGCTGATGAAGTATCTTCAGAAGCTGGAAGCTCTAGTGTCAGTAGTCAATGTGCTGATGAGCCGTCTGAGCTTGTATCACAGGCTGACATCTGGTTAGGACGTGCCGAACTGCTTCAGAGTCTTCTTGGGTCAGGAATAATTGCTTCTCTTGATGATATTTCTGACAAGGAATCGGCATCATGTCTCCGGGATAGGCTAATCAAAGGTGAACGGTATAGCATGGCAGTATATACTTGTAAGAAATGCAAGGTACTGCAGAAGCTGTCCCGTGTACTGAAAATTTGTTGCTTCTTCCTTTTATCTAGTCATAATTTAGTTGTATATGATCAATAAAACTATGCAGGTTGATGCTTTTCATGTATGGAATGCATGGGGCCATGCCTTAATTCGAATGGAGCACTATGCTCAGGCTCGGGTGAAGTTCAAGTATGTTGTACAATCCAAATGACATCCACTTGAACTTGGTTCTTCTTTTTCCTCTCCAAAACATGAGGTTGATTTCCTAATGTTTCATTTCTTCCCCCTTCAGGCAAGCCCTTCAATTGCACAAGGGTGATCCAGCAACGGTAGTTCATGGTATAATTAATACAATAGAATCTGGGCCTCCGGTAGATGTTTCTGCTGTCCGCACAATGTAAGACCTCCTATCAGAAACTTATTGGAGATTACCTGAATATGATGTAAAGTTGATCTAAATTGCTAACTGCAACATTATTATGTTGCCCCCTGAGGGGTTTCATGCGCCCAAAAACGCATGCCATGACTTCAGTTCTTAGGATTACCTAGGCTTATTATTCGTGTATGCCTTGCTGTTGCCCTCTGCAGTTTTCATTTCTCGTGTGTGTCAAATCTTTCTGGTTACATGCCTCCTTCCACACTACCAACTTCTTGTCCTAAAAAATAAGAACTATCATTTCAAATCCTAATCATGCATTCTGCATCTATTTATTGGACGTTTACAATGTTACCAGAACTAGATGATGAAATGCCTTTTGCTATCTATCCTGTTTGCATGAGGATTGTAAGAAAGTCCTTAATGGAAACTAGTCCAGTGCGAAATTTTGTCATGTTTCACTGCTTTATTAGACCTGTCTAACACATGCATATTTAACTTTCAGGCCTTGACTTCTTTGGGGAAAAAAAGGGATATAGAGTATTTGATGCTAGTAGCCCTTTTCTGGTTCTCTGTGACATGAAAAAGTTTTTCACTTTCCCCTTTCCATTTTGTGCATATTCTCTGTGCTGCAATGAGACAAAGAATCCATGTAGCCGACCCCGTCTAGTATGGGAAAAGGCTTAGTTGTTGTTGTCTCTATGCTGCAATGCTCATGATTACTAGGCAGTGGATGGTCTCCGTCACTTTGGTTCAGTTGCTGCTACAGGTTGCCATATGGACGGATCTCTAAAAGGATGTTTTCTGGTTTTATATGGCTACATGAACAGTTTTGATGAAGAGAAGCCATGACTAAAGTGGAAACAAGGGCAGCCCAAAATAAATGTGCATAGATTATATCCTTGCATTCCACATTATACATTTGCTAGATAAATGGAAGCCCCAAACTCTTAAGGTTGCTATGACTAGTAAGTAACCTCTGCATGTGTCTTTTCCGGGCAAAGCACCTCTCGCTAGAGGATGATCATTGCCAAACTGTATTTGGTGGAAACATCCGTTTTATTATATTTGTATGTTTTATTTTAGATGAATGGTGGGCTTGTTTTCGTGTAGATGCACCTGCTTTGTTGAGGTTTGCTTAACATATATTGAACCAAACGTGTAGTTTAAGTGGATGCTCATGAAATTGAAGTGTTTTCAAAAGTATTCATATAAATAAGACAACAGATTGGACCATGCTTGTCTTTATAATTTGGTTTTTATTGCATGCAACATGAAGCTAAGGAAAGATAATAATTTAATATATTTATTACTCGTATGATTCATATCTATTTGAATGATTTTTTAAGTATTGACGTTCTTGTATTGTTTCTTTTGTTTTCTTCATATACAAATGCAAAGAGACATAAGAAGGGCAAGAAAGGTGCCATGCTTAACTACGAAAACTTTTTTTTTTGGATGATTGGGTTAAAGAACAAGAGCCCTCATCAATTTAGATGATGAAAACTAGAGAGCAATAGTGGGAGAAGCGAAGATTATAGATGAGGGAGATGGTGATGGTGGTGAGTTTGGTGACGATTGATAAAACTTGCATTCAATAAGGTAAAATAAGATAAAACTTACAATATTCGGCAGATTTGAGACATCCCATCCAATTTACCCATGATGTGGAACACTCTCCCTCAAGTTGGAACATATATATCATATGATCAATCTTATTTTGCATATATAACTAATTTGGGGTCCTTTAAAATTTTGTGAGAATTGACAAGCTAGTCATTTCGATTGACAAAGGTTGTAATGATGTCGCGTAAGAACAACAAGTTCTCTTATAAAATGACAATCAATCTCAATATGTTTAGTTCTTTCATGAAAGATCGTGGGTTAGAGAGCAATATGTAAAGCTGCACCTGGGTTATCACGCATGACAAGGGTCATCTGTCCAACATCTCCAATGAAGTTCTTTGAGTAACTGTTTTAACCGGAGACAAGCTCACGTGTTGCCGCGACTACATGTTGCCACTGACCATAGCTCTATAGCTTTAGCACTAGATCTAGCAACCACACTTTGCTTCTTACACTTTTCCTAAAGAAATCAGAGTTACCTCCTAATAAGTACCACAGTATGCCTGAGAAAGTGGAACGTCTATCAGAAAAGGTGAACTTGCTTTCGGTCAGCATCAGAATAATACCTTGGTTGGAACACAATACTTTAATGCTCAAAAAAAAGTGGAGTCGCCTCAACTCCTTCAGATCAAATAATTTGTGAAGATTATGTTTTAATGTTGATATTTCTTCAACATCATCACCTGTTACAATGATATCATCTACATAAACTACAAGGACTAACAGCTTCGTACCTTTATTAAGGAATAAAGTATGGTCATTTATGCTTCTTTGATATCCTAGAGTGCATATTGCATCACTGAATTTTTCAAACCAGGCTCTTGGTGACTGTTTCAGTCTGTAGATAGCTTTATTCAGTCTACATACTGTACTCTCCTTTGCTTTAATATTCATCCTTGGAGGAAGTTCCATAAATACTTCTTCATTCATATCTCCCTGTAGAAAAATATTTTTTACATCTAGTTGTCATAGATCTCATATGATTGACTATACCCCTTAGCAACAAGTCTCGCCTTATATCTTTCAATAGTTCCATATGCCTTGTATTTAATAGTGAACACCCACTTGCAGCCCACAATATTTCTGTTATGAGAAAGTTTCATGACTGTCCAAGTATTATTCTTAGCAAGTACATCCAATTCTGCTTCTATTGCAGCTCTCCATAAAGGACACATGTTGACTTCTTCAAAGCTTGAGGGGATCTTATGTTTATCAACATTTGCAACAAAAGCTTGATAATATTCTAAGGTATTAGCAAAAGAGACATAATTAGAAATTGGGTACCGTGCACAAGATCATTTACCTTTGCGAATGGTAATTAGAATTTTCAAATCCTCTTCCACTGCTAATTGAGGATCTGAATCAAGGGAATAATCTCTAGTTATTGGAGTTGGTGTGATCTCCTCTTGATGGCAAATAATTTTCCTTGGTCCCCTCTTATACACCGTGATCCTCTTTGGTTCAGATTCAGCTTGCTCATCTTCATTATTACCTGCAAGAACTTTCGTTTTGCTGGGAATTATGGGAAGTAAAGGAGAAGGGTTGTTTTGAGAGGTGACTGACTTCCCCTAGGAAGAGTAATAGGGAGTAAACTCAGAAAACGTGACATTCATAGATACATACAATTTCCTATTTATTGGATCATAGCATTTATAACCTTTTTTAGACTGTGAATAGCTAAGAAAGATACACTTTACAGCTCGAGGGTCAAGTTTATCATGACTAGGTAGATGAACATGAACAAAACAGTACACCCAAAGATACGAGGAGTGATATGAAATAGTTTAGAGTCTTTATCAAGACATTTTATTACACTATCACCCTTGAGAACACTACTAGGCATCCTATTTATGAGATAGACAGTAGTAAGTACAGTTTCTCTCCAATAAGATTTTGGTACATGGTGTTAAAGAAGAAGAGTTCTAGCTACCTCAAGAATATGCTGATTTTTTCTTTCAGCTATGCCATTTTGCTAGGGTGTATATGAACAAGATGTTTAATGAAGTATATCATGTGAATGTAAGTAGTCCCGCAACTGTCCATTGATATATTCACCCTCATTGTCAGAACGAAGCACTTTCACGGAAGTATTAAATAGAGTGAGTTTGAATTTATGAACAATAGGAAAAATAGCAGAGACTTCAGCTTTTGATTTTATTAAGTAGACAATTTTAAGATGAGTATAATCATCAATAAAGGAAACAAAGTATTTTTGACCAAACAAAGAAGAAATAGGAATGAGACCCCATATGTCAGAATGTAAAAGTTCAAAAGGTTGGGACCTCCTAGATTCACTTAAGGGATACAGTGCTCTTTGGTGCTTCCCGAGTTGACACACTTCACATTCAAAAGGAAATTTATTTAACTCTACTCTAATGTCTAAAAAAACGTAGTGGAGCTTGGACATAGGTAGATGACCTAAACGACTATGCCAAAGTTGGATTTTCGCATCTTGAGCAATTGCAGTAGTATGTAAGGTTTGTCTTCCAGAATATATAATCCTCCGCTGAGACTACCACGACCAAAGATTTTCCCCGCCTTTAGATCCTGAAAAACACAGTCAGTGGGATTAAATGTCACACTATAATTTAGTGTATTTGTTAGGGAATTGACTGAAAGGATGTTTATAGGAAAGCTAGGAACATGATAAACTGACTTTAATTGTGTAAAACTTGTGGGTACACTTCCCCGTCTAATCATATAAGAGAGTGAGCCATTTGTCTACTTGATTGGCTCTTGTTTTTGAAGTAAATGATATTATGAAAAATATGAAGACTCTCCTACCATATGATGTGTATTACCTGAATCAATAATCCATGTTTTAGAATGAAAAGGAGAGAGTTGGTTACCCTTCACCGAATGAGTCGCATGCACTAATGTTGCCTGAGAATTAGATGAAGGTTGAGTTTCAAATAACTTAGTTTTTAATCCTTTAATCCTCTTAAGAAGTTCTTGAATACCATCTGTGTTGGACGTGGAATTTCCAGGAATATGGGCCAAATTGTGCCTTGGTCTATAAAAATCTAGCCGACCATGTAATTCCCAGCAATTTTCTCTTGAGTGTCTTGGTTTTTTTACAGTGAGAACAAACTATTTTATCCTTGTCATTTGAATGGAAATGTCATCATCCACGTCCTCTATTGTGTTGTCCACCTCTTCTACGGTATTGTGAGATTTCTCCTCTACTTTGTAGTGCATGTTGTTCAGTCATATTAATATTGTCCTTCTCCAAATTTCTACGATCTTCTTCTCTAATTAATAAAGAATAGACTGTGTCAAGTGAAGGAAGTTCTTTCCAACCAAAGATGTTGATCTTTATAGACTCAAATTCAGTATTTACACCCCACAACAAATCAAAAACTTTCTCTTTTTATTTTCCAAATTTCTTTCTTCATAACATGATCAACATTTAATATTGGTATAAAATAGATGTTCATCCCATAATCGTCTAAGATCCACATAATACTCACTAATAGAGTGAGTTCCTTGCTTGCATTTCCTAATTTTTTCCAAGATCTCATAATAGCAAAGGCCTCCAACTTAGTAGAACAAAGACATAATATATGGAATATAAGTTTGATCATTTGGTTACTTCAAAGGACATAGAAATTAAAATTGGCATACGTTGCATCCCCCAAAAGGAAACTTTTAAATACCTAGGGTCAATTTTTTAGAGTGATGGAAGAATTGATGGAGTTGTTACAATTAGAATTAATGTTGGTTGGTTAAACAGGAGAGGAGCATCAGGTATTCTTTATGATAAGAAGATATCATTAAAGTTAAAAGGTAAATATTATAAAGCAGTAATTAGACCTGCCATGTTTTATGGTTCTGAGTGTTGGGCAGTTAACCATCAGCATGTACAAAAGATGTCTGTGACAGAAATGAAGATGTTCAGATGGATGAGTGGTCATACAAGAAAAGACCGTATACATAATGAGGTTATTTGAAACAAATTAGGAGTGGCGCCAATAGAGGATAAAATGAGAGAATATCATTTAATATGGTTTGGACATATAGAAAGAAGATCAAAAGAAGAACCTTTAAGAAGGTATGAAAAACTAAATTTGGAAAGTATTTAAAGAGGTAGAGGACGACCACAAAAGTGTTGGAAAGAGACAGTAAAGAATGATCTAGCTTATTGAGAGTTAACTTTTAACATGACACACGATAGGAATATGTGGAAACAAAGAATCCATGTAGCCGACCCCATCTAGTATGGGAAAAGGCTTAGTTGTTGTTGTTGTTTTATGGATCTATGTTACTTATAAACAATGTGAGTGATCACATATCTATGGGTTCTTATAAACAATGTGAGTGATCACATATGTCATAACTTATTAGATTTTACAAATGCTAAAGATACATGAGAATACTTAAGAGAGCCCTGTTAAAAGTGATGTGGCATGGTTTTTTGGGATAAAATATCATCCCTTAGACAAGATTATAAAGCGATAAATAAGTATTTTAGTGAATTTTCAAATGCATGAAATCAATTTTATGGTTATAAAAAGAAATACACGTATTGTTTTTTATGCAAGACAATGCTAACAAAATGAAGATTTTATCTATCAACTCCGAACAAGCTTAAGGAAAGAATTTAAAGGAGTGTGATCCTCTCTTATGCACTAAAAGTCATTCTCCATAGAAGAAATTTTTGTTGATCTTCTAATGGCATAAAAAAGGTTCAATGAAGCTAGGCTTTAAAAAGACTCTGCATTGGCCGCATGTAGACCAGGAGTCAATATAAAGCCCAATCGCATTCTGCACTTCAAGATAGAAGGATCTAGTGATACGAGAATGGAAGTAATTTATTACTATTATTAAGAGGGAGGATATATTAAGCTAAGATGTTAAAAATTGAAGAAGGTTGTTGTTGTTGACGCGGGGGTAGACCAAACCTTCATTCTCCTTGCAACTCAAGACAAGTTGAAGAAACTTGAAGTTCAATTAAAGGAAAATGCATTGATTGGTGCGATGTGCTCTACCACCTCTCACGAACACAAAGCACAAGGTATGAATCCGTGGTTTCCTGATTATGACTTTTGAGGCTTCTTTCCATATGATGTACAATGAAATACTTTTAACTACATGCATAAGAAAACCTTTTGATTCACGTATTTTTACAGCCAATGAAACTAAACTAAAAGTTGATAAAACGATGCATTTTCGAAATAAAGCTTTTTTGGTTTCAAAAGTTAGTTTGGTTCCAAAACTAAATTTGAATTTATTTTCTTTGTCTCAAATATTGGATAATGAGTGTGTTGTTACCTTTTTATCTAAGGGTTGTATTGTGTAAGATCCCTCTCGAAGAAGGTGATTTGATGTGGTCATAGAGAATTAGGCCTTTACGTGATGGACTACTTACTCAGTAATTTGGGTATTATAATATTTTGTCAAACGATGTACTCTTATGGCACAAACATCGATACAAACTGGAAACCATTAGGATCTTCTTAGTATCTAGTGGAGTTTTTAAAACTCTTTGGGTCGAAGCTATTATGACATCTCTTTATTTGATAAATAAATGCCATAAATGCTTTGCCTATTGAAAAATATTTTAAAGTTGTGCCTAACTACTCTCATTTAAGCGTATTTGGTCGTAAATGTTTTGTCGGAGATAAGCTTTCCCCCCGTTACTAAATGTGTTCCCATGGGATGTGATATTAAGGAAAGGGGATATATGTGTTATGATCCTAGAAATGGTAAGCGAGTCAAGAGGCATTCAGTTTTTCGAAAGGAATACTTCTTTTGAAATGATGTTTCCGTCTCAATTGATACTAAGTATTCTTTCTTGATCAATGTTATTGAAAATAATGAAGATCAAGCATAAAATATAGAGAATCAACTTGTTGATAACTAATTTTTGTATTCTAGGAACATTAATACACCATTTAAAAGATCTAGTAGGGACTCCAGGCCTCTTGGTAGGTTTGTTTCGTATGAAACATTTTCACCACAACATAGAGTGTTCTTAACCACTATTTCGGTCATTAGGGAGCCTATGACCTTTAAAGAAGTCCAAACCTCACAAGATTGGTGTGATAATGAAGAATTAGATGCCTTAAACAAAGCTCAAACTTAGGAAATAGTTACTCGTCCTAAAATCAAAAGGCTTATAAGATGTAGATAGGTGAACAAAGTAAAGACAAAAGTGATGGTACCTTAGAAAGATGTAAAGCTTGTTTTGTCGACAAAAAATATTTTCAAGAATACTGGTAGACCATAAAGAAACCTTTGTTCTAGTATCTAGAATGACCATAATTAGGACTCTTATAGCTATTAGTGCCATTAGGAACAGAAACATCTTTTTGAAATAGATGTTAAAAATACTTTCTGAAATGGGTGGTTAAGAGAGGTTTATATAGCGCCTCATCTTGGTCTCCATCGTAAGAGAAGAACATATCCAAGGACATTTAGCTCTCCACCTTGTGTTCTTCAAATATCAACTTGCAGATTTTTTTACCAAGTCACACCGAGCCCCACAATTTCAATTCTTACTTAGAAAACTTTTGGTGATGATATTGTTAGATTGAGGGAGGGTGATAAAAATGTAATTGTGCATGTGCGCACTTGTAATTGTGCATGTACAAACTTTATTATTTTTCTATCCTTTTCTCTTTTTTATTTTATTTTATTCTTGTTTAAGAGGCCACAACAGCAAGTGGGCCCCAATGATTAGAAATCTAGCCATTTGGAGGGCCTTGCTGCTGGCTGCCCTCTTCTATAAGTAGGCCACTCTTGTATATTATCTTTTACAGCCTTATGGCATGTTGATGTGTATTATTCAAAAGATATATTCAGTTAACCATTGTTATTCAGTGTTTAGTGTCTTACTTGAAGTGCTTAATAGTTACATTGGCGGTTGATTCCTTGTGGATGCTATTGGCAGACTGTGTGGCAGCTACCGTTGGGGCACTTAAAGTGCTGTTTTCTTGCATGCATATCGGTGCCCTGTGCAATACAAGCATCCAGGGCACCAATATGCTATTTATGACATTGCTCTGTATGGTTTTTCTCCATATTTCTAAGTGATTTATTAACTCCCTTATATGTAAGTAGGTCTGTGTATGTGTCTTGTTTGTATTGGAATTGATTTTCTCCAGCAAAAGTTTCCGTAAGAGAAACAGGTGTAACACTTAATTGTCAGGAAAATATATAGATATTCAAGTATATAATATTTAGAAAGATGGTTGATTGGTCACTATATTAAAACTCGATTTAGTATTTCCGTGATGTGTTTCATACTCTTTGGGTATAACACTTGCGTTTGTTGCTCTTTATCCCTCCTTTGTGTTCAATCATTTTGTCCAAAACTGATTTTCAGCTCGGTGTATGATAATTCAGGCACATATCAGTATCTCCGTGGACACATTAGTGGCTTTATGTTTGTTACTGTTGACCATGTTATGGTTATGAGTTGTTTAATAGACCTCTTCAGCTTTTTTTTGCTTGACAGCTGTCACTTTTTGTGCTTTAATCAAAACAGGTCTAACCCAATTATCTGATTTAACTCCTAAATCTATTAGTTTGGTCTGGTAAGAAAATATGATTCTATTAATTTAAATTGAGAATTAATTGTGTATAAATGCTTCTGTGCATGCTGCATTCCATAAGTGGGTTGGATCTGATTGATGAAACTGACATAGCATAAAAAGTTAAAAACATGTTGGACTTGGTTTGGATCTTGCTTCACTTCTTGATTAGTTGGATCCGACGAACAGTGCTACTGCTACTAGTTTGGGCGTAACAGAAGTAAGCAATTGTTGCTTGTGATTCTATCTAGTATGTATTCTTATGAGTATAATGGTACACACGATCTTCATTGTTTCGCTTTCTTTGGCTTAGTTGTAGTTGGCTAATCTGTATGATTGCTTCTCTGTTACACATTTCTTACTTCTTTGTCAGATTGATGTAACTGTGTACATATGTGTTTTTTAGTGATTAGTAATTGAATATAATATATGAAATCAATTAATTTTACAGGTACGAACATTTGGCCAGAAGTGCACCTACTATCTTGGATGATTCTCTTTCTGCTGATGCGTATCTTAGTGTTTTACATATACCTTCGACCTTCCCACGGTCAGAGAGATCAAGAAGATCGCACCATAATGCAAGTCATCCGGCCGTATCAGAAAGTTCGGAGAATTTGGATGATGGTCCTCGAAGCAATTTGGATAACATAAGATATGCTGAATGCATCAACTATTTGCAAGAAGTAAGCTCATTCATTCATTCTGCAGAAAACAGTTTAGCTATGTTCATTCTCTATGCAAATTACAATTGACATGAATTGCTTTCATTTTCTTTTAGAACAAATGTTTGTTAGGTTGACTTTTTTGCATTAGCAATATATTCCCTGAATGCCTATCCAAGATACTAATTACTAAGTGTCTTATAAAGGCTCTCTTGAACAGTTGTATATGCTGTTAATAGATTAACTTTGCAAATTGTTTCCTCAATCTTGTTTTCAGTTCATTTTTCTTGTTTTATTCATGTCGCTTTTGTGTAGTATGCAAGGCAGGACATGCTTGGTTTTATGTTCAAACATGGACACTATGCGGAGGCTTGCTCATTGTTCTTTCCTCCGAAAGCCATTCCACCACCTCCTCAGCCATCACAACATGCAGCAGCTGGTGCATCGTCTTCTCCTCAGAGGCCAGATCCTTTGGCAACTGACCATGGAACTATAGATGATCTTTGTGATTTGTGTGTTGGTTATGGTGTTATGTCTATTCTAGAGAATGTCCTTGCAACAAGAACTGAAGCTGCTGCTTCTCAGGACATAGCAGTTATCCAGCACACTTCTGCAGCTCTCAACCGGATATGTACCTATTGTGAAACTCATAGGCATTTCAACTATCTCTACATGTTCCAGGTCCTTCTTCTGAGTTTTTAATATGCTTTAAATTCTTATTCTCTTTTATGTTTTATTCTTTGTTCAATGTTATGCACAATGTTCTAGTTTGTTGCATGGTTCACAAAATAACATTCAATCCTTGGAGTATGTATACTTCTGGGTAGTGCAGGTTGAGGCGTTAGTACCTTGTTTCCGGAGTTCTTCAGTCTCTTGTTGATGCTGCATGCTTTCCATGGGAAACCCTAGTTTGATACTGGGTGTAGGACCATAGATTGCATTATGTGAAACCATGATCATGAATCCCTTCTTTAATTTTGGAATCTGTTTAAGGATATGCCAAACTTAAGAATTTATTCACAAATCACAAGATTGAGAAGTCTGCTAACACCCTGTAGATGCATGCCTGACATGTAGCACCTAGGGACGTACTTGGGTGGTGCAAGGTTGTACTTCTATTTAATGATATATAGTCACATGCTGCAATGTTTTACATACATTTTGTTCAACACACTTATGATAATATGTTTTATATTAGTTTATAAATGCAACTTTCTTATGTTTCTCTCTTTCCTGACTCTACTGACTAGTTCTGCGTAAGGATCAATGGACCTTTTAGTGGATGGTACTTCAATACCAACTAGCATCTTCTTTGCTTTTGAGGCAACCAGTCAGCGGCTTGGTCTTATAGCAACCCCCAAATAAGCATCAATATTACTAAGGTAGTTAATGCCTCATTTAAAGTTGAATCAAGGTTTCACCTATTTTCAGGCAGTATACACAGAAATCACATGGAAACTCATTCGACCTGGGATGTTTGGTCAAAGTCAAACACTCATAAAGATTGTTAACAAGTGACTGAATGCGTATCAAGAGCTTGAAACTGTCATCAAAAGCCACTAAGTGTGGCTGCTCATAAATGACCAATAACTGGCACAAGTTTCCTGTCATTCAGTAGCATACATTGTGAAAGCACTTCAAACCCATCCTACAAGTCTTCACCATCAAGATGTGGTCTGACATCCCTCTGTCAAAATTGTTATGTATCATAACTGAGCAAGTATAACCTCCGATCTCATGATGGTTCAGAAACCATTTAAACTGTCATTTTTGCTAAACTATGATACCTTAGAACGAACATTCTTCTCAGAATTTGTGTTGTTGAAAACAAGGACAATAACATCTAGTCTCTAAAATCAGCTGCGAACAAAAGGATATTTCTTACTCGGATTGCAAGGTCTCTTTTTTCAATCTATGATTGGTATTATTTACTGATGTAACAATTGGAGGTAAGGAGTAATGAAGAACTTGACTAGTGAATATGTTATTCAGAGCATCTATAGGGTACCTAAAAAACACTATTTACACCAGGTTTACGATCAGGTACATAGATGCGTCATACAGAAGACAAATGGATGACTCTTAAACCAGCACAGTCAGACATGATTTTGACAACTGAGCAGAATACCGAACAGATTCAATATCTTAATGCATCATGAGTGGTGATCTAAGAGGTTGGTGTGAATTGTCAGGATACACATTTCATAGAAGTACATTGCTCTTAAAAGGTTGAAGCATTTGTATCTCTGGGCACACTTAAATGTCGTGTGTGTGTTGTCTACTAGAGCCAAGTTGGGCCTGAAGTCATAAGCCTGTTGAACTTAAGAAAAGCCTACACCATGATAACCAAAAGCCAAGTTGAGAATTCACAACATATTGACATTTAGTACGATTTGTTGAGTATTTTTAGGGCTGGAACAACCAACGTTATTTAAATGTGGGTCCACATTGTTATTCTTATCAAATCAATTCTAGAATGAGTTTTGTCAACATCCTGCTATGTCAGGCTTCATGAGAACATGTGGTAACTTAGATCCAAGTTGGTGGTTGATAAGCTACTTCAATAATCTAGATGGAATAGGTCTCAAAGTTTGTACTTTTGCAGCCAGATATTTTGTTACAGAAAATTCTTGATCTTGGCTTAATATATTGCTAGCTTTTCTGTGCACAACTTGATCTTTTCATCCGGACATACCATAGATCTACTCACTATTTACCTTCTGAAAAACAGGTTCTCAAGAAGGACCATATTGCTGCTGGACTATGTTGCATTCAGTTATTTATGAATGCATCTTCTCAAGAGGAAGCAGTAAAGCATTTGGAACATGCAAAGGTGAGCCTTACTTTAAATTCTATCAGTTAAAATATGTTTACAGTTCTCTGCTGGCTCTAGGTTCTCCTTAAAACTGTTTGAGTTGAAGCATGTTGTTATGTTGACGATCTGATTTATTATGCCAATGCCATTTCTTTTTCTATATGTCAAAGTTTAGTGTCTTACTTCTAACTTGTCCTCTATTGTGCATTTTCCCACTTTTTGTTGCCTGAAAGAAGCTGTGCTTTTAGGTCACGTTGTTTGGCTCTTGGGAATAAACGGATTTACAAACTATTAGATAAACCTGGTATTTACATATTTGAGTTTGTCTGTACAAGTCCTGTCTGAATGTTTTCCCCTAAGCTTACAAAGAATTCATTCTCCCAAGATTTCGGTGCCTTTGTTCCCTAATTTTTACATCTCTCTTGCTGCATACCCGTACACAATCTCATGTAGATATGTTGTATGCAAATTGGTTCTTATGCTTTTCACATACAGATGCATTTTGATGAGGGACGATCAGCACGTCACAGAGCGGGGGAAACTACAAAACTGGTCTCGAAGAATTTCCGAGGGAAGAGTGCCTCAGAGAAGCTTTCTGAAGAAGAACTCATGAATTTTTCTTCCCGTGTACCGCTGCAGGTATAATCCTTCTGTTTTGAGGAAAATTCATGACTTCAAAGCCAAGCTTATGACTGAAACTTTTCAAAAAATTTGTTCCATCTCTCATCATAGCAAATTCCTGGTATACTTTATAGTTGTCACTGAAGCAAATTGCATTTGAACGGAGAAATTTTCATGTAGCAAAGCATTTGATATAAGAGGCTTGCTATGATTTTACCCATAAAAATTTCATACGGAAGCCAATGATGGCCCACAAATGCTGTTCATGTTCAGTTATTTCTTGCTTGTAACTGTGGCAAAAGTGTTCTGCTATCTAAAGAAAATGCTTAATATAAAAAAACGGTACATATAGAAGATAGATGAGGAAGACTAAGAAAGAAGAGAATAGTTCCATGTATGAAAATTTGGACGTCCAGCTAGGAGAGTTGACTCTCTCTGCTTCTACCTATATGAATATGTGTCTAAGGATTAAAGAACAAGTCGCCCTTCTAAGCACCGTCACGGTTGTGCATACAATTGTCAAAAATCTTGAGTCAGTAAGGAGACAAGTTTTGTTCGTCAACAAAGCTAAGGTCTAAAAGATCCATAGAAACAAATCACCCCAAATACTTCATAGGATTGTCAGATTAAGTAGTTAAAACCTGTAGTTTTTAGAGTTTGTAAATAACCGTCAATAAACGAAGGTTGATATTGCACGAATCAAGTCCACCAAGTCGCCAAGAGTCAAATGGCATTCAATCACAAATGCCAATCTTCAAGAATAACCAACAAGAGCAGAAGCACATACAAAACAAGTCAAAAAGGCAGTGCTAGACTGCGTAATTTATTCATGTTGTGATGGAGTATTTATAGACTCATTACTATGTTAAAAGAAATAACACAAGGAGCAAGAGAATGAACTAGTGTTGGTCGGCCAACACTAGTCGTTGGGCAGCTCCAACGGCTACTAGCTGTTGGGGCTCCCAACGGTAATGGCCAAGGCCAACGTTGCCTCAAACTGGGGTTGCACAGGCCCTAATGGCTCGTGCCCCTATTACATTAACACCCCCCCTCAAACTTACGGGGTATACAACGGAAGTTTGTCCAACAGAAATAAAATACAACTCAATTTTCAACGAACTTGTTACAAAAATTTCTATAAAATTAGTATCCAAGTTGCCATAGCTTCCTTTGAAACAACTCCAAATCATCTTGCCATAATCAATGTGTCAACTTATTTGTCATCCTGCATGAAAATCAACGAAGTATCAATACATACATTTGCTCAATCTTAATGAAATGACAAAGACAATGTACCATATCTAATCCAGAGGGTAAACTATAATGAAGTCTACGCTTCAATATAGTTGCGGAAGATCAACGAGTGGATAATACCACAAAGTAACAATCACAAGCCCTTAGAAAAGGGAATAGCCAAGAGCAATAAGTGCATGCGAAAAAGAGAATAAACAAAGAACAAGCTTCAATAAATAATCGTTATTCATTAGCCATCAAAGGCTTGAATTTACAAGAGATTACAAGTGTATTTATAGAGAAAGAAAGAGTGAAAAAGAGTGAGAGAGTAAAGAGAGAAGGGAGGCTAGTGGCCCTGGGGGCCCTAGCCCTGATGGCCCAGTGGGCTAGGGCAGCCAGGGTCGGGCCACTCTGACCCAGTTCTTTAACACCCCCCTCAAACTGACAGCTTCATGACCTGAAGTTTGCCAATTAAAGATTGAAATCGAGGAGTAGGTAAGGACTTGGTGAACACATCTGCAAGTTGATATTCTGATTTTACAAACTGTAATGTCAAATTGCCTTGTAGATGCTCTTGACGAACATAGTGACAATCCATCTCTACGTGCTTTATGCACTCATGGAAGGTATGGTTGTTGGCTATATACATAGTACTTTTGTTATCACAGAACATTATTGGAGGAGCTTCCAGTTGTATGCTCAAGTCTTGAAGTAATCGTCGCAGCCAAGTTAGTTCTGTAGTAGTGTTGGCGATAGCACGATACTCAGCTTTAGTGGACGAAAGAGACACCTTTTGTTGTTTCTTGCATCTCCATGAAATGAGTGAGTGACCAAGGAATATGCAATATCCGGTAGTAGAGTGCCTGTCATTCACATCACCACCCTAATCAGTATCAGTATATGCAAGCAACTGAAATAACGAGGAGGAAGATAGAAATACTCCCTTAGTTGAGGTTTGTCGAATATAGCGAACAATCCTCATTAGAGCACTCATATGCACTGAGGTGGGTGCATGCTGAAACTGACTTACAATATGAACAGCATGAGCAATATCAGGCCGTGTTATGGTGAGATATGTGAGTGCTCCAACCATCTGTCTATAAGGTGTGGGATCACTCAAAAGTTCACCATCAACTAGGCGCATCTTCTGGTTGATTACTTCTGGTGTTTCAACAACTTTGTCATATGTAATACCTGATCTAAGAATAACATCATTAGTAAACTTAGTTTGTGATAAAAAGAAACCTCTATCATCACGGGTTACCTCAATGCCAAGAAAATAGGAAAGTTGACCCAAATCCTTCATTTCAAATATATTACCAAGTTCTTGCTTTTATTGGATACCTGTGTCATCACTACCTGTAATAATCATATCATCGACGTAGAGCAAAAGAATAACAATACCTGCTGATGATTTTCTTATAAACAGGGTTGTGTCAGTATAACAGATAGTAAAGTCATGCAATTGTTAGGAAAAATGGGTTTGGGCCCATCTGGCTCGGGCCGGGCAGGTCCTGGCCCACTTGGCCATCCGGGCGAGGCTAGGGGGGCCACTAGCCGTTGGGAGCCCTGGTCCCCAACGGCTAGTTTTGTAGCCGTTGGGGGCTGGCTGCAGCCAGCCCCCCTCTCTTCCCACTTTCTTCTCCCTTTACTCCCTCACTCTCTTTCATTCATTTTTCTTCTATAAATACGCTTGTAATCTCTTGTAAATTCAAGCCTTTGATGGCTAATGAATAACGATTATTTATTCAAGCTTGTGCTTTGTTTATTCTCTTTTTCGCATGCACTTGTTGCTCTCGGCTATTCCTTTTTCTAAGGGCTTGTGATTGTTACTTTGTGGTATTGTCCACTCGTTGATTTTCCGCAACTATATTGAAGCATAGACTTCATTACATGGTATTAGAGCAATTTTTCGATCGTGGGAGTATTGTTCATTGCCTCGGAAAGCATGCCGATCATATTTTGTAAGTTTACCTCTTTAGTTTATTTCTTCTTGAACTATGGATGATAAAGGGAGTTTCAATTTTCGTCTAATACCTTCGAACTATAAAACATGGGCCCAATCTATGGAAAACTAGTTGTATTTTAAAAAATTATGGGGCTATGTAAGTGGTTTAAAGGTAGAACCCTTTATTAATGCCACACTCGAACAAAAAGAGGAATATGAAGGAGGCCATAGAACAATCCTATGGGTGCTCATGAATAATGTAAACGAGCACATTAAGGACACTTTGGCCGATTTCACTAACGCTAAAGAAGCATGAGAATATTTAAAAAAATCCCATGTTCAAAGCGATGTGGCTCATAGGATGGCATTAAGAGACAAATTGGTCTCACTTAAACAAGGAGATAAAGGGGTAAACGAATTTTTTGGGGAATTTTCCAATGTTTGGAATCAATTATATGTTACGAAAAGAAATGTACACAATGTCTTAGTGAGAGACAATGTGAAGACAATGAGGACTTTGTATATCAATTTCTAAGAAGTCTCTGAGAAGAATTTAAGGGGTAAGATCATCACTCATTCATAGAAAACCTTTTCCTACAAAAGAAGAGATTCTTACCGTTCTTCAAATGGCGGAAACAAGAATGAATGAAGTAAGACTTCAAAAAGACACCGCCTTCGCTGCATCAAAACCCGGAGCAAATATGAAGGCTTACCGACCTCCTCATTTTAAAAGTGAAGAAGGAAGAAAAGACATCATTTGCCATCATTATTGAGAAGCCGAGCATATAAAGCCAAATTGCCCAAAATTGAAAAAGAAGATAGCCGTAGTAGAAGAACATGCTTCGTCTTCTTCCCTTCTTGCACTTGAACAAAAATTAAAGCAACTTGAAGCCCAAATGAAGGAAAAAGCAATGGTTGGTGTGACTTGCTCATCTTCAACAAAAGAAACTCAATGTACGATCTCTTGGATTCTTGATTCGGGTGCTTCATTTCATATGACTTTAATGAACATATCTTAAAATCATGTGTTCAAAAACCCTTATCATGTGTTTATACGGTGGATGATACACAATTAAACGTTGATAAAATTGGTGACTTGCAAAACAAGAATTTTGAAGTTTCCAAAATTAGTGTTGTTCTAAAACTAAATTTAAACTTATTTTCCGTATCCCAAATTTTGGATCAAAATTGTGTTATAATCTTTTCATCCACCGGATGTATTGTACAGGACCGCCTCTCGAAGAAGGTGATTGGGCGTGGCCATAGAGAGGGTGGAGTTTACATTATGGATTATTTGCATAGTATAGGATATGTTAATGTTTTGACAAATGATGCTCTTTTATGGCACAAGAGACTTGGACATCTTAATGCTCAAAAATTGTATCAATGTCCTCTTGGAATGAAATTTAAGGAATCTTTTTCTTGCAACGATTGTGTTCTTGGTAAAATGCAACATCTCTCATTTCCAAACAAAACACATGTTACAACAAGATCCTTCAAAATAATTCATTCGGATGTATGGGGTCCGGCACTTGTTTTGTCTAAAGGAAGCATTTCCTATTATGTTAATTTTGTAGATGACTTTAGTAGGTATACATGGGTATATCTTTTAAAAACAAAATCCGATGTCTTTCAAAATTTTGTTATTTTTCATAATCTTGTAAAGAATCAATTTGATTCAAAAATCGAAATTTTTAGATCGGATTCAGGAGGAGAGTTTATGTCAAAGGATTTTGAAAACCATCTCAATAAGTTTGGGATTATACATCAAACTTCTTGTTCTAAGACTCCTCAACAAAATGGTGTTTCCGAACGAAAGCATAGACATATCTTGGAAACCACAAGAACTTTGCTTTTGTCAAGTGGTGTTCCCAAAAATTTTTGGGCAGAAGCTATTATGACTGCAGTCTATTTAATTAATTAGATGCCCTCTTCGGTTTTACAAAATATGTCTCTTACAGAAAAACTTTTTAAAGTTTTCCCTAACTATTCAAGATTGCGTGTTTTTGGATGTAAATGCTTTGTTTATACTGACAAAGATGATAAATTATCATCTCGGGCCATCGAATGTGTTTTTCTAGGATATGAAATAACCAAAAAGGGATATAGGTGTTATGATTGTAAAAATGATATGCTTTATGTATCTCGAGATGTTAGATTTTTTGAAAATGAATATGTTTTTAAAAGCATGAATGATGATAGCTCTATTAATGACTCCAACTACTCCTTCTTGAATGATATTTTAGGTGAAGAGGGAATTCATGAAGAAAATGAGCTTGATGAACCTATGATTACCAGACATTCTATTACACCCTTTGATCAACATTATAATAGGAGATCTATGCCTATTCCTAGAAGGTCAAATCGTGATTCTAGACCTCCTGAAAGATTTGTCTCATATGATAGTTTTTCACCAAGACATAGAGCTTTAGTAACAAATATTTCAGTTATAAAGGAACTTAGAACCTTTAAAG
Source organism: Brasenia schreberi (assembly GCA_036023115.1). Taxonomy (NCBI): domain Eukaryota; kingdom Viridiplantae; phylum Streptophyta; class Magnoliopsida; order Nymphaeales; family Cabombaceae; genus Brasenia; species Brasenia schreberi. The sequence goes on from JAYKKT010000051.1 coordinate 12,165,159, forward strand.
AAGCTCAATTATCACAAGAATGGACTCATTCAATGAATGAAGAGTTGGATGTTTTATTTGAGCCTAAACTTGGGATATAGTCTCTAGACCATCAAACAAAAAGACTGTAGGTTGTAGGTGGGTTTATAAAATCAAGACTATTTCCATGGTCTCTACTGGTTTCTGCATGTACTTGCCTCATGGCTAAAGGATTCACTCAGAGGCGGCATTGATTATGAAGCTAAATCTTCGATCCGATGTACTCGTTTTACTTGGGTTAACTTTCTTCTTGCTATCATGACGCTAATTAACAATTGCTAATTTCTTAATCAAATAGATGGATGAAGAATGCATTCCTTCTTGAATGGTGACTTAGAAGAAAGAGGTGTATATGCGACCACCTTCTGGATTACACTTGTTCAGCCTAACAAGGTTTGTCGGCTCTTCCTCAGCAAACCCTTTTCCCATGGTCTTAAACAAGCTTCTGGCCCGAGTCTTAAATTTCACTAAGTACGAGTTTCACCATCGATCGGCTTTGGATATTCCTCTAGCTCTCGTGATTTCAACATTCTTCGTACTCAAGACTAATAGAAAATAGCCTCATATGTATCTTGTCTTCTTTATGTTGATGACATGATTATTACAGTGTGATACTTAATTATTGCGATCTTAAAGCATATTTGAGTTTTAACTTTGAGATGAAGGATCTTGGTTCTCTCGGTTATTTTACGGGTCTTGAGGTTCTTTCCTCAGGTTGATGGTATTTATTTATCCCAAGCTAAATATGCTTGAATTTTATTTTTAGTACAGTCTCTCGGTGATGTTGAGACACCAGAAGTAATCAACCAGAAGATGCGCCTAGTTGATGGTGAACTTTTGAGTGATCCCACACCTTATAGACAGATGGTTGGAACACTCACATATCTCACCATAACACGGCCTGATATTGCTCATGCTGTTCATACTGTAAGTCAGTTTCAGCATGCACCCACCTCAGTGCATATGAGTGCTGTTATGAGGATTGTTCGTTATATTCGACAAACCTCTCAACTAAGGGAGTATTTCTATCTTCCTCCTCGTTATTTCAGTTGCTTGCATATACTGATGCTGATTGGGGTGGTGATGTGAATGACAGGCACTCTACTACTGGATATTGCATATTCCTTGGTCACTCACTTATTTCATGGAGATGCAAGAAACAACAAAAGGTGTCTCTTTCGTCCACAGAAGTAGAGTATCGTGCAATGGCCCACACTACTACAGAACTAACTTGGTTGCGACAACTACTCCAAGACTTGGGCATACAACTGGTAGCTTCTCCAATAATGTTCTGCGACAACAAAAGCGCTATGTATATAGCCAATAACCATACATTTCATGAGCGCACCAAGCATATAGAGATGGATTGTCACTATGTTCGTGAAGAGCATTTAGAAGGCAACTTGACACTACATTTTGTAAAATCAGAATATCAACTTGCAGACTTGTTCACCAAGTCCTTACCTGCCCCTCGGTTTCAATCTTTAATTGACAAACTTCAAGTCATGGAGCTGTTAGTTTGAGGGGGGGTGTTAGGAAAAATGGGTTTGGGCCCATCTGGCCCGTGCCGGGTAGGCCCTGGCCCACTGGGCAATTCGGGTCAGGGCCAGGGGGGCCACTAGCCGTTGGGGGCCCTGGTCCCCAACGGCTAGTTTTGTAGTCGTTGGGGGCTGGCCCCTCTCTTCCCTCTTTCTTCTCCCTTTACTCCCTCACTCTCTCTCACTCTCTTTCATTCATTTTTCTTCCATAAATACACTTGTAATCTCTTGTAAATTCAAGCTTTTAATGGCTAATGAATAACGATTATTTATTAAAGCTTGTGCTTTGTTTATTCTCTTTTTTGCATGCACTTGTTGCTCTCGGCTATTCCATTTTCTAAGGGCTTGTGATTGTTACTTTGTGGTATTGTCCACTCGTTGATCTTCCGCAACTATATTGAAGCATAGTCTTCATTACAGCAATGTCATGAATTTAGTCATTCTATCAAACCAAGCCTTGGGAGCTTGTTTGAGACTATATAAGGCTCTTTTGAGCTTTAATACTTGGTTTTTAGAAAGATTGAGACCCGGAGGAGGCTCCATATATACTTCTTCCTTCAACCAACCATTCAAAAAAGCAATTTTAATATCTAACTGATAAATATTCCAATGATGAATGGCACATACAGCTATAAGTGTTCTAACAGTTGTCATTCTAGCTATAGGAGCAAAGGTTTCTTCCTAATCAATTCCATATTCTTGAGAATAACCCTTGGCAACCAATCTAGCTTTATAACGATCTAATGAGCCATCACCATTCGTCTTGATTTTATAAACCCACCTACATCCTATAGTCTTTTTGTTTGATGGTCTAGAGACTATATCCCAAGTTTGGGCTCTAAATAAAGCATCAACTCTTCATTCATTGAATGAGTCCATTCTTGTGATAATTAAGCTTCTTTAAAGGTTCTAAGTTCCTTTATAGCTGAAATATTTGTTACTAAAGCTCTATGTCTTGGTGAAAAACTATCATATGAGACAAATCTTTCAGGAGGTCTAGAATCACGATTTGACCTTCTAGGAATAGGCATAGATCTCCTATTATAATGTTGATCAAAGGGTGTAATAGAATGTCTGGTAATCATAGGTTCATCAAGCTCATTTTCTTCATGAATTCCCTCTTCACCTAAAATATCATTCAAGAAGGAGTAGTTGGAGTCATTAATAGAGCTATCATCATTCATGCTTTTAAAAACATATTCATTTTCAAAAAATCTAACATCTCGAGATACATAAAGCTTATCATTTTTACAATCATAACACCTATATCCCTTTTTGGTTATTTCATATCCTAGAAAAACACATTCGATGGCCCGAGATGATAATTTATCATCTTTGTCAGTATAAACAAAGCATTTACATCCAAAAACACGCAATCTTGAATAGTTAGGGAAAACTTTAAAAAGTTTTTCTGTAGGAGACATATTTTGTAAAACCGAAGAGGGTATCTGATTAATTAAATAGACTGCAGTCATAATAGCTTCTGCCTAAAAATTTTTGGGAACACCACTTGACAAAAGCAAAGTTCTTGTGGTTTCCAAAATATGTTTGTTTTCGTTCGGAAACACCATTTTGTTGAGGAGTCTTAGAACAAGAAGTTTGATGTATAATCCCAAACTTATTGAGATGGTTTTCAAAATCCTTTGACATAAACTCTCCTCCTGAATCCGATGTAAAAATTTTGATTTCTGAATCAAATTGATTCTTTAAAAGATTATGAAAAATAACAAAATTTTGAAAGACATCGGATTTTGTTTTTAAAAGATATACCCATGTATACCTAGTAAAGTCATCTACAAAAATAACATAATAGGAAATGCTTCCTTTAAACAAAACAAGTGCCGGACCCCATACATCCGAATGAATTATTTCGAAGGGTCTTGTTGTAACATGTGTTTTGTTTGGAAATGAGAGATGTTGCGTTTTACCAAGAACACAATCTTTGCAAGAAAAAGATTCCTTAAATTTCATTCCAAGAGGACATTGATACAATTTTTGAGCATTAAGATGTCCAAGTCTTTTGTGCCATAAAAGAGCATCATTTGTCAAAACATTAACATATCCTGTACTATGCAAATAATCCATAATGTAAACTCCACCCTCTCTATGGCCACGCCCAATCACCTTCTTCGAGAGGTGGTCCTCTACAATACATCCGGTGGATGAAAAGATTATAACACAATTTTGATCCGAAATTTGGGATACGAAAAATAAGTTTAAATTTAGTTTTGGAACAACACTAATTTTGGAAACTTCAAAATTCTTATTTTGTAAGTCACCAATTTTATCAACGTTTAATTGTGTACCATCCGCCGTATAAACACACGATAAGGGTTTTTGAACACATGATTTTAAGTTATGTTCATTACAAGTCATATGAAATGAAGCACCCAAATCAAGAATCCAAGAGATCGTACCTTGAGTTTCTTTTGTTGAAGATGAGCAAGCCACACCAACCGTTGCTTTTTCCTTCATTTGGGCTTCAAGTTGCTTTAATTTTTGTTCAAGTGCAAGAAGGGAAGAAGACGAAGCATGTTCTTCTACTACGGCCACCTTCTTTTTCAATTTTGGGCAATTTGGCCTTATATGCCCGGCTTCTCAATAATGATGGCAAATGATGTCTTTTCTTCCTTCTTCACTTTTGAAATGAGGAGGTCGGTAAGCCTTCATATTTGCTCCGGGTTTTGATGCGACCAAGGCGGTGTCTTTTTGAAGTCTTACTTCATTCATTCTTGTTTCCACCATTTGAAGATTTGTAAGAATCTTTTCTTTTGTAGGAAAAGGTTTTCTACGAATGAGTGATGATCTTACCCCTTCAAATTCTTCTCAGAGACTTCTTAGAAATTGATATACAAAGTCCTCATTGTCTTCACATTGTCTCTCACTAAGACATTGTTTACATTTCTTTTTGTAACCATACAATTGATTCCAAACATTGGAAAATTCCCCAAAAAATTTGTTTACCCCTTTATCTCCTTGATTAAGTCAGACCAATTTGTCTCTTAATGACATCCTATGAGCTACATCGCTTTGAAGATGGGATTTTTTTAAATATTCTCTTGCTTCTTTAGCGTTAGTGAAATCGGCTAAAGTGTCCCTAGTGTGCTCGTTTACATTATTTATGAGCACTCATAGGATTGTTCTATGACCTCCTTCATATTCCTCTTTTTGTTCGAGTGTGACATTAATAGATGGTTCTACCTTTAAACCACTTACATAACCCCATAATTTTTTGAAATACAAATAGTTTTTCATAGATTGGGCCCATGTTTTATAGTTCGAAGGTGTTAGACAAAAATTGAAACCTCCTTTATCATCCATAGTTCAAGGAGAAAGAAACTAAAGAGGTAAACTTACAAAATATGATTGGCACGCTTTCTGAGGCAATGAACAATACAAAATACAATTGACACACTTTTCGAGGCAACGAACAATACTCCCACGATCGAAAAATGACTCTGATACTATATAATGAGGTGTACGCTTCAATATAGTTGCGGAAGATCAATGAGTGGACAATACCACAAAGTAACAATCACAAGCCTTTAGAAAAGGGAATAGCCGAGAGCAACAAGTGCATGCGAAAAGGAGAATAAACAAAGCACAAGCTTCAATAAATAATCGTTATTCATTATTCATCAAAGGCTTGAATTTATAAGAGATTAAAAGTGTATTTATAGAGAAAGAAAGAGTAAAAAAGAGTAAGGGAGTAAAGAGAGAAGGGAGAGGGGAAAGAGGGGGGCTGCAGCCAGCCCCCAACGGCTATTTCACTAGCCGTTGGGGACCAGGGCCCCCAACGGCTAGTGGCCCTGATGGCCCAGTGTGCTAGGGCCGGGCCACTCTGGCCCAGTTCTTTAACATAAACCAAAATGAGTCAAAGAAGTTCATGAAGTTGATTTTCTCAAGAAACTCATTTGAAAGAAAACATTGATATCATTCAAATAGGATTGTGTATTATAATAACTAGATTCATAAATCACTACAAACTTGTGATATTGTAAGGGGACCTTGGTATATCAAATAAGCATTTTAAGGTTATGCTTAAAACCCGCCAAGTCAAACAAGCTTTTTAAGGTTAAGCTCAAAACCCGCCAAGTCAAACAAGCTTTTTAAGGTTAAGCTCAAAACTCGCCAAGTCAAACAAGCTTTTTAAGGTTAAAGCTCAAAACCCGTAAGGTTAAGCTCAAAACCCAAGTTTTAAGGATAAACTCGAACCCAAACAAGATTTTTAAGGCAAAGCTCAAAATCTTCAAATCAAACTTACAATTCCCAAGGCCCTTAAATATCCTTTAAACTCAAAAGTAATTCTATGGTTCCAAAAGTCAGATAATCTATTTGAATGATTAAAACAAGTCAAAGGAATCAACTTCATATTTTTCAAAAGGTCTCACAAGGTTTGTTAAAATCATAACATCAAGATAACTATAAGTCTTTTTCAATATTGATTACTCTCCAACCAAAAGGCCAACGACATAAAACATCTTAATCACAAAAATTTCCAACAAAAGGCCAACAAACGGAGATCGTAATCTCATAAGAAAAACAACCTTAAAGTTATCAAGATCACAAATCTTCAAATAATAATTTGTTAAAACACTTGTATCACTTACAAGTTAATCAAGATAACTATAAGTCTTTTTCAATATTGATTACTCTCCAACCAAAAGGCCAACAACATGGAACATCTTAATCACACAGATTTCCAACAAAAGGCCAATAAACGAAAACCATAATTTCACGAAAAAGCAACCTTAAAGTTATCAAGATCACAAATCTTCAAATAAGTGCATCTTCAATTTTCAATTAATTTCCAATCGAAGGCCAAAAATATGAAACTGAGTCATACAAGTACATTCAACTCATTATCAACAAACATTTTTCCAAATGTCTCAAATAACAATAAGTATATCTTCAAGCATTAATTGATTTCCAACAAAAGGCCACCAACATGAAGCACCTTAATCACAAAGGTCTTCAACAAAAGGCCAACATGGATCTCAATTACACAAGAAGATACCCCTTATTGTTTTCCAACAAATACATTTTTGAACTTATCAATAGTCAAGTTTGAAATCGTAACAAATTTTCAAATAACAATAAGTGCATCTTAAGATATCAATTAATTTTCAACAAAAGGCCACCAACATGAAGCACCTTAATCACAAAGGTCTTCAACAAAAGGCCAACAACATGGATCTCAATTATACAAGAAGATACCCCTTATTGTTTTCCAATAAATACATTTTCAAAATTATCAATAGTCAAGTTTGAAATCATCCAAATATTACAACACATTTTTCTTTTAAACATGCCAACAAACAATTTGATTTAACTCTGTAAATACATAATCAAGATTGCATGTAACCAAGTTGGAAGGAACACACCTGGATGGGCTCAAGTCTGAATACCATGCACTGTGGAATCAGGTCGAATAGCCAAATCTGTTCATTTAACTCAACAATGCAAATCTATCCAAACATGCAATAATACTACGTGCAATAGAGAAAATTCATGTTTCCACGAGAAGAGAAAGCAATAAACCACTAAAATGTTCCAATAATCAAACTGAACCCATGTTTCTTGCCAATAAGTCCATCTAAAACACATAGAGCTTAAGGTTTCCACAAACGAGATGACAAAAAGATAAATTAATATTATTGTGATATTGCATATCCCTACCATCACCACATACGACCAGAAAAAGAGGGCTCAGTTCCAGAATATTTGAATAACATCATCATTGGGATCAATTTTACTACTTAAAACAAATCGAACCTAACAAATTCTTAAAGCAACCAACATCACAAGACTCGCAGAATTCACATGGCAAACCCGGCATGGTAGTCAAAATCTTGATAAGTAAACAAGTCAAACAAAATCCACATATAAAGAAGCAACTATTAGCTAAGTACTCAATCTCTATTTAACCAATTTTAAGGGGCAAAAAGGCAAAGTTATTACAACCCTTATCAAGTCACTTAAGTGCCAAAACCCAAACAAGATTACAGAAGGGAAGTCACCCATATAGATGCATTGCACATTCATAATCGCAAAATAGATTGTTAGAAAATCATAAACCATCTCCAAAATAAAAACCCAGAAAACGAGAAATTGAGTTAGGATAGATCATCAAGACCTTTAATTCCCACCTTAAAATCATGAAAAACAACACGAAATGGGCCGGTGGGTGCAACCAAAAAACCTTAAATTTGAGTACCATCATAGATTTAACAAATCAAAAATTTAGCCAACAAAAGACCATCTGGACGAACCTAAGCACAAAAGTTTTGTAATTTTGAAAAAGTCATGCTAACATGAAAGAAAAGATACCAAAACCACAGAAATTGACCATACTGACAGTGAAAACCAACAAAGAACAATTAGCACTTTAGATGTTACGTAAGGTTTCTTAGTAAAGAATGCAAATGCAACTATCCAAACAATCAAAATAAAGCAAATTTCTACAAAAAAGCCAACGCAACGAGAAGATGGAATTTGAGAAGTGAAACAATGCAGCATGAACGAGCTAACAAACTTATTAAAGATCAAACACAAGTTTTCAAATATCAAACACACTAGCCTAACTCATGTCCTTTTAAGTCATAACAAAAACAACTAAGTTTTCAAATATTAAACATGGCCAAAAACTTATTTTAGAATCGTTCATTAAAATCACAAGTTCAAAAAACACAAGTATACAAAAAACCACAATCATGTATTACTAATAAAAGTTATATTTTCATGACAAGCACATCCAACATTATCCAAAGTCAAGAAATTCGTTGGGAGAAATTATAAGTGAACACATCCAACCACAATGTTATACTAGCAAGATTCAAGAGAAGACAAAATTTCTAAGAAATTCCAAAATTCCAATGAAGACAACGTAATCAATTGAGAACTTCACTATTTTCCTTCGATTTTTAAAACAAATATATTTTCTAAAGTTACCTTAAACTTCACAATGTCAAAAAACAAGAATCATAGATTTTCCAAAGTTGACACGCCTCCCAATGCACTCGATTTCTTCAATCCGAAGCTCTGATACCATGTAAATAACCGTAAATAAACGAAGGTTAATATTGCACGAATCAAGTCCACCAAGTCGCCAAGAGTCAAATGGCATTCAATCACAAATGCCAATCTTCAAGAATAACCAACAAGAGCGGAAGCACATACAAAACAAGTAAAAAAGGCAGTGCTAGACTACTTAATTTATTCTATGTTATGATGGAGTATTTATAGACTCATTACTATGTATATGAAATGTAAAGAAATAACACAAGGAGCAAGAGGATGAACCAGCTCCAACGGCTACTTGCCATTGGGGCTCCCAACGGTAATGGCCAGGGCTGGCCCTGGCCCTACCTCAAACTGGGGTTGCACAGGCCCTAATGGCTCGTGCCCCCATTACATTAACAGAGTTTCATTCTTTCATTAGTACCAAATATTCATCTTACTAATTATATACCTGTAGCATATTGGCTTGTGTGGAGATGTATCCATATGGCTCTGTGTATAGATGTGTGTATGTGCGTTTTGCTAAAGTTATGCTTGCAAGTTTTGACCAAAAAAAGTTATGTTTGCAAGTCTACTCAGTTGAACCATATATGTGATTTTGTCATTGTTGATTGACTAGAAGCATGTCAGTTCTATTATGGACTTGTTTGATCATGATCTCTTTACATGGAAATATCAAAGTCAAATCATTCAACCATCTCAGTGTCATGCAACTAAGTTTGTTAGGAACAACAACAACAATAACTAAGCCTTTTCCATACTAGACGGGGTCGGCTACATGGATTCTTTGTTTCCACAGAGCCCTATCATGTGTCATGTTAACAGTTAACTCACAATAAGCTAGCTCATTCTTTATTGTTTCTTTCCAACACTTTTGTGGTCATCCTCTACCTCTTTTAATACTTTCAAAATTTAGTTTTTCATTCCTTCTTACGGGTTCTTTTGATCTTCTTTCTATATGTCCAAACCATCTTAAACGATATTCTCTCATTTTATCCTCTATTGGTGTCACTCCTAATTTGTTTCTAATAACCTCATTATGTATACGGTCTTTTCTTGTATGACCACTCATCCATCTCAACATCTTCATTTTTGTCACAGACATCTTTTATACATGTTGGTGATTAATTGCCAACACTCAGAACTATAAAACATGGTAGGTTTAATTGTTGCTCTATAATATTTACCTTTTAACTTTAATGGTATCTTCTTATCACAAAGAATACATGATGCTCCTCTCCATATTAGCCAACCAGCATTAATTCTATGCGTAACATCTCCATCAATTCTTCCATCACTCTGAAAAATTTACCGTAGGTATTTAAAACTTTTCTTTTGGGGGATGCAATGTGTGCCAATTTTAATGTCTGTCCTCTGAAGTAACCAAATGATCAAACTTACATTTCATATATTATGTCTTTGTTCTACTATGTCGGAGGCCTTTGCTTTCTAATGTTTCTTTCCATAGTTCCAATTTTCTATTAACTTTTTCCTTAGACTTCTCCACTAACACAATGTCATCTACAAATAACATACACCAAGGTACTTCATCTTGAATATGTTTTGTTAACTCATCAATCACCATTATAAATAAGTATGGACTTAAAGTTGATCCTTGATGTAACCCAATATTAACTTCAAAGAAGTTTGTCATTCCTTCAGGAGTCTTCACACATGTTTTTGCACCATTGTACATGTCTCTTATAAGGTTAATGTATGTCAATGGGATACCTCTTTTTTCCAAGGTTCTCCAAAGAACCTCCCTCGATACCCAATCGTAAGCTTTTTCTAGATCAATAAATACCATGTGAAGGTCTTTCTTTTTTGCTCTAAAATGTTCCATAAGACGTCTCAAAAGGTGAATCGCTTCAATAGTAGATCTGCCTGTTATGAATCCAAATTGGTTCTCTGTTGTACATGATACTTGTCTTAACCTACGTTCGATAATTCTTTCCCACAATTTCATAGTATGGCTCATTAACTTGATACCTCAATAATTCGCACAATTCTGAATGTCTCCCTTATTCTTATATATGGGTATAAGTGTATTTGCTCTCCATTCCTCGGGCATGTTTTGGTTTCTCCATATTTCATTAAATAGTCTTGTGAGCCAAGTGATTCCTATTTCTCCTATTATTTTCCAAACTTCTATAGGAATATTGTCTGGTCCTACCAATTTACCACCCTTCATATGTTTAAGAACCTCTTTAACTTCATTCTTTTGAATACGTCGGTAGAAATTGTGGTTTATATACTTTTCTGATTTGGTTAACTCTCCTAAGCTAATACTAACATCTTTATTTTCATTAAAAAGCTTATAAAAATAGTTTTTCCATCTATTTCTTATATCATCATTTGTTACTATAATTTTTTCATCATCGTCTTTGATGCATCTAATAGAATTAAGATCTTTAGTTTTCTTATATCTAGCCCTAAATATCTTAAAAATATCTCTTTCACCTTCTTTTGAGTTGAGTTTTTTATACAAATCCTTCCAAATTTTAGCTTTAGCTTCACTGACGGCCTTTTTCACTTTCTTCTTTGCTTTCTTATAAGCCTCTAAAGTTTCAGTAGTTTTCTTAGCATAATGTAATTTATAACATGCCCTCTTTGCCTTGATTTTATTTTGCACTACTTCACTCCACCACCAAGCTTTTTTTTGTGTCGGTACACCTCCCTTAGATTCACCTAACAGATCTTTCGCCACTTTCCTAATATGTATAGCCATATTGTTCTACATATCAACAAGGTGTACCAACATAATTCCAAGCATCTCCTTGAAGGACTTTTTGTTTAATGCACTCTTTTCTTCTTTGTCCATTTTTTTATTTGTAAATCCATAACTAAAAGTCAATGTTGGATGGTTAAGCTTTCTCCTGGAATTACCTTGCAATCTTTACAACACGCTCTATCTTTTTTTCTACAAACAAAATAATCAATTTGTGTTTGTGAATAGTCACTCTTATAAGTAATTAAATGTTCATCTCGTTTTTTGAAGATTGTATTGACTATAAAGAGATCAAATGCCATAGCAAAATTTAAAATCTCCCTACCTTCCTTATTTATATCTCTAAAACCAAAGTATTCATGAATACCTTGATATCCTAATTCCTCTTTACCGACTAGCTTCCTTACCCCCCGCATCCGTCCATATTGAAAATGCGGAGACCCTCTCTGTAATTTATTCACTACAGTCGGGCGGCAATGTAGCGGGACTAACTTCTTTACCCATACCCATCCATGATGTGGGCACTCTCTCTGCAATTGATTCACTACATCCGGGCAAAAATGTAGTGGTCCTTGCTTACTTTTCATTGTATTCGGGCTCTATAGCTCATCGCTAGGTGGGGACGCCCCGACGCAATGCTCATAATTTGTGTAATCCACGGTATAAAATTGACAAAGTTTTACACTGGCTGCCGAAAGCCTAACACAACCCTCCTCCTTTATCCGGCTTGGGGCCGGCCATGCAAGGGTGATCCCTTACATGAGGCGGAGTTAAGTTTATTAGGAAATTTTAGGTAAATATTTATGTTGTTTTTCATTCACCTCAATCTAGTAAATGACAATTTCAAGAGTTTCATTTCCTAGAAGTATAAATCACTTTCATCTCTCTTCACTAACCACATATATGGATAAATGAGTATTTTTATGAAGAAAAGAAACTACATATGACGGTATTTGAGCACTCTCTTAATTGTTGTGCATTTATTTATTAAGATGTGGTATCTGGGGCAGTTAACCACAAAAGTACCATTTGTACTTGTTTGATCATGATCTCCTTTCATGGAAATATCAAAGTCAAATCATTCAACTATCTCAATTGTCATGCAACTAAGTTTGTTATGAATTTTTTTTAAGGAAATATTTAGATAAATATTTCTGTTACTTTTGATTCACCTGAATCTAGTAAATGACAATTTCAAGAGTTTCATTTCCTAGAAGTATAAATCACTTTCATCTCTCTTCACTAACAGCATATACGGATAAATGAGTATTTTTATGAAGAAAAGAAACTACATAAGAGATAAGACACTATTTGAACACTCTCTTAATTGTTGTGCATTTATTTATTAAGATGTGGTACTGGGGCATTTAAACACAAGTGTACCATATCTGTGGTGGCTATCTAAAACTTTTATTGTTAATCTACCTGACTAGATTTGCTGGTACCGTTTCCTACCTAAAACATTAATTTTAATATTTTGAATGTCATATCTACAAGGTCTCATTCTCGAAAGGTTGATGAATAAATATTAAAAGAAGTATGCTTTACTAAACGGTGTGTTATCATTGGTTATACCAAATATAAAATATACTCTAAAAGCATAAATCTTATGACCAAGCGGTCAAATTTGTTGTTGATAGCATGCTTAAGCATCTGCTTGTGCGGCTCCAAGTCCTAAGGCTTCAGGATGATGTGGTTGTCTAGCTTTTCCAGCCAGGCATCGGTTTAGGACCCGGCCTCTTAAGAAGTATGCTTTACTAAACGGTGTATTATCATTGGTTATACCAAATATAAAATATACTCTCAAAGCATAAATCCTATGACCAAGCGGTCAAATTTGTTGTTGATAGCATTCTTAAGCATCTGCTTGTGCGGCTCCAAGTCCTAAGGCTTCAGGATGATGTGGTTGTCTAGCTTTTCCAGCCAGGCATCGGTTTAGGACCCGACCTCTTAAGAAGACGACATACAATTTCTTTTAACTTCATTTTTCCCATTTGTTTCAAAATTTCCTCTTTGATCCACCTTCATAATTCTATTTTTTCTTCTCCTTCCTTTTCTTGTTTTGCTGAACTTTTCTCGGATAGTGTTATGTATAGTACTATAAAGCAGATATGCGTACTATTGTGTTGACTTGTTATCATGTATTAATGTATTGTATTGTCATACATATCTCTGTCTTTGTTATTGTACAAATTTATGTTTACTTTTTACATATTAATTATATATATATATATATATATGCATGCTTGCTCACTTATGTCATCATGTAAATGTTATTTATTTAGTTATTCTCATGATCAACATGTATTTTGGAACTTTACCTTGTTGACTTTGGAAGCTGCCTATCTAAACTGTTCGAAATGGTTTATTTAGATTGAAGTAGTGAAGTCATTCAATGATAATGATGGTCCTCCATGGAAGCATTCTCTTTTTGGAAATCCTAATGATCCAGAAACTTTCAGGTTTGTGTTCGCTATACTATGTTTAGTGAGCTGCATTAGGGAACGTGCTTGTTTAATGCTTTTCATGTTACTTCAACTTTGTACTAGTAAAGTAGAAACTGCCTGTTCTGCTATATAGACGACATATCACATCTAAATAAGCTGTCTAATAAATGGCTTTACTGTACGATATACCACAACTACGTTTCTGTTAGCATGTCCCCAGTTTCTCACATCTATTGTTGTTTTCCTCTTTTCATGCTGTTCTTTCTCAACTTGGAGAGGTTCCATACTAGAGGAGCTTCAACATTCTTCGCAAAATTTTATGTTCGCTATTCAAACTTTTTCAGGAGAAGATGTGAGGTTGCTGAAACTCTTGCAGAGAAGAGCTTCGATTTAGCTTTTAACGTAATATCTCAGTTCCATCTCCCAGGTACCTTCTGCGGACCCTGATTTCTTTTATATACCATCGTTATTGTCCTATTTAGCCTTGAATATGGAGTTGTAAAAGCTAGTAATGCCTCTGATTGCAGCTGTTGATATTTACGCTGCTGTAGCAAAGTCACTTGCAGAGAGGAAGAAAGGAAATCAGTTAACAGACTTTCTAAAGAATATCAAGGGTACCATTAATGATGATGACTGGGATCAGGTATGAACTTTTGTTGATAAATCTATTATTTCCTACCGTAACGCCTCACAAGTTTATGGAGGCTGATACAACCACACTCAAGAGATGGCCATGAGAACCTGAACACGAGTAAGATAGGCACTCAACAACAAACCTTGGTTAAAGACTTAAATTGAACTTGATTATCTGACTCTAGAGGCCGTGGATCTTCTTCAATGCAGATTACATATTTTTGGAGCTTCTTTAATGATCAACCTCCTTGGTTTGCAGAAACAAAACCAAAATTAGATGATAAGGGCTAGAAGCTTTGGTTCACATTCAGCTTCTCCAACAATGTGGAACCATACCTTTTGAAAAGCTATAAACCATTTAACATGATATAATCATCTTCTAACATTTACTTAGAAGTAGTTCTAGAGCTCAATGAAGCCTCTCTAGCCACATCTGAGTTATCTGTTTCATTTGATTTTAAGGACTTAAACCATGTTTGGCACAACGCTAGAAATAAAATTGCTGGCATAAGTTTCTTACAAACGTTCAAGACTATGTGTGGCAATCTATCATAATCCTACTAAATCCATGTAGGTGCAAACGTTCAAGACTATGTGGCAATCTATCATAATCCTACTTAGTTGTAAACATTTTCAGGCTCTAGTTAATGCTGCCTAGACTAACTTGGAAAGTGTGGGTTCTCATTTTCTTGATAAATATCTGTTTACATGGCTTAGAACATCAGTCGTGCTGGGTTAGCCAATCTCGGTTCGTAAGCATAAAAGCTTATTTGTGGCTGAGCAAGTGATTCCGTTAATTTTTCCCATATTTGATAGGTATTGCTCGCAGCCATTGTTGTATATGCAAATAAGCACAGAGAAAGGTTAGACCGCCTAATTGACATGTTAAAAAGCGTCCACAGGTAATACTCTGATCTCTGACTCTATCCTGAAGTTCGATATGTTATTTCAGTTAAAGGTTTCTAAGGTCTTGGAAATAAAGTCAAAGTAATAAAAAGTACTCGATGCCATTATGTGATCTCAAGGGCAAGTCATGAGTTGAAAGATGTCATTTGCTATAAAAGATTTTTTATTAGCTTATAGTGGATTTCATTTCAAATGACTCGTAATGTTTTCTTGGATGGCATTGCCATATTGCAGAAAAGTGATTGCCTGTGTTATTTGTGGACGTCTGAAGACAGCATTCCAAATTGCATCTCGAAATGGAAGTGCAGGAGATGTTGATTATGTTGCCCACCAGGTTTGGTGTTTTTCTTTTAGCATCTGAGTGGACACCATTTACCATCTGTTAGAATAGAAATATGAAAGAAATTGTGTGCGACCTAGTTTACCTGGCTTAGTGAAGCCACCAGATCAATCTCATCAATTATGGACCGAGTGCTTCCTACGTTTCCCAGTATCTCATCACCAGTAAACCAGATCAACGAAGCCCATGTGAACAGAATGGGGTGATTTCTTCATGTCAGCTGCTGCAATTCTTGAAGTGTTGGTTTCCCCTCTCCTTACTATGTAATGTCACATCATGAATTCCTAACTTTTTGATGGTCTGCTTATGAATTAACCAACTCTGCACGATCAAGGATCCAATATGTTGACACCAAGTTGAGAGCCAGTCTTACGGGACTTGGCTCTCTTCCCACCCCTGTTGTTCTTGGTCGTCTCTCTGTATTTTGACTAGAGTTGAAGCTCTCAAATTATGTAACCTGCCTCATATGACCATTGACCACGAATGTATTTGATAAACTCTTGTTAGTGGTTTATCAGCGAAAAGAAGCTCTTCCTAATGTTAAAACCAAGACAAGAGTTACAATAGTCCTGCCTGCTTGCAGAGCAACTGTCAGCGACTTAGTGGATTTGGACTTAGTGTCATTAGATGTTTAACCTCCTTAAGCTGAAATATCGTACTTACATACTTGCAGGCTTTGCAGTCAAATGCTCTTCCAGTTGTTGACATGTGCAGACAGTGGTTTGATAGGAACTTGTAAATATTATCTCCATTGATGTTGTAAAACTAATGTACATATCAAAGCTAAATGGAACTGTTCTGGTTTTTTAAAGTTCAGGCATGAATAAGCGTGCAATTCCTAGGATGCAAGTAATTTTTCTTTTCTGTTGTGTGAAATTATGAGGCTCCTCTATGATTTTTCTAGCACATGGCTAAAGGTCTAATTGGATAAATGACTGTCACCTTATTGATCTGGGGCTCTAGGGCCGAGATTGACATGGATAGGTCCAAGCGAGACGACCGCCATATGAGAGGCTATTTAAGCGACTAGATCGTGCTTTATGCAACGAGCAATGGAGTCTCGCCTGCGTCCTTTTACTTCTTTGACACACCGCTCTCACGGGGCGGCTTGCCCTGCCTTACAGGAAGAGCATGCTGCTATTGCCTTGCCTTGGCACTCCCACAAGGAGTAAGCTGGCGCCTTATCCTATAGGCATGCGGAGCAAGCCCTACTTGTCTTTAATATGAATCACAAACTACTTTTTGTCATGTTGATTTTCGGTTCTGTTTCTGACCTCTCTTCCTCCACACGTACACATTAGTATATGCTCAATCAAATCATGCTTAAATATATTCAAATATTTGTACATGAGTGTGATCAATAATTGAGATTTGAAATAAAAAACCATATTATACTATTGTGTATTAAATGAGAGCACTCAAAGTATAATGGTACAAATGTCAATTATATTAATTAAGCATGAGTTGAGATTGAGCACGGATCATATATATATATATAGTGATTGTATCTTGCCTATGGTTGTATGTATTCACTCATTATTTTTGGATATCTTGAGTGTAATAAAAATATGTTTCATACTTTTTTAAAGCTCTTTAAAAATTTTGAAATTACATTCATGTCACCCAAAATCAATGGGTTAATAGGATTTATGGGTTTAATAAGAATCTACCCAAAAAAGGATATATATATCCATTTTTGGGTAGATTCTTATGATTGTTGTCTCACTTTTGTATAATCAATTGTCTTTCTCATGGATTTTTTGTTTTCATAGAGCTCAATCATGTATCCTAACAATTAACTCGACATATGTTTGATCATTCTTTATTTTTTCCTTCTAACACTTTTATGGTCTTGCTCTTCCACTTTTAACATTTTTACCATCTAGTTTCTCATACTTTCTTATCAAAGCTTTCTTTAGTCGTCTTTTCACATGTTCTAACAATCTTAAACGATTTTATTATCTATTTGTGCCACTCTCAATATGTTTCTAATAACCTCATTATGCATACGGTCTTTCTTTGTATGACCATATATATGTATATCAATATTTTTATTTCTATAACGGATATCTTTTGCACATGTTGATGATTAGTTATCCAACTGTTAGAGCCATAAAATATAATGGGCCTAACACTTTAATAATAACTTTGTCACATGAAATACTTGATGGATCTCTCAATTTTAACCAACTTAGATTAATTCTATGCATAACATCTCCATCAACTTTTCCTTCGTTGTCAAAAATGACCCTAAGTATTTAAGACTTTCCTTATGAAGGATGCAATGTATGTCAATCTTAATTTTCATATGATCTGAAATAACAAAATGATCAAACTTGCGTTACATATATTTTGTATTTGTTCTATTAAGTCAAAAAGCTTTATTTTATAATGTTTTCCTCCATAGTTTGAACATGCAAAAAGACGACTAAAAAACACTCGTGAAAGAATATATGAAAACTAGATTGTGAAAATATTGAAAGAGAAAGATGATAGGGTTCTATGGAAACAAAAGTGTTGGAAAGAAACAATAAAGAATGATCTAGTTTATGTTGTATTCATTGTTAGCTTGTCACGTGATAGGGATATGCGGAAACAAAGAATCCATGTAGCCGACCCCATCTAGTATGGGAAAAGGCTTAGTTGTTGTTGTTGTTCCTCTATAGTTTCAATATTATTATCTTTTCTTTAGACTTATCCACTAAGACAATGTCATCTTTAAATTACATACACCAAAGTATTTCATCTTAAATCTATTTGTTAATTCGTTAATAACTAATAGAAATAAGTATCAACTTAAAGTTGATCCTTGATGTAATTCAATATTAACTTCAAAAGAAATTTATGATTCCTTAATGAGTCCTCATACATGTGTGTGTACCATCATATATGTCTCTTATAAGATTGTTCCATGCCAATGGAATACCTTTTTTTTCTAAAGTTCTCCACAGAATCTTGACACCTATCATAATTTTTTTCTAAATCAATCATGTGAAGACTATTCTTTTTTCTCTAAATGTTTCATAAGACGTCTCAGTAAGTGATAGGCTCAATAGTATATCTCTATGACATAAATTCAAATTAGTTCTATTTTATACTCTATACTTATTTAAACCTATGTTCTATAATTGTTTCTCATAATTTAATAGAATGGTTCATCAACTTGATACTCCAATAAGTTGCACAATTTTAAATGTCTCCCTTGTTCTTATATATGAGTATAATTTTACTCTTCCTCCATTTTGTAAGTATATTGTGATTTCTCTATATTTTATTAAATAATCTTGTAAGACAAGTGATACATGTTTCGCTTAGGCTTCTCCATACTTTTATAAGAATATTGTCTAGTCCTCCATATTTATCAACCTTCGTATATTTAAGAGCCTCTTTGACTTCATTACTTTAAATACATTGGCATAAATTATTGGTTATATACTTTTCTAAGTTGGTTAACTCTCATAAGTTAATACTAATACCTATATTTTCTTTAAGAAATTCATGAAAATAATTTTTTTATCTATTTTTTACATCATCATTTGCTACTAAAATATTCTCATTCTCATCTTTAATACATCTAACAAAAGCAAAAACTTTATTTTCTTATCTTTAATTTTAAATATCTTAATATCTCTTTTGCTTGTTTTTAAGTTGAGTTTTTTATATAAATCCTCTCGAATTTTGGCTTTTGTTTCATCGACAGCTTTTTGTTTCTTTCTTTGCTTTCTTATAAACCAAACGAGATTTATCAATCTTGTTGACATGCAATTTGTAACATACTCTATTCGCCTTAATTTAATCTTGCACCACTTTACCACCAAGCTTTCTTTTGTGTTGCCTTAAATATTTTTTATTATTTTTCTAATATACTTAGTCATATTATTCCACATATCAAAAGGTATACTTGTATTATTTCAAGCATCTCCTTGAAAAACCTTTTAAAAAGTTCTTCTTTTTCACTTTTGAGGTTCTACCATTTAGTCTCAGTAACCCTATGTACTCTTTGTCCACTTCTTACATATAAATCCATAACTAAAAGTCGATGTTCGGTAATTTAGATTTCTTCTAAAATTACCTTACAATCCTTATGATGTGATTTGTCTTTTCTCCTACAAACAAAATAATCAATTTGTATTTATGACAAGTCACTCTTATAAGTAACTAAAGATGTTATTTCATTTTATAAAAATTGTAAGAGATCATATGCCATAAAAAAATTAAATTTTTGTTTACCTTCCTCATATAAATATCCAAAATCATAGTTTCCATGATACCTTGATATCCTAATGATTGTTTACCCGTATGTTAATTTAGATCTCCTCTCAAACAAATATTCTCTCTTTGTAGAATACTTTGAACTACCTTATCCAACTCCTCCCCAAATGTCTTCTTTATGTTATCTTCTAGTTCTACTTGAATTACATAAGCACGAACTATATTGAAACCCTCTACTTCTAACGTTAATTTTATTATCATAATTTAGTCACCATGCCTTGTATGTCTCTTATACTATCCTTTAAATATTTATTTACATTAAGACAAACTTCGCCCATGTAAGGGATCACCCTTGCATTGTCGTTCTCAAGCCCGGATAAAGGAGGAGGATTGTGTTAGGCTTTCGACAGCCAACAGAAAACTTTATCGGATTTTATAACATGGATTACAAAAATTATGAGCATTGCTTTGGGGCGTTCCCACCTAGCGACGTGCTGCAGAGCCCGAATGCGGTAATAAGTAAGCAAGGACCGCTACATTTTCAGTCGAATGTAGTGAATCAATTGCAGAGAGGGTTCTCACATTATGGACGGGTGTGGGTAAAGAAGTTAGTCCCGCTACATTGCCGTCCGAATGTTGTGAATAATTTGTAGAGAGGGTCTCCGCATTTTGATTATGGACGGATGCGGGGGGAAAGGAAGCTAGTCCTAGATAATAAGATTCGTATTGATTCTTGGAATATCGGAACATTATCTAGTAAGCTAATGGAGGTGGTAGATACTATGATTCGGAGAAAGATTTATATTCTATGTTTACAAGAGACAAAATTGGTTGGAGAAAAAGCAAAAGAGATAGAGGATACAGGTTTTAAATTATGGTACTCAGGTAAAGAAAAGGCTCGAAACGGAGTTGGTATTATCATAAATAAAGATTTAAAGGATAGTGTAGTAGACATACAAGGATATGGTGACCGAATCATGACGTTGAAATTAGTGTTAGGAGTAGAGGTTTTGAATATAGTTTGTGCTTACGCACCCCAAGTAGGACTAGAAGATAGTATAAAGACAACTTTTTGAGAAGAGTTAGATAAGGTGATTCAAAAGATTCCACAAAGGGAGATGATTTGTTTAGGAGGAGACTTAAATGGACATGTCGGTAAAGAGACATTAGGATATCAAGGGATTCTTGGAAACTTTGGTTTTGGGGATATAAATGAGGAAGGTAGGGAGATTTTAAATTTTGCTATGGCATTTGATCTCTTTATAATCAATACAATCTTCAAAAAATGAGATGAACATTTAATTACTTATAAGAGTGGCTTATCACAAACACAAATTGATTACTTTATTTGTAGAAAAAAAGATAGAGGGTGTTGTAAAGATTGCAAGGTAATTCCAAGAGAAAGCTTAACCACCCAACATTGACTTTTAGTTATGGATTTACAAATAAAAAAATGGACAAAGAAGAAAAGAGTGCATCGAGCTATTCAGACTAAATGGTGGAACCTCAAAGGAGAGAAAGAAGATACATTTAAATAGAAAGTCCTTCAAGAAGATGTTTGGAATTATGTTGGTACACCCTGTGATATGTGGAACAATATGGCTATACATATTTGGAAAGTGGCGAAAGATGTGTTAGGTGTATCTAAGGGAGGTGTACCGGCACAAAAAGAAGCTTGGTGGTGGAGTGAAGTAGTACAAAATAAAATCAAGGCAAAGAGGGCATGTTACAAATTACATTATGCTAAGAAAACTAGTGAAACTTTAGAGGCTTATAAGAAAGCAAAGAAGGAAGCGAAAAAGGCCGTGAGTGAAGCAAAAGCTAAAATTTGGGAGGATTTATATAAAAAACTCAACTCAAAAGAGGGTGAAGAGATATTTTTAGGCTAGCTAGGGCTAGAGATAAGAAAACTAAAGATCTTAATTATGTTAGATGCATCAAGGACGAGGATGAAAAAATTCTAGTGGCAAATGATGATATAAGAAATAGATGGAAAAACTATTTTTCTAAGCTTTTTAATGAAAATAAAGATGTTAGTATTAGCTTAGGAGAGTTAACCAAATCAGAAAAGTATATAAACCACAATTTCTACCGACGTATTCAAAAGAATGAAGTCAAAGAGGCTCTTAACATATGAAGGGTGGTAAATCGGTAGGACCAAATAATATTCGTATAGAAGTTTTGAAAATACTAGGAGAAATAGGAATCACTTGGCTCACAAGACTATTTAATAAAATATGGAAAAACCGAAAGATACTCGAGAAATGGAGAGCAAGTACACTTATACCCATATATAAGAGCAAGGGAGACATTCAAAATTCTGCGAATTATCGAGGTATCAAGTTAATGAGCCATACTATGAAATTATGGGAAAGAATTATCGAACGTAGGTTAAGACAAGTATCAAGTACAACAGAGAACCAATTTGGAGAACTTTGGAAAAAAGAGGTATCCCATTGACATACATTAACCTTATAAGAGACATGTATGATAGTGAAAAAACATGTGTGAGGACTCATGAAGGAATGACAGACTTCTTTGAAGTTAATATTGGGTTACGTCAATGATCAACTTTAAGTCCATACTTATTTATAATGGTGATTAATGAGTTAACAAAACATATTCAAGATGAAATACCTTGGTGTATGTTATTTGCATATGACATTGTATTAGTGGATGAGTCTAAGGAAAAAGTTAATAGAAAATTGGAACTATGGAGAGAAACATTAGAAAGCAAAGGCCTCCGACTTAGTAGAACAAAGACAGAATATATGTAAGTTTGATCATTTGTTTACCTTAGAGGACATAGAGATTAAAATTGGCATACATTGTATCCCCCAAAAGGAAACTTTTAAATACCTAGGGTCAATTTTTCAGAGTGATGGAAGAATTGATGGAGATGTTACGCATAGAATTAATTTTGGTTGGTTAAAATGGAGAGGAGCATCAGGTATTCTTTGTGATAAGAATATACCATTAAAGGTAAAAGGTAAATATTATAGAGCAGCAATTAGGCCTGCCATGTTTTATGGTTTAGAGTGTTGGGCAGTTAATCATCAACATGTACAAAAGATGTCTGTGATAGAAATGAAGATATTGAGATGGATGAGTGGTCATACAAGAAAAGACCGTATACATAATGAGGTTATTAGAAACAAATTAGGAGTGGCACCAATAGAGGATAAAATGAGAGAATAATGTTTAAGATGGTTTGGACATATAGAAAGAAGATCAAAAGAAGAACCTGTAAGAAGGTATGAAAAACTAAATTTGGAAAGTATTAAAAGAGGTACAGGACGACCACAAAAGTGTTGAAAAGAAACAATAAAGAATGATCTAGCTTATTGTGAGTTAACTGCTAACATGGCACACGATAGGGATATGTGGAAACAAAGAATCTATGTAGCCGACCCCGTCTAGTATGGGAAAGGCTTAGTTGTTGTATTAAGACAAACTTCATTATGAGCTTTTTCCTTTCTTAAGTACTACAATTTAAAACCCATATTCTCAATTTCTTTTGGTTTTTCTTTAACCCATTTTATCTCTTGTGTAAGCATAGGATGTGAATCTTTCTCCTAATCATAGTATTTATCAGTTTCGTTAGTTTGTCACTTAATATTTCGATATTCTAGGTACCAACGTGGATATTATCTAGGACTAACTTCATGACCCTCTATATTTGTCTATGCTGAAAATACATAAACCCTCAGCAACATGTTTACTACATTTAGTCGACAATGTAACATAATTAACTTCTTTATCTACACTTATTCATGATATGGAAATCCTCTTTGCAATTGATTTACTATATTCAAGAAAATACATAGATATCCTTGCTTACTTTTCACTGTATTCAAACTGAACAGTGTGTTGCTAAGATGAGATGCTACAACGAAATGCCCATAATGTTTATAGTTCATGATAGATAAAACTTGACGAAGTTTTATACATACTGTCGAAAGCCTAAAGTAACCCTCCTCCTTTATTGAAGCTTGGGACCAATCATGCAAGGGTGATCCCTTACATTGGTGAAGTTGTTTTTCTCATGTCAATTTGTTGGATAAAACATAATTCTTGGGTCCTATCTATGTTAGACAATAACGGGTTTGGCACTCCAGCAGTTTCATATTTCGGGGCATACTTTTTCGTGTCATCTCATGTTGGTATAAAAAAACAAGTGAACCCAAATACAACCTGATCTTTTCCATTTCACAGTGATCGGGCGCCAATGTTCATTTTGGCCTTTCATGTTATTGTCTTAAATTAACAACCCTAAATTAGTTATAAAGTCCCGCATCAGAGAGCATTAAAACCCCAATACCTTTACCTGTCCCTAGGAATGGCAGTGAGGTAGGTCGGCCACGGTATTATACGTGAGCCTCATGCGCAGACCTAGATTTTGTACCGGTCTCGTAAACCATGGGAACCACTATGCAGTTGAATCTCTCTACGGGTGACAAGAAAAAGAATAAGAAGTCTCCGCCTCCTAATCCAAATAATCTAAAAATTTTAATCTTAAAAACTTTGAATTTTTTTATATAAATATTTTTACCAAATATCATTGTCCTTTGTATTTCATACAATGTATTAAATGTAAAGTGATTCAAATATTTATCATTGATCTCAAGGATCGAGTGGTAAATATATTTGTAGAAAATTATGCACCCATCATGAATGTCAGAAATGTTTCTACAAGATTATGTACCAAAACACATTATACAACTGTCTCTCTCTATATATAATTTCAAGTCCGATAAGGCTTGGAGATATTTTGGATTCTCCTGAACCCAAACCAAATCAAACTACGTAATACCTGTCCTGTTCAGGTCACATTGGGTTAGGCCAATGTTCCCTTCCCTCCTCCATCACCACCACCAAGAAATGAAAAAAAAGAACGGCACATGATTGATATTGGAATCAAAGAAATCTATATGGCTCTAACAAGTACATGGTATGAATGTGGTTTTGCAAAGTTTTAACCTACGGAAACTCTCCTTGTTTTACGTGTACAGGGCTCAAGCTTTCTTCTTGGTAGATCAATTCAGCAAAGAATGGCTATTGTGTCATCAGGTTTCAACTTTGTTAAGTAACTTGAGAGCACCAAGAATTGCTGCCTGGAAATTTTCTTTCTCCTCCTCCACCATGTTCTTTCTTTCGTATACCCATTCCTTGCATTTGTCCACTTCCTCTGTTATCTCTGCGGAGGTGCTCTGAATCTCTCTGTCATTCAATTTAATCAATGTGAATATAGCCCTCCAAACAAATACTATGTGAGGGGATTGTCACACGGTTATTAAGATAACAAGCATGTTTCACACACATACACATGCTAATGCTGGTCGTAGAATGGGGGCTCACCAGCTCATCTAAAGCATGTTCTCAAATGCTGCTTGTGCTTGTTGCATCTCATCTGTGGATTTTCACAAATAACGTCGTTCAGAATCTATCAACCTGAAATGTAATGCACTAGGTCTGACTCAGTTCACAGTTGGAAAATGCACCAAGCTCCCTGTGGTTGGGCTCAGCTTAGCTTGTGTTTGAATTTGTTATCTGCACTAACTGAACACAAG
Organism: Brasenia schreberi; assembly: GCA_036023115.1. Classification (NCBI taxonomy): domain Eukaryota; kingdom Viridiplantae; phylum Streptophyta; class Magnoliopsida; order Nymphaeales; family Cabombaceae; genus Brasenia; species Brasenia schreberi. The sequence continues at coordinate 12,190,571 of JAYKKT010000051.1, forward strand.
CTGACTCATTAAATTATCAGAGCTGAACAAGAACACTGGGTTCGGATTAGCACCACTCAGATGAGCTTGTTTACCATGTATGTGAGATTTATATAGAATTAGGAACCGTACCAAAATAACTAATTAGAACCCCCGGTATATTGTTTCACTTCTACAAAAAATGCATAGAAGTTATTTGACTTAAATTCAAAGGACTTTCATTGTCTACAAAAACTATGCTGTTCAAGTTTCTAGGTCAACCTTTAAGTGGCGGCTTCGGAAACAACATTTTAAGTTGGCAAACAAGCCATGAAGAGCGATGGAACGATCGCCGCTTGACCGAGGAAATGGCGGAATCCATCAACATACTTCTCGATGTTAGTCCAACCATTTTTCATCTAGGAGATTATCAGTAGGAGTAGAGAATAGTGAAGAGGAATTACCGAAGAGGACTGCAGAAAGTCGGGATCCGGCATCAGATGAAAGATCCGGAACGGGAGAACTAGCCGGAAAGATCGCCGCTTGACCGTCCATGTCTCTCTCTCTCTGAGAGTGAAATTTGCTCCAGCGTTCCCGCCTTCCGTATGTATTTATTTTGAAGCGACCTTTCTGATTTGCCCCTATATATTCGCTAAATAGCAGTTAGTCCCGATTCTAAACATGAAAACCACAACCCAACCAAAAACCCAAACCACAACCAAAAGCCCACATCACCAACCCTACCCGAACCCATTCCAACCAAATAAAAAACCAAGAACCTATCTTTTTCGAAAATTAAAACCTCTTTTTTTTAAAAGAAAAATGAACAACCCGTTTGTTATGATGTGACATATAACATTAGATCAAGATATTAGGCATTTGTCGCTACCTTGATTAATGACAAAACCGCAAAGTAGCTTATTAAACTTTTTAAATCAAGACCAAAAGAAAAAATAACGACACAACAAGGTGCTTTTCTAAAGTTTTTCGTTTTTATTCAGCGAAAGAATGGCGCGTCAAGCCTTACACCCAATAGTTACAATCATAAAAGTGATTACTCCGCACACATCATGAGGCAGTAACATCTACAGCCCGTAGGGCAAAGCTACCAAACCTTGACTCTGATTTCGTGCATACCTATGACACGATAGACAATGAGCACTCTCTTTGCCTTCCCTGTATGTATGTTCAATTTTAAGTTCCCAGGGGCTCTGGATCAATGCGAATATATTCACCATTCTCGTACATACTTCAAAGGCATTCACCTCCCCTTCTTCTAGGTAAAGCGTGAGCCATTGAATCCATTGCAAGCATTATGAGACGATATTCCTTTCTCCATGCCTCCATCACACAGACCTTATAACCCAGCCAGTACCATCGACGAAGTCCCCCCTAGCCAACGTCCATTTGAATTGTGGAAGGGGATCACTCTGCACACTCCTATTTTCAAAAATATTGAAATTGTCCTTAGCATTTTTTCTCTTCTCTCAACACTCAATTCCAACATTGCCTTTCTTTTACTCCCGCGACCAACATTTCATCTGTTTTGGATAATTGTTGCTTTCTTCACAACTGCAGAATACACAATTATTATTTTACAAACCTCACCAAAAAGTTATGAAACAAGAAAGTAGAAAAATGAGAAAAGAAAAAGAAAGAGAAGATTACCTCGACAAACTTTTGGATTTTTGTTGGTTGATTCTTCCAAATATTTTTGGATTTTTGTAAGTTTGTATTGGATTTTAGTTTTTTACATTTTAGGATGAAAGATCAAGAGACCGAATTTTTGAATGGAGACACGATCCAAACATATCTCTCTCGAAGACCGCATCTCTCCTTTGAAAGAGACAACGAAACAATGCTTGTCCATTAGGCGAAACATAATTGTGCGCATCTCTCCCAATTGAGGGATGCAGATAGGGTGCATCTCTCGACAACTACGAGATGCGCTTGGGCCACGTTTCTCATGTTACGTGCATATATGCTTCACATCTTATATTCCTTTTTGTATTTCATAATGACAAACAACTCGAACAAAAGCACTTATGATGGACTAGATTCTGAAAAGAAGATGACTAATAAAAATATTTGTTATACAATAGATAAGGAGACTAGAATTGATTGTGGTATGGAGTCACATTCACTCGTACTCTTTGATTGGTTGATAGCTAAAATAGAAGACACATTTGTTGAATGTGAGGGTAGTAGACTTGATTATTTACTTGTGTTTGCGACAAATGATGTCTTTTATAGTCGTAATGAGCTTGTTGAGTATAAGAAATATTAGGAGAAAGTATAATAATAATATTATTATGATTATTCATTTGAAGAATAAAGAAATAACAAGAAAAGTGTGATTTGGGTGTGAAAGGATTAGTAACTATTAGGTCAGTAAAAATATTGATGTTGAAGATAGTAGGTGGATAGGTACAAAGAAGGTAGAATGTCTATTTTTATTGATATAAGAGGGTGTAATCGATAATTATTGAAAGCAAAATATAGTGAACGAGACACATAAACACCCTCTAGGCTTATATCTTAAAAGTCATGTTTTTATAGGTGGATTAAGTGAATCTAAGTATAGTATGACAAAAGACCTCACAAAGAGTCATTGCAAACTCAAACATATTTTGATGTACTTGAAGTGGGTTGATGAGTCAATGTTAGTACAGTAAAATATATTTACAATGCAAGGATGAAAATTAGGAAAGAAGATAAGCGTTCTCAAAGTGTTTTTGCAATAATTATTATATGATATACACACTTACATATGGCATCGTAAGATACTCGATATTGATATTGGTAGTGACATTATCTTTATACATCCTTGTTTAATGCAATTATTACATACATTTTTATAGGTATTTGAGTTTGATAGTACATATAAAACAAATATGTAAGAATTATTTTTTTATAATTTCGATATAGTTTCTTAAGTGGTCTATAATTTATGTGCATATTTCGCATGTTTTAGGTATAAGATGCATTTTCTTGTGGTTAATAGATCCACACAAGTAATAAGAATTTTTCTATGGTCTTTGCTTTTATAAGCACGGAGAAGGAAGAGAATTATGTTTGAGTATTGAGGTATATAAAAGAATTATGCACTCCAAACAGCTTTTTATATGTGATATATAGTGACCATGATCTTGTATTGGTGAATATCATTCAATTATACTCTTCTTATAGTACTTTTCTGTTTGAGTAAGAATTATTTTTCAATATAGTACACGTCTTATGTAGAAGGCATATTACATAAAATATTGAAGCATTTATTATGAAATTGATACAAAATAAAGATATGAGGGTTGTATTTGGTATGAGTTAGAGGAAGGTGGTATACTCATCAGATGAGAGCAACTATAAAGAGACAGTGGAGGTAATAGAATTAAAGTGAAAAGTTTTTTTCACCCTATTCTTTTATGTTAAATAATAGTGGTTGAATCCATATAAAGAGAGAATTATCTTAGCATAGACAAAGTAACTCATTATAATACTCATACAACTAATATATATATATATATGTAAAGTTGGTTGTTATTATGTATGTATATTGTTTATGGTTTTTAAATACTGCAATAATTGTTTTTCTAATAATGGACAGGGTGGAGAGTACATATGCAAGCTTGAAAGGATTCCTCAATAGATCAATTGATAGATTCAATACTATTGGGAAACAATTTTATTCATTGATCGAGTTGCATATTACAAAATTGAAGAAGTCATTTGAGAAATCTTGAACCATCACTAGACATTACATTGACTTGACAAAAGATATTATAGCAAATCTATAGAGAAGAATATTTCAATATGCCCTTAACTTGATTGTAAGGAAGTACACTTGTGTCGAGGTAGTATGTTCAAACCCAACAACATGTCAATGTACATACATTTGCAATTAGTCTATTATGCCGTTTACATTAGGATATCAAGATTAGGCTTCTCCTTAAATATGATGAGTCGATACAACTGTCAACAATTAATCTATTTTGGAGGAAGATAGACATAGAGGTGGACATATCATACACTACTGATCATATAGAAGAAGATGTAGGAACATCTATGATGAAGACTATTTGGAGGAAGTTAAGGCATCATCTATATTTAGACAGATTTGTTAAGATATTGAATGACTAGTTGAGTCCTAAATATATCATTCTAAAGGAGTTACTCATTCATCATCCTAAAAAGAGATCATATAACAGATTGACAAAGAGGGATCTATCATCTTGGAAGCATGCATACAGAATGCCTCTCCAAGTGAAAGGTGTGGATGTGGTCGAGGATGTGAGGCCTCTCTAATAGTGGATCGTTCCTCATTAAGGGGTTATAACCCTCTTTTAAATATTGACTTCCTTAGTTCTTGTATTGGGTCTCTATTTAAGAAGAACATTTTGAGAAGACTAGACTTTGCACTGTCATATGAGACAGTGATATTATGCTTTATATACATCTTTGTAAATGCTTGAGTGAATGTTATTGGAAATAAAAATTGTGAGTATTGAGTCATTGGTATACTTTTAGAATGAGGAGTGGTGATGTGAAGCTTGCAAAGAGTGCTTTAAGGAAGTGACATGTAGGTGTTTATGGAGGATGGTGATATTGATGTTGTAATTCATTGTATTGCATACATAAAGGATGGGCCTTGTTTTGTTGATTATTGGATGTTCGTGCCAGACATAGGTTCGATCATCGCTACTCGATTGAGGATTGTATTGATACTCCTCTTTATAAGAGAGTTGACGATATTTCTAAGCATCGGATAGTGAGCAGTTGCTTGTGAGGGATGTGTCATATATGTGCTATCATCATACAACATAACATTTTCTAGAGGTAATCAAAATTTACAATTCATGTTCTTTAAGCATTCAATTTATCCAATTTGTGACTTATCTTGTGATCCAATTTTTTTGTATATACAAATGGATAATGGCTCTCTAATATTACCTATATTTCCATCTTGACAATGATACTGACATGAAAGCATTGAGAATTGGGATCAACCATTCCATGCCCATATTGAGATGTGTATAAAAATAAGAGGACTAAAAGATGATATTGCAAATGACATTGATAATTAGATGTTATTTGTATTTTATAAATGTAATTATTTTTCTATTTGCAACAAAAGTATTATTTTATGTCAATTGTATCCAATTATTATTTTAATATGTATATTGAGGGGGAAGAGTGACGAACAAAAATGTTATTCATTACAAATATCATTTACATATACATGTAATGAATAATACAAAAGAACATCCTCAATACATGATGTAAACCCCATATACAATATGTAGATCTAGCACATGGATTATTTGCACCTTCGAGCTCATGCATCATCACCCTCATCTGCTGCATCTCATCAAATATGGTCAACTGATATGTCTGTTAGTAGTATTGTTTGTATGTCTCTATCAACTGTAGTAAAATAGGGTCACCTAACAATGGCCATAGTATACACTCTGAATCTTTTAAAGTTAGTGTCAATGTGTCACGTACAATGATAAGATGTTGGTATTAGAAAGTAATTATTTGAAATATTAGTATTATAATCAAAACAAAATAAAGTTAAAGACTGTGCTAATATAGACAATCATTAATTTATCTATAAATAATTAGTATGTGTTGCCTAGCTGGAGGTGGAGGAATCACTCCATGTAGAACTCATCATACTCATGAAGATACATTACTAGATGCTAAAGTGCTCAAACTCATACCAATGTGAGCATTGTGTCTCTCAGGTGACATCACGTGGCTCATACCATACCTTATATATATGGGGCTTTACAAGTCTATTTGGAAATAAGAGCTTTATTGACGTAATTGGGATACATTAATGGCAACCGAATTGTTGAACTACCTAATCTTACATATACAGTTCTACAATATCCAAATACTGAATATATCTATGTATCTGTAGTATCTCAACAACTTATACATATTAAAATCAAAGTACTTTACAAATCTATATGACTGTTAGTCAATTTGCATTTGCATAAAAGGAAATATAAAAATGTGTACACCACAGATTGTGTTTAATATTAAAATAAATATAAGTAGTTGCTTTTTGAAAACTTACTTGCTCTGTAGTTAGCAAGCTGATTGATAGGAGAATACTTGTGACAAATATTTCTCATCTATCGACCTACTTGTGGCTCTCTATCTACCCATTTTGCTCACATGCTTGCTCTGAATGTTGTAAAATACTCATAAATCCATGCTTACAATTATAACATATAATTTAATTATTGAATTATAAAAAATTACTACATAAAAGTACTTTACTAAACAACAAGAGTATAAATCATTACCTAGAATAGAAAAGTATGCCTACTAATTTGTTGTGCCTTAATCTAGGATATATGTCCTAGCTACTTGTATAAGTATATTAATATTATTGTACCCTAAGCATAATTGTCAACCTTCAAACATCATGTGTTAATAGATCTATGATTGTTGTTGACACTGAATCTCTAGACTTATCTTGATATAATGTACATACTAGTTGATACAATAAATATAATAAAGTTATATTTTCATTTGTGAGTCCTCTTCTCCTAAAATTGATTCAAAGCACCTCGAACTTCATGGATGCAAACTTAATCTCTAACTTTACTTCATTGATTGTCATGCCAACATTTGATTCAAAATATCTTTCTTGTTTCTAACCATCATCTCTAGAGTCAAAGCAACAAGTAATCCTTCCATTGGACAAGTATCTCATGAATATTATGAAGTGTGCTAATCATCTCATCACATGAAATCTAAAAGTAGTTTGTGTTTGGTTATCAATGTTTGATAAAAACAGTCAACAATGCATAATCTATAACTTCATAAAATAAATCTTATTACCTGATCAACCCATTTCTATTTGCAAACTCAACCCAATTACTATGTTTCACATATGTTCTCTTCACTTTTCATGCTCAGCCAACAATATACCTTATGTGGGTTACTACTTTTTACAATGTATGCATATTTACATTTATATAGTCATAGTGAGTATTGATCTTGAAGTGTACAATAATGGTAAAGTTCAAAATTACATGTTCTTGACATATCTTATGAGTAATGTGACCTTCAAAACTATGGAGTAATCTTAGCATATCAAAGACTCTCTCATCATCACTCTTTGAACTATTCATCTCAATCTTTGAGGTACCTATATCATCCTCATGATAAGAAGGCTTTGCTTCATCAATATGTATATCTACCGAAATCTCTTCATTTTTTACTTGTTATCATCTTGTGTATAATATAGTGTTACATCTCCTAGATGATGCAGAGACATTATACCCTTTTACTCGTGCCCTATAAGTCATATCTATATAAAAAAGAAAAATCAGTTAGTCTAATAAGAGTTGTTCATAATAGAAGATATGTGGCTTAGTTGCATCCCTACCAAATGAGACACGTAATTGAACCGCATCTCCCACCAACGGAGACCCATGGGTGGGTCGCAACTCCCACCAATAGAGACTCTCACATCAAGTATGTCTCTTGCATAGAGAAGAAGCACTTGTGCCATGTCTTGAAGCAAAAACTAGGAGGATTTTTCTGATGAGATTCCAACCAAAATAACCATCATAATTGCAGGGGATGATTGAATCCATGGCCTCTATACATAGTTCACCCTACCTCAAATGATCAAATAGGCAGTTTGCCCCACCCCACAAAAAATTCTAGATTCACCACTGGTGAAAGTGGATACTATAATAGAGTATCATTCCATCGGAGTATCAAGTTAGTACTTGACCGACATCAATTAGGTATTTGTTCAAATTTGTTAGTCATTTTCTTCTTGTGTGAACAATCATATGGACCTTTGGAGTCTTTTGTAGGAATTTCATGATCCGAGGTGGTGATCCAACAGAACTGGTAAACCTTTTAAGGATGAGCTCAACTCAAAATTGGCTCACTCAGAGGAGAATCGTCAGCATGGAAAATAGTGGACCTTATACAAATGGTTCTCAATTCAACAAGAACGATTACAAATATACCAAATCAACAACATACTTTGAAAAATCATTGAATCCCTCTTCAAATCAACCTCCTATTTATTCTTTCTCTCTTCTTATTTTTCCTTCATTTTCTTTTTCTTCTTCTTTCTCTCGATTGGATATGAAGCAACATAGGATAGTGAAATTGTGCATAAGAAACATGGCTCATGTAATGGGTTGTCAGAACATGGATGTGAGCTTTATGGGTGGTGGTGCAAACATGGAAAGAGGAGATGGAGAGAGAACAACTGTGGTTTACTATAGAGATAAGATGGGGATTTTTCAGTTTCACTAAGGGGAAAATAAAAAATGCATAAAGGGGGTGTGTATAGTAAAAAATGTGTAAGTGTATCAACCTGCAATTGATCAACCTTGTGGGAATGATGGATGCACACATATAGGGTTACATATTCCTCTAATTTCATATCAGTCACACTAGAATAGCCTATATTGTGGCCTATGAGTTTGAGTCATCAAACAATGTTTAGAGGATAGCCATCAACATGTTTGTTCCATTTAGTGCATAGAAGAGAGCTCCTTCTTTAGGTGCAAGCATATAGTACAAAACTAAATTTTCTTCTCCACAGTCCCATATGGCATGCATTGTCATTCTGTCATCCCGCTCACATAGTTCACATTGTGAACCACCATGGTTGGTCAAGGGATATGTGTAGTTGTTTATTTATTAATGGTTGATGATGGAATCAGTACTCTAATAAACTCCAGTTTTAAGTGTCCTTCATTGTGATTGTACCATTTCTCTGCTCTACGGCATCAGTTTGAGATGCTAGTTGTAATAAAATCATACCCTTTTAAAGCTTATAGTCACCTTTTTTTAACTTTGTGCAACTGCCATTAATTTCTAACATCCACCATCATGTTTGAGATCACCACGAGCCACATACTCACAATATTACACCATGTTTGAGAGTTCAATATTAAGTTTCAGGATTGATACATGCACACCCCTTTTACTATACACACACATTTTCTATTTTTTCAAAAATGTCCCTCATTATTTTCAAAAATTATGAAAATGACATTCCTATTGAAAACTACTCTCTCTCCTCCTATGTGAACCTACTTTCAACTTCCATTTTCTTCCATTTCTTAAGTTATTATTTGTTTTTCACTTCATTTTAGCAATGTATTAGGAAATCTATAGCTATTTCTACCAAAAAAATTGTATTGAAATCCATCAAAATAGTGATTTTGAGAAGAATCGGTAAGAGAAAGAGGAGGAAGAAGAGATTTTCGATTTCTTAAGCCAATTCGAAGTTAGATTTGTTGATTTAGTGAATTATGTTTTTGATTTTGTATTGTATGAATTTCTATTCATTTTCTAGTATTTTTTATGTTATTCAGTACCAAAAAAACTTGGGTTTTTTCGGCATCGAGCGGAATAGGGGTGCACCTTAGGCGTGTCTCTCATTTGAGGAAGACATTATTAACCTCATAAATAATTTTTTCTATACAAATATGGCTAATAGGACATAAGTATGAGGCTATAACTTCACTGCTTCATCTAAGAAAAGCAACACAATATCATATGGAGGACGCCCCCATAGACGACAACGAGGAGAAAAGGAAGTCGATCTTTCATGTTATGAGGATGATACATCAACCTCAGATACTAAGATCGATATTGTAGACAATGAGGATGATGAATGTCTTGATATGCTGGGATTACTCTCGAACTTTAAACGTCACATTAAGGAACAAGTATTTTAAAACTTTAGTATAAATTTATGTAAATATTTTCTATATACGTAGTGATATCAATACTCTATATTCTAATGTATTATATAAATATAAATTTATAAGTAATACAAAAGCTAATAATAACTTATACATGTTACACCGTGGTAGAGTCTGGTCAATGAAGATGACAAATGTTAGAATAAAAAATTGGATTGAGCTTTTAGATCACAACGAACTGATTGGATAGGTGATAGATAATGTATTGCTAACTGCTTTTATCAACTATTGACAACCAGACACAAACAACTTCCATATATCATGGGATGAGATGACTATAACATTTCACGATATCTACGAGATACTTGATCTTTCAATGAAGAGCCAATTTGTTGCCTTCATACAGGAAATGATGGTTAGAAGCATTGAAGAATTTTAGGTCATATGTTAGGAATGAGCATAAATGAAGTCATATGTGAGATTAAGTCTGGGGCCGTTAAGTTTGAAGTTCTCTAAACTAATTTTTCAAGAGAGAGTAATAAAAATAAGATCTTATGTTATTTGTTGTACCAGTTAGTGTGTATATTGTATTAAGATAAGTCTAGAAATAGGATGTCGATAATGCTTTTGAATTTGTTAGCACATGATTGTAAGAGGGTTGGCAGTTACGTGTAAGGCACAACTAAATCATCATATTTGTATAAACAACTAGGGAATGCATCCCGAGTAGAAGGACAAAAACTTAGTAGATATACCTTTTTGCTTAAGATACTAATGTTTACTATTATTACTTTGGTAAAATTTTGTTGAACTTTTTTATTTATGAATTAAGAAGCTATATGTTTTAGTTGTAGGCATGGATTTATGGGTACTTCTGAGGTTTTAGAGTTGCTATCCGACCAGAATTGTAAGATGTAAAACCACGAGTAGGTCGATGGATGGGTAGTATGTGTCACAGGCAATTTCTTGTTAATCGACTAACTCAATATCGTAAGCAATTAGATTTGATGACGGCAGATCAAGTATTTTGCTTATTATATATCCGTATGTTGTATATTGTTACGTATTATTTTGTGTAATCAGATTGACTGACAGCTATATAGTTTTGTAAAATACATAGATTATAATGCATATAAGTTATTGCAATATCACAAATGCATTCGATGTGTAGATATTGTGGAGCCTTATATGCTAGAATGTGTAGTTCATCAGTTTGGTTGGCATCAAAGTATCTCGATAGTAGTGATAAGACCCTCCATTGAAAGAGACCTACGAAGCGACATGCATATAAGGTACAATATGAGCCACATGATGCGACCTTGGATGCTCACTCATTGTTTTAAGCTTAAACATTTTAGAGCTCCAACACTGTACCCATACGAGTGTGACAAGGTATACATTGAGTGGTACATTAAAAGGATGCATCGATTTATTTTATGAGATTCTAATAGTTAGTTACATCATGGTTGACCTATTTTAGTTAGGTAACATGATATACCATTCTACAAACCGGTAAACGAATCATTGTATTTGTATTAGAGGGATTTTTCTTATACTAATATTCCTCTGATTAATTCTTATACCAGCATATGAGTGTGATAGATGAGATACTTGTAATAGCTTCAATACATTCATATCATAGTGTGCTAGATGTTATTGGGCCTCATAGAGACGTATAAGCAATGACACGAATGAATCTATCGATTGACACTTGATGATAACGATGGTGATGATTAATATCATTTTTTGTTTCGGTAGTATTTGGATCTTATTTTATAAATTTAAAATATTGTATATGTAAATGACAACTGTAATAAAAAATATTTGGGTTTTTTGCTACATACATGATTGCAATGAAATATCATACTCTATCAATCAACATAACACATCATATCTATTTCAATGCCAAAATCGCGTAATGACATATACAAATGGACAATAGTTAACGATAATATCATGATTTATGAGCATCTTCATAAATACTTGGGTAAATATCATTAGAGATAAAAATTATGGGTACAAAGCCATTAGTGCACTTGCAAGACAAAGAGGAGTGATAGCATGAAACTCGCAGATAGTGCTTTAAGGAGGTAGCACATAAGCATCACATATATGTATAAGTTTTCATAGAGGATAGTGGTATTGATGTTTCTATTTGACATATTGCATACAAGAGAGATGGGTCATGCCCTAGTCAGTATTGAATGACAATGTGAGATATGAGTTAAATTATCGCTACTCGGTAGCATTGGTACTTCTCTCTACGATAGGGTCAATGATATTTTTGCCATTAGTGTAAGACACTCATTAGTTTGTTGTGACGGATGTGTAATACATGTGTTATCATCATGTTGCACAATATTTTCTAGCAGTGAGTATAATATTTATATATTTCATTATCTTATGGTGACAGTTCGTAGATTGAGATAGATATTAATCATTTATTTTGTTTATATTTTTCATAGATTCACATGGATGATGGCTCTCTCATGCCTCCTATCTTCTCATCATGGCATGGATGATGGCTCTCTCATGCCAAAAATATTTTGTTTATATTTTTCATAGATTCACATGGATGATGGATGCTTGATTGAGTTCTCTAATCTTCTCTTTGTTATTGAAGCACTAATAATTATATTGGAAACATCAACCACCTCCCAGCGTTTTGGTAAAAGGCCGTTTGGAAGCTATCCTGTCCTTAGACCATTTGAAACAATGCCGCTCTAACTTCTTGAGCCATGATGCTCGACAACAACCTGCAGGCTAGTTTGTCCTAAAGGAAGAGCTGGATATGAGTGAGTTGTTGCTCTTCATGCAAGACGTATGTTCTCCTCTTTGTATAGTTTTTCGTAATAGCTACATATGATTGACATCATTGATCCACCTGCCTTATGCATCTCGGATCATCAAGATTCTATTTCATTGTCTTCCAGCCTTTGTATTCATATGGTAAAATATGGTACTTTTGTCTCCAGTATTTATCCATTCTGTATGCGACTTCTGAGACCATAAGTGTTTTTCTTCCTTAAGGACCGTATCAATGTCATCTTGAAGAGATTCTTCCAGGTTTTGGGCTCAAAACCATGAGTTTAACAACAAACAATTGTTGAAAGAACGTTGAATCTTCTTTATATTCAAGGTGCTCGATGATATCTAAACCCTCCTCATTATTATCATCATCACTTTGATATGCAGCATCCACCTTTGTGTCCTCATCCAGTTCATTATTTGTGTCATCGTCATCCTCATGGTTCCCCGTCGCTAAGCGGCAGCAGTTGCTAATATGACATATTGCCTCCCAGTTCTGGGTTGACGGACCTGTGAAATGTGTTCTCTTCTGCCGGTGCAGATCGATTTGTTCTGCAGATTTTCTAGCACCCAGTGTATGATAACTTTTATTTATGATAGTGGTCATAAGGCCTGTTATGCGATAGGAGGACCCACTTCGCTATTGCATGAACCATTTTTATTTATAAAGCAAAATCATTTTCTGAATAAATATAACAGTTTCCGTTTTTACAAAGGAATCAAAAGGCAGGAAGCTGTTTCCCCTAACGGTAACGAACATCCAATAAAATATAAAAAAATACTCTCATCTTGATCATCATCGATCTCTCTCTGCTCTTTCGGTCTTCTATGTGAAACCTCTTTGACGAGGTCATGCTAAGAAATTCAAGTCCAACGAAGATCGCTTCCGGCTGGAAATAAGGATTCAATGGTGGCATTAGAGTGGGAACGCTTTCTAACAAGCGCCACAAAGCGCTTGATCCTACCATTCGACCAACTAAGGTCTAAACAAGTATATCTGTTCTTTCTACAAATCGGAAGTAGCCTTTTTCTTCTGTTCAATCTATTCCGAGTATTTTCCTTTCAATAAAACCATAATAGATTTAAAAAGAACACAGAAAAGGCTCAAATAGCATCCGACCAGATCGGACCTTTTTCTTTGCTCTATTCCTTAAAGATTACAAACTTAAAGTCTCTAATCTATAAGAGAAGAAATCAGAGGAACAACCAAAGGAAAAATCGCAATAGAAAGAAAGGGGAAAGAAAACCAAAAAAAAAGGGTGAACAGCTGGCTGATCGGTGATCTTCCTTTTTTTTTATAAGCCGATCTCCCTTCTTCCTTCATCTTTCTTCCTATTATACTCTGCATTTTTTCATTCTATAGACAACACTATATAAGGAGAAAACAAAAACGAAAATAGAGGCTATCGAGCAGAATACTTATATGGTTCGACCAAAATATTGTTTTTGGCAACTATCTTGGCCCATATGTAAAATAAAAGAGAAGTTTAGAGTTCGACTAAAAGGAGAACAAATATATATATATATACACAAGATAGCCGATCTTATTTGCTATTCTCCGTAGCTGTCTAGCTGTTCCATCGTCTCACTATTTGCTTATAAAGACAGTGACGAAACGAGGGTCGATAAACAAAAAAAAAGAGAAAAGGGGAAAATGATCTCAAAAGGAACAAAAAAAAAAGGTGAACAATAAACATCAACTTGCTCCCGCCTCTATCCTAAAAACAAATTAAGAAAAAGGGGGAGGAGAGAGGGGTGAATCAAACCACAATGCTGGTAACTCTTCATCGAGATCTCAATCAAACGACCTACTTGATACCTCAATCATCATTTTCCATCATCTGTTGCCCTCAACCAAATGACTCTCGTTTCTTGGTCACGAAAAAAACAAGGTTATGTAGTATTGCATACACAAGAGCCTTAGTATATTGCTTGCATTATAATGGTAAGATCATTTGGATAAGTCACTTTCTTCATGATCCAAAATTGGACATAAGCAACCCTAACTCTCATAAAAGTCGATATGATAGCTCAAAGAACAAACATATAATGATAAAATATCATTATTTACATGATATGGTATAAAAGAATAAAATATCTCTCGCTTACCTTCTTATAGGGATATGATAGTAGACATTGTTTGAAGATTTGTTTGCTAAACATGCTACCAACATGGGATTAAGAAATGTTTAAAGTTTATAACTATGTGGAAATACAAATATGAGTTGTTATATTGAAAAAAATGTATTGATATGAAAATCATATAACAAGAATAATTCATGGGAGTTGTAATTTAGTACAACTGAAAAATGATACAATAAGAAAAGTTACTAAATATAGAAGAAAATCATTATATCACAATTGCATGAACCATTTTCATTTACAAAGAAAATCATTTTCTAAATAAATATAATAGTTTTTATTTTTACAAAGGAATCAAAATGCAAGGAACCATTTGCCCTAGCTATAATGGACATCTAAAAAAGAAAAAGCTCGAGAGATAAAAATCAAAATTGAGAGAAATATAGATACAACAAAAAAATATACTCTAATCTTGATCATCATTGATCTTTCTTTACTCTTTCGGTCTTCTATGTGAAACCTCCTTGACGGGGTCGTGTTAGGTGATTCAAATACACCAGTGATTGCTCCTAGCTCCAAACAAAGATTTGATAGTGTCAATGGTGGGAAGCTCTCGGGGTTGGTCAAGTTAGAGCGGATTCAAACTGATGTTTTTCACCCATATATCATTTTGGATGTTGTGAAGAAAGGGTGTTACCATTCATACGCGTGTTTTTACTAAGCATACACTCCTTGCTGTGATTTTAATAGAAATATCTTTAGCAGTTGATTCTCTCTCTTCTTCACTCCCATTTTCTCGACCACTGAATCCTTAACTAGCTTTTTCATGATTTCATTGTGATTCTTTTCTATTATGATTTCATCATTCTTCAAAATCAATATTTTATTTCTTCTCCACCGCACTTTTATTATTTCTACAAGGATCGTGTTCAAATCGGTATTGAAATATTGTGCTTACATTCATTGTTGATCATCCACAATTTTTTTAGTTTGAAATCGAGATTAGTAAATATAGATCCATTTTTATTTTTTGGGGTATTTTCTTCGTTCCATCAGCAGCAGCGGGAAGTTGTTGGTCGGGAAAGAGATATGGTTGGGTTGTGGCATTGTGGTTGAGCCACACCTAGCAATACCTTTAGGAATACACGTAACAATTGAATTATAGAGGATGTGAAAATACGCCGATAAAAATGTCCATATCTGGTATCCTCTTGTGGCAAGTGTGGTGTTGATAAGTATCTAATGAATGCAATAGTTGTTGCAAAATAGTTTGACTACCCATATCCTCTTTTCTAATTTTTATTATCGCATTATAAATGTGACTTAGCATACTAACATTTATATCATCAAGTCACCTTAATTATGACAAAATATGATTCGGTTTACAATGACTTTTATTCATTTCTTTTGACATACTATACTCAACATCATTCACTCTACCTACAAATACATATTCTTCCAAATACAATACAAGAGAGTGATTAAGCATGTCATTCACTATATTCAATCTTAATAAACCATCGGTTCCACTCTCTTCTATAAGTAAGAATGAACATTTCACCTTATTTGTGCAGGTAAAATGGTGACTTTTAACATAAACTCTTTTGTTGCTTTGTATTCGTCGCTTCTTTGAAATTCAAGCTATACTTTGTTTTTCAGACCTTTACTTTGCTTCTCAAACATTTACTTTTCAATCGGAGAATGATGATAACATTATTGTGCTTCCTTCTAACATCTTTTACCCACTAAACTATATCATCCCGAGTACAAAATACTATATCACGCAAATGCCGAATCAATTTCATCATTCTCACAGTTAACAAATACATGATCGCATATAACATCACTCAACTAATCAACAAATGGGTCATATGGTCCACTTCCATCAATATCAATATCGTCTTGTGTACTATATCTAGAGTCTACTACATGACAATGAACATTTTTACTTTATTTGTTGACATTTGACACATTAAGAATAATACTTGAACATTAACAAAAATACAGAGTACAACACCTTACTATGTCCAAAAATCTAATTGTGATACACCCAAGTAATGTATGTATTAGAAGAGAGCCACACACAGTGCATGCATATTACTAAAATGTTGTGTCTCAAACACGTCACATAGAGAAGACATATGCACCTGGGTTGCGATGACTAATGAAGAAGGCAAATGCTTATGGCACGTCAATTGGTAAGAACCGATGCGCCTAGCGCACACCTCTTTCCTAATAAAAAACACTCACCTCATTGGAAACTTGATCTTTTTGATCAATTTTTGTGCGATTGATTGCTAGATCGATGAAAGGCATTGAATAATATCTACATTATAGTTGTGAGGAATAGAATAAGGTTGAAAATAGATTAAAATATATCAAAAATGATAAAATAAATTGAAAATCATGATTGAAAGTGATGCAAGAAAAACACACAAAGGTGTGAGAAAAAATTATGACAGTGGTCGGGCTATGATGACTATGATGGTAGGACTATTAGAGTGAAGGGGTGTGGGAAGGGGGTATGGGATTAAAGAAAAATTGTAGGAGGATAATTTTGAGTTTTTTTTTAAAAAAAAAGAGGTCTATGTTTAGTAAAAAGAGTATGAATAGTAATTATTGTGAAGAAAAAGGATTACAATTTGCACACCCCTTTTATTATCCGCACACCCATTTTTTTCCTCTCCACACCCAATTCTAATATTCCCTTTTTTTTTACTACAGTGAGCGACATTTCATTCGTTTAAAGCTATTGTTGCTTTCTTTGTAGCCAAAGAATACATGATTATATCTTACAAACCTCATCGGAGATTTATGAAACAAGAAAGAAGAGAAACAAAAAAAAGAGAAAAAGATGATTGATCCAACCGATTTTCAGGTTTTTCTAAGTTTTAAGAGGTTGATTCTTAGTAATATCTTTGTATTTTTGTAGGTTTGTGTTGTTATTTTATTTTATTTTTCATTTTGGGTAACATTTTATGGTTTTGGATAGAAGGATTCACTCACCATATTTTTTATTTGAAATGTGACACATATGCATCTATCTTCAAGTAGAGAGATGTGGCGAAACAATGTCTCTCTCTAAAGGGGATATGTGATGAGGTGCATCTCCCCAAAGGTGAGACATGACTCGACTGTGTCTCCATCAAATGAGACATGCATGTGTTATGTGTTATATATGCTTCAAATCTTATATCTTTTTATGTATTACATAATAACAAATAACTCGAGCAAAAGCACTTATGATGAAATTGATTCTAAGAAAATGATTATCGATAAAAGTACTTATTATACTAAGACTATAGAGACTGGAAGTTATTGTAGTACACTGAATAATGTATTCCTTAACCGATTGACCGATTAAGTAGAAGAAATATTTGTTGATTGTTAGAATGATGGACTTGATTATTAACACGTTTTTATAAAAAGAATGTGTTTAGCAGTATAGTGAACTTATTGAGTATGTAAGAAATGTTGAGAGGAAGCATAATATTGTTATTATTATTTTCATTCGAAAAGTAAAGGTATAAGAAGTAAGGTATGACTTAGGTGTGAAAGGAGTGACAAGTAGGGGATGAATACAAATATTGATATTGAAAAGAGCACGTGGACTAATACTAAGAAGATAGACTATTCATTTTTATTAAGAAGAGTATGGTTATTAGAAGTTGAATGTAGTGAATGAGACACAACCAGCCTTTAGGCTTATATCTTGAAAGACATGCTTTCATAGGGAGATTGAGTGGATTTGAGTATAGTGTGACAAAGACCTTATAAAAAGTTATTGCAAACAAAACCATATTTTGATGCATTTAAAGCAAGTTGATAAGGCAAATATTAATACGATAAGGTATGTTTATAATACATGAATGAAAATTAGAAAGAAAGATAGAGATTCTTGAAGTTTTGTACAACAACTACTAAATGATCTAAACACTCACCAATATTATACATTGAATCATAAAATCCTTGATACAGATATTGTAAGTAACATTGTATTTATACATCCTCATTCAATGTAACTATTACTTGCATTTCCATGTGTATTGGAGTTTAATAGCATATATAAAATAAATATTTAAGAATTTTATTTTACTTTTTTAAAATGTTGGGTTGGATGTAGTATGTAATGGTTATATATATTTCATATTTTGCAAGTATAAGATGTATTTCCTCGAGGTTGATGGGTTCACATCAACCTCAAGAATTCTTTTATAGCCTTCGATTTTATGAGTGTAAAAAATGAAAAAAATTATGTTTGAGTATTGAGGTGTATGAAATAGTTATGCACTCCAAACAACTTTACACATGTAATCTACAGTGATCGTGATTGTGATATGACATTGTGAATGTTATTCAAATCATATTTATGGATGTGGCTTACTTTTTTTATATAGATGGTATATCGTGAAAAACATTAAAGCATTTATTATAAAATTGACAAGAAATAAAGAGACGAGGAGTGCATTTGGTGTAAGTTGGAGGAATGTTGTCCATCCACTAGATAAATCAATTACAAGGAGACGGATGAAGTAATGAAATTAAAGTGTAAAGAATTTCCTACTCTACTCTCTTGTATTAAAGAATAATCGTTGGACCCATATAAGGAGAGATTATGTCAGCATGAAAAGAAGAGTGATTGATTATGATACTTATACAACTAATATGCATATAAAATTGATTGTTAATCCATATATATCATCTATTATTTTTGAATCTTATTATAATTATTTATTAAAGGTTGTTAGGATAGAAAGTGCACACACAATATTGAAAGGGTTCTTCAATAAAGAGATTTGATACGATTTGAAGACAACTACATTCATTGATAGAGTTTGAGATAAAGAATTGAAGAAGTCATTTCAAGAATTACAAAACATCACCATGGTGTGACATAAGATATTATAGCAAGCTTCTAAAAAGTGTATCTTCGGAGTACAATGAAGTCAACCACGAGATCACGATAGAACCATAAGTCGAGATAAATTGAGTATTTGCACATTCTCGATTGAGATTGAGCAATACGCATATCAGAAGATCAAGATAACGTCGAGTGAGCGCAGTTGAGTTGATGAGGTTGTCGAGAATCGATCAGTGATACGTGTTATGAGAGAGAAAATGCAAAAACATTATTTTGAAAAGAAACTCAAATAACATTGTATGTTTAGTAACGCTGGGTGTATGTATAGTAGCACCAATGTCCGCTTGTTGCTTCTCGTCATCGAGATTTCAGTTCTGCCTGTTGGACCTCCGTGCGACCCGATTGGTTTGCGCCAAGTCTTTGTCTCAGCTCTGCCCTGACTGGACAAAATATAGCACCCAGGTTGTCCCGAAAGCTGAAGAAGGTACTGGAATGCCGTACTGAATCGCCGGAGATGGTGGCGTCGCTCGCCACCCTCGGTTCATTCTACACGAGCAACACTGCACACGATCGCCGTCACCTCCGAACAACGATTGAGAAGCGATCTCTCTCCATCAATCACGAGTTTCTCCTCGCCGCCGCACCCTCCCTTGAGGTAGTTAAGCCACAAGATCCTTTCCTCGCTATCGCTGATTCAGCAGATCCGATCTTCACTCGCAATTCTTTCGCGTTACATATGGAAAAATGAGATGAGATTTGCGGAGAGAATCTGAAAGATTGAAATTTCTACTGCTATCGATTTTGTTAATGCAGGCACTGGATCGAGTGGAGGAGAACGTGAATGAATTGGAGGAATGTTGCGATAAGTATGATTCTGTTTTTCTTTTTCTAAACTTTCTGCATCTTTTCTTTGTGGATGCTTCCGAGACGAGTATAACTACTTAAATGCGTAGGAAGTCATTAACCTATTGCGCTTAGGGCGTTTAACTTTGATGTAGCGGAGAGTTTCTTCTCTGACGAAAATCTTTTGGGAATTGCCGGGCTTCATTCCGGAATATGTGTGCGAGGCGTTTGGGTTGCTTTAAGGAAACTTTATTGTTTCACTCACTTGTCGAAAATGCTTTCACGTAGAGCAAGATTCATTAGATCTAGAACTAAGTCGCGTTTGGGTTGATAAACAAGTTAAGTTTCTTCTTTCCTCTATGTTGAACCGCTTTGTTCCGGTCAAAATGGGGCAAGGTTCATGATCTCTTTGTGAGTGCGCGCACCTGTATATGTGTCTTATGAGAGAGAGTATGATATAAGACAGTTGAAACATTCGAAGTACGAACTTAGGGATGTTCATGCGGAGGGGATTCCTCATTCTCGTGGAGATCCATCTCGAAACATGGAGCATATTTGGGAAGTGGAAACAAGGGCGAGGATGGAGAGAGCAGGTCCCCTCCCCAACCCCTTCTCTCATTGACCCATATTGTATAGGATACGGTTATGTGATAATCATACAGTATCATACGATGTTTAATATTTTAAAAATAAAAAAAAAAATCATTAAAAAAATAAAAAATAAAATAACAAAAAATAACAAATTATTAGAAAACACAATCAACATTAATGATTAAACACAATCGAATCAATAAGCTTAAGCTTAAGAGCTAAGAAAGTTAAAGTTATTAAACACCTCAAAGTTACAAACTCAAACCAACATGTCAGTTCAGATTAAGAGAGTTCACAATCTTAAGATTACAATACAAAATACAAATACAAATTACAAAGTTCATACTTCAAACTCAGAGTTCAATTTCAATGTTTTATTCCAGAAAAATATGGATCAAAATCAACAAATACATCATAAGTGTTATAGTTAGAGTAACCAACATTATTGTATCACCACTATCACCATCATCTCCCTCTTCCTCCTCTATAATCCAGTCTTCCAATCCAACACCTTCCACATTGTCATCTCCAATCTCTATTTAAGCAATCTATTGCCCTCTAGTTTTCATCCTCTAAATTGATGAGACTCTCATTCGACTCAATCATAAAAAATATTTACATTTTATAACTAAGTGGGTCATATGGCACCTTTCTTGTCCTTCTTCCATCTCTTTATATTTATCTATAAAAAAATAAAAGAAAAAGTATAATAATATTATATACTTCCAAAATCATTCAAATATATAAATAAACTTATTATGAGTAAGGACTAAAAAGAAACAATATATTAAATTATTACCTTTGCCCTAACTTCATATTTTGTACAATATATACCAAATCACAAAGACGAGCATACTCTAAACTGATTCTCTTCTTTATGTGAATTCATTCGAATAAATTTCAATTTCTTTCACATCCACTCAAACTATATGTTTGACTCAATATTCACCGAGCAAATCTCAGTAAGTTTACTCAATATATGCTGAGCAAATTTTAACAAATTTGGTGTATCTACACCAAAGCGAGCCCACCATTAATCTAAAATAAAATATAATAATAAGCACTATAAGTCATAATCAATTTAAAATCATACAATTTATAACATCAATAAAAAAATCATACAAATAATTTATATACTTGCTTAGCTCTAAGTGAATGTTACTAAGTAGATGAATCTTGTACAAGATCAATTACATTAAATATCCCCTTTTTAACTTCTTCGTCCTCTCCAAAGTTGGGAAAAAAGTTAATAGAGGGATTAAGAAAATATGCACTTGCATGCAAATCTTGATACATTTGTTGGTTCCAATATGTATCAATTATCTTTCAAATCTTCTTTAGAAGTGACTGTTTGCAGTCAAAGTTTGTTTCTATTTTCAATTTGGCCTTACCCATTGCATCATATATATATATATATTGAAAATAATATCTATTATAGCAATCTCCTCCATCTTTCTCAATGAATATATGGAGCCTTATTCATGAGATGCAAACATCTTTTTCAATATATTTGTGTATGTCAAGACTTTAAACAATGATAACATTCATAACAAATCTTATCCTGAAAGCCTAATCAACTCCCTTCCACTCATGTAGATTCTCATTACATGAGTGATTATAAATAAACTTTGTAACATTTCTTTATGCATTAATCAACAACAACAACTAAGCCTTTTCCCATACTAGACGGGGTCGGCTACATGGATTCTTTGTTTCCACAGAGCCCTATCATGTGTCATGTTAACAGTTAACTCACAATAAGCTAGCTCATTCTTTATTGTTTCTTTCCAACACTTTTGTGGTCATCCTCTACCTCTTTTAATACTTTCAAAATTTAGTTTTTCATACCTCTTTTAAAATTTACTTTTGTGTTAGGCTTCCGACAGCCAGCGTAAAACTTCGTCGGATTTCTACAACATGAATTACAAAAATTATGAACATTGCTTTGAGGCGTTCCCGCCTAGCGACGTGCTGCAGAGCCCGAATGCAGTAAGAAGTAAGCAAGGGCCACTACATTTTCGCCCGAATGTAGTGAATCAATTGCAGAGAGGGTTCCCACATCATGGACGGGTGTGGGTAAAGAAGTTAGTCCCGCTACATTGCCGCCCGAATGTAGTGAAAAATTTTCAGAGAGGGTCTCCGCATTTTGATTATGGATGGATGCGGGGGGGGGTAAGGAAGCTAGTCCTAGATAATAAGATTCGTATTGGTTCTTGGAATATCGGAACATTATCGGGTAAGCTAATGGAGGTGGTAGATACTATGATTCGGAGAAAGATTCATATTCTATGTTTACAAGAGACAAAATGGGTTGGAGAAAAAGCAAAGGAGATAGAGGATACAGGTTTTAAATTATGGTACTCAGGTAAAGAAAAGGCCCGAAACGGAGTTGGTATTATCATAAATAAAGATTTAAAGGAGAGTGTAGTAGACATACAACGATATGGTGACCGAATCATGACATTGAAATTAGTGTTAGGAGTAGAGGTTTTGAATATAGTTTGTGCTTACGCACCCCAAGTAGGACTAGAAGATAGTATAAAGACAGTTTTTTGGGAAGAGTTAGATAAGGTGTTTCAAAAGATTCCACAAAGGGAGATGATTTGTTTAGGAGGAGATTTAAATGGACATGTCGGTAAAGAGGCATTAGGATATCAAGGGATTCATGGAAACTTTGGTTATGGGGATATAAACGAGGAAGGTAGGGAGATTTTAAATTTTGCTATGTCATTTGATCTCTTTATAGTCAATACAATCTTCAAAAAACGAGATGAACATTTAATTACTTATAAGAGTGGCTTATCACAAACACAAATTGATTACTTTATTTGTAGAAAAAAAGATAGAGCGTGTTGTAAAGATTGTAAGGTAATTCCAGGAGAAAGCTTAACCACCCAACATCGACTTTTAGTTATGGATTTACAAATAAAAAAATGGACAAAGAAGAAAAGAGTGCATCGAGCTATTCGGACTAAATGGTGGAACCTCAAAAGTGAGAAAGAAGATATATTTAAACAAAAAGTCCTTCAAGGAGATGTTTGGAATTATGTTGGCACACCCTCTGATATGTGGAACAATATGGCTATACATATTAGGAAAGTGGTGAAAGATGTGTTAGGGGTATCTAAGGGAGGTGTACCGGCACAAAAAGAAGCTTGGTGGTGGAGTGAAGTAGTACAAAACAAAATCAAGGCAAAGAGGGCATGTTACAAATTACATTATGCTAAGAAAACTAGTGAAACTTTAGAAGCTTATAAGAAAGCAAAGAAGGAAGCAAAAAAGGCCGTTAGTGAAGCAAAAGCTAAGATTTGGGAGGACTTATATAAAAAACTCAACTCAAAAGAGGGTGAAAGAGACATTTTTAGGATAGCTAGGGCTAGAGATAAGAAAACTAAAGATCTTAATTATGTTAGATGCATAAAAGACGAGGATGAAAAAATTCTAGTGGCAAATGATGATATAAGAAATAGATGGAAAAACTATTTTTATAATCTTTTTAATGAAAATAAAGATGTTAGTATTAGTTTAGGAGATTTAGCCAAGTCAGAAAAGTATATAAACCACAATTTCTACCGACGTATTCAAAAGAATGAAGTCAAAGAGGCTCTTAAACATATGAAGAGTGGTAAATCGGTAGGACCAGATAATATTCCTATAGAAGTTTGGAAAATACTAGGAGAAATAGGAATCACTTGGCTCACAAGACTATTTAATGAAATATGGAAAAACCAAAAGATGCCCGAGGAATGGAGAGCAAGTACACTTATACCCATATATAAAAACAAGGGAGACATTCAAAATTGTGCGAATTATCGAGGTATCAAGTTAATGAGTCATACTATGAAATTATGGGAAAGAATTATTGAACGTAGGTTAAGACAAGTATCAAGTACAACAGAGAACCAATTTGGATTTATGCCTGGTAGATCTACTATTGAAGCGATTCACCTTTTGAGACGTCTTATGGAACATTTTAGAGCAAAAAAAAAAGACCTTCACATGATATTTATTGATCTAGAAAAAGCTTATGATAGGGTACCGAGGGAGGTTCTTTGGAGAACTTTGGAAAAAAGAGGTATCCCATTGACATATATTAACCTTATAAGAGACATGTATGATGGTGCAAAAACATGTGTGAGGACTCATGAAGGAACGACAGACTTCTTTGAAGTTAATATTGGGTTACATCAAGGATCAACTTTAAGTCCATACTTATTTATAATGGTGATGGATGAGTTAACAAAACATATTCAAGATGAAGTACCTTGGTGTATGTTATTTGCAGATGACATTGTATTAGTGGAGGAGAGTAAGGAAAAAGTTAATAGAAAATTGGAACTATGGAGAGAAACATTAGAAAACAAAGGCCTCCGACTTAGTAGAACAAAGACAGAATATATGGAATGTAAGTTTGATCATTTGGCTACTTCAGAGGACATAGAAATTAAAATTGGCACACATTGCATTCCCCAAAAGGAAAGTTTTAAATACCTAGGGTCAATTTTTCAAAGTGATGGAAGAATTGATGGAGATGTTACACATAGAATTAATGTTGGTTGGTTAAAATGGAGAGGAGCATCAGGTATTCTTTGTGACAAGAAGATACCATTAAAATTAAAAGGTAAATATTATAGAGCAGTAGTTAGGCCTGCCATGTTTTATGGTTCTGAGTGTTGGGCAGTTAATCATCAACATGTACAAAAGATGTCTGTGACAGAAATGAAGATGTTGAGATGGATGAGTGGTCATACAAGAAAAGACCGTATACATAATGAGGTTATTAGAAACAAATTAGGAGTGGCACCAATAGAGGATAAAATGAGAGAACATCGTTTAAGATGGTTTGGACATATAGAAAGAAGATCAAAAGAAGAACCTGTAAGAAGGTTAGAAAACCTAAATTTGGAAAGTATTAAAAGAGGTAGAGGACGACCACAAAAGTGTTGGAAAGAAACAATAAAGAATGATCTAGCTTATTGGGAGTTAACTGCTAACATGGTACACGATAGAGATCTGTGGAAACAAAGAATCCATGTAGCCGACCCCGTCTAATATGGGAAAAGGCTTAGTTGTTGTTGTTGTTGTATACCTTCTTACGGGTTCTTTTGATCTTCTTTCTATATGTTCAAACCATCTTAAACGATATTCTCTCATTTTATCCTCTATTGGTGTCACTCCTAATTTGTTTCTAATAACCTCATTATGTATACGGTCTTTTCTTGTATGACTACTCATCCATCTCAACATCTTCATTTATGTCACAGACATCTTTTGTACATGTTGATTATTAACTGCCCAACACTCAAAACCATAAAACATGACAGGCCTAATTGTTGTTCTATAATATTTACCTTTTAACTTTAATGGTATCTTCTTATCACAAAGAATATCTAATGCTAGTGTCATCTGTATCGCACCGTATCGTATGATATGGTGCGATATGTATCATATCGTGGGGGCGATACGCAAAAAAAAAAATCAATTTTTTTTTCAAAATTTTTTTTCCAATTTTTTTTGCAGATTTCTGGCCTCTCTTCACTTCCCTCCAAGGCATCCTCCGATATGCTTGTAATTTGGGTTTATAATTTCATTTATTGAATAAGAATAATTTATGAACAAATAAAAATTATGACAAAATCATTTTCCTTTCTGTTGCCAACTTTTAGGTATATTTCTGCTAGCAGCTTCTAATTTTATGAGATCGCAAACAATTAAAAACATTTGGTTGTCTCGGTTCATTGAGTGGGTATTTCACAACTTCACTATTTTAGAGTTCACCTTACATAACTTCTATTGAGTGGAACATGATCAACGTGTGTGAGACTTAACTCAGTCTGTAAAGTGAGAAATGAAGCTCAAACATTAGTTAAAAAGGTAGTCTCCAGTAAGAGAAAAAGGGGATATCATCAAGTAATAATATCACATCTCTAAGGTGTCATAGACTCAATAATCAAAGAAATGGAGCTCATTGTTTTTCTCACATGAAAATTAGCAAATATGATAACTACATATACAAAGATAGCAGTTTGTTAATTTTGATATATTAGATGAGTGGATTATGGAAGATAACGAAGAAAATGCACTCCTAACCGAAGAAGACAGCATAAATTAATTTGAAGTGCAACAACATCATGAAGGAGATAAAAAATTTCATTTTAAAGCAGAAGGTGATGAGAAACTTTGAATTTTTATCAAGGAGAAGATGAAGATTATTTAGTTAATGATCCTGATACAAATTTACAATATGTAAAATGTAAATGTATTTCATTTTTTGCTTCAAAATATGTAATTTTGGATTCAATTGTTCAATGTTGAATATTCAATATGTGCTAAACTTTGCATTATATGAATTTAAAGCAATTACCTGATTTTTCTCGATTTTTTTTTCAGATTTTTACTAATTTTTCTTGATTTTTAAAATATTTTTTATATTATTTTAATATTAAAGTATGATACGAGCGATACGATACCCCCGTATCATGGAGCCTAGCGATACGTGATACGATACGCGTTAGACAACACTGCCTGATGCTCCTCTCCATTTTAACCAACCAGCATTAATAGTCCACTTAATTTTATCCACTAAACTAAAATCCTCAAGCATTAAGTCTATGCAATGTGCAACACATGGGTCCACATTGAGGATGGATGGTTCCATTGGGAGCAAATTATTTGCAATTTGAATAATGGGACAGGTCATTGGATTTCAAAAATAATACTCTTTGGACATTAGACCAAGAAATTTACTAACAATCTATGTTGATCTATCTGTCCAACCATCAATCATAAAGAACAACCTGTAAGCTTCTACGACTCCTTAAATTAAGAACTCTGTTCAACCCATTTTTGTAGCAATATACTCCTCAAAGCTTTAAGTAGGAACCCTATAACCTCATCCCGCTAGCAATAACATCTATATTTTATAACAATATATCCCTCAAAGCATGATAAGTAGGAACCTGTAAACACCCCAAAAATTCCAAATTTCAAAACTCCCAAAACTTCAAAAGTCATCTCGAAGCCAAAGCAAGAGAAACAAGAAAAATTCAAGCTCGTTCGGAGAAAAGCCCGATAGAAGGCCAAAATCGTAATTTGAGTCAAAAAGCAAAAGCAGCTCCAAAGTGCATAAAGAGGCCAAGAACCTGATGAAGTCGACAGAAGTCAAAGACACGGCCCGTCAGACTGAAGAACGGAATCCGTGAGGAAATTTGAGATCGATAGCACCAGAAATCGGCCAAAAACAGAAAAAGGCGGATCAAAATAGACGCTAGAATGTCTTGAGAAGCAGAACATCAGTCGGAAAAAGAACTTGGGGAAAACCCAGGCCGAAATTGGGTAGCCGAGGAACCGGAGTCCGCTCAAAACCGACTGTGAAAAGCACTAGAAAGGACTCAAAGAAAGGAGCAGAAAAATTTAGATTGGATCTTGACCAAAATATCCAGATCCAAACCCAAATAATATTTGAATCAGATCTGGATCCCAATATCCATATCCGAGATCCAAATCTAAACCCAAATATATTTGAATCGGATCTAGATCTCAAAACCCAAATCCAATATCTAGATCCAAACCCAAATGATATTTAGATCGGATCTGGATTCCAAGATCCAAACCCAAGACTCATCCTCTTGCCTATAAATAGAGGTGAGGGGTGTATGAAAGTTCCCGTGAAATCTCTTGGGAGGAGAGAGAGTGAGAGAGTGGGTCTTAGCCATGTGGGCTCGGTAAAGTGGGGGTGGGCTCAAGCCATGTGAGTCTAACCTAACCAAGGGTTGCAACAAGGTGGGCTTGGACCGAAGAGGAGGCTGCAACAAGGTGGGCTCGGTATGGATGCACATGGTGGACCCGGCTCCAAGAGGTAGGACCTTCAAAACCTAACCCTAACCATATCCCACCCGCCGCATCCTGCCGCCTACCTCCCACATACCGACCTAAACCTACCCTCACCCCAGTTCAACCTAGCACACCACCGCACACCCCCTACCTAGCCTAAACCAGCCTAACTGAGTGCACCAACACTCGGTTTGAGCCTACCCCATCACCTCATCCCATCCGCACCCAAACACCCACCACCCGCGCACAGGACCTATACCTCGTGCCGCACCCCTGCTGCACTCGGCTACACACCCTGCCGCCTGCTTCTCGACTTGCACCTAGTGCAGCGTCCCACACCTTACCTGGCACCTACCCCGGCACCGCCTGCACACCTCTCATCTCAGCCTTAGCATCGCCTTGGCCAACACCCCACCGCACGCCTCGCACGATGCCCCTACCATGCCTAGCCGTGGGCTACATCCCTGCAACGCCCCAAACCACTTTGCCTTAGTCGCACTGGCCCCAACACCTTGCTGCATCCATCCAGCACTTGCCCAACCAACACCCCACGACCCAGCCCTACCTGAACTAGCTAGGATTGGACTCACTCACTCCTTGGCCGAACATAGCCCAAACCAAGCTCGAACACACTTGGCTGCCTCCAAGTGAACCCAAGCTCAACTCTCACGTCGCCCCACTCCCAACCAGCTTACCTCTTGGTTGCACGTCACCAAGGCTCGCCACTTAAAGGAACTGGCCCCTTTGCGGCAACATGACGATGCCTTGACCCGGGCTCAACACAAAGAAGGTCGGCACGACCTAGCAACAATCTCGAATTCAAGTTAGGAAAAGTGTAAGTCTTCCAAAATATATATCAAATTGCTTTTCCTATTCAATTCAATTCGATACGGGGTTGTAATAATGGAGCGAAGTCTCCTCCCAAAATGTAATATTTGTGCTTGATACACAAGCCACACACGTACACTTGAGCCTTATCGCTCTTAATCGTACACAAGGGACACCCACGTGCACTTGAGCCTTTCCGCTCTTAATTGCACATGATTACACACACATTGAGCCTTTCCACTCTTAAGCTAAAGTATATATTTCCATTCAGGTATTTACTTTAGTGAAAGCTGTGTGAGTTGTCATTTTGATTTCACACGAGAAGCACACAAAAGCACTCGAGCCTTTCCGCTCTCCACTCTCACACACATTTTGAGCCTTTGTTGCTCATAGGATATAACATACTTATATATTTTCAAGTTGTGTGAGTTTACTTCTCGTCGAGTTGCATTTTCCTTTGTGTGGATTTACATTAAGTCGTGTGAGTTGCTTTACATTTCGGGTATTTACATTAAGCTGCGTGAGTTGCACTTCAATTTCGGGTATTTACATTAAGTTGTGTGATTGGTGCTTTCAATTTGAGCCTAGCTCACATCATCCTCTCAAAACCCAAAAATATTTGTGTATCTTTGCATTCGTGCGCTTCCAAAGAAGCCCCGAATCCTCGCACAAACCACATTGAAAATATGCCACATATTCACAGACATATCCGGCCTAAATAGCTAAAAATTCAAAGACGTAGGGTCGTCCAGCCTCCGTAAGTTAAAAATCGCCAAAGTGCACGAAACCAAAACCTTTCAAAAACAACTCAAATAAGTTTTGAAGTTGAAATTGTTTGAAATGAAGTTTCTAAGCGTTTAAACCGACCCTTGAGCACCGGTTCAAGAAAGTTTAAGCGAAAAGATCTCGCTTTCCCATGATCGCCAAAAAGTCAGATATTTTCAAAAATCTTCACTAGTTTGAGTAAGCTAGCTGGCACGGCCTTAGAAACGATGTAGGCACGAAAGGTTCATTTCTGGTCTTATAAACCGGGAGTGAGAATTTTCATTGTTTACAAATTAGCACACCCGGTGGTAGCCGGGTCTTAAGTAAACTTCAAACAAACAAGTTATACTTCAAAAACGTGTTTTCAAAATTCGTGCATACTAAAAATTTGCAGAAAAATGGAGCAAAAGCCAAGAAAATCCTCGTCGAGTAAGCTAAAGCAGGTTTTCAAAACAGTTAAAGTCCGAGAAGAGTTGGCTGATGTTTGGGAAATGTTTCAAAAGATGGATGCTTTAAGAAAAGAGTTTAAAGCCCATCGATCGCATAGCTGCTTATCTCGGGCACATAAAGATCGTGAAAAGAAAACCGATCTCAAACTCGATGAAGGATTGGAGGTTAAAGACAAAACCCAAAAGAGGGACAAGTCAGCCACTCCCAAGTCTCCAAACTCTCAAAAATCCAAAGAAAAATCGAAAAAAAAATTGTCTATTTCAAAAAACCAAAAAAATCTTGAAAATTTTCGAAAAGACAAAAAAATTGAAAAACAAAACTTTGAAATTTCAAAAGCTACAAGTGAAATCCCTAAATCTGGGCACACACATAGTAGGACACAAAATCCACACCCCACAAAAAGACGAGTCACAAACAGGTAGGGTTCGAAAAGAAACGCCTCGAAAAGCCACGAGAGCTCGAAACAGAGTCACTCGGGAACACAGCCTGTTCTCACCATGAAAAGGTAGACAAGCCAAAAAGAGGTATGGCTGAAACCTATCCTCCTCAAAACTCTCTTCTTAAAATAGGGTCATCAGATGCATTGGATCACCCCCATGCACACACAAACCCACAAAATGTGCCCAAAATAGAGGATTTTCAAGGTGCGCCAAATGTCCCGCACCACCAAAAAGAGTTTCAAAAACAAAAAGTTCAAAAAATGGTAGACATGGAGACCCCTAAGGCATGCATCGACATCCTAAGAGCTCATAACCCTACCATCAAAGAACCCACTTCGTCAAGCCTAGTCTTGTACTCTGAACCTAAGACTACGGCTTTGAAATAAAAAAATCTATCCCTAGGGGCACCACGAGTTGAACCTAGGGAGCAAGTCAAAATCCTCAAGGGATCAAGCATGGCTTCCCTTCAAAAACAAGTCTCCCAAACCAGGGTCATATGGAAGCCCAAGTCTTCCATCACCCCGAAACATCCAAAGTCTCTCGAGGGACCAAGTTTGGCTTCCCTTGAAGAAAATAGCTCCCAAACCCGGGTTATGTGGAAGCCTGAGTCTTCTATCACCCCAAAATCCAAACTCCCACTATCCAAAACAAAACGGGTATATACCCATAACATGGATGATTCCATATTCCAAGACCATGAATTATATCAAAACTTTTTGAAAAACAAAAAGTCTTGGAACATGATTCTAAACATGGGATATAAACCCTACATAGGCCTAGGAGCCAAAAACCAAGGTAGGCTAGAACATGTCCTACCTAAAGCCAACAGAAATCTATATGGATTGGGCTACAGCCCACCCATACCTCCTGAGCCACCACCTAAGACCATCTGGGTCAAGGGTGCCTTGTAGAACCTCCTAAAACCGAAACCCATGGCTTAGAACTATTTATTAGAGTCTGATTCATGAAGTTTTCTTTGTAGGTTCAATGGAAGATCCCTACCTTTTCAAAAATCCAAAAAAATCAGATATTGCCAAAAAAAACCAAAAAAATTGAAAACCCTCAAAATCTCAAAAACATTTGAAAAATCTGAAAATTCCAAAAGAAATTTATTTCAAAAACCTTTTCAAAAGAAAGCCTTTATACAAATCCTTGAATTTGTATTTCGAAAAAGACAAAAAAATGAAAAAATTTCAAAAACAATGGCCATGTACAAAGCCCATTCTCGAAAGTTTCAAAATACTTTCAAAAATTGTATATACTCCCAAAAACCCAAAAGTGTCCAAATGCTGGTCATGTATACCTTTTTGCCTAGAGCTTCCTCAAAACTGAAAAGCTCAAGAATCATTAAAGTAAGGAGGAATAATCATCTCTAAGCTTCTTGAAATTCATAAAATCCTTGACTTATAGAAAATTTAGGAATTTTTAGAAGTGAGTCCAACCCATAGTGCGTGCATAAACATCATGCATTACATTTTGAAATCATACATGTGCATAAACAACATCGGGTCTAGACATCATCTTAGAACTCGAATTTAGGGTTTATGTAAAACCAAAGAGGCAATGAGAGTCGACCCCTTAAGTATCGAGCCATCATAGGCATGTTTCCATATGAATCAAATCTGAAACCTTCAAGGTGGATTTCAAAAATGAGAATCTCGAAAAAGGGTCAGCATTTTACAAAAAGCCTTTCAAAAATATTTTGATAAAAAACCTCCAAAGCATTACAATTCATACATCGGGTGCTTGACTCGATCAAAATGAAGATGGTATTCATACAAAATGTGCCATACATTTCAAAAACTCTATTGGCATGTGAAAGAAATCACCAAGCCAAAAGAGAAATCGTGCTTGGCCTTGCTGTAGGCCCCAAATTCGAGACATTATCTCCCATGTCATGGAAAAGGGAATGATGTTGATTCATTGAAGCACTCATTTGAAAAACCTATCTTAAACAGGTAGGTCAAATAATTGGCAACCCCTTTCAACGGAGTATGAGTTCAAACTCAAAACCCCATTAAGGGACAAGCCCTACATCGTGTGGCTGAAGTGTATCTTCGAAACACATTCCCCACGCTTGATCAAATGCCCCATGAAGGCATGAATTTTCAAAATGAATTCCAAAAACCATGCTTGACCAATTATTTCAAAGAAAATCAAGCACAGGAAACATATTTCGATTAAGGGGCAGGTATAGAAATCATCTTCATATAGAAAGGGAGGATTTCCCAAAATTGCTTCTTCAAAAAAATCAAGTTTGAAACAAATTTAACCCTACATATGACTTTGAAAAGAAAGATTTTAAGCTTCTGGTTAATATGAAAACCTTGATGGTGTTAGGATAAACACATGAGTCCCACGATGAAAAATATGGAGACCATGTCAAATCAAATATGATGACCATGACGATCACTTAGGGCAGGTTATATTTTTCCATCCTTAAGCAAAAAGCATCATGATCATGTTAGAATACCATAAATATCAAATGCATGGGCATATCATCCCATCGTCCACCCTGAATCCCCTTTTTGAAAAAAACCATGGCCCTTCACCATGTGGCCATGTGCATCATACATCTCCATCAAGCTTGGGGCATTTTAAATGTATCCCCTAGACACCTTCCATGGAGAACTAATTTCATAAAAATGTATCTCCATCATGACATGTGAGATACATTTCAGATTTTCATCATTGCATAAAGCATGTATTTCCGTTGAGTCACATGGAGTGCATAGCATGCATCACATACATATCATATCACCCAAAAAGGCCCAAAAAGGTGGCAGTCCGAGTAGGAATGTCCCCATGTCTCAAAAAGGACACCAAAAATCATTAAATCATGTGGATATTGTGGGTAGAAATTTAGCAGACCCCGAAAATGCCCGAATATTTGAAAGGGTCTATGTTAAATTCTTTCGAAAAGATTTTTAAATCGAACTCCTTTGAAACTTCTTGAAAGAAGGATCAAGGTTGATTGTATGACCCCAAAGGAAGGAATCTATGCTTTACGAAAAGTTGAGTCTTCAAAAACAAAATTGGTGACATTTAAAAAATCCTTGGCTTACAAGATTAAGCCTTGTTCAAAATATCAAAATATTTTCCAATGGCAGAGGCTATTAAGAAATGGGACGATCTCGGTTGAATCGAGTAACCAAAGGGATAAGCTTTCCCCCCATTTTACTTTCTCTTCAAAAAGGAAAATTGGCGACGTCCAAAAGAAAAAAGAAAAAGGAGAATACAAAAACTCCTCCAAGAAGAGGTCTTCCCTTCATAAAGAGGGAATACAAAAACTCCTTCGAAAGAGGTCTTCTCTTTGAAAGAAAAAAGAAAAAAAAAAAGAGAACGCAAAAACTTCTCGAAAAAGAAGCCTTCCCAGAAAAGGGAATACAAAACTTTTTCAAAAGAGGTCTTCTCTTAAAAAAGAAAAAGAAAAAACCAAAGCTCAAAAGAGCGATTTTCCGACTCTTTGCCTAAAACTACGGGACGCTTCAGAAGGGACTGTGGTATCTCTTTCCCATATCCCCGCAGCTTATCCCCAAGGAAAAAGGTTCAAACTGTGAAAATCCTAAAGTAGGAATAAAATCTACTTATTTGGATTTCATTTTGTTTGAGAACTCGACTTTGTTTTGTAGGAAATGAAACTTTAAAATGTTTTCCAAGATTTCCTACCAAAAACCTCTACTTAATAGTAGGTATTGAAACCCGAATAAAGGGAAGTATGAAAAATTGGAAGTCATTTCGATAAAAGATAAAAGGAGTTCCTTTTGAAGAAGAAATTTTCAAAAACCCACAAAATGTAAAAAAAAAGGATAAATGGGTAGAACCTGCTTGGAGCAGACAGCCTCAAAAGGCTCTCTCCAGGCTCGAAAAATTCAAAAATGTCAAAAAGACATTGGTAAAACCTGCTCAGAGCAGTCAGCCTCAAAAGGCTCTCTTCAGGCTCAAAAACCCCAAAAATAAAAAAAAATCACTCATGCATGCATTCAAAGAATCATTCATGCATGATCATATATAGGAAAAATAGCTAGGAAAAGTTCTCTTTTTGCTAAAAATCCCCTCCTGTGGTCAAAGAAAACAGAGTTTTTTTTACGAAACAAAGAATGGTGTATTCTCTAGAAAATTTGGAAGAAAAATTACAAAAGGGGTGTTTCTTCTTCCAAAGAGGGGCATCTTTTAACATCCCAAAAATTCCAATTTTCAA
Source organism: Brasenia schreberi (assembly GCA_036023115.1). NCBI lineage: Eukaryota > Viridiplantae > Streptophyta > Magnoliopsida > Nymphaeales > Cabombaceae > Brasenia > Brasenia schreberi. The sequence goes on from JAYKKT010000051.1 coordinate 12,225,932, forward strand.
AACTCCCAAAACTTCAAAAGCCATCTCGAGGCCAAAGCAAGAGAAACAAGAAAAATTCAAGCCCGTTCAGAGAAAAGCCCGACAAAAGGCCAAAATCATAATTTGGGTCAAAAAGCAAAAGTAGCTCCAGAGTGCATAAAGAGGCCAAGAACTTGATGAAGTCAACAGAAGTCCAAGACAGGGCCCGTAAGAATGAAGAACGGAGTCCGTGAGGAAATCTGAGATCGATAGCACCAGAAATCGGCCAAAAATAGAAAAATGCGGATCAAAACAGACATCAGAATGTTCTGAGAAGTAGAACATCAGTCAGAAAAAGAACTTGAAGAAAACCCAGGCTGAAATTGGGTCGCCGAGGAGTCGGAGCCCGCTCAAAACCGACTGTGGAAAGCGCCAGAAATGACTCAAAGAAAGGAGCAGAAAATTTTGGATTGGATATGGACCAAAATATCTAGATCCAAACCCAAATAATATTTGAATCGGATCTGGATCCCAATATCTAGATCCGAGATCCAAATTCAAACCCAAATATATTTGAATCGGATCTAGATCTCAAAACCCAAATCTAAGATCCAGATCCAAACCCAAATGATATTTAGATCGGATCTAGATTTCAATATCCAAACCCAAGACCCATCCCCTTGCCTATAAATAGAGGTGAGGGGTGGATGAAAGTTCACGTGAAATCTCTTGGGAGGAGAGAGAGTGAGAGAGTGGGTCTTAACCATGGGTCTTAGCCATGTGGGCTCGGTCAAGTGGAGGTGGGCTCAAGCCATGTGAGTCTAACCTAACCAAGGGCTGCAACAAGGCGGGCTTGGACCGAAGAGGAGGCTACAACAAGGTGGGCTCGGTATGGATGCACAGGGTGGACCCGGCTCCAAGAGGTAGGACCTTCAAAACCTAACCCTAACCTAGCCGTGACCTAGCCTAAACTAACCTAACTGAGTGCACCTGCACTCAGTTTGAACCTAGCCCACTTCACTCCCCCATTCACCACCCGACACCCCATTGCCCCCATCACCAACCCCAGCCCCGCGGCGCACTACCATCACCGCGTGCTGCACCTTGTGCAGCACCCTGCTTGGCCTGCCAACCTACCACAAACCCCTACCCCGTGCCCCAACCAAAGCACCCCATCCCTCCTGTCACCACCAGCCCGCAACTGTCGCGTAGCCCCCTGCTGTGCGTGCCCTCCTGTCCATCCCGCGCACCTTGCGCGCCTAGTCCAACCGCGCCTCGCCGCACCCACTCCCTGTCCCTCACCATATCCGAGTCGCGACCCCTGTCGTGCGCCTCACCCGCGGCATCCTGTCGCCTACCTCCCACATACAGGCCTAAACCTACCCTCACCCCAGTTCAACCTAGCACACCTGGTTGGGCAAGTGCTGGATGGATGCAGCAAGGTGATGGGGCCGGTGCGGCAGCAGGGTGTGCGGCTAAGGTAAAGTGGTTTGGGGCGTTGTAGGGACGTAGCGCACGGCTAGGCATGGCAGGGGCGTCGCGCGAGGCGTGCGGTGGGGTGTTGGCCAAGGCGATGCTAAGGCTGAGATGAGAGGTGTGCAGGCGGTGCCGGGGCAAGTGCCAGGTAAGGTGTGGGACACTGCACTAGGTGTAGGTCGGGAAGCAGGTGACAGGGTGTGTAGCCGAGTGCAGCAGGGGGCTGTGAGTGCCCTCCTGTCCATCCCGCGCACCTTGCGCGCCTAGTCCAACCGCACCTCGCCGCACCCACTCCCTGTCCCTCACCATATCCGAGCCGCGACCCCTGTCGTGCGCCTCACCCGCGGCATCCTGTCGCCTACCTCCCACATACAGGCCTAAACCTACCCTCACCCCAGTTCAACCTAGCACACCTGGTTGGGCAAGTGTTGGATGGATGCAGCAAGGTGTGCGGCTAAGGTAAAGTGGTTTGGGGCGTTGCAGGGACGTAGCGCACGGCTAGGCATGGCAGGGGCGTCGCGCGAGGCGTGCGGTGGCGTGTTGGCCAAGGCGATGCTAAGGCTGAGATGAGAGGTGTGCAGGCGGTGCCGGGGCAAGTGCCAGGTAAGGTGTGGGACACTGCACTAGGTGTAGGTCGGGAAGCAGGCGACAGGGTGTGTAGCCGAGTGCAGCAGGGGTGCGGCACGAGGTGTTGGTCCTGTGCGCGGGTGGTGGGTGTTAGGGTGTGGATCGGATGAGATGATGGGGTAGGCTCAAACCGAGTGCTGGTGCACGCGGTTAGGTTGGTTTAGGCTAGGTAGGGGGGTGCACCCCACGACCCAACCCTACCTGAACTAGCTAGGACCGAACTAACTCACTCCTTGGCCGAACCTAGCCCAAACCAAGCTCGAACACACTTGGCTGCCCCCAAGTGAACCCAAGCTCAACTCTCACATCGCCCCACTCCCAACCGGCTTACCTCTTGGCTACACGTCACCAAGGCTCGCCACTTGAAGGAGCTGACCCCTTTGCGGCAACATGATGATGGCTTGACCCGGGCTCAACACAAAGAAGGTGGACACGACCTAGCAACAATATCGAATTCAAGTTAAGAAAAGTGTAAGTCTTCCAAAATATATATCAAATTGTTTTTCCTATTCAATTCAATTCGATACGGGGTTGTAATAATAGAGCAAAGTCTCCCCCCAAAATGTAATATTTGTGCTTGATACACAAGTCACACACGTACACTTGAGCCTTATCGCTCTTAATCGTACACAAGGGACACCCACTTGCACTTGAGCCTTTCCGCTCTTAATTGCACATGATTACACACACATTGGGCCTTTCCGCTCTTAAGCTAAAGTATATATTTTCATTCGAGTATTTACTTTAGTGAAAGCTGTGTGAGTTGTTATTTCGATTTCGTACGAGAAGCACACAAAAGCACTCAAGCATTTCCGCTCTCCACTCTCACACACATTTTGAGCCTTTGTTGCTCATAGGATATAATATACTTATATATTTTCAAGTTGTGTGAGTTTACTTCACGTCGAATTGCATTTCCCTTTGTGTGGATTTATATTAAGTCGTGTGAGTTGCTTTACATTTTGGGTATTTACATTAAGCTACGTGAGTTGCACTTCAATTTCGGGTATTTACATTAAGTTGTGTAAGTGGTGCTTTCAATTTGAGCCTAGCTCACATCATCCTCTCAAAACCCAAAACTATTTGTGTATCTTTGCATTCGTACGCTTCCAAAGAAGCCCCGAATCCTCGCACAAACCACGTTGAAAATAAGCCACATACTCACACATATCAAGCCTAAATAGCTAAAAATTCAAAGACTTAGGGTCGTCCAGCCTCCGTAAGTTAAAAATCGCCAAAGTGCACGAAACCAAAACCTTTCAAAAACACTTAGTGCTCAAATAAGTTTTGAAGTTTAAATTGTTCGAAATGAAGTTTCTAAGCGTTTAAACTGACCCTTGAGCATCGGTTCAAGAAAGTTTAAGCAAAAAGATCCCGCTTTCCCACGATTGTCAAAAAGTCAGATATTTTAAAAAATCTTCGCTAGTTTGAGTAAGCTAGCTGACACGCCCTTAGAAATGACGTAGGCACGAAAAGGTTCATTTCTGGTCTTATAAACAGGGAGTGAGAATTTTCGTTGTTTACAGAACCCTATAACCTTATCTCACACTAGTAATAACATCTGCCTTACTTTAAAAGGAAAATGAATTTGCAACATTAAAAGGAAGACAATTTTTATAAAAAACTTTGCACACTTCATATTTGTTTTTTCAACTACCTCTTTTAAAGACATAATTGATCTAATGATTGTTTAAGTTCCAAGAGTCGTACATGGGAGAAAAAAATAAATGTATTCTATTGCCTTTACCTCTTCTACTACCTCTTATAGTCATCGGGCGAGCAGAGATTCTTGTAGTGGAATAATATTCAACTCTATTGCTAATGCCACCAATACCTAAATTTTTTTCTTATCTCACCCTCTCCTTGTCTCTTTTTCCTTAGTCACACCATGCATTTCTTCACCCTACATCTCTTGTGAAGCTACCTTCAAAACTTTTCAGACATATTTCAACTGTCTATTTCTACCTATTTCAAGTAGTCTCTCTCTGTCGTAATCTTTTCTTCTCTAGTCTCCAAAACTTGTTGAATTTTATACTTTATAGTTTTGAACACGAATAAGCACTTAATTCTTTTTTGGTTCTCAAAAGATGGTGTTTTATGTGGGAAATATCTTCATGCTTAATCTCATTACAAAACAAATACCTATTCACTAGTCTATTGTCTTTGTAAACTGAGGTGCAATACTTTCACATTGTATCATACTTATCGGGCACAATCAAGTTAAGGAAAGATAAACAACAATAAGAAAAAGGTTTTTGGAATGTGAGAAATCTCAAAATCTATGAAAACCCCAATTTTTTTAAGTGAAAAATTGGATGAGAAAGGATTAGGAATGAAATGAAAGGAGTATGACATGGATTTAACAAAAACTCTAGATTTTAAGAGTTTAAGAGAAAAATTTGAGATTTATCTACAAAATCAAGCAAATGAAAGATGGAGAGAGTGTTTGAGAGCAAAGACAAGCGATAGAAAAAGGTTTGGGAGTAGGTAGAACACTCGAAAAAACCCTAGGGTCCTAGGTTTATATATTCAGAAAAATTAAATACTCATACGATACGACATTGTATTATATAATAGGTGTTGATATGGCCCGATAAATCCTCTAATGCGATACATTTACCTATATCATGTCATTTTAGCATCTAATACACGATAAACTCATATTGTATGATATGATATGATACAAGTTTTACAACATTGAAGAAGATAAACTATGCGTGACGATAAATAGAAAAAGTGTCATCACTTTTTCGAATTCATGAATTTGTCATCGTTATCCCACACATTCATTCGTGATCTGCATGTTGCTCGAGCTCGAACTCGAACCATAAAGGGTAAGGTTCTTGTTGTGCTGTCGTAAACCTCTGGGCTTCTTTAGGCTGTTTGCCCGACCAACTGCTGGAGGGCACAAACTTTCTTTCTCCCCCACAGTTCACTACTCATGATAGTGGTCTCGATGTCTAATGCTCACCTGCATGCTGCCCAAAATATCCGCATCTTATGTCCGCTCATCCGGTTGAATATGGCATATACATTCCTCTTTAATTGTCCAACTATGACATAACGATAGTTTCAAAACTGCCATACCATCTATGTGAGATTGTTTTTCTGTATCTATGCATTGGATAATATCAAGAGAATCAAACTTAATCTAGTCTACTATTCAAAAAGAAACTAAAGCCAAGGTACTTGTACTTATAGTCGTTAAGATTATGACTTTCTTATCCTGATCAACATTCTTTTCTCATGTCAATTGGCCTTTTCCAATATGCATTGTAGAGCAGTTGGTTATCAATAGCGGTTAGCGGGTTTGTTAGCAGTCGACCCATATATAGCAATAGCGGGGATATAACGGTACACTTTTATTTACGATTAATATATATATATATAATAGGTTTTCTAATTTCTAAGAAATATCAAGAAACACAACCACTTCTTTCATAAATATGAATCAAACTAAATAAACAAAACAAATTCTACTTCTAACTTTTAAAGAAACTAAAAAACATAAAAAAAGATACAACCGAAGTCAAAATTGAGTACTTTATGAAAAGGGATAACATTTATGATTTATCTTCAGCTCATGACAAATCTCCAAGATTCTCGGAGCACTAGCCGGCTCATTACTGTGCATGTCTAGAAAGCCCCTTACAACTAGGTCATGATTGACAAGCCAAAGCCGATGAATGCGGATCATTTCGCACTAAAAAGGGGAAGATGGTGGAAAAGAGCTCATATTGGATAAGGTTAAGTGCAGTCTGCAAAGAAATAAGAAATGTTAACATATATGCTCTACAACAACCATATAGAGATTGAGTTTAGGAAGTCGTACATTTGTCTGAGCCACCCCAAGAAGCAGAACATCTGGGCAATGGTTAAGACTTAAGAGGGTACTCAAGCAATGTTCGCACAGGACTAGCATGGCCCCTCTCAGCCAATTCACTTGATACCTGCAAAAGATCAAGAGAGATCCACGACTGATTCGGGACTATATGCGGAACCATGCTTCCTTGAGGCAAATCTGCGTAAGACTGCAAAACCCAATGCCCAATTAGATGTTAGAATCTATCAGTGTTTCTGAAGAAATGGACATAACAAAAGAGGCACATCTGCAGTTGTATTAGTAATAGAAATTGTGAAATATTATAGTCATTATACCAATTGTCTTGCAGCATGTGAAAACGTGAATATTTCAGGTGGTGCAGATACAACATATTTCAGAAATGATAGCTGTCCCTCAGTGTTTTTCCAGATAGCACCAGTTACAACATGAACTGGGAAAGGCTCCTAACACAAGAATGTGCAGAGTTCAAAATCCAAATAGCTTCCTTCAGAAACTTCAGTCAATTGATTCTCATTATAGGTACACAACATTTACCTGGCAGGCATTTCTATATATAGACATCAATAGCAAGAAAGACTTTTCATCAGGCAAAAAAAATCCCTCATGGTCCAGGTTCTCCATGATAGCGTCCAGGTAGTTTCCGGTGCCTAAATTTTTTTCCAACATTTAGAAAGTGAAAGAACATACACTTTATCACATTCTTTCTACAAAAAAATAGCCATATAGAGTTTAAAAGAATCTTCTAAATAGAAAAACAATAAGATCAAGTGCAACCAACTCACAATATGCTTGATAGAATCAATACGAATTTCAATGTTACAGGAATTCATCCATGACGAATCAGTCACTGAACTGTTACCAAGAGTGGCACAGAAAGTTGCATACATATTTTGACTATCCTCTAGGCCAGTATGTGTACGCACCACAGTGCTAATTATCTTTGCAAGAGCAGCTTCATTTAATGGCGAATACAGTGAAAGTTTTTCTTTACAATGTGAACCACTGAGAGTACATCCATAGCCCAGTTCCTTTATCATATCTCCTATAGTGATTTCTTTCTGTATCTCAGCTAACAAAGCATTGAAATCATGATCATTGGCTTCGCAGAAAGAATCCAAGCTCCTATTGATCGCAACCACTTGTTAATGCAAATTAAATGAGAACGGGTTAAGGACCTACCATATTCTCAAGAATCCAACTTTTGTCTGACACTCATACACATCTTAGGCGAAGTAACATGAAAAGAATCCCACAGCATGCTAAATCCAGCACATACAATACTTGATCTACAAGAGAGAAAAGGTATGCGGTAATCACTGTGGAAGCTCAACAGTGGCCTTCCGGATGAATGTCCATACTGTCCTCTGTGTTGGATCGGTTGGATCTTGTGTCGTATCCTGCAAATGAAAACATGACAAATTTTTACATGAAGATTCGTCTGAGGCAGAAGGTCACCTGCTGCAATAACATAACACTGTACAACATTAGGTTTGTGGAAGTCATAACATTTACCTGATACCCCATAAAGTATAAACTGAATTTCATTTCTGGAAAGTCCAACCGCTTAAGTAACCTGTTATGATAGATATGACAATTGAGGATTCAACTGCCATAAGAGGAAAGAAATTTTAAGGAGATGCTTGCATGAATATAGACCCCAAATGTGCAAACATGCCACATACAAGTGAATAAACCATAACAGCTCCAGGACATAACCTGGCGCGACTGCAAATACAGAGAATGTATTCCAAGGATTTAAATGATACTTAGAATAAACCATAAATAGCAGGGTGCATGTGTCTATGCTAGTCTCCGGCCTCCCTTTGTACCAACAGAGAAAAGGAATTAAATGATACTTCAACTTAAACAAGACAGTTCCATATTAAACCTGCACGAAATACACTGGAGAAGGATGCACAGAATGGAGACCGATTGCAATTGAAGCAAAATGAACATGATGGATCATGTTCACATAAAAGAAAAAAAAATCCCGCTTTAAGTGATATACCAAGGACTCATCAAACTTGTGGGTGCCCATGCATCTGATGATTAAACTGTACAAAAGAAGCTTCAAGAAACATATCTTTCATTCGAGAAAAGAAATTGACCGACCAAGAGGCAATCAGTCAAACAAAACAACAAGAACACAAGATGAACGAAATATTATTAATGGTACGTATCAATAGAGAGATCCAAGTGTCGCCATTTGAAGTACAAAAGCTCGTGTCTATCTTGCAATGGACTGTTATGAGTTAAGCCTGTTTGAAATTGTATGAGCTTTTTGACTTCTCCAACCAACAAATGCGGGATGCAGTACTACCAAGAGTTTGCTTACATTCCGAATAGTCCAAGTATCTAAACGATGGAAATAGGTAAGATGACATTCAAAAGATGAGTAATTTCATCTCGTCTCATTCTCGTATACAAAAAACAAACCAAGCCTTCTTCCAGAATAATTAGTTTCAGTTAGACGACAATCTTCTCACTCTCACATGGTGAACATATTTTCCAATACAGACATTTACCATAAAGCTAGAACATGACCCAAGATGAAGGAGCTTCCGCGTGTTTGCATGAATTATCAAGAATGTACTTAAGATTTAGACAATTGGTGCATAAATTATCGACGATTATCTTCTGTCTTATCATTCATTCATTTCATTTCTTCAAAATTTTGAAGTTTCGGCATCAATGCACCATTTTGTGCTACTCTCTTATCTGCATAAGAATCTTACTTCCCAACAAAATAAAATGGGATATCTACATAGAGAACTTAAACGAGAGGATTAAAACTATCATCCCAATTTGAATCGAAACACGAGAACTTGACCAGAAGGTAATTCGAATTTTCTTCTCCTCAAATTCACTCCAATGAAAACGAGACCTTTACACGAAGACTCCCGCCATTTACTTTTAAATTAACGTGAGAGAGAGAGGGATAGAGAATCTCACTTTATCCCCAGAATGCGAGAATAGAAGTCCAAGCTAACTTTGGGGTCCTTGAATTGGAACATCAGTAGTTCATTGAAATATCATAAACACCATCAAAATCTAAACAGAAAAATCCTCAAACCTCATCGGACTAAACATCTTGAAGAAACTCAGTCTGCTGCATCAAGTATCCCTTGGTGGCCTCGTCGGGAGATTCATGGAGACTAGGATTGTTGCTCGCTGACTCCTTGGAGGGAGGAGATGCCATTGCAAAAACAGGCCAAGACAATCGAAGCGTCTGAAATGACTCATAGAAAAGAGAGGTCGGCGGTCAAAGGGGGTGTCTAAGGAAGGAGGAGAAATACGAGAGAAACAAAGGGTACAACAGGAGAAATACGAGAGACAGGGAGAGAGCAGAGAGAAAGGCGTACCTCTCCATGAGGGTGGTGGCGAAGAGAGGCGGGAGTGAGAGATGGCGAGAGGCGGGAGAGGGAGAGGTGGGAGAGAGAGAGTTACGCGAATTAGGATTTATTTATATGAACATGTTAGAAACTAAGTTAAGTTCTGCATATACCACTTTCATACTTTATTTATGCCCCTCGGATACGCAACCACTCACATTTTATGCATACCCTTGGTATCCCAATTGTTCACCTTCCATTAACATTGTGTTTGTTGACTTAACCAAGGTGGTTGTCTTAGAATTAATTATCCGGTTAACGTAGAATAATCATCGTTAACAAAAGAATAGATGCGAATCAAGCATACAAAGAATTGAGAATTAGGATTTTAACCTCTTTTGGGAGTCGGCTGCACCTCTCTCCCTCTTTCTTTCTTACTAATGTGGTTGATTGATCATTAGGTTTTATAATACAAAAATAACAAAAAAAGACTAAATTATCCCTAATAAGTGATCCCTAATTTAAAGTACCTTTAAAAACAAATTCAAAGAAAACAGGGCTAACTCAATTCGTAGCTCATAAAGACTAACATAAACTCGATTCTAACACTCCCTCTCAAGTTGAGACAAAGATAGTTTTAGTCACAAGTTGGGACAAAGATACTTTTAGTCCCTAACTTGTTAAGAAGCTTTTCAAGTCTTTCTTTTCCTAAGGTTTTGGTTAAGGAATCGGCACAATGTTCTTCTGATCGAACATATATCATTTGAATAATTCCATACTTTACTTCATCTCTTATGAAGTGATAATCTATTTCAATATGCTTCGTTCTCTCATGATATACGAGATTTGTAGCTATTTGAATCGCAACCTGATTGTCATAGAAGAATAAGATCAACTCTTTAGTGTGGGTACCAAGTTCTTGTAGTAGGGATTTTAGCCAAATTGCCTCACAAACTCTAAGTGCTACTGCTGTATACACTGCTTTTGTTGACAACCTTGCCACTACATTTTGCTTTTTACTTTTCCAAGAGATTGTGTTGTTCCCAACCATCGTTAGGTACCCTGAGGTAGACCGCCTATCATCAATAGAGCCTACTCAATCTGCATGTGTAAATACCTCTACATTGAGATGATCATGAGCGGTATATAATAAGTCATTTTGTAGAGTATGCTTTAAGTATCTTAATATTTGTCTCACAACGTTTATATGAGTTTTGGTAGGGTTGTGTATAAACCGACTTACCATACAACATATGAAATATCTGGGCATGTAATTATCAAATATATAAGTCATCCCACTAACCTTTGATATTCTCCATGCTCCCGCAACTATTCATCGATACTAACACTTAATATCCAGAGTGAATTTCTTTTGAGTTAGAAATATGTCCCTTGAGTTCTTCAATACTTTGATTCCCAAGAAATAATGATGAGGTCCAAGATCCTTTATATCAAATAAATTTAGCATCAGTCTTTTAGTTCCCTGATTTTATTATCATTATCTCCAGAGATAAAGATATCATCCACATAAACTAGTAGGACACAAATACCATTACCCTTCCTTACAAACATAGTATGATCACTTACAATTTTTGTAAACCCAAGACTAGTGACAACATCACTAAATCATTCAAACCATGCTTTAGGTGATTGTTTTAGTCCATATATGACCTTCTTGAGTTTGCATACACTTCCATCCAATGTTGTAAAAACAGTATCGGTGCTCATATCGTACTGGGCATTGATATGCCTGTATCGTACCATATCATATGGTATGATACGATACGATATATTTTTTGGTATTAAAAAATAAAAATTAAAAAATTAAAATTAATAAACAAAACATATATAACACAACGAAGAAGCATCCATACTATAACAAAAACATCTCATAATGAAGTTATGAACAAGGCTACAAACATCCATATTCCATACCATAACATGAATATAATACTGAATACATTTCGGGTTTAACTTAATAAACAACAAAATTACAATTACAACTTACCATCATCAAAGATCATAACGTTACGAACTTACAAATAAAAGTTAAAACAAATTACAATCATCCATAACGTGGATCATAATCAATAAAAGCATTATAATCAACGTAGTCATGATCACCACCATCATCATCATCATCTCCTCTATAATTGGATCTGCCCATCCAACACCTTCATTTTCATCATCATCTCTAACTCAAAGTTTTGCTTTGGCTTTTAGTATCATCTTTTTGTATTTGTCTATAAAGAAATAATATTTAAATTATAAAGAATATCAAATGTAATATAGCCACATCAATCATTCATTATTAATAAGATTAAGAAAGAACTAGGCAACAATAAATAATATATATTTTAAAATTATTACCTTTGCCTTAACTTCATATTATAGGCAACATATACCAAATCACGCAGTCAAACATGCTCTAGTCTGTTTTGCTTTTTCGTGTGAATGCATTCGAAGAAGTTCCAATTCCTCTCGCACCCACTCGAACTGCATGTTTGTCTCAATATATGTTGAGCAAACCTTGCCAAGTTTGGAGCATCTAATCCAAAATAAGTCCACCATTCATCTAAAATAAAACACGAAAATGATTAATAAGAAACACTCAAAGTTAATCAATTAATAAATTAAATGAATATCAATAAAAATACAATACTTGGGAGTGGAGTTAGATTATAATTGGCCTTCCAAAATCTCCAACACTCTATATATACTTGCTTAACCCTAAATGAATATTACAACAAGTACATAAATCTTCAGTAAAGTTAATTGCATTTAATATACCCTTTTTCACTTCTTCATCATTCACAAAGGTAGGAGAAAATCGAATAGAAGGGTTAAGGAAATATGTAGTAACATGCAAATCATGATGGATTTGGCGGTTTCAACGTGCATCAATTATCATTTAAATCTTCTTTAGAAGTGACCATTTGCAGTTAAGGTTTGCTTGTATTTCCAATTTGGCCTTATCCATAACATCATATATATAAGGCATAGTAGGTCTATCTTCACTGTTCACCATCCTCATTACCTTAACTAAAAAGGTACAATCATCTTAAAAAATTTATTATAATTTTTTCAAAAATCAGCATTGAAAACAACATCTACCATAACAATCCCTTTCCTCTTTTTATACCAACTAATAGAACCCTATTAATCAGATGCAAACAATTTTTCAATGCAATTTTTTTATGACAAGACTTTGCACAATAATGACATTCATAACAAATCTTATAAATGAAGGCCTAATCAATTCCCTTTCACCTGTATGGATTCACATCAAATGCAATATAGAAGAATGATTATAAATAAACTTTATAACATTTCTGCATGTATCTATAGTCCCTCTTACTTCATCCATTGCACTCAAATTTTCAAGCATTAAGTCTATGCAATGTGCAACACATGGAGTCCATACTAAGGATGGATGGTTTGCCTTAAGCATCTTACCCGCTGCTCTAAAATTTGTAACATTATTAGTAATAAATTGAACAACATTTGAAACACCTACTTCCTTAATAACTTTCTCGAAAATATGGAGTAAATTATCTGCAGTTTTATCAATATGATAAGTTATATGATTTAAAAAATAATGTACCTTTGGGAAAATAGACTAGGAAGTTTACTAAAGACCTACGTTGACCATATGTCTAACCATCAGCTATAATAGAACATCCTGTATCCTTCCTCGACTCCATAAATTCATAACTTCATGCATTAATAATATCAACCCATTTCTGTAATAATGTGCCCCTCAAAGCATGATAAGTAGGGACTCTATAACCCGATCTCACACTAGCAATAGTATCCGCCATACTTTGAAAAGAAAATAAGTTTGCAACATTGAAAGGAAGGCAATTTTCATAAAAAAATCCAGCACACTTCAAATATACTTTCTCAATTACCTCCTTTGAAGCCATAACTCATCTAATGCCTTACTGAGCTTCAGGAGTTGTACGTGAGGAAAAAATAAAGGCATCTCACTACCTCCTCTAACTCCTCTAGGTCCTCCTCTAGTACCCCTCGTAGGCATCAGGAGAGTTGGAGCTCTTGCAGTGAAATAAGAGTCAATTCTCTACTACCACCATAACCTACACATTTTCCCTTTTCTTGCTTTCTCCGCACCTCTTCAGCCATCTCTTCTTCTATCTCAGTTGTACAATGGAATTCATCACCAACATACGTCCCTTGAGCAAAATCATCTTCAAATGATTGAGACATATCCCAACCACCTATTTCTGCCCTCTCTCTCACCTCTTCCTCTCCTTTGAAGCCTCCAATACCTATTCAATCTTGTACTTCACTATTTCGAGAACTTGAGGACTACTAACATCCTTCTTGTTTCTCGCAAAGCAGTGTTTCATACGAGAAATACCATCATGTTTTATTACATTGCAAAACATGTACTTGTTCATAAGTTTATTGTTTTCATATACCGAAGTGTAATATTTTCATGTCGGATCGACTTAATCGAAAGTCATTAAGACAAGAGTGGACAATCAATAAAAAGAAAAAAGCTTTTTAGAGGTTAAGAATCATGGAATCTGTAAAACTCCTAAATCTTTTAAGTGAAAAATTAGGTAGAATGGAAAAAGAAAGATGTATGCTACGGATTTTACAAAAGCACTAGAGATGGGAAGTTGGATTGTGTAAAACACTTGAGAATTTTATGAATAAACCATAAACAAAATCAACAAGAACAAGGTAAAAAGAGGATCTGAAAGCAAGAGAATGATGTGAAAAATGGTCTAGAAAGAAACAAAAATGAATTCCACAATTTTCAAATTTTTGAATTTTATAACAGAAAAATCGGTATTGGCTCATACGATATGGGGTGGTGTATTATACGATACAATATGATACACCCCGTATCGTACAACATGGTAAGATACGATACGATAAATCACTTATTGTGATACGTGCCCCTGTATTGTACCGTATCTTCATACGATATACGATAAAATCGTACCGTATGATACAATACTATTTTTATAACATTGCTTCCATCTATATATCTGTAACACGAGCTAGGGGTAAAATCCATGTAAATTTCTTCATTCAATACTCTTGGAGAAATGCATTTTTAACATCTAGTTGCCAAAGTTTCCATTCTTTATTAGCAACTATACTAATAAAGACCCTGATAATAGTCATTTTTGTCACCATTATAAAAATCTCAGTATAGTCTAAACCAAGGGTTTACCCTTAACCTTTGGCAACTAATTGAATTTTATATCTCTCAATATTGTCATAAGCTCTATACTTAAAAGTGTATACCCATTTGCATCCCACTTATTTTCTTTCAAAAGGTAGTTTCACAATCTCCAAGTGTTGTTCTTCTCTAAAGCTTAAATCTCAATTTCCATAGCTTCTTTTCAGTGTTTGGAGTCCTTGGCCTTCTCATAGTTCTTTGGTACTAAGGTCAGAATTAAGAGCAAACATCTTAAAGTTGTTTAAGGTATCAAGATAAGAGATGTATTAGGATATAGGATAGGTGCAAGATCTCTTCCCTTTTCTCAAAGCAATGGGAACATCTAAGTCATTTTCAGTTAGTAATATGATGGACAGTTCTGGCACAAAGTCAAGCAATTGGGGATCGAAGGAGAGGTTCTCTTCTTGGGGCATGGTAGGCTGCACGGTTTCCCTTAGAGCGTTCTTATGCCGTTTGTTATACACTTGCAATTCACGTCTATTCTGATTTTCTAGTTCAAACTTTTCTTGTTGTGATTTATCTTCACTTTCTTCTTCTATTTCAGGATTAATAGGTATGACATATAACATACATCTTGGTCTCTTGTGAGTAGTTTCTCTCCCTTGCTATCATAGTAGGTGGAATCTTCAAAGAAAGCTATATCCATTGATACACGTATTCTCCTCCTACTAGGATCATAAGAGACATAACCTTTTTGTGAGAATATTCAAGAAATATATACTTAATAGCTTTTGAATCCAACTTATCTCTATGTTTGCATAACAACAACAACAACTAAGCCTTTTCCATACTAGACGAGGTTGACTACATGGATTCTTTGTTTCCACATATCCCTATTATGTGTCATGTTAGTAGTTAACTCACAATAAGCTAGATCATTCTTTATTGTTTCTTTCCAATACTTTTGTGGTTGTCCTCTACCTCTTTTAATACTTTCCAAATTTAGTTTTCTAACGTTCTTCTTTTGATCTTCTTTCTATATGTCCAAACCATCTTAAATGATATTCTCTCATTTTATCCTCTATTGGTGCCACTCCTAATTTGTTTCTAATAACCTCATTATGTATACGGTCTTTTCTTGTATGACTACTCATCCATCTCAACATCTTCATTTCTGTCACAGACATCTTTTATACATGTTGATGATTAACTACCCAACACTCAAAACCATAAAACATGACAGGCCTAATTACTACTCTATAATATTTACCTTTTACCTTTAATGGTATCTTATTATCACAAAGAATACCTTATGCTCCTCTCCATTTTAACCAACCAGCATTAATTCTACGCGTAACATCTCCATCAATTCTTCCATCACTCTGAAAAAGTGACCCTAGGTATTTAAAAGTTTCATTTTGGGGGATGCAATGTGTGCCAATTTTAATTTCTACGTCCTCTGAGGTAACCAAATGATCAAACTTACATTCCATATATTCTGTCTTTGTTCTACTAAGTCGAAGGCCTTTGCTTTCTAATGTTTCTCTCCATAGTTCCAATTTTCTATTAACTTTTTCCTTAGACTCCTCCACTAATACAATGTCATCTGCAAATAACATACACCAAGGTACTTCATCTTGAATATGTTTTGTTAACTCATCCATCACCATTATAAATAAGTATGGACTTAAAGTTGATCCTTGATGTAACCCAATATTAACTTCAAAGAAGTCTGTCATTTCTTCATGAGTCACCACACATGTTTTTGCACCATCATACATGTCTCTTATAAGGTTAATATATGTCAATGAGATACCTCTTTTTTCCAAAGAACCTCCCTCGGTACCCTATCATAAGCCTTTTCTAGATATCTCTATGTTTGCATATACCCAAATATTTTGAGAGGTATATTAAAGAGTTTCTTGTTGGGCATCACTACCTGTAGTGGGATCCTTCCTTATAGTACAAAAGAGGAAGTTTTGTTTATAAGATAAATGACCGTCAAAACAACATCACCTCAATATATTTTAGGTGCATTACTTTCGATTAGTAAGGCTCTGGCTGTTTCTAAAATATGACAAATTTTTTCTCCCTGTCACTCCATTCTGTTAGGACATATAAGCACATGTAGTCTGATGGATTATGCTATGATTGCATATACCCACAATCCCTTTATTCGTGGTTACTCGTGACTGCACTCCATCCAAAACATATAATCTACCCTTTTTTCTACTATGCCCAAGGATCCTCCATGTTCTTCGATCTTAAATACACAACCATTTGCATCGAAAGTTAGGATACAATCTAACTCCTTAGTAATAATATGGATAGACAGATAAAAGGTTGGTAGGAAATTTAGGGACATGTTATACTATAGGGAGATTATCAATTGATGTTTCCACTTTCTCTTTCTCTTTCTCTTTCTCTTGAATATGAATTTGAGAATCATCTACAAGTTTTATACCGATGCCAACTTTAATACATTCATAAGAATTTAAAATATTCCTGTTACGAGCCATATGATGGATAGCTCCTGAATCAATAATCCAAGAAATACAAGAAGACAAACCAGTAGAGTTCATGATATTAAAGCCTGATGTATGAACCAAGGAAGCTTTTAGGTCTGAGGATATTTGTGAAAGGATATTGTTTTCTACATGATCACCTCATGTGATAGGCTTTATTCTTTAGTATACTGATTTTTCAATAAGATCCTAGCACTGCTCTTTAGTATGTTTCAACTTTCTACAGTGATAACGCTTCAATTTGTCTTTTTCATTAGGACGCAAAGATCCACGCCTATGTCCACTATTAAATTTCATCAATTTATCATTGGAGAATATAAAAAATAAGCAACACACATCATTCTGAAAAAATAGGGCAGAATCGGCTCCTGCAGTTGGCAGCCGTCTTCTGTCTTCTTTCTTTTTATTTCTTGTTCTTATCCAACCCTAAATAAATAACATAATTTATACTAATCCTATTCTAACTTAAAAGATAAAAATACCCCTGACTACTAGACACGATTCCCAATGGATCTGATATGATCCATTGGGTTCAAATACATACTGCTTAGTTACAAAACATATTTAAAATAGAAAACTCTTACATCCTAACTCTTACACACTAATACTCCCCCTCAAGTTGGGTGAAAGATAGACGTTACACCCAACTTGCTGCATAATCGCTGAAGTAGGTCTCTAGAAACTGCTTTAGCTAATATGTCTGCACATTGATGTCCTGATTGTACATGTTCCAACTAAAATTCTTTCGCAAGTACACCGTTTCGTATAAAATTACAATTTATTTCAATATGTTTAGTTCTCTCATGATATACTGGATTTGAAGTTATCTGTATTGCTGCTTTACTATCACAGAATATAGGTATAGGTCTTTCTGCAAATAAGCCGATTTCCAGCAGTAAAGAATGTAGCCACTTTCCTTCACACATGCCTAATGCAATTGCTCTGTATTCTGCCTCAACCATCGATCTTGCTACAACAGATTGCTTTTTACTTTTCCAGGATACTATATTACCTCCAATCAATGTTATATATCCTGTAGTTGATTTTCTATCCTCTATAGACCCTGCCCAATCTGCATCTGTATAGATTTCAATGTTGGTGTGACCATTGGCTTTATAGGTAATCCCATATCCTGGAGTTGTTTTCAGATATCGTAGTATATAAAACACAGCATCCATATGATGTTTTGATGGTGATTGCATAAATCTGCTTACTATACTCACTGCATAGGCTATATCTAGACGTGTGATAGTCAAGTATATCAATTTTCCAACTAATTGTTGATATTTAGTTACATCAACTCTCTCAGCGCTATCCTCCATATGTAGTTTATGATTTACCTCTATTGGAGTATATGTCGGTATACAATCTTCCATTTTTACATCTTGCAATAAGTCCAAAGTATATTTTCTTTGGTTTAGAAAGATATCTTTATGATAAGATGATAAGAAGATACCATTAAAATTAAAAGGTAAATATTATAGAGCAGCAATTAGGCCTGCCATGTTTTATGGTTCTAAGTGTTGGGCAGTTAATCATCAACATGTACAAAAGATGTCTGTGACAGAAATGAAGATGTTGAGATGGATGAGTGGTCATACAAGAAAAGACTGTATACATAATGAGGTTATTAGAAACAAATTAGGAGTGGCACCAATAGAGGATAAAATGAGAGAACATCGTTTAAGATAGTTTGGATATATAGAAAGAAGATCAAAAGAAGAACCTGTAAGAAGGTTAGAAAAACTAAATTTGAAAAGTATTAAAAGAGGTAGAGGATGACCACAAAAGTGTTGGAAAGAAACAATAAAGAATGATCTAGCTTATTGGGAGTTAACTGCTAACATGGCACACGATAGGGATCTGTGGAAACAAAGAATCCATGTAGCCGACCCCGTCTAGTATGAGAAAAGGCTTAGTTGTTGTTGTTGTTGTTGTTAGAAAGATATCTTTACCTGAGTAGGCTACCTCAATTCCCAAAAAATAATGCAATCTTCCAAGGTCCTTAATATCAAATAACTGATGAAGATTTTCCTTTAATCTTTGAATTTCTTCTCCATCATCACTCGTTACAATAATGTCATCTACATATAGACTTCTTCTAAGTCACCATTAAGAAAGGCATACTTCACATTCATCCGATTAAGAGTCTAGTCAATGAAAGTGGCAAAGAATAGCAAGAAGAGTACGAACTAAAGTGAGACGAGCAATCGGGAGCAAAGGTTTCTCCATAATCAATCTCATGTTCTCGAGTAAAACCTTTGGCCACCAGCTGTGCCTTATAGCGATCAACAAACCCATCGATCGTAGTTTTAATCTTATAAACCCACTTACCTAATGCTTGAATTTCAGATTTCATAGCATCAACCCACTGCTTGTTCTTGGATGCTTCAAAATAGTTTTTCAGAATTTGATGTATTTCTGCCTTTAGTACAAAATTATAGTAACTCTCTGATAGTTGATTATAGGAAATAAATTGAGAGATTGGGTACTTACAACATGATCTTTTTCCTTTTCTGAGTGCAATAGGGACATCTGAGTCATCCAAGTTATGATCTTCTATCGCTACTTTCCCTTGAATCAAATATTGTTTCTCCCCCTTGATCCGTAAATTCTGTTTGTCTATGCCCAAATATATTTCTCTCCCCCTTTTTATATACTTGTATTTTATTTTCTTCTGAGGTTTGACCAGTTCTTGCAGTAGAATTTCCTTCCTCTGGTTCTTCATTTGTACTAATCCTCGGTAAAACCACTGTTTCTTCAAGACTATAATTAGGTACACCATTCAAATTCCTGTAGTATGGAGTAGTTTCAAAGAAAGTAACATCCATAGAAATATACTTTCTATGAGTATTAGGATCATAACAAATATATCCTTTCTTTTCACATGAGTACCTAAGAAAGATACATTTTTTCACCCTTGGATCAAGTTTATCTATGAATTGTTGATGAACATGCACATAACAAACACATCTGAATATTCTGGGAATGAGATGAAATAGATTATCATCAGGTTTAATCATCTTAAATGGAGACTTTCCTGCAAGTGTCACAGTCGGAATTCTATTCATGATATATACGGCTGTAAGAATAGCTTATGGCCAAAAAAAAATTGGAATATTATGTTCAAGGAGTAAAGTTCTGGCAATTTCCAAAATATGTCTATTTCTTCGTTCTGCCACTCCATTCTGCAGTGGGATATAAACACAAGAAGTCTGATGTATAATCCCGTGGGCTTGCAGATAT